>JAWRVZ010000017.1:3145833-4400000 GCA_037043235.1 Rhodeus uyekii | reverse complement strand
TCCTTAAATATTTTTAGAAATCTTTTGGTGTCATATTTGAAAGTTGTATGTTCCTGTTACTTAACATTTATATATTTTGTTACTTTTGAGTCCTAGACAGGATTTTTGTTGTTTTCCTTTAATGTTTGTCTTGTAATATTTTATGTGTGAAATTTTGTATGCTGCCATTTTGGCCAGGACTCCCTGGTAGAAGAGATTTTTTATCTCAATGGGATTATTCTTGGTAAAATATGGGTTAAATAAAAAAATAAAAAATAAAAAATCATATAGCGATGGCTCCTTTACATTGAAATCTAGTAGGTCGCAGAAACGGTTGATTCAAAACATTTAATGTCAGTTCAACCAAGACTCTACTGGGTCACTGAGCATTAAAAAAACAGAAATAAATTGGAGGTTTTGATAGGAAAGTGACATAGTGACATTAGGCAGCAATACATGGGCTTATGACTTGAAATATTAACCTGCCTCCATATTTGTTTAGCGAATCCCATAAAAGAACCAAGCCTGTACTTTGGCAATTTTAAGAGTGTTAAACAGGCTTCAGCACCATGGACAGCAGTCACGACTGTCCTCTTCGCTTCAGCACCATGGACAGCTCTCGACTGAAAACAGTGCTGATCTCCGCCTTTAGGGGGCGATACCTGACCGTTTCATTGAGCTGAACTCTGTGTCGTTCAATTAAAGAATAGACCTATATTTCTGACAATTACACAAAATATAAATAAAGCAAAAACAGCACTTCTTAAACTTTTACATAAATGTACTGAACCAATTATTATATGTAAATATTTATACACAATATTTACAACTAGTATGATATAAAGTTGATTATAAATAATCTATTTTATATCATGTTAGTTGTAAATGTTGTGTTCTAACACCAATTAGTTTCACTGGGGTGTTTCACTGTTTAGATCACTCCACTTGTCAGTGTTCATGTCACAGCAATAATACATCCAAGTAATCCGAAATATGAGAAATAAAGTTGCACAATTTCAAAAAGACACAATATACGGTGACTAGTATGAATATCCATCTTTCTATTAAATCTTATGTGTCTATTGTTTTCAGTTTTGTCTGGTCAACCCTCATTTTTACATTTTGTACGCTTAAAAACCAAATACTCACATGAACATTTTATTAGTTTTATTGACCAATCTCTAACATTTTAAAGATGTTAACATTTATCTGAAGTTACCAGTATTCATAATCAATATAACAGATGCCGCGAGAAAGAAAGGTTACAGAGTTCTTGAGGCATGTCTTAAAACATGTCTTCAATCTATATTGAAATGTATTGATGAAAACTACTTGTGAAGAACACCAATTGGCTGCATAAACAAAATGTTAGCTTTAGTGTCAGGCGCATATACAATATATGTTCCTTGTGGTCAAAGAGGCTTGTCATATTGATTGAAGAATGGAAGCATATTGACCAGCTAAATTGCAGCGATGCTCATTGAGGCAACTGTGAATATCAAATGACTACTGTTGCGGTTTTGGACAGGCTTATAGACTTAATGCATTCTGGAATGTTTTAAATGTTTATGATGGAGTTATGATTGGACATGAGTTATGACAGGTGCCTTTATTTATGTAAACATCCTTTTTCATGTAATCTTTCTGCTCTTAATATATAATTCTCCACCCATATTGTTTGTACATTTTTATTTATCATTTCGCTCAATCTAACTTCATAAATATCAATCTATCTCTCTGCTGTCTTTTTATACTAAATCTACTCTTTCTCTTCAGTTTTCTTCTTCACTTTATGCTCTTTGTTTCTTTATCCTTCTATTTTTGCCTTCTCACCAATGGGCTTAATGAGATTCAAAGTGCTCTGTAACCCAGTTAATCAGATTCATTGTTTTGATTATACACTCTGTTTAGCATCTTAACATTTCTTAATCTGTTTGCTTTTCTGTGAAACAGTCAGACAAATTGCATAAATTTCAGATCGACTCTGTTGCTGTCCCCATCAGAATTCTCACAAATCAGTTAAAAAATGCATTTCCTGCCATGTCAAAGATACCACGAGAGTTTATGCATCACAGGGCATTAAGATGTTCATTTGATGAACAGATTGTGAACATGGTGTTTTGGTAGAGATGCTATGAATCTGTGAACAGATCAGGGAAGGACAACTCCAGTCGTGGAGAGCCACTGCCCTGGAGAAATGACCTCCATCCTTTAATTTGAGGTTTTAGGTGAGGTTTTAAGGATGGAGCTAAATTCTAATGACAGTGTTCGTCCAGGTTACCCATTACCCATCCCTGGTGTTGTCACGCTTCACCTGTCACCTTTAGCACTACAACTCCCATGATCCTCTCCGGTCATCACCCGTCATCCACACCTGTCTTCACTCACCCTCATCAGCTTCACCCTATTTATACCCACTTCACTACACATGTTTGTTGGTTTATGTTATATGGACATCTTGCTTATAAACCTTGCTCTGGGTCCATTTAAATGCCTTTTGTTTATTGAAACTTTTTGGGACCCTTCGTCTTCTTCAGCATTGGGACAGGTGTACATTGACAATATAAATGATGATAAATGATAAACCAGCAAAACCATTACGCTACAGTAAAACACTTAAAAAATGGGTCGAAAGGTTGATTTAAGGAAAATGTAAATATGTAAGTTACATTAAAAATAACTACATTTGTTTTCATAAAACAATAATCATCTGTATTACTAAAATGATGGAGTATTTTGTGTCCTGTGTTCAATCGCAGCCTTTACTTTTATTTAAAATAAAAGTCAACCAAACATATAGAAAGTTACACTGCTCAGTTTTAGTAGTCAGAAGTACAAAGTAACGAGTTATTTTTTAAAGAAAGGCAAGTTACTTTTTTCCATTTATTGACTGACAGCTCTCCTGTCCTCATGTTGAGAAAAATCGTAAATGCAGAATCGCTGCGTGTAAACATGATGGTTATTGTAGTTCTAGATTAAATATGATTTACTAATCTCACTTGCACAAAAACAGATTCAGTATTCCTTCAAATGAATAAAATCAGTGAAATTAAAAATCTAAATACTACGCAAAATCTCCAATAATGAAATAAGTTAAATACAACGTATTTCTATGCATTTAATCTCACTTTATTGACCAATGTCTGATTATTCAGTTAAACCATAAGCAAAAATGACTAGATTTCATGTTTTTTATTGGTGAAGGAAGTGTTAAACTTTCTTCTCCTGTAATCCAGAATGGCAGCAGCTGAAAGGTTTGAGCTTGACTGTACACATGTGAATTTGCATTTCCTTCAGCTTTATTATAAGAATTTTGGAGGGGAAAGGCCTTTACGTTTGCACAAAAATATAACTTTATTGTTATATATATATATATATATATATATATATATATATATATATATATATATATATATATTTATATAAAAGCAAGCCCAATCCAGGAGAGAAAAAGTAATGCAAAAGTAACGTAACATTTTACTTTTCTCAAAAAGTAACTAACGGAGGAGGAATGCAATATTGTAATGTATTACATTTCAAGGTAACTTTCCCCAACACTGATGATTATTTTGTGTCAATACTGTAACTGCGAGCGAAGTACAATCTAGTTTACATAATAAATTGTAGTTTAGCATTCGAATACATTGTGAATATGGAAACATTTGGATTCTGAATACAATACAATACAATAAAATTGTCGGTTAACCAGTCAATTAGCATCGCTATATATATCTTAATTTCCACGTGCATCATCGAAAGTGGTTAATAAGAAATATTGCAATAAAAAGTGCTGACTGCATTTGTGCCATCTAATGGTTAAAAGCAGAATAAAGTCAAATAGCCTCATTGTAAAATAAAACAAAACCACTGCACTCTGTGGACAAAACAAAACCAAAAAAATAAAAAAATTATTCTCTTTACTCTGTGAGCAAAACAAAACAAAAATAAAACAAAAATCCAGTAGAACAGATACAAAGTTTTTAAATTCCCCTTTTGCTTATAGTTCAGCTTTCATACACTAAAGGAAGTCATATATGGGTTTAAGTGCATATGGAAATATGGACTGACCCATTCCTTTATGTCAGGCTCATGTCAGTTTAGGGTATGCACTTATACAATATTAAACTGGACAAAGTTAAAATGGTCCACAAAAGCAAAGTACACTCAATGTGTAGACATACAGCAACACTTAAAAAGCACCACAAAACCCACCCCACCACACACCAATCATACTATTATGGATTGAAGACCCTAATGGTCACTTGGTTGAGTAGATGAGGTTGTCTGTACGGTCAGCAAAAATCCAGTGGACAAACTTCATTAGGTTGGCATCTTAGTCCATTAGACTACTCTCGATTTCAGTCTTCGTTGTTCTAAAAGGCCTTTTTAATACTAATAAATCTTATTCTAGAATGGTACAGTGAGGCATTTGAGCTTAAAAATAATTTATCTATGTATCTATCTATGTATCTTTGTATCTATGTATCTATCTATCTATCTATCTAGGGAAAACAAACAGAATGTAAAAGGACACTGTTTCTCTTTGAAATGGTAAAATGATCATATATCCATAAAAGACGGAATGAGTCACTTCTGAAAAGAAAGACCAGTGAGTCAGCATCTCTATCTCTCAAACAGCCTGCAGATGATGAGTAAGGACCTATCGGTATCAAAAACCTGCTCTGATTCATGAATAATTGATCAAACACAAAGTGGCTACACTCACACAACATACATGCCCACTGCATAACAAGCATCATCCTACAGGTGTCATTTGGACGTTTCTCACCATAAAATAAGAAGACAAAACTTCTTGAAGATCTGAAAAGCCAACATATATACCAGGTTGCCACAATTGTGTCAGAAGAAAAACAATATCAGAAACAGAGTATGTGTGTTTCTGTTTACGGCGCACACTCCAGTCCTGTTAAGATTTCTGATGCAGCAGACAGCACATCATCATTGAAGAGCTGCAACATTTTAAACTATATTGATTAACATGTGCATGAGAGGGCAGGCAGAGCAATAAGTTTTAAATTCATGTCAGTGGTATTTGGCAACATAGAGATGACTGAGCAGCTCAACTACCGCAAGAGACGTGACACCATCCAAAATCCTCCACTTAAGATAATGAAAATTGCAATTTGTCCTCTTAACAAGGGTAGTTCTAATTCAAAGTCTGTTTGGATTTCCTGTAAGAACACGTCAGCTGGACTGGATGTCCAGCACTGGAATAGCAAAAACCTTTGATCAAAACAACCTTCATATTGGCACCTGGGAAGCATAGACGGAGAGAGAAAGTATGGTATGGCAAGCCATGTTAGCATTATAAAAAAAAAATTGTTGCCACTAACTTCTACTTTCTGTAGTTCAGGTATCACTTATTCATTTCTGAGAAGTATTACAACTGTTACTGGCACCTATTCCAGGGTTAAAAAGTATTATTTAACTTTAACTATCAAGTAGCATATCTGACTAGTAATTACATATGACAAATAAAAAGCATTTGCAATTGGTGATAAGAAGTATGATAAGTACTTCTAGTAAGAGTGATAGATGAATAATGAGGAATGGAAAAATTGAAACTGTGTTAGTATGTAATGAATAGTCAAGAATAAAATTGGAATAAATAACAACAACAATTTGAATGTTGAACGATTTAAGTCCATGTACACATTACATCCCATTCTGTACACACACCATTCAGTAATTTACAGGAGTGGCAACTGGATTCTACGACCAAAGTAACTCCAGAAAATACCGGTAGTGGCAGTCATATTTACAAAACTTTGACGCAGTGTGTATGTAAATGAACTGGTTGTTAATGTCACACTGACTCGGAAGGAACTGACAAAAGCAGACGATGAATAGAAAAGACCTTTTAATGGCAGCACTCAGGAGCTTGTAACACCAAACAATAACCGACAAGGAATGAACAAAACAGGTAGACTATATACACACAGGAAATGAGGAAACTAACTAGGAACACCTGAACATAATTAAACCCATTAGACACCATGACAACAAATGACTAACCCAGACAAGATCACATTGCATGGAATAAGTGTAACATTACACCCCCCCTCGGCAAGGTGCGTCCTCGCACCGATTAAATGTCCAACTGAAGAGGGAGGAGGCTTCGGAGGTGGGCGTAGCGCTGGAAGTTGGTAAGGACAATCAGGAGTCACTGAAAAACCCCATGGTGGTGCCGCCGGTGGGAGGAGCCAGGGTGGAGCTTTGGGCGGAACACGGGAGCCGATCGACGGGGGCGGAACCAAGTTGTGTGGATGGACCGGCGAAGCAGAGCGGCCGATGGACCCGGGGACCTTCGATGGCCTTGAAGCCCGAGGCAGAGCTGCTGGGTCGCGGGGCTGAGATGGTGACGGGGATTCGGATGACCTGGACGATGCTGTGGTGAGTGAGGATGACAGGGAGGTCGGAGAAAGGGAGGAGCCCGATGACGCCGTAGGGGTGGAGGGTTTCGGCATCGCCGAAATCCCGGAAGTCCGTGGCGGAGGCTGAGTTACGATCGTCGGAGGCCGACCTGGAGAGACGAACGAGTCCAGCGGAGTCACAGGGCAGACGGACCACGGAGGCGGCGAGGACATGCAGAGCCGAAGCGAGGTCGATGGGCTGATGGGTCGAGATGGGGACCTGGGACTGGAGGTCCTATGTGCAGCCGGAAACTCGGTCTCACGCTGAGCTGGTGTAATTGAAGCCTGAGGCGGAGCTGACGAACTGCATAGAGTCGGTTGTGAGGACAGAGCTGAAGGTTTCAATGACACCATTGGAGTCGACGGATCCAGGGGGCTGGCCATGACCAGCGGGGAAGACGGGATCAGGGAGTCAGGCAGGACCATAGACTGAAGATTTCCGGACGGGACCGGAATATCCATATTCCCGGACGGAACCGGCGAGGAGAGTGAAGAGATGGGGGTGGGGATATGGGTGGGAGTCGAATCCGTTGGCCATTGATTCAGGTTAGTTTCCCTTTCAGACTCTGGGGTGGACTCATCAGCCGACTTCTGCTGTCTGGATGACGTGGCCGCGGCGCCCGGGATCCATGGCGTGGACGCGGCGCTCGGGATCCATGGCGTGGACGCGGCGCCCGGGATCCATGGCGTGGACGCGGCGCCCGGGATCCATGGCGTGGACGCGGCGCCCGGGATCCATGGCGTGGACGCTGCGCCCGGGATCCATGGCGTGGACGTGGCGCCCGGGATCCATGGCGTGGACGCGCCGCTCGGGAGCCAGGACGTGGCGGCCTGCTTCTGCTGTCCGGACCGGGGATGGAATTGATCCATTGAGAAAAAAAGTCTTTGTAGGCGACTTAGCCTTGGTCGGTTATTCTGTCACACTGACTCGGAAGGAACTGACAAAAGCAGACGATGAATAGAAAAGACCTTTTAATGGCAGCACTCAGGAGCTTGTAACACCAAACAATAACCGACAAGGAATGAACAAAACAGGTAGACTATATACACACAGGAAATGAGGAAACTAACTAGGAACACCTGAACATAATTAAACCCATTAGACACCATGACAACAAATGACTAACCCAGACAAGATCACATTGCATGGAATAAGTGTAACAGTTAATGACTATATAAAAGTGCATCAGAGATGTGTCTCTCCTCTTTATGTGTGTGGAACAAGAATCATTTTTGTTGCCAGATTGTTCTAGAAAATAGAGCAATCAAAAACCAAGACATATCCAAACGATTTATATAGAAATCAAAACCAAAATATACCAAAACCTGTCCATTTTAATATTCCCATAAACTTGATCGGTTTTTGACCCAAACCCAAACAACAAGCCCAAAAATGCTTATAATAAGTGAATGTGGAAACACTTTGCAAAACATTGTTACAAAAAGAAACAAATTACGGCACCTCTGTCAACAAGAATCAGAATCAGAATGAGCTTTATTGCCAAAAATGTTTACACATACAAGGAATTTGTCTTGGTGACAAGCATCCACAGTGTCAGTGTCAAGCAACACAGATAATAAAAATATTATGTAGTAGTTATATATTAATAGAATAGTAGGTATAGTAGTTATATACTATATTTTGTATTGCACATGTGTTTTGCCCAGTGGGATATTTAATATTTTTGATGTTTTATTACCAAAGTTCAGGTTTGGTAATGGTTTGTCCTCTGGTTCAGGTTAAATATTGAGCTCGGAGCCTTCTCCTCGGAGAGCACACCAAATATGCATACCATTTACCACACCTGAATCATTTGTAAGTGACTAGTGAACAATAATTTAGGGGATTGACTCCTGTGTTTAAAGTAAAGTTGGAACATTCCTGACTGTTCACATTGACAGCAGAGGTTAGTTAATAATGAAAATAAATCATAAACAAATCCCTATTTGAATAAGTACATGTAGTTTTAAAATAAGTTGCTACCAGTAGCAAAAATAGATGCTAAAAGGATCTAGTTAAAAGGATTAAATGTTAGTTCGGCTTGCCATAAAAGTGAGGGAAGTGAGAGAGAGAGAGAGAGAGAGAGAGAGATAGAGAGAGAGGCACTTGAAGACGCAGTCAGTTGTGGATCAGTCATCCTAATGTATGGACACACTCACTCACAGACAGGATGGGTAACGCTTGGTTTCTACGCACATTTCTACTTGTATTCTCCTTACCTGGAGGTAGGAACTTACATTTTCAGTTAAGATTTTTTTAAAGTCGTTTTATTAGCCTATTTTCATGATTATTACTATTTGTTTCAAATATGTTGCATCCTCCCTCCAAATGTTTTTTTTTCTCCACAATGCCTGTTTGTATGGGTTAATTATGAGCCGATGATTAGGCTGACATCCAGGGAATTATCCAATTGTTTTGACGACAGATGCAGAGGATGACCGTTAAGAGTTACGTTTTTCTCCATCTGTTAATGTACTCTGGATAGTAGTTATAGTCAATTTAATTATTGACTTATTTGGACTGTCTATATTCCTACACTTATTGAGCTAGACAGATATTGATTAATTCCAGTTATTATGGCACGTTAAGTCGCACACGGTGTGAAGCTCCTGTGTTGTGCACAGTGTCAATAATTAATTAGCGTGTAATTAGAGTCGCGCAAGTCAAATACAGCGCAAATCGGCTACTAATAAAACGACTGCCAACATAATGACCACAAATACGTTAATAAGTTACAGGCCTTGTCGCAAACGGGTTTAAAACGGGCAAAACTAATGGTCGTCTTTCCTGGTTGAGATTATCGGATAGATTGTAGATGAGCTCGGTTTTACATTGTTCCAACGTCTGTAACTCTATTTTAATCATTTTAATAGAAAATAGTGCATATGGAAAACATTTTCAAAACGACAAAAACATGCACACAGTTCTGTGTAGGTTTATTTATACACAAAGAACTTACTGTCACATAAGTTGGTGGTCATGTCTGCACACACACACACACACACACACACACACACACACACACACACACACACACACACACACACACACACACACACACACACACACACACACACATTTATATATATATATATATATATATATATATATAAACAAAATAAATATGTTATTTCATTTTTTTTACATTACTTTTAACTCAACTCACTATTTCAGTAGTAGCCTAATTTTCTTAGCCTGGCAACCTGTCATCAGTAAAATAAATTGCCATTAGGACACTGTAAACGGTCAATGTGTTTTAAAGTGTTATGGGATTAGGCTATTACTTAAAACAACACAAACAATTCAAGAATCCTCAAAATGTTGTGGGTTACTTTGCTTTGATAAATCCTGCTCTCTTTAGTCTTTGTCTGCTGGTTTGTTGTCATAGTCACGCCTCTGTTTGTGTGTACTCGCTCGCGTGTGTGTGTGTCTGAGTCTGTATGTGTGTATGTGTGTGTGTGTGTGTGTGTGTGTGTGTGTGTGTGTATCTGAGTGTGTGTGTGTGTGTCTGAGTCTGTGTGTGTGTGTGTGTCTGAGTCTATATGTGTGTGTGTGTCTGAGTCTGTATCTGTATTTGTGTGTGTGGGTATATCGTATAGTCTCTCTCTCTCTTTCTCTCTCTCTCTCTGTGTGTTTGTGAGAGTGTGAGAGCGTGTCTCTGTCTGTGTGTGTGTGTAGCCTATATATCTGAGTCTGTGTGTGCAGCAGTCGCGCGAGTGATTAATGTTATAATGTAGCGGGAAAGCTCCGTACTGGACGGTTAAACAAACTGAATCCAATCTTCGGCTTTCCTGAGAAAATTGCCTACCTTAGTCACTAATGCACTGGTGTCATGGATCACGGTGAGGTAACAGATTAGTCATCATGGTGCGCATAATGGGGAGAAGGCAGTGCTTAATTGTTTAAATGTGAGGGGATGAAAACATAAGAAATAATATTTAGATGAATATGCCAATATCACAAAAATGAAAGAAATGAATACTTTTATCCAGTAAAGATGCAATACAAAATAAAATATAACAATACAATACAAAATACAATACAATATAAAAAGTGCCGGTAAAGGCATTTGCAATATTACAAAATATTTTTATCTCAACTAAATACTGTTCTGCAGAATTCTGAACTCGTTTGGTAACTTTGCACAAACTTAGTTTTGGAATAAATGATACATTAAAATATTTTAAATTCTAGAAATATTTCAAAATTTTTACTATATTTTTATCAAATAAATGCAGGTTTAGTGAGTGTAAGGATTCTTTTAAAAAAATATCGAAGGTAGTGTAAATTAGAAAAAATACTGAATACATTTTTTATGCAAATAAAATTATTGCACAGTAAAAATGTATGTTCATAATTGACATAATTTCTTTAAAATTCATATTTGAATTTTAATGATCCAAACATTTATTCAATGCTAAATACAATTTATTCTCTCATTGTTTTTGTTTTTAAAATTCTGTTTGTCATATTTAAAATATTCAGATACTTTGATAACATCCGCTGCACGTTTAAGCTTTGAAAGAATTATCCCAGCCACCTTGTCTACCCTAAAGACCTTCTTATCTTCTTAACATTTGTTGACTGTCAACAAAGTGATGCATTAACTTATTGCAGGATGTTGCCGTTTTGGTATGCAAAGTGAATAGATTTGTGTGTCTGTATTCCAGGTTGGTATAAACCTATTATCACTCCCGATGCCCCGCATCTAGTGATACCTAGAGGTGGACAACTGGAACTCCGTTGTCATGACGATACAGAGGCAAGCATGGGCAGGGTGCAATGGTTGCGGGGAAAAGGTCGGAAAATCGATGGAGAGCTAAAGGAAGCTGGAACCAGTGTCATCCTCCTCACCTCCACACAGATACAGCATATGGGCCGTTACACCTGTGAGAACACACAAACGGGAGAGAACAGCTCTATCTATGTCTACGTGAAAGGTCTGAATATGCATGTTTACACAGTTCTCTTTGATTCTGAGGGGTTTATTTGTTCTTTTGGCCTCAATTCCCACACTTCACTCCTGATGGACCATTAAAACTTGAATAGGTCTTTTGTAAAAGCACAAATGCATGTCCTTCAGCTATGTACTCAAACCACACCTTAGTGTGGATGTGGTTTAGTTTTTGAAAATTCTATTATTGTTAACTGTCGTTGAATGATGTAAGTATTCCAACAGCCAAATAGTGTGATAAACCTTTTGCACACACTTATTTTTTTATTACTTCCTCATAGTTAAGTCCTTTAATGTTTAATGTAACAGCCCTTGTTTTGCATTCACATTTTTTTCACTTTTGATTTGCATGTCTTTTGTTCCCTTTCTCATCTCGTCTCATCTTCTACCTAAAATGTCTTGTTTTTTTTTTCTGTCAGATTTGGAGAACGCTTTTGTGCATTCCATGGTGAACGGCCTTCTGGTGAGGGAAGGAGAGGATTGCACAATTCCTTGTTTAGTAACAGATCCAGCTGTCAATCACTTGTCCCTGTTGACCTGTACTGGCACAGCCTTACCAGCTGGCCTCACCTACTTTGCGCACCCTCAGAGAGGGATCACCATCAGAAATGTCTCCAAAGCCTTTGATGGCTGTTACATTTGTGCAGGGCAGATGGATGAAAAACCTGTGGAATCAAACCAGTATAACTTGAATGTGCGACCAGGTGTGTATGTGTGTGTGGGATAGTTCATCATTTAATCACCCACATTATGAATGCATTTAATTTTTCCCCTGTGAAACACTAAAGAATATATTTTGAAAAAGTCTATATTTTATTTTTAGTCCATACAATGATAGTGAATGGAATCCAGTGTTATTGAAAACCCCACTGACTTTCTTTGTATGGACAAAATATTCATCAAAATATCTTCTTTTATGTTCCACAGAAGGAATGTCATAAATGGTTTGAGGGTGAGCAAATTATATACATTTTGTTTTGGGGGAATTATCCCTTTAACTAATACTGTTTACTTGATTTTTCATTGCACATCAAAAACAACCCATCAAAGTACTAAAATTGTTTATTGTACAGAAGTAGACAAAAATGTGGGAAATGTTTTCTCTCTTCTATATTATGTTAATAGAATTAGGCTTGATTATATGATTATGTGCCTTTTCCCTTTGCATCACAACTCACTATTTGAAAACCACTTTGTTAAATGGAAAAAGTTTGTGAGAGTTGATAAAAAGAATGATACCATAAGCAAATTTACTTTCAACAGCGGACACATGAATATGAAAGTTTGAAATAATAAAGATTTATTGAAATATTTTTGAAAGACGTCTTAAATGCTCAACAAGGCTACATTTGTTTGATCAAAAGTATAGAAGTAAAATATAATTTTGTTAAAATGATATCGAAACAAAAATACGTATTTTCTTTTAAATCATATTTTAAAATGTAATTTATTCCCATAAAGGAAAAGCTGAATTTTCACCAGCCAGTCTTCTGTGTCACATGATCCTTCAGAAATCATTCTAATATTTTGATTTGGTGTTCAAGAAAGATTTCTTATTATCATCAGTGATTTTTCAAGAGTTTTAAAAATAAATAAATACTTTCAGCAAAAACATTAAAGACTGACATTGAAGATGTTTATAATATTTCAAAAGATTTCTATTTCAAATAAATGTTGTTCTTTTGAACTTTCTATTCACCAGAACTTGAAAAATATGAAAATATAAAAATAAAGAGTTATTTTAAATTAAAGTATTTCACAATATTATTTTTATCCAATACATGCAGCCTTTAAGAGCATAATATCATGACATATATCTCAATATATCTTTGCCTATATGCTTTATTGGATGTGTATTTGTTTTTGTGATACAGTCCCGGAGACAGTGCCAGTGATCGGTCTTTCCAGAATGGAAAATGTGATTCTGATCCAGAATCAGGAGTTTGAGCTCACCTGTAGCTCCATCAACATCAACCATGAGTTCCACCTGAACTGGAGTATCCCTTCGGAATCGGTTAGATCCACACACCTGTTGCATGTCTTAGATTGCTTCTTGTAAGTACGGTTCCTAACCTGGACTAATGTTGTCAACAATGATTTAGACAGCAGTGGAAACCACTAAAGCAAACATCCTGCCTGGTTCTCGAGGATATCAGCGCTCAGCAACACTGAGGTTCAATTCTGTGCAGATGAACGACTCAGGAGTCTATCAATGTAATGGGAAGAATGCGAAGGGTGTCTCCATGGCAACTGTCAATCTAGAGGTTTACGGTAAGACATGTAAGCTGCATCTTCAAAATTGTATTGACTTTAACCAGAGAGCAAGAAGAGTTAGACTTGTAGGAAAATGAATGGGCTAAATTGTAACACTCAGTCTCACCCTTTAAGTTGATTTACTTTAACCTTGCATCTTCAAACATTGGAGTTTTCTCTTTATGTGTGTATTTGTGGCATTGGCAGAGCATGGTTTCATTAACCTTACGGAAGGAGAGGACAGTGTGGTGGAGGTGCGAGAGGGAGAGAGTCTGACCCTCAGGGTGGAGATGACTTCATACCCTAATCCCTCTGAAATCTATTGGACCTATAACAACCAACAGCTTAAAAACACATCCGAGCACGTCATTACGCTACACAACCAGCAGTACAGGTACATATACACTCACACACAAACTTTTCAAGAGCCATTTTGTCATTTGTCATTTTGTCATTTGTCATTTCAAAAGCCAAAACCAGTATATGAGCAGTTGACGAGAAATTTATTTTTATATTGTTTTCGAAAAACACCAATAATTTTTTTCTCTTATATTTTAATAATTTGGATAGACAGCAAAGAACACAATTCTTGTAAATAAACATGAAATGATCTATTCATTATAATTATATTGTGGTGGAATTACTGTCACTACAAAAAAATAAAATAAAATCAAATTCAAGTAAAATATAGAAATTGTATTAAATGTTGTATCTCATTATGAATGGTGGAATGATTGATACAAATATGTATCACTGAAATTATTGTTGTTTTAATAAAAAAAAAAGATTGCCATTATCTGATAGTACTTTAAAAAATGATTCATCATAAAAATATACATATTAACCCCATTTTTTAAAAAACAACGTCAAGTGACTTAAAAACATTATTTAAGCGCTTTGAGCTTGGTAAAAAGCGCTATATAAATGTAACTGATTATTTAAAAAAGTCTAATTGGTCAGACTCTTGAAGATATTTGAAAATATTGTTGCAGCAAAAAGTAAATAAGAACTTTTACACATGTAAGTTAGGAAATTCCTCCAAATATTAATACATTATTTGTATTAAATATTGCAAAAAAACTTTTGTTTAAACTACTTCCATTTACTTTATTTATACAGCATCTTAAATATATACTTTCCCTAATGCAGCTAACATGAATGTTAAAAAATTTATATTCATTCAATTAATATTAGTGACCTAATTTATGACATTTATACGTAAATCTTTAGCAGACATTATCTGAATTTTGCAGGTACATCAGTGAACTGAGGCTGGTTCGAATTCATGGATCAGAGGGCGGGATCTACACTTTCTCAGCCAATCACAAATATGCATCTGTCAATCTGTCATTCACCGTCCATGTTATGTGTGAGTTCAAAGGCCTGATAGGATTACTTACCTCAATTTTAATACAGTCTTAAATGAATACAATAAATCTCTCATTCAGGTAAACCAGTGATAGTTTCCCAGGAGGGGCCAGTTGATGGACAGGTGCGATGTGTCGCTTCAGGATATCCCGTCCCCAAAATATCTTGGTATTACTGCGAGCCGCCACAGACACGGTATGATTCACACACAGGATAATATGAGCCACTCAGACTCAATACAATACCACACAATAGCACACATGCTAACATTCTACCAACTATAAGTAGCTTTGCAACTACATATCAACTACTGACTACTATTAATGACTATGTCAACTAAAGGCCCATTCACACAAAGGATGATAACTATAAAGTTAACTATAATGATATATTCCTAAAAATCTTTAGACTATTAAATAATTGCAGTGCTTACACCCCATCTATAATCACGGCACAGAGAAATGCTGTTGAAACCAATCAGAATCCATCCTGTTATAACATCCTGTCAATGAGCCTACAGTTGTGTTTGGAGATTGTGCTTTGAATACAGACATACATATTGTCCACGTTTATGTATTAGTTTAATTAATAACCTTGTGACCCAATAACACAGCATACTTTACAAGAAAATATATTTGTCAATAATGCTTTGGACCTGTAGCACTTGTTTTGATCTTTAATGTTAGAACAATTCTTTTCTTGAAACAAAACAAATGTTTAAAGTTGATTCAATATTATTCTTTATGAAAATGAAATGGTATAATGACAAACTTGCTTGTTACACATGGAACTTTTATTAACAAAATGAATAAGACTGATCATATGGTATACCTTACCCACTTTGCAACAAATCAATAAAAGGTCTTTGGATTTTCCCCTTATTTAAAAAACGAATGCTTATAGTGGTTCATTATTATTAATGAAAACAACAATAAAATAGTAGAAGTGAAAACACATCAAACTTTTACTAACAAAATATGACGGATGATACTCACGTTATAGCACAAATAAAGACAAAATCTTACTTTAAAACAAATTCTTTGTTATAACTATAAAACAAAGACAAATTATCTTACATTAAATGAAAGGAAATAGTGCTCTTGCGCTTTTGCCTTTGCAACCATTCTGTCACTGTCTATTATGAACCCTCCATCCCCCACCTCAGCATCCCCTGTTTAAAATACGATCCCGCGGCTACATATAGTACAGTGTACTAATAATCTAATGAGAGTTGGTTAACATGTGGTTTCAAAGTTTCTTATAACTGACAGAATGTCTAAAGTGGACCAACACAATAAAGTGCAAGCACACACATCTCTAACTTAAGAAGTAAACAAACTATTGAGATTGTAGTGTCACAAAGCCATTTAGAATAGAAAAGTGATTCTTAAATGTTATAATGTGATAAAAGAAAAATCACACTTTGGTCTCTTTATATTCTCTGACAGGTGCTCCCTCCTCTTGAATGCGACGCAGGCCGATGAGGAAATTGCCGCGGTAACAGTGTCAGGATCAGAGTTTGGACGAATCGAGGTGGAGAGTCGACTAAATATCAGCAAAGGAAAATTTCACACTCTTGAGTGTGTTGCAAAAACCCAGGGCGAGCATGCCTACACCCTCTTTTCCATCAGCGGTGAGATTATTTAAATGAGGACATACCTCAGACTAATCACAAATATTGCAGTAAACATCAATTATCAAGGTTCAAAAAGATAATACATGTTGTATAATGGAACACGGTTGCAAGGCATAGTCGTTCAATCTCAGAAAGAACAAGATCAACAAAAAAGCCAGAAAGAACAAGTTTTCTATTCTGCTCCTCCCGGGAAGCTGCTGTTTACAAGTGCAGAAATCATAATTACTATGTGATGTGTGTTCAAGTGATTTTAGTAGGAAAAAATGGAGGCAATTTCATATTTATTTTCCTTTTTTTCACTTACTGAAAAGACAGGAAGCTTTTTTCACACTAATGCAACAAAATGAAACGCAAAGGATGCACATTAGGTCTGTAATGTCTTGATATTTTACTATGACATGGAAAATGATGGAAAGTGCAGTTTGAACACACAAGCCTGTGACCTCTAAAAAAAACTTAAAGTAATATTTTATTAGATTTATTCTTTTTTTAAAGAAGAATTTTATTCAGCTTGGACACATTGAATTAATCAAAAGGGATAGTTATAACAGATTTTAGTTTCTAATATATGCTGTTTTTCCCACAAAAAATCCTGAAAAAAAAATACATACACAAACAAACACTCATGGCTGTTAACAGATAATCCCTGAATGTTCTCAGACACACACTGAGCTTGTTGACAAATACGAGGGATTATTGTTTTGTGCAGCGTGTGCACACTAGGATTTGATACTGACGCTAAGCTCTTACAAATCCTCTGAAGAACAGATTTAAAACACTCTCCTTATTAATATGCTACTGTGAATTAAGAAGTATTACTGTTTAAAACGCAGATGTAGTGTTTATATTTGTGAGTTTATGTATATTCATGTATATATTGTGGGCATGTGTTTCTCTCCCCAGAAAGAACTGTGCCCCATAAACTCTTCACACCTCTGTTGTCTGGTGTCATGTCCACTGCTGTTCTGCTTAGCCTAATTGTGATGGTTCTGCTCTTCAAATACATGCAGGTACAACACAACACTCACACTACACATTATGACATAATAATAATAATAATTAATAATTAGAATAATTTCTGCTTTTATTTATCTCAATAAATCTCAGTTTTTCTGCTTTCCATTTTGTACACTGCTATAGAAACCCAAATATGAGATCCATTGGAAGGTGATTGACAGTTTTGATGGCAACAGTTATACCTACATAGACCCGACGCAGATGCCTTATGATCTCAAATGGGAGTTTCCACGGGAAAGACTGCGCTTTGGTAATTGCATTCTCAGTACACGTAAATCTAAATGTTGCGCTTACACAATAGCTGTTTATTTAATCTGACTAAAAGCTGCAAATCTGCTTTGTTTCATACTTCAATGACCTTACCACAAATAGATTTTATTTATCAATTAAATTCGATTAACTAAATCAAATTGTTATTTGGTGTTATCACCCTTTGCGCTTAAAACAGCTTTTGTCCTAGGTACATTTGAACTAAGAGTTTTAGTAGCATTGCAAGAGGGTTTCTTGAAGCGTCTTTGGAGAGATTGCCACAGTTCACAGTTTTTTCTTTTTCTTCATATAATCACATAGACTCGATTATTATGAGCAAATCATACTGAGCAAATCAGCTGTTGTCAGACTCCTTGTGCATACAAAGGTATCACTGGATTATTATAATTAGTGGCAACAGTAATGTTTTTAAATGTAAACAATATAGCAAAAGATATAAACAAGTCACTTAAAATCTATCTGCATTCTAAGCAGTTTTGAGAGATTGTGCTTCAAAGTTTTTGCATCCCATTCAACTTTTTAGACCTTTTTGTTTTCCAAATAATGTTTACAACATGAAAAATATCAGATAATGTAAGCTGTCACAGAATAACAATATGTGAAAAAGCATGTCTGATAGAACCTTATAATTCCAAGGTGACAAAATGTATCACAGTTTTCTCAAACATTTTAGGCTGCTAAAACAATAGAAAACAATTTGTATTGGTTTAAACATTGATTATAATAAATGTTTCTTAATCACTGCATATTAGAGAACATTAAGCTTTGCCATCACAGGAATAAATTATATTTGATATATTTTATTACTATTTGTATTGTATTTTTGATCAAATAAGTACAAACTGAGTATTTATGCATAAACTTTTAAACAGTACTAATAAAAAAACTATAACACTACATAACTATAATAATAGTTTAGAAGAGTACTTATTAAAATGGTGTGAATTTGAACTTAATAATGGTAAATAAGAGCTAAATGTTTGTTGTTTGTCTTGATGAAGGTAAAATCCTTGGCTCTGGAGCGTTTGGTAAAGTGGTAGCAGCTACTGCATACGGACTCCTATCCCCTGACACAGTGACCACCGTTGCAGTAAAAATGCTAAAACGTGAGTATATGTATTATTTAACATTTGTAAAATATGTTTATAAAGACTACAATTCAAAACTTTCATTGTTTATCTAATGTATCTGTGTGTGTATCTGTGGATTTCTCCCAAAGCGAGCGCTCACTCCACTGAGAAAGAGGCTCTAATGTCAGAGTTAAAAGTTCTGAGCTACATTGGCAACAATATAAACATTGTCAACTTGCTTGGCGCCTGTACAGTAGGAGGTACGTGGTTAATATTGATTCAATCACTTTAAAACAATGGTGACAGATTAAAGATTCTTTACTGAAACTAAACAAGACATTATGGAAACATGTTTGGAAAATGTCTAAGCTGCACTTTGAAGTGGAAGGGGATTTATACTGTACCACAAAAGCAGAAAGCAGTAGTATTTGTCTCTTGAAATTATGGTCTGTTCTTCACACAAAGATATTGTAGAGCCTTTTATAGCTTACTGGTCAGACTTCATAAGACTTGGAATATATGATGTCTTTTGTCATATTTGAATCATACCAAATTAGTATAATGTAATTAGGGAAAAGAGCAGTTTGGACATTTCGACCTAAACTATTTCCTTTTATGTTTCACTGAATAACATCAAACAAAGAATGATATAAGAATGACATTTTTTCTTGAGGAGAAATTTGATTATTAACAATTTCTCCACAGGCCCTACTCTGGTGATCACAGAATACTGTTGCTATGGCGACATGTTGAACTTCCTGAGGAGAAAACGGGATGCATTCTTTAGTTCCAAAACAGGCGATGGATATTATAAAAATCTGCTCAGCCAGACCCAGCCTTCAAGGTAAGATGTGTTTCTGAGAAATGTGATGCAACATTTATAAAAGTATAGATGTCCTTTGTTAGGTTTTTGTAATGTAATACACCATCTATTATATGCATGTGTGCGCACACAGAGAGGGCACCGATAATGGTTACATGCCCATGAGGTCGTATCAGAAGAGATCGAATCAGACAGGTAAGGCCCATCCCAAGAAAATACAAGCAAAATACAGCCACTTTTACCACCAATGTTCATTATTTTACACACAGAATGGTGTGATGATAAAGATGATCTCTCTTTGGATACTGAGGATTTACTCAGCTTCTCATATCAAGTGGCTAAAGGCATGGACTTCCTCACATCCAAAAATGTGAGTGTGTATTGCATTTATTCACCTCTCAAGTTTCAGAGTGGGTTGAACATACAGACCTTGTCATGTTATCACATTTTCTACAGAATTGACAGGTTTTAATAGTGAATGCATTTGTTTTTTAATCATAAGTGGATATTTATATGTGTTGCCATGTATATTAAGTGTATCCACAGAGATCTTGCCGCTAGGAATGTTTTGCTGACTCAGGGTCGGGTAGCAAAGATATGTGATTTCGGTCTGGCACGTGACATCACTAGAGATTCCAGTTACGTCCTGAGAGGAAATGTAAGGAAGTGTTGTATATCCGATTCCACACTCACACCTACTGTCAGGCTCTATATTAATATCTAACATATTTTTGTTGGAGATTTTATGTAGTTAAAGCACCATTGATTTAAAGGGATAGTTCATCCAAAATGATTTACTCACCCTCACATTGTTTCGAACTTTCTGTGGAACACAAAAGATATTTTGGAGAATGTTTCAACTATATTTGTCCATATGATGATTGTTAGTGGAGTCCAAACAACACTGGGCCCCACTGACTTTATACCTTTATGACTTCAAATACACATAGAACTATCGCTTTAATAATAATTAAAACATTGTTCAGTAACACGAATGCTGTGTTTCCTGTTTAGGCACGTCTACCAGTGAAATGGATGTCCCCAGAGAGCTTGTTTGCTTGCTTGTACACTTTTGAGAGTGATGTCTGGTCCTATGGCATCTTACTGTGGGAGATCTTCTCTCTTGGTCTGTATGAACTGGTATCAGGCCTATTAAATATCACACAAACCCTGAATACACTTCCTCTACCAGGACCTATACGTGAAGGTCTTATGAGGTGAAAATCTGCCTGCAGGTAACACACCCTATCCGGGGATTCCAGTTGGACCCACATTCTATAAGATGATACAAGATGGATACAGAATGACTGAGCCTGAGTTTGCTCCAATTGAAATGTAAGAGAATTAGACTTGTATTTAAACAGCCTGCAGTCAGTATTTTATATTTATGGTATGCATACTTCTGTTCAAAAGTTTAGGGTTGGTGAGATTTTTTTGAAATCTCAGATTTAATCTTAATTGTTCTGCACCAATAAACAATAATATTGTGAAATACTGTTACAATTTAACTGAACTATTTTCTATCTTGACATACTTTTAAATGATATGCTTTTTAAATAGCCATTAGTCCAGTTTTCAGTTCCAAATGATCCTTCAGAAAACCTTATGATATGCTGATTTGATGTTAAAAAAGCATTTCATATTATCAAAGTTAAAGGAGTGCTGCATAATAGTTTTGTGGAAACCATGATTTTGTATAGGATTCTTGGTTGAAAGCTGGGATCTATTGTAACAATATAAATGATCAATTTATAATAAGAAATATAGCTGCAAGCTGCCATGACCGGGCCAAGCACAAGGAGGGCATTATAATAATAATAATAAACTACATTTGTCTGATGTGCATGTTAATAAGGCATGCTTGTATGTGTTATCAGTTACGAGGTAATGAGATGGTGTTGGAGTGCCGACCCTCTGAAAAGACCAACCTTCAAAAAACTGGTGGAAAGGACTGAACTCTTGCTATCGGAAACCACCAAACACGTACGTTTTGGATCTGCTCAGCTTAAACACTGCTGACATTGAATCAGGTTCTTCAGCTAAGTTTGTAATTGTATCTTGCAGGATTACTTGAATCTCAGCACTAGTGGCAGCTGTGAGGTGTTTGTTCCTCCAGACCTGCAGAGGGCACAGCGGCTGAGTTCTGTGGGGAGCTCGACAGCCTCAACTCAACCTCTGCTGCAGTCAACAAATGAAGTTTTTCTAGAACATCAGAGCATATAAATGACATCACGTTCTTTGTTTTGCCTCAAAATCACAATGGGTTTGACCTAAAAGCCTTATCCTCCATTTAAATACTGACTTTAACTGTGGCATTTAAGGGCATCTCCTATGATTCCCTGCTCTCTGTTTGGCTCAATGCAACTCCATTAGCCTTGTCTTCCATTACATTTCAAATTACTCAAGACTGCATGTCCAGTCATATAACTGTTCACATTTTTTTTCTTTTCTAAATGCAGCTGGGCTCCATATTATTGTATTGATCATAATATTTTGAGTGCATGAGCAGCTACCATACATTAAGATATAGAACCTAATGTTACCTCACAAGATAAATTACCAGCTCTACTGATGACATCATCGTGTAGTGAGTGTCTCTGTGATGATGTTGTGTTGTGTATTATTTTGTCTTTGTGTTTGACCGGGTGAACAACTGCAAATGCGTCTTAGTGCAAGTAACGGTAAGATAGGTCAGTGGTAAAAATGTTAAACCCAAAGTGTGTCTTGTTTAATGTGTCACAACGAACGGAGGTTCTCTCATTCATGTATTTGTACTGTTTTCAGTATGACAATACTCTAAAGTGAGAATTATGTGCATTATTAATTTGTAATGCTGTGAGATTCCTCTGTTAACTATAGTTGTACTTGGAAGTGATCATTTAAATGAAAAGAAAACTAGGATATTTTGATTAATTTGTCTTTTTTTTGTTTTGTTTGGAATTGAACATGTGAGCTGCTAAATATGTGTGCGTATATAAAAAAAGGTCTTGCAGTGTAACTGAGATTATCATATTTGGATTGTACATTGTTTGTTATAATAACTGACTGGGTTCTATTCTTCAAAAGTGGCCAACTTGGCTACGGTGGCTGTAGCAAACCAAATAAGTTTTCGTTCTTGAAGCATGTTTAAAAGATGAGGAACATATCAGACATCTGCTCGTTGCGAATTAAAAAGATCATTATTCCAGTAGATACAAGGTTTAGGATAAATTATTCAGCCAACTAAACCACGTTTGAAGGATGGGATGATGGTTTCAAAAAGAATCAAATAAAATGTTTTTGAATGTTGACTGTGACAAAAAACTTGAGATTTGACTTTGTAAATATCTGATGTGTCAAGCTATTTTTTCAACTTGTAGAGTGTCAGAAATAAAGGAGCAGTCAGGAATGATGTAACCGTTTTTATACACAATAAACGAAAAGTGTAAAGGAGCTATTGCATGAATTGTGTATTTTTAACATTACAAAAAAAAAATCAATAATTTAGGCAGAATAAGGGCATTAATTTGTGCTTTATAAGTACTAATAAACAGCCAATATTTTAGCTGCTAATCCTATATGCATGCTAATAAGCCACTAGTTAAAAGTGAAGAGTTGGACCCTGAAGTGTTGCCAACAACAATGTGTGCAATAAAAAGTGTTGCCTCATTCCAGTCCTCTTTTTATTAACAATGAATAAATACTCAGCGCTGAGGGAGAAAAATGGTCTCTCTCAACTTTATGCTTTGTATGTTTGAGAAATGTCTAGGGGAGAAACATAGGGACAACCAATGAGAGTATGTAGATAACATCATATAGGAATCCTAAACATAATATTATCATATAGGAATGTATGCAAGAACAAGTGCTTATATGATCAGTGGTCCAAGTTTTACCACAGATACCTTATTTGAGAGATTAAGCATTAGTATTAGAATATCAATGTATCAGTATCAGAACTGAAAATGCATAAAGAGGTTTCTGTGTTTTCTGAAAGTCCTAAGACATTAGATGTCAACATATACACTCACCTAAAAGGATTATTAGGAACACCATACTAATACCGTGTTTGACCCTCGTTCGCCTTCAGAAATGCCTTAATTCTACGTGGCATTGATTCAACAAGGTGCTGAAAGCATTCTTTAGAAATATTGATCCATACTGATAGGATAGCATCTTGCAGTTGATGGAGATTTGTGGGATGCACATCCAGGGCACGAAGCTCCCGTTCCACCACATCCCAAAGTTGCTCTATTGGGTTGAGATCTGGTGACTGTGGGGGGCGTTTTAGTACAGTGAACTCATTGTCATGTTCAAGAAACCAATTTGAAATGATTCGAGCTTTGTGACATGGCTCATTATCCTGCTGGAAGTGGCATCAGAGGATGGGTACATGGTGGTCATGAAGGGATGGACATGGTCAGAAACGATGCTCAGGTAGGCTGTGGCATTTAAACGATGCCTAATTGGCATTAAGGGGCCTAAAGTGTGCCAGGAAAACATCCCCCACACCATTACACCACCACCACCAGCCTGCACAGTGATAACAAGGCATGATGGATCCATGTTCTCATTCTGTTTACGTCAAATTCTGACTCTACCATCTGAATGTCTCAACAGAAATCGAGACTCATCAGACCAGGCAACATTTTTCTTCAACTGTCCAATTTTGGTGAGCTCGTGCAAATTGTACCCTCTTTTTCCTATTTGTAGTGGAGATGAGTGGTACCCAGTGGGGTCTTCTGCTGTTGTTACCCATCTGCCTCAAGGTTGTGCGTGTTGTGGCTTCACAAATGCTTTGCTGCATACCTCGGTTGTAACGAGTGGTTATTTCAGTCACAGTTCCTCTTCTATCAGCTTGAATCAGTCGGCCCATTCTCCTCTGACCTCTAGCATCAATTTCTCCCACAGGACTGCCGCATACTGGATGTTTTTCCCCTTTTTACACCATTCTTTATAAACCCTAGAAATCTCCATGTTCACCTAGCAGTCCACATACATTTTAAGCTCCGATACTAATACATTGTCATTCTAATACTTAATCTCTCAAATCTTACAAAAGGTACGTTTATGTTTTTGATAAAATACATTGTGATTAGTTTTAATATCTAGCTTCTAATTTGGAGCATCCAAAACAACAACATTAGCTAAACCAATGGTGAGAGTTGGGGTGGGACTACTGTACCTGTTTGATTGCCAATGATAGGGTTTTTGAAGAAAAAAAAAAGGATAAAGGGCCATTATTTTCACAATTCCATTTGCTACTACAGTTGGCAGTATAAATGTCACTTGTTTTAAAAAAGAAAAAGCAGCAAATCTTAAAGAAATCTCCGTAGACGAATGTGAATAACATTGTTTTATTTCAAGAATGAATATTGGGGAGGGAAAATTATCTTTTTTTTGGGTTGGTAAACTGACAGGAAAATTCCTATAAATTTAGTCACGTCGAAGGTGATGTGACCAGGTAACATGGTTAAGACTTAAATGTACTCTTTTGAGGATTAATTTTATTCACTCAACTCATTGATTTAAAAAAAAAAATCTGAAGCACTAATCAAATGTATGGGGCTACAACCAATAACCAACATATTCTGAAAGCACACATTCTTTTGGTTGCATACAGAAACATTTACAAACAGTGTAAAAAAAAAAGAAAGAAGGTAACTTGATTCAGATGTTCAAATAATCAGGAATGGCATCTAAAGTCCTAATCCATTATCTCTACAACCTGTCAGTAGCTTTCTGGGGGTACATTTTAAATAATTTATGATTGTACACACAAAGAAACATAATGGTTCCAACAGTAACAACTAACAGTCTTAGGGGTTTCAGTGCACAACAAAATGAAACGCACAACACAACTATGAAAGAGAATCAGACAAACTAGAGGAAGATCTACTTTATGGTCATCTCCACTTTTGGAATTCCAGAAGTCAACATCAAAATCTGTTCAGTTTCCATATACCTTTCATCTCTAACTCGTCTTTTAACAGTGTTACCGGTCTATACGCAGCAATACTGTTTAACATGAACGTCTTTTGCCATACGAAAATAAAATTGCTTTGAATACTTCTTATATAAATCCATTTCTGAGGTATATAGCCAACAAGCCAATGGGGAAACATCTAGAATACTGAGATACTGCAACGCAAGAACTGATTGGTCATTGCTGTGGTTAATACACATTGTAGCAACCCACACAGCAATACTGGAAGTCACAAACTGTTATCGATATAATAGCCTGCACTTTAACTTATCTCTCTCTCTCGCTCGCTCTCTCACACACACACACACACACACACACACACACACACACACACACACACACACACACACACACACACACACTGTCTCTCTCTCTGATACAAACAGTTAAAAGGAAGATCACTTTAAACTAAGAATCTACAGCTGCACAATAACCCTGCTAAGGTTTGAATCACAACTTTGAAAATAAACTAGGAAGGAGACAATTAAATCATTATTTTCCTGAAAATGGGATTTAAAAGGTCCACAGTATTCCGGACCATCCTCAGTTACACGCATAGAAACGTTCTGCCTTGGATGTGGCTTCTTGCATAGCTCCCAAAACCATGAGGGAGAACAAAACATTTATGGAAGAGGATTTGAAAGCTTATATATGGCGTGTCATTCTTCTCTGAAAAATACAAGAACCATCCATGCACACAAAAACTAAACCATTAGGTCATAATTACTAGAAGGATGGACTATTTTAGTGTGTATAAACACAGTAAGTGCTATATGTAATGGGGAAAAGGTGCACAAAAACTTTTTAGTGGACTACTACGACTAAAAAGCAAATGAACATTCAAAAACGAAGTTTTTTGTAAAAAAACAACTAAACTTTGGCACTTAAATGTCAAATTGGATTATTTTGCATCAAATGTCTTTGATAATAATTAGTAATAAGCTAAAACTGGGCAATTGTTTGTATGTCAGACACATACAGTATTATAAGCTCCGCCAAAGTGAAAAACTAAAGATCTACTGTCACAAGGGCAAACTATTGTGAACCCCATCTGTACGTGAAGAGACTATTGCCAGGGAAGGGTAAAAGGTATAAAGCATCATATATGCATAATATAAAAACATTAACATAATACTTTATAAACAAAACTGGAAGTACAAATGAAAGTTTACATTTCATGCAGCATATAAAATATTCAATATCTTGCTTTGTTCCTTTACGGTTGTGTATTCTATTTACATGGTATGGTACACAAGACTGTACAGATAGACTCAGTTCTTTGGGCTGTTTACAATGAAAGACTGAGATCAGAGTTTGCTGTTTGGCAAAGACGATGCAAAAGTTAGCAATTCTATACTTTCTTTAGTTGAAATAAATAATGAATTTGGCAACAACCTGTTGGTCTGGCGAAACATTTTGCATGGTTGCCACAGCGCCCATCTGGTGGTGTTGTATTCCACACAGCTGCCATGTTGAGGAAGTTCCTTGTTCGAAAAGCATTTAAGATGCTGCCAGGAGGCGGCGGTTTGTCAAAGTGTTTTCAAATGAGTTCAGCATCAATAAACATCCAGAAGAGATTATGTGAGCAGGCTCCTCCATCTGATTGGCCGTTGTCTTATTCCATGTTATTGAGACTGAGCACTAGTGCTGTCAGTCTGGTGAGAGGGGGTTGTTTTCGGTTGTTTTTGAATCTGGGGTTTCAGTTGCTGCGATGGCGTAAATGTGCCTTGCTGCTGAATAGGGAAAGCCTGCAGGATCAGTTGGGTGGACTGGTTGCCTTGGAGAAGGCGTGTGCTCTGAAAATACACAGCAGAAAATTAGGTGTGTCAAATACTTTTGATGCAAAAATTGAAGTCGACTGAAATGTTTTACATTGGACTGACAAACAAAACAATGAAACGGGTGGAAGTGGTTTTACATAGTTTCTAGATGGACTCTAATGGACTAATATATATATATATATATATATATATATATATATATATATATATATATATAAAAATACACTTAAATGTTTCAGATCAAACATGTAAAAATATTAGTCAAAGATAAGTAAACAAAATGCAGTTTTTAAATGAATGTTAATAAGGGAATACAAAATCCAAACCTACATGGCCCTGTGTGAAAAAAGTGCTTGCCCCTAAACCTAATAGCTGGTTGGGCTATCCTTATCAGTAACAATTGCAATCAAGAGTTTGCGATAACTTGTAACGCGTCTTTTTTGACCTGCTCATCTTTGCAGAATTGTTGTAATTCAGCCACAGTGGAGGGTTTAAATGGCCTTTTTAAGGTCATGACAGCATCTCAAAGGGATTCAGGTCAGGACTTTGACTAGGTCACTCTAAAATCTTAATTTTGTTTTTCGTCAGCCATTCAGAGGTGGACTTGCTGGTATGTTTTGGATCATTGTCTGCAGAATCCACATTTGCTTCAGCTTGAGATCACGAACAGATGGCTGGACATTCCCCTTCAGAAGCTTTTGATAGACAGCAGAATTCATGATTCCATATATCACAGCAAGTCTTCCTGGTCCTGAAGCAGCAAAACAGCCCCAGACCATTACACTACCACCACCATATTTTACTGTTGGTATGATGTTCTTTTTCTGAAATGCAACTTTTACGGTATGATGTTCTTTTTCTGGCAACTTTTACGCCAGATGTAAATGGGACACGCGCCTTCCAAAAAGTTTCAAACAGGGCTACATTTGGATTTTGTTTTCCCAAATAATAATAAAACCTTAATTTAGGTCAATAAAATATTTGTAATTTAAGTGTAACAAACAATCAGGAAGGGGGCAAACTCTTTCACACCATTGTATATATAAACATGCAAACATACATACATACATGCATGATTTCACCGGTGACCATCTGAAGTGCATACAGCTCAAACAGCAATGCACGACTAATAATAACTATGATCAGACCGTCAACATGACATACCGTTATAAGTAGAACACAATTTAATAAATTGTTATGAACTCATTGGGTGAAGTAAGAGAGCATCCACAACAAGAGTTGGTAAGTGTCATGCTGTTGGCTATATGCCACTGTAGTAGACGCATATTTCAGTATTAAGTCTAACGATTAATTGATTAGTAATTTAATACGACAGTCAATCATGGAAATTTGTTTAAATTATCATCCATAATTTAGATGGATTATCAGCAGGCAGTACCAAATTCGACCAGGTATCTCGGTCAACTTGTTTAGGACTCAAACAACTTTTACTACAGTTGGTTAAGAACGTGTGAAAGTGGTGATGCATACAAATCACTGAATCACAGTACTGAATAGATTCCAAATGAAACTATGTGCATGCTGTGTTACCTGTAAAAACGGTTGCTGCTGTTTTGAGGGCTGCTGCGTCGCCCCCTGCTGTTGATTTGTTTGTAATGTGGTAGCTTGAGCCTGTTGTTCTGTGGGCACAGCTGACTGAGTCTGCAGTGCTATGGTCTGTGTCTGACCTTGTTGCTGTGGAAACGGGCTATAAGCTGTCACCACCTGACCCATAAACATTGTTGTTGGTACCATGACAGCACTACATGCCATTGGAGCCGTCACAATCTTAGTGACCAACTGTTGCCCAGCAGGAAACCTGAGTGTAAATGTAAGGCAAAGAAAGAAATAATTAATATTAGTAGAATAATAATAACAACTTTAAGCATATATTGTACAAGGTGTCCTGAAAAAGAGAGATGAGGAAAAAGACAAGTCCTATACCTGTTTATTGCATTGCTCTGATTGATTTTTGGAGCCAGACTGCTGGGTATCTGCACAACATTGGTATTGGCAGGCTGGCTAATCATCATGGTATTATATACAGGACCACGCTAAACAAGAGAAATGAGAAGGAAAAAAAAACGACATCATCCATTTATATGATGTCACCACAAGAAGTAGAAGACAAGAGATTATGTCATTGTTAATGGGCTTTTTTAAAAGCAATCACTTTATAGTCAATTTAAGAGTGTTAACAACTAAATACTTATTAATAACTAATTGCAGCTAATTGTGATTGGTGTTACATACCTTACATTTAAATTTGTAGCTGTATTAAAAATCATAATCTTATAAATAAACTATACCATCTTATGTACATATGAACGAGTATAACTACCATTCAAATGTTGGGGGTCTATAAGATGTTTTAAATCATCAAACAGAATATTGATATTAAGGACTAGAATATTTTTAAAAAGTGTTATGCGTTATGTTTCAATTTATTTTTTAACACTGAAAATAAGAGGTTTCTTAAGCACTAAATTAGCATATTACATTTTTTGAAGGATCATGTGACAACGGCTGCTGAAAATTCAGCTTTACCCTCACAGGAATAAAATTACACAAAATATATTAAAACTGAATTTAAAAAAAATTGTAATAACACTTCACAATATTATTTTTTACTATTTTCTAATCAAATAAAATGCAACTTTAATAAGAATAAGAGACTTAACACACACACACACACACACGCACACATACACAAAAACAATGCTGACCCCAAACCTTTGAATGGTAGTGTATACATATATGTATAAGATAAAATCTGACATTGCTGAATTTATCATCATACATTGAATCCTTTAATAAAGAATCACAATCAAATCATTGTCAGAGCAAATACTTAAAACTACTAACTGAAAAGAAAGACAAACTCACCTGTGCTACAGAAGAACCCTGCAGATTCTGCTGAAGGGAACGAGGAGGCTGTTGCTGTGGAAGAGTCCCACTGTGTGCTGTACTCGTCACGTTTTGGCCCTGTATAGCCATGACACCAGTCTGTGCCCCAACCCCTAAAATGTTAGTCTGTGCTCCTCCAACTTGAGGCAACTGTACGCCAAGTCCACCACCCGACTGCTGCAATATCATCTGAAAGACAACATTTGAAATTACATGCTTCTCTTACCATAAAAACAATATGGTCATACAAACACTCACACAATTATACGCGTGTACCTGAGTGCCCGGCCCCTGTACTCTCTGCAGCTGCTCATGAATCTGTCTCAGCTCATCCTGCTGTTTCTGAATGTTTGCCTCGATCATGCGTGTCCTCTGCTCCAGTTGCTCCTTTAGATGCTGCATCGCATTCAACTGTGCAGAGAACTAAATTCAGAAGGCAGAGAAGGATAAACATTATGGTACCTTTAAAAAAAAAAAAGACACTTAAATTGCAGCTTATCCGATCTATTGGTCAAAACCAAAAATTCTCACTAAGGCATTAAGTTAAAACTGCTGAATAGAGCAACCCACCTACCCACCCACCTCCAAAAAACAAAACTTACCAGGGCATTAGGCTGAACCTGCTGCTGTGGTTGAGGTTGTTGTTGTTGTGGTTGATGTTGGCTGATTTGGACTGGAGAGCCAGTTTGATTGGTGTTCTGAGAACTCACAGACTATCAAAAACAAATAAAACCACCGTGATTATTCAGCTGCTATGGGCATATGTTAGAAGTGTTTAAGACAATTAAACACTTCGTTGTTGATGAAGAGGCAAGTCTTACCTGTGTGCTGACAGAGGAGCGACGTTGGGGCATCATATCAACAGCGGGCCGGGGTGGAGTGCTTGCATCAGTCTGGAGCTTGGAGGGGGTTGCTGAGGAAATCAAACGGATAAGAGTATTCAAACCGGCACAAAATCAGGAAAAAAAACAACAGAAGAGCACACTTTTGGTTTTAATCAGAATTTGACTATGTTGCTGAATTTTATATACTTAAAGATTTCTTATCCTCTGTTCCCCTCTATAGGACAGCATTAGTATTACAACCAGTCCATGGGAATCTTTGGTGAAGGGGGTCTGGTAGAGTGAATTGAGGGTCATTTAAAAGGGTTGAAAATTAGCTCAAGTAAGTTATAGCACAACATATTCAACTTTAATCATAAAAAAGTAGAAATTTTCCAACAACAAAATTGTGGCCAATGAAAATGAAAAACCACTAGCCACAGTGACAGGTGAGCAAACAAAGTTAATGTCAAACCCTGGTTTTAATGCTTACAGGTGCAGGTGTTGTCAGAGACTGCAGTGTGAGAGGACTTGCGGGAGCTCCTTGAGGAGGTGGAGGGTGTGCGACTCTTACTGAAACGCTCCAGCACCTCCTTTAAACTGGAAGTGTCCAACTGCGATTCACAGCCAGAAATCTGAGACAGATGCAGAGAGAGAGGAAAATTAGATTTAAATATATGTAATGGAGTTGATATAGAGAGTAAATGTGATATTTATTCTATACTATATTGATAGAGACGATTCAGAAATCCATTGCCGCTTGTATACATTTATTATTTTGTATATATTCTTTTATTTTCCTTATTTGTGCACTTCAGTCTATCACCTATGTAGCCAATTACTACTTAAAGCCTTTCTTTGCTTTTCTGTATTTTTCCATAGAGTAACGATATTGTCTGCACGTCTCACCAGATTGAACATGTTATCAGACTGTTTTGAGAGTCTCTCTGTTGATAGTTGGAGCTTGAGCCGAGTTCAGTCTTGGAGAAGCTGTGTATCTGTGTGTGTGTTAATATGATCTGTATTGGTGAGGCTCCTCTTTAACTGGCATCATAAGGAGACGGAATGACTTCTTGTTCTCGACAAGCCAAGTCACTAACCCGTTAACCATGTGATCAACGAAGATATGCTTCAGACTGTCTGCTCTTGAGTGGAAAATTACTAGTTTTGTTTATCTTTCTTTCTTAGCCAATCAGAATCATTTAACCGTCATTTAAATGCTCTGCATTTATTTTCTTCAAAACATAGTAAAAACAGTAATACAGTTAAATAATATTAATTTGAAAATGACTTTATACATGCAATTTATTCCTGTGATGACAAAGCTGAATTTTCAGCACAATTACTCCAATCTTGAGTGTCATATGATCCTTCAATCTTTAAAAAAATAAATTAAATTTGCAAATGAGATGCATGAACCTGTTAATCATCCAAGAAGCAGCCACGGTTCACTGCCAATTCAATAATCTCAAAATGATTGATGACCAGACCATTTTCATTAGTTTATCACAATCGGCCTTAGATAAGCCGTTTAACAGCATGTTCATTACATCACATTATTTATAATAATGTAGTATAATGAATATTTCAGAGAAGGTTCAATCTCAAGCATCTCACCTTGTCTCCAGTCAGCTCAGGTGGAGACTCCACTATACCCATCTCTCTCCTCTGCTCTGCTCGCACCTCAGCATAACTATAGACACAAAGAATTGAGAATAATAGCAGAAACTACAGAAAAGAATGGTATGGGCCAAAAAAATTGGTTCAACTCATGCCCTAAAAACTTGCCGATCATGAACAGATCTTGTGAGGTGCCGGTGTGCTAGAAAACACTCCCAAGCACTATGAACAGAAGTGCGACATTATCTGCACAAACACCTGAATGCGCACTGTTTGATTTTAGACTGGCTATAATCAGGTAAACAACGTGTCACCGCCCATTCCTCAAGTGTGTGGAAACATTCTGGGAATCTTTGGTTGGTCGGTGTAGACTAGAGCTGGGCGATAAAACGATAACTTTCGTGATATAATTGTCTTTAATAAAACAAATAAGATGTTCGATATTATGTTTGTGCCAAAATCAAAATAGCACTACTCATTTGAATAGCATCACACAGGTCATTTAAAGGCTAGTTTCATTCCAGACCAACAGGAGAAACAGTGCACACACTTTTAGATCTACAAATCACCATTGTTCACAATGGATTTTCTGTAGTAACTTTCCTGTAGCTCAATCAGTAGAGCATTGGTGCTTACAACACCAACATCATTGGTTCGATTCCCAGGGAAAGCAAGAGCTGATTAGAATATCAATGTGTTCCTTGAATGCAATGCAAGTTGCTTTGGTTAAAAGCATCTGCCAAATGCATAAATGTAAATGTAGTAACACTAACCATGGTATTGTGGCAAAAATTTGGAATATTCATATTAAATGTATTAAAGTAATGGAATATAATTATAGCTTGTTTTGTTAAGCTATAGCATTTATATTAAATGCTTTTAGGCTGCTGTTTTTCATACGAATACCATAGTAACCATATTTTACCATGGTACTGAGGTGCTATATGCATGGTTATCACAAAGTGTATCCTAAACAAAATTAAAAGAGTCAGAATATTTACCATATAAAAATTAGGTTGTTACAAATTTTATATTACGTTTTTTGTTAGTAAATTCATATGTGCATCGTAACTCAAGCTACAATCAAAGAGACAAAACGGGTAACGTCATTAATATTGCAGGCTGCACTGCAAACTGTGCTGAAGATGAAAGTCAGGCAACACAAAACCGTTTCATGATTTGAAACAATATCACCCATTAGAACATGGAGAAATAAATAAATAAAATTTTCTATTGAGACATTTTGTTAAGGAGAAATTACTGGAAAAGTGTAAAGAATTAAAAAATGTGAAGTGTTTGTCATTCTAATAAAGAGTAGTTTAAAATAATTAACAGTCTGGTTTCTAAAAATTTTAATTAGGAGGAAAAAAAAAAAAAAAAAAATCGGTCTTTAAACTTGAAAGAAGTAAAGATTTGAAATTTATCATGGTAATTAAAGACATCGACTGACATGAAATTTTTTATTGTGAAACGTTTTTTTGGCCTAGCCCTAGTGAACACATTTTTGTGCCTCTGCGTACCTCACAACAGTGTGCGTGCACACAATGAACTCTGGTCGTGAATTCCACTGGTGATACGTGATGTAGTAGTTAGTCTGGAGCCAAATCCATTGCTGCCCTTTAGTTAAAAAGCGATAATAGCACGATTTCCCTTTTCCAAATTGCATTACTGCAAGCAGACAGATAAAGACAAACGTAAATGAAGAATATGGCACCTAATAAAAGTCTCCTAAAAGTGTGTGCTTGTTATACTCACAATGTTCATGGCATTTGGCCAGTAAATGCAGGTCATCTACATGATAATAATCATAGCCTGACGTTCCCAACACCTCAAACGGCATATAGCCAATGATAGGTGGTGCTCTGTAACACAAAAACACAGAAAACTCTCATTGAAGAAAGAGAAAACAAATGACGAATAATAAACATGGAGAAAGTGATATGACAGCAAGAGTGAAAACCTGTGATCTAATAGGAGGAATTTCCACTCCAGGCTGTGTCGAGACGTGAATTCCTCATAGGGTTCCTCCACCATGCACATCTCCTGTATACAATCGTGTCATTATTATATTATTAGTAAGGCAGATCTAATTTTGCACTGGATTTTCTGATTGATTATCAGCTTACTTTAATGAACTGGGGTTTGGCGAGTCTCACAGTCGCAATAAAACAGACTTGATCATCGAAAGCCGGCTGCAACGAACGCTGCAAAATTCCCGCAAGGCCGTTCCGGGTTGCATTAGGCACTGAGAGAGGAGGAATAAAGTGGAGATTTGTTTTAACCCTTTCGCGCATACGATCACACCGGTGTGATCAGTCTTGGCTGGGCCCTGGAGGGAACGATCACACCGGTGTGATTAGAACGTTCGTGCTTCACGTCATCAACTGCTAAATTCAAACGTGTTTTCGCACGTCATCTGGCGCCGATTCAGAGATGGACGTGCTCAGAGCTTGTCATATATCACAACTACTCAGAGTTTTCAACCACATAAGGTTTATTTTCGGTTTCAGACATTTAAATACTCACAAGTACTCGCAAAACAATACATTTATAGTTTAAAAAATACACAATGATGTCCATAAAAGCAGAAATAACAATCGTTCAATTATAAATTGATCAGATAAATCAGATACACATTGCATAAGTAACTATATTGTTCACTGTATTGTTCTCCCACTCCCACCGGCCACTTACTGTTATGTTTTTCGGGAGAAGTGACTGAATTTGCGTTGTAAATCAGACCGATCAGATTCTCCGAACTGCGGCGCAAACAAACATGGCGGCGCCCTTCGCGCATCATAGATCAGCTTACATTATCATTATAATGGTTTTTAAACGACAAAACACATTCATTTCCACATATTTGAGAATCGGAATATCAGGTAGTTGATAACATAGCCAACAAGTTGGTGAATATTTTGAATAAATAATATGTACACTAAACAAATGTGATGCACTTGTCAAACAGCGCTTTTGAGGCTGCGGTGTGTCAAATGACAAGCATAATGCGTCGCCATGGAAACAATAAGGTAAACATTCTAAAATAACGGTCGCCTAAAAAAAAACTCACTCTGGGCAGACAGAGAGAATATTTAGAACTTACGTGCGAAAGGGTTAAAGGAAATTAACACAAAAAAATTCCAAAGATGTGCTGTGGAAAGTAATGAATGCAGTTAACATATGGTTTTGTATTCAGTCAATCTAGATCAAGAGGAAAAACAAAAACTCACTGTTGGCAAGTGACTTAAAGTTGCCAGTAAACTTGACATATTCATACACAGGTGGTTTCTTGGGATCCACAGAACCTCTGAGTACATGACAGCAAAACTCCATCTGGTTCTTTGCTAAGAAAAACAAACAAACCAAAAAACAGACACATGACAATAGAAATATCACAGTGCTACAATAAAAAATATGCTGAAACAGTGTATCTTAAAAAAACCCCACAGCAGAACAGATATCTGGAAGTGATTCAAGGTTGGACACTCACACTTGTGGTAATCAGAGTTGAGTTTTTCAATGTGTGGGTGTGAGGCCAGCGCTTTATAGACTTCTTCATGCTCCCCCAATGGAAGAAAGTTCAAAAGGTTCTGATCCACCAGGTCCGACTGAAACAAATACGATAAACACAAATTAACATATGACTGATACAAAAATTTAACAATATTTAAATATACTTCAAACAACTAAACACACACAGACACTCGCTCACTTACAGGCAGATGCTCAAGCAGAGAGGTAACGCTTTCCGAGACGTAAATTATGTTGCCGTCTGTCAGTATAACTAGGAAGAACCCATCAAGCGCCTTATATATAAAAAAATTTAAAAAGTAAAAATAAATACTTCTAAGACAGCTCCAATCCTTTAATCAAAACAAGTATGAAAACATTGTAAACATTAAAGATGAATAAGGATGCACTCATATTCCATTGTTGGAAACATCTTTCACAACAGGAAGAAAGAAAAGAAAAACAAACATGTTGCCCAAAGCAGGGTCTCACCTCTAGCATCAGCTGTGTAAACTCCTCATTGCTGAGAAATGGAGGTTTCCAATCCTGCTTGATCTCACTTGAATCAGATTGAGCAGCATTTTCTGCATGTGAACACAAAAACTTCCTTGTAATCGGTTTTCCTATGATCTGTACATCTCAGTTGATTAGAGACTATGTTACCTTAAAGTTTTTGGTCAGAAAGATGTTTTTTTTTTATACATAATTTATTCTTGTGATGGCAAAGCTGAATTATCAGCATCATTACTCCAGTCTTCAGTCACATGATCCTGCTACTTAAACATGTCTAATTATCATCCATTTGGAAATAGTGATACTTCCTTTCAAAAGAATAGCCTATTTGAAAGAAATCTTTTATAAAAATATTATAAAATATAATATATTGATAGATTTATAGCACCCTTGATGAAATAAAGTGTTAACTTCTTTATTTAAAAAAAACAAAAAAAAACAACAAAAAAAACAACAAAACCCCAAACTTTTTGTACACAGAATTTGCATAAAGCTCACACCGCATTCTTCAGAAACAGCATGAGTAGTATGGTAGTAGAATTGCATTATTAATTTAGCCATTAAAATGATGTCTATGACAAATTAGTGATGTGATGATTACAGCATTCCACTTAGATGTAAATCACATGGCATTATGTATTCGTCAATTTTCAAGGTTTTATTTGCATTTGAACACTATAATCAAATCACACATGCATCTGTTATGCTCATGGCAGAACAATAACGCAGATCTGTAATTATTCCAGAGCACTGCAAACAAAAAATCCTTCTGTTGTTCCGTCCAGAACTTGCATTCCCCCCCCCCCCTCACCTTTGTGCTTGCGCAGGTAGTCGATGCTCTTTTGCAACACTGAAGATTTGTCCATCTTGCGTGTGATTCCAGGCAACATGGTGCCAAGTTCTTTAATGAGGACATTGAACTGGTCTCGCCTTTTCTTTTCTGACTTATTTCTTGAAACTCTGTGACAATAGACATATAATAGAAGATAATAAAGGAACAAAGTATAAAACAAGGCTGCAAAATGGTTAAGAAAAACACAATCCAGTAAAAAATTATTCAGTTTAGACTAGTGATGCTGACGATTAATCGCCAATCATTACTTGTCGATAAATCTTATTGATCAATTAAGCAAGGTGCAGTTTTGAGGTGCCTTCGGATAAAGCGCAAAACGTGCAGAAGACTCAATAGGAAAAATGAAGAGAGCGACTAAACATATTAATGTCTTCAAGCCATGCAATGGATTAGGTAGGCTAGCCGTTTATTTCTAAAAAATAATTAACCAAGGGTCAAACAAACCCTACAAACAAGTGATTTTACTGAAAGCAAGACCTACTTGCACGTGTAAAAGCCACAATAAAAGTACATAGAATAAGTAACAAGTTGAGATCTTGGTTAATAAGTGATGGTCATCAAACAGGAAAACAGTGCATCATGATCCTGAAGTGACTGGATCCCAGAAGTCTTATAGATTTAGCAAGTCAGTCAAGTCAACGCATTGTCTTATATTGTGTTTGGGCTCGTTCTACCATGGTTTACTAATGTTTCATGAAGTTAAAAAACCAAACGTGGCACAATAGCATCATGCATATACAGTTTACACATGCATCATTATTCGTATGATTTTTCATAGAATACAACGATCGATTATGGGAATTTAAATAAAATAATGTAATTGACATCCCTACTTACTAAAAGAAAACCACTTCTGTAAACATTCAACTTTAGTCCAAAAGTGGAATTAAACATTTGTTATGTGCTATTGTTACTTTTTGCAATGTGCATGTAAGACTTAACCAGTGTAATGCAGCGTGCAAGTGCAACCAGGAAATAAAATCTAGTTTTTAATCAAGTTAGCATGTTTTATGATGCATTCAGGGTTGTTCCAGTCTGAATCGCTTGCAGTTATGCCATTTTCCATATTTCCTTTTACGGTTCATGAAATAAGTGAGCGCCATAAGCACCACATTGAGATGCTGTGTCAATATGAATACGTCCTGTGTGATTTTCACATTCAAATGCTCATAATGTGCAGGTAACATTAAGTGTTGTATTTTACTAGTAGGGACCATTCCATCAACATGACAACTATTTTATGTGTATGATGTGTATATTAGGGATGTGCGAGTGTAGTCGACTACACGGTACAGGGTGCCACTAGTCGACACCGAAAACACTAGTCGACTACACGAGAAAAAAAAAAACAAGATTTTATTGTTCAAATGACGTTTTAATCTTACATGAAACCCTGACGCGCGATCGCACGTGGGATTAGAACGATCCGTGTGTCTCGTGATCAATTGCTAAATTCAAACGCGTTTTCGCGCGTTGGCTGGCGCTGCGGTCGCGACTGACGCGCTCCACTCAGTGTTTGTCATATATCACAGCTATTCAGTTTTCAACCACGTACCTTTATTTTAGGTTTCAGACGTTTAAATACGATGGACACTCACTGTCATGTATTTCGAGAGAAGGGACTGAATTTACGTGCTGTAAATCCGACGGATCAGATTCTCTGTCGCGCATCAGCTGATCATTATAAAGGCTTTATGCAACAAAACGCATTCACTTCCACATATTTGGGAATTGGAATATCAGGTTATTGATATTTCACAAGTTTGTGAATATTTTGAATAATCAAAACCAAATAAATGAGATGCATCTGTCATCCGAGCAGAAACTAAATTTACCGCAGAACTCCCATGCGTTTTGTTTTTATCATTCACGGTATCATTCATTTATCATTTAATAATGACCACTGAAAGACAAGCGCGGTGCGGGGAGTATTTTAAAGTAGAAAGAGATAGAATAGTGTTTTATAAACTGATATGTCAAATGATATATAATGATTCCACTGCATATAATGCATATAATGATTGCACTGGATCCGAGCATAATCATATTAATCACAGACATGGACATGTTTGGAGAGACGAGCCGAAACAGTCACATCATCGTATCATTTACTACACTGTGATCACGTTCAGCTGAAAGAAATATATATACTTTTTTATTTTTTACCTGTTTGTTAAACTCTTTGTCACGGGCATCACCATGGAAACCGACACACACGCCTCTTGCTACATACAGCTGCGGTTTTGAGAGTTATTTCTAGCGGCATTACTTTTAGACTAGTCGACTAGTCGGTTACAAAATTTTCGTTTAAACGACTAACAAATTAGTCGAAAAGCACATCCCTAGTGTATATCCATGTTTATTATGATATTTCATGTTATAAAACAGATGAATAACCAAAAGTCTCAAATTTAACTCACCGTTTTGCCTTATCTTTATCATCTTCCTCCATAAGCCCATCAAAAACACTGTCATCATCCCTAAAAAAAAAAGAGGAAATAAACATTTATTCTCTGTCTTCAGTGCTGCTTCAAAAAAAACTGAATGAGAAAATCATCCATATTACAAAAATAAAAACAGAAATATTGTAACTTTAAACTTTATTTTGTGACTTTAAAACATGTATAAGTAATTTTACTAAAGTAACACTGTCCAACAGTGACACCAGCAGGTAAAAATACAGGAGGACTCTGCATCCCTCTTAACTCCCCTGAGCCCATTGAGTTTTCACAGACTCCCTAAAGCAGGGGTCGGGAACCTATGGCTCTTTTGATGGCTGTATATGGCTCTTGACGCCCCGCCCCGCCCCGCCCCGCCCTCCCCCTCCAGTCGACAGATCGCTCGCTCACTCCGTTACTTCCGCGTTTGGAGGACAGGCAGATCGCGCCGCCGCCGCCGCACCCCTTAATGGCCTTAATGGGAAAACTAACTAAAAAGTAATCAAAATGTAAAGGTACATTTGTGTGTCTTTGACTGGTGTTTACAGAGCTTGATGACTGATGATCCAAAAATAAGTTGATTAATAAAAAGAACAGGTGAACGAAAGTTCACAAATAAAATATATTAATTTAAATTACAGACATTAGGTATTATTCTGGAATAGATTTGAAAAGGCTTAAAACTAAATTACTGATATTTACACTTTGTAATAAGTAATACATTACATATTTAATGTGAAGATGTATTTGTATTTTGTTTCTCTCATTCATATATATAATGTACATTGGTGTGAAAAACTGTTTGTCAGTTTTTCACACCAAAAACCCCCTTCTTTTTTTTGCATGTTTGTGACACTTAAATGTTTCAGATCAAACAAATGTAAATATTAGTCATGCAGTTTTTAAATGAAGCTTGTTATTATTAACGAAAAACAAAATCCAAACTTACATGGCCCTGTGTGAAAAAGGGTCTCTTTTTCACATCACTGTGTGTGTCTATATATAAAAACTATGAGGACTTTACCTCCTCATTTCAGAACACCACTGCACGCCACTGACGTCTATGCATTATTTAATAAAATAGAGAACAGACTAAAGATAGACTATACTTGGACAAAAGGAAGAATACAAATTAAAGTCACTCCAAACATTGCACTTTCTTTAAAATATACACTGAAAATGCCAGTGAATAATATACGGTAAGTGTTAGCTTACTACATTTTAATAAGCAGAATGTCAACATATGCATTAATGACCTTATACAAATAAAAAGCTTTTCTACTACATAAAGCATCAAAATTATTTCTGTAGAAATATGATACGGTTTACAAGTTTGTGTTTGTAATAATATTTCTCAATACTACAGTTTTTACTGTAGTGAGCAAATAAATATATTCTTAGTGAGCACAAGAAACTTCTTTGAAAGTATAAAATAAAATCTGAGTCCAAATCTTTGAAGGGTAGTGTATGTGAGCTTTACCTGTCTCTGGAGCTCATGATAACGCTGTCTCATGGATCAGTCTGGGATTAAAAACAACCTGACGCATTGGGAAGACATTGGAGAAGAGGGCCCACCAATGTGAAAGTCTGCAGACACACAAAACAAAAGATAACTGAATGACACATGAACAGCGTATTTTAATAGCCTGCTATTTCTGTAAATCTGTTTGCTCATTCTTTTTACAGCCAGAGGTGAAAGGGTAATTGATGGACACAGATTGACTTAGAGTATATACAGTATATTCAAACATGTAATGAAATGCATTTAAAAGCAGGCGTAACAAAGGCATCTCAACCCTCAAACATTCCAGTACAACCAAATAATTACATGTAAATTGGGAACAAAAATGCTGTTAGAACAAACATACCAATCATTCATTTACATCAGCCAAAGCCTCATCACAAGGACACTGACATGAGAAATAAATCCAAACAAAACCAACCGTGCATATTGACAAATTAAAAAACACTGACATAAACTTCAAGAGTTAATACTTCTGATCAAAAATATGACTATCTCTGGATTCTCCTGCAGAGCAGCGCATGCACCACGGAACTACCGCCTTTATCCACATGAGAACATTTAGTTCATGAGAACATTTAGTTCATGAGAACATTTAGTACCCATAGAAAAACACTCACACATCCACACGGGTGCCTGGTCAGATCCGAGCTCCTTCGCTCACGAGATCACAATGCAGCGCTGACATGAATCATCAAGGTGTAATACCGTGAAATGCAATGCTGAATTTCATGCGTGCACTTCCTCGAGTGGTCTCGCGAATGTGGGTCAGCGGGCCTAGTGACACGCGAGGCGTCACGGAAGCGCCATCTGACCGCCGCAAAATCAGCACGCGTTCAAAATGCAAGTTCAGCTCGAGCCCGTAACGCTATATGCACTCGCAGTTTAGACTTTTTACCTCTTTTCTTTTTCTTTTAACTTTCGGGGCGGCAAAAGCGCGATATCGGTAGCAAACAAGATGAAAACATTTAAGCCAGGCCTACTTCACGCGCATTCAGAGACATGCGCACTGGCGCGCTCCGGACACTAAACTTCGCTTGCAAAGTAATGTGAAAGGGTCTTTGCAAAAGTTAAATACTTATACAAGTATATGCTAATCGTAACTTGATATTGGTTTAGAAAACAAAGAGTTTGATTTTGTAACTCATTTCTTGTAATGTTTTGGAATATTTTCATTCATAAGTGCAGATGGTTGAAATCTAAACCCAGCTTTAACCAGTGGATGAATGAGGTTAAACTCTTGTGCAAATCTTTTAAATAGGTAAAAAGCCAGAAAGCCCAAAAACTGATTTCTCTTTTAAGGTATGTATGAATTAATTTAAAAGCTTCCCCACCCCCCTTTATATATTTGTATTTGATTTATTTATTTAGTTTTATTAGTTTTATTGTGATCCTTTTGTTTTGTTACTGGTTATGCTCAATCTAAGGCCCAACAATTGTTATTATATGCTGAAATTTGTTTATATACCTTGTTTTTTTGTCATGTTAAAGCATAATAATGAGAATAATAATAAAATGTAAGCTATACACTTCTATAAAGACATTGCATATGTAATGTTTGCATTATATTTACATTATTTTATTTCAGTGGTACATTTTGTCAGCGTTGTCATGTAATGTATGATGAGACTAATTAATGTTTTTGCTTTTTATTGTTATTATTTTCTACTTATTTTAAATGTGGTGTTGGATAATTTATTCAAGTTATTAAAATGTGTCATTCACACTAAACATATTGTTTGTTACGCTCAGTTTATATTCGCAAATTTTCATTGTCACAGTTTAGTTGTTATGGGTTGATTATTTCTCAACAACCCCAACATCTTATCTTACAATTCTGCCTTTTTTCACAATTGCAGATTTAAATATCCCTTTCGTAAATCTATTTCTGATTTTTTTTTTCTTCGAGAATTTCTAGATATAAAATAAAGTAGTGTATATCACGCAATTCCGACTGTTTTTTAAGTAAAAAAGAAAAGCTTTTATAGTGTCTGACCAACGAGACTTTTACTCTATTTTGGAATAAAATGTCGTCTTTTGCTGACGTCATCAGCTGCGACTGTGCGCGATTCTCAACCTTCTAATGTCACGTGTAAATTCTTCTAAAAATTATTTCTTGAATCGCGGTTGAGTCTGTTTTTATCCATTTAGAGAATATGTTGATACCATTCAGAAGAGCGTTACTAACTGCAATCCGAAAACACAATTGTAGACTGTTTTCGGAGTCTAATATCACTTCCAGTACAAGAAAAGTAAGTTTCATATTTTGGCGTATCAGCTAAATCTCTCTTTGTGTATGGAGGTATGGAAACAAGTGTTTTCTTTTGTTTTGACTCTTGTGTGTTAATGGGTTTCTTCAGGGTTTAGTTCTAGGCGTCTATGAGAAGCAGTCAGACAATGACGGGGTACATTTCACGGAGGCTGCAGCGGCATTTGACAGGACCGTCTCTGGAAAACTGTCAGAAATACTGTCGGTGTAAGTCACTCATGATGTTTGCATTCCTACTGGACCGTCTGATCGCTTTTCTGCACGATCCATTCTTTTACATGTCCACTGTTTTCCTCCTCTCTGCTCTGTAGATCTGGACCTCCTCTGAAGAAAGGAAAGAGTAGGACTTTCTTTGGTCTACATCAGGTATGAGCTCTGTTCTTCATCGTCCTGGCAGCTTTTTTTAGTTGCATAATGTGATCATAATATGACAGCTATTTCTTATACAAGTAATAAATATTTCTTATATATTTTTAAAGGACTTCCCAAGTGTAGTTGTGGTTGGCTTGGGTAAAAGCGGCACAGGTGTGTGTGGAAAAGAAAACTGGGACAACTGTAAGGAAAACATTCGTGCAGCTGTGTCGGGTAAGTGCTATTGATGTGTTTGGTCCCAGAACATGTCCGAGTAATATTACCCCCCCTAAATGAATAATTAGAAAAACCTAATAAGTTTGCCTGTGTCTTTACAGTGGGCTGCAGGCAGCTTCAGGATCTGGAGGTAGGGCATGTCGAAGTGGACACTTGTGGAGACGGACAGGCAGCAGCAGAGGGCGCTGTGCTTGGGCTTTTTGAGTATGATGAGCTGAAGACCAAGAAGCAGGTCCGGGTCACGACCCAACCGCATGGAGGGTATAGAATATAGATTTTTAAGCATTCATGTATTCAGTTTCTTCAGAAATGTATTGCATGATTTGTAGTAAAGTCACACACTGAGCATAACTTAGACTAACACTAAGAAATCCGACACTTTTATCTTCTTTCTTGTAAGATTGTTTCTGTCTTGTTCCTTAGCAGTGTGGATTCAGAGTGGAAGAAAGGTGTTCTGTATGGGGAAGGGCAGAACCTGGCCAGACAGCTGATGGAAGCTCCAGCCAATCACATCACTCCCACAGTTTTCGCAAACACTATAGAGCAGAAACTCTCACCTTTTGCTCATAGAGTCACTGTCCACAAGAGGTAAATGTCATTGTTCTTTGAAGTGGGCCTATTATGCACTTTTACAAAGTTTTTAGAGTCTAATAGAATAGGTTTTCATGCTTCAGTGTAAAAAAAGAAAGTCTTATTTTTCCACATATTTTTATATTATTGCAGCACCTCTTTTCTCAGTCTGTTAGTAACACTCTAGGATGTGTTTTCTGTGTAATAATCAGGGGTGCACATAACTTTTTCAGTGAGTTACTCAGGTGAGTACCAGGAGATTGTGTTTGGTACTCACATATGTAGCATTGTCTTAATAAGTGCAGTCTTTCTCACTGTCCTCCACCGTGTTGCCATCACTGTCCTCTTTACTGTCGCCTCCACTGTCTTCCGCGAACGCGGAAGTAGCTGGGCGATCGATCTGTTGGGGGGTGCGGAGCGATCTACCTGTCCTTCGCGAACGCGGAAGTAGCGGAGCGATCGATCTGTCGACGGGGGGCGGCGTCAAAAGAGCCATATGCAGCCATCAAAAGAGCCATATATGGCTCGCGAGCCATAGGTTTCCGACCCCTGGCGTGAGCGATGCTCTCTGTGTGCCCCCTTCACGTGAATGATATGCACTTCAGTGCGCTCATCGTTAACTTTTCGGCTCAGGCTTCAGTTGGCGTTTCTTTGAAGGTGGTGAAACGCCAAAAAAGCTGCTTAATGTCTGTTGCTTTTTGGACATCTCTTACTGTAAGGTTGTGTACGATGAGATGAGAAGATCGGTTAAGTACGCAAAGGCGTTTAGTGACTCAAGTGGGCTTACGCATTTCTGATTTTTGTTGCGCATGCGTACCTGCGTACCAGTTATGTGCACCCCTGGTAATAATGATGCATTGTTGAAGAAATCAATTAGCTAGTTTTCTGAAACCGTATTGTCACAAATTTGTCTTTAATCCACTTTGGTTAATGATGTCATACAGGTGGTGGAGTAATACATTTGACATTTTTTTACATTTATGCATTAGGCAGACGCTTTTATCCAAAGCGACTTACTTTGCATTCATGGAACACATTGAATCAGTTCTTGCTTTCCCTGGGATCGAACCCACGACCTTGGCGTTGTAAACACCAATGAGCCACAGGAAAGCTAAACTCTAATGACGTCTCTTAATTAATCTGTTTGGGATTGAATTAATGCCAGATTTTTTGCTATAAATCACGGTCATGTCACCTGAGGACTTATTCTCCTTTTCCTCAGTTATTTTGCTTTATTTCCAATCCAGCTTGTTCTTAACCATGAATACAGGCGCACTCTTCAAATTTTTGTAATTAAATGTACTGAATGTCAGCTTGCTTATTTTACTCAAAATAAGGATTTATTAAGTTTACAAGTCATGCAAACAAGAAACTATGCTTCTAACCACAGGTTCTAACCTACAGTCAGGGTATTTCAGGAAATTGAGAAACCATCCTTACTGATCTAGAGAATAACTCCTTTTGGAGTGGACAGAAAGCGATTCATCCTGTAGATCCTAAAGTACACGAGTGCTTACAATACGAAGTTTCAAACATTACATATACAAATAGTATTAGCCTGGAGAATAGAGGGACTAAGAGGAAGGTTATTTTATTTTCATATATAATGTGGTTGAGGTGGTATGTGTGTGTGTGTCGTGTTAGGTGTTCTTAATTCAGTCACCCTATTCTTTAATGATAACTTTTCTGCGTTTATTTCCGTTTCACTCTTTAAGGCCTCAGTCTTGGATTGAGAGTGAGCAAATGGGGGCTTTTCTCAGTGTGTCTAAAGGCTCAGAGGAGCCCCCCATCTTTCTCGAGCTGCATTACAAGGGCAGTTTAGACCCTGCACAGCCTCCTCTTGTGCTGGTGGGAAAAGGAATCACCTTTGACAGGTAGCTATATCTGGACACAACCACAAATATCAGTAGCTTCTATCTAATCACCTGTGCAACTTGTGTGTCCGTTTCATTCCAGTGGTGGAATCTCTCTAAAGCCCTCGTCAGGCATGGATGCCATGAGAGCAGATATGGGCGGAGCAGCCACTGTGTGTTCTGCTATTGTGACGGCAGCCGCTCTGAACCTCCCGATCAATATCATCGGTCTGTCCGCTGCACAGGATGCTGTGATTTAGCGTCTGCTTTTTCGTTACCGTTCACAACTAATATCACGTTGCCTGTTTCAGGTTTGGCACCACTCTGTGAAAACATGCCTAGTGGAAAAGCAAACAAACCAGGTGATGTTGTCTGCGCCAAAAATGGCAAAACCATTCAGGTATTCTCTACTTAAACACACTTCAACATTGTGTCTGTGAAATATATATTTTTTACCTCAATCAAATAAAATCTAAAATATGTATTAAACAAGAATACAAGATTGGTTTTATGATAAAATTAAAGAATTAAGTGTAATATACAAATGTTTGACTGTCATTCAAAGGTTTGAGGTCTGTAAGATTTTTTAAAATGTTTTTGAAAAAAAGTCTCTTATGTTTACAAAGGCTGCATTTATTTTGCTCAAAAATACCGCAAAAACATCCCGTGAAATATTAAAGTTTAATACAACTGTTCTTTATTTTAATAGATTTATTTAAAAATGTAATTTATTCCTTTGACAACTTTTTGTGAAGTAGAATTAAAAATTTAAAAGATCTTTATCAATCTAATATGCTGATTTGGTGCTGAAGAATTATTATTTGTAATTATTAAAGATGTTGAAAACAGTTTGTAGCAGAATCCTGATATATATTTTAATGAATGGCAAGTTAAAAAAGAACAGTATTTATTTGAAGTATTTGTGTTGCTGTAACAGTGTTTACTGCCACTTTCTATTTAATGCATACCTACTGAATACAATTGTTTATTAAATCTTAACAACCCCAAAATGTTGGAATGGTGCACATTTATTATGTTGAAAACGTTTATATTAAATAACAATAATCATAATGCTTAGCCTAAATATTTACAGTAAGTAATTTTTTTTGTTTAGTTTATTAACTTTATAAATTGAAATGCCATCAAAGAGCAGTTCTGCTAAATAAAGAGCCTAACTGTCCTACATTAGATGGTGTTTCTGCTCCAATACCCAAAGAAAATCTTTTGAGAGAACGTTCCTTTTCTTTGGTAGGTTGACAACACTGATGCAGAGGGCAGACTGATTTTGGCTGATTCTCTGTGTTATGCTCATAGTTTTAAGCCCAGAGCCATCATCAATGCGGCTACACTAACAGGTATAGACATGCACACTGTATTCATATTTGTGCTTTCAAGTACATTATCAATCGAATTAATAGATTGATACTCTGTCTTTGTTCATCTGTTAGGTGCTATGGATGTGGCCTTAGGTTCTGCCGCAACAGGAGTGTTTACCAACTCTGATTGGCTGTGGGAGAAACTACATAAGGTAATGAGCGACATGACTCGCATGTGATTTCTCAAAATGGCTTGAAATAACACCTCATTTTTTTCAATATTTAAGGATGATGTCTATATATTATCATGTGATCTGTGTACCCTCCCAGGCAAGCATTGCTACTGGTGACAGGGTGTGGAGGATGCCACTGTTTCAGCACTACACCAAACAAGTAACGGACAGCGCACTGGCAGATCTGAACAACGTCGGAAAATACAGCCGGTATATATGCACAAATACACACTCAGTCACATGCTTTTTCAATCATTTTCATATGTTACCTCCTTCAAATTCCAATGTATATCAACTAACAATAACAAGTAGCAGGTTATGGTTTTGCTGGGGTGTTATGTGAAGTTCAAACATCCAAATGTTTACCAACGTGGTAAATAAAATATGTCCAAATTGTATTAATGTTATACACAAATACTTTATAGCACATATACAGTAATACCTTGAGATATGAGCATAATCCGTTCCAGGACTGAAATAATATCTCAAATAATTTTTCCCCATGAGAAATAACCGAATTTTTTATCTGTTCCGGCCCTCTAAAAAACTCCTTTAGTAGTGCTAATAACAATGGAAAAAACATGTTTTTAATTGCTATAGAGACATACACACACACACACACACACACACAAAATTAAAGTGTAAAAGGATTCCTGTGATATAAAATAAAATATGGTTTTAATTATGAGTTCTTACCTTCGAAACAGACGATACAGTTGCTGCTAATGGAGGAGGAGGGAGGGATAATGTAGATAATGCAAACACAATGTTTCTTCCCGTGAAGTGTATTGGATAGCCTCAGAACCTCATATTTCTTATTATTGAACACACATAAATCATGCTGCTCCCAGCTTAATACTCGTGAATCACTCGTCGCCCCGATAACCTCACACTGTAAAACCAAGATTGTCCTCTAGTGGGTTCCATATGCAATTACCCCATAAATGAGTCGGCTTAAGCTGCTCCAAGTGTTCGAACACTTCGGCGGCGTTGGCGTCTGTATGCGTACTTGTATCTCACATATTTACTTGGATCTCAAAGCAAAAAAATAGCTTGAAGGCTTGCTCGTATCTCGAAATACTTGTATGTCAGGACGCTCGTATCTCAAGGTATTACTGTAATTAATTTATAATGTTTGACAAATTATTTTTAAGTGCTGTACATACACCATTTGTGCTTTAGAAGTTGCTCGATATGTCCTGATCCAATTTCCTGTTTCAATAGGAAAAATGTCTACCATGTAAATGATCTCTATTATTACATTAATATTATAATTTTAGTAAGGAAAGATGCATTATATTGATCAAAAAAGACATTAAAGACTTTTATAAAAATATATCTCAACCAATTGAGTCGAAAATCATGGGTTCCACAAAAATATCCTGTAGCACAATCATTTTCTATGCAACATAAACTGTTGTCATTACATAAAAATATTACTTGAGAACCAAATTAGGATATTACAATGATATCTGCAGGATGAGTTTGAAAATTCCACTTTGCCATCACAGGAATAAATAAAATAAGTTAAAATGCATCTGTTCAGTAAAATTGATCTCACTATATCACTTTTTTATTATTATTGTTGTTGTTGTTGTTTTTTATAAAATACGCTTATCCTTGGTAAGCATAAGAGACTAATTTCAAAAACAGAAACCAAAGTTATAAATAGCTTGTATTTGTCATCTGTAGTGTTTGTCATGCTTGTTTTTGGTTTCCATGACACTGAACTGCTCTGTGATCTCACAGTTCAGGTGGCGCCTGCACCGCTGCTGCCTTTCTGAGAGAGTTTGTGACATCTGATCATTGGGCTCATCTCGACATTGCTGGTGTCATGATCAATAAGGACGAAGTCCCATATCTGAGAAAAGGAATGTCTGGAAGACCTACGCGTACTTTGGTGGAGTTTGCTGCTGGTTTGGCCTCTGAACCGTAGTGTTATCTTTAACCGGGCTGCCTCAAAATTATACCCAAGATGATCAGTATTCAGAATGATAGGTGCAGTTTTAAATACTTTTGCTGCGGAAATGAGCAGACACTTACCAACTAGTGATCAACACAGGGAAAGAATCGAAAAAGTCATTGCAAAGCATTTTAAGACACCGAAAGAACTTTTAGTGCAAAGAACATAAAATAATATTTAATGGAAACTGCTGACAGGCACTGTTAGACGCTGTCATGCTGTAGCTAAAGTTTAGTTACTTTGTAACTAACAATAAATGAAGTTACAGAATGAGCTACCCTTTTGGTGGACTGCCTTTTAAAACGGTATTGTATTAAGTGGCACAAGATTCAAGTAACTTTTCAGATTTTCACATTTGTTTAAAGATTACATGGTACCAGTGTAATGCCATGTATAAATGCAAAAAATAAAAGGTCAGTAAAGTCATGTGACAATGAACCGTGTGATAAATGTCAGAGTGGAAAGTGTGTTGTCATTGAGTCCAGATCCAGTCCAGATTATTGTTGTCTTATAAAAAACAAGTTGAATAAAGAAATGAAAAATATATCCTTTATTTATACTTTAAATTGGCTTTTTATGTTTCCATATTTTAAGTTGAAATGATCATCAAGAAACAAAATTTCTAGGAGACCAACTGTACAAAGACTATTCATGTGATTTGGGTCGTTATGGAAAAACTTTTGAACTTAACTGTATGAAAAGTGAGTAGCTTGTTACACCACTAGATGGCTTTGTGAAAGTGAATGGAGGAAGAAGAGAAGGCTTGTGTTATCTCAGAATGTTGAGTGTTGTGTCAGCTGGACCTGCGTTCTCATTTACACACAAAAGAGAGGACAATTTACTGGAATGAAACCCTCTCACACCATGCCTTTGTGTGTGTGTGTAACTTAAATAACATTCTAACTGTCCTCTGAGACATATTTGCAAAATCACATGCTCAAAGATAAAAGTACGTCACACGTAAATGTAAGAGTGTGTTTTTAATTCTTGAAATGAAAACATTTTTCATTTAGGTCTTTGGTTAGCATTTGTCTGTAGAAATTCTGATTTATTACTAGGTTTAACGGGAGTGTGTTTTGAAGACGCTAAATCGGACGCTGTGCTGTAAGCTGATGTGGAATTTGTGCAATAAACTGGTAATCTGAAAAGTGGGTTGAGTTGGAGAGGAGAACAATCGTTCTAACAGGGCAGAGGTTTAAGCACGCGCGCCCTGCTTTCATCCCACAATCCCCATACACACGCACAACCCAAATATCCACTTTACACGCATTAACCCTCCTGATAGAATTTTTTGTAAGTAAGCCTACTTTTTAGACAGTATTGCCAATAGCTCACACAAGTCTGGGCATTTTAGAGCCTCCCTTATGCCAGTACAGTGATTCAAATACTGTACACACAATTACATTTTTATGTCATTCACAGTTACTGGCTATATTAAACAAAATTGATTGTATTTTGGTGTATTGTGTGTAATTGAATCGATCAGGCAAAGAAAACTTATTTTTTCTGGAATTAAATATGATATTTGAATGATTCTGTTACACGCCATAGTTGCTTTATCTTAATTCGGAACTAAAATATATGTACCAATCAGCAATACTATTCATTCACGTTTCAGGCGCAGTATTGCCAATTATGTTTATTTTACCACAAATTGTAGATGTACTTTTTAGACAGTATTGTCGAATGCTCAGTCAAGTCACCTTTATTTATATACTGCTTTTTACAATACAATTGAAGAATATTAAGTGTTAAGTGTTCCCAACTAAGCTTACCAGAGGCGACAGTAGCAAGTAACCAAAACTCCAGCTGGTGACGGAATGAATGAATCAATGAATGAAAACCTTGGGAGAAACCAGGCTCAGTCCGGGGACCAGTTCTCCACTGGCCAACAGACAAACAGTGCATGATTATTGACAACAATTCTGGTCAAAAGATTAAATCCAACTCACTCTGGTTGGAGATGGATTCATGATTGTCACAAGGGAGGGTCTAATAGAGTCACGGACTCTGCAGACACTTCAGGGCAGTGTTGTGCTTGTGTCGAGGTGCAGGTCCTTTATCTGATCTGGATACGGCCCGGATCCGGCTGATCACGGTAACCTCAGAATAAACAGAAACTAATATCAGCGTAGATGTTGTTTTTGGCTTTGATAGGTATTATCAACTGGTCAGAATTTTGGGATCGCAATAGATGTGAAGGACTATGATGTGTTAAGAGATCACTCAAGTAGTGGGGAGCTAAACCATTTTGTGCTTTGTAAGTAATTTGCAGCATTTAAAAATGTATTCAGTGTTTAATAGGGAGCCAATGCAGTGTTGACAGAACCGGGCTGGTTCTAGTAAAAACTTGAGCTGCTCCGATTTTTACCAGCTGGAGTTTGTTTACTAAGTGTGCAGGGCAACCACCTAGTAGAGCATTACAATAGTCTAGCCATGAACGAATTAACTAACTTTTCCGCATGTATCATTGAGAGCATGTGTCGTAATGCTCAAAACAATGTGGTTTTACAGATGCTAGAAACGTGGCTTTCAAATGAAAGATTAGCATCAAAGAGCACACCCAGGTTTCTAACTGACAAAGAATACTTGACAGAGCAGCCATCCAGTGTTGGACAATAGTCTAGGTTATTATGCACAGAACCTTTTGGTCTAATAATTAGAATCTCTGTTTTTTTCTTAAGTAGTAGAAAGTGTTTAGTCATAACTTTTTTTTTATAACAATTATGCATTCCGTTAATTTAGGGAATTGGTACGTTTCACCAGGATGAGAAGAAATATAGAGCTGAGTATCATCTCTAATGAACTGATTTATTCAGGAATTGAACAACTTGTTTGTTGTTCTGTGAAATGAAGCGGTTGTTCTGTGAAATGAAGCGGTTACTTTAGCTTCTTTTGTAAATATTTTCATTGTCATTAACTTAATCACCAATACTGTATCTGAAAGGTAAACTTGTAGTACAATAACACTGTAAAGAAGTTGGCAAAACTCAAAAAAGGTGAAATAATCTGTTTCATCAATTTTAAAGTTAGGAATTTCAAACTAAGCTGTAAGCACTAAGCAGAACTAGCAGATTTTTATTTTTTACTCATATATTTTAATTACTCTTAACTCAAAATATTTGAGTACTGGTAAGCTTATTCATACATTTGACTTAAAATGATCAAGTAATCTCAAATATATTTAGCAGTGGAAAAGTGGAAACTAACTAATTCAGGAAATGCTAGCTTGCTAATTGGTAACAATGCTTTGATAGCATAATTTAGCAAATCAATAGGTGATTATGGCAAAATGGGACATTTACCATATATCTGTTCTCAAACCAAGCTAATGCTCTACTTGTCACCATGATGGCAAAATCTACTAAATCTTCCACTTTAATCTTGCACAAAATTCATTATATAACATATATAATGTTATATATATTCATTATATAACTTTTTAGCATTTAATCGCAATTTTTGTGTGTCATGGCAAAGCTTGCTGGGAAATAGAAATCCCAGGCCAGTTTCAGTTGTTTAATCTTTTCTAAATCAAGAGTTCATTAGACTCAAAACAATGAAACAATTCAGATTACTTAAAATGTGTCAGTTTTGTGAACTCAAAAGAAAAGTTCTAAATACTCATAAAAGTACATTTTATTGTTTTGTTTAATTTTACCCGACTCAAACCAATTTATTACATTGAGCATTACACTCTAAAAACAAATGGAGCTATATAGCACTAAAAGTGGATATTTGGCTCGTAATCACAGGGGAACCATTTTTAGTGCTATATAGCACTATATGGCACCTCATAATGGTTCTTTGTAGCACCATTTGGTGCTATATAGCACTAAAAATGGTTCCCATATGATTAAGAGCCAAAGAACCCCTTTAACCACACATTTTTTTTAGGGTGTAGGGTTTACAGGTAATATCACTGGCAATACATTCAAAAAAAGTAAACTTAAAGTAAAATAGACATACCGTAATGCAATATGCTAGTCTGTCTAAAAAGTAACCTTACACCTTTTAGACACAGTATTGCTGATTATGTTGATTTTAATCCAACAAAAATAGTTCCAAATTAAACAAGTTTGAATACTTTGAATAAAGTTACTGTTTCACTGAGCAACAAACAAGTCATGTTTAATTCCAGAATAAATACATTTAGAACGAATCACTTGTGTTGACGATTAACTTACTGTCAATTCACAAAATTATAATCACTTATTGCTGGCAAAATGAATGGACAAACATACAAATGGGATGATCCAAACAATAAGAATCAAGAACTAAAATGAACTGTTGTATATTTTGTTTAATATAGCCAGTAGTTGTGAATGACATAAAATTTTAACTGTGGGAAATTGAATAGGTCTGATGGATAGAAGTCTTTATTAGGTGAGTTTTTTTTTTTTTGTCTAAAAATTAAGACTCACTCACAATATGCCTGTCTCAGGTGAATCATTGTATAAGATTTGTGCTTAGAGTAATATAAATTAGATCTGTGTGTGGCTGAGACAAAGAGGGAACAGCTTTGATAACAGTATTGTTCAGAAGTGCAGCCAGAGGACAAGGTCACCCTCATATAGTCAAAATATACTTTTTACCACTTTGTGTGTCTTTTGCTAAAGTGGGAATGTTTGTGGTAAAGACAGAGACAGAGGTAATATCCACATCACAAATTTATGGCAATGTTAATTGTGTTTTAATAATTTATATCTCAAAAAAATGCACAGTAATGAGGACTGAAAAGTCAGTTGCATTTAACAGATTATATTTAACCAAAATATCTCAAATGTATAAATTTATTTAAGTATATTTATTATTTCTAAACAGCAATGAAATTAAATGAAAAGAAAATTCAGACTTTTTCTAAAGTCTCCTTTTTAAATTTGTCACCGGAGAACAACACACTAGTAATTTCACATAAGACTTCAACTTATCCATAAACTTGCTCAGTTAGACCAAGATACAAAATTCTGCAATTTGCAAAAATTCTTTCAGTATGAACATTTCTCCTGAGGAATTTTAGGAGAAAAATAAGAGACAAATCTGTCTCTTAGACCAAATTCAAAAGTTATTTTTAAAGAAATTAATACTTTTTTTTCAGCTAGGAGGTATTGAGTTGTTTAAAACATTTACATTGTTAATCAACAATGAACTGTCTGTTCATCAAAGAATCCTGAAAAAAATGTGTCAATGTTTCTACAAAAATATTAAGCATCAAAAACATTTTTCAACTCTGATAAGAAACAAATGTTTCATGAGCACCAAGTCAGTATATTTGAATGTTAAAATTTAAACTGTATAAAATGAGTGCTTGGTGAGATCTAACAGAAACATTACAATATTTTAACAACTTCAAACCTTTGAATGGTTGTGTAAATAAAACTTAAATTAAAGCTTCGTAGAGGTTTAGTTATTAAACACAACTGTGAGCAATAAAAGTTTCCTCTGGGTGTGTGTATGTGTTTTGGGTTGAGGGGGTGGTGTCTTTATGTTTTGGGCCTGCAAATGACCTATTGTATGTTTTGGAGTTGCATGTTAATGAGTGGGAGAAAATGTGTGATTGTATCCCCCCACCCCCCCACACACACATTGAGGCAGGAGTGTGATTTGGTTTTAAACAGATTAACATTCTAACGGTCAGAGTCTCAAATCCACCCAGTAACTCAGAACAAAAACTCTACCACATGGTTTCGTTTACCTTTTAATTAAAAGCTTAGTAATTTTTGCCACTATAGTGCCCCCTAATAAATAACTAAAATCAAAAAAAATTGTCCCCTGGTCTAGTTAATGCTGATTTTGCTGTGTCATCGTAGTGCGCAGTGACTCTGCAACCAGAGATGAGGAATGTAATTTTGCTCCACTCCTACTGTTTTTGCTTGTGTAATTCACCTGCAAGCTTTTGTCATGTTCAACATTGAGGAAGTGTTTCTGATATCTCTCTCTCTCTCTATCTCTTGTTTTCTCTCTGCATTGTCTGCCTATTGAGAGAGAAGAAGGTGTGTTGAATGCATTGATTGTATGAATGGCTTTTTCTGTGTGAGAATAAATAGAACTCTTCTCAGAGACTTGTATTTCACACATGGGGGTTGGTTCATTCATTTTTGTTTTCAACCGAGGAGTCAAGGAATCAATGATTTAGTGAAACGGTCCAATCAGTGACTAGTTATTAGATGAACCATTTTTTTGACACTTACACTTTAATGCATGACTGACTGGCTGAATGAATGAAAATTTGCATGTCTTCCCAATCTTGTAGCATTGTCTTTCTTCTGTGGAGCATGAAAGAAGATATTTTGAAGAATGCCATTACTACAACTACATGAGCTTACTAAAGGGTTAAGATTTGGGTTAGTTGCGTCTTGTAATTATTTATAATTTATTGTTATTACTATAGTAAGTACAAGTAATATGTAACTACGTCATATTAAAATAAAGTGCTTCCTCTGAGTTTGTAACGAGAAATGTAACATTTTTGTGTAATTTTAGTTTTTTTATTTAAGTGTTTTTTATTTATAACATTATTATTCATTAATATGTGTACGTGACATGATGTGCCTATATGAATGTGTTTCATAAATTCGAAATACACACACAAGCTAGAGGTCAGTGAACTGGGTGAAATGATTATTTGGTAGATGGATTGATTCATTTTTATTTTCTATTTTTATTCAAACATTCCCAGAGGTCTATGAGAAACAGAGAGTATGTGTTCATCTTTGTGTCACTTTGAGGCCTTTATTGCATAAATCAGAGAAACCAAATGGGATGGTGAGCTCTGATAGTTGTAAGGTGTGTGTGTGTGTGTATGTGTTTGTGGGTGGAATGCTGCTCTGGCCTGTCTCCAGGTTGAGGGAGGATAGCATTTCCAATCCGAGAGCCTGGAAGCATTCTGGTTTGGTGAGTTTCTGAGACACACACACACATAGTAAGGAACAGGTTGCTCGGACCAGCCCGGTGAGAAAGATTTCCCGGTACTAACTGCTGTAGACACATACCGACACATACACACACGCACACACACACTCTGTCTCTTTGTTATCGGTGTCTGAAGATTTAATATTCCCTATTTATATATATTTTTTTTTAAATTTTAATAAAGTTTGTTTTTGAGCTTCTGTATTTCAGACTAGGCAAGTATTTCTATAGATTTTTTTGTTCAGTTTTTTTCCTCACAGCAGAGGAATGTGAAGATTATGTCAGTGAGAGGCAGGTACAGAGACTAGCGCTAATTACTCTCTCTCTCTCTCTCTCTCTCTCTCTCTCTCTCTCTCTCTCTCTCTCTCTCTCTCTCTCTCCACCCGCTCTCTCGTTTTCCCTCCCTCCTCCTTCTCGCCAGTGAAGGAGAGACACAGGGGAACGAACAGCAGGGACAGGGAAGTGAAACAGTTTGGAGACAGAAACTAAAAGAGAAAAAAAGAGAAACTTAAAAGTTTTTTCATCAGTCTGGACTGTCAAACCCTGCAAGCACAGATACGACAAATCGGTGAAATACAGAGAAACAGGGATGATCTGCTGTACCTTTGATTAATGCAACACGTAGATTCTCTTTGACAGCTATTAAAAGCGCAGGTAAGTTTGTACTTTGTCTGTTTGTGATTCTCTCCTTCAGTGTCTTGTCTGTTTTCCTTCCTTGTTCTCTCTGTCATCTTCTCACAGATGGTCCAACGATCATGTTTTCCCCTCTGACCTTATTTATTTTCATAGAGTTAAATTGACATCTCTCTCCCTCTCTTTCCCTCCCTCCCTCCCTTTTTCGTTCTCTTTTCCATCTTACAGTTGTAAGGTTAGAATGTCCTTCTGTTGCGAAAACTGTGTTGAAAGTTGCTCTGCGGGTCTTTTGTGTGTGTGTATGTGTGTTGTGTAACTGCACTCAGGGGGTGTGCTATAATTTAGTGTGTGTGAGAGAATCAGGTTTTTGACAGAGAGATGGCCCAATCAAAGAGAAAAAAGAACTAATGAAAAAGATTGAAAGAAGTTAAGGCCCGTTCAAGCTAATGCAAGAGTTTGAACAGTCAATATAATGAGCATAGACGTGTACTTTTTTTTCTTTCTTCAAAAGGGGAAAGGCACTAAACATGAACGGACAAGACACATACTACAATTTAAAGATTAATCACTCTTTTTTTTTTTTAAGCAAAAACAATTTCTTGAGCTGTGGAATTTAGTTTTCCTTTCAGTAATGTGTGGAAATTACTTCCTGATGCATGTAATAGTGAAGTGCTTCAGCTTTAATGTGGGTTTAAATTGCATCTGGTAAAACCTACCACAAAAAGATTCATTGATTTATACAACAAAGAGTTTAATCTAAAAATTAAAGTTTTCTTTTAGAGGTAGGGTTAATTTGTAGCGATTATAATTCGATTTATATAAGAACAATATCTAGATGACTAGGTAAACGTGTGTGTGTGTGTGGGTGGGTGTGTTTACTTTGCTGTACCTGAGGTACAATTTTGTCTGCAGAAGAAAGCTAAATCATACAAAACCTCCCTTGGGGAAATCCAGACTTTTTACAATGTAAAAACAATTCATAAGTAAACCAAATTCTATATTTTTTCATTCTAAACATGCAAATAAGTTTCTATTACTTATAGTAGTCAAGTGTAATTATAATTATCTTTATATAAAAACCATAGAAGTCTAAGTCTCTATTTGATATCTTGGTAAACGTGTGTCTGGTCCTGGTAAAGACAAAATATCCCTAGCAATATCTGAAATCCTTGTCCTTGTGGGGACATTTTTGTCCCCATGATGAAAACAGTTTATAAATAAGTCTTTTGAAAATGAATAAATTCAGAAAGTTTTCGCTGACGGGTAGGTGTAGTGTAGGAGATACTATGTAGGGTTTTTAAATGTATAAAACTACTAAAACATGAAAACAAAACGTGCAAGTGTCCATGAATGGGTTAATTCATGTAGGGGGTTAAGAGGTCAGTGGTCCTGAGAGCCGACGCATTGTGGGGATGTAGATTCAAAGAAATGAAATGAAGAACTGTGGATGAATTAACACTGAGGTGAAGTACAAAGAAAAGACGTGTCACTGTTTGTACACGTCTCACTGGTCATGTGATTCTCTGTTGTTACTCTAAATACCGCATCAGTTAAATGTGTAGGCATGTTTATTTGGTGACAGACTTTTGGGGGCCCAGGAGTGCATGCATGTGTGTGTGTGTGTGTGTGTGTGTGTGTGTGTGTGTGTGTGTGTTTGTTTGAAATCTGATTGGCCACAGCCACAACCAGTTCTCTCTGTTTCCATTCAGATGCTTATCTGATTTTTAGAAGGCAGCATATTCAGGTACATGTATGTTTTTATAATTTATATACACTTTTAATTTTCTATTAAGTGTCCTAAAGATGTCATTATTACTTGGAATTTTTTCTCACAAATCGATTATGAATGTTGAGACAGATGTGCTGTAATTGTGCTTCTGGTTTAAACTTCAAGAGCAGAAATGCATTAATTTCCGAAAATTCAGTTAGTTAACAAGAATCAGTTTAAACTGCTTGTTTTAATGTATCATTTCACAATTCAGTGCACAATTCAGTACAAAGCAATTTTCATGAATAAATATATTTTAGCAAAAATATAGCTTGATAAATACAGCATTTTGTTTCTATGCATTGTTATATTGGTGCAAAAACAAAGAAAGTTTATATGTCACCCAATCCTGTTGTCTAACTTTATTTCGGAAAATAAAAAATAGAGAAAAAACAGCACTTCTAAATCAGTGAAACACTTTCATTTCTTGATCCCCACAAACTCTAAATGGAATAAGATTGAAAGGTTTGGCAAAATTTCTCAATTCTACATTCTTTATTGACTCAGTACTTTTGTTTCCTCTTTGCGGGAAACACACATTTCTTATTCATCCACCTTCAGCACTTCAGTCAGTCTTTCTCGACTCTTGCAGATATACTCTTAGATATAAATAAGGAAACAGAGAGAAAGAGCAAGACAGGTCACCTCTCTTTCTGTGTTCTTAAAGTCATATGACTGATCATGTGACCTCCTCAGCATGACTTTAACCCTGACAGACATCTGGACGAGTGTGTGTGAGTGAGTGAAACAGGATCTTCTCTCTCTCCCTTCTGCTTTTCTTCCCATCTCTCTCGCTAATACACACCAAATACCTGCACTTCACAATGAATGCATTATTATACTGTCTCTATAGAGAGACTAGAAGAGCTGTAAATCTCTTTGTGTGTGTGTGTGTGTGTGTGTGTGTGTGTGTGTGTGTGTGTGTGTGTGTGTGTGTGTGTGTGTCTGTCTGTCTGTCTGTCTGTGTGCTCAGCATGGTTCTCCTCCAGGTAGTTTGATTAATAGTGACTTCTGAGGGGTGGAGCTCTTTTAGTCCAAAGACTTAATTTGGGATATCCCACCATGTAATACTCTCTCTCTCTCTCTCTCTCTCTCTCTCTCTCTCTCTCTCTCACACACACACACACACACAAACACTGGTCTCCTTAGTGACACAGGTTCTGCATGTCTGAATCAAGTCGCTCAATTTCTCTCTGTCTTGCTAATGCTTTTATGCCGCTTCATTACACAATCCTCTCTCTCCCCTTTCTTCTTTACTTTGTTGTAGTGAGTAATAATAGGCCCCTTCCATTGAACCCAAAAAACCGCACAAAAGCAGCATTAGTGTGTGAATACTGTTATATAGTACTGTTCATCTTAATTGCATTACCAATGCACCACTCACATTTTGATGTATAATTCTGCCGCAGTTTGTGCGTTTGGGATGAATAGTTGAGAGAACTCAGTGGTCCCTAACAGTTTGCCTTCTTTTAAATGTAACTATTTAAAACATCTCTTCCCTCTTGAATTGATACTGAAGACTCACACATTACAAGTGTTTCCTTTTCTGTAAGAACACCCTGTCCTTCAGCTAAGACCTTCAACGATGGTTTTTCAACTGGAAAAACAGAACAGTACAAAAAGTAACCACTTTTCTTTTAACATTAAAAATTAAAAAATAATTTTTTAATTTTATTTTGACTGACACTTTAGTCAGTGTACAATGGAGTTACTTGAAGAATAAGTGATTTTACAAATTCTTGCAAAAATATGTTTAAAATTACATTTTATAAATAATCTAGTAATATTCATAGCTTTTATTTTATATGGAATGAGTCCAATTATGACAATTATGAGCTGTGAATTGAAAGGCAGCAGATTGGGTGGGGGGGGGGGGGGGGTAATATGGAAAGAATATACATTTCACGTTTTTAAAAGCCCTTTTAAAATAATAGTAACTTGTCACTATCTGCTATGATATAATGACATATTTGAGATTTATATACAAATGTTTTTTATTTCATATTATTTACATTCTAATCTGTTTAGTCAGAATACACTTTTGTTTATGTTGTATTGTTCATTATGACTAACAGTCAGTGTAATATAAAGAAAAATATCTGATTGTACACCACCATTCAAAAGTTTTTTTTCATTTTTTGTTGTTGTTTTTAACTAAAGGATGCATTACGATCATTCAACAAGAATGCATTAAACTGATTAATGCATAGGCATTTAAAAGGCATTTAAAATCTTAAAAGCAAAGGCATTTAAAAGCAAAAGCAAAGGCATTTAAAATCTTACAAAAGATTTATATTTCTAATTAATGCTTTTCCTTTGAACTTTATATTCAGCAAAGAATCTTTCAAACAACAAATCACAGTTTCCAAATAAAATTATTTTCTTGAGCAGCAAATCAGTATGTTAGAATGATTTCTGAAGGATCTGGATTAGTGATGCTAAAAATGTAGCTTTGTCATCACAGGAATAAATTACATTTAAAATAACATTAAAATTAAACATTGTAATGATATTTAACAAAATTACTGTTTTTTATCAAATAATTTCAGCCTTGCTCAGCATAAGAAACTTTGATTAAAGCATGAATTACTTATCAACACAAACGTTTGAATGGTCGTGTACATTTAAAACTTTCCTTTAGTTCATGGACGTGTTGTTTATCATCTACCCGATTATATTTTTCTGCTGATTCAGTAAGATGTCATGGGATGATGGACACTTGTTACACATTCAGCTGTAACTACCGTACTAAACATCTGGGGGGTGGAAAGAGGGAAGGGGATGAGAGAGGTGCAAGTTTTTGTTCTAAGCGGTTGGCTGATCACAAGAATCCCTTGTAGCCACACAAAATAAACACACACACACACACACACACACACAAAGGGGTGGCAAACCAGTTGGATGGATCCCTCAACTGTCTAGAACAGCCCTAAGCTCAAAATGCTAGTGCATACACATTGTCACAATGAAACATTTAAGAATTTTTCCCACTCTCGCTCAAAATGCAACCTTGAAATGTAAAATAGCACTATCAGTGATTATCTTTTTAATCATTGGCAACACTATAAAACCTGAGCACATGATGCATTGTGGGTAGGCCATAAAGGAGGGTAAGGCTGTGTAGAAAGTCAACATGCTTTGAGAGGGTGCAAAGTCTGCCTTTATAGCCTTATCAGTGCCCATTATAAACATGTAAAATCCTTCTCCTCCATTGAGTTCAAGTCTCTTTCCTTCTGTTCTTTCTCAGAATGGAGGGATACGTTTTATTGGGGGGTTTTTGCCACAGAAAAAGGTACAGTGTATTAGATAAACATAAATTAAACATATTAACTGTATCCTCAAGGGACAGGATAGAAGACGTAAGTGTGTGTGTGTATGTGTGTGTGTGTATTGGGGGGTGGGGGGGGAATAAAGATAGATTGTGTTGGTGTATTTTAGTTTTGCACACATTGCGTCACACATTGCTGGTAGTGGTAACTGGAAAATCAGGTTTAACTCAAACTTCAACACTGTACAAATGCATGAATAGACTAAAGACACACACAGTCACACAAAGAGACATGCGACTGGCTATGTTAGTAATACATCTGACCTACAGTAGAGTCTCTAGAGTCAAGGTCATCTGATGGTGACTGTGCTGATGGCTCAACTGCTCAAGAGCTTTAAATATCTCCAGAAATGGAAGAGCCATATTGAAGTGTAACTCGCAGTGCGATTTTGGACCAATGAGATTTCACTGTAGGCGGGGCTACAAAGTGCATTGGCACGCTAATAGAAATAAAGGACAAAAACGCAGAATTATTTAGAAGAGAAGTGCAACACAAAAGTGGAAGTTAAATAGTATTATTTTGTTTTATTTTTTTTAAATTTGAAGCTCTAGGAATGTGAAATTTTGCAGGTGCATTGAGGATAACTCTGTACTCCCATTGGTTGTCACTGCATCGTGTCACTGCTCATTTGCATAACTCTGAACTCTGCTTAATAGGCTAGTTCACCGAAAAACTAAAATTCTGTTGTTGTACAAGTTTGAAACACAAATTAAGATATATTTATGTAACCTGGGAGATTTCTGTCCCTCGTTTGAAATTCATTCTACTAAAATCTGATGCTTCAGAACGTATAGGTGTAATTGATTTTCAACGAAGGGCCAGAAATCTGAGAGGTTTCATTAAAGATGTCTTTATTTGCTTCAAAGTAGAATTAAAGTCTTATGAGGGTAATAATAACAGAATCTTAATTTTGGGGTGAACTATTTGCAGACTGTCTCTGGTATTAATGTTCTCATTGCAGAATTGCATATGATTACTGATTCAACCGTCATTGGAAATGAATGCCTTCTTGTCACTTTGTAATGTCTTTATGTTTAAAACTTATATTACAAAAAAATAGATTTCACTCTCAGATTATGTTTGGAGTGCACAATTGTTTTTTATAATCGTTTTCATTTTAAATGGCCAGTGGTGGTTATAATACGCATGTGCAAACACACAACCATCTACGAATCAATGATTTCCACCTTATCTAAGTAACTAAAGCAGCATAAAACACACTGTAACGTGTAAGTACCTGTTCTTAGGAACAGGAATGAGAAGATTTCTCAGACCTTTCAGGTTTGAATTACCATGATGGCCGCTGAGCTTCAGACTTGTTATCTTTAAATGGTTTTGAACATTTTAGGAAATTGATTTCAGGTCAGGCTCAATAGTTTTCAGTTATTTGCCACTTGTAATGAACCTTTGCTTTGTCAATGGACAACCTCATTCACAGTCCACTGCACACAGTCACGTACCCGCACAGACATCTCGTTTGCTTCCAGAAAAACTGGAGAGAATGGTTCTTGGGTGTGACAAGGAAAAGGAAGAAAGAAAGAAATATAGGAGAGAGGTGTAGGAGGGGGCACCTTTGCGCTGCCCCACCCCTCATATGCAATGAGTAAACACTCTTTTACCAACTGCACCTCCAATCACACACTCCGCCTCTCTACCCCACAGACGGTGTGTGAGAGTAAGAGATTGACAGAGAGAGAGAGAGAGAGAGAGAGAGAGAAGAGGGTAACCGCTAACGCCAGACAGACAGAAGGCCTGAGTGTGTGTGTGACTGTGTGTGAGTGAAGCAACATCACAGTAAACACACCAGCTACACCGCCACTCGGACACACATTCATTCACCTGAAAAGACAGGTAACGTCTGTGTTGTTTTTTTAATGCTTGTGTGTCTTTGACCGCTGGAATTCTAAAGTACGTGTGTGTGTTTTTCTGTCTGTGAGCACTTGTTGAATTCTGGCTGATGTCTTATTTAAATGATCTTAACTTTTGCGTCCATGTTGTAATGACATTATGACCTTCAGGGGAACTTTATAAAGGAAAACTATAAGTTTGTTTGGCTATTTAGTGACATTTTACAATAAGTTTAATCTATTAGCTAGCATGAACTAAAAATAAGCAATATATGTTTAAAGCATCTATTAATCTTTGTTAATGTTAGTAATAATATTATTGTTCATGGTTTGTCCATCTTAGTTCACATTAACTAATGTGGTTACACTTTATGTTAAAGTGTCCGTGTTACAGTGTAGTACTAATAATTAACTTTTTTAAACTTATTTTAGGGTTAAGATTGCGGTTTAGTTTAGTTGCATGTAATTATGCATGATTTATAATTATTACTACAGTAACTACATGTAACGTATAACAAGGATACTGTAAAATAAAGTGCTATCACTAATGCTAACAAATACTTTTTTTATTTTAATAATGTATCAGTAAATTTTTTAATTAACGTTACGGTTAACAAATGCTGTAGAAGTGTTGTTCATTTTAGTTTGACAAATGAAACCTCATTGTTACCAGGAGTAATTGTAATAAAATAAAATGAAAATAGTATAATTTGTATTTTGACTAGCAGCATTGTGTTTAAAATGTAATTGTGCGTCACACTGTACAGTGTTGGTCTTTGGACTCGACTTCTTTAGTCTTATGTTTGCTGTTGGGGTGGACCCAAATATCTGCGCTTTACTGTTATCGGAAAAGTTCCTGTATTTCTTCAGTCAGTGGCAGGGGTATCTTGATTCTCCATGTGCAGATTTCTCACAGAAAAATCATCAAGAAATGTGATGAGACATCAGAAACGAGCTTACTGGAGGGATTTTTGAGCAGATCATCAGGTGTCTGTGTCAGCGGATTGTGTTTGATCAGGCCTTGTCACATTGTGTTGCAGTAAGTAGATTAACCGCAGGAGTGAAGAGTTCAAAATACAAGATAAGAAACCTCAAGATGTCATCAGTGTGTGTGGTTCATCCCCATGCTCATTTGTGTGCGGTGTAGTAACAAAGGTGAAACTAAGTGAAATGATGTGCTTTAGTTTATTGTCAGGTGAGTGTGCATTTGTGATTTGTCCGCCTGGATCTGCATGTGTGTATGTGTGTCTGTGTGTATGCAAAAACAACATGATTAATATCTCATGTTGAATTTGCTTGTGTGTGTATTCACTTAACCTTAATCATTTTAAGTTTTTTACTTCCTCCTTTCTGTTGTATTAGCAGTGTTGCTATGTTAACAAAAATGCAAACAATTAAATATCGTGAAGCTGAAATAAAAACATTTAAATATTGTCTTGGCACCTAAAATAAAATTTGTTTAAGTACTACAATTACGAAAACTAAAATAAAATGAAGGAATATTTTATAAAGATTGAATATTTATTAAAAAATACTACATATATAAAACAATAGCTTATTTAAGAAATATGATTAAATATTAATGTAATAGGAAGGATTAATACATTAAAATATCACCGATTGCTAAGGTTTTTTATTTTTTATTTGATGCCTTTCAGACGATTGTGCTTGGACATTTTTGACTAGTTTCTAAGTCATGAGAAAAAAAAGCGTTGTTTGTGTGTTTTATATGAATGACTGGATAAATGTTTTACTGTAGGCTGTTTTCATAGAGAATTGAAACTGAGGACTACAGGAATTGAGAATGGTGTTGTGGGTATGATGGTGACCATGTCACTTTGTCTGGCAATGGTAGTTTGACAGCGGTGTTCTGTTTTAAGGAACGATTATTTTTCATGTAATATCGTAAAGTCGCCTCCAGAAGCTCTACAATGCACATAACTTAACATGCCAACCTTTTCATTTTTTATATATATTTTTTATTTTTCTCAGTGGTTCTCGTTAGATTCGTTCTCATTACTGGTTATACATTGATTTGTTACATCATAGTCATGAAAACTGGATGGTTTGAATGTGCTTAATTTTGCACTTTGGGTGACATATGACATGTTCTTGATAGCGTTAGAGAATTCATCCATATTTATATATTTATATTCTTTCAGTATTTCAGATTGATTGCTATTGTGACATGGAGTTTTGTCCTCTGTCTGCATGAAGAAATCAGCTGTTTGGATCATGAAGTGTACTTAAGCAGAGTTATCTGTCTTCATTTGGATATTTCAGCCTACAACTGTAACTGCTTGGGCGATTCGATAGCGTCTTCCTAACTTCAAAGGCTCAAATTGACTAAAGAGAGGAAGATAACTATCTGCAAGAGTACTCCTCGCCTTCTTCTTTGCCCTTTCAGTATAAAGTCCAGAGTTTTTGTGGCCTACCAACCATTTTCTTTCCATTGACACAATTCTGGAAAGTTTGATCTTTGATCTGCATTTTAAATGATTATATGAGGCAGGAAGATGAAAAGTTAGTACTCTCTCCACAATGGATTTGTAGTAAGATGTAGTTCTCTCATGTGTCAGGTTCAAAATCAATCAGCAGCCTTTTCACTGGATAACATTTTCTGCTAATTATTGAAGTTCAATTTAGAGAACTTTAAGTGATGTTATCTAAATATTAAGTATCCATTTGATTTCAGCAGTTGTTCTCATTTACTATAATTAAATCCTTATATGTATATATATATATATATAGCCTTTTTATCGACCACTGGCCACTTAAAAACCCTTATTGCTTGCCCACTAGGGGTTACAAAGCCATTATGTATTGGTTAAGGATAGAAAGTCTGTTAAATTAAAGGGAATTGTGGATTCTCGTTTAAGGAGCGTTAATGTTAATGATCTGTGCAGTGATTATGAAGTGTCTCAAAGGTCAACGTTCTTCAGAGATGAGGTTTAATAATTATAGAGAGTTTTTGCTTAGTCACTGAGAAGAACACAAGGTTCTGCACTTTTCGGTTCATCATGTGAATGGTTTCTTAAAATGAGCTGTTTTAAGAGTCTCTTCAGGAATAAACATTAACTTAGCGGATTATCTGTTGGCAGGGTAACAAACTTTGAGTCTTAATGCAACGGTCACCTTGTATTGATGAGTTAATCTAAAGCTTGCTGACACCTCAACATTCAGATATGGTAAAAACACACACACACACACACACACACACACACACAAATGCTCTCTCACTCATGTCTTTCAGACGCCTTTTACCCATGAGAGTCCTTCATAACACTCAGACCAGAAGGGCTTTTGTGTCTCTGTGAGGGCTTATTTGCTCTCTTGGTCGCTCTATAGAGTGTATGTTGTTTGAAGAGCCCTTGTCATGACCATAGACCTGCCGAGCATCTACACATAAACAGAAAGACAGACACAAATGGGTAAATGACATGATCTATTATTTTATTCAAAAGTCCATAAAAATGCGATTCATACATGTATTAACTTCAATACGCATGTTCTATTATGACCATGTTTTAAAACCTCAATTTAAATATTTTTGGGGAGAATAAAGTAAAAAATGTTCGGGTGATACTGATATAACCATTTAAATTGTTATTTATTACTTATCTTACTCTTTGGTGGAAAATAATGTATCAACAAAAACTGCTATACATCTCATTATTATTCAAAAAACATTTGTATGTTAAATCAAACGTCGTCTGGTATGAGAAATATGCAAAAGAATACAGAAAACCAGAAATGATATCATGGATAATAAACCCCTGCTCACATTTTTATGAAAATGGAATGTTAGTACAGTAATAAAATGTCATGTGATGCAACCTGGATAATATGCTTGACAGCTTGCAGCTCGGACAAAACGGATAATATATATGAATTCTTTCTGATATTTGTGAAAATGACTTGCCTATTTTACCATATAATGATTCAGGTGGGTACACTCACATTTATTGTTTCTAAACCACATAAAACTAACATATTTATATATATATATATATAAAGAACTTGACACAATTTCTTTATTATGATTCATGGACGTGGTTTGTTATTGACCCCTTTTGTGTTTGGGAGTGTGTATTTGAATGCGCAATGATGTATTTTTGCAACTGAGTAAAAATCATAACCTTGTTATTCATTCACACCATAGCTGATAACATAACACATTTTTTCAAACTGGAGTGCAAACACATGTGATTATGTGAAAACAAGAATTTACAGTTAAATATATGAGAATAAATCTTCTCTAAGCTATTTCCCCATCATACAAAATGTCAGTGTTGATCCATTTTCCAAGCCACGGTGACCCAGCTCTGTACAGTGTATGTGTGTGTGTGTGTGTGTGTTTGCTCTTAGCACAGCTTTCTTTCTGTGGGAGGCCAGCATGTGTATTGTTCTAGCTTACTACGTTTCACACTTTTCTTTCACTGAGATCGAAGGAGTTTCACCCAAGAGATACTAATTGATCTGTCTGCTCACAAAAGCCTTGTGTGTGTTTCTGTGTACCTGTGTGCGTGAGTTTATATGTGCTGATTGTCAAGTATTGTCCTGCGTGTTAAAGAAGTCAAAGATCAGATATTTCTGTCAATCAGTATCTTAGATAATAGCAAACCATCATCTTGTGATCACACACACACACACGCGCAAACCCTCACACTTTTCTAAATAGACCATCCTTCATTAACACACTTCGTTTGTTATTTAGTAGCAAGCCATTTATTTAATAACTTTATAAGCTCAAATTACCATATATATTTTAATCTAAATAAAAACACTTGAAGGAAATTACAGCAATATAAAATATGCTTTTGAATTTCCATTGTTAGTTTATGGTAACACATTTTTTTTAAAACAACACAAAAAACAAACAACAAAAAACAGTGGAACCTTATTGTAAAGTGTTACTGTTTGTGTTTTGCGTTGATTTTAAGATTCAGTTAAAAGAATTGTGATAATTGGTCTATGTCTTGTTAAAATAGGTGCACTCTGTATGTGTGTGCAAATGTGTTTGTGTGTGTGTGTGTACAGCTTGTGATTTGTTTTGGTTAATCATCCACCTGCTGCCGCTGCTTCCTTGCACCAAGTGCGGGCACACACACACACACACACACACACACACACACACACACACACACACACACACACACACACACACACACACACACACACACACACACACACACACTTAAAGGTCAACCATTGCCAGGCAGGTACAATGAGATATGGAGACCTAATGCTGGCTGGAAAATGAATAATCTTTTTCCACCCTCTCAATCGTTAATTTTCTCTCTTTTGCCACTGATTCTCACTTCCTGCTGTTTTCAGTATATCTGTACGGAACCAGGAAACTTCCACAGAGTCTCACTTCCAGAAACACAATGAGGCCCAAAAATATGCTTCTTCGTGTCTTTTGTTGTCCCTAGTGTTTTACCTTAAAATGATATGCTGTTTAATGACAGGTTTTATTGTACATTTCATATTCAACAGACATTATTATTAAAAGCTTTTTGAAAAAACTTAAAACTTTTAAAACTCAATTAAAAATGTTTTGAACTCAAGACCTTGCCCGTATATATATTGACAACCCATATAGTGTCCCAACATTAACTGTTTTTGGGACAACACACCTATATGAACTGTATCTATTTTTTGTTTCTGATTTTTGTGCAGGACAATAACAGTGTAAATTTTTAAAACATTTTGACTTGAAGGTATATATCTAAACAGATATTTCAAAATAGACTAGTCTGTCAAATATAGACCTTAAAAGTGACAACTTGCCCCTATATCCCTTATTTGTTGAGCAAAGCCAAATGAAAAGACTATAACTGCCATCCATTTTTCAGTCAAGCTAATGCAAAAGTTTTTTTTTCCCAAGATAGCATATCAAGGTTAAAAAAAGCAGTCCAGCTTTGATGAGAAAATAAACTTCCAGCTAAAACAAAAATTTTGCTAACATTCTTATTAAGGTTTTAATAAGTATTTCTGATTGCTCTCTGAGCCTGAACATTCAAATGTGTTTTTTTCTTGGTTATGAGTGTGCGAACATTAGAGAACATATTAATTAAGGGAACAATTTTATCATTTTGCAGACATTTTGAGAACGTTACTTTTGAATGTTCTCTGGACCATCTCAAACTAGTACATTTTCTGAATAATGTTCCATGAAAGTTGTATAACTAATGATTTTGTGCTAATGTTTTGAGAGTGTTTCTAAAGAGCTGTTAATGTTATTGGAAGAACTTTTGTTCAGAACTTTGAGTGAACCTTGCCAGAACATTAACCAAAGTTCTGTTATAGCTGGGAACTCATTCTGTGCTGTTCTCTGCTGGAGTTTTTGGAGAGGCACAAAGGAATTTCACATTCTACTGCGCTGCTTTTCCATTGTTTTACGAGAACATGCGCTAGACAGACGTCTTTTGACAGTTTCACTCACGTCTCTTATCTTTTGTATAGTCTCACTCATAAAAACGTTTTTAGAACACGATATGATATCAAGGTAAAATGCATCACTGCTTCTAGAATGGCCTGTTTTTGAACGGCCTGTTAAACCTTGCCTGTAACTGCACTCTTTACATTATGGGTCAGGGGGCACAATCGCATGAAATCAATAGACTAAATTGAAAATTGCTTCTCTTGCTGAATCACATTTTTTATGCATTCTTTCTCTCTTGTTCAGTTTCTGGCAGAAATCCATTTTTCTTCCCTCTCTTGACCTCTCCTTCCTCCTGATTTCTGCTGAATCGTCTTTCATTGTCATTTGCACACTTCCATTGACCCCACTTCCACCAAGAGTCTATTCCTTATTTAATACAAACTGTCTGTCAGTAGTTCAATTAGAGGTAGTACATTTTAGGGAAAAATATTAGTTTTGTCTTGCAGATTATAAATTTTTTATTTTCCATTTTTCAAATTCTTGATTTTTTTAAGTTTAATAAAACTAAACCTTAAATTTCGGGATTTAATAGCTCTTGGACTCTCTCTCTCATCTTTTAAAGCCATCACTGAAACGCTACATCTACAGATATATTATTTAAGTATCTGTTATTGGTTGGTCTTCTTGGCTTTTGATTAGTCAGTCTGCTTTTCTTCCTGTTTCAGCTTGGCCTTGAGCCACACATGTACTGATTTTCAGTATATGTGTGTGTAAGCATGTGAATGAGGAAGTGTTTGTTGGATGTGTGTGAGACAGAGCTTTGGTTTAGTACTGCTGAGTTGCCTGTTATTCCAACTTCACAGTCACAGTCACATGCTGCTTTAGCGAGCCTCTTGAACTCATCATGAAAACACCAGGTACCAACTTAGGCACGGTGCGTGTTGTAGTTGTTCATTTATTTGAACTTTATTCCTGGAGCAAATGACTAATTAATAACCTTTATACCTTTGTTGTTGATTTATGTTTTGAAGTTTTGTTTGCATGTATTTTTGTGCTTTGTGTGAGCTTAGTTGTGTATTCCAGGATAAGCTGTGTGTGGGTCTGCATGTTCTGCATGTGTAACCATGGTTTCATTGCTATGCAACCGAACTACCTTACTCTCTAAGCACCATCAAGGCCCGGAGCCAAATAACAGCTAAACTGTTTGATTGAATATATATACAGTATATATCAATAATGTTTTATTATGCTAGAAACATACTAATTTCCTTTAAAACCTAGTTTCTTTATATCAAACACAAGTTGTTTATCTAAGATTTTGGAGTTTACTTCCATGCGTCTGTTCTGCTTATGGAAAATTCTGGACTAGGATTTGGGCATTCTGGAGATTTATTCCATGCTGAAGAATGTAGATGCGGCTTAGTGAGGTTTATTAGGCAGCTTTAGGTGTAGAAGAGGATTTACGTTTTGTGTGTGTGTGTGTGTGTGTGTGTGTGTGTTTTATACTGAGAAAATAGGACTTATAGTAATTAATTATAAAATATAGTCATTTAATATAGTTTTATTCAGGGATATTTAATTGGAGAAAATTATTTCCTCCAGTTTTACGTTATCTTTGTCATCATCTAATGCTCACTTTAAGTTAGTCTTTAAAAAATTTTTTTTTTATCATAATTTAATAACACTTTTAAATGTAATCTTAAGCAAATCTCAAAATGATTATTGATTTTGGTACATCATAATATTGTTATGCCTTAAGCATTACACCAGTAGCATTTAAAACAATAGGTTTTATTTTTTTGTATTATAAAAAAAAAAATTTATTTATATATTTTAGTATTTTATTTAAAATGTATTTTTGACACAAAAGGTTTTCAATTTTAGTACTTGCTATTTGTTAGCAATAAGATTTCACCAGAATTTTAATATTGGTACATCCAGTTTTAATAACCAGTTTAACTGTTAAAATGAAAAATTATTGAAATTGATTTATTAGCTAATTATGTGGTGATGCCTGTTTTCAATACAAAATATACTGACCAGATTAATTTTCTGTCTTTTTAGACTCTAATCCTGATTGGATGCTAATTTCAGAATGACAGCAGAAGACTCCGCCTCTGCCGTTGCCATGAGTAACCCTAGCCCTTCCTCCTCTTCTAAAGCCTCTTTAGGGCATCCGCAGCATCACAGTTCAATCCCAGATGGAGTGGCCGGGGCCCCAAATGAAGCTGCGCTAGTGGCCTTGATGGAGCGCTCAGGCTACGGAATGGTGCAAGAAAATGGACAGCGAAAATACGGCCCGCCACCTGGCTGGCAAGGCACCTCCCCCCCACGTGGCTGTGAAATCTTTGTGGGTAAAATCCCACGAGACGTTTACGAAGACGAGCTCGTGCCAGTGTTTGAGACTGTTGGACGGATCTACGAGATGCGCCTTATGATGGACTTTGATGGGAAGAACCGCGGTTACGCATTCGTCATGTACACGCAGAAACACGAGGCTAAGCGAGCTGTTCGTGAACTCAATAACTTCGAAATTCGTCCAGGAAGGTTGCTTGGTGTGTGCTGTAGTGTAGATAACTGCCGCCTCTTCATTGGCGGAATCCCAAAAACCAAGAAACGTGAGGAGATCCTGGAAGAAGTTTCCAAGGTGACAGAGGGGGTGCTGGATGTGATCGTGTACGCGAGTGCTGCAGATAAGATGAAGAACCGTGGCTTTGCCTTTGTAGAGTATGAGTCTCACCGAGCTGCTGCTATGGCCAGAAGAAAGCTCATGCCAGGACGAATTCAGGTTAACACCATTTTCTCTTGGAATCAAAGGAATTGTAACTCAAAACTAAAAAACTGTCACTGCATACTTACAAAAGGAGAATTTTTTGAAGACTCTTCCCAAAGCTGTTTTCCATACAACATAAGCCATAAGGGCCAGTCACACAGCTGAGCACGCACGAATCACTCACAAATCACGCACAGATTGGGTTTGTGCGTGCTTGTGCGTCGAGAAATTGACCAAAGTATTCCACGAACATTCCACGAAGGCAGCACAAACCGCCTTCGACGCACATCCACTTACAATCACTGACAGTCCACGTTCGTTCCACTGACGAATTACGCATATGACGCACGCTCCGCACAGAAACGAAAATCTGTGCGTGATTCATGCGTTTTCGCTGTGTGACTGGCCCTATAGACCACATCTGCCAAGCTCTAAAACAAGACATCAGTATCCTAATCCGACATACAGACATATGGAACACTTAAAAGTATTCTATATGACTCATGCGCTCTTTTCCTCTGAAGCCATTTAAAAAAATTGGGCGAGGGAAAGACTGAAATGTCACTAATACGTGTCTCATTCAGTGAGTCATTGAGTTTAGAACTGGTTCAATCAAATCCATCAACAAATCGTTATTTCAAAATAATTCTTTTCAATGTCCATGTAGGACTGATCCGATTCTGAGTTCACTGATTGACTCAAGTGATCTGAATGAAGTGGTTGACATAACTTCAGAAGACTTTTAATATAGCTCACAAGTCGAATCCACTTCTTTTATAGTGCTTTTGTCATGTTTAGTTGTGGTTTTCGAAGCTTTACAGATATTCTGTTGTTGCATTGGAAAATAGATGTGTTAGATCTTTTAACTTCTCAATTTGTGTTTCTTGAAGAAAAAAAGCAGCATAGGGGTTTGGAATGACACCTGGGTTAATAAATAATGACAAAAATCTGAGGGCAAACTATTAATTAAATCTTTCTATGACATTTAGTTAATAGCCTTACCTAATTGTGTGTATATATGTTTTTCTGTTTCTCTGTGTGTGTATACAGCTGTGGGGTCACCAGATTGCGGTTGACTGGGCAGAACCTGAGATTGACGTTGATGAAGACGTCATGGAAACAGTGAAAATTCTGTATGTGCGGAACCTGATGATAGAGACCAGTGAGGAGACTCTACGGCAAACATTTGGCCAGTACAACCCTGGCTGTGTGGAACGTGTCAAAAAAATCCGAGACTACGCCTTTGTTCACTTCACTAGCCGAGACGATGCTGTGGTTGCAATGGACAACCTGAACGGCACAGAGATCGAAGGTTCCCGTATTGAAGTGACCCTGGCAAAGCCTGTGGATAAGGAGCAGTACACTCGCTATCAGAAAGCATCCAAGGGAACACCGCCTGCAACAACTACCGAAAACACCCAACAAAGTTACGTGTATCAGTGTGACCCATATACACTGGCCTATTATGGCTATCCATACAGCACTCTGATTGGACCCAACCGAGACTACTTCATCAAAGGTTGGAGAACTCATTCTCTCTCTTTATTCTATCTATTCAACTATATGTACTGATGAAATGCAATAATGTTGATGTAATCAAACATTGCTAACAATTCCTTTTTCTTGATGACCTTAAGTGTCATGCTATTGAATGTATTTGGGAACCTAGATTATTTTCTAACTCTCTCTTGCATAACAGTCCGTATTCACACAAGTAATCAGACTTGATCTGTAAAAATAAATGTAGGGTATGCATTGCAATTCATGTGAAAATGATGTCCCCTGTAACCCAGAGCTTTCATAAGGGCACATCCTTTTAAAATAGTGGTTCTCAACTGGTTGGAGAAAAACCATAACAATCAAAACCCATGAACTACGCAAAAAAAAGGAAAAAAGAATAGATTGCTCCCAGATTGTAATCAAGTACTTAAACAATTATATTTAATTACCATTTACATATTTAGGGGGGAATTTGTGACAGCTATTACATTTTCTTACATTCTAAGAGAATTATATATATTTCTGTCCATCCAGCTACCAAGCCAAGCCATATTTACTTTTTGACACTTAAATGTATGCTTTCATCAAGTATGTTTTGACTCAATACAACACTTTAACTTAAATACAGGAATGAAAATTTAAACAAAAATGGTTTGGATTGACAAATATGTCTTTGAGCTCTCAGTTAGTGACTTCCAAGAGATTGGCTTCCACTGAAATTCAAGAGACATTTTAGAAACCACAGTTGTCACTTTTCCCATTCAGACCTTGTGTCGTGTGATTAATTTTGCATATTAGTTCATGGTAACATAAGGATATAAGGTACTGTAGCTGCCATCTGATATCGGATGCAAGTAAAACCAGTTGAGAACGACTGCTTTAAAATACAACTTCACAAACAAAAAGCTCTCCCTGTTTGTTGCTAATCACATATTTAGCATGACCACTAGATGGCATGCACTTTGAAATTTTTTTGGGCTGAAGAGCTGAGATCCACAAAAAGTATGATATTGAAACTAATGATGGGAATCTGGTTTTATTACATTTCCTAACCCATAATCGTCAATTATAAATGCTTGTGGTTTTGGGTTGGGTAGCAATTGAGAATTGTGATTACATATTCAATCTGAGACATATTTGCTCATCCATTATCTGATTATCTGAAAACAAAACTTCATCTTTACTTTTAATTTCAACTTTACTCAAGCACCACTCCCATCTCAAAGAACAGAGGGAAATTAAATACAAAGAGGTGTTCACACTGACAGCAAATTGAATTACAATGCTGAAAAGTGAAAGTGCCTAAGCTCCGCCTTAAGTGTCACCACACCCATATCTTGACTGTGAAGTCACCCCATGCGTGCAAACTTTTAGCAAATATACAGAACCTGAAAAGAAAGCTGACAGAGAAGAGTTTTAAATGTATGCTCAACCTAAAGCACTGGTGTTGCCAGTACTTTAATATAGGTATGTGCCTTCTTGTGGCTCTGTACCTGAACAGCACCTCCTTTCATTTGTATCTCAAGCAGGTACTGTAAGAGGCCGTGGCCGTGCTGGGGCCGGTAATAGGGGCCCAGGGCCCCGCGGCTCATACCTTGGTGGCTATTCAGCTGGCCGAGGCATATACAGCCGCTACCATGAAGGAAAAACCAAATTGCCGGACAAACCTTACGAGATCATGCCCAATCTAGAGCTGACAGCTGTGAACCCAGTGGGCATGAAGCCTGGCACAAGTCAGTGTGAAATTAAACCACATACATTCAGAATTTAACTCAGTTGTGCTCTTGTCCATCCAGTGGAGGCAGAATCTAAAACAATCTGGACTCAGAATCTACAAACTGTTTTATTTCCGGAAAAAGTTTTCAGATCATTTATAAATGTTATTACTGAAACTGAGACACCATTTTGTTTCACATTAACGCTTACATTTAAGAATTGCAATCAATTAAACTGGAGTTATTCAACAAAATGTAGAGATACATTTGTAAGACTCTACTGCCCCTACTGGTCTGGAGTGGAACACTAACTTCCTTTCTTTATGACAGCTGTCATAGCTGTCACTGCTTATGACATAAGCAGGCTTATGATTTTTTTCTTGCATAAAAGCTTTACTTTTTTCAATTACATGCACAATGTTCAAACAGTGCTCAGAAACTCTCTAAATATATACCTCCAGATATAATATAAATGTTCAGTCATTTTGAAAAGACACCAAGATAAAACAGTCCAGAGAACTAAGCCATGAATAAAAAAAATACTTTGAGAGTGTTTGAGTTTAATTGTTTGGGCATTGAGTTCAAGGTTCTTTATTTTCTTTCTAATCAGCTGCTTTGTGTTGAAACTGATCTTGCAGAATTCTGATCTGAGATCAGCAAACTCCTGACTGGAGTATTCTGACGTCACCTAAACCTACTGATCCTAAGTCTGAATTAACGTGCGGAATGAAAAGAGTTTTTGTACATGGAAACAATGTGTTTGTGTCTGTGTGTGTGTGTGTGTGTGTGTGTGTGTGTGTGTGTGTGTGTGTGTGTGTGTGTGTGTGTGTGTGTGTGTGTGTGTGTGTGTGTGTGAAAGACAATGTGTACGTGGTTGCGTGTGGGTGTGTTTTTTGTCGCTAATCTTAAGCTGAGTCATACACTTGTTGTAAATGAGGACAGGTTGTGCAAGTCTCAGTCTTTTTTCCTGCATTTACCCTTCATCATTCTTGCACTTTGATTCTTATCTTTCACTTGCCTGCTTTTTTCATACTTTAAATGTTATGTTACCAAACATATTAGACTGTGATATTGAGAATGTGCTAATTTAAACTATACATTCTCCACAATGTTCTAATTGTACGTGTGTGTGTAGTGGCTCTTCCAGCACTAGGTGCCCAGTACCCTGCTGTGTTTTCTACTGCTCCCGCATCTAAGTTAATGGAAGAAGGAAAGATGCACCCAGTGGAGCACCTGATAAACCCTTTGGCCCTCCAGCATGACCCCACAGCTGCTTCGGCCAATGCAGCAGTTATGCCTGCAGTCTCCACACCACCCCCTTTCCAGGTACTGACCGGCACCTGAGCAGATGTGACACTTTAAAGTTATTATAACACTTAGATAACTCTAACACCATCAACTTATTTGTATGTCCACATTTTCATTTTCCACAGTCAATGAAAACATGTTTGATGTTAATTGTTCATTTAGTGTATTCTTTCACTTCAAGATTCCTGTCATGCTGCTATCATGAGATTTGAATTTGATTTGAAACGTTGGAATTTGAAGCAGAAGGAAGTAGAAGTAAAATGAGATGGACTGATGTAACTGCAATAAGTGTAATTTTAACTAGAAAAGGAAGTCTCTTGTTAAAATAACTTTTGAGAGCCTTGTATGAAAGTATAAAAAGAAGTTTTTAATTTTGAAGGGTTTATAGGCCTTTTATATTCTACTTACTTTAATTCCAGTTCAAATTCCAATTCAACTCCCTATTCAAATAAAGTTCCAACTCATTAATTGAAAGGCGACCCACCAGCATAAAATATTATAGCACCTAATGCACAAATTCACTATCTGTTAAAAAACTCTAATTAATTTAACCTTTATTGTTTGTTGCTTTATCGTAGTTAGTTAGGACTCATGGTCACTTGAACAAGAGTGAAATCTACATGTGAACTTATTGACCCGCACACAAAACTCACAATTATGCTGGATTTTGCCTGCAAAATTTCATCCAGCATTCATAATTTTGACTGTACCTTAACTCTTTCCATGCCATTGACAAGATTTTATGATGTAACAATTTTTTTCCGGCAATCCATGTTTTCACTGTAATATGGTGGGGGCGATGTTACGGATCTTCAGAAATGGTACAGCGTCTCTGGACCCAAAACAAGCAAAGATTTGCTTAAACCAGAAGTAGCGAATAGAAATTGCTTTTGCACATGAAATCTAACATATCATCAGCAGATAAATCAAAACTTTTAAACGTTACTGAGAAAACCCACAAATAAGTATATGACTGTGAAATCTACTAGATCTAAATCGAATCCAGATGAAGTTAATACATGATTTTTAATGAAACGTACCCACATTCAAGTGTTGATAAAAAATAATAAAAGCTAGAACAAAATGTAGTTGTTGCTGTTTAAAAGGAGAGGCATTGTTCTTTCTCTAGATATATTGACTGTTTACATATTCAAACAACAAAATATTCTGGGGGCCATGAAATTTTTGTGAAAATGATCAAAAATCTTGGTGCTGGCTGGCAACTTTTGTAGTATAGGCTGGCAGGGGGAAAAGTTAACAATCTCTCTCTCTCTCTCTCTCTCTCTTTCTCACAGGGTCGTCCTATAACTCCCATCTATGCTATGGCTCATAATGTCCAGAGGATCCCGGCTTCCGCTGCCAGTCTGTATGGGGCTGGGTACATGCCTTTCGCTACCCACGCCAACACTGCCACGCTGGCAGCGCTGCAGAAGAATGCTGCGATGGCAGCCGCAACCTATGGCGGGTACGCTGGCTACATGCCTCAGGCCTTCCCTGCCACTGCCACCTTCCAGATGCCCATCCATGATGTATACCAGACCTACTGAGATACCCGCAGCATCAATTACAATGACTTACACACACCACATCACCACAGGCCATCAGACATCTACGCTGCATCTAGGATGTCTGCTGGTTAACTAAACCACGCAGAGTGAAACTGACATACTCACAACAAAACTAACACCTTATGACTCGTGTGAAGCTCCCTGGAGGTTTTTAGATTTATGTGCAAGTTAACGTTGGCAGGGATGTAGATTTCTGCTAAATTTACTCACAGCTTCATCAGAGCCTCTGGCCCACATTTATTAATTCAGACAAATGACCTTTAATCACCAAAATCACTTTAATATGCTACTGATTGGCTAACCAAGATAGGTAGATTTTGTGTTATATGTTGTGGACTCAAACCCTTGTAATGTGACCAGAACCTTGCCTACTCTCCATTTAGACCAAAAGGAAACAGTCTGTCAGTTTGACTTCTTAAAGGACTTGATCGCACGACTGAATACTGTTCTTGCGTGATCGTTTGCATTTTATCATTCTGCAAAGGTTTTGTTTATTAGTTGATCACCAGTACAGCGTTGGACTGACTCCGCGTGATATGTTTATATGAAGAAATTCAAAACAGAGCATTTAAGACTTGCAGAAGCACACCTACTGACATATCACCTGACATATCTTCCCCACACACTCCAGCTGAGCATCGTGAGCCAGGGGGGTCATGTCATCGCACCTAATACCACTCCTCTGTGTTCACGGCCGGAAGAATACCGAAGGAGCGTTGTAGTATTAGTAGACTTTAAAAAGAACGTATTTAATGCCTCTCTGTGCTTTAGTGCATTTACGTTTGTTTTGTGAAGAAAATGCAATTGACGAAAAAACTGTAAATGAACAAAAAACTGCTGAGCAGAAACAACCACAGAAGTAGAAGTTTTAAAGTGTTTTATGAAAATGGTGTATTTTGAGTATATAACATATATTTGCATTGTTTTGAAGATGTCAGAATCTTCCGTCCACTGGGTTTTCTGCACGCGAGTCTATATGAGTATACATACATTCATTTTTCCTCCTTATTGCTTATGCATTTTTATATTTAGATTATTTTAAGGTTGTGCTATTTAGTTGGCTTGAAGACTTTTCAGATGTTGTTTTTATTGTCTAGAGAATTCTTTTCTGAACTGGAAGATAGACAAACACTTTTTCCTTCTCAGAGGCAAAATAAGTTTGAGTGTTCAAGAAAAACTGGAAAAGAGAAAATCTATGCTGGATAACATTTGTTCTCTGTTAAAGGGATGCATTACCAAAAAAAGAAAATTCTGTCATTGTTTATTCACCTTCATGTCGTTCCAACACTGTATGACTTTCTTTGTTTTTATGGAACATAAGAGAAGATATTTCGAAAAATACAGTATTTCTATCTAAAACTGTAGAGCACGATGCCAGCAACACCAAGGTCAAGGGATTGATTTCCCTTGAATCCACAATGAATTACCTTTAATGCAATGTATCTCTCTTTGGTCAAAAACAACTTTTCATAAGTTGGTAGGAACCAAACATTTTGTTACAGGTTTGGAAAGACATGAGGGTAAGTGATTTGCAATGATTTTCTGAATTTTCATTTTTGTTAAAACTATCCCTTTAAAGTGTTTTAAAAGCACAAACTGGACTGACCAAAAAAGTCGCTGGGTTGAAGATAAAGCACCATTTATGATGACTTAAGGTCCGTTCACACCAAGAACGATACCAATTTTAAAGTCCACAATAATGTTCTGATTATTCTCATAGTACATGCACATTTATGCCATCTCCCACTTTAAGTGTTCAAGCTCTTTAAAGCAGGATGGATTCTGATTGGCTGGTCAATGTTCTATGGACTGCTATTTTTTAAAATATAGAACAATTTTTAAAACTCGTTTTGTAATCGTCCTTGGTGAGAAGGGGCCTTTTTAGTTCTGCTTACTTGTGCTGGTTGTGTTTTAGTTAATAGTTGATGACCAACTGCTAGCAGCCCTTATGTTTTTTCAGACCACTACAGTGACTCCCAGTATCCAGTCCTGTGCATCATTAGGAGAACACAGGCTCCTTCGTATCCGCTTTTGTGCCATTAATACAAATTGCACCTGAAGTACTGTCCCATATACCGCTGAACCAATTATATTGATGTTGTTTATTCACGGTCTTGAGAAAATCAGGTTAATGGCGCAATACTCTCGTTCTCCCGCTCATAATTCCTCCTATTGATGTCTGTAGACACAGGTGACGGTCCGTGGAGATTTGTAGTTTGCTTTCTTTTGTAGTTTTACCCCTGCGTTTTTGTAAATCACACTCCATGTTGTGTAGCTACTGTAGTGCGAAATGTGCTAGTAAGGATGACTTCTGAGGTGCACTTAAACATTTTCTGGTTAGAAGTTCTTGTGTATGTATGTGCTTTATAATATGTGTTTGAGTAGGCACTTTCGTCTTTTTAGGGGTATTTCGATACTCCAAGAACTGGAATGAACTGGACCAAACTGAAACCAGGGAGCTCAAAGAACCTGTTAATATCCTCATTGCCTTTTCAATGACTGCTGTATGTCATATCAATATCCTTTTGAAGAATGTTTTATGTCACCACTACGCCTTCTGTAGGACTGCGTATGTCACATGTGCCTTCAGACTGCTGTCTGTCAAGTGACCTCTTAAACACTGTTTGTAATACCACAGTGCCTCTTCTCTCCAGAAAGTCAAGTTTTTTTTCTTCTTTTTTGTTTTATACTGTTGTGTCTATGGGGGCTCTGAGTGTTAGAGTGCTGCTTTATGTTGTATTATGCTTTCATGTTCTAACAGAGTTGATGTTTTATTAAGTATAGCCTGTTTTTTTTTAGATGGGGAAAACTTCACAATATAAAACCAAGCAAAGAACGACAATCCACGCAGTTCATGTAAGCTAGAGACACATTTTTGCACACTGCTGCTGTCATCGAAGACTCTTGGTTATGGCATGTCTGTGTTTTTGAGAAAAGTGAACTATCCCCTGTAGTTTTTCCTCTGTCTGTTATCTAACCTTTTATTATGAACGAAGCAGTCAGGATATATTTAATATATACAGTACATTGTTTTTGTGTATGAAGTAAGAGGAAATGCTATAATATATTTTAAGAAGACTTTTCCATCTCATTATTTGTGCTCTAGAGAGTTTAACAACAACAAAAACCTTTCTTTCTTTTTTGCCAAAGTGTTCAATGCGACTTAACATGTGTATGTGTGGATATATAAAAGTGGCTTTAGGTAGCCAGTTTAGAGTCAATTCTGGCCCAAATTGAACATGCATTCATTGGCAAAACATGTTTTCTTTTTTGCGACCATTTCATAAAACACTACATGTGTAGCGTTTTTGTTTTTCTTCCTTTTTGTAGACTTGTTTTTTGTTGAACAAGACAAAGTGACCTCGGCTGAGGACATTTAGATAATGTAGAATGCTATTGACAAAATATTCTTATCTTTCCTTTTTTCCTTTTTTCCTTTTTTTAAAGATCTACTAGAACTGTTTTCTTTCTCGCATTGTTTGTTTATGTTTTTTGGCATTGTTGTATTTATAGAGGTAGTTTAATAAAGCATTTTCAAAAAGAAGAGTATGATCTTGTCTGCCTTGATGCTTGTCCTTTCTAAATGTGTTTTTTGCTAGCAATTTTACTCATTAAACTTTCATTTTAATATGCATTAATATTTATTTTTTTAAATGGTCTGATTTGACAAAAATCAGATAATGTAAAGTTCATTAGTTTATGTTTACAGACAATGAGGGTCTTGCTCAATTGAAGATGTTTATTTGCGATGAACAATGTCCTCAAATTGGTTTCAAAACTTCATGATCTGGGTTTAGATTGATCTCCCATTAGATCTTAGTTCAGTAAGGATATTTAAGTATCTTTTATATATGTGCCATGGGGGAATGGGCTGTATTACCAGTGTGCATCTTGAGGAAAAACAATGGCACTGACATATTTTAAGTCAGTGCAAGTTACTTTCAGTTAAAACAGTCCAAACATGCATTTTATTCTGGGACTTAGCTTAAGCCTTGTCTGTGAAATCTATTCTGTAAATTGTTACTTCAGTTCCTGAAGATCTTAATTAGCTGCTTCAGGTATTTTGATTAAAATTTGATTAATTTTGGATCTGAACTTTGTAAAAAAGGTTTGTCCTAGAAAAGGATAGGGCACTCCTGAATTAATGTGAAATTTAAAGGGAAAGTTCTCCCAAAAATGAAAATTCTGTAATTAATTACCCACCCTCATATAGTTCCAAATATGTGAATAAAGGCCTAAATACAATCTGGTCATCATATAAAGCGCTAAAGCACGATTTTCAGACTAAACCGTTCAATTCATATGGATTGTTTTTTCAATCTCCTTATGTAAGTTTTGAAGCTTCAAAATATAGTTGCGAAACTGTCAGTGGATGTACAGAAAGCTTACAGATTTCATCAAAAAGATTTTGTTCTGAAGATGAATGAAAGTCTTACAGATTTGGAAAGATATGAGGGTGAGTAATTAATGACAGAATTTTTTGGGTATCCCTTTCAGATTCAAACATGCAATACTATTTGAACAACTAGGGGGCAGCAGTGCAGAGGGACCAGGTGAAGGTTTAAAGGATATGGGATATTTTCTGAAGGTTGTTCATTTTTCTTTGTCTCTGAAAGCTACTAAGCTACTACAAGCTACTGTGTAAGGTCAGCCAAGAGGAAATAGGTTTTATTTAAAATGTGTTTTCTTTATAAATAGGATGAAGTGGGACACATGTATTTCATGATTGATTGACCTTTCAGCATAAAATCAAATGTTAATAGTTGCCACAAGGGTAGTTGTCATTTCAAATATTTTCATTTGCATCACAATCAGTGGATATGATCGAGCTTCAAGCTCATAAAAATGCTCCTCTTAAACATAAGACTCCATACAGAATAAAAATCACTAGCACATAACATTTCTGGTAGTTTTTAATTATTGTTATTTTAATGTTTGAATAATAATTACAATATGTGTTGTTCCAAAATTGCAATATTATTTGTGAGGGTCTGTCATTCCACTTTATTTTTTACCACAAGACTATTTTCATTCTAGACACTTGCACTTTTGTTCAGATGGATTATGATTATTAGTCATGACATTATTATGACATCACAATGGCACCATGTTATATAATAGTTTGGGTCTGTGTATGGGGATGTGGATATTATCAGGAATTTTATATATATATATAGGGTAGCTTAGAGGAGTTTTTTCTTGGAAAAATAATTTATGCACCGTAGGCTGTATAACATTTACTTAGAACTTATGTAATGTAGACACTGAATCGTCTGCACTGAAAGTACACAAAAACTGAATCATAAATGAATTTTAAAAACTTTTTTTATCAGTGTAAAATAAAAGAGGCCATACTGTACAATAACCATAAGTCATGTGTTCATAGGGCATTCATAAGCAATGTATAAACTTTTAAAAGGTGGCACATTAAACAAGGGTGCTTATGACATGAAAAATAGGATAATAAATCTAAGTCAAAAATGAAGCCCCTGTGTCCACAAAACTTTTACAATGCTTTTGAATGCTAATAATTCATAATTCAGACTCCTCCAATACACGGTGGATGCACAGTGCAATAATAAAAGTGTTTAAAATGTGTGTTTGTTCAGTTCCTCAGTCACACCACAGACTGAGAAGCATGGCGCTGATCCTCTGAATAACGCCTGAACTGCTCCCCTAGTAACGGCTCCAGGCCCTCAGCTGAGTGGTAAGAGCGTGCCCGAACAGCACACCCGATGACGCCGCCCACCACAGCCACAACAAGCACCACGGCAACAATCGCTATGGTGATAATCTCTGAAATGGTATAAGGCCGAGCTGGGGAGGGAGAAAGAATGAGATTTTTTGGTTATATGTATCTCACCACAAATGTATAAAGATGAACTGCATTTTTTAATTGTACAACTGCTTTTGCTCTCACTCGAAATTGGGTCTCCATTAGGACCCCAAGCGATCCCACTGACTTTTAATGAGTACTTTCTTTACTTTGATTCCTACAATACCAGGCCTGATCTCATGGCAAAGCATATTTTACATTCATACAATGTGATTTGTACAAAAATGTACAAGTTATGGGGGTGAGAGAGATGTGGCTTTGTTATAATGATTCAAAAAGGAATAGTTCACCTAAAATTGAAAATTATCCCATAATTTACTCACCCTCAAGCCATCCTAGGTATATATGACTTTCTTCTTTCAGCCGAACACAATCAGAGTTTAATTCTCTTCCCAGCTTTCTAATGGCATTGAATAGTGCCTGGGCTTTTTAAGTTCCATAAAAGTAATCTATACAACTCTAGTGGGTTAATAAATACACTCTGAAGCTAAAAAATATCCATAATTAAAATTCAAACGTTGAAACGGAAGGGCCGTTGCCAGAAGCCAGTAATTATAGAGAAGTGCAGGTATGAGGTCAGAACACGGAAGGGTCGAATTCTGCTTGTTCCTTCAAGACTTTCCTATATGGTTATATCATATTTTTGTGTGTGTGTGTGTGTGTAAAATAAAGCATGTGCCACTCACACACAAAGCTGTCTTTTGTAGTTACTTATCTATATGTTATGAAAATATGAACATAACTGCTTAAGAATATGCTATGGGTATGTGTAAATTATATTGTAAAACAAAATATAGTGTATAGTATAGTCAAGTTATGGCATTATTTTACACATGAATGTTAAAACCCCATTATAAAACATCATAGGAAAATCTCAAAGGAACCAGCAGCGAATTAGACTTCAGGGTTCTTATGTCATACTTGCACCACTCTATAGTTTATGAAGTTTTAAATATGGATATTTGTCTTTCAAAAAACCACTGCTTTGCTTCAGAAGGCATTTATTAACCCGCTGGAGTCGTATGGATTACTTTTATGATGAATGGATGTGCTTTTTGGAGCTTCCAAAACTATTCAATGCCATTGCAAAGCTGGGAAGAGCCAGGATATTATTTAATATAATTCTGAAGGTATTTAGCTAAAAGAAGAAAGTCGTATACATTTAGGATGGCTTGATGCTGAGTAAATTAAGCGATAATTTCCATTTTTGGGTGATCTACTCCTTTAATGTCTATTTTAGTTAGTTTATGTACAGTACTAGCATGTTTCAAGTTAATAATGTGTACTTATATAACTATTAATTGTATAGATGACCCGATTCGCCATGACACTGGCAGAAGAAGCAGATGAAAGATTTTTGCACCTAGTGGACTGCGCACAGCAAATGAATGACTTCAGATGATTTTACTGTAAAAATCATTAAAAATATTATCCCAAAACAGGCAATGTGCACCACATGAAACATACTCTTTAGTCTCTTGTAGGAGGCATGAGAAAGATTTTCTTTTTACCCAATACTGTTATTATCATCATAGTGAAGTGTATTTTGAGTATGTGGGTCATAGGACTTGGTTCAGATTTTCTGTGCTTATTTTTTCAACCTTATCAAAAGCCAACCTAATGCTGGACATTTTGACTTTGTGTAAAATAGTTGTACAGTTTAATCTTTAATATTTGATATACCTTTTTCAGTAAAATAAATAAATACAACTGGTAATATTCATTGAGAACATTGTCTTAAATTAAATCACATGAATATTTTATTTTTTTGGTGAACTATTCCTTTAAGTTACCTAACTTATACACTGTAAGCTATGTAAAGAAAGTTAACATAGTTTGTGTTAATTATGGATTGTTTTTTTCTAGGAATGCTATCACTGGTCACTCACTTGGCCACTGAACCTCATAGGTGTAGCCCAGGTTGTCTGGGGCGGTGACAAACATTTCAGCATTTCTGACTGGTGGCCAGAAAGGGACCATGTTGAACTCTCTGTTGTGACCAATCGGAGCATTTTCCTCAGGATAGACCACTGTTCCTGCTGGATTAGCACAGAGAACACTCGTTAGGATGCAGCTGAAACATGAACCTCTTTTTGGTTAGTTATATATGTACTTTATGAATGTAATGTATGTGTGCTTTACCAGCAGTGTGCCTTTGAAGCCATTCATCAAAGATGGCATCAGTGAACGTGTGAAGCAGGACAAAGACAGGGTCGTTTGGTGACAGGTGAGTCTGTCCACCTGTGCCATTTAGAAACAAATGAGCCAGGTTGTGCAGACTCCTCACTACTGGGTCATAGTTTCCCTGGGGAGCACTGTAACCTAGTGACACAACAGAACACCAATTAACAGGCTCCTCATTTCTATTTCTAGTTTATACAGGTGGTTGGTCGTTTGTTTGCTGTGTTAGTCTCTGTCTGTTGTGACTCCAAACATACTTCAAAAAACTTTTTTGAGAAATACTGTTATCTGCAGCTGTGTGTGTGTGTGTGTTTGTGTGTATCATACCCTCAATAGTGTTTCTGAAGCTCTGAGAAGAAGTTGAGTAATACGGTGGCGTGTCGAAAGTGTTCAGCTCTAGACAGTCAATGACATCCTGTGGTTCTGGTAACCTCTGAACCATGGGCCGAGCCACATTACCAGCAGGGTTTCTTCTGATTGGACTTGACTCCGTGCCTGAATACACACCAGGCAGACAAGGTAAATTTTTATTGTAAGGTAATTTTTTTGTAATTTGCTTGAAAATAAATTAAAATGCAATTTAAACACAAACTGACATGAAGAGGCCTCTTCAGTAATGGGCATGTTTTTCATTTTCATGGGCATGTAAATAATTTTTTTTTTTGGAGTATTAAGTGTCCTGGGGTATAAAGTAACAAGGTGATACAACTGTCCTGATATCATAATGTAGAAAAAACAATCTATTTACCGTCTCATAAATTGTATATAGGAACAACTTTTGTTTTAGTACAAATATTTAAAAATGGTAATAAAGCTGCTTATTAATATTTGAAAAACGTTTGTCTGCTAAATCATGTCCTGTGATATACACAGTCAAATTCTCCAACCAACATGGAGTTAAAATAAGAATGAGAATAAGAATAATACATATTATTAAATGACCACTTAAAGACAATAATGACCGTGTCAAGATCAATAAGTCTCTGAAATATCAAATAATATTTTTTATGATAATGCAAGACTTCTTCAGGCTGTAAAATGCCCCCTAAAAAATTATGTTTATGAATTATTCATTTATATTTGTAAAAATTTAATTTATCTTGAAAAAACCTTTTAAAGAAAATTATAAATAGTATGTATACACATATATTCAAGGTATATAGACTTCTTTAGAGTCATTTTCATTAGTTTAATGAAAATAGTATGATCATTTTTCAAAACCACATAAAACAATACATATTTTTTAAAGAAGCTGTTAAAGAATGTTAAAGATGCCAGTTTGTTTTAATTGTGATCTGTCATTTGTCTTTGACCCCTGAGACAAATCACTTCATGCGATCCCGTAGACTGTCAGAAAGATGCAAAGAAGCATCATAAGATTGAATTTTTTACTATTCAGTTTGTCTGCAATCATGAGTCACGTACTTGCAAATATTATCACATGATCCTAATCGTTTTGCCCATATACGGTTTGATCTTGCTTTTGAGCTCTCGAAATGCCTCAAAGGATTAGTTCAAACAGCATGTGAGCAGTCTTAGGTCTTGGAATGCGCGCGTGTGTGTGCATGTGTGTGTGTGTGTGTGTGTGTGTGTGTGTGCGCGCGTGTGTGTGTCTTACTGTTACAGATGGTCTCCAATGTCTCACACTCCCCCACACTCTCACAGATCTCCCACCGGGGAGAGGACACAAAATTAAACGTGTGTTTCTGCAGTATTCTGTGTATATATGTTTGAGTGATGTGTGTGTCCCTGGTATGTTGTGTGAGTGTGTCGTACTGTTGCAGATGGTCCCCAGTGTCTCATACTCCTCCACACTCTCACAGATGACTCTCCACTGAGAGAACACAGAGTTGGAACTGATGCCATTGGTGTCAAAGCTGCTTCTGGCTCCCAGCAGGTCATCAGTGCATATATCACACTCATTGCCTCCTATAGCAAAGTTCCAGTATGGCAGGGCAAATGATGAGTCCCCTAGCATGTCCTGTACACACACACACACACACACATGCAAATCCCCAACATGTCCCATTAGTGGATCCTTCTATCAATAGGGAATAGTTAGTATTTTGCTCACTGCACAAGATAATAAGATTTGCCAAATTGATTTTTCTCGAGTAAAGCATAAATCTAACAAAACTTCAGAGGTTTATTATTAAACCAAGAAAAATACAAATGAGGTAAAAAGATTTGATTTAATTCAAGATATATTCCGTGAACGCAAGTTTTTAGTTTTCAAGAAAATTTGTTCTAAGGATAGTTTTAATGGAAAACAACAAAAAAAAAATACTAATTTAAGATTAAGTTTAAAAAAAAAAAACTATTGCAGTCCTTAAAGGGATAAAGACATAATTATCAGAAAAGTCAAAGTTATTTAATCAAAGCAGTCTTTATCTGTATAATATAACTTTGTTTATACCATTTAATGTTTTAGTTGTTTTAGTTTTTACTTTTTATGACATATGATATATTATGATGTATGTAGCAAAAATGGCCTTACATACTAAAAGAAAAATCCACCCAAAATAACCTTCTGTCAACAATTACTCACCATCATGTCATTCCAAACCAATATAACTGACTTTCTTCCACCGAATACAAAAGACATTTTTAAAGAAATTTTAAAGAATGTTTTAAAAGTATTAAAGAATGTATGTTTTACTTTTCATCAAACTATCATAAAAGAGGCTCAAACAACTTCAGTGGCTTAATACAAGTTTCTAAAGTTATACGATAGCTTTGTATAATAAATGGATTAAAATGCAAGTCATAATCCACACAAAAAAAAAATCGCCTGTTTCTCACCAAAAGCTACTGTATGATTTTAGACAACGTAAGATACCGAGCACGAGTTATACAAAATTTTAGGATACTTTTTGAGTCCTTTTTAAAGCTTGAAAGATTCAGTATGCATTCATTACATTTGCAATGAAAAGAAAGACCAGAGCATTTCTTAAAATATCTCCTTTTGTGTTCCATGAAAGAAGAAAGTCATGCAGTTTTGGAATGACATGACCATTTAATAGGTTTTGTATTTCCATTCCCTGCTGTGTAATAATAATTTTCATGATTTGGGTCACCTGCATGTCTCTCTCCAGTTGCAACAGGTGGTACCGGTGCCAAGTGACAAATCCTGGTCCTTCGTGAGAGAAATCCACACCTCCGAAGCTCTGCTGCCCTGGACCCATGTAAGTCTTACTGACTGAATAGTAGTGGGTCCAGACAAAGTAATTATAGATAGTGATATTCTCAAATTGTGCACTTGTTCCATCAGGCCCTAAAATCTCCTGATAGCGACGGGTACAGATGACCAGGTCAGGATGGACTGTTCTTTTAGCCTGGTCCAAAGCATTCACAAAGGCTCTTTTCTCATCTGTAGACATCTGCATGACATTACGTCTCACTGGGAACACAAGCAGACTCAGGTGAGAAAGAAAGAAACATCACATATGTACTGAATGCATTTGCAGTGCATATTTGTGTGCGCAGTGTGAATGTGTATGTTCATCCTCACCCACAGTGACTCTCTGATCACAGTTTGGGCCTGTCAGGCCATGTCGGCATCGCCCACAGTTAAATCCACTGAAATTTCCGTTGCATTGGCAGGTTCTGTTAAAGAACCGCAGTGGCCATCGCTCTCTATCATCCCGCCCATCGTGAGGATACTGAGGCCCGTGCGGGTGGCGGTCAGCAGTAATTGACACACATTGACCTCTGCCGGTACTGGATCCACACTCATCATTGGGCAGGCCAGTAGGTGACGGGCAGCAGGTGCCACTTTGCAGACCTTCTGGTGTCACACACTGACGTGGGAACTGAGCGTGCGTCAACACAACGCACATTAGCACTAAACACACACTCTTCCACATCCTGGAAAGACAAATATGGACCCTCATGCATTATGTTTAAAGGACAGTTCACGCAACAATTGACTTCTTTTATTCTATGGAACACAACGGATGTTGAGCTGAATTAGAATCATACAAGTTAGGAGCGGCATGAGAGTGAATCAGTTACTTTTGGGGGATGAAATATCACTTAAAAACAGCATAGACTGGCCAAGTTAATTTATTTAACATGGCCAGAATCTATCAATCATAAAAATCTGCTTTTCAATGATCTATGCAGCTAATATTTGTAGTATTTGCCAACAAATTTTTTTTTAACTTTATTTCTAACTATAGGTTACTTTGAAACGTATATGTATATTGTTGGGGTTAGGTGTTAGTGTTCAAGGAAGTAGAATAATTTGACATTTAGTTGCAAAGTTACTTATAGACAGTATAATGTGTGTTAGGGGACCATCAAAATAAAGTGTTAAGCAGACAGTACTGTAATATGTAGTTGAAAAGTTATTTATAGTTAGAAGCATGTCTAAAGTGGATCATCTTGAAAAAAGTGTCACCCAAAAACAACCTATTTTATACTCAAGAAAACATAATCAGTATTTTTGTCTCATTTCCAAGAAAAGATATCTAAACATTATATAACTATAAATGTAGAAGCAAAATTGCATGAGGTTTAGAAAATATATCTAATTTACATCTAACTCGTTATTTTTCTAACCTTGCTGGAAATTTATTTTGTTTTAAGCATAAACCTTACCAAATGAAATTATATACAAAACTATTTTTTTAATCATTTTATTTTGCAGTTAAGCTGGATAGAATATGTGTCATAAATGGTCATAGTTTTGCTTCAGGAAAAAGAGTAACCTACTTATAATCTCCAAAAGAAATGGAACGAAAGGAAACTGGTATAGCAAAAATGTGCAGAGTAAGATCAATTCTTACTACAGAAATTCTGAAAAATGTAAGAAATGTATTACCCTGTCAAAGAGAAACAATGGAAAGCAACAGATGATCTTTTTCAGTTTTAGTTTTTTTGAAGTAGGCTTGCCGCTGTATAACAGCCTTCTAGAAGCATCTGAGTTACAGGATGTTCAAACTTCACAACCTCAAACTGTCTAACTTGCTGACTAGTTAGCTGCTACTACTTGCTGACTAGATCAAACCCACACATAGATTGTGTTAATGGTTTTAAAAATTATCAATTTTTCATCTCGACCTGACAATAAATCACATGCATTTAACTCCCTCTGTTACGCTCATCATTCATTCTGAACTGATTTATTAAACAATTCATCAATTTCATATCCCAGTGGGCCACAATGTCAGTCTTGAACCAATGCAGTGATATAAAGAGTAAAAAAAGATAAAAGTACCTTATATCATCAGTTCTTTCTTTTCTGCCCCACTCTTTCTCTCTCTCACACACCAGTGCCCTCCTGTGCTGCCCCCTGGCCAACTCTTTTATACTTACACCCCTCCTGACTGCACTCATCTCTCTGATCCCTCCATCCCGTGATCAGCAGCCGGTAGAGGGAGGGAGAGGGAAGAGAGACAGAGTAAAGACGAAGAATACAACTTTCTTACCTCTTTAATGAATGTGGTTCTTCATTTGGGTTGACATTTTCAAAGGTCTGATAGATTGGTGGTCTTTGATTTCATAACAGGCAAAAAAAGTGGACTGAAACAAACCATTTAAGTAAGAAAAGACACGTCTCATGTCTGTTAAGATAGGGTGTGCAGGAAAGATAAGAAGATGTAACATTTGAATCGTTTTTAATTCTGGGTACTTTCAAAGTAATACATTTGAATTAGTACATATGTCAAACACAAGTTTTTTTTATGGAATTAGACATACATTTACAAGTAAATGGAAATTGTTTTATTAAATACATTGATGTGAATTGCATCTCTAGGCTTCATCTAGACAAAACAGGAGAAAATCAGACCAGTACCTGGATCAGTTCCAATTTACTTTACTGGAAAAATGTTCTTAATCAGTTTCTTATTTGGTCTAGTTTTTCAGAAAAAAATATCTAAACAGTCTTAAAACACGATTAAAATAAGTCTATTGATCTCACCCCATGAGAAACTGGTTTTTAGATGATTTGAGCAAAAGAAAAAAACTTAATTCAAAATATGTTCTATGTAAAACAATTCTTAATATTTTATGCCATTTTGCTTTTCTAGTAAATGCATCTTTTTTTTCAAGAATATAGATATTTTAGCAAAGAAACCAGCCCAAAAAAGTATACTTTTTATCTTTGTCTACATTCAATAGCCAGATGTTATCAAAGAATGTACTCTGCTTTTTCACACACTGCAAAAAAGAAAAAAGAAAGAAATCTTTATGAATTTGTCTTGTTTTTCATTACAAATATTCAACAATTTCTTAAATCAAGATGCGTTTACTTGGGAAACTGACTTAAGATATTATGTCTTGTTTTCTGAAAAATATTTTAGCACAATATTAAGTTCAACACCAATACTAGGAATCTTTTCTTGAGCAGCATATCAGCATATTTAAAATCATTTTTGAAGGATCATTTGGCACCGAAGACTAATGGCTGCTGAATCACAAGAATAAATTATATTTTAAACTGTAAAATTTCACAATATTATATATTAATAGCATTTTACATTAAAAAAAATCTTTATCAAAAAAGTGCATCACTGAACTGTAATGTCTCTCTCTCTCTCTCTCTCTCTCTCTATATATATATATATATATATATATATAGAGAGAGAGAGAGAGAGAGAGAGAGAGAGAGAGAGAGAAAGAATGTATCAAGTTAACATAAACATGCCTAATTTTGATACCTAAATTTGATACATATGTATATACAGTATATATATATTTACATATGTATCAAATTTAGGTATCAAAATTAGGCATGTTTATGTTTAAAGCAAAAACCCATATCTGCCAATGTGATCAGAAAATTTTAATTCAAAGGTATAACAAGATTCCCCACCTTTATTTTTAGATATTTTTATACTGGAAGACAAGACAAAAATACTGAGTAAGAAGGTCATTCTTCTGTACGGTGAGTAACCCAGGAGTGACATTTGCTGTAACAGTTAACCAGACCGTTCAATACACATATAGACACACACACATGTTCATTCAGTCAGACACTCAATCATTCACACACACACTTGCACATCTACTCCTTAAGGTCAGCAATACTAAGCAGCAGAGGTTTTGGGGTCATAGGATGAACTCTTCTCTGTGGAATCCAGTGGGATAGTTGTCATAGCAACGTCCTCTTGCTGGGTCTGCGAGTACTCTGGAAGGTCATCTACAGCAGTTCTGTAAGCATAGACAATCAGTCACAATGCGTGTGTGTGTGTGCGTGTGTGTGTGTGTGTGTTTATGGTCCCCACAATCAAGATGAGTATGTCTTATACTCACTGTTCATCGATTGAAATGGTGGTATCTGTGTTGTTTGCGTCACATTCTACATCCCTGTTTCCTCCTGCACACAGGTTCTTTCGGTCCACACTTCTCCTAACAAATATTTAGGAATATTATCTTTAAAGTAGTTTTTACATACATCAATATGCGTAGTATAAAATAAATGCAGCCTTGGTGAACATGAGAGACTTCTCACTGCCTTTTTATAATGCATTTCCCCAATGTGTCTGTAATGCATAATGTATACTGTAACACACTGTATAGATGTGTATCTTATACATATGTACATATATTATCCATCTCATCAGATATTGTAGTTCCAATAGCCACTTCTCTTTTCAAAGATCACATAAGTCTTACAATGCACACACAAACCTGTTTGGCTTTCTCCTGCACTTCAAAATGTAAACTATGGTGACAGCAGTTTGCAGAATGAGAAAGAAAGCTGCTGCTATGGCTCCTATCTTCCAAGCGTCCTGTCCTATGGCTTTACTCTCTGAAGCGTGAAAGAGAGAGTACTGTCAAATATAGAAAGCTAAATAAATCAAAAAAGAGAAATGAGCAGGTGTGCCTCTCTGTAGAGACGACCATCTGGCACTTCCAGTTGAAAATAGGGAAACTCTTTTAAAAAACATACAAAAAAAACTTTTTTTCTTTTTTTAACTAATGGACAGTGACAGGTGCATGACCTTCAGAAAACATCAACATCAGGAGTTCAAACTGCTGTTTTATTTTCTGGTCATTTTATATAAAATTAAAATGTATGTAAAAATGTCTACACACAGTGTAAAACTTTGATATAACTCCAAACTTTGACAGATAGATAGATAGATAGATAGATAGATAGATAGATAGATAGATAGATAGATAGATAGATAGATAGATAGATAGATAGATAGATAGATAGATAGATAGATAGATAGATAGATAGATAGATAGATAGATAGAATCTATAGAAACATTATAGATGTTTTACTTAGGTGTTTAAATGATATTTGTCGTGTTGTCGACGTACGAGTAGATTCAACATGTTCCTCCATCGGTGCATCAGTGTCTCCGAGCCTCATTTTGAGAATTGGTGTTGGTGGGATTTCCTCAATAGTGTTCATCAAGACCGGTTCACCCTGATTTTTCTCATTTGGGTTCTTGGAGGCAATAATCTCATTTACATCACTGGCCTCATGCGTTTTACCTGTAGAATATAAAAAAGTTTCCACACATTAATTGCTTTACATTCATAGACAGCAGGCGACTGAAGGTTTGAGAGGGAATTTGTGTCATTAACAGCCTCACCGCCTGTTGCTTTAGACTTTGTAATGACAGGCTCCTGCAACTTAATTGGTCCCTTAGTATCCACGGTGACCTCTGTTGTGAAATGAGGGAGACATTTAACATAGTGGTGAAAATTGCAGCAGAAAGATGAGATGAGACCTGGAGGATACGTATGGAATTTAAAATGACGCTTTCACAGTGTATATGTACATGTGTGTGTGATACATCCTAAAGGAGTGTTGGGGGTTTTTACCAGTGATGACTGGTTTTAATGAAGATAAGGGTGAGATTCTTACTCATAAAACTTCCTGAAATTATTCAATTAATCATAACAGATGCACATTTAATACACATATTTACACCATGCACAGAAATAACGAAAGTCTGATTTATCTGAATACCACCAACTGTGACAGAGCCAATTTGATTCAGTGGAGCATGTAGTGCTTTTAGGAGGATTGGAGTGTAAAGTCCATGCTGTCTGGGAATTAAGGTTTACGGGTTTCTTAGTTTCAGCAGGATGAATGTGTTTCTGTATGTAGGTCACAGGAGCAGCAAGAGCAGAAACATATAGGACAGCGGTTCATCAAAAATTAGGCTTCAACTAGGGAGCTTTGGACATGCACCAAAACAGACCACACTCTCTCTAGTTATTACAATGTTTAGACAGATATTTGTTCATATCGTGAGGTTCTAACACACTTACATTTTTGTATATTTGCATAGACTGAATGTATTAACGTATTGCCAGCATCTAATATACACAAACACACACACACACACACACATATATATATATATATATATATATAAAATAACTTAACAACTTATATATATATATATATAAACAACTTAAAAGATGTTTCTGAATTCTAGGTTCATAGAATATCGAATTAAAGGAATTAATAGGTTGAATTTGTTGTATTTTATCAGTGAAATAAATTAAATGTGGAAAGCCATTTCATTTATTTAATGCATTTATCTAATTTGAAGGAGGGAGTATAATATGATATAATATAATATAATATAATATAATATAATATAATATAATATAATATAATATAATATAATATAATATAATATAATATAATATAATATAATATAATATAATATAATATAATATAATATAATATAATATAATATAATATAATATAATTCCAAAATAAAGCTGTACAGACATAAATACTTTTATATTTTGAATGATGTTGACCATTTATATTAGCATCCCCGTGGATATGGACACAATGAAATGAGAGGTGGCAGAACCAACATAGCGAAGGACCAAAAACATCTTGGGGGTGGAGAGCGGGGATGGAACTAGGACGCTGGTTTCACCGCCAAGCCACCCCCCCTCGAGATGTCATGGCTTAAATCAATGAAACATCAAGGAAGGGGGGTGCCCTTTTAATAACCTGCAGAAGCCCTGAACTCAACCAAATTGGAGAAAAGTGTCTTGAGAGAGGAAGAGGGAAAAAAACAGACGGTTGTGAAAAACCCTATAATTTTTTGCATATTAATACATCCAAATTGAATGTTTCAGCATATATTGAAACATACAAAATGGACGTGTGTGATATTGGAATTCATACGATTACTAATGCCATCGGACTATAAAAATGACACTGAAGAGAGGTTGTATTTCTTTTAGCACTTCTTTCTATTTGTTTCAGTCACCTGTTTCTCATATAGAGGGAGATATTTTTAGTGTTTGCAGGTGTTCCTGTAGGCTTTTTTTACTCTCCCTATTCCCAAATGTACTGCAACAAGATACTTATACTTTGATTAAGTAAAACAACTTCTATTCTGCAAGACTATTCTATTGTATTGCTGTCAGGATTATCTTCTGTGTTGTCTTAGTTTTCACTGTGTTCATTTGCTGTTTTCCTTTGACCTAGTTTTCCTGTGTGTTTCATTGATTCATCCCATTTAACTGTTGCCTTGTTAATGAACTCGTTAGCTCATTTGTTTGCCCTGTGTATTTAAGCCCTCAGTTTCAGTTAGTTCCTAGTCCTTTATTGTTGAATGTTCATCATCTAAGTGTCTGTGGTTGTAGTTCCTGCTAGTTACACTCCTGTTCATTGTGTTGATTCTTAGATTAAAAGATCTGTTTGAGTATTTCCTTTGTCGTACGCTTCATTTCAGCCACCCCCATGACAATTGATTATGTTCAAATCTTTTTAGGAAGAGTCTGCTTCATTTTATTTAATCTAAAACTGAAATAAAGTGACACTATCTGAATCCCCAGTGTGCACAGCCTGATTATTTCAGTGTATTTCAGCGTGATTGTGTAATTAATGGTGGATAGATGACTCAGAGTGTACCCAGGAGCCAGTCATCTCCAGAGATACATGTTACATGAGTCTTTTCGCTGTTATAAACTGAAGGGATGCCCTTAGGTGGCTTGGTTCCTCTGCTGTATATTGTTAGTGCAAAGATCACACAGTGAAAGTCTAATTGCATTAGGTTTGAGGGGGAAAACTTCATCACAATTGGGAAACCATAGACAACATAATTTTCCGCTGTGGTGTACAACCGGTCTAGAAAATGTCATGCCTCTAACATGGCAGGAAATTTGTCATTTAATGGTTTGAGGTTTACATTTATCACTTTTTTTGGTTTGCAATTTAATTACCTGCTTCCTGTTGAGTTTTCTCTGGTACTGTTTTGTCGGTTGGAAGAACTTCCTCCTCTCTTGGAACCTGAAGTTGTGCCTCAGATCCAGCCTCTACCTCCTCTTTCGTTGCTACAACTTCAATCACACTTTCTTCAGTCTTTGCTGCTCCCTGCTCTTCCTCTTTCTGTTCTACTTCATCCATATCAATCACACCACCATCTGTACCCATCTGTGCTGTTACTGCCTGCCATTCCTCTTCACTATGCTCTGATTCTGTATCCCCTTCTTGCCTTTCCACAGATTCTTCTTCCTGTGATACTTCTATTTTAACTTCTCCAACACCAATTTTCTCCTCTACTTCTTCTATTTTTCCCCTGTCCTCAATTAATCCTGCACCTTTGTTCATTTCCCCAGCTCCTCTTCCTGACTCATTTTCCTTTTGACTAACACTATATGTCTGGACTGGTGATTCCTCTGACTGGCTTTCTTCCGTCATTAGTTCACCCACTCCAACAATCTCAGGGTCTTGCAAAACTGATTCTACCGGTTCCTGAACTGAATCGGTTGCCTCAAGTTCCACTGGTTTTATAACTAATTTCTGTTCTAGGTCTGAAACTGAGGATTCATCTTTAGCAATCAGTCCTTGAATCTCCTCTGCAGGCTCTATATCTTGGGCTAGAACTTTTTGAGATTTTTCTTCATATATTTGTTCATTTGATTCTGACACATGCACGTTTAGATCTCCTTCACTGAGCAGCACTGCCTCATCTTCAGCTGCTTCTTCTATTGTATGATCTGCTGCATTTTCTATTACTGGTGACTGCTCTGCTGGCATCTTCTGTGGTGTGATTTCCTCTACAACATGCTCCAAGGCTTCGCGTACAGCACCGGTTGCCGAGATCTGTACTGCATGCTCAAAAGCTGCCTTCACTGCATCAATCACATCACCCAGGCTTGGTGGAGCCGGCTCGGGGTCAGGGGAGGGGAGAGCATCATCTGTGCAAAGCATCAAAAAGAACTAGAGACTTTAGAGCAGATTTGACCAGGACAACATTTTATTTCAAGCTGACAAGCCATATTTCATAATTTTAAGATTCAATTATAATAGTGTTGACAGTCAGAATTAGCTTTACACTTTCACCAAGGTAACAATTGCTTTCAGTTTTAATCTTACAGCTTCTTAAAATAGTATTTGTACATTGTGACTCTATACGCATTTTAAACTCTGTATTTGAATATGCTCATAATAGTCCATTATCTATCAGAAGCTACTGAACTTATATACTGTATGTTGGAAACAAACAAAAAAACATGTTTGTTTTTCTCAGTCGCTTTGGTGCAATTCTCAAATCACAACTGAAACTACTTCACAATCTCCACATCATCTAGTAATTTGTGCACAGCATAGCAATTTCTCATTGTTTTGCAAATGCTTTGGTACAGTCTTGCAATTGATTATGTGCAACTGTCTGCTGTTTCCTACATTATCAATTGTTTGTCATGTTTATTAAAATGTATTGTACTGGTTTTCTGTTGAATACTCTTACCACTCAAAACATATAGGCATTTGTTCCATGCATAAGTTATTACATTTATTGTCATATGTCAAGTGTATTTTCAGAACATGTATATTAGATGTGTGTACATGTGTCCTGAGTTGATGAATTTTGGAGGAGAATTCTGAATTTCACTAATGAAGGGAAATGCAAAGGGCAACATCAACCAGCCCACTAAAATAGCTCTCAGTGATGCATTTTATGAACGTTCATTTGGCAAGCATATACTGTATAGACAGAGGACAACACAGTGTTACAATTTCTTATAGTGTAAGAATTACAAAGAAACAAGCAGAGTCAACATCTGGGAAAGGGAAGAAGAAAAGGTGTAAGGATGATGATGGTGGAAAGGTACAGGCGGGAAACAGTGGAAGAAGTAGAAGTTGTTTCTGATTAAAAAAAAGGTACAGCCCAATGTTTGGACAGCAACTGTGTCCTCAATCATTAAAATGTTTGTAGAACAGAACAATATATACAGATATATATATATATATATATATAATTAGACAATGTTCACTAATACTCCATACTTACTGTAATGCTATATTACACCAGTCCACTTGCATTTTACATTATACAGTAAATATAATTTGTAGAGCCATAATGTAACACACACACACACACACACACACACATGTATATATATAGTCTCTTCTTTTTCTTTTTATCACAGTGATATTGTACTGTAATTAGTTGACAGGCCAACGGTAAAAGTGAATCATGTTCAGTCTCTTGAGATCAGTATTCCACATAGTAGCCTACTATGTAAATTCATACTGTTGAAATGTATAATTTATATATTCCATAAAGATAAAGTGCAGTCTTGTGAACTTTTAATCACTGTCATTAAAATCGTAGCAATAGTTTACAACTGAAAATACTAATTTCACTGTTAAATGTACAAAACAACTAAGCATTTTGACTATCTTGTTTCTGAACAGTGACGTAAGGACTTGTCATTCTGATGGCATTGACATAAAAACTTACTTTTGAAAGATGAACAAAGGATTTTGAGCAAGTGCTGTATGTACCAACTGTTTTTGAGAAACGCATTTACTTTCAGCAAATCCTAAGAATGCTTCAAGAAATGTTCCAAAGTGAGTGAGAAAACTGTAACTATATTTACTTTCTGCATAACTTCTTTTGTCAAAGATATCTTCAATTTCACAGCAATTTTCAAAGGAAAGTGAAATAGACTTGTGTGAATTCTCATAGAATGTGAGAACTCGCAGTTGATTTGCATGAAGGTGTTGTGGTGCTGGGAAATAGCCTTTATAGGCCTGAAATGAAGAAGCTAATCAGTTTGGAGTCTTTCGAGATATTAGTTTGCTTGTACTACAGCCAAATCCAACCTGAGGCTGTCAGTGCTGTGGTTACAGTCAGCCTTGGAGAACTGATTTGAAGTTGTTATTGGTTTCAGATCTAGTTGACATGTTGAAAAGTGGGTTTTAAGCCACTCATCAGCAAAAGTGCCAGTGGAATGACCAGGAAAATTGATTATGCAGATAGCACATCAGAAATTGATTTCAGCCTTAGATGCAGACAATGAATCAGTGAAACACACTTGCATCTAATGCTGACTCAACATGGATCAAGCTATTCTGCCCTGAGGGTAATTCCCCAAGAATATAGTATCCTTCTTCCAGTCTTTATATAGACTTTATAATCCGATTCATTAACATCTGCTTTTAAGCACAAATTCAGTGTTATCGAAGAAAAAGTTACTATACCTTGTGCCTGGCAAAGATGAAACAGCAACATCACTAACAATCCATTATGAGAACACAGTCCCATGGTGGAAAACCACAGATGTCCCAAGTCGGCTTATTTTTGTAGGGTCAATTTGTTGGTGTCTTTTAGTGTGTTTAAGACGGATGAGGGAATTAGCTAGCTCCAGGTGTGTTGAACTCTCTGGACTGGGATGCTTGATCTCCCTTTAAGATGGTGTAGGGTGCATCAAGGATTTGCCCTCATCTGGAAAAGTCGCAAGGCTCTGCGGAATGCTGCGAGGAATCCTCGGAGTGGCGGCACCAAACCATTATGACATGTCTCACTTGTATAGTAATTAAGGCCTACCTGTGAGTTCGTCAGGGCAGTACATCAGAGCAATACATGTATGGGCCATTCAAGACTATTTCAGCTGTCAACCTTTTGTGCCACAGTTTTGTTTTATATATATATATATATATATATGTACTGTATATGCGAATGTGCTAATCATTATTTTTAACCCTAGAATGCATGAAGGTACTCAACAGGTTGTGGTGATTGTGGAATACTGTATTGTTTATGCATTTATAAGTTTATGAGTTTATATAAATAAATACATGTATATAGACATCCATATTGTATATCATAATTGATTTATGACTTTGAGGATGATTTCAGGTGAAAGGTTTTTCTGTGAAATGTGATGGCCACAACATAGCTGTCAGAGTCTTGTATCGTTGTTCACATCTGGGTCCCTTTTATGTATCTTCCAGGTCCTTCACGATTCTGTCTGTGTCTAATCACGTACCTAAGTCTCGTCAGCTGTTTCCCATCCCGTGTTTGTCATTACATACCCTCCTCTGTTCCTTGGTCTTTGTCAGTTGTTGTTCCCACGTTTTCAGAGTTTTCAGGTTTGCACTAATAGTGTCGTGTTCTGTTATATATTTAAAGTGTTTTGATTTGAGTTTTTGGAATAAAGAGTTTTTGTTTGAACTTGTGCTCCTCGTCCTGCTTCCGCATCGCACTCGTTCTCAGTGGATGACAATAGCTATAATCAAAGATAAATTATCTAAGAGCAAGTTAAAATTGATCATGTTAGTTATAGATATAAGAGTTACATTGATTTGGGTTGATAACAGTTTTTTGGATTAGCTTTGACAATAAGTAAAGGTTCTACTGATGTTATAAAAATGACAGATATTCAATTAAAATTGTTTTAATGATTAGGTCCAGCACCTGAAATTTCTGCTAGCTAATGAACAGCTAGCTTGAATGCCTCATGTGTTCAGTCGGCTGAACTCCCTCAATTCAAAGAATTCTAGGAATGCTCTTGCCCTCAGTACATTGTTCTGAATGGGACCCAAAAGCAGTCATTCAGTATGCAATTCACATCACAACTAATTCACATGACCATCATAGTTTCTGGCACATTGCCCCAGCCCTGAAACCCTTAACTTTTTGTATAAGACTTGCTTTGTGTTTGATAACGCTCACTCGTTTGCTCATATGACAAAACCACTCTCATAAAACAGCTCTATCAAGACCTTATGTATTCTTAAAGGGAAACATAATAAGGTGAGAGGAATCAAAATGCATGGCAAAATCCAGTCAAAGGCTCTGGGTGAGATCGATGATGTCATAAAGGGCACAGGGGAATGTTGAATGTTCGCTAAAACAGTGTTTTGTTGTTTCCTAAATAACAAAAACTGTTTGAAACCCACTGCTGTGGACAGATACTTATTTTCCAAGAATTTCCTCCTGCTTTATTATTCTCTCAGGCTTTGTTGGTGCTGTGGTTCGTGACTGTACAGAGATTAGACCAGTGTAGTCTGACAGTGAGCTATGCTAATGCAGTCACATGCCGCTCACATTGTGTGCGCTAAGTCCCGGCAGGAGAGAGGCACTGTTAGCTTGTGACTGCACTGGGATTACTGAGCCATGCAACGCAAGACCCAAACACACTCCAACAGCAGGAGGGAGCTACACACACACTTGCTTAAGGCCTTGAAATTCACAAGTATAAACAATTCCTTTATTTCACTTTCAAAGGGAATATTATTGTGACGCTCACTTTTTGAAGATGTTGATATGTATGCACGGACAGTGTGATTTAAGATAAGATATCACCATTAAAAAGCACCATAGGGAATGCTTTCAGGACTGTGGCATGATACTCATTTTTTGTCTTATATTAATTTATTCAAAAGTACTGTACTTGATTATCCAGTTTCTTTTCATGTCTAAACTAAAAATATGATATGTCCTTAAATCGAATAGAGGAATTACATTATCGAAAATAACATTTTTTAACAATTTAGTTGTCTAATTTCTAATCCAGTTGTCTAATAAATATTACAAATAGTATTGGCTCTTTGACTAATTGCTTTTGTTCTCCTTTTGTCATTCATTCTTTTGTCAAATGTAATTAAAATTTCAACTTTAGTCTACCAGATAAAAGTCATGTGGTGCAACCAACATGCGAAAACATGAAAACCTTAATGATATTTAAGAAGGAATTGTTGTACTTTTTTAACTTGTATTTAAAAAACTTGTGACATTTATGCTCACATATTTAAGGTGTAATATATTGTTACTTTTTACTTTGTGATTACACCACATGACATTTTGGAGTCAGTATATTTGAACTTTTACTGAAAAGGGTATAAAAGGTTTTTCAAAATCAAAGCGATCTTGTTTTAAATTAGATTACATTTTTTCTTATATGTCCTTGACCCTTTTATAAAGAGCAAACCCTTAAAGGGAGGGTCCATCCAAATGATCATTTATTCACCCTCAAGCTATTCCAAACCTATATGACTTTCAGTTTTTTCATAACAGAAGATAATTTGAAGAATGTTTTGAGAAAAGAGTTTTGGTTCCCATTGACTTCCTTTTTTTTAATCCATACACTGGAATTCAATGGGAACCAAAACTGTTTGGTTACAAACGTGCTTCAAAATATATTTCATTATGTTTCACAGAAGAAAGACAAAGTCACCGAGGTTTGGAATGACATGAGGGTGAATAAATTATCACAGAATTTTCATTTTGGGCAGGACTATTCCTTTAATGATGACAACATAAAGGATTTTTAGAGGACAGCTCCGTCTAACTTTTAAAAGTTTCTTTGGATCAAAAAGCAAGCTCTCCTTTAGCCTTACAGCTTAAATTCAGCATGCAAGACACTCTATGTCCAAAAATGAGAGTTACATAGAGAGTACACTTGCACACTTACATCTTTAATACTGTAATTGCAGACAGGTATCAAAATAGTTTATTCATCACAATCTTCTAACAAGAGAATCCCGAGCAAGTTGTGAACAATAAGGTTTGCGTATGCTCCAGTAAGATGATGTAGTTGCAGACATTTCAAAGAGACCAGCAAAAATGATATCAAAAGCAGATCATTAAAAACATCACGGCTGATATAAACACCCCAATTGTTAATGAGAACAGGGTGTGATCAAAGTCTCTCATTTGAATCATTATGACAGCTACAGCTAAAAAATTATTCACTATAGCATATGGCAGGACTGAAAAAAAGCAACTAATTATTTTGAAAATCTGACAGAGATGATGTCATGCTACCTAAAAATGTTGGCTTAGCTTGTGTGCCTGCATGTGAGTGTGTATGTGTCGAACAGAGAGAGCGGAAGAGAGGGAGAGGAGCATGTTTGATGTGGATTTCGAGGTATCTAGGACATCTTTTTAGGTCAAAAACTTCAGAAATTCTGTTTTCAGAAAGCTTCCATTTTTCATATGTAAATCAGCTCCATGGAAGCAACAGAAACAACAGCTCCAATGATATATGCGTTATTAATATTCAGAGAGAAACTTCTAATTTATACAGCCTTCGTTAGGAAACTTATCAAAGGAGAGAGCCAGTAAACCGTAGCATTACCAGTCGACAGACAAGCTGATTTGTGATTCTTGGCATGTTTTTAAATATACGTCTAAGAAAGAGAACATGGATATTTTGTTGAACGCTCTTAATTCCTGTTACTTCAATCATCTAATCCAATTAGGAGGATAGAGGTATAACCAATATAAAAAAATAGGTATGCTATTGAAACAGTATCTTTTTAAAGGTTTGTTTGATGTTACTTCTTCCTATCTCAGCTTATGTTCAGCACCTGCTGGTAGATGCTGTAACTACACACACACACGCACATGCACACGCAAACATTTCTTCATTTGTGTGACCGAAGGGAGATAAGGAAACCTGTTCGAAAACACTCATTATTTGTACAGCTCCATTTGGTGACCACAGTGGCACAGACATTTCAATCTAATACAAACTAATGCAGCGCCTCAATAAAAAAATACATACACATCTTAATGTAATAACTATACTAATGCTAAATGACTGGTTAATGGATGAGGGCACTTGTATAGTTTAAGTATGATGTTCTGCCATGGGAATTCATTGACGTAAACATGGATTGTAAGGTCTTAAATGTATTGATTATGACATCATCCAAATGGAATATCATTAACTTGATACCTTTTAATTATACCTTCAGACTGAGAGTAAAGAGATACAAATCCACTTTCACTTGATTCTCATCCAAAAAAAAAAAAAAAGGAAAAAAAGAACAGGAGGAAGATAATGGCCTGACTAGCTAGTATTGACCACTTAACACTTGCTGGTAGATGCTCTAATTAATTACAATATATTTATTTATTTTTTATAATTTCAGTTCTCATTTCTACTTTAAGTGTTCAGTGTGCTTGTCATTTTACTAGGTTTATTTTATTTACATTTTTGGTTTTAATTGCTAGCTTGGCATTGAGCTAATTGAATAATAATATCAAGATCTTGATGATAACAATATCATGATATTACTTCACCTTTTGAGTTTTAAAATAAAAAAGTACAAATAATAGTTTTTAGATTTAGACTTCAAAGATATGATGATATCATTATGTAAAAAATACCAAAAAATTTTTTTTTTAAATAAATTAAAAACTAATAAAACTCAAAATTCCCAAAATTATTATTTAAGAATGCTGCTGAGGTCAAAAGATAAACTAATGGAATATGCTAATATGATGATGACAGAAATTATGATATTGTTATGGGGAAAAAAATTTGTTTTGAAATTTAATTAAAATAAATATTAAGTAAAAAAAGGAATTAAAAATAATCTAAAACTCATTTTGTTGAATAATTTTTTCTTAAAATTATTATTTAAGAATGCTGCTGAGGTCAAAAGGTAAAGTAATGGAATCTGCTAATATGAAAGTACAATATGTAAACCTGACTCCCTTCAGCAAAGTCCAAATAACAGCACATCACTGCTTTTGTTCCTCGCACTCAGTTTACTCACTAGTCGACGTGGGACAGCGTGCTTAAATTCGTGGCTCCCTGTTTAAATACCAAACTGATGTCATCTTATTTAAAAGAGCCGTTTGTAATCAATGGAACCAACACATAGGGCTCCTCCCTTTATCGAGAGATCATTAGACAATATCCTGTGTTTAAATGGAGCGCTTATATAAGCATTGTATATTATGTAAGTGGGATGCCTTTATTAATATTTCATAAACGTGTGGCGGTGGTCGTCTGTGTTTGATGTTATTCCTGAATTATCTGCGTCCCTTGATCATTTTCGGCAGTCCATAATCACGCTGAGTGCGCGCGCGCCTGACAGTGTGCGTGAGTTATACTGTGGGAGGGCGAGGGTGTATTCGCTATCATTATTTAATACAGACAAAGTGTAGAGACAGACAAAGCTACTGAGTCAGAGAGGTAGTTATCTTTCGTCATTCCTACACGCACACCCTCTTCAAACAAAGGAAGACCGAAGGGATTAAAAAAAGACACGAACGCTGAGATGAAATTGGGTGGGTACTGAACAGAGAGTGCAATATCTGTGTGTTGTCAGCAGAGGGCGCATGCGTCTTGAGAGAAACAACTCATATCATCGATCTGAAACCTAAAACCTTACATCAGCATGTCCCTTATCACACCTCCCCCTTCGCTCTCCATAATTTACACACTTTCTCACACAAACACCTCTGTTTCTTTATTCGTATTATTATTGTTTTAAACTGTCACTATCGCATGCATAATTTGTAGTTAGGGCTAGAAACAGAAGGAGAGAGAAAAAGGAGGAAAGGGGGGGAAAAGACTCCTTACAGCATCTTCTCTGAGGCAGAATTGGGTCAGGCTGCCTCCAGGGTGTAAGAGCATCTACCTACCAGTCAAAAAAAACCTGTGTGTGTGTGTTTCTACACCAGAGCTGCGAGCTGCACTTGAGTGTATAACGGTATTACATTTTCCAGTGATGTCTTAAGGTCTGATGTGTCTCAGATTTACTTTAATGACTCATAACTTTAACGCCAGCTATCCCAGCTTCCTGGGTCTTAATGGATTTGAGTGTGTGCATGAGTATGTGAGATGGATGGATGTTAAAGTAAACGACTGACTGAAGGTTACAGCGTTAGAGAGAATGATTGTCCCGAGCGTAACAGCAGGTTCTCTTTGTGTGTGCAGGTCCCGTTTTGCCTACATTGTTGGGCGTCCAAATATCCCCACACGCATAGTTAAACCTAAAATCAGCTACAGTACATTTTGGTGACCAGCAACCCATTCCCACAAAGAAAAGAGCTTAATCGACTTAACAAACTGTTTTGTAATGAACACAATCTGACACTTAATTATACTAATATATTGAAAGTACACTATTGGTCAATAGATACTTAGATAACTGATGATAATAATAACATCCACTATTAATAATTGAGCACCAATCATAACTGCTCACAATTGAGCACCAAATCATCACATCAGAATGATTTCTGAAGGATATTGTGACACTGAAAACTGGAGTAATGATGCTGAAAATTCAGCTTTACCATCATAGGAATAAATTACCTTCTTAAATATATTAAATACAACACAGTTCTTTATACATTGCAATAATATTTCACAATTTTACTGTATTTTTGATAAATGCAGACTTTGTGGGCAAAAGAGACATTGTGATTATTCCAAATTTTTAACTGGTAATGTATATGTAAAGTTTAATATTAACAGAAACAAATGTACATCTGTGTAGACCTAAGTACTGTGGTCCGGACAGCTTATTCAGGTTCCTTGGCCAAAGAATGACAGGCTTCTCGGGTGATGTCATTACAGTCCATGTGGATTGCCTCAAGAAAAGTTGATATAGGTTTCAATCATTCATTTTCCATTGCCAGATAAAAAAGAAAGAAAAAAAAGAGCCTCAGTCAGATCTAGAAATGGGAGAAATGGTGAACTAATGTAAGAGAACAGATGGGTGAACCTTTCTTGCACATTATAAAAGGTGACACTGGCTTTGTCTTATATTATAAGACAGGTCATGTGGTCTGGGCTCCTGTGCCTTTCTCTGGGGGTAGGATAGATATAAGACAGTAACATTCCATAAGCAGAGAAGTGTAGTATAGTCTAGATTTGAGATGTGTGACCCCTGGCAGGCCAAGGATACGACACATACAGAATTTCTTTTGTTTGATATAAAGACAGGACAATAGAGATACAGTATTTATAATCAAGTTCTAAAACTAACTTTTGTCACACCTGCCAACAGTCAGTAATGACACCAAAATTTTAGATAATAGTGAAAATTCACAACCCTCAATTCCAATTCCAATACTACAGTCAAAACCGCTATCCTAAATAACAGCCTATGTTTTTAAAGTAAACGGTCAGTAATAAAACAAGAACAAACAATAAAATTGTGAGCAGAACAACCAATAAATACAATACAACAAAACAAATTAAATAAACGATGTTTCATAAAGTAGGCTAATCAAATAAATAACATTGCATAGTCTTCATATCTTTCATAAGTTCAAGAGCAGTCAGTGATTTTCTTCTGTTTTCTTTTGTTTGATTAACATTAAGATAAGAGAAATAAGAGAGCTACACACACACACACACACACACACACACACACACACACACACACACACACACGTGAACTAAGACAAGACACACCTGAAAACAATGAAGCAAAGGAACCACATGACAGGATGAAAATCCCCAACACTATTTTGCTGTTTGGGAAGACTACTTCATAATCTCGTGGTACTTTGAGGTCATGTGTGGTGCTTCAGAGTACATGTCTGTGCAGCACCACTTCAAGTCGAACACAGCTATAGGCTCCATCCAAAATCGCATACGTCCCCACTATAGTAGGTGGAAAACAGTGTGTGAAAAAAGAAGCATGTCCGAATTCACAGTATTCCTAGGCAAAAAGTACCTGGATGACCTACTTCTGGTGAGATTTGTTGAACACTTTACTATCTCATGAGACCACAGAACAGGAGTTGTGAATGGAAATGAAGCTGGAACTGACACTGGCAGGTCACATAATAAGGATAACATGACAAATGTAGTACATCCGGGTTGCATAAATACTACATACATTCATACTATATAGAAGGTACTTTTTTAGTAGTCTCGAAGTAATTACTTCTTCAAAGTAAGAACCTACTCAAGAGAGTATGCTATTTTGGTCGCAGCCATGAATATTATTCAATAAAGAAGAACCAAGACCCAAAGAGATGTGACAGTCTTTGTGAAGGGTGCAATCCTGGAAGAAAACTTGCTTCCTTCTGCTCTAACAATGTTCCCCAACTTGAAGAACTGGACATCCCAAAACAGACGTGAGAAAGAGAGATTATCTTTCTTTCAAATGTTTTAAGTTTTCTTTCAATAACATAAAAAAGCAGTTTTTTTATGACAAAATATTGTTAATGTCATAGTTTTTATGTTTGTTGATTTTTTTAGAATACAATTAATATAAAAAGGTTTTCTTGATTAGAAAAATCTTTAAAGCATTAAAAATGGATTTTATTACAGCTTTTTGTGGGCGCAAAACAATGTGACATTACAAATTTAGCGCATCCTGTTGAAAAATGCTCCAACACCCATCCCCGTATCTGTCTTCTTCTCCATGATATTCCCATGTGATCTAATGAACAGATGATCAAAGCTGTTTCTGGGACTCTGCTATACGTCTAATGGTCCCTCTTCTGTTTTAGCCCGTGAAGGAGGAGAATATGAGATAAAGAAGACAGAAGAACAGAAAGCCAAGACTGTGTGTGAGAGAAAAAAGGACGAAAGAGAAGATAAAGATGTAATGTTGATCTAGCGACAGGAACAGGAATAAGACAGGAACAAAATGCAGTGAAAATACCCAGTTGATTGAGCAGTGTGTGTGTGTGTGTGTGTGTGTGTGTGTGTGTGTGTGTGTGTGTGTGTGTGTGTGTGTGTGTGTGTGTGTGTGTGTGTGTGTGTGTGTGTGTGTGTGTGTGTGTGTGTGTGTGTGTGTGTGTGTGTGTGTGTGTGTGTGTGTGATCAGACCCTAATTAATCTCTGCACTGTCTCTCCGGAGGGCAAACAAATTAAACACCCAAGATGGGTTGCATTTTTTTAATGATCAATATTGGATCCCATAATTCATACTTCATTGTTTTTAATTGTGTATTTATGTAACTGCTGCTTTACAGGATTAATTGATACCTATTTTATTGTTATTTAGAGAATTATGAGCAATAGACATTTAATACATTCTTAGATATCTGTTTAAGAGATCCGCGTTGTAATCGTGTTTAATGTGTCCAACATGTTTTACGACCAGTCTTGATTATTTCTTTATTTTCTGTGGTGTGTGTGTGTGTGTGTGTGTGTGTGTGTGTGTGTGTGTGTGCAATAAACAGTGGCTCCTGTGTGTGTTATCTGGCAGTGATTCTTATGAGAAGTGAGACAGTCTTTCACTGAAAGATCCACCACCTGCAGTCTCAGCTGTATGGTGATGAGACACACACACTCACACACACACACACAACCACTACTCACACATAAGTTCTCTCTCACACATGTACACGATCAACACACATTCTCCTTCCTCACGCTCATTGTCTCCTTATCTCGCACTCAGACAAAGTGAGACAAGAAGTGGGAAGAAAGGTGTTTCTTCTTAATTAGCCTTACATGAGCGATCTTATATTTTGTCTATTTCGAATGCTCTTTACTCTGGAGTGTTTTTAATACATTCCTTAACATAGTGGCCTACACACACACACACACACACACACGCGCGCATGCACGCACACACACAAGCACGTAAATACTCCCAGGGGATTGATTCATGGAGAGTTATGGCTGTGCATCTTTGACCTGTCATCTATTAGATCAAGGTGCTGAGTTGCAAGTGTGTTCAGTATGTGTGTTTGTGTTTTCTGTGTACACTCAACCTCTGGGTGTGAGGTCAAAGATGCTAAAGGGATAGTCCGCCCAAAAATGTTCTTCCAAACCTGTATGAATTTTCTTTGTTTCCTTTTTTTTGTCCGTATACAATAACAGTCAGTGAGGTTTTTTTTATTCTCTGCTATTGTAACACATTTAACACACTCCTACAGTAGGTTTACGTACATCCAAGGTCAAACACACACTTGAATTCTTTCATAATACATTACACCATCACCTCTATTCTCACAGTGGCTGAAACGGTTTGATAAAAGATTCTGTCTTTCTAAACCCCTGCTTTCTGAGCGCCTACTCTGCTCTGATTTGTCCGATTACTTTTTTTATTGTGCACTTTGGTCTTTACAACTTTGCTGTCATTCATAAACAGATTATTCCACACTACATGAAAGAAAAAGCATAATATTTTAAATATGTACTCTTTTGTGTTCCACAAAAGAAAGAAAGGTTTAGAATGGCACGTGGGCGAGTATATTATGACAGAATTATTTTATTTTTGTCCAAATTTTATTTATATGAACTATCCCTTTAAACACAAATACATTTCCAACAATAATATGTTTTGGCATATTCTCCTGCCCTTTCAGTTATTAAATATTTCAACTAATTTGATAACGTTCCAGCTTCCAATAAAAGTGTACAGTACTCTCAGCTCCCTTTATGTAATATATCATATTTGAACTATTATTATATTTCCATTCCAGAGATTTCTACCCAATATCTGTGCAGAAAGTGTTTGAAACCCCCCCTGAACAGATTCTGTCTGGGCCTGCTCATTTTTCACTTTCTCTTATCATCTGTTCCTTATATATTCATTTAGGCATGTGAAAACAAGAGATGAAGATAGGATGAAGGCTAGTATTAGGTCATTTAGTGCGGTTTTTATGATGTGTAATTGAGTGTTTGATGTGTTTGTGTGTCTTTCCCTACACAGCCCCCATAAGCACAGGAAGCACTGGGTGGGCTATACGACCTAGTTTTTATTTTCACACAAACACATGCACACTCAAAATATCATACATTGGCACAATGATGTTCATGGAATATACATGAATATGCATGCCGCTAAAGCATTGTGTTGTGTTGTTAATGAGCTCATACTCCATCTAATGAAGCTATGGGATGTCCTGGAATAGATGCACTGTGTGTGTGTGTGTGTGTGTGTGTGTGTGTGTGTGTGTGTGTGTGTGTGTGTGTGTGTGTGTGTGTGTGTGTGTGTGTGTGTGTGTGTGTGTGTGTGTGTGTGTGTGTGTGTGTGTGTGTGTGTGTGTGTGTGTGTGTGTGTGTGTGTGTGTGTGTGTGTGTGTGTGTGTGTGTGTGTGTGTGTGTGTGTGTGTGTGTGTGTGTGTGTTGTCTTTTGATGAGTTAATGAATGATGATGAGATTTCTATTGCTCTGAGCTGAGCTCCCCTTTTGGGATTGCTTTAACGTGAAGTTGTTAAATCGCCTCTCTTTTTCTGTTACATCTCCTAAACAAAAACAAGAGGATTTCCTGCTAAAATGCTGTTTAAATGTAATTGAAATTTTGAATGCAAAAAAAAAAAAAATCTATTCTAAATCGTCACCCCCCTTTACGCGCGCGCGCACGCACGCATGTGTGTGTGTATGGGCTGCATCCTGCATATCTTTGTTCGTGTCTTCATCAGATATGTGTTGAGAATCAACTTGCGCTTCGACTCTTCTGCCTTTGCGCGACCCCGAAGACCACCTGAGTCTGGATAGTATTTGTGAAAGCAGGGCTCGAGCGCTTAAAGCTCAGCACTTCAAAAGCTTCTAAAGCTCTTCACTTATATCGGGCTATGCGCGTGAACTCCACGGGTTTTTGAGAACCGTACAGACTGTACTCGTCTTTTGTCGGAGTTACCGAATCTTGGACTCTCTCACTCGGGCGGATAGAGAGACGGATCTCCATCGGGATCTCCTCGCACCGCGACTGTACCTGGAGAATCCGGTAAGAGCTCGCGCAGCTTCACGATGATGCGAGGTCGTCCGGTTCTTTGGTCAAGTGTGTGTGTGTGTGTGTTTATGTGTGAGTGCAGTGATATTCTTGGAACGACAAACTATTGTTAGGTTGTCAGTTGAGAAAAAAAAAGAAATGTCCATGATGTGCTTTCACAGAACATGTCGTTATTCAGCCATAAATGTGCAGAACGCTCTTAAATTGAATTATTTATTAGATTTTGACGGTCTGTCGAACATTTTAGGACAGGCTGAACTCATTAAAAGTCTTGAAGTTTTGTTAGTTTTCAAACTTGTGCAATGACTGCTGGCTATTGCAAACCACACTGTAAGAATGTTGGTAATATTAACTGGAACAATGCCAAAGGGCTACAGTACAACTGCACTTTACACTGGGATATAGGCCTACAGTACAAAAATACAAAAAAATACATAAAACCATTATATTTTAAAGATAATATATGTAAAAAAAAGAAATGAAAGTATCCTAAACAAATTGAATTAATAAATTATTATAATGTACGTATTAAATGTTGCATTTAAAATAAGAATAGGTCTACGTTGTGAGTAGGTCTATAGGTCTATAATGACTTTAAAGTTGAATTTCCACAATGCACATACTTTCTATCAATTTTAAGTTAGATTTTTCTTATTTGCATTTACAGTTATGTGGTTTTTTAAGGTATATTTTATGTTTTTGTTTCCGTGCTATTCATTGAAGAGGCCAGATAAACGTATCGTTTTACAGAAACAAATACATTTTTAATAGTGGAAATTATTATTATTATATCATATAGTTTAATTCAACAAAATGCATCTTGTGAATCAAAGATCACTGTATTTTTACAGTAAAGTTTCGGAAAAACTATAGCTTTTTTGTCTGTATTTTGCCATCTATGCTTTTAAAAGACAGTAAATAATGTTTCTATACATGCCTTTGAATGCTCTTGAGAACCAGAGGTCAGTTTATTTTAGTGATTCTCTGAGAGACAAGAGGCTTGCATAAGCAGTTTTTTATTTCTGTTCAGCCCTGTCATATTTTGACATTTTCTCACAAGACTTGCTGACTTCTTCCCGCTGCTCTAATGTGTACCGAAAAGACAGCCCAGTTTGAATTTCCAAGTTCTCCCTTCTATAACTCAGATACATGACCATATAATTTAAAAAGTAGAGTAAAATAGAGAGCTATGGAAAATATCAGTGTTGCCTTCAAATAGAAGCTCTATAGGCGCCCTTTCTCCTATTTTAGCGTCTGTAGATTTAGGCGAAGTGAAAATGAGAGAGAGAGAGCTAGAAATGAGCTGTTTCTCCCTCGTGCTGTGAGGATGACTTAGTGTCTCTCACCTTCATCCTGACACCTCATCTATTATCATTAGGCACACAGTCAAACAACTCTCTCAAGATGTGGGTGTGAAAGTGTGTGTACGAATGTGGGAGAGTAGATGAGTGTGAAAGAAAGAGAGAAACAGGAAGCGGACTTAAAATCTTCTCTTTCTGAGTTTATGATTGACAGGCCTGGGTCACAGTCGTGACCTGCTCCGTTTTCACTCGAACATACATATGCAACTCCTTTGGTGGTCAGTGAATTTACTTGATGTGACCCTTGACCTGTCAAGCAGTTGATCCCTAAACAATTTTACCTACCCCTAGCAGTTCTGCAGGCTGATTGAAAGACATTAGACCAGCTGCTTTCCAAGTATTTATTTATATTATTTGATCAATAATTCAGTAAAACAGTACTATTATGAAATAGAATAATATAATATTATATTATAAATTGAAATAATATGTATCCTTTTAAGAAAAAGGTCCAGTTTGGATGTTTTATTCTCTTGACATCTGGCAACCCCAAACAGGAAAGACAGTGGAGGCTTGTTACCCATGCAAGATAAAGGAAATGTCTAAATAAAAATATAAAAACATTTTCGGGAAAAATATCGCAACAATTATTTTTAATGAATCGAGAAAAGCAGATGTAGTTTTTAAATACAATAAACCATATGTGCTGTTTAATATTTTTGTGAAAGCCATGATCATGTTTATTTTGGGATTCTTGAATGAACAGAAAGCAACAACAAAAAATAAAGTCAAGTAAATAAAGTCATTAACTTACAGGTTATAAGCTTATTGTAATTTGTCTAAAATCCCATGCATTAAAAAATGTGACCATTACAGATATTAGGCCTTTTGACTATGACTCAATGACAAGTAATGCTAGACTAAAACAGTCTTCTCCGCTCCTCAAATGCATAAAAGATTAGCCTTTATATACAGAGAGTTTCTTGAGTAAAGAACTTATTCAACCAACCAGTTCTTTATTTAGCCTTGCAAACAAGCAGAGATGGCAGCCTACTTCATTTACTATAGACCTTATTCAGAGCAGCGCCATGGTAGATATGAAAGCGAGGCTGTGAGGGATAGACTTGCTCTGTTTTCAATGGCATCCGCTGTAAAAAGCTAAATAAAGCTCCTAGATCACTTATGAATTTGTTTGGAAGGATATTTTTGCAGTTTTACCAGCTGAACAATCCAAAAGCACATTAAATAACAGTACAACCCACCACAGAAATGCATGTCAATGAAAGATGGCACGGCTGTGATTAAGGTCTGTAGAGCCAGGGTTGAGCGATGCAATGACGATACGAAGTTTACTCACAAGCTCTTTTTTAATAGGCTACATTTAAATTTTGGTTAAATATTTGCAAAAACCACAGACAGAATGATAGTGAATGACGAAATATGGAGATACAAGGTTTCTGCCCGCTGTTTGAAATAGTTGAGATAGTAATGGATCACATTAGATTAAAATAATAACACAAATTTGAAAATGATAATTCTCATTGCAATTGGGGCATAGACACATGCCTAGAATGAATGCTTAAATCCGGCCCTATGGTTTCGAATGGTTGTTGTCTGAGTGTTGTACATATGTTCATGTCATAAACTGACCCGATTGAACTGATACTCATCAATTTTTCCACCTTAAAAAACTATTTTATCTGCAAAAAATTGTTTAACATCATTTATAGAATTTGATAGCCCTAATAAATTTTATTTTAAAGTCATAATTCCTCATTTGAACAGGTTTAAAAAAGCAAAATCGAAACCTTTCCAAGTATCCTCTTGGGTGTGCATGACCCTGGTTGGGAATCACTGCGTTACATCAACTATGACAGAGCATCTGATATTGCCACGGTTCATGGAGACTGCATTTTTGATCTTTTGTCTGGAAAACAGTTGCATGATAATGAAGTGTTGGTGTAATGCTGTCATTTCGGATGACTGTATTCAGCTCACTCGCTTTTTTTCTCTCTCTCTCTCTTTCTCTTTTCCAGATTGACTCAAATAGAACACAGAGGTAAGTGAGATCTTCATGTTGTTATTTTTACAGCTTGAAAAACCTAACAAGCAGGGTGACAGTTAGAATGAGAGGTGATACCTGAAATGTGACAAATGGTAAAGATCAATCTTTACACTTCTTGTACCAAAAACTGATTAATGATAAGATATTTGAACAGTCACGACTAGAATATGCGCAGAACTCCACAGAATTGGAACACACGTCTACACTTATGCTGCTTCTTGTGTGATTGTTTAGGAGATATTTGCATAATTTGAAAATGCTTTCAGCTATCACTAAAAGTGTAGTACTGTCAGCTCCATTTAACACATTTTGCCACGTTTAAATTCACTCAAATCAGCACAGAAAATGCAAAAACGTCAGCAGATTCCTTCTGGGCCTGGCAAGGAAACTATGGCATTCAGTTCAGTTGTTTCATCTACAGTACTTGTCTTCTTTAAATATGAAGAATAAGAACGCCTATCCAGAGCTGTTAAAAACCTAAAAGCCCATGTTTACATCTTTTTTTCTTTTCTTTCATAGCCAGTAGATAAGGCTTGTCTTGTTTCATATTCAATGCTCAAACACAGTTTAGACATTTTAATGTGCCTTTCTGTACAAGGCCATGCTGGAAGGCGCTGATGTCCACTGAGATCAATAAAACCTCCATTCAGTGAGGGGGTGAAATGTCTTCTCTCTTTCTCACTAAACCCTTTCGGTCTTTCTCTCTCAAACTCACACACACACAAAGGGCTGACTGTTTTAGACTCTTCAGTCTGTATACTGTCTAACTCATAAAAGGACACTTTGCATATTAGACCTTATGCATCATGTATTGTACAAACATATTATGTAATGAATAGCCAATCCTGAGTTTATGTTCCCAGCACATTTCTCAGGTAAATTTTAACAACCGGTTTGTAATCAATACTGGGGTCGATGACTGAAAGTGAACAGCACAACCTAGTGGCCACATGTTCTTATTGCATTCACACCTTGAAACCCACAATTTAAACATGAGCATGATCTCTCACATCTGTGTTCCTCATTTAAAAATAGCTCCTATACAGATGTTTGCAAATTAAGTGTAAGGTGGGGTCCATAACTCTAAGACTACAGTGACTTTTTTTAAACAATGATAACAAGGTCACTAATGGAATGTAAACACATTTGTAGTAAAGGTCAGATGTTCTTGCTTCCATTGGAGCACATAAGATGCTCAATGGAACATTCTCAAATTATGCTGGAGGCACAGTTCATGTTATGCACAAACATTTGGAGCCCATGTCAGCTCGAGTGCATAAAGGACATCAAAACTTTTCACATCTCAAAAAACGTTATGTTCTTAATATAATTTATAATTACATTATAATCACATTTTTGAATTATTTAGAGCAGGGGTCTCCAAACTACGGCCCGCGGGCCGCATGCGGCCCGCGAAGCCCTCTCATGCGGCCCGCGGAGACCTTTTTGTCTACGAAAAAAAATCCATAATTTTACGTGTATCCTGCCAAGATCAGCCACCGCTTACGTGGACGTTATGTTTTTACCGAATTAAAACAGAGGCGCGCAAAAGCGCGTTCCCTTTCGAGAGCGGGAACTCCTCCCCTTCAGGTAATCTCTGAAACCTTATAGGATAACGCCAGATGACAACTGGCCAATCGTAGCGCGATGCGGATCTGACAGACAGACAGTAAAAACAGCATAAGCACGACACGTCAGAATATTTCCTTCACGCGTCTCTAAACGGAATATGGAAAAATAACCGAGGTTACGATAGTAAACGGAGACGTTTTCCAACCGATAACTACATTGCAAAACCTTATTCGCTGCTTAATTGTTCTTGGTCACCGTCAATGAGATGATATACCATTTTATCTCGGATATAATCCGCAGATGCAAAAGTTTTGCACTTTCATATGTCCCACGGGTGTGATATTTAAAATGAATATAAATGTTACCGGTATGTATAAACCAGTGGCGTAGCCACGGGGGGGCCTGGGTGGGCCTGGGCCCCCTCATTTACATGTCCGGCCCCCTCAGATTTTCAATTGTTTAAAATCGCGACTGTGAAAACTAAAGTGAAAACACATATAGCCCGCCGCACAAGACGATCGCAACGCACCTCCAAAGTCAAAAATAACGCGCTGAGCGTCTTACCACAACTAGTCTTGGCTGAGAGGTTAAGTCAAAGGACTAGAATTCCATTGGTGTCCCCGCGCAGCTTCGAATCCAGCCTAATACGTTATGCTCAGGCCCCCTCATTTTAAGCTGGGCCCCCTCAAAAATAAATTTCTGGCTACGCCCCTGGTATAAACATATAAAATGTGTGATTTAGCCCGCAGGACTGGTGTTTTTTTTTCTCCCGTTTTTGCGTAAGGAAGACATTCCTAATGTCAAAACTTTTGCATCAATGTGTGAACAAACATTTTCAAGAATAAAATACGTGAAGAACAATTTGAGAACAAACTTGTCCGATGATAATCTCAGGTCAATGTTGATGTTAGGGAAACCAAATCTAAAGCCAGAAATGTCTGATATTTTGGCATCCAGGAAACAATTTCACCATTCCCACTAATACAGGTGTCCATGTGTAGTGTATCAATGTGTTATTAAGTAGGCCTAATAACTGAATAAAATAATATTAAATAAATAATTAAAAACAACATCATGTTTTGATTCTTTTTTATTTGGACCTCGAGTGTGTAGTCGGCCCCCGAACTGCTGTTTGACAGTTAATGCGGCCCTCGGGCTGAAAAGTTTGGAGACCCCTGATTTAGAGAGAAAAAAGCAAAATTTTGTCTAAATGTCTAAACATTCTTAAATCAAGATACATTTACTTGAGAAGCTAAATGACTTCAGATAGTAGTGCAAGCTTAAAACAAGAACAAATATCTGCCAATGGGGTCTGAAAAATGAACTTAATTCAATGAGAACAACTACCATTTAAATGATTGTTTTGTGGTTCGTTTCTTTTTCCATCGCTAAATCCCATACTGACTTGATATACACACATGCAAAAACATTTTTGTTGAGTCTTATTCCTGGACAAACAACATTTAAATTTATGAGGGACGTAACAGACCCCATTGGCAGGTATTTGTTCTTGTTTTTAGCTTGAACCAGCAATTTGTTTCTCAGGAAGCAGACTTAATATGCTGTATTAAGTTATTTTGCTTCTCAAGTAAATATGTCTTGTTTTAAGAACGTTTAGACATTTGTAATGGAAGACAGGAAAATAAATACTGAGGAAGATACAATTTTATTTGCAGTGCATCATACTTATGCACAAACAAATTAAAAATACACATACACAACCGTTCAAATATTTGGGGTCGGAAAGATTTTTTTGTTTTACATACATTTGTCTACATACATTTATTTATGTCTTTAGCTCACCAAATCTGCAATTAGTTGCTAAAAAAAATTCTGTGAAAATGTAAAATTATACCTCAAAATGTAATTAGAGCCTACATTTTAATTTGTTGAAATTTAATTTTAAACAGTTATTTCAGTCTTCATCGTCACAAATAATTTAGATTTTTTAAAACAATTATAAAAAGTTCTAAAGAATTTAATTGAAATAGAATTATAAATGCCTTTACTGTCACTTTTGATCAATTTAATTCATCCTTGCTGAATAAAAGTATTAATTTCTTTCACAAAAAAACCCTCTTACTGGCTCCAAACTTTTAAATGGTACATATAGAGAATATAGTACACACTAGAGTATATAGGACCATTTTCTTTCATGCAAAGTATACACTAAAAGTCTAATAATAGACATATTTTCATCCCATCTTGCTAGTGACAAGCTCACAGTAAGACCCTCATATTTCGACAGATGTCTGTTGATCTCAGAGCTTTAGTGCTAGAATACCTGAGTCAGCTGTTTCCAAACTAGACTGAAAAAATCATAAAACAGTCAAATCCCAAATTGTGCTTTCAGTGAGTGTGTGGATATCTGAGAGAGAAGGATTTAAAAGGGCTGCATGTGTGTGTTTAATGAGTTTTTCATCTTTCAGGAGAGTCCTGTGGAGTCTGTCCTTCTTTCACCCAGCGAGAGACATCTGAGTTTAGACTCAGTTTAAACTCATTTTAGCACATGTAAGTTGTTTGAATTCTCACACATTCACACACACTGGCTCCATCCAAAACCTAGTGCGCCTAGCTAGTCATAGTCATAAGAGACCGATTTAGAAATCTTTCGGTAGCAGCAGCGGCTATAATTGTTTTATATAAAGGCCTAAGCTAACAACATGATACTTTGCCTACACAAATAGTAGATAAAATGCTAGTTTTCTAAGCTAAAGTGTCTAATTTAATAAAAAATGATGTTATCAGTCAGTCAAAAATATAACTCAATCTACAAATGTCTTAATTACAGCAGTGTCTGCATATTACGCTTATTAAAGTACAGTATTTTAACTCTGAAAGAATGTAAACCACATTTCAGCTTTAATTAATATATATACACTGCCCAGGGGGGAAAAAAGAAAAAGAAAAAAGAAGCTATAATAAGTCTAAGATTGGATTACTATTGCAGTGATTATTATATTTCCAGCATGTTATATGTTTGGCAGCAGTTCCTCTAACCTTAATTGATGGAGAGTGTAGATTTTAATTTTTTTTTAATTAAAAAAACATAGGAAGACACATCATGGCCATAATCCAGGATGACAATGTAAAGATGCATCAGACTCAAAAACACCAAATTGGCATATTAGATTAGCTTATTATCAATATTTAGCTTACTTTATCCACCAACTTGGATGTATTTTTTTCACTAAGTGCTTTAAATGATACATACATTACAATTTAGCCTAAACTAGGTATATCAGAAGGAGCACAGCCATATGGAACAACCTCCACATGGATGAAGTCTTAAAACGCAGCCCTAGTAGGCTGCTAATTAGGATTTGGAACAGAGCCAGTCTTAGGCGCTTTAGACTGCTCCCCTTTTTACATATGCAAGTACAAATGCCTCTCTGTATTCCCCACATCCCTGTTTCCCTCTTCCTGTGTTCTCACACAGTTGTTCCTGAAGTAGCTTCTCTCTGACCAGCTACTGTCAAGCCTTGCAGCAAATAACGCGCACATGAATACTGTATATGACCATAAAACCTCAGCGGATTTAGCGCGTTAAGAGTGCGTGTGTGTTTTATAGTGCATACACTGCTGCATTATTGAGAGCTACTCACAGATGCAACCAACTCTTTCTGACACTGAAGATGTAATCCACTAAAAATACTTACTTACCTCATCTCTCACTCTCTGTCTCTCCCTCTTCCTGTGTTGGTTTTCTTTCTCACTCTCCTGTCGCTCTCTCTTCCTTTCTTCTTCCTCTCTTTCTTTCAGTCTCTGTTACTCCCTCTCTCCATTTATTTTCTTTCACATCTTGATTCACTCCTCATCTCATCTTCTGGCCCTTGCCAATGTGTGTGTGTGTGTGTGTTTGTGTGTGTGTGTTCGCGTCTGTCTGTTTTAATGTGCTAAACTGGAGCTGCATTAGATGCATTAGATCGTTTTTCCCCTCTCCTCTCAGCCGCTCAATAACTATCCCTTTCTTTTTCTCACTCTCCTTTCTCTCTCTCTCTCTCTCTCTCTCTCTCTCTCTTTATTAGAGGTGGTACTTATGAATCTGGTAGTGCATTAAAGTGATAGATGAATATAGTATATTCCACATTGCTCATCTATAAATAGAAGGTGCAAATAAACCATTGGAGAAAGCAGACACAGAAGGGCCTCTTCTGCTTCTGTTTATTGGCACAACTTTTTACTGTTGATTTTGAGGCTTTAATCGCATGCTGTGAGACTGCTGCTGCCCTCCTCTGGAGGCAGATATTTTAACATTTTAAAAGCCAAAAAATATAAAAAAGTATGTTCTTTTTTTTCTCATATCAGCTTCCGTAACTCTGACCAGCAGCATGTGGGACATTAAAAGGTAAGAACACATTGATGCATTTAATATGTGTAATGTATAACCTCAAGCTGTTAATGCAGTTTTGGATAGAATTTGTTTTTCTGTACTATAGAAATCATACATATTATGTGTCCAGCCATGTCTCCCACAGCCATTTTTGTGCCTGATTTCATGGTAGGAAGTGGAACACTTCTGCCATGTTGTGTCAGAAGATGAAATAGACTGGCTAGATAATTTTTGCCCCAGGAGTAGGCCTAAATAGCATTGGCCACATAGTTCAGTTATATGCACCCCAATAGACTGATGGAGCCAGACCAATCTCACGGGAGATTTGAACTGAAAAGTAATGCTCATGCTCAAAAATTTTGGTAAAAATATAAATAGGTAAAATATAACGCTATTATATTATATTATAGGCCATGAGTGCTATTGCACCAAACAGTGCTATTGGCTAGTGCCAAAATTAAGCGCAGTACGCAGTGGAAAAAGTAACTGTATGCATCTTTATGAGTATGCATTGTGTGTCTGGGCAGATCAATGCAAGTAATAATATTTTTATTGCAGGATTTAGGAAGTTATATTACTACATGTAAAAAATCATTTGAAAATAAAAGAGAAAAGCAAGTTAAAGCGATCTGGTTATGTTAGTGTCCCCTGAGTTCAGCTGCACTACCAATTTATTAGTCTATTACAATATGACGGCATATTATATTGTGCTGTGTTGAGTATAGGAGCCAATCACAGAGATTTCTGTTTAAAATAATGATTGGGTGTTTAAGTTACAGGTAGTGAGACTCCGCTCGGTATCTGAATGAGTTATATTTAGCACAAGTTTACTATGTTCTGAGTGCACACATCCTCTCATTATAATAAACAAATCGGAGACATGATGTAAGTATAAGATTTATTGTGCAGTTTTGACAGATTCATTAATTAAAATGGGATTTCATACTTGATTGACTGATAGCTTCAGTGATTAGGAAGCACTCCTCGCTGTCTAATTTCATTCTCAATTTAAAGAAAAGTTTAAGGTTTGTGTCTTTTCTTACATCAGCACAAATACACAAAATTAGATTTTTAGATGTTATACTAGAGATTGCTGGTGTTATGCCATCACAATTCAAGGACTCTTAGTTTGTTTTCATTCAGTTATGTGTTCCTTCATTTCAGTTTTCCCGCCATACATTGATCACCATGGACACTGATCATCACAGCTGTTAGTCATTTCTGTTCATCAACATATGTGTGTTTAGTCCTTCCTGCTCACTCTTCATTTGCCAGTTGTTGTTTGTGTCTGCAATGTGTGAGTGGAGATACTGCTGGTACGATTTCTGCCTTTGTGTGGTTTTTCATTAAAGTATTTCTGAACTCTTCATCATCATCGCCTTAAATCCTGACAGCTGGTCACTATTCTTTGTACAGGAAATGTAATATTTTTTTAGGCTTTAAAACAAAAGTTTTCATTTTTTCAAGTGTTTGTTTTCCTACATCACACAACTTCAGGCTTTTGAGCTTTGAAGTGCTGGAAAATGTTGCGCGAAGTAGGCTACTTGAAAGTGGGACTGTCATGTCTATCGAGGGAGTACGATTGGAATGACGTCATCAGAGTCTGCGGTGCCTTGGCTTTTGGTGAATTGATGCCACTGGGTTTGAACACACAATCTGTTGATGAATGAAATCTGTTTCTTTCTTTTGTTCTTTGATTATCCTTAAAGGAATAGTTCACTCCAAAATTAAAATGATCCTATAATTCACTCACCCTCAAGCCATCCTATGTGTATATGACTTTTTCCTTTCAGCCATACACAATCTGAGTTATATTAAAATATATCCTGGCTCTTCCAAGCTTTATAATGGGAATGAATAGGATCCGAGATTTTGAAGCCCAAAAAAGCGTATTTTATGTACCACCACTGTTTTCAAAATGTATAATAATAAGACATTTTTCTTGAGCACCAAAATAGCATATTAGAATGATTTCTAAAGGATTGTAATAGTAATAATAATAATAATAATACGTTACATTTATATAGCGCTTTTCCAGAGCTCAAAGCGCTTTACATAGTATGGGGGAATCTCCTCAACCACCACCAATGTGCAGCACCCACCTGGATGATGCGACGGCAGCCATATTGCGCCAGAACGCTCACCACACACCATCTTATTGGTGGAGAGGAGACCCATTAGTAATGAAGCCAATTAGTATGGGGGGATTAGGAGGCCATGATGGACCAAGGTCAATGGGCAGATTTAGCCAGGATGCCGGGGTTACACCCCTACTCATTTTTAATGACCACAGAGAGTCAGGACCTCGGTTTAACGTCTCATCCGAAAGACGGTGCTTGTTGCAGTACATATACTGGGGCATTAGGACCCACACAGACCGCAGGGTGAGCACCCCCTGCTGGCCTCCTAACACCTCTTCCAGCACCAGTGTTGCACCTCTTCTTGTGCGACACTGAAGACCAGGCTGCTACAGTAATGGCTGCTGAAAGTTCAGCATTGCCATCACAGAAATAAATTACATATGTATATGCAAAATCAAAAAGTGATATTTAAATGGTAAATTTTTTAAATATTTCTGATTGTAATTTTGATCCAATAAATGCAGCCTTGGTGAGCTATCGAGACTTCTTTCAAAACATTAAAAACCTTACTGATGCCAGTATTTGTATTTGGACACTTAAGCTGCAATCAGAAATGTAATATATTTTTATTAATGTCATTGCATTATTACAATATGACAATACAGTTCAAGCAGACATTTCAATCAAAAAATTTCACAAAAATGTGTTTGTTAGTTTTTAGAATAGGAAGAAATAAATATTTAGTTCAAAATTAAGATTAACAAGTTATGCACACTTTCTGGTTGTCATATGGCATGGAACATGTACAGTAATACCTTGAGATACGATCATAATCCAACCATAATCCGTTGAGCTTGTATCGCAAATCATTTTCCCCATAAGAAATAACAGGGGAAAAAATCCTTTCTGGCCCTCTGGAATAAACTCCCTTATTAGTGCTAATAACAATGGAAAAAAACATGTTTTTAATTGCTATAGAGACAAACACACACACAGAGAGAAAATTATAGTATAAAAGGATTCCTGTGATATAAAATAAAATGTGGTTTTAATTATGAGTTCTTACCTTCGAGACAGACGATACAGTTGCGGCATGTGCAGAGGAGGAGGAGGGAGGGATAGCATAGATGATGCAAACACAATACAGAAGTGTAGTTATTCTTCCCGTGTAGTGTATTGGATAGCCTCAGAACCTCAAATGTATTATTATTGAACACACATAACTCATGCTGCTCCCAGCATAATACTTATGAATCACTCTTTGCCCCGATAACCCCCGCTGTAAAACCAAGGTAGCACTCTAGTGGAGATCATATGCAATTACCCCATAAATGAGGCGGCTTGAGCTGCTCCGCGTGCTCGACTATCTAACGTTGGTGTCTGTAAGCGTGCTCGTATCTCAAATATTTACTCACACCTCAAAGCAAAAAATTGCTCAAAGGCTTGCTCGTATATCGGGACGCTCGTATTTCAAGGCATTACTGTATATAGTGTGTAGTTTAATATGATATGGTTAACTTGAGTGGAACAGACAAATATATATATATATATATATATAAAAAATGACCAGTATGACTAAATTGTTCAAATAAATGTAGTTCAGTGAAAGAATGAAGAAATTTCCGAGCTCACTGACAACTGAGGCTATTTGATAGAATATGCGAAAATAAGAAATTACATCCTACTAATGAAGACAGGATATATCTTTGAATTTGAGAGATTATTGGATTCTCAGGGGGTCTCTTTGACCCTGGACTTAATTTATAACGTTGATCCTCACTGTGCACATTCAATCGTTCAATGACAGAGAGAGAGAGAGAGAGAGAGAGAGAGAGAGAAAGAGAGAGTATGTGTGTGGATTTTTAGGTATGCAACAGTATGGACATCAATAAAATATATGATTATGGTCCCTTCAGCTGAACATGAGAATAGATGAACTGTGTGACTTTGTGTGCGTGTGTTTCTTTTGCAAGTCCGTTCAATTAGTTGTTTTTTAGTTGAATTAAATGTAGGCAGGCTTTTATAGAGTACAGTACAAGGTCAGCTGGAGTTGATCAGAATGAGAATGTCTCTTACATTTAATTCAGCTCCGAAAAAATAGACAATCGTCATGTGATGTGTGTGTCTTTGTGTGTATGAGTTTCTCTCTCTTGTGTTAGAGAGAGATAGGATGGATGAATGTCTGGGGGGATGGGTTCAGTAGTTGTTTATTCTGTTTCTTTTTCACGTGCTCACACTCACACAAGAAATCAGATTAGTGTGAGGATTACAGAGCACCAACCATTTTAGAGAAAAACCACACAGAAGTCGTATGAGTGTCTAAAACACAAAATCAGTGGCGGAGAATGTGGAATAATCTATAATCAACAGTTCACCGGAGGATACAGATCACAGATGATAGTAGTTTCTGTTACTTCCTCTTCGCTTTCATTTTCAAAGGCCAAATCAAAATTAATTAAATGTCAGCACGTTGATGTTGTGTGCGTGCGAGTGCATGCGTTTGGTGTCTTGCTGTGTGTTAATTTGGTGCAAAATGTCGAGTGTCTCCTGCTCTTACGCTGACATTCTGATTAAGAGCATCGAATATTTCCATCTATCCACCAACATGCTAAAAAAACGTTTATCTGTATGATGCATTATGCATGTAACCTTACATTTGCATGAGCGATTAACAGTGTTTCCAGAAATAACTCTTCTTTATGTGCGTGCGAGTGTTTGTATGCAAGGGCTGCCTGGTCTGTGGTTACCTGAGTACTTTCTGCAACTAAAGCAAATTAATGCCTTCATTTACATATCGCTGTGGGAACTGGGGTACTGATGATGCATACATCTTTTTGTGTGTATGTATGTGTGTGAGAAAGAGGCAGTGAGCATGAGAGAGGCAAATTTCATTCTGCATTTATTTTGTGTATTGTTAAAATTCAACCCACTAGAAAAATTGGCACCTTAATTTGCATATAATTGAATTCTGCTGCAGTAAACAGTTAATTAAAACAGTTCATCATAAGTGTCCCTGTTATTTCTCGCTTCTGAAACTGCAAAAAAAAAAAATTGCATGTACATTTTATTTTTATTTTGTGTGGTATATAAAGAGACAATAATACGCATTTAAAAAAAACATTTTAAAATGCGTCTTTCTAACATAATTGCATAACAACTTGACTAAGTAAGCCCTTCATAAGTTGAAACAATATTCACCATTTGTGAATATCATTATATAAATATATACCTTGAGATACGAGCATAATCCGTTCCGACCGAGCTTGTAACTTGAGTTGCTCGAATCAAATCATTTTTCCCCATAAGAAAACACAGAATCCCTTATTAGTGCTAATGACAATGGAAAAAAAACATGTTTTTAATTGCTATAGAGACATACACACACAGAAAATTATAGTATATAAGGATTCCTGTGATATAAAATAAAATGTGGATTTAATTATGAGTTCTTACCTTCGAGACAGATGATACAGTAGCAGCTAATGGCGGCATATGCGAAGGAAGAGGAGGGAGGGATTACATAGATTACGTAGATAATGCAAACACAATACGGAAGTGTAGTGTTTCTTCCCGTGCAGTCTATTGGATAGACGACACGCACAATAATGTATGCCTCAGAACCTCATATTTATTATTATTGAACACACATAACTTTAAAGTTTGCATCTGTAAGCATGCTCAGATCTCAAATCTTTACTCGTATCTCAGGTAGCTTTCCTGTAGCCCAAGCAGTAGAGAATTGGTGTTTATAACGCCAAGGTCCTTGGTTTCGATTCCCAGAGAAAGCAAGAACTGATTAGAATGTCAACGTGTTTTTTTAATGCAATATAAGTCGCAATACAATATTGTGTGTGTGTGTGTGTGTGTACATAGTGGTGTGAAAAGGAGTTTACCCCCTTCCTGATTCATAAATGTAATCTCAAAGCATAAAATAGCTTGACGGCTTGCTCGGAATACACGTATGTCAGGACGCTTGTATCTCAAGGTATTACTATATATATATACGTAGTTTGCCCCCTTCCTGATTTCCTGATTTTTTTTTTTTTTGCATGTTTGTCAGATGCAAATGTGATCTGATGTTTCAGATCATCAAAAAATTGATGACATCAAAAAATAAGAAAAAAATAGATAAGCATACAATTTAGTTTTTAAATGAAGGTTGTTATTAATGGAAAATTCCAAACCTACATGGCCCACCGTTAAAACATAACTTAACTGTGGTTTATCACACCCTGAGTTCAATTTCTCTAGCCACATCAGCCAGGCCTGATTACTGCCACACATGTTCTCAATCAAGACCACTTAAGTAGAACCTGCCTGAAAAAGTGAAGTAGACCAAAAGATCTTCAAAAGCTAGATATCATGCCAAAACTGCTTAAACAGCAAAAAGCATTAAGGCTCGTCTAATTTTTGCCAGAAATCATCTTAATCCACAAGATCTTTTACTCTGTATACTGACAAGACAAAAGACAACTTTTTGGAAGATGTGTGTCCCATTACATCTGGCGTAAAAGTAACACCGCATTTCAGAAAAAGAACATCATACCAACAGTAAAATATGGTGGTGGTAGTGTGATGGTATGGGGCTGTTTTGCTGCTTCAGGACCAGGAAGACTTGCTGGGATAAATGGGATAAATTCTGCTGTCTATCAAAAAATTCTGAAGTAGAATTATCTGTTCAACCAGAAATGAATATGGTTTCTGCAGTGATCCAAAAAACAACACCAAGTCCACCTCTGCATGACTGAAGAAAAACAAAATGCAGAATCTGGAGTGGCCTACTCAAGGTCCTTACCTGAATTCTATTGAGATGCTGTGGCATGACCTTAAAAAAGCAGTTTGTGCTCAAAAACCCTCCAATGTGGCTGCAAAGATAAGTGGACCAAAATTACTCCACATTGCTGTAAAAGACTGTTGCAAGTTAACGCAAACGCTTGATTGCATTTGTTGCTGCTAAAGGTGCCCAAAGAAGTTATTAGGTTTAGGGTGCAAGCACTTTTTCTCTTTTTGTGTTCCTGTAATGATAACAACTTTCATTTAAAAAATGCATTTTGTTTTTGTATCTTTGACTAATATTTAAATTAGTGTAACAAACATGCAAAAAAATGATTTTTTTTAATATATTCCACTTTACATTAATATTATTACATCTAAGTTTTAGAGGAGCCAAGGGCTAGTTTTCATTCTGCATAAAGTTGTCACAAGGCTTGTTTATAACAGAAAGTCTGAAATGTGTTTGAATGTTAAACAAAGTAAACTAAGTTGTCAAATGTGTTTTAAACAAACACACGCAATTTTGAAACACAAACTATGATATAAATTGTTTTACTGTTTATAATTTCCTCAAAAGGCCAAGTGAGGATCAATTGTGACAACTTACCCCTGCTTTAAACAGAACTTTAACTTCTAAACAGAAAAGACGAATAATTCCTTTTTAATGTAGCCCTACCCTGCGAATGAAAACACTGCCATGTATGGTTTCAGCACTCCAATAAAACATTTAAAAACTACGATGACCATAGGGACCCTGAACGGTCACTATTCGAGCTGTCAAATGTGACTGACCTGGTTTCTGGACGTTTACCTTAAGTGTCTCTGATGTGCAAATGCAATTCCTCCAAATAATTCATTTTCCCTGAACCGGAGATTCATTCCGGGGCACCTGACGTCAGTCTGCCGCTCTGTCCTGCCTCGAGCCCGTCCCCTCATATACCGCTGTGCGTGCGTGTGTGCGCGAGCGCTTTTGTATGCTCGCGCGCTCGGCTGCACACACAGCATCAGCATCATCAAAAAGAGAGACCTGCGAGCTCTTTACGAGCCCTGGAAACACGCAGTGCTTCTGCTGCTGTTGTGCTTTTTATAGTTCAGCCCTGCACCGGTGAACATCAGAAAGCAGAGGACGGACTTCTGGATTATATCTCTGGTGCTTAATAGATGATTTCACGAAGCTATCGAGCCGGTGAGACCCGAATGAAAACCTGAATCCGACAGCGATGTTGATCAGGTAGGCGACGAGTAAAAGCCTCATCCGCTCCCTGGTTATTGGAGGAAATGACTAAATAATTTCATTGTTATGATCAGTCATCCACTCGAGCTACAATTGCTTGTGAATCGATAGTCCTTTTCTCTTTTTTTAAATCATAGGCAGACTAATACAGAATACCATTTTGCATGCACATTCCCACTTTTTTTGGGAGCTGCTTTGCAAGCATATCAACATAATGATAAGGAGTATTGCATCATGTGTCCAATATTTCTATTTGTCATATTTTTGCGAAATCACACACATTATAAATGATCATTTAGGCAATTGCAATCAGCTTTATTGTCTTAAATGATTTTTGTTGTGGTTTCCCCATTACTGCCTTAGTGCCTTTTAGATCATTCAGTGATGTTTGGGGAACCCAGTGCTCGGGGGCATTATGCTGAGCTTAAAGTATTACTGTTTATGACGGAATGTTCTCCACGGATCATTAAAAGCATATTCTTAATGGACCAATAAACTGAATGACTTTACATTTGAACAAAGTTCACATGGAAGGGGATTATGTGTGATGACTTTTGCTATACCTCCTAATGCTCTTAGTGTCTGTGAGAGACTGAAGGGGGAGGGAGGGAATGAGTGAGAGAGGGATAGAGAGAGTAAGGGATATTATGATGTTAGGGTACTAAGGTTTGCATATACAAAAGAATGAAAAGGAGCAGAGAGTTTGCTGGTTGGTCTGAGTATGAGGTGTAAATGTTTGACCTGTAATGCCCAGAGCATGTGCAGACAGCGTGAGAAAATGACAGTTGGACAAAAGGAGAGAGAGAGAGATTGATTTGTCTGAGATTTGAATAATTTATTTCATTCCATACCTGCAAACTAAGGGTTGCACACTTGAAAACCTGCACCATTTGAAAAGCAGGTTGCCTCAGCTTTAGTGGCATATGGTTTATATTAATAATGTAGGCATCACAGAGGCACAATCCTTGTGCTTATTGCACAGACGTGCGTCTTTGATACCATTTATAGGTGTGGGTCCTAAGTGCTTCGGCTAGTGAAAGTTGTGCTTATGACACTGAGCTGAAAGCGAGCTGTAAAATCTCTTCCTGAAACTGGAGAAGAGTTTAATAGCACTGATGTGCTCAGTGCTTAAGGCTTGATCAGCTCAAGTGTTCTGCATGTGCATTATTGTCAAAACCATATGGTTCAAGAGTACTTTTTAGATAATGATTTCTAACCTTCTTGAGAACAACTTGTACTCAGTAGCCATTATATAGTGGAAAAGCTGGCCTGATGGACCAGGGCAAATTCATGGCTCAATGGTTCAGTACTGTATTTATGACATAAGCTATGTTTCGGTGTGCTACTGTGCTTAAAGCTACTGTTGAGCGATTAGAGATGAAAATTAGTGAGGAGTTGTCAGGGTGTGATGCATTCCTGCGGTTGAATACAGTTAGATGAAGCACAGTGGAATAGAGCAGAACTTCTGCATACTTTTTGTACTTGACAGTAGAGTATTAAAAACTCAATGCTAAAAAGCAGCGAGACGAAGTGCAAAGACATTTGATGCATGTGAACCAATTATTAAAAAGTATAGCACAGGAGTATGTTCTGTTAAAGTCAACATTGCTTTTGCCAACTTGCTTGTGAATATTTGGTCAGAAAATGTTATATTCATTATTATCTGTTATTTGATGTAAAGTCTTCCTTTGAATGTGACTGTTTTGTTGTAATATTTGCACATTCACAGTCAGCTCACAGCATAATGAGGATTATAGACAGGAGAAAAGATTGTTGCTTAAAGATAAGTGCTAGAATAAAGCGTGGCTCTCTGGAATATTTCATTGCATTTTGTATTTTTAAAATGACTCCTAAACTGTAAAATTGTCATCTGATTTCCTACGTAGCTGTGCTAGTTTTTCCTTTTAGCTCTTTTATCTTTTTCTTCTTGCATAAAATAATTTAGACTCAAATCAATTTTTCATGCCCATTTATTTAATTATTTTGCAAATAGCTGCGTAATAAGGGGGATAATGCACAGTCGGATCATTTACAGAGACATTAGTCATTATTGCAAAGTAAACCTCAACAGGGTGATCAGAAAGTGGGGTTTATTTTGTAGCATTGACTGGCTGGCTGAGCATTATCCCTTTACTTGTAGTCTTACTGTAGTGAGCATTAACATTAAAATCTAAGAGGTGATATTTTCAATTCTGTCAATTCTAAGTTGTTTTCAGTTATTATGCTTACCCGTTTAAAAGGTTTAAGGTGATGCATGTCGTTTCAATCTGTGATCGTTTAGATCCCAAATGTCTGCCATTAACATCCATTAACAAAACCATTGTTGGTATTTTAGGCTACGCCACAGTACACTAACCCAGTGTTTTTCAACCTTTTTTAAGCCATGGTACATTTTTTCATTGAAAAAAAAAAAATCACAAGGCACACCACCAACCGAAAATGTTAAAAAATTTAACTCTGTAGCCTATATTAACAGAATATAGTCATTCTTATCAAAGTGTATTGAATGGGAATCAAATAAACACAAAGAATCTAAAGTATTTTTGGATTAATTCTTAAAAAAAAGAAAAGTTTTTAGACCAATTAGTTGAAATTGAATCATTTTCCATGGCACACCTGACGATCTCTCACGGTACACTAGTGTTCCACGGCACAGTGGTTGAAAAACAGGGCACTAACCTATAAATAGTTTCTAGTCTACTGTTAATTTAGCTGAAATAAGAGAAAGTACATCAACATTGAAAAATGCACCTCTTTTCCTTTAAAAAAAGTCCATATGTGAGGTTCGATGAACTTGTAGAGAGATCAGGCTTAATTTCCTATAAGCTAAACATCAAAGAGTGATGATCAAGGACTCTTGTAGTGATGTACAATTCATGAACCGGTTTCAGATCTTTTTAATGCATTTTTGCCTCTTTTCGGAAAGTGGAGCAAACTATAACTTACATAAGCACCGTGGCTTAATGGGATAGGCAATACACATTAAATGATTCATAAAACACACTGAATCGTTCAAAACTCATGATTAAATGTTCATTTTTTTCAAACTGTTTGTTTGACTGTTGACTGTTCAGTCATTTGTTTAAGTCATCAAAAGTGTTGTCCCAGTGTGTCATTTTAACATAATGTAGGTAAAAAACAATATCACATGAATATCATGAATATCACTGTTGCAGCTAGATATTTTAGAATATGTTAAATCAGTTATAAAGTATTTATCATAATGAATACAATTTCACTTGTTCCATTTCAGTCTGTTAAGTTACACCCTAATAGTTACTGTCTACTGCATAAAAGAACACACTATTACGGACAGAACCTTTCCTTTTGAATTGAGAAGTCAGATTCAAGGCTGGCCCATTCCTCTTTGGATTCTGTGTAGAACTATCCCTGAGAACTATCCACTGCCATCCAAACAGTTTTATTGTTAGTTTTACAGCCCACTATATGGAGATGGAAAGTACCTTATGCTGCATGTATTATCCTTTGCATTCCATGTTCCACTGAATTTTGAAATAGAGGGACTTTGTCATGGGAGTATGATAATATAGAAAGAATAATCTTCAGTCAGTAGTGATCAGGCACTTTAAAATGGCTTGCTATTGATTATGGTTTGTTTTAGCTTGGTGTTACAAATCCCATTTGCAGGATATAAAATATTAAATGATGGTAATCCATTTATACAAGTTGTTTCTCTTCTCAAGTATGTTTTTTTTTATGTATAAGAAGCATCTATTCTCAAAATATGCATTTAGATCCATTTTTACTTTATTTTTGAATAATTTATAGCAATAATTGCATAAAAACTGAACTGAGGTTTTGGTATAAACAGGCTTTTGTTTGTTCATACGCAGCAAAAATTATTTTCTTTCTCATTATTTTTGTCTTGTTTTTCCAGAAGTCTAAAATTCTTAAAATCAAGAAGATAGATTTACTTCAGAAGCAAAATTACTTAATATATTGTTTTGTTTTCATCCTCAAAATTAATAAAGAGAACAAATATCTGCTATTCTGATATTTTTAATGGAATTTCTTTGTAGACTATATTTGTGATTTACATGTGCAGGATAATCCATGGCTAGCTGTGCATTAAACCATTTTAATGTATGACATGGAGGCAAAGAACCGCAGTATGTGGAGCATTCAGATCGTTTAATCCACAGTTAGCTGTGGATTATCCTGCACATACTATGATCATTTTCCAGCATGAAGAAGTTAAAGCTGTTATTGATGTGTGCAGCAAAGAAATATAATGTAGCGATTTGGGTTGGGTATCGTTTCAATATGAGCAATTCCGATTCTGCTTATCGATTCCCAGTTTCTATTCCAATATGGTAAAAAATAAAGGTCAAACATTTAGATATCAAGTATATCTATTTGTATTTTTGCAAATCATTACTTTGCAGCTAAACAAAAATCAGCCGCCTAAAGAACAATTAGCTAATAAAGTAGACTGATTAATATAAGTTTCAAACATTATTAAAGGCAAGGCAGTAATACAGTAAGAACCAATTAGCAAAAGCACAAATAAATCCAACTGAACAAAGTTCCAAAATATAATGTAAAATAAATAAAAATTATTTTTAAAAAAAAGTATATAAAAAAAAAATGGATTCATCCTTATTACCATTGCCCATTGAAGCTAAGCAGGGTTGAGCCTGGTCAATACCTGGATGGGAGACCTACTGTGTGTTGTAGAGGGAAACTGAAAAACGAATACCAAATGGCACAGCACAGATCAGTCTCTGTCCAACTCTGCATGAATGCAGGGGAAACCCCAAACATGAGTCTTAACGGAACATACACCCAGACCTTCTGGGAAAGCTAGGTTCCTGATGAAAAGATACTAGTAGGGTGCAGCAGCTGATCCTGTGGTCTGTGTGGGTCCTAATGCCCCAGTCTAGATGGGAACCCTATACAGTAATACCTCGGTTTACGAGTGACTTTGTATACGAGCAAATCAGTGTACGAGCATGGAAAGCCAAATCGGTGTACAAGCATTGTGTCGGAGTGTGAGTAAACTTTTCCCTCACCCACGCACATTTTTTGTGTGGAAAAGTCCTAACGCTCAGCATCTTGGCGCGCATTTTTACTGGAAATATCCTAACGGCAGCATCTCACAACACCTATCACCCCTTAACTCGTTCATTCTCTCAGTGAAGGATTCTCCATATATCTATATTGTATCTCACAAGCATTGACGCGTATTAACTGTTGATATTTTGTGGAGGGCATTTTGACCATTCACTTGGTTAATGTTTTACCCTCTGTTTGTTAATGACACTCAGTATTTCTGTAAACTGACGTATTTTGTAGCCTTGTATTCTGATCACAAGACGTTGTGACATGTCTTCATGTTCTTGTTCTCTGGATATCTCCCATGCTACGATTCATGCCAATGATTCATGCCAATGACACCACGAAAGCCATGGAGGGGATAGGACGAGAATTGACAGCTATACGTGCCATGATGCTTCAAAATCGAATGGCCCTGGATATGGTACTGGCAGGAAAGGGCAAGGTATGCGCTATAGCTGGGGATCAATGCTACTTACGTCTGGGCGGAAGATGAAAAACGGCTCTATCACTACTGCAGTCTAAAAAAATGAAGGAAGTGATGTGAATGATTTAAGGATGAAGTAAGAAAGGGAAAATCATTTATCACAGTGCATACTTTTATAAGTGATTTACAGCGTTTTTTCCTCGTGTTGTTAACATTAATTTTAATCGCTATTGTTCACGTAGTGAAATACATGTACAGTACAGCATATAGACAATGGCCCTCAAGGTGAGTAAGAAAGACAGTACGAAATTCTCCCTCTAAGCAGTAAAACCCTCCTCTCGTCTCCGTCACGACAGCAGCAACGATACTCAAAGGTAAAGTGCGCGTTACAGTAAATTATCAAGTATTTTTAGTTTAATTGTCAATTACTTATAATTGTCAGTTATTTATATGAGTTCTTTATGGTTATAATTTTAACTGTAATTTATATGGTAAAAGCAAAAAAAATATTTAAAATGGGCATTTATGGTCATGTGGAACGAATCAAGTGATTTTTATTGCATTCTTATGAGGAAAATTGTTTTGGTGTACAAGCATTTTGAGTTATGAGCTCGCTCTTGGAACAAATTAAACTCGTAAACCGAGGTATTACTGTACTTTCAAAAAGCACCATCTTATGAATTAGATGTTAAACTGAGGCCCGGATATGTTTGTAGTCCCAGGATGTCCTTAAAAAAAGAGTTGGGTGTAACCCCGGCATCCTGGCCAATTTTGTCCATAATCTGATTGGTTTCATCACTCTGTCTCTTCTCAACCAATAATCTGCTGTGTGCTAGCTGTTCTGGTGGAGTATGACTGGTGCTTCTGGTGGATGCTGCACATTGGTGGTGGTTGAGGAGATTCTCCCTTTCCATTTAAAGTACTTTGAGTGTAGAGAAAAGCGCTTTATGAATGTTACAAATTTTTGTTATTATTATTAAAGTAGCTCACAAAGTTATTCGTCAAGATAAGTGAGTGATTTATTTATTTTTGTTCTTTGATTAACAGCAGATTAAGACCTAATCCTAATGCGCTGATCCAATATACTGTCACATGTTTTCTTTCTCAACCGTTTACGTTCATGTAAGACATAACCGACTATCTTTAAGATAATACTTTGACATCATTTATTATGTGTTTGTCACAGACGCAAGAAAGGGGAATCAATTTAGTGTTTGTACACTATATGAGAAGCATTTTGCTGCTTGAATGGTTTTAAACCACATTAGGATACACACAGGAATCAATAAGTGGAATAATTTTTTATTTGAAAAGTATACAATTCTTGACTTTAGTATTCGATTCCAATTTTCGATTCCCAACCCTATGTTCAAGTAACAAGTTTCTGTGTTCCTGATTGTGTGTGAAGCGCAATATATGTGTGAATGATGTGTGTGTGTGTGTGTGTGCACAACGATAATTAAACTGGTGAAAGTACTGACATTACGCAAAAAAAAATTCCTGTGATATATATTGCAATATAAAAAGATAATGACTCTATTGGTAAAAAATTAATTATTATTGGATGATTAGGGTGAATGTTATTCGGTGTTCACTTGCTGTCTGTGCGATAAACCTTTACTCTATGATAATTAAACTTTGCTGGCTCATACCATGCCACAATACTTAAACAATATTAATGCACATCTTCAAGCCAAATAGAATTCAATACAGTAGAACCCCGACTTACGAAATTAATCCGTTCCGAGGTTGGCTTCGTATGTCGATCTTTTCGTATGTCGGACAGGCTTTTACATGTTAATTGCCTAATCCGTTCCAAGCCTTACAAAAATACCACATTTAGCATTGGGGTGAAGTGCTCCATGCTTCTAAATTATCTCCCTTTTCAATGCAATGTAAAGCATCCTCTTCTTCCTTTTCACTTCAGCAACAATCTTCACATCCATGGTGAGTGATTAGAAAAAGGTTTATGTTAACTCGGCACAATGCTGACCAATAGTAGAGCAGGATTGTAAAAAGTGTTCCCCTTCTTACATGGACTATTCCAGCCACCCCTGTCATTCAGTGTGAAATGGACTATTCCAAACTTTCCATCTGAGAGAGCTAACGGATGATTAACGTAAAAGAGATCAGCTGAAGATTGTATATATAGTTTATTGAGTGAAATACAGGGAATTAGTGCCAATCGTTGAAGTTTTATCGATCATGCGTAACCACACATCTATGCACCTTTAATAAATACCAGTTTTGGATTATTCCCTGAGTGAGACATTGTTCTGACCGGACAAACTGTAGCCTTCATTCAACCCGAACCAAAATCAGCGCGAATTTCAAAACAAAACTCTGAAATCATTTTGTCGTTTGTCGTGAAAAAAACCCCAAAATCTTTTATCGTATGTTGAATTTTTCGTACGTAGAGCGTTTCGTAAGTCGGGGTTCTACTGTATTTAGAGTCTAGAGACAGACCATGGTATAAAGTTATTTAGACATACATTGAGATGCATTGTAAGGTCTTCACTATATAGGTTGCCCAAAACATCTAGACAAGCAGTTTCTTTTGTTGGAAAATATTTATTTTATGTGTGTGATGGAATGTAACATCTAGAAGGTCTTTAAATGTTGCATTAAAGTACAACAGAAGTCACTTGGAATACGCAGAAGACCCATGTGATTGTGTCATGCAGGGCGTTCCATATGTAGAAGCTTCGGGTCAGCTTTCGAAGCTTTCCGCCAGGGTGAGACAGATGTGTGTACCTGTTAGCTGTCACAGCTGCTCCATGTCAAAGTAACTCTAATTGGAGTTCTGCATTGTCAAGGCAATGAGTGCCTGCCAGCAAGACTGTCCCACATCTACATGTCATTTTGTCCTCATCTGTCTCTTGCCCTGACAGCTGCATCTGTTGTACAGAGACTTAATGAGGGGTTTTGTTGAGTTTGTGTTTGTAACACACTTACATGTTGTTGTGTTGAGTTACAGAGCCCATATGGCCAAAGAATTGTATTTCCTTGCTGTTTCATGTTTGAGTACTCATGTAATGGGAAGCATATTAGAGAAGCTGTTTGAAAATGAAAACTTGGACTTGACTCGAATGTACTTTAGCTAGTACACGATGGTAATCTCTCTTTTCAGTTAATGATTATATCCGATTCAGTGTGCGTTTTTGTGTGTTAGGGAACAAACGTTAGGAAACACACTGCAATTTTCCTCCTCAATACTGCAAATCACCTTATGTAACTGCTGCTATTACCATGTTCTGTACTGAGGCACACACACACAAACACACTAACAAACAAAATAAATACATGTATGTGCAAAAACAAATATAAACTAGTCTTCCAAGTGAATAAACAGATTTGTTTGGAAGATCAACAGGGGTCTTTAACCTTTTTCAGGGCCAGTGACTCTAGTGAATAAAAGACAGAGCAGGGACCCCCTGTTACATTTGTTACAAGTCTGACCTTTAATAGCATGGATATAGTATCAAATTAATTATACATGTATGTATACCATACTTTGTTAGGATACAAAGCCATTAAAATTATCATTAAGTATGTACAGCGAGTCATATACATGTATTCTACATATTTTACTTAATGCATTCTTATGTGGGAGGGGCAGTAAAACATTTTTATTAACTTTAGCTTTGATTGAATTGAAGTTTATGCACCACATGTTTCACAAACACTACTGCAGTACTGTCACGAACGTCCTTTTGAAGCATTAATAGTACAGCAGTTGGCATGATTGCTGGCCCATCTATAGTTAATAAGCTACGTTTTAAATTGATGCTCATGTCCATATACTCTTAGATCACAAATTGATTTAATAGTTAAAAACTGACATGGTTCAGCAAAATAAGAGTGCATCGCTCAGACAGGATTTGAGAGGGAGTTTAGAGGCTCGCCTATTGAGCTTTAACTGTAATCATTCAAAGCCTACGTATTTCTGGTTTCTTTTTTTCCACTCGAAATACAGGGGATTTAATATAAACGTCTTTTAGACATTAAGGGAATAGTTCATACCATTTTCTCATGAAATTCCAAACCCATATGACTTTCGTTTGTGGAGCACAAACGGTGAATTTTTGAAGCATATCCTGGTCATTCATTTCCATGTAATGAAAGTGCTCCATAATGACAAAAAGCACTATAAAATCATCATGTAGCAGGTTTAGATGTTGTTAGGTTTGATATAAATGTTGTGTTAGGTTTGATGTCAGTGACATCAAGCAGCATTGCTTCTCTTATGCATATCTTATGACTGAACGCTGATGAGTGCGTTTACATGCCAAAATGACAAAAAGCCCCATAAAATCATGATCATATGTGGCAGATTTAGATGTCATATTAGGTTTGACGTCAATGAAATCAAACAGCATTGTTTCTTACAAATTTGGTGACCCAACGTCAATGAGTGTTTTTACATGTATGTTCTTAAACCGATTATAATGCTAACGCATTAAACCATTTTCCTTTATTGGCATAAAACTGCTTAAAAATAAACCAATCGACATTGCTAGATTTTTGCCCATTAATCCCATTTCACCCAACCTATAACAATATTTTCTTTCAGCTTATTGAAGTGTGATATATCAGGAAAGCTTCCTTCCTGCAGCTATAAGCGCATCCAAGCAGAACGAGTGTTTTTGTTTTGTTTGCGTGTGTATATATATATATATATATATATATATATCAATCATATCATAAACATATTGTATAGTTTCTTGACCCAAGAAATTATAAGCCGAATGAGAAGCTGTACAACGTAGAAAGTACGAACATGAGAGGAGAATATGAGTGGACAAGTTTCCAACTGATATTTTAGAATACTCTGCACTATATTTAACACCACAACTCATATCATAGAAAACTGAGTGGAATACATCGAGTGGAATGCAAAAATAACCTGTTTTAAAAAAGGTTTTGTAAACATGGTTTTCTTGCATTGCATGTTAAAAATGGTTATTTAAACGTCAAAGCTGATTTTGGTATTTGGCAGCAAATTTGTGTGCATGTAAATGATTGATAAGCTTGAATGTGCCATAGTTTGTTTGAGAATAGAAGCCAAGATTTTCAGTGAATAATTACAAATTTAATCTGAATGAATAAAATGGGACAATTTAATGATGATTGTTTGTCATTTTGGAACTTTATTCACTTTCATTGTGGGGAAAGAACAGCCAGGATATTCTACAAAATATCTCAATTTGTGTTCCATGGAAGAAAGGAGGCTATACGAGTGTGTTGGAACGACATGATGGTAAAGAAAGACTGGTATAAGTGTAGTTTCTGTGTGAATTATCCAATTAGCAATAGACTGCAAGGGTCTCACAAAAGAAAACAGTGAATGCATGTCTATGATGAGTTCTTTGACATGCTGTTATCCTTCTCATCATGACTAAATTTCACCTAACAGCAGGCTAATTGTCGGTGCATGTTAACATGATTGGTGCTTAAGTAATAAATATCAATTATTTGACTCGTTGCATCTGAATAAGTAATTAAGATGCAGATTTGTTTAGTCAGCAGCTATGCTCGCAGTTCTACAAATACACACATATACGCACTTGCTGTTGGTTTTTTTAATAGTTTCTTATGTTTCTCTCTCTCTGTCGTCTTCTCTCTTATATGCACACAGACGTAGCCACATAGCTTAGCTATCGACTTCTGACACAAATGGAGTCGAAGCAGGAAATATCAGGTTATCACAATGATCTCTGTTCTTTCCAGATTAGGCAGAGTAGCATATGGCTTTAACACAGGGGAGAGGAAAATAATCCACACACACACACACACACACACACACACACACACACACACACACACACACACACACACACATTCTTTCTTTGTGAGGACACTCATTGACACAATGCAATCTTTAACTCCTTACCCTAACCCTACCGATCACAACTAAGTGCTTGACTCGACCCATTACCCTTAACGTAATTATAACATGATCCTTAAAACCAAGTCTTGACCCTCAAGCAGGCCTTTAAAGGGCTCTCAGAAAGTGAGTACTGGATAAAATGTCCTCACTTCACTCTCTTTGTCCTCACTCCAATGATCTAAAACTCAATTGGTCACACACACACATAGACACACGTATGCATAATATCCACATTGCCCACTGTCCAAATTGAACATAAATTCTGATTTAAAATTGTAAATAAACAGTTTATTGTAGGATTAAAAGTTTAAAATGAAGAAATGTTACAAAATAAAATTGAGTAGAAATTTTAAAGAATCAGCACTATATTTGAGGCTCTTTGAAGAGCCTTTATATTTGAAGATGCTCTTTCAAATAATGCTGGACAACATGGATCATTAGACTTGTGAAGTTTAATGCAGCTTGACTACATACTGGCAAAAAGTACTCTGAATTGTACTCTGAATTTATTTATTTTATGTTAATGTTAAAATGTTTACATTTTTCCCTGAAACTATTAAACTCATTAAATTAGAAACACATAAATTAGAAGAATTCAAAACATTATTATTGATTTTAGACTTTTAGATGCATCTTGTTTTTAAGTTTTTATCGCATGAATAGTACGTATTTCAACATAATTCAACTGTACATATTAATATTCAACTGTACATATTCAATATAATTCATCTGAACTCTATTTCTGAGTGCGTGGGCTGTAAAAACATAAACTCTTCTTGCTTGACCTGTGACCCCCTCTCTCTCCTTGACTGAGGTGAGGGTTTTGCTGGCCATCCGAGGAGAGTTAGAGAATGCATGTATGAGCCCTTGGGACAAACCATATGAGCCCAAGGAGACGTGCATGAACAGAATGCATGAATGAGCTATTTGGGACTTTATGAGCCCAGAAGACGTGTCAAAGGAAATAAAGGATTTTTATGAAAGTGGTGACTAGGAGTGAGAGAGAAATTTGTTCAAGAAACAGCCTTTAAATTAGACTAAAATAAGGCTTAGGAATAATTTAAGTCTGATGGTAAAATAATTATCAACTACATTCGTACAAAATAAAATAAGTAATAACAGTGAAAAACAAATCTGTCAGTTTGTTTAGGTAAGAATTTAATACAAAAATAAATTAAATAGATACAAATTAAAAAATGAAATTAAATTAAAATAATATTGGAATATTATAAGAAATAGTTTATTTAAAAGTATGGATAAAAGAGAAATTATGACCACTCCAGTAAGAATAATTAGGAAAAAAGTACCCATTATGTTGTGATATAATAGAGAGGAAAAAAAAGTCAAGTAAATAAATAGAGAACAGATTGATTATAAAAATCAATATATAAAGGAGGAAAAAATTTAGAGATACAGGAGAAGCAAAGAGAAATACAATTGTAAATAATAAATAAGAAAAAATGCACATACTTAAAATTTGACATCTTATTAGAAAATATCTAAGAGTTGTATCTCATTATCCCTGAAGGCAGAATGTAAAACAATTCCATGTGTAAACTAAAATAACTGGTAGTGTTGAATGAGTTTGAGATTGGGTGACCAAGTAAAGAGAAAAATAGTTTCAAAGGGAATTCTCTGATGATGGTTGAGGAAAACCTTATTCACCACCACTAGATTATTTTGAACACTGCAGGTACAAATTGGAAGACATTTTTTAATGATTTGGTTGCTGTGTAGCATAACTGAGGAGGCTGGATTTTGAAACTACACTAGGGATAAAGAATAATGAAAATGAGGCTTGATAAGCCTCAAAGGAGGGAAATTATGAATTTTTTAATGCATGAATAATACGTGTTTTAACATAATTCAACTGTATGATTGTACACCATTGTTTGTATCTGTATGGTGATATTCAACTGAGAAAGTGCTGATGTCTGCAAAAGGCTGGAGACCCACACACCTCACAGCTCTGGGTGTTAAATCCATATATGAATATAGAGTGCTGAATTCAGGCTATGTTACAATGGAGAAAAAGCCACGTAATGTCTAGGACCTAGAGCAGGGGTGGGCAAACTATTTGTCTCGCGGGCCCCATTGGTTTCTTAAAATTGACAGAGGGGCCGCAGTGAGCGTGATGCGCGAATGTTGACGGGGGTTGAGCGCGATACACGATTGTTGACGGGGCTACTCTCCACCAAAGCTTCAGCATCACTGCCGTTTGCAGCCGCGACAGAATGACGTCACAGGGACATGTAAAATGAAGGAGGTTTAATACAAGTTCGGCGAGTTCGACGGGCCGGATTAAAAAGCCCAACGGGCCGGATGTGGCCTGCGGGCCGTAGTTTGCCCACCCCTGACCTAGAGTATATAATGTGAGATTTCCCTTTCTCTAGAGCTGACCCTGCAGATCAGCTCAGTTTTGTTTAGAACAGGGGTCTGCAACCTGCGGCTCCAGAGCCACATGCGGCTCTTTCATCCCTGTGCAGAGGCTCCCCTAGCTTTGAAAATTTTTCCATTGTCACAAACAGCAATAAAATGTCATTAGTTTTATTTTTGTAGTTCTGTAATTTCATAAATTCTACACACTTTAGTTATTTTATGTATTGCAAACTGGATATAAACCAGATTGGAGATTATTATTCATGTCGCCACTAATGATGTCCGACTTCGCCAGTTGGAGATCACTAAAATTAAGATTAAAGAGGTCTGTGAACTCGCAAGTATGATGTCAGGCACTGTAATATGCTCTGGCCCTCTTCCTATGCAGTGTTATTTTAATTTTAGGGATCAAATAGGTTTTGTGGCTTCCGTGAATTTTATTCGGTAGTAAAGAGGCCAAAATGGCTCTTTTGATTTTGAAGGTTGCAGACCCCTGGTTTAGAAGAATAAAACCTAAATTCTGGCATCAAAGACCTTTGAGAAGTGTTATTTTTCTGAAGAGAAAAACTACAACACTTGAACCACAACAATACTCACTGTATTTGTGTATTTGCGTATGCCTCTACGTATTTTCCTGATAATAATGTGTATTAGGGATTGTGCTAAGCTGCTGTAGAGTGTATTCCAAATGAGGCAGATGGTGTGTGTGTGTGTGCGTGTGTGTAGGTTTAGGGGTTTGAAAGGCTTCAGTTTTACATGAGTCAGAGATCAGATTGACCCATTTCCTCCACAGTCGAATCCTGACTTGTGGAAATACGCATTCATTTGGGGTTTGTATGTGTCACCATTCTCCCCTCCTTCCCTCCCTGTTTCCTACATCATCATGATTCTCTTCAGGAAGTGACACGTGTGGTCTTTTCTCTCTCAGCACTGTTAAAGTGAAGGAAGCCTCAGAGTGCAGTGGAGGAATTAAATATGGATAGGAGACGGGGGAAGCAGCACGGATGAGGGGGTCTGCAACCACTCTCTCTCCTAATGATGTGATGTGATGTGACAAGCGTGGTGCTCATGGGGGCAGAGTTACCATAGCGATTCCCAACACGCCCCCCATCTGTGGCAATCTCCCATGCACAGCATCCATATTTAATGCAACTTTTACTTAGTGCAGTTCAACTGCCCACCCAACACTCTCTCTCTCTCTCTTTCTCTTCATTATATTTTCAGAAGCAAGATACATTATACATTTATGGGCTTAGTGTTATAATTATTGAGTTTATGTTAAAGTTTTCCGTCCTGCTGGAGAGAGAGAGGCCTTTAGGAACTGTCATGTATTATCATATACTCCGTGATGTTTTACAGAACTTATAATCTGAACTTTCATCCCACTTTTGTTAAAGCCAGAACAGATGTTATCATTTTTTGTTTGTGCAACTATAAGCTATATTAGTTTTTATCAAAAACGAACCAAAAATCTTTTCTGCTAACTCGGCTGACAACTTTAACTCCTCTGACACCCGTGAGAAATGGCAGATTGTTTTAAAGTTTATCGCTTAGAAATGTTTAGCACGCTGAATGACAATTACTGTCAGTATTTTCTGAACTAAATTAAAGGAATAATTCATCCAAAAATTACTGATTCACCCTCATGCCATTCCAAACACATGTTCAAAAGTTGGGGTCGGTAAGATTTTTTAATGTTTTAAAAGCAGATTCTTATGCTCACCACGGTTGCGTTTATTTGATCAAAAATAGAGTAAAACACTAATATTGTAGTGTATTATTACAATTTAAAATAACTATCTATTTTAAGATATTTTAAGGTGTTATTTATTCCTGTGTTATTTATTTTCAGCATCATTACTCCAGTCTTTAGTGTCGCATGATCCTTCAGAAATCATTCTAATATGCTGATTTGGTGCTCAATAATATTTCTTCTTACTATTAATATTGATAAGAGTTGTGCTGCTTAATATTGCTGTGGAAACTGTAATACATATTTTTAATGTGTATGTGGTGAACAGAACATTTTAAATAATTTATCTTTTGAAACAATATAAATGCCTGTACTGTAAGTTTTGATCAATTTAATGGATCTTTGCTGAATATATTACAGAATGTCTCCATGACACTTTTCTGTAAATTAAATTGAATGGGGACTAGAACTATCAAGCTGTAAAAAACAGTATACAGTACTTTAAAACACAAATAAAAATACATAATTTTTGCATTAAATTTCAAATTTTCTGATGCCATATGGTTGCTTTCTGTGAAATTGAAAATTGAAATGAAAGTTGTTATTTGAAAATCTTTCCCTCTGCTGTAGCTGTTAAATGTTGGTCACATTAATACGTTTTATATGAGATTAGGGATGGGCGATATACCGGTAGACACACCTTACCAGTAGATATGTTCCTCGGTAGTGTGTGAGAGACATGCGACAAGAGTTGTGCACATGAGAATCAAATGTTTTTTTACTGCCTGATTGAACTTGAACAGTTAAATACACACATCTATGTGTCAAAGTGACCATGTATTTGCAAGTAAACAGAGTCATTTATGTTTTAAGTGAACATAAACAGTTGAGAGAGAAAATTTTAATATATTGGATCCGTCCAAATTTACCTCCTGTCATTATTAATGTTAATCAAACAACAGAAATGCAAAAGAAAAGAAAATCTCGCATTGCTCTTGACTGAATCACTTTTGTAACTTAAAAAAAAAGTTTATTTAATGTACCCTAACCCTAAAGACTATTAAAAATAAATCATTATTCATTTGATTGCTTTATTTTATGTAGTGTAATTAGTGCTTTGAGTTTTTTTCAGGTAGATCTGTTTCATTTGTGTCTATTGTATTCTATTGTAGTTTGTTTTCTTTGCTCTTTCTTTATCACAGTTACGTGCTTTCAGTAAGCTTCAGTAAGTTTTTTTTAAGGCTAGTATTAGTTTTTTAAATGATATTGAAAATGGTGGAATTATGAAATTTCAATGGTATCAAAACTTTTGGATCATAACATCCTTATTTAAAGCAAAAATAAATCTTGTTATATACATATCGTTATTGGGAAATAGATTTACTCCTATTGTGACTTACGATTTTGGTCATGTTTCCCACCTTTATTCAAGATGCGTAATGGCAGTTCTGATGTCAATGATACTGCACCATATTTGAATATACAGTACCTATTTATTTTTGTTCATTCATTCATTTTCTTATTTTTTGGAGCTGAACATTTGCCTATTCAGTCTGGAACCACATTAGGGTGTGTAAATGGGTGAAGTATTCCTTTAATGCAAGCTAGACTACTCTCTGCCTGTGAAGGCTCTATGTTAAATGATCTGTTCACGAATTGATTGACCACTAAGTAATTTGTTATCTGATCCTCAGAGAAAGTCTTACATGCAGAGTACTAATTGATAAATGCGATCAATTAATGCCATGTGCTGCAGCCTACATATGTGACTGACAATGGTTGCTTGTTCACGTGTATTTTAGGTTATGAGTGCTCTTACAGCTTGGTGATCCACATAAACAGACAAGCCAATGAGAGGATGGCCAGAGGTCACATGATCTACGGAAGCGCCTACCAGCCGGTACTACTGATTCTACTGAGCGTGCTCCAGTTGGCGCATATGCAAAGTGAGTACACAGACATCAAAAACATATAAAACAGAGGCAGATTCCTCTGAAACTCAGAATAATTGCTAGCTCTTTTCATTAAATATTCTTGTTCTGCAATCCTCACCAGTGTAAAGGATGAAGGCACACTTTAATGCAGCTTAAAAAGTAGTATGTAATTAAATAAAAAAATGGTTTGTGAACATGCTAAGCAATTTCATAATGCTAAAGCTGTTGGATGGATTATAATACTGTCCTCCATTTGTTCCGTTCGCTGCACCAAATGTCCGGATCAGTGTTTACAAGACAGCTGACTACGTAAAGAAATGACGTCAATGTTTAATACATGGATTTTTATCTTTTCATTTGATGACCATGACAAAACATTTAAGAAGATAATCAGGCCTGCATTTTGTTATTCTGTAGTAGAAGAGGAGAAAAGTACCTTTTTTTCTTTCTTTTTTAAAGAATTTCAATGCAGAAAAAAACATGACATTTAATTAAAATATAATTAAAATAATAATTTATTAAATATATGTATTATTTGTGTGTAAAAATATTTTTTTATTAATTATCTCTGTGTTCTTTGTAATTAGATTTTTATAAAAATGGAAGAGTAGTTGCACCCTTGTGTAAACCGTGTGTTACTACTTTCTTGTGTAAATGTTATGTGTGTCTGTGTGGATTAAAGCATGTAGTGAAGATGAAGAGACTTCATTGCAGATCATCTGGGGTGATTACATGAACATTTACCCACGCTCTCACTTCATTGTTATGTTAGAAACTGAGCTGAACCTTTGGTTAGTTACACATGCCATTAGTTTAGAGCTGCCGGTCAGTGGGTTATAGAGCAGATTAATGTGACATCATCCTTAGACCGAGTGGATTAGCAGCCGCTGTAGACTACATCAATCACAATACTGATCTGCACTTTTCCTCATCTACAAGTTAATTCTTTCTGCCATTTGTATTAACTGCAATGCACTTTTAACGCACGCATGAGGTTTTATGACTGTAAGTCAAATTCAGGTTTATTGTCGTTTTTTAACAATGGAGATTTTAAGCCTTGGCCTTTTTTAGAGAGGTTGTTCACACATGAGTCTTTCTTGCATCCATAAACAGCAGGGCAGAGTGTAATTGAAAGGATTTGTCTATGTTTTTATTGTATTTGAACCAATAGCATTTAAAACATGAAAATAATTATCGGCTTAATTGTGCATGTCGTAAACATATTATACTTTATATTTTATTAAGTGCATTTGTTGCTTGTTCATTTTAAACCCTTCCGTTAACGTTGAAGTTATACTTCTGTATGTGGGAACTATAACTAGAAGATGTATGGATGCATTCATGTTCATTTTCCCATCCTCAGAACACTTCTACGCTTGACTGGGACGTAATGCTTGTGTTGACCCAGCCATAGATAAGTTAATCTCTGTCCTTGACAGGTGCTCCTCGATTCACTCGGATGCCCACTGATCAGATAGGGGTTCAGGGGGGCGTGGCGTCCTTCGTATGTCAAGCCACAGGAGATCCACAGCCCAAGATCTCATGGAGCAGAAAAGGCAAAAAAGTCATCAACCAGAGATTTGAGGTAAACTCCTGACCCTCGACTGCACAAACACAAACTGCACAGACAGCTTAGTTACACATTTGCTAATAGCAGCGATGTATGGTTGTATCACTACTAAAGTGAGATTCCCATAATAGTACACTTCCTGTAACTTCACACATTTGCCCTAGCTCATGGTGTGTAAAGACACACAAGCTATTCAGGGAGTTACTAACACATTTCTGTTTGTCTCCCTTTGTGTAGGTGATAGAGTTTGAGGATGGTTCAGGGTCTGTGTTGCGAGTACAGCCGCTTCGGGGTCCACGTGATGAGGCTATATATGAATGTGTGGCATCTAATGATAAGGGGGAGATCAGCGCTTCCACGCGTCTCAGTGTTCTCCGTGGTAGGTAGAAAATCTGGAAGCTTCTAAAAAAAATTGCCTTAGACTTAGATCTTTAGACTTTGTTTCACATGGCATTTCTGTTATTTTTAGAGAAGCACCACACAACATTTTTGGACAAACCAATTAGACGATTATTTTTTTTATGCAGTGACCAATAATCAATGTAATAGCCAATACACAGCTATAGGCCCACACTGAATCTACATGCTTTTAAAAAAAACTTACACCTTTTCTGTTGATTTTGGGGTAAATTTTCTAGATATTATGTATTAAACCAATTTCCCCCCCCCCCCCCCCCCCCCCCCCCCCAATGACATAGACCCTAAAGTATGATGATCTCCTTACCTCCTTCCTGAAACTTAATAAAATGTTAATATTATCTAAATAATGTTTTAAAAATTAGCTCTGTCTTTAGTATAGTGAGACCAAAAAAGCAAACTGATATATATATCAAACTACAAAATACAAAAATACAAAATAACTAGAGATGCACAATATACAATATTTTATCTATCTATCTATCTGTGTGTACAGTGTATATATCTATTAGCTATAGAGAAACACACACACAAAAAATTATACTATATAAGGATTATATATATAAGAAGACGATGTAGTAGCGGCTAATGGCGGTGTGGCGAGCAGGGCGGGGTCGAGGGACCGTGGGAGCGTCACGAGAGCCGGTGGCGTGATTGATAATGAGCGTCACTTGCAAGCCATCGGTCACTCGTCTCACGGAGGAGCGGAGGCATAAAAGGAGGAGCGACGACAGTGGAAGACGAGAGAGGAACAGGCCAGGAGTTTGTATTATGGTCTGTGTTTGTGTGGGCGGCAGTCGTCCGCGAGGGACTGCCACCATTACTTTCATTTTGTATTTATGGTTTATTTTGGTTATTAAAGTCTGTTAAACGTCTGCCTGTTCCCGCCTCCTTCCTCCCTGAACAAAGACTCCTTTACAGGCGGCATGTGCGGAGGAGGGAGGGATAACGTAGATAATGCAAACACAATACGGAAGTGTGGTGTTTCTTCTCGTGTAGTGTATTGGATAGCCTCAGAACCTCATATTTATTATTATTGAACAGGCTTAACTTGTCACCCCCGGTAACCTCCCGCTGTAAAACCAAGGTGACCCTCTAGTGGAGATCATATGCAATTACCCCATAAATGAGGCGGCTTGAGCTGCTCCGAGTGCTTGACTTTCTAGCGTCGCCATCTGTACGCGTGCTCGTATCTCGAATATTTTCTCAAATCTCAAAGCAAAAAATTGCTTGAATACTTGCTCGTATCTCAGAATACTCGTATGTCGGGAGGCTTGTATCTTAAGGTATTACTATGTATATATGTACACACATATTGTGATGGGTGGAGCCAACAACAGACACAGTGGGAGTCGTGATAAGCCCCAGAGAGGAGTTTTATTAGCAGTATAGTGTCCAAACACAAAATGAAAGTAAAAATAAAGTGTCCAAATAAACAGGGGACCTGGTGCCCTCGTTGTGCAAAACGTTTGGTGACGGAAGGGAAGTGAGAAGGAGGATGGGACCAGGAGAGGGGCGGGGGTCCGACGGTCGTGGGTGTTTCCCTCTTGTCTGATGCGCGGAGGACGGCGGCTTCGCGTCCGGCGGCTCATCCTCTCCTGACGCTGAACTGTGGGGAAACAGCGGCCCGGCATCCTGGCCCGTCAGCCGTGTTGCGAATTAGACCCGCCGTCTCCCTTCCTGAACCCCCGAGGACACCAGCGTGCATGCACGGGGAAGGACCCGCCTCCCGAGGAGAGGCGCGCTCTTCATTTATCGGCGGCGGTGGTAACGCTTCATGGGACTCAGGTGTGTGCCACCACACGCCGCCAATTCTCCTCATTACGGCGCCCCTCCTCTCTTCACCCACTCCCGTCGGGAGCCTGGCGAAGGGCGGCGATACGAGTGACGGGGCGGCGTCGAGATCAGGGGGAGGCAGCCGTTCCGTCACAATATATAAATTGTTAATTTTAAACCCTGTTTGTAACATAAGCCAATAGTTATTTTCAAACTTTTACAAAAAGTATTTTATTAATTGCAAAAATATGTTTGGGGTTTTTCAAAGTTAACATGATTTACACATATTACTATAACGAAATTTGATATTGTTACAGTTTAATTTTGTTTTCTAAAGTTAGAAATTTTGAAATACATCAGAATATTCTGATGCATTCAAAAATTAATACTTTTTGTTTGAAGTTTGAAAACAATTATTGGCTTATGTTACAAACAGGGTTTTAAAAAGAAAGTGTATTTTGTAAATGTGTAAAGCTATATATAGATGGATAGATTAAAAAATAGGCTCAGATACTGTATATTGTGCATCCCTAGTTATTTTTTAGTTTGTGGGCTATATATATATATATATATATATATATACAGTCTGCAGGAATAGGTTTTTAAAGGTGCAGTAGGGTCATTCTACGAAACGGGTGCCATTTGTGTCCGCAGTGTTTGATGAGATGCATAAGGTACAACAAATGTACCAAAGTGTGTTTCCAAAGCTCAAAGTTATTAATTAAAGTGTTCTTGTTAACATGGTGTATGATAAAATTCAGTTTGTAAAGAGTAATGTTCTCTTTTTAATAATTTTTCTTTAGTACATAGCAAATTTCACGTGTCCGTGTTGACAAACGTGACACTTGCATCTAAAATATCACCAAATTAAATATATATATTTTTATTATTGTTTTCAGGATAATATGTGTGTTCCTGCTTACATAAGTTATATTTATTACAATTATTTATTATTTTTTTGTAAATATGTTATGATTTGTGTGTGTCCTTAAGTTTGACTTACCACCCCGTCACACTAACTTGTTTAATCTATAAATAATGTAAATTTGCTTTATATGACATCACAAAGCTGAAGTGACATCATTTGACCCTCATAACCACCAAGGACAAAAGCAGGAAAGTTCTGACATTCTTTTACATTGTTTATTTCTTGCTTTTTCATGTTAGGCCGGGTCCGTAAAGCATAAATCAACCACCCCGTCACGCAAAATAGAGAGGGAAAACTGTTTTTTATAATTTTTTTAACATTGTTAATGCAAAGAAAGTTATAATTTAACTAGATGAGGAATTTGAATACATGGGAGATTAGTGGCCAATTTGGGATGAAATTTACCACCCCGTCACATACCACCCCGTCACGTTTTATTGTGATGTGGTGGTAAGGAATGTGAGAGTGTGAAATCAAGAATTTCAATGTGTGACCCATGACCACAAAACCAGTCATAAGTCGCACAGGTGTATCTGTATATCAGGTATATCTGTGACAATAGCCAACAATACATTGTATGGGTCAAAATTATTGATTTTTCTTTTATGCCAAAAATCATTAGGATATTAAGTAAAGGTCATGTTCCATGAAGATATTTTGTACATTTTATACCGTAAATATATCATAAATGTATTATTAGTAGTAATATGCAATGTTAAGGACTTCATTTAGATCAATTTAAAGGAGATTTTCTCGATACTGTCACTGTCCATACCACTGTCACATCAGTTTACCACCCCGTCACAGGGTCATTTTGTTTAAATTTATGGAACATTTCATTTTATTTTCCATAAACTTTTATATTGAATGATGCTCTTGTTGTGTGGACTAATCAAATAAATGTGAATTAAAAAATTTTTTTTAAGTTAATTTGTTTTTTCAGTACAAACAATGAGGTCATTGAAAGGTCAAATTCATATTTCAAGATTAAAAACCTAAAAAAAAAAAAAATGGATTAAATTAAAAATAGTGTCTATTTTTAATTTCCAAAGAAGGGACATTTTACTATTAGGAATACATTAAAATTAAAAAAAATTATATCTTGTCTTACTACTGTAAAGGTGTGCATATTGTCCGTGACGGGGTGGTATAAGAAAGGCTCCCTTGCATAAATAAAAAGGATAATATTAATAAGAATTTTGTTCCTGAGGTGGGAAAATATGTTATTTGGGAAGATTAAGATATCTATCAAGTTGTAATTGTTGTTTTTTTAAGTTTGTTCTTCATGAAAATTTTGAAAATTACAACGTGGAAATGGCACCCGTTTCGTAGAATGACTCAGTAAGCAATTTCTGAGAAACACTTAAAAAAGTGGATCGATCCAAGGACCAAAGCACAGTTGCATAGTGTGTTCATGAATTTGCCAGCGTTGCTATCCATAAGATAGGGGTGGGTTCAATTTGGGTAGAGTCCAAGTCAAGTCAAGTAACCTTTAATTATATAGTGCTTTATACAATACAGCTTTTTTTCAAAGCAGCTTTACATTGATAAAAGGAAATTGCATTTTGGCTGTTGTTCAACTGAAGTCAGTTCAGTGTTGATTCAGTTCCATTAAGATCATCAGTTAATACATTATTTCATTTCATCTGTAAAACAGTTCTGCGAAAAATGATGTTATCATCCTGCTTCAGTTCTCATACAGCGTCAGTACAGTCAGATCAGTAGTATTGTAGATGTAGAACATTTAGTGTCCTTAACTTGCCTGAGGTGACAAGGAACCCCAGCGGTGACAGTCGCAAGAAACGATCGAAAGGGGATTTGTTTTGGTGATTTCAAATATCGACAGAGGTGTGAGTGTAATGTTTGTTTGTATTTATTTATTTCAGAGGACCAGCTTCCCTCTGGTTTCCCATATATTGATATGGGTCCTCAGCTGAAGGTGGTGGAGCGTTCTCGCACCACTACCATGCTGTGTGCAGCCAGTGGAACACCTGACCCAGAGATCACATGGTTTAAAGATTTCCTCCCCATAGATACACACACTCATGGCCGGATCAAACAACTGCGCTCAGGTGTGTGTGCTCTGAAGGATTTAGAGTCTTTATTCTCTTATTCTCGTCATTTTTTTTAAAGGTGCACTTAGTAAAGTTTACTCATTAAAAATATATTATAAATATGTTTTAAATTATGTAACTCATATATAAGAGTCATATCAGTAGCTTTATAAAAACATGCATAGTCTACATGGAGCTGGACTCCTCATGGGGACAGCCATGATTTTACATGGAAAGCTGTGTATGTTACAAATAGTAATAGAATAAAATAAGTTAAAAGTTAATAAAAGAATAAAAGTTAAGTTACAAATAATAATAATAATAATAATGTAACAATTTTACTTCATATACATACTAGGTATGCACCAATTTTAAAATACCAAAGATACCGAAAAGCCTATAATTATTTTGTCGTGCCCAATATTACAATTATATACTATTGTGTCTAAATAAATGAATCACTAACAACTCAAATCTTAAATGCTAGAAAGAAAAAAAATCACAACATTTTAATGTACAGTATGAAAACCTTGTTAAATGCTGGTAGAGGTAATGTAAAAAAATAAAATAATGCATTCACAATTCTAGTATTGTTCCATAATCAATTTACAGGTATATATTTTATATTCAATATACTTTCAAAACATAATTATCAAAGTGCCTGTTCAGTTTACATATAAAAACATAACATAACTGTGGGAAAAATGAAATGTCCAGACACGCAGACAATGGACCAATGAAACAAACCATGACATCCAACAACTTGCACAGATAACCTCTCTGAGTGCACCTTTAAAGAAATCCTTTAGACTAATGTCCTTTCACACACAGTCTCAAACACACTGTTTTTGCTGTGTGACAACCTTAAGTGATAAATGTGCTGTCTCTCTTTCTGTGTTTTAATCTACAGAGTCCTTTGGTAAGTGTGTTATTCTGAGGCACAACATACACTCACACTCATGTTCAAGCTCAAAACACACAAACATGTCACTATTGGTAAAGCGCATGATATATCTATATATTGAATTTCCCCTAACAATATAGTCACCCGCTCTCCACACACACATATAGTCAGAACATAGTGTGTTAACTCACAGCATTCACATACAGTAGATAGTTCTCCTTACCTGAGCGCTGCCCCTCTAACGTGTGTTACTGAGCCTCTCGCTTCCACTCTCACTTACGTTTTCTCACTCCCTCCTTCACTGGCTCACTCTTTCACTTCTCCAAACGCTCACTGCCCTCGGCATTGGATTTCCTGCATCACTACCTCCTTAGATCTCTCTCTTTCTCTCTTTCTTTCTCTTACTTTGTTGCCTAGATAGGTTTGAATGTCCTAATGCTGAATGTTACAGTGGCTTTTCACCCGAAACCGTGGCCTTTTTGGCTTTCCTCTCTCTCTGGGCTCGAGTCTTTCTGTCTTAAGTCTCTGTGTTCTTTTCAATGAATTTTACTAAGTACACTGGTTTTATAGTAAACGTTTAAAAAAAAAACAGGTGTCATTCAGAGGTTGTGTTACAAATAATCGTTATCGACTTTGTTGTAAATTTTCCGTCATGTTTTTTTTCTGCCGTTAAACACAAACCGCTTTTGCGGTGATATTGATATAACCAAGAATATTATAAGATATTATAAGAACTTTAGTGGAAAGACCCTTTTTAGTAACAGGTTATTGGCTTTTTTGTTTTTCTAATCTAGCCATCTAATTTAATAAGAATTAAAAAAAAAACATCAATAATAATAATAACTACTATTAAAACTCTTTTTCTCTCCCCAAATCATCATTTACTGATTTGGTTCAAGTAAAACAAACTCTGTTAGTGTGGTTCATTTGAATAAGTGTGAACCAAACCTTGCTGTGCACCAAAAGATCTCTGGTGCGGTTTGACTGGAATATGAACTAAACATGGAGCAAAGACAGATAAACAAACCAAAAATAGGTAGACTGTGTAATTTCCTTTCCAACCATAGTATTCGGCTCCTTTACATCTAATCCCTTTTTGTATATTTTGATAGTCCACTTTAGATATTCTACTAATTATAAGTAACTTTGCAATTACATGACAACTAACTTTAATTAATTTGCTACTACACATCAACTAACTCTCTTTAGAGTATTAGCAGACTGTTAGGGTTAATAGAATAAGTTGACATCTACTTGCAAAGTTACTTATAGTAGAATGTCTGTTGGAGGACCATTAAAATAAAGTGTGGGCAGATATTAAGCAGAGAGTCTACTGATACTCTAATGACTGGTACCGTAGTTTCCGCACCATAAGGCGCACTGGATTATTAGGCGCACAGCCGATTTTTGAGAAAATTTAAGTCTTTTAGGTGCGCCTTATAGTGCTGAAAATACGGTAGTTGGCATACAATAGCAAAGTTACTTATAATTAGTAGAATGTCTAAAATGGACCAAAAGTGGAGCTGCATTTGGGAAAGGTTCAAAATGTTTCTGAAATAGGGATAAATGGATTTTAAAAAAAATTTTTGATTATTATGTATCCGCTTTTTTATCTGTGAAAATTTTAATTGTAATCATATTTTATGATTTTGTAATAGTCAATATTTTTCAAACTTGCTAAATGACGGAAAATTTTGAGTTCTTTTTGGTTAAGGCAACCTCTGTTGTCATCCCATAAAATCCCAACACACACTTTGCACTTAAGACATGAAGAGTGTCCCTCCTCCCTTCTTTCTCTTTCTTGCACACTTTCTTTTTGCTGTTTCTATTTTATCCCTCTATTTTCTGTTTTCTTTCTCTATATCTCTTTTTCACTCTTTTTCTCTCTCTCTCTCTCTCTGTCACTTAGTTTTTTTTTTCTTCTCATTCTCCCTCGCTGCACTAACTCGTCTTCTCTTTAATCTCCCATCTGCTTTCATTCTCACACATCCAGGGGGTACGCCTATCCGAGGTAAGAGACTAAAGCAACCCACCACATCTATCCTCACCTTATCGCTCTCTTTCTTCCTTTTCCCCTTCCCTTTCCTCTCTCTTTCCATCTCTCTCTCTCACTCTCTTTATCTTTCCCTGATTGTTTGACTAACCGTGTCATTTTCAGAGACTGTGTTTATCATGATTAATGTTTGGGTTCTGTCGCCATGATAAAACTACCTCATCTTTACACAGATCTTATCTGAATGTGTTATTTTTATGGTGAATTAAAATCAAATAGACATTCATTTTGAAAGAAAATCATTTGAAATCTCTACTTTAGGGGAAATTAAATGAAAGAGGATTTATTTTAGTGGTTGTTCAATACGGTTTTTAAAGGGCTTGTGACAGTTCTCTTTCTTGTGGGGATTTATTACCTATTGAAAAAGGAAGCGTGGGCAGGACAAATTGAAACGCTCATCCCTAAAATAAATGCACGTGATATTAATTGTTTTCCCTCCACTGATGGAAATCTCTTCCCTGCCATTGCTATCCATGTTTTCACTGTTATACGTTATTCTGAAAGAGTACTAAATCCCCTATTCAAACACATGCAAAGAAGATGCAGAAACAAGCGAGGTCATATGTAATCATATGCATATTTAAAATAATGTGATCACCAACATTAAACATAACTTAAATCAAAAGTGCCAAATGTTACCGAATGAAATGCCAACCCAGAACGAGCTAAGGACTGGAAAGCTTTGTATTTGTAAGGTATTGATGGACTCCATCTACTCCATCTGTGTTGTGATCATCGTTCTGAATTTGATCTTTGACAAAAATGCATTTTTCCCAGCTTTTTTCTTAAAATGTTTCCGTTTTATGAAAGTATGAAAACTTACGTGCTTTCTTTTGATATATTGCATGTTCAGATATTCACATAGCTAAATATTTTGGGGACTATGACATTTTTGTGGAAATTATGGCGGTGGCTGGCAACTAAAAATAAATGCTGACAGGGAAAGGAGGAAGATTCTCATTCTAGAGAGCATATTTTTTAACAAAAAAATCTATAGTTTTTGTCCCCAAAGGCCATACATTTTAAATGTGCTTATTCTCTAAACGTGAATAGCATTTCAACTAGAACAACTTCAAAGCAGCTGCCATGGACTAAAAGCCTCACATTTAGATTTTTCTTTTTTAATATTTGATTTTTATGAGATCTTTAAACTTTTATATTTGGTCCCCTTTCCAACCTTGAATGGTTGCATCATTGCTTGAAACTGGAAAAATATGATGTGCTACAATGTTTTAGTAGAGGAGCAGATATTCGAGATGGCTTGTGTATTTTCTGGATTAATGATGCGGAAAGACAAGTGATTAACTAAATTATAACATATTGTGAAAATATAAAGCAATTCTGTTTTTTCCCCCCAGTAATTTCAGGGGTGCATTTTAAAGTCATTACACAGAAAGTAATGATATATTTCTGAAATGCTGTTAATTTATTCCAATTTTCTATTTTTTTTTTTATTAAACTGCTTTTACTGTTTTTCTCACACTCTTCTGATCCCTCTGCGGATCTTTTCACTTCTTTCTCTCTCTAATTAAACATCACTTCATTTTTCAGCTAGAATTTTCTACATGGATGATAAATCAGGCAAATTTTTTTTTTCATCTTGTCTTTTTAATGAAGCCTTTTTAGAATCTGCTCTACATGCAGTGCAACAGCCTGTGTCTCTTTTTGGTGTCATTTCTGTCTGTCTGTGTCTATATCTAACTATTAATATTTAAAAAACCTTATTGAAAGAGACTGACTGCTTTTCTTTGTTTCTCTTTGGCTAAAACAATTGCTTGATTGCTTTGTTTTGGAGATATTAAGGCAATATCTTTATTGCTGATTTTATTTTATTCTTGGAAAGTGGTAGAGTTGCTCCAGTTTTTTTTATTTTATTATACATAATCTAGTGATTTATATGCTGTTTTAAACCCTTGGCCACTGTAATTTTGGAATGATATTTACATATAAACCAGGTTGTTATGTGTTGGCACGTCTGAGTTTCAATTAAAAAAATTGTTGAGCTCTATGGGCAGCATCTGTGACATACTGTCAATTTTCCACAGAAAATCAGACATTGTCGATAGAGCTTAACTTGTACAGAACCCGGAACATTCGATCCAAAGGACTGGGCTGGTGGCGAAGTCTGTGCGCGTGTTGTTGTGTTGTAAATGTTTTGCCTTTGTATGTGCATGTGTATCCAGGTGCACTTCAGATTGATCAGAGTGAAGAAACTGATCAGGGTAAATACGAGTGTGTCGCGACCAACAGTGAAGGAACACGCTACTCAACACCAGCTAACCTTTACGTCAGAGGTACAGCTTTCAGTTACATATTTGAGTGCTGTAAAATTAGAAATTAAAACCTGTAACTAACGCATTCTTATGAATAGATTGAATAGATGCACCTCAATCAAATCTCTGTAGTCTGATCTGTTTGATTCTTCGCAAATCATCTCCTCTTACGTTCAGTAGACATGTTGTCATTGTTTGTTTGTTTCTCCCTGTTTGCTCACTCCTCACTGCCGGACTCCTGTGTAGAGTTAAGAGATGGTAAGTGCTCTTTCTTTCAAACCAGTGCTCTAATCTGAGTCTCAGACCCTCACATCTACATAATCCTTCCCCTCCACTGGGATTCCCTTTCTCTGGGCAGTCTAACTCACTTTCCACTTTCCTGTTCCTAATACTGCATATGTCATATGACACTAATCCGCCATATTTCACCTGATCCTACTTAACTGCATTCCACAACATCAAGCTGATAGCAAATGATATCATAGTAATGCAGTGTACCCATTTGAACTTATGTCCATTAGCAATTTACAAAATTACAATTTTATTCTAGGTAATTTGTGTATTTATGGTATAGAGTACAGTGAAGTTACTGCTCCATTATTTTCACAATTTGTAAGTAGGAGAAAGTGGGAACTTGTGTTTGAAAGGAAAATAAATAATATAATGTATAATATTTCTCGTACTCCTAATGAAATTCCAAGAAAGCATTAATAAAACAGGACCATAGTTTTAAAAATAAATATATATTCTATAAAAAATATTACCAAAAAGGGTTACACGTAACAGGAAGGTTCCGTTAACTTGAACTAACAATGAAAAATACATTTAAGTTAATTTTGACATTTACTATTGCATTATTAAAATCAAAAGTTGTATCTGTAAATAGTATTTTATGGTCAGTGGCTAACATGAGCTATTAATTTTTGGGAACGTCAAGGGGTTATCAGAGAATTACATTACTAATGCATCCCAGGTTTGTTGTATATTATTAGCATTTTCATAAACCAGCCATTAAAATGACATTTTTCAACATTTAAAAAGACAAACTCACTATCTGGCAAACTTTACTCCCACAGATACAATTTTGAGAGATAATTTTTCATGTAGTGCTTCATGGCTAATCCTCAGCTAAATGTATGTATGTATGTAGCTAAATGTATGACCTTTTATGATATTTATGAAATATATTATATTTCTAGACCTGGATCAATTTTCTTTGACAGAAAAATAACTCCTTTCCTTGTAGAGTATGTACTTTAACATGCCAAATACACTTTTTAGCATAATAAATGTGCATCACTTTTCTCATGTGCAGTTTTCAGTCACAGGCTATTGTATTTGATGGCATCTTTTCTTAGTATACAGTCACCTGATAACCATTATGCATAGTTCGATCCATTAAAGAGGTGACGCAGCTACATTTTATCTCAGTCTTCTATACAAGAAATATTAATAACCTGCAGTGTACAACACCCTGAGGGCGGATCTTTATTAGACGCATTGCTCTCTGTAGCATTAATAATGTCTTTAGCATGAGTTAGTTAACGGCTCACTGTCTTTCACACCCTCAGTGCGTCGCATCCCTCCTCGGTTCTCAGTGCCACCGATGGATTATGAGATCATGCCGGGAGGAAGTGTGAATATCTCCTGTCAGGCAGTGGGCGTTCCCATGCCATATGTCAAGTGGATGCTGGGAGCCGAGGATTTGACGCCAGAAGATGACATGCCTATTGGTCGAAATGTTTTGGAGCTCACAGACGTACGCCAGTCTGCCAACTACACGTGTGTGGCAATGTCTACACTCGGAGTTATTGAAACCGTTGCCCAGATCACAGTTAAAGGTAAACAGGAGTGACGTTAAAAGACTCTCAAAGAAGATGCCAAATGTTATTAGTTATAATAACATTTAATAATTATTTAGTTAAACAATATGTTACCAGAATTAAGGAAGCAGGGTGGTTTGATGGTTGTTCCAAAACCTAGTGAGCTGTTTTAAGTAAACAAGCTGAAAAAGCATAAACATTTTCTGCTTCAGAATTTGATATAAAATCCAGTAACAATAAAATATTTATTTCAAATAAATGTTTTCTATTTAAATATATATTGTAAAATATAATGTATTCCTGTGATAAAAGAGATACAGAATATAACAGAGATAACAGAATTATATTATATTATATATTATTTATACAGTTGTGCTGCTTAATATTTTATGGTAACTTTGATTTAAAAAAAATTGATGAATAGAACATTTTTTTTCAACAACATTTATTTTAAATAGATTTGTCTGTAAAAATGTAAGTCTTTACAGTCGCTTTTGTTCAATTTAATGTATCTTCTCTCAAAGTATAAATCTATATTACTGATCCAAACTTTCTAACTGAAGTTTATTTGCTTAAATATTACAGAATATTGAAATAATTATTTACAATATTTATTTAAAATACATTTTCCCTAATGTATTTCTCTCATTCTTCAACTCCATAGCCCTTCCCAATCCTCCAGGAAGTCCAGTTGTCATGGAGCGATCTGCCACCAGCATTACTCTGATGTGGGACAGTGGAAATCCACTTCCTGTGTCTTATTACATCATTCAGTATCGTCCCACCTCCTCTACAGACGCCTTTAAAGAAATTGATGCCATAGCAACAACTCGTTACAGCGTGGGTGGACTCAGCCCTTACTCGCACTACCATTTCCGGGTTGTGGCGGTGAATTCGATTGGCCGTGGCCCACCGAGTCAGACTGTAGAAGCTCGCACAGCTGAACAGGCGCCTAGTTCCCCTCCTCGTCGTGTCAGAGGTCGCATGCTGAGTGGTTCCACAGCAATGGTGCAGTGGGAGGAGCCAGAGGAAGCCAACGGTCAGGTGGTTGGTTACAGGGTGTATTACACCTCAGATTCATCACTGTCTGTGAGCCAATGGGACAAGTTAATGGTTCGAGGTGCTAATTTTTTGAACATACAAGAACTGACACCGAACAAAACATATTATATTAGAGTACTCGCCTTTACCGCAGTCGGAGATGGACCTCTTTCCAGCGATCTGCATATCATTGCCAAGACAGGAGGTGTGCAGTTTGTGAAGTTGGGATTATTATATAGATTCTAATATTGCAGCTTATTTTGTTTCGGTTGCATCATTCTCTAAGCAGGTCTTTCTACCTCCACTTATTTCTAGTTCCATCACAGCCCACAGAACTGAAGGCAGAGGTGAAATCAGAAACCAGCATTCTTCTGTCGTGGATCCCTCCTGCTCATAGCGGCACAGATGCCATCACTGGCTATGAGCTCATTTACAGGCTTGGAGACCAGCCAGAGCAGGTAAACACACTCACACACAAAACATTTTCATTTTGTAGAGTCTGTTTTAATGCTAATTACTTTAAACCTGTCTCTTCCAGAAAATATCATTTGATCCAAGCTCCAGTTATCTGCTGAAGAATCTGAAGCCGTTTTCCACCTACATATTTCAACTAGCAGCGCGCAGTAAACACGGCCTAGGGGCATTCACCAGTGAAATCACCGTTCAGACTCCACAGACACGTATGTATTGTGCAGAGCTTTTATATAAAACAGACACAAACACCTTTCTCCTTGCTGAAAAGACCAAGCTATGTGTTTTGGATGCTGGTGTGCCAGCAGGATCCTTAACCAGCTTAATCAGCAAGGTGTCCTTGCTCAATCAGCTTTAACATAAATGTCAGACTGGTTGACCAGCTTAACCAGCAAAATTAATTCAGCTTAGTCTTTTAAGCAAGAAACAGTAGCTTTTCAATTTGCAAGCATTTAAAAAAAAAAGTGAAACTAAGTAAAAATTTGCAAAGTATATTAAAGCAATTTAAGTGGGACATATGTAACATCAACATTTTTACAATCAAATTATTATTTACACTACCATTCAAAGTTTTGGGGTCTTTTATGCTTTTATTCCAAAAGATAGCATTATTGATGAATTGATTAAATGTAATTGTTATTTCTATTTCAAATAAAGGCTGTTATTTCGAGCTTTATATTCATCAAAGAATCCAGACCAACAGTTTTCAACTTTGATAATAATATGAAATGTATATTGAGCACCAATTCAGCATATTAGAATAATTTTTTGAAGGATCATTTGACACTGAATACTGGAGTAATGACTGCTAAAATACCAGCGTTGCCATGACAAGAATAAACATTTAACATTTTAAAATACATTCAGATAAAAAACTGCACAAAACTACTGTTTTATTGTATTTTTGATCAAATAAATGCAGCCTTAGTAAGCAGAGGAGACTTCTTTCAAATCGATCCTAAAATATAGTATCAAAGTAGGCATTAATCTTGAACAGAATCATTAAACATAAATAAAGCAATAAATGCAGCTAATACTTTAAAACACCCCAAATCTTTATATTAATTACAACTATATCAGAAACACAGTGATAATTTAAACAAGTCATGAGTCTTGTGAGTCTTTCCACTGAAAGCATCAGTATGAACTGATTCCCTTGAAAGTAATCAGATTTCTCCATGCTAGACATATAGAGTACAGTTTAAGAGAGCATGTTTTTTATTCCCTTTGTTCACTCGGCTGTAAAAACTCTTGGATTCTGATATGACACAACACTACTGGTTAGAAACTGTTTGGAAAAGATACAGTAAACAACTGTCAAGTTGTTGAAAATTTATTAAAGTGTAAAGAGCAGGTAAGAACATGAAACACCCAATGCAAGGATCTGGAAAGAGGGAGACAAACAAGTAAGTTTTATGTTGAATCTGTTGTGGACGATCTTTTGCAGTTTGTTGTCTTTCTTTATTTTATCTGTCTGTGACAACACCACATTTTACGTGTCAATTTTGTTCTTTTATGTCTTTTTTGTGTTTTCCTCTGATTTCATTTCATTTCCACACATTATCATCCACAACAACACTTAAACTAACCACTGCTGCCTCAACACACCCAATTCTCTAACCACCCAATCAGCGTCCATCCCCCCTCCCCAGGATGTCACATGCATAAGCCCCTCCTCCACAAGTCTACTGCTCAGCTGGGCTCCACCCATCACAGATGAAAACGGAATCATAACAGGATACTCCATCCGATATGTGGCAGTGGAACGGGAGAAAGACCCCGTGCAAAAGATCCCGAACATCCCATCTAACTGTTTCCGGTACCGGATAGAGGAGCTGAAGAAAGGGACCCTTTACTCTGTGACAGTTGCAGCCCACACTGACACAGGTCAAGGGCCTGAGAGTCTACCGATATTGGTCCGCACAGAGGAAGACGGTATGTGACAGTGCCTTAATTTGACCCTTGACCTGAAGCTGAGCCTCTCCTTCCTTCACCTACCAAAGTCCTTCAACATTTGCCTTGTCCTGGAGCTAGTGGTTGCAATATTTCTGACTTCTCCCGTGTTCCTCTTTGGATTTCCTTCTTTCAGAATTTTTGCATCGACTTAAATCATTGAATTTTTGTCTTATTCACCCTGGTTATAACATGTTCAGATCCCTTTCCATGGAAAAAGCTTTTTCCCCAAAGGATTTATCGAGACAATAAAACCCCAGTACCTCTTTTCCTGACCTTTTCTGTCCTTCTCCTGTGAGCTGAAAGGAATGTTCGGCTGTGATTACTTGTCCTTTACCTACATGCCCCTTTAGTGCCCAGCGCACCGCCGCGGGGTGTGGATGTGGTGGTCTTAAACGCCACCTCTGCTAAAGTGTCATGGAAACCTCCAGTTGCTGAGCGACAGCATGGAAAGATTCGTGGTTATCAGGTGATATACGCCAGACGAACAGCAGGAGAGAGAACAGTCTCTCCCAGAATTAGGGAACTCTTACTGAGAGACCCACAGGTAGGAGACTTCACCCCCTAAAAACACACAAATACACTTTTGAAATCAATCCGTCCCACATCTGTTCTTTCAAAATATGCTATTTATTTGTTTTAAGTTGTTCTCATTTTGAAAATAACTAATTCTTAATCTGAAAAATCAAGGACTTTCAAAATTCAAGGATACTCTCTTTTGACACTAAGTTCAAATATCATTTACAGGTGAAGGGTTTTTTTTCTATTGCCTTGAAAATCTTAAAAAAATGTTTAATGGTAATTTCTTATTCAGACTTGAAAACAAGTCCATAAAAATGGTTAAAATAGGTAAATGAAAATATTCGTAAGAAATGAAAATATATTTTAAAGTTTAAAAGCCACTTTAAAAACACATTTTTAAAGTGTTTGAAAACCCAAACATTCAACACAACTTTGTTTTGTCAATTTAAATGTGTTAAATGTAAAATGCCTCAACCAATTCAAAGCCAATATAAAAAGGCAACCACAGATTTCTTGTTGAACACATTTTCATTCAACATAATTCTGTTAGCCATATATATACTGCTAGCTAATTGTTGTGTTAATTAGTACAAGGTTTATCCAACTTTTACTCCAAAAAAGCATTTCCATCACACAAAATCCAAAAATTCACACATACCAAAATCAACTTGATCAATGGCATGTGATTAATGTTTCTGTATAGTTGAAAATTTTACATTTTTCAAGGTTTTAAGTAGTGCCACTAATTGTAGAATCTCTCACGTATACTAGAAACATGATGCAGATCCTATCACTTCATCTGGATGAGCTGTTTGTTTGCCAGTAATTAGGCTTCTTAGCTCAGCTAATGTTCTCTAAATGGACTTTCATTTTGCTTTAATCATCAGATAACATCAGTATCTGCTTATTATCTGCATGCTAAGACAGAAACTCTGATAACTATCTCAGAAACTAAGAGCCTTAAAACCACTACGTAATTGTTCTAGTGAACCTTTCACTCTATTCATTCTCAACAGACCTTTATTCATTGTGCTGTTGTGAGTAATCGTATTACAGCTTGGCATTCAAAATCATTTTTACGATTTATGTTTTATGTCTTTTTGTAAACAGCCACAGAATGACTCGAAACAATATGTGAGTATATCTATTTTGAACATGACCCAGAATTGTAATACAGTTACATGTACCAAAGTCCCTTTAAGGCAAAACAATTACTCACTCTTGACAATGTGCCAGACAACTCTATTTTACCTAGGCGATAGGCATGTACAGTTCCTATACTTGAATAAGGGGAAAAACTGTATCTGTATGTTGAGATGGCATTTCAATAATGAATTTTAAATAAAATGGACATTTAGATTCTTTGAATTTTCTCTTCTTTTGAAGTTATGTTTTAGTAAGTGTACATGTGTTTATTAGGACGTGATTTTGACTGATTTATGGCCAAACACTGAATACTCTGTAACCGTGGCTGCGTTCACCTCAAAAGGCGATGGAGCGCGCAGCAAGCCTATCGTCATCAGAACTAAACCATCATGTGTGTACACCCTCCCACATACATACACATTCTTGCTTTGGTATACAGACTTATGTTAATCTCAGTGTTAAAGACAAAGTTCACCCAAAAATGAAAAGCATTTACTTACTTAATATTCAACAATATTATTGATTTCCCTGCTCTGACATAATTGTATGAGAACTGAAATGAGCTGGTCGATGACATCACTGTTTTCTCCAGAGCTGTTGTGTAGATAAATGAACTAAGTTAATATTATATAATAATAATATTATATTTTCCTCTTATCATTGTAAAGCTGCTTTGAAACAATATTTTGACTTGATTTGACTATTGAATGTCATATCATTCCAAATACAAACCAATATGATTTTTCCACAGAACACTAAAGGAGAAAATCCTTTTTTTAACTTTTCAAAATGTGATGTATGAGCCCACATTTTTTGATTCACCCAAAATATCTGCCTCAAAATAATTATTTGCTGACAAATATACTTTTATTAACCTAAAAATGCTTGAAAGAAAACAATGGCAGATGTCAAAATTTTTAGCTAGCAACACTGGATACTGAGTCTATGAGTTAAGCTTTTCAAATTCATAAATCATTCATACAATTTGTGGACCTGATCAAATGATTCACAGACTAAAAAGAATCATTTGCTAACAACTTGGACTACTTCTATAGTGTAATTTCTTTAGATGTTGAGTCTGTGATTTCAACTTTTCAAGCTTTAAGGCATGAGTTACAATTTTTATCAGTTTTATGAACCGGATCAAACGATTCTGATTCAAAAGAAGTATCTGTTAACAAACTGGACTGCTTCTCTTATTCACTCTTAAAAATACACCAGGGAAAGCTACGGTAAATAAGACAGAATTTTCATTTTTGAGTGAACTATTCATAGTAATAATGAATAAATATTTCACTCAACCCAACACATCATGACTTGGCTACAGCTCTACATATTTTTTGTTGATTATAAGGTGTTGTTCTCTACTCCACAGTGCCAGGTTTGCCCCTGCTTACAGTCATGTCATCAGAGGATGGCACTGCCCTACTAAAATGGCAGCCTCCCCCTGCTGGTCTGTCCCCTGTGCTGGGCTACAGGCTCTCATATGGCCAGGCTGACCCAACCTCAGACTCCTTCATGGTGCAGGAGCTAGATGCTGAAGAACGTACCTACACCGTCTCATCCTTGAGTGCAGGGGTGTTGTATGTGTTCCGCCTCGCGGCACGTACCATCTGGGGTTATGGTTCAAGCGCTCAGGTCACACTTTTAACACCAAGCGTGGTGCAAACAACAACCGATGACATGGTAACAATGCTGTGGACAACAGACAGTGAAAATGTGAGCATACAGGAAACCGTGCCACTTTTGGCTAACTTAACAGCTGAAAGCATCAACTCCTCATCTGTGATCCTTAGATGGGAGCGACCAGGAAGCTATGACCAGATCCAAGGTTACCGTGTGTGGTTCGCTGTCACCTATAGTAATGGCACGGATATTGCCATGGAATCGGACGTTTCAGAGTCCACAGTGGTTCTTAATGGCCTACGGGCAAATACTGAGTATGTGGCGAGAGTGTGCGTGCTTAGCAAACATGGCCCTGGGCTCTATAGTCTCCCCATATCCATCAAAACACAACCAGCACAGGAAGGTATGACACATGTAAATCCTCACACAAACGTTTACTGTCAGGCAACCTTTCCTAATCAAAACCAACACATTTTCTTTACTCTGGAAGGATATTTTCTGTGTTTTTTTTATCTGGTCATTTTTGTCTGTCTTCGTTGGTCTGAGTCTCTTGCTTTGTGACGCCCACTAAGCGCAGATAAAAGGTGAGACTCTTTCTGAAAATGGGTCTAGGTATATATGGAGTGCTCCATAATCTCATAAAACAACTATGGTAAAGGTGAGCCTTTGGAAAATAGCAGCCAATTCTTATCAGAAATACACCACGAGAAAAGAGTAACTAGCTCTTTTTTTCTCCTGTCGGTTCTGTGCAACCTTTATAGATAACAACCTGATGTGGTACGGTAAATGTTTTTAGTTGAAACGGATGAAAAGATTCTTTCATGTTCTGCTGGAGGCCAGAGGTTCTGCTTAGGTGAGCTGAAGTATTGAAGTGTGATGTGTTAATCTTTTGTTTTATTTCTATTTAATAGTGTTTGCCGTGAACTTCAGGGTGAAAGCTGCAATGAAGAGTTCTGTACTGCTGACCTGGGAGCCACGAACCGCCAGTAATAAAGCACAGTCTCTCGTTGTAAGTACTGAAAAAGAGTATGAGTATGCTGCGTATGTGTCTGTGTGAGTCAGTGTTTGCCTATTTGTGGGTCTACATGAAGCAAACAGCTTAATAAACATAAAAAAAAATTATGTTGAAAATCTAAATGTATGAAAGAGTGAGGGCAGTGGTTCTCAACCTTTTAGACCCCATGGACTTCCAAGACAATATTCAAAAGCTCCTCGTATAGACAATACAAATATTTGAAAACAAGCAGAAATAGCATTAACACAAACTAGTAGTGGCAATATATTAACCTAATAAAATACAATAATTATAAATAATCAAAATTAAAATAATTAAATTTGGTAATTCTAGATGTTTCAAGAACTGAATGTTTTTTCTTGGTTCGAATTTTTTATAAGCAGTATTTAAATAAAATTTTCTGTCATTTGTTTTATATATATTTTATATACTCAAAATAGAAATTTCTCTGTAGTTTCTACATGTATTTTAGAGCTTGACTTGACTAGAAAACTTCAGTAACACTTTAGTTTAGGGTCCAATGCTCACTCTAGTTGCATGCCTATTACTAGGAAATGGGTTGTTTTTTTACTATTTATAAAGCACACATACATATTCTACATTCCTTAGTCCTACCTCTATACCTACCTTACTAACTATTAATAAGCAGTAATTAAGAGTTTATTGAGGGAAAAGTCATAGTTAATAGTAAGAATTAGACGAAATCTAAACTATGACTGAAATTTTCAGTGACTTTGTAAGATTTTAATAAATTCTTTTCCAGGTCTAGAAATCAAATTTTTACAATATCCTCAAATATCCCAGTTTTCTGAGACCACATTAACCCCATCTTTAAATAAAAATGGTAGTTGTTGAGAAAATGTATTAAAATAAGAAACAGGATATCAGTTTGCTTTTTTTAGTTTGTTCGTATTTTTAATGATTTAAAGTAATCTTTTGGTCCCCATAATGGCTGGGTTATGTGACATTAATATGGGTTATGACGATATTATTAACTCGGTATAAAAACAAACGTTGGGTCGGTGTGTTACCCTTGAGGTGGAATTGTATATGACAGTGTTGATGTAAAAGCGTGAGCGTGTGCATGTTGGCAAGTGTCTGAGGTGTCAGTCTTAATTTCACTCGGCCTTCCTTAAGAGTGTGTGTACCACAACGTGCTCATAGTATCTCCTGGTTAAGTGTTGTAGTGTTTGGACAGTGCCCCAAAATGATCGATCAGACCAATATTTGATTGTGATAGTTGAGTTAACAGAAGTGGCTCCGAAGAGTCTATGAACTGACAGTTTTAACACCTCTGGGACACAAACCATTCTCCTCTGCATTCCAAAAAGAAGAGGGCCTTAAAACGGCCCCAATCCAGAGAGACAGACACACAAACACAACGAGAATGGCCCATCCTGACACACAAACATACACTCAAACATACTCATATGGAATATACCAAAAATGTCTACATACTCTTTGGAACTCATCTTATACCTGTATATGATATATTCTTATGTATGTATGCATGCCCTCCATGTTGTAGTCTTTTTAGTTATGTTTGGTAATTCATTTAGACGTTTAAACATGTATAACCTTGTTTAAAAAGAGACCACTTTATGTCTTTCTACCCAAAAATGCTTGGTATCTTTAGTCTTCTCTTTCTGAATATGTATTTTGTTTAATGCTGAAACGCATTATTTAATTTCTATCATTGCTGCATCAAAAGTCTGAGAAAGTTCCAATGGCATCATAAAGATGCTAATTAGGTTGAACAGAAACAGGAAATTTCCTGCTACACACTTACAAGCAAGTGATTGGCTCTTCAGCCAAGAAGTGGTAGTGTCCCTGCATTTCTATAAGACTCCTGATATCCGAACATCAACTCTTCTGCTCAACACTCTCTTCCTGCACATCTCTTGACCCTCTTGGACTCGTGAAGCGCCCCCCTTCCTCCTTTACGGCAACCTCACCTTCAGATCAAAAACCATTTGAATTTCCTACGATTCCAACAAAGGACTTTGTTACAACCCTCCCTTGGCTGTTAACGGTCTAGGAATTTAGGGAGGAGAACATTTTGAACCAAGTTATGAGTACCGCAATAAAGACCAATGTGTGAGTTGAGAACAAAACGAGACCACACAAATAATGACAATTAAATCACCATTTAATAAATATATCACACAATAAAGCACAAAAGAAAAATAATCCTATAATGAACATAAGAAACATCAAAGATATCTGAGGAGAACTAAAGGGAACCCCTGAAAGCGCCTCCCTTCCCCCTTTACGGCGACCTCACCTTCAGACCAAAAACCACTTGAATTTCCCGCTATTCCAACAATGGACTTCAAGGAACAAACCAGCACCCAACCAAAGAAACTCTCTCAAGGCACGCCTTGGTAACTCAGCAACCAGAGAAACCCAATGCAAGTGTCGGTTAACGAACTCTAAATGCGTTTAAAGCTTATTTGCCCCATGGATTTCCATGCTGGTTTTCTCAAAGGTTTAACTGTCTGTAAAAATGCCGTTTCCTCACCCACTTACTCTCACTCTCACTCTCTCTCTATTAAGTCTATGTATGTTTTGTGTTTAACGTTTGTATTTGTAGTTTGTTTATTAAAACACTGTATATATATTCACACGTGATGGTCTCTGTGATACTCATGAGTAAGTCCCTTTAACGTTTGCATCATGCTACATGCTTAAGTACTTTGATACGATAATGGAAAGATTCTTCTTTATGACATGAGGAAAATCGTTATTAAAGTTCATAACGATCGCGCGGCTCGTATAAGTGCACAACTCAATGCTAGAATTAACCTATTCTACAAGCCAAATCAAGCTATATATATTCTTAATTTCTTATAATCCGTTATGATTGATTATCTTTATGGTTGATTTATGGGCATATTTGTTCATAACACATGATTAAACGCGCCCATAAATCCCGCCCCATTTGAGCTGGTTCGCTACAGTGTTAATGCTTTTCCATTGTCTCTTTTTCTGTCAGATCTCATATGGTGATGGCGAAAGTGTGGAGATGGATGGGCGGCTCGGCCAGAAGTTAGTGACTAAGCTAAAGCCCCAGTCTCTCTACACCTTCTTGTTAACCAGTAAAGCTGATGGCACTGGAGGCCTGCAGCACCGCGCAGACGCCATGACCGCTCCAAATCTGCTGACCAGGAAACCCCAGCTCCTGGACAAGACTAGCTCTCAGAGCATCGCTACGTTACAGCTGCCTGCTGTCCAGAGTCAGGCTAATGTCAGGTCAGCAAAACACCACTGAATCGTTTACATTTTCAAAATGATTTCTGCCATTTTTTTTTTACGGTTTATTTCCATATTTCAAAAATATACACTACTGTTTAACAGTTTGTGGTTGGTAACATTTTCTCTCTTATCCTCATCAAGGCTGCATTTGCTAAAAACTGTAATATTGTGAAATATTAATAGAATTTAAAATAATTTTTTAATATATTACAGTGATCCCTCGTTTATCGCAGTTAATGTGGACCCGAACCCACCACGATAGATGAAAATCCGTGAAGTAGGATTGGCCCCCCTTGAAATTTCTGTATATGTGTGTAGGTTAATTAAATATAATTAAATCTATTTAATTATAAAACCTTAATATTATACATTTACTCTCTCTCTCATACGATACGTATTCTGGTGCTCTACACTCATCAATGACAGTAGTATCTTGAGACTTGACTCCAGTAATGAGGACGATGACAGACCTGTGCGGTTCGATGAATGTGATGATGATGATGATGATGATGATGATGATGGTGTTACTGCACTGGTATAATGAGGCCTTTAAATCAGCTCGGGAAGCGCCTCATCGTCAGATATCGGCGCTGGATCGTCATCATTTGCTTCTGAGAGAAGCGAAGAGGCTCCCACTCCACTCGTACTCTCATTCATTGATCTCGCCCCGGGAACCAATCACGTATCTTGTCTGAGTGCCAGTGGGTGTGTACAAAGCCTCTTAGAGAGTTTCTGTGTCTGAAGCAACGCTGCTTTCCGCAATACGGCTGCCGATATTTTTCGATTAATATTTTTGAAAAATCCGCGATGCACTGAGGCTGCGAAACTTGAACCACGAAGTGGTGAGGGATTACTATATATCTAATCGTATATATATTTTATTTGTAATCATTCCAATATGCTGATTTGGTTCGCAAAATAAAATCTTTAAAAAGTTTTTTGTCAATGTTCAAAAGTTTTACTATTTAGTATTTTTGTGGATTCTGATGATTTTCTTCAGAATTCTGATGAATAGAAAGTGTAAAAGAAAAGCATTTATATATTCTATATATATATATATATATATATATATATTGTTAATATATATATTAATGATTTATTACAGTAACAGAATGACATTTTTTCATATATTCACAATGCAAAAGCAGACTTTTCTTCATGAGATTCACCCATAATAATATAATATCATGTTTTTAATGGAAGGGGTTTCTACATTGTGGTTGTCCCTCTGAAGAGGCAGAGAGGAGGAAACTTCCAGAATTTATGGAGTGATCCAGATGAGATGAACATTGATGAGGTACTACAGTACTAGAATTGACATGTTGTTGTAAATTTTTATTTATTTTTTTTACAATTTTCATCAAGTCCTTCACTGTGTTTGCTGACAGTTGGTTGACATAAATTGCTTCAGCATAAGGCAGTTGCAGCTTCTTTTGTGGTTGCTCATGTCATGTGGTTTCTCCAGCTACTGAGGGAGATTAATGGCACTGGTCGCTCTGTGCGTCTACGGAGGCAGGCGGAGGCAAAAACATACATCAGCGCTCATTTCCAGACTCTTCCAGCCGAGTTTAAACTAGGAGACGGTCGTGTGTACGGAGCATTTCTGAATCGACCGCTTGTGAACGGACAAGAGTATGTGTGCTTCGTGCTGGCTATTCTTGAACTGGGTCAGAACGTAAGTCTTTTTTTTTCCTCTCTTTTATGTTGGTTATTTCTGAGGTCCATAATTCTATATTTAAGCAATAATGTATACAGTGCCTGCAACCCTTCAGCTGTCTCTGTATTCTTAATACCTTTTCATTTTTTTAAATTAATAATATTTTTTTTGTTTTTATATTGCTATTGCTATTACTTTTTTTCATTACTTTAAAAAAATATTAATTGTGCTAATATGCTGTGCCTTGATTGACAGACTGTGTACTCTACAAGTCCGTTCTCTGATGCCGTGCTGTTCTCCGATGTTGAGCCGCAGCCGATCATAGACGAGGAGGAGGGGCTTCTGTGGGTGGTTGGACCAGTACTGGCAGTCATCTTTATCATCAGCATTGTCATCCTCATCCTCCTCTTTAAAAGGTGAGAGAGAAGGAGAATTGAGAAGGAAAGTGGTTGAGAATTTGAAGAGGTGATTGCAGGTTAAATGACCAATTCCCACCTTGGAAATATATTAGAATTTAAACATTTCAAATGGAAAACGTATAGTGAGTTTAAGCTCTGCTCTAAAATGTTCTAAAATCTAAACTTTTACCTCCTAGATATTGCTTTTATGTAGGGTAAAACTTGAAACCAGCATTCAATCAATCAATCAGTCAAACATTTTCAATGAATCTCTTGGATGATTCACAAATTGGTTTGAATGAATTTTTTTTTTGTTTCATTTTTATAATGAGTAAAGGAATAAAAATATTTTACTTGCACAGAAGCTGATTTTATTAATCCCTATTTCTTTTGTCTTCCCTCACTTTATCTGTGCCCAAACCAGCAAACCAGACAGGTCTGTGTATTATGTTTCTCTATAAATCTAATTATGCTCGAAATGCAATATAAACTATTTCCTACTAAGTGAGTGTTGCTTTAATGCTTCTACGCGTGTGATGTTACAGGAAGCGGGCAGAGCTGGAGGGCAGGAAGTGCAGCTTTCCCAGCAGCAGTAAAGCCATGAGTTCCCAGCACCCATCTGACCCAGTGGAGCTGCGTAGAATCAACTTCCCAACGGCTGGTAATATACTGATGAAAAGACATGTCACTAACACACACACCCAGGTACAGAGTGCTGAAGAATCAATTTTCCAGAATCAATTGTCCCCCTTTAATGCTCACACATTGTCGGTATCAACGTAGTGTTGTCTCTTTTCTAGGTTTGCGCGCATCTATCATCGGTTATCGACGGTTATCAAGTTAGTTGTGTGTTTTGAAGTCTTTATTAACTGTTTAACTCCCATATGCTGGTTTGGCTTTTTTCATTCTCTTAATCCATTTGAGTCATAACAGGGGGTGTATGTGAACACCTGCTGCAGCGCGTGACGCTTTTCTTTCTGCTTGCACACACCAGCAAACACAAACTTTCCATCACACTGAATTTTCCTTTTTTTGTTTTTATATTTAACTAATGATATTTTCTATCCCCTAACCCTACCTCTTAACCCTCATGTAAACCTTTCTGCATTTTTAGATTTTCATTAAGACATTGGAAACTTACCTAAATGCACACACACATACACAACTAGCTCTCTAAATGAGGACGTATAAGAGATATTCTTAAATAAAACTGTTTATAATAAAAATTACAGTAATTATACATTTAGTGTTGAATCAATGTTGATCTATAACTTTTTTTCTTTGTTGAACAGACATCTACTGCAGACATTAAATGAACTCTTCTCGGTTATATTCTAAATGCAGCAATATTGATTTTTGCTTTAAGTTTAATTTGATCTGATTCAGCAGTTTCAATGCTAATTCTATCTTCCTTAAAACTTAATACTGACTGTATTGTAATCTATACCCTCCATATCATTCAATATTATTCTGACTTTATTTCTTTAGATATTTTAGAGTGGGATGTGAATCTGCCTAGGTGGAGATTTTAAGGGGTTCTCAGTGCCACTGTGTCAACAAGCCTTGCTCACAGCCACCAAAAAACGTTGTATATCATGAAATAATATTAATTAAGTTTTCTGTGAGGCGGTTTACTTCACTAAATAAAACATTTGTGTATATTCATGTGCATTTCCTGCATTTTCAATGACCTACAACTATTCTCAGATAGTAAATAAACTAAACAATTATATTTAAATAAATTGATTTATAGATGCTTAATCTTTACAGAATTTATTATTTATTATTGTTGAATAATTTGTTGTCTTTTATGTGGAATTACCTGTTTTATAGCTGTTCATTGGACATTTAAAGGGTTAGTTCACTCAAAAATTTAAATTCTGCCATCATTTACTCACCCTTATTTTGCTCCAAACCTGTATGAGCTTCTTTCTTCTGCTGAACTAAAAGGAAGATATTATGAGGAATCTTACATAGTAGGAAAATTAATACTATGGAAGTTATCAACTGCCTGGTTACCAACAGTCTTCAAAATATATTCTATTGTGTTCACCAGAAGAAGGAAACTCATACAGGTTTGGAGCAACTTAAGGGTGAGTAAATCATGGCAGAATTAAATCATTAAATATTATTATTAACATTAAACATATAACTGTCCCCCTAAAAGTACAATTAGCCCAAACTGACCACTTAAATCGGTCTAAATCAGTATTATTACATTTAGAAAATTATTGAATGAGAGTTGAAGAAATTCTTTTACATTCTTTTAGCAATTTTCTCCTCAAAACACATATACTCATGAACCACTAACATTCTCTCACACTACCCAGAGCATTTAATCCAGTTCTCCGAGTGTGAACTGATCTTTGTGTTTGTGTGATTTGATTGACAGGCATGACCAGTCACCCTCCAGTGTCCGTCTCAGAACTGCCAGCTCACATAGAGAGAATGAAAGCCAATGACAACCTAAGGTTCTCTCAAGAGTATGAGGTCAGATCTTACACACACACATACCCTGTGGGTGTACATTAAAAACATATTGGCCAATAAATGATGTATATTAGCACCACATTTCAGCATATTATAGCGTGCTTTAAGTACTTTTTTTGTGTGAACTCTAACTTCATTGCATAGGCCATGTGATGTTTGCAGTGTGTGAAGTACAGTATGGGGCATGTCCAGCTTGATGTGTAATTCATGGCGTGCTTCTCTCTTGTAGTCTATTGATCCAGGGCAGCAGTTCTCATGGGAACAGTCTAACCTTGAGATTAACAAGCCAAAGAACAGATATGCCAACGTCATCGCCTACGATCACACCAGAGTATCAATCTCCAACAATGATGGTGAGTGTGAGTGTGTTTATTATCTCAATATTGCTTTTTTCTGTCTGTTCATTAGAAATAACACATTTTCTAAACTTACAGATGAATTATCATGGGAAATGTGTTATCTCTAAATGTACACATAGTGTACCAGTGTTGTTACTGTTATTGAAAGAAAAAAATATTGAAAAAACCCCCAAATTAAATAAAAACATAACAATTAATAAACCTTAAATTAAATGAAAATATAAATAGTAGTAAAACAACACTGACACATATGACTTTGTCTGTGATCCAAATCATCAATTGTCTGTAATATATTTGTAGAGATTTTAAGTTAAACCCCTGTTGTCGTAAATGGAAAAAATTAATTTCCCATATACGGCGGACTTCTGAGCTTGATTTATGCTGATAATTAATTTTTAAATATTAGATCTAAAACACCACTAATGGAAATGAACTTTCCATTATTTTTCCCCATTAATTTTAATCTCTCATTAAAATTTTAGATTTTTTTTCTCTTGTTAGCTTGAAAGTGATTTTGTTTTTTCAATTCCTTCTTGTTATGCAGGTGTTCCTGGTGGTGACTACATCAACGCCAACTTCATAGACGGGTACCGCCGACAGGGCGCTTACATTGCCACCCAGGGACCCATGCCAGACACATTTTGTGATTTTTGGAGAATGGTGTGGGAACAACACACAGCAAATATCATCATGATCACCAAACTTGAGGAGAAATCTAGGGTGAGAGAACTAAATTATTCATACACAGACTACACCATGTGTGGAGTCACATAAGCTCTGTTCCAAAACCTAGTTTGCATATTTGCTGTCTACTCTATCTATCTATCTGTCTATCTATCTATCTATCTATCTATCTATCTATCTATCTATCTATCTATCTATCTATCTATCTATCTATCTATCTATAAGCAGCTTGACAAAAAAACCAAATACTTACCTCATGATTGACTCATTTGAAATACATTAGCAGCAGCTCCTCTTATTAGCATGTTGCTAAGCTAACATCAAAATATTCTAATAAGCACAAACACTCTGCACACAAATTTATCAATAATTTTCCATGTTTAATAAAATACAGTTGATCTATTTGTAATAACCATTTAACTTCTCAGCTTCATTGTTTTGATTTTTTTCACTGACCTTTTGCGATGTATTGTGTGAAGGATATCTGCAGTGCTGTATTAAGCTCTATTCACAATGATCTCACTGTTCTGTAACATATAAGATGCACTACTGCAATGTACACTAGCGTTCAAATGTTTGGGGTCAGTACGATTTTACCCAGGCTGCTATTATTACAATTACATTTATTGTGATTGAAACAATTTTCTTATTTAATATATTTTGTAATGTAATTTATACCTGTGATGGAAAACCTGAAATATTCAGAAATCACTCTAATATGCTGATTTGTTGCTCATGAAACATTTCCTAATATTATCAATGTTGAAAACAGTTGTGCCTCTTAATATTTTTACATTTATTTAAAATACAAAACATTATCTTGTCACTTTTGATTAAATTAATGCATTCGTCTTGAGTACAAGTATTAATTTCTTTTAAAATAAATCAACCAAAAAGTACTTGTAGTGTATATGCAAATATTAATGCAGGAACATAAAGTTCCCTTTCAAGGGAACTCAAGCTGCGTTGAAGACGCTATGGGAAGCACATCGTGAAGCACGTGTGCAATCTAACCAATGGTGTGAATGCATATATGAGATGGGTGACTTCATGAACCAGGAAGCTATAAAAGCATGCCAAATGCCGGCAGCTTATGTCTCTGTCTGGTGTATTTGTTTGTTGAAGTATCCCTAGCTAGTTTACAAAGAACAGGGAATCCCAACAATAATAATGGCGAGCGAACAATTCAGATTGTGTGTCATTCCCTGCCCTTATAACTACATTATAAGCAGAGAACCATGCAATCTCTTTGTTGTTTGTTTGGGAGTGGAGCATGCACAGTCAACGCTCGATGGCTCGCTCTGCTCCCGTCTGGCAGTCTTTGAAATCAAAGGCTTGAGGTCCTCAGGGTTTGAGTCCCGCTGCTGCTGAGGTACAGTGGCAATCTTTGTCCTGGGGATCGCAAATGGACTTGTCAAAGGGGTTAGGCCTGGGGTTAGGGGATGGGCCTGGCCTTATCTCTTCCCTCATCAATATCAGATATCCTGTCTCGGGTTTACTGGTCTGCGTTACTGTCTTGTGCTGTCTGTTTGCACTTGTTCCTGGAGAAACGTTTCATTTCACTATGTACTTGTATATGGCTGAAATGACAATAAACTCCACTTTGACTTTGACTTTGACTTGGAACCACGAGCTGCAGTTACTTCCACTCTAGCAGAGGCACCGGTGCTGCAGCTATTACCTTCTGAGGAACTGGATGTTGTTAGCATCAAGGCTGGAGATGAAGATTCGCCACTTCAATCTCCAGCTTATGAGGAGCTGCTAAAGAATATGACTCGAGCTGTGGCCAGGCTGAACAATCTACTGAGAAGAGGGACGTTCGCCCAAAAGGCTTGCTATCTGCATCGTCCCTTAGGACCTCAATACTGCCTACCAAAGCAATTAGAAAAACCTGTCATTGACAGGCGTTCCAGGAACTGCTTCCCCGCTGCTCTCAGGTCTCCAAGGCTCACAGCCTCACAGCTACTCACACTGTGCCACTCAAAAACAGAGCGTCACTTCCCAAACACTTCCTCCGAGAGAAGGGTGATTGGTACGACACTTACAGCCCCAGCCCTCTAGAGGTAGGATGGATATGAGGATATCTGTCAGCCATAAATTGAATAAAGCTCATGGCAGCAGATTCCAATGTTATTCCGTTCAGTTTTCTGCAAATGAGGTCCCTAGCTGGCTCAAAACCAGAGGGTTCTCCCGAGGTGCAACCGATCTCGCACAATCAAGGTCACGAGGCAATGCCTACGCACCTTGGTTATGTGGGAAAAAACCCTGCTTTCTATAGGCTTCTAAGGATCTCTTGTCAGGAGTTCCTCTTTCAGAAGTTTGTGATGCGGAAGGCTGGTCTTCACCGCACACCTTCCTTGGGTTCTACCAGTTAGAACTTAACAGCGCTCTGGGAACCCGGGTGTTAATGTAGTGCTCTACATTTCACTTGTCATGCTCACGTGGGTATTCCATAGTATCTTCAATACAACGCAAGTTCCCTTCAAAGGGAACATCTTGGTTACCACTGTAACCTTGGTTCCCTGAAGAAGCAACGAGAGACTACGTCACCTTGCCACACCTTCTGCGTGGCTTTCGGTGACTTACTTCAGCCACTTATAGTTGCCGCTTCCGGCATTTGGGATGCTTTTAGAGCTTCCTGGTTCATGATGTCATCCATGATGTGCATTCACACCATTGGTTAGATTTCACACATTCCCATAGTATCTTTGTTGCAGGGTCTCATTCCCTCTTCAGGGAACCAAGGTTACAGTCATAACTGAGACATTTTAACAGCAGGAATGCAGAAATGCTTGTTAAAGTTATATATCTATCAGAAATGTAACAGATTTTCAAAATCTATGGCCAGTCTTTGCATCAGGATGCCTAAAAGGCTGTCTAGGTAGACAGCTGACTAGATTTTGGAACAGAACTACTAAGGCACTGAACACTTAATCAAACTCATAAACTCACACATACACACTAACCTTACTAACCTTGTTTGGTCAATCACAGCATTGATATTTTTCGTATTTCTAAGTGAGTCTGTTGTGTGGTGTTACGGAGCAGAGTAAGTCTTATGATGTTTGTCTGTTACTCTCCAGATGCCTTCGTATTTCTTCGCAAAGGCAAGACGTCTCACTTGGCTAATTAGACCACTCTCACTTTTCACTTGAATGGTTGATATTTCGTGTGTCTCACCTCTTACACCTTGTTATCTCTGCCTCATCCTTTTATTTACACCTACTCTCTCTTCTTCTGATCTGTCTCTTCTCGCTTCATCTTTCCCTCACTGACTTCAGAGACACATTTTGCCACAAGTCACAAAGTGTAACTTGATATTTTTGGCTGATTATCACACTTTCACTGCATGCCAAAATGTACTCTCAAAGGGTGTGTCTCAATCTATTCCCTAGTTCCCTTTGATGGGAATAAGTCAAAATCAGATGAGTTAAAAAGGCATTCTGTTGATTACTTTGCTTAACCGTTCAATGCACTGGAATGATTTTAATAATGAGGCAAGCTACTCCCTGGGTAGAATATTTACTATTGAACTAGTGAGCAGACTGACACATAGCCATAGTGAGTACTGTTACTGATGGAAAGCAGCCAGGCTGAAGAGCAGCTGACTGTCACTGTTTATCTCAGCTGTTTCTTCAGCTCTCCTCTAATGTTTCCTTTGATATTGAGACATATGCAGCACTGAGAGATTTACTAAGTGTCTGCTGAACTGTGTGCAGAATAAGTGTGATCAGTACTGGCCCAGCAGAGGCACAGAAACATATGGACTCATGCAGGTCTCTTTACTGGACACAGTGGAGCTTGCGACCTACTGCGTCAGGACTTTTGCCCTCTTTAAGGTAATGAAACAGCAGTGATCACCACATAAACACAATATACCAACACTTTGTTACTCTCACAAATGTAATCTTGTGGCAGGGTCAACTTGTAGGTTTGTGGAACCTTAGACCGGTTATGATAATAGGCCCCACTGGATGTTTTATACCTTGAAATGTTTGTAAGAAGGTGTATGTTTTAGATACTATAAGGTTTTGCATACATTTGTAATCAACTTTCAATTAAATAGTTGCTCTTAACTATGTTGTTATGTCGTAGTGAGTAAAGCCATTCATGTATTTAAAAAAAAATTCATGTATTTGTCGTAGTGAGTAAAACCATTCCACTGTAAGTGAAGGAAAAATAGATGTGATACTGTATAATGAATGAATAATTTAAACAAAACCTATGTTTTTAATAGAAACACAACACATCAAAAATATATCAAATTAGCATTTTGCAGATTAAATGCTCACTCTGACATCATCATCTCTTTGGTAATATCTGATTTTCCCTTCATATTATTCTTGAGACAATCATGCAAAAGTACTTTTCGTGACTTATTTTTCAGCTGAGTGCAGGAATTTTTGAGTAAGCTATGAAATCTGGGGCTAAAGCTCTCTGATAAAACAGTTCTCAAAATCACAACAATGCATGAATAAATTATGCAGATAACGGTTACCACTTGCTGCTTTTATTTTTTTGTGTGTTGATAATCCAGAACTCATCCTGTAAAGTTTTTGTTTTTTCCTGTTATTATACTTTTTGTGTAAAATATTGAAGGCTATTCACACTAGTTGGGGAATGAATATATACATAAAATAAGTGAATGAATAAAATCAGATTGATCTAATTTTGTTGCGGCATGCTGCTGATTGGATGAGAGGTTGTTATGTTGGATATTATGTATTTATGCTTTTAGTACGAACGAAATGCATTATCCAGTAGTGGCACTCTACTGAATTGTGCTGCTTCTATGTGCAGAGTGGGAGTGGGGAGAAAAGGGAGGTTCGTCAGTTCCAGTTTACAGCATGGCCAGATCAGGGGGTACCTGAACATCCCACTCCATTCCTGGCCTTCCTCAGACGGGTAAAAGCCTGCAACCCCCCAGATGCCGGACCCATTGCGGTCCACTGCAGGTAACTATTACAGAATTAAGCAAATACATTTATATCCAGTCACACTGGCAGGGTAATATTCTGGCAATCTATTGGCAAGTTTTTGTTCACTGTTTTTTCTTTTTCTTCTACCAATGAAATCTGCTCTTACACAATAGGGAGAATCGAATCAAAATGGTAATGGCCAAAATGGTATTGACTATATAAGATTTTTTGAAATGTTGCAGCTCCATTATTTCTCTCTGTCAAGGCACTCCATAGTTGGCTAAGTTGTTTTTTTTGCTCAGACAAAAGAAAGCAACATTACTATATACAATGCTAATGTTCTTGCGAATGAAATGACACAGGAAAAGTGTAGATTACATCAAATTATGTGTCAGAATACAAAAGACACAGTGTAATAATAACTTTAGTAACTTTAACTCTTTTTTTTGTCCGCTGCCCAACTTCCATCCTTAGCATTGCAACATAACTATACATTGAAGAGCTCTTTCCCAAATTTACATGATTTTTTTGCATCTTTTTATTAACATTTTAATCACTAACAACAAACAGAAGTAAACAGACAAAGCTGGCACTTACAATAATAGAGGGAAAAAAGAAAGAAAAATTATAATAATACAGTGATCCCCGTTTATCGCAGTTAATGTAGACCGGAAGCCCCCACGATAGGTGAAAATCCGCTAAGTAGGATCAGCAAATCAGCTCACGGGATACATCCACTCGTGCTCTCATTCGTCGATCTCGCGCCGAGAACCAATCACGTGTCTTGTCTGAGCGCCCGTGTGTGTGTACAAAGCTTCATTGGAAAGTTTCTCTCTTTGTCTGGCATCCTGGGAAACCGTTTCTCTCGCGCATCACGATAAAACAACGCTGCTTTCTGCAATACGGCTGCCGATATGGCTGTATTATTATTATTTTTTTTTTCAATAAATATTTTTGAAAAATCTGCGATGCACCGAGGCCGCGAAACTTGAACCGCGAAGTGGCAAGGTATTACTGTATTTAAAATATAAAGTATATTTAATAAATTATTTAAAAAATATATAATATAACATATTTGTTTTCTTGAGTTTTCCCTTGTCTAATATGAATGTTTTTATCTTATGAAACTATTCAGTGAGAGAAAGTCACATCAGAATGTGACAGAATGATTTTCTCTCTCTCTCAGTGCTGGTGTGGGCCGAACGGGCTGCTTCATTGTGATTGATGCCATGTTGGAGCGTGTGAAGCAGGAGAAGACGATAGATGTTTATGGTCATGTGACTCTGATGCGATCTCAGCGAAACTATATGGTGCAGACAGAGGAGCAATACGTCTTTATTTACGATGCGCTGCTGGAGGCTGTTTCCTGCGGCAACACAGAGGTTCCAGCACGAAACCTTTATGCCTACATCCAGAGACTGTCACAGACAGAACCGCCAGAGCACATCAGCGGAATGGAGCAGGAGTTTAAAGTGAGTTCATCCCGCGAATGTCATTTGTGAATTTTAATGTAACAATAAAAAAAGAGGAAAAAATACGTTTTAAAAGTAACAGTCCAGCTTTTGTTGACTATATTAGATCCATTGGTCTTATAAACAGTATATAAATTAGTATATTATTTCTTGTTGCTGTTAAACAATTATTTGCTCATTTCTTTTCTCTGTATCTCCTTTTCAGCGGTTAGCTAATGCCAAAGCGCATAACTCTCGATTTGTCAGTGCCAGCCTTCCATGCAATAAGTTCAAAAACCGACTGGTCAATATCATGCCATATGAAAGCACACGTGTGTGTCTGCAGCCAATCAGAGGAGTGGAGGGCTCAGACTATGTCAATGGCAGTTTTATAGATGGCTACAGGTACATTGTGATCTCTTTTTTTATATTTACTAGTAAAAAATAAAACAATACAACTAACAAACCACTGACACGTCAGACACATGAGAAAAGACTCTTAATTTCTTTCTCTCTCACTCTCTAGGCAACAGAGGGCGTATATCGCGACTCAGGGGCCGCTGGCAGAGACGGTTGAAGATTACTGGCGAATGCTTTGGGAACATAATTCAACTATAGTCGTTATGCTTACTAAACTCAGAGAAATGGGAAGGGTTAGTTCACATGTCAATAGTGTTTAGATGCTGTCGTTCACACCAAGAACTATAACTATATTAATGTCTGTTTATTCTAAATGCGTATTGCTGTTTTGTCGCCTGCCGCTTTAAACACTCAAGCTCTTTAAAGCAAGATGGATTCTGATTGTCTGTCAATTTTTAACTGATATCAGCTGTAAAAAAAATAATTCTGTTAGTAATCCCAACGATATCATTTCTCTGTGCAGTTATGATTATATTTTTGGTGTGGACGATTTTAGATCTTTATCGTTATCACTAACGGCTTTAGATGTGAATGCTAATCAGTGTATTTTAGTATTATTTATATACTATTACAGTTTTTATGAATATATTTGGAATTAACATTAATTTTTTATTTTAAGTTTTCAATTTTTTTATTTTTGTTTTGTGCATTTGTCATTTTTAGCTTTCTACTTAGGTTTAATTTTACTTTTTATTTAGATCCAGTTAGTAATTTTACTGGTTCAACTTCTCATTTTCATTTAGTTTATGTTTCTCATCTAATATTTATATTTTATTTCAGGTAACAAAAATGTTTTTAATACCGTAAATTGAGTTTTAGGTAACGATAACAGAAGCTAACGTGTGAACTTCTTTCTTACGCAGGAGAAATGTCATCAGTACTGGCCATCTGACCGGTCAGCACGCTATCAGTACTTTGTGGTGGATCCCATGGCGGAGTACAACATGCCTCAATATATACTCAGAGAGTTTAAAGTCACAGACGCAAGGGTTTGTTCGACATATTCAAATCGTATGGAAACTTATAGAGTGAATACTGTGATGTAAAACGTTTGTGTGAAACTTTCAGTCAGAACGATTGGTCTGCATGAATCATTAGCATTAGCTTTAACAGACTAGAAACCTCCGTCTTCATAAAACTTTCATTCAGAACATTAACTAAAATTATTATGTTATAGAATGCTCAGCTCATTAGCTGACAAATATAAATTATTTATAAATGAGAAATGTCATGAAAATGTAACTAATTACATGTCTTATTTAACTTCTCCCCACAGCAGCAATGTCTCTCATTGGTGTGTCTCTCTTCTAGGATGGTCAATCCCGAACAGTAAGGCAGTTTCAGTTCACGGATTGGCCAGAGCAGGGTGTGCCAAAATCCGGCGAAGGCTTTATTGATTTCATCGGTCAAGTGCACAAAACAAAAGAGCAGTTTGGTCAGGACGGGCCGATCACAGTACATTGCAGGTAAGGAAAATAAGTGCTAAGGAATTTAGGATATATTTGATCCTTTTGTGTTCAGTGAAATAGTCTGTGTTCAGGGGTTATTTTGCAATCATGACTGGCTGACTTTACATTTTTTATCTTATTGCAAAATTACCTGCATGTGCTTACAGCTCGGGTACAAAAAAATATTTAACCACGATAATTGTGCTTAATGTATTACGGGAAGTAATGTTTTCTGTGATGTGTGTGTGCAGTGCTGGCGTTGGGAGGACGGGTGTATTTATCACTCTGAGTATAGTGTTGGAGAGGATGCGTTATGAGGGAGTGGTCGACATCTTCCAGACTGTCAAAATGTTGCGTACTCAAAGACCAGCCATGGTTCAGACAGAGGTAAGCTTGAACACTGCAATCTGCATCATACAGTACTGATGTATTTCTACACATACTTTCCATCATTTCTTTAGACAAGCAAATCATTTTTAAAACTGTTGAAACGTTTTGTCAATGTTAAACTACAATGTTTTCCTATTGTAGCCTAACATAGCGTAGCATGTTATTTGTCCCTTAAAGTGTAATGTCTCTAGAATGTTTTAATTGTATTGCCATATTGAAACATTGGCTCTAGCGGTGACATGTCAGGTGTTTTTCTTGTTATTGTGACTTTATATCTCACACTTGTGACTATTCTAATCAGTTTGACTCTTTATATCATAATTACAATTTTCTTACAATTGACTTTTTTTCGTTATTGCAACTTTATATCTCATAACTGCATCGATTTCTTACGATTGACTACAATTTTATTTTTTACTTTATATCACCTAATTGACTTTATTTCTTTATTATACTGACTTATTGACTTTATCAGAATTGCAACAGTTTGACAATTTTGACTATAGCTCATAATTTTCTTTATTTCTTACAATCATGACAATGTTTTGTTATTGTGACTTTAAATCTCATAATTTACTTTATTTCTTGCAATTGTGACTATTGTTATTGACATTATTGCAACTATTTCTCACTATTGTGACGTTATAGCTAATAATTCTCTTTCTTATAATTGTGACTTTATATCTCATAACTACATTACAGTAATACCTTGAGATACGAGCGTCCTGACATACGAGTATTCCAAGATACGAGCAAGCCTTCGAGCAATTTTGCTTTGAGATACGAGTAAATATTTGAGATACGAGAACGCTTACAGACGCCGATGCTAAGTGTTCGAGCACGCGGAGCAGCTCAAACCGCCTTATTTATAGGTAATTGCATATGATCTCCACTAGAGGACCACCTTGGTTTTATAGCGGGGGTTACCGGGCAACGAGTGAATCATGAGTATTAAGCTGGAAGCAGCATGAGTTATGCGTGTTCAATAATAATAAATATGAGGTTCTGAGGCTATCCAATACACTACACGGGAAGAAACACTACACTTCCGTATTGTGTTTGCATGATCTACACTATCCCTCCCTCCTCATCCTCCTCCTCCATAAATGCCGCCATTAGCCGCTACTGTATCGTCTGTCTCGAAGGTAAGAACTCATAATTAAAACCACATTTTATTTTCTATCACAGGAATCCTTATATACTATAATTTTTTTGTGTGTTTAAGTCTTGATTAGCAATTAAAAACATGTTTTTTTCCATTGTTATGAGCACCAATAAGAGAGTTTTTTAGAGGGCCGGAACACATTGTTTTTTCTTCTGTTATTTCAAAATGATTTGAGATATGAGCAATTCAAGTTACGAGCTCAGCCCTGGAACAGATAATGCTCGTATCTCAAGGTATTACTGTATTTCTTATTATTATGACTTAAAATCTCATTATAGCACATAATTTACTTTTTCTTACAATTGTGACTATCACTCGTTAATATGACTTCATTTCTCACACTTGTTACTTGGAATTGTGACTATTTCTCATAATCGCAAAATCAAAATTTTCACAAAATTCAACAAAAGTGTACACCGATTTCAGTAGTATTGATCAGCTATGAGATTCAGATCAAGTGTGTGTGTGTCTCTCCTCAGGAGCAGTACCAGTTCTGCTATCGAGCAGCGCTGGAATACCTGGGCAGTTTTGATCACTATGCAACCTAATACCTTCCCCTAGACAAAGGGCCACATCATCACACACCGAGACCTGCATCTGATCAATCTGACTGCCTCTTAGTGTTGCCCACAGCGCCAGAGTCTGTTTGATTTCTCCAGACAGCACACAATTTAACAGCCAGACAGAGAGAGCAGCTGAAATACACAATTGTCACAACAAATTGTAGCTGCAATCATATAGCTGAAAGTTGTCAAGACATCTTTGAGTTGGAGTAAAGCCAACAAATCCAATGAAATCTGAGTCCAACCATGTGCCGTCTGGACCAATTCAACAGACCAATGAGACTCTGAAAGCGTGGGAGGAGACAACAATTCTTCTTACGTGTCACAATTTAACGCCAGACCACCCCCAAAAAACAGTAATGTTTATTGAGGGATACAGAGTTTCCACTGTTTTTTGTCACCAGATGTATAGTGGATCCACCAACTCACTTGTTAAAGTGATACATAAAAAAATGAAATTCAAAACCACCTAAGTATTGGTGCTTATGCCAGTATCCTGTTTGTTTATCTGTAGCACACACATATAGATATACATGCATATCTATCACAGATTTAAGACAAGGTAAAAATCGCACAAGCTGAACATGAAGATTTGTCTCAAAAACTGTGCAATATTGAACGTGACGGCACCTTCAAGTTTTAAACCACTCAAGTATTAGAGATATTCTCACTGTAATTATACGGTCTCATTAATCCTATACGATATAAAGTATTAAATTTGTTATTATGCATATTATAGAAATGAATAAATATATACATATAAACTGTCAATATATTGATTGATATTTCTACAATGTGAGTGAGGTACTTGTCAGTGCACATAAGTTTAGAAAAGTACTGAATGCAGTAATATGTTAAGATTTTTGTTTTTTCCCCACTGAACCATTACCAAGACAATAATTTAAAATGCTTTCAATCAGGTTTGGAAGCTCAAATGTTGAAGCTAAACCCTCTAAACATGAGGTTATGTGTTCAAAACAATAACATAATGGATCATTTGACACTGGTAGTGCCTTATCATAGTCACATGTTTAAAATGGTTATATGTTCAATATTTATGGATATGAACCTGCTTTTATCTTTAAAAAAACACATATAAAACAATATAAATATATACATACTTAAAACAGAATAACATCCACCGAGTGAATTTTAATATATAATATATCTCACACACAAGTACCAGTGCGGTTTATTCATTCAAGTGAAGTACTGCCAAGAAGACTAGACAATTATATTACTGAAAGCCAATATGTGTCCATTTTTGAGAGGGCACACGTTTATTGCATCTATATTTGGCCAAGAGAACTGCATATACCATTACATATATAACAGCTATTACATTATAAATGATTTGTATTTGAAATTCGAATTCAGTATAGAACATTTTCAGTCCATAAACTTTCATTTCTAACGGTTCATGTTTGCATCCGTAACGTCGAAGGGGATTTTAAAAGTCGGCGCCAGTTGCTACAAAATAAATTTAGATTTTAAGCTTTTCACTGTAAGTTTGATGTCTAAACGTTGATTCGTAAAACATCAATGCATGACAGTTATGTCTTACGATCTTTATTACAACACAAAAAATGGCCCTAGTTTGTCTGTATGAGCATCATGGACCGTGACGGTCTGGTTATGATTTAGGAAATGACTGCACTCTTGTTCTATGCACTAACCCTTACTATTTCTTCAACACAGAATGTTATTTGTATTGAATGAGATGAATTTCACAGCGTTGCTCACAGTGTGTGCATGTTAAGAGACAAATAAGGTTTGGCTTAAGACAATATGCGCATAATGTTATTGTTGAATATTTAGATGAGGAAGAATAGATGAGAGGGTGGTATAAAATGAGTGATTTTTCTTCAGTAATTCCTAAGGAAGTCTGGTCACTGCAAACTTTCACTTTCTTTGCAACGTCTTTGTCTTTGTGTGTTTGTTTTTTTTCAAACCAGAGTTGAGTTAGTTTTGTATTTGAAAATCTAACTTGCAAATCTACCTTCTTCATATCGTTACACCTTACAGCATATTAATATCACAACCAAGTTTCAGGGGTTTTCAAATTTCAACTTTTGTTGAAACTAGCTATGCTTATTTTTTCAAGAGGATATCAATTAGCGTTTGTGTATCGGGACCGTATCTGCTAATCTCAATGTCAATGTTTTGAGAAAAATAAATAAATTCATCTATTTTCCAGTGCATGACAGTTCCCATTTGTACAATATGAAGGCACCATCTGATTTTGATGAATCATGACATTGTTTCATGTGAAAAATAAACTAGCACAATCTATATCATGTAATCTGACCAAATATGCATTGTATCACAATTTTCATATTGTCAAATGTTGTGAGTGGTTTTACAAGTTCATGCATCAATTAATGTGAAACACAAAAGGGAAATCTTTTACCTCTGATTTTGTAGTAAATGTAAATATTTCAGAGGACATTTTCTTTTTTAATTTTCCTACGTTATGTTATAAGGACCGATGTGTGAGAATACAATTGTACTGGAAAAGTTTTATTTGTTACAAATAAAATGGTAAGAATATTTCAGCGTGTCATTTTTTTTCCTTTCGGTTTTCCAGGGATTTTCATTCTTCACGATTAGCGATCGGATATTGACCAGCCGAAATATACAGGGAAAGCAAGAACTGATTAGGATGACAATTTGCTCCTTGAATGATGGATAAAAGCGTCTGCCAAATGCATAACTGCAAACGGAAAATAAAATGTGCCTATGAAAGTATTTTCAACATGGAAGTAAAATAAGGCCAAATGTATTTGAAACCAAAAAGCATGTTGAATTGCACTAATTGTAGCGTTAACCGTGCTTGCATTTTAATGGGCTGAAATTCAATATGAATGTATATTTAAGCTGTGAATATTTCAATTCAAAACATTTCACAAAGAATTCAATAATACAGATTACCCTTTCAGATTTCAATTCCACAATATTTGTTCGGTTTAAAAATGCAACTTATATTCGACAGGTCCATTTTATGAATATCAACAATCTAAACGTTGTGCATCATGCCTGACACTTACATAAACACTTAGTTGGTTTTGTGAATGTGCTATTGAAGTTAGAAACGTTTACACCAATGTCAAATGTAATTTCAGCGTAAACACAGCTTTTCCACATATTTACTGGCCCTGATAATCAACACATATTTACCACTTGTGAGCTTCCATTTCTGTAAATCCGATTTTGTGAATGAATGACTCTCTCTACCCTGTTTTCTGTTTTTTGTACTTTTAAACAGACCGAATATTTTGGGAGTGAATGAAAATGTGTGTAAAATGTTTTGAATTGAAATATTCACAGCTTGAATGTATCACCAGGTTAAATTTCAGCCCATAAAAATGCAATGCCTTAAAATGGTTTTGTTTTTTTAATTAGTGCATTCAACACGCTTTTTTGTTTTAAATACATTTGGCCTTCATTTTCTTCCATATATTTTTAACCATATTAAGCCTACTTTTTCATATTCGCTTTTTTTGTGTGTGTAAGTTGTAACTTTTTTTTACATTCTATTAAGTATCATTTTAGAAAATGTCAACATTCAGGTCATGCTACACCTTTTTTTTGTGTGTGTGAAATTTTTATAAAACTATTATTAATTTAATTTTAACTTAATTTTTATAAGAATATTATAATGTTATTGTCAGTAATAACAAATTATCATGGTATAGTATTGAATCATATGTTTTTTCGCCCCCACAATAAAAACTACAATGCTAAATTAAACATATCATCTTACCGAGACTGTAATAATTGTGAGACAGTGTCAACAGATTTTTATATGCATTTGAGTTGCTGTACAATTATAAAATCTTATTGAGTTACATTACAAGCTATCAGAATTTTATTCTTTTTGGCTATATAAATATTAGCAATTGCACAAAATTGCATATTTTCCAAAACCGAGGTATTTTTTACTCCTTGAACTGCATAGTTTCCTATATTATACTATTTAATTATTATGATGCAATGATTCTTGTTCTGATTTGACTTTTTGAGATTATTGCCATCAGCAAATAACCATGTCTAATTAACAGTTTTTAGCGCCACCTAGTGTACGTTCAAGAATTTACATACAGTCTTTACCATGAATTTCTATTACGGTAGTTTTAATGTCTCCATTCATTTGGATTGCATGTTGTGTAAAAGGAAAAAAAAAAGTACTGTTATTAAATTGCATAATATGCATATACAGCTATTAACAGTCACCAAACTATTTTTCAATATTTTGTTTAAACAAGTTAGTTCATTTCAGTTTAAATCAATAGTAGTTTAAATCAGAGTGATGAATCCATTTTATAATTCCCAAGCAGCTTTCTGATGGAATTGCACAAATTAAAGGCGTATATTTGATTGTTTCTTTGCTACGTTTGTGAGAGAAGCTTTCAAACCAGCAATCAATCAGAACCAAAGCAATATGCTTTTTGGCTCAAAATACACCAAACTGTAGCCAATTCTGAAATAAATCACTCCTTTCTGAAAACAAAACGGTTAAATGTATTTCAATACAGTCACTGTTTCACGTTTCAAATGCTCATCAACATTTCACACACAAACACACGCTCAGTTTCAGAATAATAATCATGTTTACTGTGACACTACTGCAGATGTCGGGTAAAAAGGCCATTACTCAAATCACAAGAACTTTGGGCACCAAAGAAAAAAAGAAAAAACAAGCATTGCATTCCCGACTGCTTTAATAAATCAGAACCAAGTGGGAGTCTTCCACTTAATCTCGTTCAAGCAGGAATCAGCTGTATAAAACAGTCAAGCATGTTCTGCACCCCTGCATCAACACGTAAACATTAGATGAGAGAGACATTCACACATTCACTACCATCTGTCATCATACAAGCATTGATATTCAAGGAGAAAGCATTCCAAAGTTCTCCCAAAGACATAACAATCAAGTTCATATCCTGTTTTTGTTTTTTTCTCTTCTTTTTGGTTTCCGTATACATAAAACCTCTTTCCGTCTTGTTGATTGGCAAAAAGTTAAACCTGTTAGTGGCAGCCGTGCTGACGGGTCACGTGTCCGTTTCAGTCTTGACCCTTTAACAGTTCACAGAGTATGAAAAAGGTTTTGCTACAGGCATCTGGAAAAATAACAGATTTTATTTTCCTCCCAAAACACAACGCTGAGTAACAATTCCACACAGAACCGAGTGAAAAAACAAAACAAAAAACCCAAAACTAATCAGTCTTTTTGATTTCGGTTTGATTTCTTTAGCTTATCTGTTTAAAATAGTATGTCTGTTCATTTTTTCGTACCAACATTCAAATTTCAATACTGCTGAAGTTCTACAAATGCATAAATAAAACAGAATGCTGTATAAAATTCAAAATAAAATTTGTATGCTTCGTTTTTTTGTCTCTTTCTTTTCTGTTTTTGTTTTTGGGAAATAATTACCAGAGGCAAATGACGTTTTTGAGAGCAGGAAAACACCAAGTACACCCCTGAGATTAAAATAAATTCCCTATATGCATGTGAGACCAGTTGTTCTGCTCGTTGCCTGAAACTACACATTGCGCTACGGAAAACTTGAAGGCACAAAAACTGAGGCTTTTTTACCCCAGGACTCCACACACACACACACACACACACACACACACACACACATACATAGCTGAAGACCCCAGTTCACTCGTAACAAATGACTCCAAAACTTCACATCAGTACGAAACACTTAAGATAATCGTGGTAACAGATTTAGTGTCCGTGCGGCTCAATATATTTCAACGTGGGGCTCATAGTGGAAGGAGATCTCTTTTTTCCTTTTCTTTTATTGTAAGAAATAAAAATAAAAAACCCAGCTGAGTCAAAGTTCATCCTTTAGAGGGAGCAAGGCAGTGATTGAAGGTTAAGGGCCAGAATTCAGAGAGAATTTCACCGTTCACATCAATCTCACGGTTGAGACGCTCTATGAATGATATCTGCCCTGCATTAAGGCTGGGTAACCGTGGATTACAGTTAGATGAAAATCATAAAACTGCAGGACCATCAGAACAGTCACCAACATACACTATATATATAACATAGTTGTGTTCCTCCTCTTTTCATATTGATTTAACCCAGTGCTTCTCAAATAGTGTGGGGGGGGGGGGTGTGACCCAGAGTACATGCTTTTTTTTGCCAGGGAGTAGGTTTTCTGGCACTGAACAAGAGCAGCAGATATGAAGCTCAGATAACAAATCCTCAACTCTTTGACGAGTACGATCATATGTGTCACATGATCAACCGCTTAATTCACACGTCTTTTCAAGCGATATCTGGCGTTGATCCAGAGACAGATCTTGTCATTTATCACAACAATTCAGTGTTTTCAACCACATAAGGTTTCTTTTAGGTTTCAAACATTTAAATACTCATAAGTACCGGCAAAACAATACATTTATACTTTGAAAAATACACACGGATGTCTATAAAAGCGGAAATAGCAATCTGTTCAATTATAAACTGACAAGGTGTTTTATTCATATCAGATACACATTTTATTAGCAACTATAAACTTCACTGGACACTTTCTATCACGTATTTCAGAAGAAGTGACCGAATTGACGTGTTGTAAATCAGACAGATCAGATTCTCTGAATTGCATCGCAAACTAACACAGCGTCGCCCGTCGCGCTTCACAGATCAACGAACATGATCATTATAAAAATTAAGCGACAAAAAACATTCACTTCCAAATATCTGAGAATCTGAATATCAGGTAGTTGATTACAGACAACAAGTTGGTGACTATTTTGAATAAAAAAGAAAAAACTAAATAAATGTGATACATCCATCATACAGCGCTTTTTGTGACTGCGGTATGTCACGTGACAAGCATGACGCGTCGCCAAGGAAACAATAAGGCGAAATGTATACTTCCTCCTGGGCGTAACAGAAAATAATTGAGAAGCACTGAGTTAACCCAACATTTATACGCACACACACACACCTACGCGTATGTGTGTATATATGCATGTCTATGTCTATATATATTATATATATAAAATATATACACACAAACATATATACACACACACATACTCACAGAATTCTGAAGAAAGTTAAGGGTATTATATTAAAACAAGGCTTTTCAAAGGTTGTTATGCACAGTATATAAATGTATGTTACAAGATATACATGGATCACAAAGATCATTCCGGACACATCCAAGATTTCAACACCATACCTTTGGCTTGAAGAGTAATTTAACGATGAAATATACAAATAATATCAACATAAAAATGGAACGAAAACTGTTGGAACCTGTTTAGACACTACGGTAATAAATTGCGACTTTAATGTGACGGAGAAGGCAAAAAAGAAGAAAGAATATTCAAGTTTTATGTTCTTACACTTTGATAAAAAGTGTGAATTTAACCCAAGTTGAGTGATATTGAATTGACACTGAGCAAAAAAAAGCAAAGAAAAAAAAAGCAGGTAATACGATAAACTGGATTTTTCAAGTTTGTCATTCCACATGTGCAAGTCAGTATTTATAATCATATATTCATGTATATATATATAAAAATGCTACAACTCGTACACCAAGCCACAGTTTCTGATCTCGTCCAGATCAGAGTAAAAAGAAGGGCTTGAAAAGTGGCAGGATAAAAGCATCCCCCGCTCCTCGTATCTTTCTCTCCAAATCTTTATTGGCAGAAAAGAGGTGGCAGTGGAGTCTACCTGTAGCCAGGAGAGGAGAAAAGACGACTTCTTTTCCTTCTGTGCCTCTTGCGCCCTCTCGTGCGAGTTCTGCTTGTCCTGATTCACTCGCTGTCGGTCTCCAGCTCTGTGTCGGACCACTCCACGGGCTGCAGCAGACCGCTCTGTTGGGCGTACTCGATCACTGCTTTGTAACAGAAGTAGTACTGGTCCCAGGTTTGGATGCTGAAGGCACGCTGCGTCCGCATGCGACGCACCGTCTGCTTAATGTCCACCGTCCCGATGTCCTCCAGACGGGAGAGACAAATGTCTAAAGTACAAAACGTGCCTCGGGAATAGAAAAAAAAGAACGCTTGTAAGATACGCTATAGTGCAGTTTAAGAAGTTTGATTTAAGACATATGTAGGATCTCACCTGTTCTGCCTATGCCTGCACTGCAGTGCACCACCACTGGGGGGCCTCCAGGGGGGCCCGTCCAGTCAGGATACAGTGTTCGTAATGAGGACTCTTGTCTCTGTTTCACATGTGCCTGGAAATCCAACATGGCAGACGCTGACTTCGGAACACCAAAATCTGGCCAGCTCATGTAGAGATAATGAGACACTTCCCTACATTCCCTTGTCTGGAAGAGAGGGTTGTACTGCCAATTAGATTTCGACATCATTAAGGCCCGACATCAGAAAGGTAGCAATTGGACTATTGATGACTTCTGAGTAGGAAAGTGTTCGAACTTCATTAAACAGACATTTTCAAAAACTGAAGTGACTTCCATGTTTTGTTTATTAGTTACAATAGCTATAACTCAATATTTTAAATAAAGCTGAATAATCTATGAAAGAATAATGTGAAATCAACCACTAGTTGATTAATTGTTCCAATAATCGTATCATTTGTTGCAGCACTAATGTACACACAAGCACAATTAGCACACAAAGTTTTTTTAAGGATATCCCACAAGTTCCCTCCAAAATACCCTCCTTTTTTATTTAAGGTTGCAAGTTAAAAAATTACAGCGCTAAGCAAACCTTTTTCGGTCAAGACCAAAAGAACTGAACTACAAGTGTAATCACACCCTAAGTGTGCTGTTCTTGGCTAGAATAAACTGAAAAGTAGATCATACTTCATCTTGATAGTCAAAAAGACAGATGTCAAATGGTAGAGTCAATTCTCGGTGTATTAAAAATAACATTTACTTCTAATTAAAAAAATTAAATCAAAATATAGAAGCAATAAAAGTTAAAAACAACCTGAGGGACTGACCTGAGTGTTGAAGAGCTCCAGGCGTGATAGCTTAAAGTCCTGAAACATCTCAATATGGACATTTCTCACCAAAAAGTACCCATAATCCTCAGTGCGGCCAGCCTCTAATGGCCAGTACTGTCCGCATTTCACTCGGCCTCGCTCTACAACTCTGAGATGGACATAAACAAATTGTCAAGAGTCTTTATCAAACATTAATTCTTATTATTAATATGTCGAAGAATTTTATTTATACATTCATAAATATATATCGAATAAAAAGAACATACATCCTATAATCAGTTTATATTGTTCAAATTACTATTTCTGTCATTCAACTACATAAAATATAAATAACTATCATAGGACTACAACAATAATATAATTTCACCACAACTACAATTGCATCTTAAATAAAATGGACAGCACATAAAAATTATGATGCTTTCAGGATTCTTGGATGAAAAGAAAGTTCAAAGGAACGTCTGTTTTTTTGTTGTTCTTTTAATCAATTTCATGCATCCTTGCTGAAAATTTCTTTAAAAACTGAAATCTTATTGATCCCAAACCTTTGAAAAGTAGTGTATTTGTTAATTGCAGCCCTACATTATTGTGCCCAAAATCCTGTTAAAGCATCATTAAAACATTTTTTTTAAAGCAAAAGCAATATAACTTATTGAAGGAAACTAACCTTGTAGTCATAACAATTATTAAAACCATTTGCTCCCACACCATTCGCCAAAAGTCTCCAAATGTTTTTGGCAAAGGCCCTGAAACAAGCCAAACTTTTACATTTACACATATACATGTACTTCACAACACAATGTTCATTTCTGAAAAAGAAAAAGTCTTACCCTGAGTTGCGATGTAAGCATTACTCCTCTTGTAACCATCCATGAAACTTGCATTGATGTAGTCAGATGTCTACATAAAAAAGGTAAATAAATAAAAATAATAAAATTAGTGTGTCATTATTGATAACTAAAACTAATACTATTGTCAGTAATTGATATAAAGCTGAAAAAAAATTAAACATTAGATTACTTTTTTTATGTTGCCTTGGCAATTAACTGACAGTTAAGTTTCAGTCAAACACTAACATTTCTAAAAAATAAAAAGGTAAAATTTACTAAGACTTAAATTAAACAAAAAAAAGAAACAAAAAGCCAACTATAATATGAAATGCTATTATACAACTGCAATGAGTCAACCATGAAGATCATCATAAGGGGAAATGGGCATTACGCTGACCTCGTCGTCCTCATCACTGAGTGGACAGAGCCGAACGCGTGATTGGTCAAGGCAAAGGACATCACTGTAGCGATTCTTTATCTGGTTAGAGGCTTTCCTGTCAGAATAAACATCATATTTATACAAGCAAACACTTCTTGGTCTGTAAATGTATCGTCAAATACATTTACAGACAAAGAAGTCTATAATATGTCCAAAACCCAAAAGTAAAAGTCACTTACTTGGAGTAGTCAAAGGTTCCAGCAGGGGGTTCCTTGCGGATCTCCTCGTACTCCTGATAAATGCCCTTCTTCTTTTTGCGTTTCACGTGCTGCACAAGATCCTGCACGCTCATTCCTCCCGGCTCAGCCACATGCACCGACAACGCAGCGGTTTCCATCATTGTTCCCGGTAGCCAGCTCATATCTGGGGTGGGGCTGTGATGGAGGGGTGGCTGCCTTGATTTCAGTGGGAGGGGTGGAACGCCAACTCCTCTGTCCACTTCCTCTTCCAGAAACTCCATATCTTGCTGGCTGTCCTCGGCACCGTTGCCATCCTGCCTACTGACGTCTACACATGCTCCTTCTACATCCATTATCCCTCCTCCACCTGGAATTATCGCACCGGCTTTGTGTTTTTGATGCAGAGGCGTGTCTGGTGGAGTGTCTGACTGTGGGGGCGGCTGACGAACACGCCCATTGACGACATTGGCGTTGGACCCGGAACCCGGCAACACAGCGCCATTCCAATGCGCGTGCCCTGCTGTCCTGTGGTTCTGCAGGTTGGCATTGCCGTCATCTAGTATGGTGCAGTTCGAGTTCAGTCCGTCTCCCAGGAGGGCGGCCCCTGAAGTATTGGCAGTTAAGGGGTCAGTCGAGGTGTTCTGGCCGTGCTCCATGGAGTAGGAGTGGAGCAGACTGCCCAAGCAGTCCGCAGTGGAGTAGGAGTTATTGGGGTGATTGGGGCTGGAGTTGACACAGGACTGGATCCAGGCAATGTGACTGTATTGTGATGAGCCACCTAAATGTTCTGGAAGGGAGCTGACCGGGATGTGATTAACCAGTTCGTGAGCTCTTACAGTGCACACCTGCAGAAGTAGGAGGGAAGAATGAAGACAACTAGGCAATCACAATCAAATGAATACAACGTTCCAACGGTTTCAAATTGTTTAACGTTGGCATATTCAGTTACACAGAGCTGTAGACATACCCTCTCTCTCAGCTTCTCTCTCACAAACAGACGGAGGACCGCAAACGGCGCTCGGAACCACAGCGGAGACGACACAATGAAGACGCATTTCAAACGAGCAGGGAAAGCCCCCTAAACCATAAAAAAGACAGACAGTAAAGCACAATACACAAAGGACTGTGGCATTTTCATTCTCAGACCCACTCATTACATAAACCCTCTAAAATAAAAAAATAAAAATCAAGAGCATACATGACGGTTTGAAAGATTGAGGTCAGCAAGACTCTTAAAGTGTCTTATTCCCATGAAGGCTGCATTTATTTGAACCAAAACAAAAATAACCATTTGAACAAAAACATTGTGAAATACTATTACAGTTTAAAATAACTCATTTATTCCTGTGATAGCAAAGCTGGATTTTTAATAGCCATTAAGTCCTGTTCAATCAAAAACAATAATTATAAAGATAACTTTAGTAGCGTCCCAAACATTGTACAGTATTCTCCTTGGTGTGAATGGCTTTTAACTTGCAAGTTAACTAGAAAGTTTATTTATTTGAAATAAAAATGTTTCATTTGATTCTTTTAATGTGCCCTTGCTGAATTTGTTTATCTCTGACCTGAAACGTTTTAACGGTGGAGTATCGGTGAAGGCACTATTTGCCTAAACGTGTGCTTGCAAAACCATCTGCATTAATAGGCGGTTCATTCTCTCTTGGCTTCAGATTCCACTATTCTGGGAAGGCATTAGATTTTGGGATTTGCTCCCATTCAGAGAACACAGCATCAGTGAGGTCAGCCAGCGAAAATGAGCGATGGCTTCTGGCTCACAGCCTGCATTCCAATTCATCCCAAAGGTGTTCGGTGGGGTTCATGTCCGGGTTTTGCACAAGCCAGTCAAGTTCATTCACACTAAACTCAGTAAATAATCCTATGGATCTTGCTATGGGTACAAGGCCATTGTAATGATGGAACAAAAAGGTCTGTCTAAGGAGAATGTGCGACTGTGGGCTTGACTTTGTACACCTGTTATAGGCGGAGCGGAACAAAACTCTGCTATTTAAAAGGGGATGCATTTTCACCCTTTCAGGACAAAGCAAAAAGACTCTCTCATATTGCACTCTGAGCAATAGCCTTCTAAGGTCAACAGTCTCCCTAAATAGCAGGACCCAATGATTTGAACAATAACATTTTTCAAGAAATTTCAAGCTCTAGTCATAATTTTATCCATTGCCACCTTTTTCAACATGACACTTCTTTTTAAACCAAACAACCACCATTTCCAAAATGCAAGAACCTCTAATGGAGGGTCATTTAATCTTTAAGAAACCTGGATTTTAGCCAAATAAAAAGTATATCAAATCATAAAAATGTGTAAAATTCGGTTATATGATGCATTGTAAAAAAAAAAAAAAATTCAATATATCACCAGCTATTATTGTATTTGATTGAGTAAAGCTACACTTCTACACTAATTACAAGCATAACCGCTTGGATCGTCAGAGTGAAGGAATTTCCCCTTTAGTGATTTTAAGTCCCTCAATACCATAATATGCCATATTTATTTTTTGGCTAAATAAGTGTTACAATGTGGTCGGTCAGCAGGCACAAAGATGATGGAGATTCAAAAACAAAAACTTTTTTAATAATAATCCGAACACATTGAATGAGCGTTTAGGAGAACAAACCACACAACGCATATATGAGAACTGACCAAGAACAACTGGAACAAAGGAACTCATAACTAAAGAAACAAACAAGAAAATCATAGTAACTAAAAGCAAGGTAACGAAGAAACAGAAACAAAATAAGGGGCCACATAGCAGAATATAAACCTGACAATAAGCTTGTCGGGATATTGTCATATGTATTGTGTAATCGTTTGTTCCGATCCTCAAAACTGACTGAATGAGAACATTTCTCACCAGCATCAGCACTGCACATTCTAGACAGGCTGTCAATCAGTGCAAGTGACATTGTTACGCCACTAAGTGATACGAGTAACCGTCTTTGAATGAGTCATTAAACTATTCAGTTCAAAAACACTGATTCATTCATGAATGAAACAGTGTTGAAATTATTTGAACTAAGCTCCTCTTTACAAGGCTCTACCAACCAGCAATGTATCACTAGAGTAATGCTGAAGGTCACGCTTTACTTCATTTGTAGACAAACGGCATTGATTTGATGCATTGACCAGCGCTGACGCCAATCAAATACCTTTAAACATTGACAAGATGCTACAACAAAGATATCGCTTTCCTCTTCAGACATGGCAATCTTATTTTTATTTCACAAATATATGATTGAACCTGGAGGACAGATGCAGGTAATCGCATCCTCTCTGTCTCTCACTCTCAATTGTACAAAGTCTTCATGAACCCCTTAAGCCCCAGTGACATTTTTGGAGTTGTGTTGCTGGTTTTCGGTGATGCACAAAATTAAAGACTCATAACTCCAAAGCTATAGCAAGGAGAGTGAAAAGATAGGTTTCACTTGATAGAAATGTTTTTACATTTTTAGAAGTTTAAACAAAGTTTAAAACTAGAAGGGCATAGCCTTGAAAAAAGAAAAGAAGGAAAACAGTTAAAAACAGAGTTTGCTTGCAATCCTCAGCGGTTTGCTTTTAAGTATCGCAGTATATAGTGGTTATTACGACAGCCCTAATAACAGTAGATGACAGGTGAAAAGCTTAATAGATGCATATCTGTCAAAGGGGTTAATCTATGGAATAATTTGAATGAGGATTTAAAAGTGTAATTCACTTTATGAATTCAAGAGAATGTTTAAAAACAAGGTGGTAAATAATTCAATGTGTATAATTTTTTATTTGTATTATAATAGTATCTGAAATGTGTACCTTGTTGTTGTTTTTTTTTCTCTTTTTCTTTCTTTTCTCTTGTCTTTTATTAATTTATACCTGTGAAAAGGTGACGCTCATTTGATTGAAAATTATGTACAAAGGGTAGGCTTAATAAGCAAAGGCTTCAGCCTACACCTTTTTCGGTTATTAGGTATAGCTTCAATTTTTGAGAGTGATTATGAGTGATTATCTGTGACGACCAAAATAAAATCTTGTGTTATGTTATGTTAAAAGCTTCATGTATCTCAAAAGAGCAAATCCAAACCCTATATAGTTCTACTGATGCCAAATGAATACACTGTGAAATAGACAGATGGTCCTGACAGCTCAACCATACTTACTTTAAGCAGATTCAAAATCTTGACGCAAAGCTCATAGTCAAAGTTGCCATATGTAGAGTTAGTCATATCATAGATGAAAATGAGCCCATCTCTCTGTGTCTGAACACTAGGGGAGAAAGAAATATGTTTTAGATGAAGTAGCAGATGCAGAGCCATTAACCACATTAAATTTGATCAGATTTATGGATGTGGTCTCTTTTACCTCTCAATGGCCTTGTCCAGCTGATATATAATGGCTTGAAGAACAGCCTTATGGGTAGTGAGGTCTGGCCGATGGAGACGTGCTGTAAAAAGTGCCAAAGCTGCACCATTCGCGTCACGGCCAGGCTGTACACACAAAAGCCAAATGAATGCACACACAACATACTTCCAGCTAATAAAAGATAGACATTACCAGCCAATGCAAGTGAAACTTGTCAATGTGGCCAAACAGTTTCATGTATTAGAAGATCTATTAAAGCTGATTATTCTTTATATCACTGGAACAGTTTTCTCGTATGCTCTGAAAACTGTTTAAGATGATGAACACATCAGACCTGCCTACACAAACACTAGAGAAACCTCTGTATACATCACGACCCCGAATGAAATGCAGCTGAAACAAATTGTAACATCCAGACTAAACAAAGAGCATGAAGCTGCTCTGTGTGCGATGGTGTGAGATCAGAGATTACATTTCCTTCGCCTTCCCTTTAGCAATGATGGTGGTCTTTATTTTCTGCTTTACTTAGTGGAACAGTAAATATGAATGATTGCAACTTGGAGCGTTTCAGGTCGCATAATCTGAAAGTGATTAAAAAATCTTGTGTGCAAATTATCTGGTAGTTGCAGTCGGCCAATGTTTGGGTTTTTACTTCAGTCTTCAGTTCGGTCTTTCACAGTGCAAATGAGGATACACACCATCGTTTAAAAGTTGTTTTTTATGTTTTGGGGAAAAAAGTATCTTATTCTCAGCAATATTGTAGCCATTTTGTAGCTATTGTAATATTAGCATGCCAATGTGTGTCTTGAATGCAATGCAAGTCGCTTTGGATAAAAGCGCCGCCAAATGCATAAACGTATTGTGAAATATTATAAATTTATTAATCAATTTAAAATAACTGTTTGCATATTTTACTGGATTTTTAAACAACGGCAAACTTTTAAACAGTAGTGTACCAACAGCATTTTATCACTTAAAATTAAATTTTCCATAAGAAAGGACTATTTGATAGTTTAGTTAACATCATTTTTTAACATCTGACCCAAAAACAACAATGACTACAAATCATGCCATCTCCAATCTGTACAACTGAACAGTTCCTTCAAAGGAGAAGCAACAGCAAACTGGTGACAGCTTCCCAAAAGCTGATCTGTTCATTAGTAACGGTCACACATTATGTTAATCTGAAACCGTACTCACCAGAACTGTGAATTTCCCACTGAGCAATTCGCTCCTTAAAGGCTCCTCGTTTGGGTTAATATTGTAGATGCCTTCCTTTATTCTGGTGTTCTGCAGACACACACACACACGTTAGTATGTAAATTGACGCTCTCAAACAGTATATTGAATGTGACCATTTGAGTAACCGCACATACACTTTTTACATTAGGTTACTGTACCTTGTAAGCTTGGAAGAGGTCAATGGCTCTGGAAACATCAAACTTTCTTGCCATAAGGAACTTAACCGCTGTAATCTGACTGATGACAAGATCTACATTCTGTGTCTGTTCCTGACATCTCAACTCAGCCAGAAACTCCTCCACTGCCTGGCACACACACAAACACACATTTCATCTAAAAAAACATGTTTAATGTCAGTAACACATCCCGTTCACTGAATCTATCTATACTCTTTTCTTATTTTTATATATTTATTAGAATAAATGTTTTCCAATAGTGTGTTGATTTTGTCTCGCTGATATTACTAATGATAAAAACATATAAACCTTGTTGATAAATCTGTTGATATTTGGCATGCTGTTGAAATGATCAATATGGCCAATAACTGCATCCTTTTCATTGACTGCCATTCAAAAGTCACCGTTTAATCTGGCTAAATAAGTTAAAAATCCTAATAGGAAAGCTAACGGATGGCTTTCTACAGGTATTACTACAGCAATAATAATTCTCCCTTGACAAATCCGAAATTTGCCAACAGTTTTGTTTTCGTGAATCTCCATGTAACACTTAAGTGTACTGGAACACTAAAGTACACATTCAGAAATGTAGGGTCAGTAAACATTTTCATCAAAATTAATACTTTTATTCAGCATGGACGAACACAATAGATATTTCAAATAAACCATATCCTTTCAAACTTTCTATTCATTGAAATATCCTAAATAAATGGTTTCAGTTTCCACAATTTTTCCAGAATTAATTATAATAAAAGATTAGATTCAACTTTATTGCCATTACACAAGTACAGGTACAAGGCAACGAAATGCAGTTTAGGTCTAACCAGAAGTGCAATAGCAGCAAGTGCAAGGTATACACAATGGTTGCATAAGTGCAGGATATGGATATGTACAGGATTTACAGGAAATATGTACAATGAATATAAATATACAGATCGTTATTACTATAACAGGTGAGTGTGTGCTATAAATATAATTATAATTACAGGTGTCTCCTGTAATTATACAGGAGTATTTAATTATACCTGTAATTAATCATGTCTAAAAGTTGTGTGGACATGATTTTTAAAGGATCATGTGACACTGAAGACTGGAGTAATGATGCTGAAAACATATCTTTGCCAACACAGTAATAACTTACATTAAATTATAGAAGAGTGTTATTTTACATTGTAATAATATTTAAAAGAATTGCTGCTCTTGTTGTATGCTTGATGCAGCCTTAGCGCATAAGATACTTATTTTAAAAACGTTCAATATTCTTACGGACCCTACCATTTTGAAAAGTAGTTTATATATTTAATAGGCTATAATAGCATTACTGACCTCCCGGCTTTCCTGATCAAGCTTTCCATATGATCAGCCATTGATTCCCATTAGTTAATGCACTAATAACCTTTCAGACTTACTATAATAGTTCCCCCACATTACACGATATTCCAAAAACATTTCCCATAGCAAAATGAACCAGTTTTGCCAAAGCAATACAAAAATAAACATTTACTTCTGCAGTGACCAAAGATGATACTACTCAATCAAATTCATAAGCAGGAGGATGATCTGACATCTGTAATGAGAGACAGATAGTGTTGACAGACGTTATGCTACACTCATATGACACCGTTTCCTCAAAGACTCGATGCGAGTGAGACAGACAGACAGAAGTGATACCTGTCTTACGTTTTCCAGCACATCACGCACCCGGCTCGCTGTTATTTACCGGCAACGACATGGACATTCATATATCCCCACATATGGCAGGACAGCGACGCTGAACAGCGCTCCAACAGGGTTTATTTAAAGCAGTCATCATGATAAAATAAGAATAAACCAACTAGATGAAGCGCGAATAACATTCACCTTGTTGTATGCCAACCTAATGTTACTTGCTGCTAGACAGCTGGTCTGATTTAACACATGTAAGAGTTGTTTTACAATATACAAGCTCCCAAAGAATACGCAAACATAACTGTCAATAAATATGTAATAAATTGTTATATATACATTATTATATTAAGCGTCGCTAGCTCGCTAACACGGCTAGCATTTACCTAAAAAAAGAGCCATAGGGCCGCGTCTGGATTTAACCCTTGTTAATAAGCAAATCACAAATTGTATTACCTGAGATATCACCGCAATAAATGCTACAAATGACCTGTTGATGACTCAGCGTGAAAAGCCGCGGAATCGACGAAGGGCTTGTGAAAATATTTAGGTATCTTACCACCTCCTCTTGAGTTGTCAGGGCTTCCGCCATCTTGAGCCTGAGCTTCAACGCGGGCGCGCCCTCTCTACTGACGGGAACGCGCCGCTGGTGCCCGTCAAGCGGCGTGCATCAGGATGGACGCACATGCGCAGTAATGTAATGAAATCAATTGAAATCATGCTTGGAAGTTAGTAAACAAGATATCTATTACATGTAGTAAATATACACGCGAATAGTAGATAGTAAATACACATTGTGGTAGTGTATTATATTGTGCAAAATATATGTTCTATATGTGGTAATGTAGGACTAAGTGAAGTTTGTGAGCACACATGCCAGTGCTCACTGTAAATGGCCGGTTAGCTCAGTTGGTTAGAGCGTGGTGCTAATAACGCCAAGGTCGCGGGTTCGATCCCCGTACTGGCCATATCTTTATAAATCTTCCATGGATGAGATTATGATTTCGTTTGTGAAATTTGTTAAAATGTCAAAGTTCGAACGTTTGTAATTGAGTTAATGTACGGAAAGTTTATTGAAAACAAAGAATTCCATATTTTCACATTTTATTTTATTTCATAATACAAAAAATGAAATAGTCCAGTGGTATGGGATTCTGATATATGATGATCTCTTTTTTCTGCAGTGCTTAAGTTCATTTTTTATTCTTCTTGGGTTCCCTTAAAACAAAAATTATATTTGGTTACATCACACTGTATTACTGTATGCATTACGTGTGTATGTCTACTTTTATGAGTGAGGGAATAGGACAGAAATATTAACTTTACTCACTGGGATTCTACATTAAGAATGATAACGTCGTCCTCTTCACTGTCTGAGATTACCATCACTTCATCTGCACGCACTAACACACACACAGATTTTTGGGCAGACAATTTCTTCTCTGATTTTAGAACAAACATATGAAGCATGCTTATTAAGCCTCACACACAACGTACCTGTTTTTCTGTCCTCTGTCTGAGGTTCATCATCTTCATCTTCATCGAGTCCCCACGCATTCACAACGCCCTCCCCTATCTGTGCAGTTCCCATAGCAAGAAGAACAGGAGAAGGAACACTGGCTCTGGGGTTAAGGGGTAATATTTGGGTAAAATAATGTTACTTTAACATTTCACGCATCACCAGTGTGACGTCAAACCATTACTCTGCTTTTTCCTAAACCAGATATTAAAACATTCTCAATCAACATGAGTTCTTGTAAAATTGGCAATTCCCCTGTGCTGTATGGTCATTCAGATACGCTTCTGTGGTCGTTTCTGTTCTGTTCACAATGTCACTGGCTATCTCTTCGACATCTGTCGTCTCAACCGGGGCTTCGTCTCTCTTTAGGGTTGTGATTCGCTTTTTGGGCATAGACTCAGCAAAGCCAAACTTTCCACCCTCCTTTCTAAAAATAAATAAATAAGAGGATGATAAAAACCATTAAAGGGTCATTTTAAATAAATGTATAACATAAAAGTGAATTATTGCATAGCTTTATATTTGCTTTAATATGACACAAAGAGGGAGAGATGGCTTTGAATGAATTTAAGATCAAATTCTTAAATTTTGTTTTTAAAAAGATCATCAAACTACGAACATACCTGACTTTTTTGTCATTCTCTAAGGCTTTGTTGATGAGCTCTGTAATTTCAGAAACTTTTATGCTTGCTATTTTGCTGCATCTTAATACCTGCAGGAAAACAAAACGTTTATGACTGTACTAGACTGCACACAAATACACAGAGTTAAATTAGACTAAAGAAATTACAACTAACACACTCTTACCTGGTCTTTTAGCAGCATGATCCCTCCACTGGACTGAATGGAGCAAATCTCCTGATGTTTGTTCATGGCGATCACCAACAATCCATCCTTCACTCGCTCTTCTCGTTCACAAGGGTCAACAAGTAAATACGAACTTAGGAAGGAATAACAAGTAAACAAAGACCGTAGAAAAATAATGTCTCTTGTGTCAACTGAAAACCTACCTATTACTGGATACAACAGCATGAATAGAGTTCAAAATGCAACTCAATACATAGCAATATTTGCAATAAGTAAATTACAATGAATTCTATGGAAGCTTGTTTCCACCACTGAATAAATTAAAAAAGGTAATTGCGACTTTCTCACAACACTGACTTTTTTCCCCTCAGAATTATGTGATAAAAGCTCAGAATTTTGAGTTATAAAGTCAGAAATCCGTAATTTAAAGTCTCAATTGCGTGTTTTTTCCCTCATAACTGTACTTTATGACTCACAATTTCACGATTATTTCTCACAAATTCCTACTTTTTCTCTCACAATTACAAATTCATACTTTAAGTCAGATTGTGAGAGAAAATCACAATTCTAAAGAAATAAATATTTATTTTATTTCAGATTTGGACTTTTTAACTTGCAATTCTGAGAAGTCACAATTGCGAGATATATAAGAGCAACTGGAAGCTAAAAGAAATCTCGTCTGAATTGCGAGATGTAAACTCACAATTATAAGATTTTTATTTTCCTAATCGCCTGCCAAATCAGATCAGTAAACAGATTGTTTTAAGACACTGTGTGTATGTGATGTTTCTTACCCCTGCAGGAAGAAAGCAAAGCTGACACATATGGGCATGTGATAAATGCTCAGAGGAATCGGATCTCTCTCCTCTGGACTGAACTGCTCAAAACACACAAAAAAAAAATGGAATAAACGACCAATACAAATTATATCACCTGCCAAATGGATCTATTCTGGTGTTTCAGGACTCACCAGAGTAACATCTCGTCCCTGAATAGCGACATCTGGTCGCCTAAAGTGTGAGAGTGCAGATATGGCAGCAATGCTTGCTGCATCCATCAAGTTTCCATCATGATTTAACACATGGACATCAACCCGTATCTGCCAAACCTGTCGATAAAGAGGTACGTGAGTAAAGGGATATGGCATTTATTTGCTACGGTTATTACTATGAGAATAGGAAATTATGCTACCACTTTTAAAAGTTTGGGGTCTGTAAAAAAAAAAAAAAATTGTTTCATCAAGGTTGTATTTATTTGATCGAAACCAATAAAACTGTGAAATATTATAATAATAAAAAAAAATTAAAAATAATATATGTATGAATTTTCATCAGCCATTACTCCAGGCTTCAGTATCATATGATCCTTCGGAAATTATTCTCATATGTTGATTTGGTGTTCAAGAAATATTTTAATCACCTTTTCTCCTGAAACGACACATAGTGACTCAGTGTCTATGCATTTCGAATTCCTTAGACACCTCTCAAGCTGTCTGTTTAACAACACCATCAACTCTGACTGCCTACAGAACACACACAGAAACACACATGGATTAGGAGGCAAGAAAACACACAAGAGAATAATTTATGGGATTGTGCGTGTGGCTGAGTGTGAACCTGTTGGGCTCAAAGGCTGGTGATGCCATGGGAGACAATTCCAGATTAAAAAACATGATGCCTTCTGTGGGACGGGAATCTTTTGGAGGGACCAACTCACAGGATACCTGACACAACACCCTGAAAGGGGGGGGATTTGAGGAAGAAACAAATGTTACCTGCTTTCAAATATTACTAGAAAACTTCTCCTAGATAGGAAACAAGAGATTGTTTGTTGAGACTTCAGAATCTGTGGTTTGTAAGCACTGTAAATCTTAAACCAGCTACAACTGATACCTTGTTTTTCCAAGTTCCACAATGCAGCAGCCATACTCTGTTCCAAAAGTGATTTTAATATTCCGGTAATCGTATGTTTGTCTCCCATCTAAGCGCTGCAGAAAACAAATATGGTTCAACTAGAGATCTGAACGGCAATGATCACAGGCTGTCATTACTAATAACGTCAAAAATATATTCACAAGTTGTAACTTACTTTTTTCTCTTCTATAGCTTTAAGAAGAAAAGCCTTCTCACAGTTTGACAGCGGAGTATCCCTCATTTTGACAGCTTGACTATATCAATATAAACAGCTCGATCCATCCACCGCGTTTCATTCAGCGTAGAGCCTGCGCGATTTTATGACGTAACTATAACAGGCGCACGTTATTTGCGTATGCGCTAGCATGAAGGTAGTGAACGACGGCTCGGTTTTTACATTTAATAAACATATAAACATAAAACAGTTGATCAATTTGTTTGAAATTTCCTGTTCCAACAAAAGCAAAAAAAAAAAAAAAAAACTTTTATTAAAAACAGATTAAAAAGCCCATGATTCAGTAGAACAAGATGGAGTTGTATGAAGAAAAATTGTTTCTTACTAATAGTACATTTTTTAAATTTGATAAATACTACCCCGATGAGTATAATGTCTAAAATCCAAGATTTCGAAGAAAAAATGGGGGTTGGGGGAGGGGGGATATCATTTTTTCAAGCCCGAATTGTTGTAGAAGTGGTAAGCTATTTAAATACAGTACCAGTAAATTATTTTAATAAAAGACAAAAAGCTGAAGAACAACAAGCACTCATATCAGAAACCTGTCCGTTTTCAGCTACTTTTGTCGAATTGTTATATATTTCTTATATATCTTGGTGGGTTTTATGTGAGCATGAGAAACTCATTACCTTATTTTGAATTTCTGCTTGTAATTGCCATTGAATTTATTATGTGTATTTTTTTATTATCCATTATCCATCCCGCCATGAAACAGCGATATCTTACGTCTTTTAAGTGACAGATGAATCACATTGTAAGGACGCACGTGGCATGGCCTACAGGCCAACACTATGTTCTGTAAATGTGAAAAATGATTAATTAAGAAATATTATTAAAACAAATTAGGTTGATTTATTAACAAGTCCCCTTTTCGGTGCAACAATTTTTGTCATTTGGTGGGTCTTAATCTCGTGCAATCTAACAAAATAACGTGATTTATCATTTGATAGCATTGGAAAGCTATTGTTAAGCTCGAATGTGCCTGTGGCAAATTCACATGAAGCCAACGCAGATGTCCCTTTTAAAAACGCCGTGGTTTTTAATGGTACCAGCAGAACACGACTAATCACGGCAGCGTTGATAATATTGTTCAGCTGGTGCTCTTGTGTGGGACTGTTGCTCTCATAACGTTATGATGGATGGGCTGCGCACTCGCCCGTCCTTTAAGCGGCTCGACGTGACACCCGCTTGTTCGGCACAAAGACGCGGGGATATTTGCATCAAAACCCACTCTGTCATCTCCCGTCTCGCTCTTTTCCACCTACATATAAACTTACACGACACAATAACTATTTGACCTAGCTCATGTCACATGTCATGCAAGGTTCAAACTAAGTAAGATCAAATAAATGTGAATAGCTAAAGCCACACAAAGAAACTTTATAGCTACAAAATGTTTCGTTATGAAAAGCATTTTTTTTTCACCAGGGGTTTTGAAGAGGCATTCCCATCTGCATGCAATAACGTGTCTATTTCATGGTTTTCTTCGTTAATTCTATTGTAACTCTATTTACATACGATATGTATTACTATTACTATTCGCTTTATCTGAAATGTTTGTACATTTGTCATTAAAATATTGTTGTTATTTGAGGCCATATTGAAAAGGACAGATATTTTTTATAATGTATATATTATATATATTAAAAAAAAAAATATATATATATATATATATATATATAAATATCTGTCCTTTTCAATATGATCTCAAATAGCAACAACATTTTAATATATATACATACACATCAGAGGTGTTGAGAGTTCTTTTAACTTCTATGCTGACAAAATAAATATTTACACAAATGTCAAGTCAGTATATTATAACTTCAAGAAATACACTCTCAGGTTATTATTATATTCATGCAGTTAAAGGTAAGGTTATGGGAAGCTTTTTACCTCTTAATTAAAAATTAAATGTATGCATATTATGCAAAATTGTATAGGTCTATGCAAAATCTAGCTGTATTCTGTAAGAGGCTGTAGTAATGGGTCGTTATGCTGTTGGATGTGATGCAGGTGGAGGCAGAGATGATGGAGAGACATGTCAAAAGTATAATACAATGAGACCCACCGCCACGTGTCAGTAACCGACTTAATCAGGGCTAATAAAAGCCACGGAGCCCTCTCGAATAGTTCAGACTGAGGACTGCACCAGAGAGACATTGCGAGTTTATGATGGAGTACAGCTACTTAACGTCTGCTGCGTACGAGTCTGGGATGGACACTGGCCGGACTGCTCGCCGCTCCCCTGAGTTCAGCTCCTGCGGTCAGCCCTTCACTTTTCAATATAACAGGTGCAGTTTAGGAAACCCAACCAGTTGCCATTTCATTGCGCCCGGTTCTCATCAACCCTCACACTACATAACAGGTTGGTCTATGCTTTAATCATATTAATTAGTATATTGCATTAATTAAGAATGTAATTATTTACATTTTACTAAGATTCAAAACTTTAAAGAGCTATAATCCTTTTAATTAGGCTATAGAGAAACCCCCATTTAGGATTAATACTTTTTCATATAGCCTATTTATACCGTTAAGGTTTTTTGTTGTTGCTGTTTTTATAAAGAAATTAATACTTTTATTCAACAACAAAACATGAATAAATTCAAGATTTTACACAGTAACAAAAATCTAGATTTGCCACCACAGGAATAAATAAAAAATGAAAATATGTTCAAATAGGGTTTTATTGAGACAGTTTTTATTGAGATCTAATAAATCCGTCAGCATAAGAGACTTAAAATGTATATATATATATATATATTAAGTCTCTTATGCTCACCGATTTATACATATGTATATTGATTTACATACATTTATGTATATATAATATATAAATGAATAAAATAAAATAAAATAATAAAAAGTTAATATTTCAAATATATATATGAAAATCTTACCGACCACAAACTTTTAGCAATTGTAAAGCATTTACTTTTTGCGTTCAATTAAAATGTCATTTAATTTCCAGTTCATCCGAATCTTTTGAGTTATGAACGAGGCGTCCCGGAGAGACGCAAACAAAGACGCGTCCGCACCATCTTCACCAGCGCGCAGCTGAAAGCGCTCGAGCGCGTGTTCGCGCAGTCTCAGTATCCAGACATCTACACGCGAGAAGAGCTCGCGCAGGAGATCCATCTCACTGAGGCTCGAGTTCAGGTACCTGTTCTTCTGTTATCTCATGTTGCGCTTGGGATCAGAGCGTTTATGACCCCCTTCATAGCCAGTCTATTATATAAGAGCAGCTTAACAGTAATATAGCAGTGCATAAACCAGAAATGGGTTTATTAGACCTGTATTATCTGTTTAGCATGTTAAGATGTATTCATATATTATATATAACCTTTATTTATCATAGTATTGGTTGTTTAGTCATTTCAAAAGCTGAAATGAATAAAATTCTGAACCCCTACAATAAGCAGCCTACTTTAAAACAACTATTAGGCTAAAGCATATATTTATTAATAAGGGAATAATAATGAAAAGTTAATTTGATTATTTTATTCAGGTCTGGTTCCAGAACAGACGCGCAAAATTTCGTAAACAGGAGCGAGCTGCAAAATGGATTGAGTCTTCTTCCGAAATGCACACTTCATCTTCTCATGACAGCTCCAAAACAATGTCAATTCCTGACCCAGACAGCACACAGCCCACTCTTATCCTAACAGAGGACCGGAAACAGGACTCCAGCAGTCTCAGAGAGGGCCAAGCTCCAGAAGAACTGCCCTTGTTAGGCTTAACTTCACTTGAAGCACAGAGGTCAAGCGGTCACCAGACTCACTGCGCAACTACTGCGTGCATGTGTTGAGCAGATGATGCATGTCAGACATCACTGTTTAGATTCAGTTAGTCCCATTTCCTAACCTTATTGATGATATTTATCTGATCTCATGTAAGGTCATACTTATTTTTTGATGAGCAACAATGAAAAAAAAAAGAAAAAGAAAGTTTGTACACATGACTTTTGTATTGCATTGAATTTGTGCAGTTTGACAGGAACATTATTCCACACACTTTAATCTGTAACTGCTTTTTGTTCTAAATGACAGTTTTGCTCCAGTGATTAAGAAACATACTTAGATTAAAAATTAATACAGTGGAATCCGGTTATGTCGACGGCCTCGGGGGTTGCAAAAAAGCATCAAGATAACCGATCGAGATAACCAACAGCCAATATGCTGATTTATTTGATGAAGCGATCGGTATGCTATAAAAATGTACATACACTGTATATGTTTGCTAACAACAAAAGGCATATGTGCACCAACTAACAGCAGAGATTTACCAGTATACAATAAAAACACCTTTGATTCTCGATACAAACCTTTAATTACATTCTCCAACATTGCAAACACAATGATGATTGAGAAGTGTAAGAACGATATGTGATTTCACTTCAGAGTCTCCAAAAGTCTCCAATAACTCCAGATAAAGTCGTTAGATTTGTCGCTAGTCGCTTTTTTGAAAATGTGTCGCTAATGTGGTCTGAATACTCGCTAAATATAGCGACAAAGGCGCTAAGTTGGCAACACTGTCCGCAAGTTTTTCTGCGGCTGCTCGGGACTGAGTGAAGCGTCACTGACAGAGCGACCATATGGACCGCGATCCACGTGCAACGCAAACTCAGCACATGCGTAGTAAACTCACGAGATAAGTCGCGAGATAACCATGTAAAGTGGAGAATTTGTCACTCTTTTGTGCTCGAGATATCAGGGTTTGGTGACATAAAATAATCGACATAACCGATAAGAAAATGCTTAAACAAATAGGGAGTTTGGCGGTTCCACTTCAAAAACGTCGACATAATAGGGTTGTCGAGTTAACCGAGGTCGAGATAAGTGAACTCCACTGTATTATGTGATTAAAAACTGCACATTTTCCCCTTAAAATTACATTGCTATCAAAGTCTGCGGTTACAAAAAACATAACCACATCATTATTCAGTTTCCTACTTATAGTCACAAACACAAGGTGGTTCGAATGCAGCTGCATTTAAAATAGTTTATTATAGTTTATTTATAAACATACACTTGCTATAAAAGCCATTGCATTTCAGCATCTTGTAGGTTGTCTTATATCGCTCATTTTTAAAAGGGTATAATAAATAGAGAATATGAAGATATTTGTCACACACATCTCACTCATCCTTGGATAATCCTTCCAGTAATTATTGCCTTACTTTTGTTGCAGTTCATATTCTTACAATGACACAAAATAAAACAAATGATATCGAAGCAACAGCCAAAAAAAAAAAAACGGATCTAAATGATGTTTTTTAATCAAATTTCAAATATTAACATAAAGGAAAAGCAGAAGTTATAAAAGCAGGAATTATATAATCTGTTGTTATTGTGCTTGATAATTCAATGACATTAGGGTTACACTGAATGTGAAATCCTTTCCAGGTGATTTAGATGAATATAAATATGGATATTTAACAATTGCACATCTCTAAATGCACATGAAATGACTGAAAAGCTTACAAAGGGTGTGCTTTTCATTTTTAAATCTCTTGCCGGACATTCATAGTGTTTGAATAAAGTACAAGGGTAAAAGCAGAGTGCTCAGTGCATATGCATAATACTCTCACCAATACACATTGGTAACTTGAAGCTTTGGATGCAAGGGTGGCCGACACTAGACATGATCTAGGAGAGCGTTTTCTAAGGCACAAACATTGCAGAAGAGAGAAAGGCAACAGAACACATAAAACCGATTGTAACGGAACATTTAAAAAAGCTAAAAAGGGTTACACTTTACATTACAGTGCTTAAGTTATTACATCAAATACATTTATGTCGAGCTGCTTCGCACACTGTTACTACTTTAGTAATTCATTTTAGTAGCATGTAATGTATGTGTAACATTGACATTGTAATGTAAAGCGGCGCCAAGGGAGATTTCAGGGATCATGCAATTTTCTAACCATTCAAATGCAGAGCAAAAAAAGTAAATATTAATAACAAAGTTGGAAAAATAATCAAATGGAAATGTAAGATCTACCTGCTAGCAACATGCGGTCTACATGGGTTGTTAAACAATACTGCACAAATAAAGTATCAAACCCCTCACTTATCAAACAAGACAAACAGGTAAAGGAATAGAACATTTAAATCAAATCCACTCCAGTTCATGAAGACATGTTTTTTTCTTTTTCAAACCATAAATAAAGGTAATGGACAATTTTATCTGTATTCATTTCATTTAGTCAGTTAAGGCATCAGGACGAATCAGCTAGGCCTAAGAGTCACACATCATGCGTTCGTCTGCTAGTACATCAACGGTTGCTTAACGTTTATTAATAATGTGAGAGACCTGCAAGACCTTTACAAAAACTTAGATTATTTTTTATTAATAAAATAACAGATGCAAAAATTTCTCGGATGAAAACTGGACGTTTGTGCTACCTCACAATAGAAGTGGATTGAGTCGCACTCTACGTTACAGTGCCCATGTTACACTTTATTCGTTCTTAAAGTTAGTTTGTGGAAATGTTTTTCTTTCCACGTCATTATAAGTATGCTTCTAGCTACACACCCTTGCTAGTGCATATATCATATTGTGACATTAACTTCACACTTATGAGAGCCATCAAAAATGTCAAATATCAAAAAGCCTGAAGAGAATCTTGCCGAGCATATAAATCTTACATTTATAGTTGACTACTTGAATACTACAACCTCATTTCCAGGAGAGTTGGGACATTTTGTGAAATGCCATAAAATCAAGAATCTGTGATTTGTTAACTCTCTTAAACCTAAAAGTACAGAGATTTCCAATGTTTTCACTGGCCAATTGAATTTGGTGGCAGAAGCAAATTAAAAGTCAAAAGGTTATAGAATAACCAAGTTAAACTGTTTTGAAACAGTCCACAACAAAAATCATGTTTGTGAGATCAGGCAAGTCAGGAAACCTCTGTTGCGTGACCTTCAAGCCCTCAGAGGGCATTACACGCGAAACCCTCATGCTACTGTGTTAAATACAGTCACATGAGCTTGAGAGAACTTTGGAAAACCATTGTCACAAAGTCTGATGCTGTATTAAGAAATGCAACTATATGTGCTTTGTTCAGATGAGTTCACCTTTTTAAAATGTTTTTAGGGGGGAAAAAAGGTGGTGTATATTGGGATTGTACAGAGACATACTGACATCTTTTCTCATTCTGCACACACTAAAACAGAGTGGTTTCTTACACACACTACACCATACAGTGGATGTGCTTGACTGACCCGCCAGATCTGTCTCTTTTTGAAAATGTGAGGTCCATCATGAAAAGGACAATTAGACAAAGATGAGCACAGATTTTTGAGCTGCTGTCTTGTAGCAACCGAGATTTGGCAAAAATTAGTATCCTCAGTTCTCAAATTATTAAAAAGTGGCAAACTCGCTGTGGCGAGCAGGGCGGGGTCGAGGGACCGTGAGAGCGTCACGAGAGCCGGTGGCGTGATGGATAATGAGCGACACCTGCGAGCCACCGGTGTCTCTCGATTCTCACGGAGGAGCGGAGACATAAAAGGAGGAGCGACGACAGTGAAAGCGAGAGAGGACCAGGCCTGGATTTTATGTTGTGTTTTGTGTGGGCGGCAGTCGACCGCGAGGGGCTGCCGCCATTACTTTCGTTTTGTATTTATGTTTTATTTTCATCATTAAAGTGTGTTAAACGTCTGCCGGGTTCCCGCCTCCTTCCCGTCAGTTACTGTAACAAGACACAGGTGTTTGTTATTTGCACTTGACCCACCTACGCCGCGCTCGTTTCTCCACTCCCTCTCTCCCGCTGCAAACCCCGCTGAACCACGCCCCCCTCGCCACACTCGCCAACTTTTTATTGCAGCCATCAAAATCTAAATTTATATTTTGTAATTACAAAATACAATTAAGCTGGTTAGTGAAGACATTGTTTCTTTGTACTGTTGTCAGTTAAAATAAGGTTAAAGAGAATTAACAAAAATCACAGAATCTTGATTTTATTGCATTTCAACTTTTCTGGAAATGGGGTTGTGTGTGGGTTAATGGCACAGGCATTTGACATCATCTTTATCGTCCTATTAAGTACTGTGGTTTTGTTTCTGATGTCCTTAAACGAATGCATTTGTGTAAAATATGTTTCTGGTCCTATTGCTCTTGAAATGTGTGTAACATGGCCACTATGAGGTAAAGTGTTACCATCACTCATTCTAAAGTGTAAAACTAACAGTATAAACAGACTTGCTGTAATATATTTTATGGACTCTTTATCATGTCATATTTCAGAAAGCACAAAAACAGTCAAACAAAGTCCAGAGGAAAACCCATCATGCGTTCATGATTCCAGTTTTGACGTTAAAGTCTATGCTTGATTGTGCTGTAAGGAAAATAGTTGGAAATGTTGTATAAACATAAAATCCGTTTTTCTTGGGTCTGGTCCTGGCTTGGTTTAACCTGATTTCGGTTCCATTTCCTTGTCAGAAGTGCAGAGGCCTCACAATGTTGTTGGCTGGCCAGCAGCTGCAAGGAGGGAGGAGCGCATTAAAACTGGCCAGAAAATTGTCTTTACCAAATGTGCTGTGCCGTTTTATCCTTGTCAGAGACCGAGGCAACCTTATTATATAATAAAAATAGTATTACATTTAAAAAACTAATCATCTAAAAATATGAAATAACTATAATCCATTTCTGTATGTGTATAAATACATTTACAGAATTACACAAATGTCACGAACACCAATCTTACTACCAAAAAAGTTAAAATAAAGTAATGAATAGTTAACAAATAGAGAACTACTAAGGAGAGAATGTCAATGAAGAGCTTGATATGAAATATGGGATATGTGATGTACGAAAAAGAAAAATCAGTGCAATTATATAATTATAATTATTGTATTGTGCATACTTTCCAGTCATTTTTTTAAGTGAGAAAATGTAATTAGATAGATTAGATAAATTACACGTGTAATTATATTACAAAACAATTATCTTACTTTTTTATTGTTTTTTATTTGGAATACATAAACTATTTGCTATTTTTTGCATATTTTTTCTCCCTCCATTCTCCATGCTTGTACTACTTGTGTATATAATGTTCTAAACTTTGTATTGTAAGCACTCTTATGTACTTTTGTATCCTCAGGACAAATCGCTTTCTGTACTCCTCAAATTGTAAGTCACTTTGGATAAAAGCGTCTGCTAAATAAATACATGCAAATGTAAAAATGCTATGAAATTTGGCAAAGGAGTTTATTGTGCGGTTATTAAACACTGTACATAATTTGAATTGTGTTTTGTAAGAAAATGAAAAACTGTGACTCACATTTACATGATTTACATGATTTTGACAAAGTAAAAAGAGTTTATTTTCGATATGTTAACAAGTTCATGGTAAAAAAAAAACCTTTTAAATGAATTAAAATCTAATCTTACAAAATTCAGAAGATCATACACTTAAAACATTGACTCACCCCTTGATTTTATGTAGCATTCTTGACAATTAAGAAGTCCATTTCGAATTCTGACGTCAGTTCCAGCACTTGTGTCGCCAAGTAACCCTTTACACACGCCACACTAGAACACATCAGATTTTCATATAAGAAGACGTAGACGTTACTCTCTCTCACACACACACACACACACACACACACACACACACACACAGAGAGAGAGAGAGAGAGAGAGAGAGAGACTAACACAAATGAGTATTACCTTAAAACACTGAATGTGGAAGTACAGCCCCAAGGTTTCAATGATCATAGCTGCTCCTTTACCCAATGGATGAGCACAGCTGGAGCAAAGCTTCTTTCCACTTACTGACCTGCAGAGGGCGTCATAAAAAGCCACATATCATTGAGTGCATCTCAATCAGCTCCCTTGCTAATTCAGGCCCTGGAAAGGACAGTAAAGACGGGCTCACTACACACTGGGACATCAATGACTCTATTTCCTGCGACAACTTCTCCTCATTGCACAGCAGCACTACTAGTATATATGAACAACAGCAGAACTTATGTCTTTCTGACATTATGTTTTAATGTTATTCAAAGTACTTTGCTTAAACGTTTTAACATTTTAGCATTACATTTTAGCTGTAAATAAATTATAAATGTTTATTGCCTGTCTAGCGATGTAAATTTATGGTGAAATATAATTAAATAATGATTAAAATAATAATATTAAAGAAAACATCTATTATGTGTTAAGTGTAGTGAGTTGGCTCAGGTGATTTAACTTTAGTGCTTCAGAACCTTGTTAAGGATAAAATACTAAAACTGTCAAGGTTAGTGGAGAGATGAGTAAGGAAGAAGGATACTATTATTATTAAATGTAAAATAAAACAAATACAAACCAAAACTGCCCCAAAGGGGAAAACAAGACTTACTTGACAGGGTTTGACTAGACAGACGTAATGACAACATTAAAGCGACAACAAAGCGGCACTGGACAGCACACATACGAGGAGAATAAATAGGGAACACATGAGGCGGGTAAATGAGGGAGGACAGGTGGAGCAAATCAAACAATAACGAGGGAACAAGACAGGTGGGGTTACACCAGGGGTGGGCAAACTACGGCCTGCGGGCCATATGCGGCCCGTTGGGCTTTTTAATCCGGCCCGCCGAACTTGTAGAAGTTATATTATTAATTTAAATTTGATTATAATTAAACCTCCTTCATTTGACTTTTCCCTGTAATGTCAGTGTTTCCCCAACAGATGGCACACTCCAAAGACATTGAGCTTTATTTGAGTGTGATGTTTTGCACTTTGAGCTCTTCAGTAAAAACAAACGGGCCGAAGAAAATTAGACAGTTAGTATGTTTTTCGCTGACGTCCGATTAAGGGCTGTATATCTGATATGCCAAGAAACTCTAGCGGTTTTTAAAGAATACAACATCAGCCGTCATTTTGCCACAAAACATGCCACCTACGCTAGCAAAAAAAAAAAAAAAATCGGACAGCTAATGTACAGATTCAGTACAGAAGATGCTGCCGTTATTTGGCTCAACCTATGTGTGTGAACAGATATTCAGCGAAAGCCCGTCACAGAGCCGAGTTAACTAGCCAACACCTATTTCTCAGGATTACTGGTAAGCTTTTTGGTTGCCTTCAGCGACTAATTTAATTGGTTTAACTTCATCTATCAGGAGTGAGCACACCTGGCGGCGTCATCATTGGTTGAGCTGCGTGCCTCTTCGCTGTGATTGGTGTATGATTCCCCGTGTTGTCAGCTGATCTGCATCTCTCTTACGGGGATTGAACACCGCTATCGAAAGGGAACGTCTCCGGTTACTATAGTAACCTATGTTGCCTTTGAGTAGGATTCAGGACATGAACATAACCGTCGTATTCGCGCTTGTCTAGCAGGCAGAGTTCAGTTATGATTTTGAATTTTTTCAAATGAATTTTTTTCAAATTTTTCTTATGTTATTTAAACTGTCTGTCAGTCAGAGCTGCATCGCATGGTTATCCCGTAAAGTTTCAGAAGTTATGTGAAGGGATGGAGTTCGGATCTGTCCTGAGAATCGCCACAACAAAACTAACTCCAGACTTTGATGCACTTGCAAAAAAGGAGATCAACAACACTGTTCCCACTGAAACTGAATGGGAGTTTATCTATTGTGTTATTAAATCAATACATTAGGAAAACAATTTATCAATGAACCCTGATGTTTTGGTGCATGTTAAAGGCCAAATCTCTTCATGTAATGGTTTTTATATTTCATTTATATTAGTTCACACAAACACACTATCCTTCTATTCTGGGCAGGCCCCTTTGTCAAATTTTAGAAACCAATGTGGCCCGCGAGACAAAAAGTTTGCCCACCCCTGGATTACACAATGACAGGACACAAACACGCAGCCACTGTGAATCCATGTGTCCACATGAAACAAGACAGCGTGCAGCCAGTGAAAACACAAACTACACGCAACACATGAAATGCAAGACACAAACATGAAACCACACAGCTGATATAAACACGAAATGCGTGCTTTACAGTACACGCGGACAAGAGAGCACATGGCCCAAGTGAAGCTCGAAACCGCGCCTGCTTACAACAGGGACAAACACACTGACCATTAATGTCCGAATCCCGACACAAAACCAAGACTGAACAAAACCAAAGTGTCGGGATCGAACATCACGCCCCGCACACAAGACACTTCACAGACAAGATAGGAAGCCGCAAGCTCCCACAAAGACATAACAATAGGGCAGTGTCAGAGCTCTGTCACTGAAACACTAGAAAACAAGACCAACGTGACAGAACCCTAACAAAAGCATTTATTAATCTTAAATTCAACGTTTAATATTTAAAACATTACAAAACAAAAGTATCTGTTGTTATTTAATGGGCATGAGTTAACATGATCTAACAATGAGCAGTTGTATTTATATATCTTTTTGTTAATGTTAATGCAATAACTAATGTTAACTAACAGGGTCTTATTGTAAAGTTTTAAGGTGTGTTCACGTCATGCCATAATTATGAGATTTCAACTTGCAAAGAGTGTTCACATACACGAAATTACAACTACTACAGATTCATTTAGATGTTGACACTATTGCCATAAAAATGCATAATTCCTAGCCAGAGGACGGCTGAGGAACAACTCTGAGTAGAACGTTGTGTGTTATCATCTCAAAGTTACGGTAATTACAACATGGCGTGAACTCGGCTTTGCCATAATATCTGTCCGATTATAAATAGGTTTATGCACAGTGGTGTCCACAAGTCTTAGAGCAAGACTTTTTTTTTCAAATCCTGAACATTTATTTCCAGGTTTAAATTAATTTAAAACACAACAATTTGGACCCACATGTTTGGACCCCCAATATGTATATTTTAAAGTGGTAACAAAAACAAAATGCAATGCAAATATGCAACTTAAATGAATGGGATTGTGTGCACATAAGCACTTGGCATGATTATGTAACTCCTGAAATGAAAGCATTTATTATGCCTTATAAATATGGTGACAATACACTAAATTAAAGTAGATGCATCAACAGCATGACACAGCCACTGTTTCTGAAGCCTACAAGTGAAACGCTCCACACACACACACACATGATCGAGTATGTGTTGGAAGGAAGTTTCGTACCTGCTGGGTGATGGAGGTGGCGTGTCTTGTGATGGTGTGGGTGATTTTGATGGGTGTGTCCCTAAAACATTTTCACACGACCCAGTCCTGCCATCAGCCACACACACACATACAAGCATAGAAACAAAATTGTGAAGTCATATGCAGAAATGTTCCATGTGCCAGAAAAATAAAGAAAAAAATAACTCAAACTAATCTGATCTTTAAAACATCCTCCAGTCATAGCAAAGCCAAGCAGCATTTTGGCCCATATGTGTGTAAGCAAGCCAGCATGCACTCCCCCCCCCCACACACACATATACATATACACACCTCCTCATCCCTGTGGTCTGGCTCTGGGGTGGACTCTGTTTACGATCAAGTGAGGCAGTTTTCTTCAAATCCTCTTGCCTGCCTTTGGACTTACAGCTCCAAGAACCATCTGGAATAACACAGACAAAAACTTTTAGCAGATAATTGGCTGCTTTAATTGTATATGCATTGTGATTTATATATATATATATATATATATATATATATATATATATATAAACATTATTGTGATAGATGAGGAAGGCTCCTAAGTCTGGGCTATTCTTATTTTTAATATTTAAAAACAATTTATTTTTTATTATTTAAAGATTTCTGATATGTTGGTATAAGATGTTTGGCCATATCTAAAAACCTTTTGTCAAAAGTAGTGTGGCGTAAGTAACCAACATGCAAAGAAATCGTGACAAGAAATCAATAGACAATTCATTTAGATATTATATATGAATGTGTGTCAAGTTCATTAATTTCAGCTATTTTTTATGAAAGCTTTGTTCAGGTCAAATGTAGTAACCCTAAGAAACCCACTTAATATTTATGACTCAAAAAATATATATTATAAAACATATATAATAATATAACATTATATGTAGTGTTATATAATTAATAACAACAATAATAATAATGAATTATTACAATTATATTAAATCATAATTTGTTAAAAATAGGCAATTTTTGGGCAAATAATATTATTAACAATAGAAAGAAGATTCATAATAATAATTCATTGTGTCATTATATAAATAAAATAATAATTAAATATTATAATTTAAAAAATTAAGTTTTGAAAGTAAATATCATGTTGCATTTATTTCATAATAATTTTATATTTTATGTAAAACACTTAAATGTTTCTAATGATTTATAAATGGTGTTATTACAATAGTAATATGTATTATTTTGTTTGATACTTTTTTGTTTTAATAATAATTATTCACATCGATAGCCTATGTAAAAGGAACATTTTTGGCCAAATTGTGCAGCCCAACAAAACAAATCTGGTGCTCAACCAAAACAAATGGATGTTGTTTCAATTGTGATTAGTGATGTTGAGCTATATAAACAAAATTGACAATGATACATTACATTACGTTCCTGCAGTCTGTCATTTTTTGGCACATAACAAATTTTTTGTCTGAAAATATTTCTTGTCAAGGTTTTTTGTGTGCCCTGTATGGAATATGAATGTCTTTATCAGTCACATACCTGTTTAAGTGACGAACTGCACTACTTGTGGTTGTTTACAGATACTAATTATTATAATTAATAATTTGTTACATTTATTTAGCGCTTTTCTCTGCACTCAAAGCACTTGGACAGAGCATGAATTTGACATCCTGGGATTTTTAATGACTACAGAGAGTCAAGACCTTGGATTAATGTCTTTTTGACAGTATAGCGTCCCCATTACTACACTGGGGTGTTAGTATACACACAGACCACAGGGTGAGCACCCCACTAACACCTCTTTTCCCGGGAGGTCTCCCACTGGCCAGGCTCAACCCTGCTTGGCTTCAGTGGACCAGTCTTGGGCTATAGGGTGATATCGCTGTTGCAGAGATGGCTACAAAATGTTTAACCTCTGTAGCACCAGTGCCATGTTCAAAAAAAAGTTTACATATAGCCCTGACTGCATCACTTGACAGTTTTAGAGTGTTTTTTGTAACAAATAAATAAAATAAAATTCTTCAAAACTGTATGAAACCAACAAACATCACTTTAAGAAACAAAAGATTCAACCCAGATTGACCCAAGGTTAGTGTGTGTGTCTTACCCTGTATAAACTGCAGTTGTGGTGTAGCTGTTTGGGTCTCCTGAGGTTCAATCCTTTGACCATTCTGCTGACCTGGTGTGATTACTTGGTCAGGGCTAGAGAGATTATATCGAACATTGAAACAGCATTTTGGACTCACATGCAGAGTTATGATGTCAAGATTTGAATCTATATTTTTCTGCTACACCTTTTCCAATGACAGGGTGCCAGAATACATCAAAGCCAGCTCATTATAAATTACGTGGGGTTTTAGGAATTTGGGGCAGTTTATCAAACTCACATCCATAGTCAATGGCATTATTAATCTGCTCAGTGGAAACGCAAGCCATTCTGAGAGAGGTTTGCAGATCAACTGGCTGAACAGCAGCATCAGCACCGTTTCGGTGGAAAAGGTATTTCTGTATTCTAATGAATCCTGCATGTATTCCACCTGTGTGTCAGAATGTTACTCTGATTCGTCTGTGCGTTTTTCTCCAGCATTTCCTGTTTCTTGTCCCAGTCAGCCAGGGAGAGGACAATAGTGTCATGTGGGGCTGAGGGCTGGCTGAGGGTCGGAGCTTCGGTCACAATACTGGATGATAAAATTGAGGTGCGAGGGGTCAGCGGGGTCACCGTTTCCTCCAGTATCCGCATCTCCTATAGATTAAGATCTAATAAGTTGTCATTAAGAACTAATATGTTGTCATGTAAAACAATTAGAAAACCCACCTCTTCGTGGTGTCTCCTCTCCTCCTCTTCCACTTCTCTCTGAGCTCTCTCCCACTCCTCCTTCAGCTTCTCCTGCTCTCGCTGATATTTCTCCTGAAGAGAAAGAAAAAGAAGGATTAAAGAAGTGGTTCACACCAAAAGTTTAGTTTGTGTGACTTTCTTCCTTCCACGTAACACGAAAGAAGCAATTCTGAAGAATGTGCTGGTTGCTCTTTTTCTTACTATAGTAATAACAGTAAATTAGGCATAGTTACAACCAACTAACCCTAACCATATAGTAAGCATGTTGCACATGTTACTAATAAGTAATTATTTGTATAAATAACACACTAACAACAGCACTTAAAAATAAAATATAACCAGGAAGTCTAAGAAAACTCCTGGATATTTTAATATACTAATATATTTTTTCACCTTGTGAAAAAATCACCTTGTGAAAAATGTTTGAACACATTTTGGAAATACTTAATTTTGTTCTTTATTATTATTATTGTTCTTATTACACCACTTTTTATTTTTAGAGGCATACATTTTTTAAATGAAAGATATAGAAGCAAAATAATTTATAATGTTTATGAAAGTCTCTTATGCTCACCAAGTCATTTATTTAATCAAAAATACAGTAAAAGCAATAATATTTTGAAATATTATTATCATTTAAAATAACTGTTCAATATAATGATTTGGTTTAGTTTCTTTTCTATTTTTTCTGTTCCTGTTCGCCCTTCCTTCATTTACCTCTGTGCATTTAAGTCCTCAGTTTCCTTTATTCAGTCCCTTTTTTGTCTTGTTGTTCATTTCCTAGTTTTTATGGTTGTTCTATGGTAAATAAATATTTAATGTTGGTTATAGATCCTGCTTTAAACTTTCTTTACAACCCACCAGTGACAATATTACATATATAACATATTAGTATATGTTAATATATAAATATATTAAAATGTCATTAATTCCTGTCAAGGCAAAGCTGAATTTTATGCAGTCATTATTCTATTTTTCAGTGTCACATGATGCTTCATAAATACTTAAATAAATATGTTGATTTGCAGTTCAAAAGATTAGCATTAATGTCTCAGTTGAAAACAGTTGTGCTGCTTAATATTTGTAATAATAATAAATGCTTTTGTTCTGTGGAAACTGTAATACGTTTTCAGGATTCTTTGATGAATAGAAAGTTCAAAAGAACGTCATTTGAAATATATTATGAGTAATAATGTAAAAGTCAATTTTCATGTTCTTTCTTTTTTTTTTTTCAAATAGTACATCCTTCAAAACTAGTTCTTTTATATTCTACAGAAGAAAGTAAATCCTCCAAAGTTTGGCTGTGGTTATACAGAAGTCAAAAAACAGTGTGATAAATTGGAGAGAGGATGAAGAATAGATAGGAACAGATAACACCAATATCAGAGGAAGTTGCTGTTACAGAACAACCAGTGCGCATTTCTTTCAGACAAACCCCAAGCTGACTATTGTACCTGCAGCAGGCGTTCCTGCTCCTGTTGCCATCTCTCCTGCCGTCTTCGCTCTTCATTAGGATCCCACGTCCAGTGATCAACCCTTTTTGCAAGGTTCAACATTGGGGTTTCAATCTGATTCACGCACACACACACATTTAAAAGAAGACAGGAAGAAAAGGAAAGGAATGTAAGAAGACAGGGTGCACCTACACTATTCCAACTTTTTATGAGCACTTGAAAGGTGGTCTGAGACGCTGAAACACCAGTGAGGAGACATCAAACACAACCTGCTTCAAAAATACACATCCCTAGACTAGCTGTTATGAGTGACTCAGGGAAAAAAGTCTGAAAAGAGGTGCAGAAAGAGGAAATAAGGAAAGATTTTGGAAGAATGGGTGTGAGTTTAGCAAGACTGAAGTACTTACACATTCAGTTGAGTAGTCAATCCCTTCTGTGGAGGAAAGAAGAGGGAAACAGAGGCTTTAGAAACTCATCATACACTCAATAATATCGTCTTATGCTAATGAAAGTGATAGCGCCACAGAAGTTTAAACTGGTGCACAGATACACAGAGCATAAAACACTAAAATGACACAGAGAAAGACAAAAAAGTGAGAGACAGAAAGTGTTGAGGCATTATGGCTCTGTTAACAGCCGATACTGACATCCATCTCATGAATCTCTTTCAAGACAGATCCCTGATTACACTTATTACATTAATATTTATTTACATGCACCTCAAAAGAGCCTCCTGTATCCTCTTTTGATTTTTAAGGCTAATTCACACTACAAATGCAGTGATGTCACATGTATCTGACCACCTTTGATCACAGATTGTGCTTGTATCACCTGAGATGGATATAAATACCAGGTATACATGGGGCCAAAACAAGAAATTCTCTGAGAGTTGTTTAAGTTCAGACATGGAGACAACAGAAAAAGCAATATAACAAAGAACATCCTAATTTCTACATGATTAATACATAACTTAATAAATGTATTCTATGCTCATGGAGTGCTTACGTATGTCCATGCTACTGATGCCTGATGAGGACAAAATGACACATACAGTACATCTATGTTTAGAAGGAAAGGTCTGTAGTTGTTGAGAGTGGGTAAACTTAATTATCTCGTTTACGCCTCAATAAGGAACTGCAAGACTTTTGTCATGTGACTATACCAGTAAATATTAACTATAAACTGTTAAATCAGTCACATGAAATTTTCTACATCACTCCAATTTTCTACATTTTCTTTTTATGTTGAACTCTCTTATACACACTAAGGATGACTTTATTTGATCAAAAATACAATAAAATCAGTAATAGAGTGAAATATTATTGGAATATAAAATAACTGATTTTAAAATGTAATTTATTCCAGTGATTTAATTTTCAGCTTCATTACTCGTCTTAAGTCAGTCACATGATCCTTCAGAAATCATTATAGCATGCTAATTTGGTGCTCAAGAAACATTTCTTATTATCAATGTTGAAAACGGTGCTGTATAATATTTGTGTGGAAAATCATACATGTATGATACATGTTTTGTTTTCAGGATTCTTTGAGGACTAGAAAGAACTGCATTTATGTGCTCTCTCTCTCTCTCTCTCTATATATATATATATATATATATATATACACACACACACAAAACTCTTTACTGTTAGTTTTGATAAATATAATATGCCCTTGCTGAATAAACGTATTAATTTATTTCCAACAACAACAAAAAAAAAACTTACTGACCCCAAACTTTGAACAGTAGTGTGTAATATAGTATTTCACATCTGTCTCCTTTGTCCTTAACTATAGACGACTTTAATTAAAAGTGGCACAGTTCCCCCCTCTCTCCTCTACATTTAAATACAGTTTCAAAAATATTGCCTCATAGTGCCCTCAACAGACAAGCATTTACTGTACAATGCACCTCCACAGGAGAAATCAAAGGAGGCTGACAAACGAGAGATGATGCAGATGGATTATCTGCAGTTCGTGGAGAAGAAAGCCCTGTGTGATTAGTTCATCTATCGGTTTTACCTGTTGGAGCGAAGAACTCCCAGCGTAACCTAGAGCTACTAGAGGAATGTGAGGACTCTAACAGACCCACACACACATCAAAATGATACCAGCCAGAAAAGATGGATAGTCAATGAAAGAGACAAAAAGCAAGAGAAAAAGATAAACCAGACAGGAAGGTAACCCAAAAGAAGATTTAGTGGAGGTAAATGGATGACTAAAAACTGGAAAAGTTGGAGTAAGGATTAATTTGTTCATTACATTATGAGAGATTAAAGATGTGGCAAGTGGAGTTGTATTACCTGTCAGAGAGAGCGAGTATGAAGTCTGGTCAGCCTTGCTGGTCTCGGCACTTGAGCTCAAATCACTTGAATTATGGACTGAACCAAGCTGGTGGGAACGAATGGTAATCGTTATATATTCTCCATTTTATATTTGCACGTTCACATGCAATTTTATGTCCATTTTGTGAAATACAACGACTGATCAATCAGAATCAAGTATCAAAGATGCACTCTATGAAGCATTAAACAAAAGTCACCCGAACAAGATAAGTTCTACTCCCAAACTAATCCTTTACTTTCAGCTAACTTAAGGCTTTATATTTAGGAATCAGTGGATGCGTTTCAAAAACCATTGAAATCTTACTAAAAAGAGAAAAGAGCGAAGTCAAGGCCCACCTGCTTTGTGCAGGACATGTCATTTGGTGGGATTTGGTGTGTCTGAGTGAGTTCTGTCACTATGGTTGTTGTGACAACACAGTTGAGCTTCATCATTGTGTCTGGCATTGGCTGCTTTCCTGATGAAATATGAAAATTCTGTTAATATAAAAACGATTCAGTATATACCTTTGCTTCAAAGGGGTCACATCATATTACCATACTTTATATGTGCTTGATTAGAACTTTGCATGTAATTGCACGTAGTGTGAAGTCGTTGAACACAAATGAAATGTGAGCACTCAAGCATCAGTGTATTAATCTAACTGACATCAGAATGTTACGAAAGTTGGAACTACTGAAAGAGATTGTCCACCTAAACTCTGTTATTATTTAGTCCCCCATTTGCCTTTTTTATTCTGTGAAACACAAAATACACTCACCTAAAGGATTATTAGGAACAACGGTTCAATTTCTCATTAATGCAATTATCTAATCAACCAATCACATGGCAGTTGCTTCAATGCATTTAGGGGTTGATCCTGGTCAAGACAATCTCCTGAACTCAAACTGAATGTCAGAATGGGAAAGAAAGGTGATTTAAGCAATTCTGAGCATGACATGGTTGTTGGTGCCAGACAGGCCGGTCTGAGTATTTCACAATCTGCTCAGTTACTGGGATTTTCACGCACAACCATTTCTAGGGTTTACAAAGAATGGTGTGAAAAGGGAAAAACATCCAGTATGCGGCAGTCCTGTGGACGAAAATGCCTTGTTGATGCTAGAGGTCAGAGGAGAATGGGCCGACTGATCCAAGCTGATAGAAGAGCAACTTTGACTGAAATAACCACTTGTTACAACCGAGGTATGCAGCAAAACATTTGTGAAGCCACAACACACACAACCTTGAGGCGGAAGGGCTACAACAGCAGAAGACCCCACCGGGTACCACTCATCTCCACTACAAATAGGAAAAAGAGGGTACAATTTGCACGAGCTCAGTAAAATTGGATAGTTGAAGACTGGAAAAATGTTTCCTGGTCTGATGAATCTCGATTTCTGTTGAGACATTCAGATGGTAGAGTCAGAATTTGGCGTAAACAGAATGAGAACATGGATCTATCATGCCTTGTTACCACTGTGCAGGCTGGTGGTGGTGTAATGGTGTGGGGATGTTTTCTTGGCACACTTTAGGCCCCTTAGTGCCAATTGGGCATTGTTTAAATGCCACGGCCTACCTGAGCATTGTTTCTGACATTGTCCATCCCTTTATGACCACAAATGTCCATCAACTTCAAGATGCTATCCTATCAATATGGACCAACATTTCTAAAGAATGCTTTCAGCACCTTGTTGAATCAATGCCTTGTAGAATTAAGGCATTTCTGAAGGCGAAAGGTATTAGTATGGTGTTCCTAACAATCGTTTAGGTGAATGTATATTTTGAAGAACACTAGGCACCAATTAACACTGGAGCCCGTTGACTACCATAGTATGGACAAAAAAGACATTTCGAAAAAATTAAATAAAGTTCCACAGAAGAATAATTATTCCTACAATTTACAGTGGGTGAGTATATTATGACAGAATTTTCATTTTGTGGTGAACTATCCCTTTATTTTCAACAAATTGTCTTTTTGGACCGGGGAGAAAGTTTTATGTTAATTTCTCATTATACAGTGGAGTTCACTTATCTCGACTCACGGTTAACTCGCCAATCCTATTATGTCTATGTTTTCAAAGTGGAACCGCCAAACTCCCTATTTGTCTTAGCATTTTCTTGTGAGTAATGTCAATTATTTTACGTCACCAAAATCTAATATCTCGAGCAAAAAAAAAGAGGACAAATTTGCCACTTCACATGATTATCTCATGACTTAGAGTTCACTGCGCATGCGCCGAGTTCGCGTTGCACGTGGATTGCGGTCAGTGTTGCCAACTTAGCGACTTTGTCGCTATATTTAGTGAGTTTTCAGACCACCCTAGCACAAATTTTCAAACAAGCGACTAGCGACAAATCTAACGACTTTATCTGAAGTTATTGGAGACTTTTTGAGACTCTCTGAAGTGAAAGCACATATCGTTCTTACTCTCCTCAAGTAGAAAAATGTTTGTTGTCTAAAAAATAATTTAATCACTGCACAAATATAAATCACTGCTTCTGTTCTAACACGCGGTCTGCTCAGCGCCGCTGCGGATTGAAGATCCAGGTTATTAAAAGATGGGACGAAGCCGAATTTGTTGAGAAAGCACATTAGAAAGGCAGAACGCAAGAAAGTATGCAATCTAGTACAGCGTGACGACCTCATGAATATGTTATGACTGTTTACGTTGTGAGCGAAATTGTGTTTGCAATGTTGGAGAATATAATTAAAGATTTGTATCGAGAATCGAAGGTGTTTTTTTTTTGTATACTGGTAAATCTCTGCTGTTAGTTGGTGCACATATGCCTTTTGTTGTTAGCAAACATATACAGTGTATGTACATTTTTATAGCACGCCGATCGCTTCATCAAATAAATCGCCATATTGGCTGTTGGTTATCTCGCTAAATGGTTATCTCGACGCTTTTGCAACCCCAGAGGCCGTCGACATAACTAAACTCCACTGTATTACCCCTAAAAATAAACAAAATGCTTAATATTGAAATCTTTTTATAATATTATAATCTTCAACCTGCTGGTTCGGACACCAATAGTGCAGTTGAAGTGTCTTCTTTGATATTTTCTTCTTGTGAAATAAGAGAGCATTCCTTTTCCATCTTTACAACTTCTTTCTCCTGTTCAGGAATGGAAGTCTGTAAGTTTCGCTGGTTGTCTGAAGCTTCTAACACAATTAGCTCCTCATTTTGTTGACTTTGAGTGGCTGGCTTTGGAGGTGAAGGAGAGACGTTGATAGGAAGATGCATAGAATCTCTGTCGTCCCTCTCTCTGCTCTCCTGCTGAGTGCTGTCACCATTCACACGTATCAACCCATCACTCTGTATTAAAAACAAAGAACACATTTATTCAAGCTGATTATGTACCCAAAAATGAGAGATAATTTCATCACCTTCACGTCATTCTTACTTGGAACATAAAAGGAGTCTAGCAGAATGTCTAGATTAGTATTTTTCATACAAAGGAAGCGAATGGTGACCACAACTAAAACTGGTTCCATTCACTTGTATTATATGGAAGAAAGCAACTTGGACATTCTGCTAAATCATTTCTGTTGCGTTTTATACAAGAAAGAAAGTCATACAGGTTTTGAACAACAAGAGGGTGAGTAATGACAGAATTAAAACTTTTGGGTGAACTATCCCCCAAATAGAAAAAAAGAAAAAAAATTGTCTCATGGAGTTTCAAACTGGGGGCTGTGGACCATAGAAAATTTGAGGGGAAGACACTATTTTTTATTATTATTAATTTGTTTGCTTGGTGTTATTATGTTTGAAAATCCTAGCATTGTCCTACCTAGTTGATAATGAATTGAGCTTAATGTCCTGGGTAAGATATGCTTGCCTTTAGTGATTTGCGGAGGCCTTGGCTGAATTTTGGCTGGCTGTAGGGTTTTGGGGCAATGAGGGGTACAGGCTTTGATGGAGCAGGAGGAACTCGTATGGCTGTTGACAGGACTTCTGGAGCTTTGATGGACTTGGCAGGTGTTGGATCGGTAGTTTTGGGCTGTGCCGGTGCCTGTTTTTGTGCAGTCTTCTGATCTATATGGACACTGTGGTGTGTTTGGGTACTTTGTGCAGGCTCTGGAACCTTTGCTTCTACTAAGGCGGTGCATGTTGGCTTCTTCTCAGGCTGATGGAGAGGTGACACGTGCATAGGTGAGGCAGCAGAAGGCAATTTGGGGAGCTGGAGTTTCTCCAATATGGCATCACTGATGGTGAAACGGAGAGCATAACGTTGAAGCACAGCTGCTTTTTCTTCTGGAGTGGAGGCTTTACAGTATTGTTCATGAAGCTCCTGCTCTCTACGCACTCTGAAAGAGAGAGTGAGATCAATAGAATGTCAATAACATTAATTCTTAGTTTAAGACACATGTGCAAAGTTCTTAGAAGTGCACTCTGTATTCATGTTGCTTTTCATATTTTTAAAATCTAAACTTTAAATGAATCTAAAAATAAAAAGTAATAACAAATATTCCAATAACAAAACATATTCTAGTTTAATACATTTTAAAATGTAATTTTATTCTGTGATGTCAAAGCTGAATTTTCAGCATCTTCAGTCACATGATCTATCAGAAACCATTCTAATATGCTGATTTGGTGCTTAAAATGTCTTATTGTTATCAATATTGAAAACATTTTTGATACTTGAGATTTTGTGGAAACTGTGATACATATTTTCAGGATTCTTTGATTAATAGAAAGTTAAAGAAAACTGCCACGGTTGTTCCCTTCCAGGTCCCTTTATGTATCTTCCAGGTCCTAAGTCCCGCCAGCTGTTCCCTATCTCGCATTTGTCATTTAATACCTTCCTGTGCTCCTTTGTCTTGGTCAGTTGTAAACATTTCTATGTTCCTGTCATGTCCGTGTTGAATACGAGTGTGGATGTTTCCGAGTTCTCCAGGTCTGCACTACTAAGTGCCATTTTCAGTTATATTTAAAGTGTTTTGGTTTTTGTTTTGGAATAAAGAGATTTCTATTTGGATCTTGTTCTCCGAGTCCTGTCCTCGCATCGCACTCGTTCCCGATTGGATGACAAGAACAGTATTTAATTGTAATATATATACTTTTTGTACCCAATGTAAACGTTTTTACTGACACTTTCTGAATAAAAATATGTATTTCTATCTACTCAGACTTTTGAATGGCAGCATAGTTTTCAAGAATTTAATTCTTCGACATCTTTGACTTCTAAATTAATTTGAATCCAAAAATTTTAAACATCTTCAATTTAGAACTCAATGACTTGAATGTATTCTTGAGTAAATTAATAAATTGGACCAAAAAAAAGAGCATCAAGTCTTTGGCTCTTAAGCAGGCCTTAGCTGATTTCACAATCCTTGTCACTGTACTTCAATGTCAAAACATGCATCATACTCACTAAACCCACACAGTCAGCTAAAACTAATTCTAGAGGGTAAAAAGACTTCAATTAGTCTCACTTCTCTTCTACTATTTCTTTGTATGTTTTGATGCTCTTCCTGCGATGACCGGCTCCTCCACCCGTTGTCATTAGCTTCTCCATCATCTTCCTCTCCTCTTCCTTTTTGATCAGATCTTGAGAAGCACTTCGTCTCCGATTCTTCCAGCGAGCCAAGTCCTACACAGAAGCCAGAAAACGTACACATGTATACACTTGTGAACTTGTTAAACAAATGTTTGTGTGTGGGTATGTACTGTATGACTCACGTCCTGCCACTGGTCCTCCTCCTCCTTGAGTTTGTTGTACTGGTTGTGTAGGTGCTCGTGCCGTGATTGGCTGTGTGCCCGAAGGTAGGCAAGCTCATCCTCTTCATCACGCATGTCAATTAAACTCACACTCCTTTGAATAGCAAACAAAAACAGACACATTTACAAGTGCTTTAACGCTTTTAGTTAAAGAAAGAAAAATTAAAAAGCTAGATCCAAAATAATATTACATCTCTTCCTCTGAGACCTGAAGACACAAAGACAGGACATTCTTGATAATAAATATGAAATGTCAGTATGATGTTAACTAGGAATGACATAGAAGAAATGTTAGCTGAGGAGCAACACGGTTATCATGACCATTTTACAATACAAACAGAACAACTACAGTAAAAGTAGATCTACATATATATGGTAATATAATTTCTTTATTGCTCAAAAAAACACTCATGTTGTTCAAAACCCATATTACAGATTCATCAGATTTCAGTGTGTTTCTTGCATCACATCAGCATCCTCTTTGAAGCTGGAAAGGTCCAATTTATCGTAAATGACCGGCACAATCTTACCCCAGCCCCACACATTAGCCATATAGATTTAGAACAACATTAAGGTGAGTAAATTAATTTTCGTTTTTTCACTATCTCTTTAATGCAACTGGGTATGCGGTGGTGGATTAATGTTCTAAAAGAGCATGTAGCCACCTTCTCCAGGAAAAATAAGTATCCACCACAGCAAACCATGAGAAAGATTCAAACATACGTTATTACATGCATTTGTAGTGGCAGGCTTGACTACTTAGCTTTTGAATATGCATGCATAAAGAGTAAGTGAGAGTATTGTTAATGTAGAAATGGTTGTATATCTGAATGTGAATAGAGACGCTGTTGAATACATGTGTTTAAAGTACATGCAGCCGCTCAGTTCTGCAGCAACAGCAAGAAAGAGAAGGAACGAAAGATGGAAATATAGAGAGAAAATAAATGAAACTTACTCTGTTTCATCAGAAACACTAGTAGCTCTGAATCTAGAACATTAATGAATAAAAAAATTAAGTTGAGCTGAAGAACAAAAATGCTGAACATAATAGAACACCTCTATAAATGTAAAATACTGATTATTACACATCAAAGTAAAAGCCTACCGCCCTATTCTACACACACACACACACACACACACACACACACACACACACACACACATACCCACGCATGCATGCATACAAACATACACACACACACACAGAAAAGTTGGAACATTTTATAAAATACAATCAAATCAAGAATTTATGATTTGCTAATTCTCTTTAACCTCTATCTGGCTGACAAATGTACAATAAAATATTTCCAATGTTTTTACTGACCAACTTCATCGTATTTTATAAATATAAACAAATTTCGATATTGATGGCTGCAACAAATGCACTCCAAAAAAGTTGGAACAGAGGCATGTTTGATACCGTCACATCACCTTTCCTATTGATTACACTTTTTAATTACTTGAGAATTGAGAAAACTAATTGTTGCAGTTTTGCAAGTGAAATGTTTGCCAAATGCCTCAAACGTTGTCTCTGTCTGATAGATATTTATCTGACAGATATTTACTTCAGCACCTGTTGCTGAAGAAACTCTGGATGGTCTCTTTTGTCTTTCTGACTGAGAATTCAACATCTATTTTTCCCCTAAAAACATGCAGAAACATGGACTCATCTGAACAAAGCACATATTTCCACTGTTTTGAGATGAGCTCAGGCTCAGAGAATGCATAGAATTGATGAATGGCTTTCTCCTTTGAGATTCAAGTTGCATTTCTTAATACAGATTCAGACTTTAAGTGACAATGGTTTTACAAAGTTCTCCCAAGCTCATGTGACTGTATTTAACACAGTAGCATGAGGGTTTCGCATGTAATGCCGTCGGAGGGCTTGAAGGTCACATACAATCAACAGAGGTTTCCTGCCTTCCCTTTCACAGTCTGAGATTTCTTTGGATTTCCCTGAATCATTTCACAATACTATATATGGTAGATGGTAAAAGACCTTAATACTTAGCAATCTTGCACTTAGAAATGAGACTTTGAATTGGCAGTTCTCTCATGAAATATGGCACAAAGTAGTGAGCCATGACTCATCTTTGTTCGCAAAGATCGAGCCTTTGGTGGATGATACTTTTATATCCATCATCATACACTGTTATCAATTCACCTGCTTATTGTGGACTGTTTCAAAACAGTTTAACTTGGATATTCTATAAACTTTTCACTTTTATTCCGCCTCCGACCTTTTTTGGAGTGTGTTGCAGCCATCAATATAAAAAAGTATTTATATTTACAAAATATAATTAATTTGGTCAGAAAAAAAATTGGAAATCTTTTGTCAGTTAAATAAAGATTAAAGAGAAATACAAATCACAGAAAACTTGTCTGGAAATATTCATGTATATACACACATACATATATATATATATATATATATATATATATATACACAACCCTTTACTTCCTTAATATTCTTTCCTGATCATATTGTGCACAATTCCATGGTGAAAGTTACTCCAAAAAACAAACTTGCAAAATATTCTGCTAAATATTCACACAGTTCATCAGTAAGATTTCAGTGGGTTCTGAGCATCAATTTTATGTTGACTTTAAAGGTGCCATAAGTGATGGCATTTTAACTGCTCTTTCCAAAATCCCACCCTCTAAAGACTTGTAAGCAAAGCTGACTTATTTAAATAAAAGAGTTGAAATAAAATAATAATATTCCGATAATATAATACCTTATAGCACCTTTAAAGGTAACCATTGCACCAGTGAGCGAAGTAAAGAGAATCAGTCATAAAATGCACAGATACAGGCATGAAACACTCTTTCCATGCAGAAATACAAAAATACATTTGAGTAAGAGCTCTTTTCAAAAGTAAGAAATTGGTCCTGAAAGTGCTTTCTCACATTGGGGGGAGATCATCATCTTCCTGCCAAAGGGACCGACGTGAGGGTTGGTCGGGAATGGGGGAGGGGCTTTTGGTAATAGTCTCATCTTTAATAAGACTTTCATGTCCCAACACACCCACAGAGCCCGCCTCCTGTCTTTCCATCATCTGATGGCACTTCCTACGCATGTCCTCAGCATCTCTTGGGGGCGGGACCACAGAGCTAAGGGTGAAGCTGAGAAAGTTGCCATGGTTACAAAAGCAAAGCAGGGCAGTGAAAGGGAGGCTGAGGCACTGTTCTCTGACTACAAATCAAACCAGCCAGAAAGAACTGAGAAAACAAGAGTAAAAAAACATTCAAATTCAAAGGCCAAAAGACCTATTACGAGTATTCACCTATTGAGGGAAAATACTTGTGACGACTGGATATATATACGCGTGTGTGTGTGTGTGTGTGTGTGTGTGTGTGTGTGTGTGTGTGTGTGTGTGTGTGTGTGTGTGTGTGTGTGTGTGTGTGTGTGTGTGTGTGTGTGTGTGTGTGTGTGTGAGAAAAAGTGTTTGCCCCCTTTCTAACTTCTTTTTTTGTTTTGCATGTTTGCCACACTTAAATGTTTCAGATCATCAAACAATCAAAACCCAAACCTACATGGCCCGATGTGTAAAAGTAATTGCCCCCTAAACCTTTCACTTTTACACACAGCGCAATGTAGTTTTGGATTTTATTTTCCATTAATGATAACCTTCATTTAAAAATTGCATTTGGTGTTTACTTGTGTTATCTTTGACTAAAATTTTAATTTGTTTGATTTAACATCAAACATTTAAGTGGGACAAACATGCAAAAAAAGAGAAAGAAATAAGGAACAGTGCAAACACTTTTTCACACCTCTGTATATATAAACACACACATGTAATCTGAGAAAAGCTCCCAAATTAAAATAATGTACCGGTATTTGTCATTATTTGCATTTTAAAAAAAGTTTTTTTTAAATAACTTTCTTTTAAATAAATCACAATAAATTAATAGGATAAAGTCAAATTAAAGTCTACAAATATGATACAGCTCTCAGAGTGAATGCCAAACCGGTTACAAATATTAGTAAACAGACAGTAGCCACCAAAAAACAATGACGCACAAGACATCTTTTTTCTGTACTCTGAAAATAAACTGCACACAGCAAGCTCAAACCCACATTTAAAAAACTGTTAATAATTTAATGCAAATTTAAAAACAAAAATCTTTTGCACAAGCACCATACAAGCAACATTCCTTGCACTCATAGACAAACGCTTCATTCCAGGGGGTCCTAACCTGTCCAGAGAAGGGGCTGTCTCTTGCTCTCTAGTCTTGAAGTATGACTGCGATCCACTAACATGGGAGGTCTTTTGTTTGACAGCACCAGGTTTGGGTAGAATTGCATTAAAAGCCTGTCCTGCCCCTGCACTGGGCTTTTGATAAGATCCAGCTCTTTGCTCTAGCATGTCATCCTTCTCCAAATCTGGCAGATGACCATCATCCCCACATTCATCATCATCATCATCACCACCTCCAGAGCAATCAACATTAGTTGCAGATGAGTGCACAATGTCAGGGCTCTTTTGGGTCACTACACCAACTGGAACAGATGTCTTTGGTACTTGATCGACTGGTTCATTTCTGTTAAAATAGCATATGCTGATCACTAACTACACATAATTAAACTCTGTTTGATTTAGCACTATAAGTGCAAAACTCTACAAGGAACAACTTAATGCAAACAGGTTAAAAATAATACACGCATACATTCACTTCTCTAGGGAAAATAAATTGTTGAGTGATTTTTGCTTACTACTAAACATGTTCCGGTGTTAATAATACTAATTTCCAATAAATGGGTGGTATTAAAATTTGTTTTTTGTCTCAATAAAACACTAAAAACTAAAATCAGTTCTACAAATGAATTTAAAAATCATAAACACTTATGTACAGTAGAGAAAATTGCTATAAGATTTGTTTAAAATTACACTTAAAAGTGTTAAAGAATTACACTTTTAAGATTAACTACAAGTAAGTGTTACCCAGACAGTAAAGGTAATCTAAATACACTGCTCAAACATCACAGTATAGCACAATTAAACTTCAGGGATATAAATCTGTCCAGTTAGGAAGCATAAGTGATTGTGAATCAGTTTCACCCACTTTGGTGCAAATTAAATTGACAACAGGTGCACTGGAGAGGCAACATTGACATTAGGGCCCGACATCCTCTAGTCTAGTGGGACCTGTACTCAATGCTCAGTACCATGCAGCTCGATTGGTATTTTCCAGTGAACACCAGAATTCAAATCTGCCATTGGTGCACCGTTCTAACAGATGCACACTGAGCACATGTGATAGACATTAAAGGGAACATTATGCTGCATGCAACATCAAACAGTATAACCGGTAAAAAAAATTCAAATTTAATATTTCATTAATTGAGATCCAGTGTGTGATTTAAGTGTTCAGTTTTTTTTTTTTAAACAGTGTGTAAAAATAAGGGAAATTATTTAAATATTCAAATGATGGATTATGGATTTAACTAACCATCCGATTAAATATCTAATATTGATCAATATGAAGAAAAAATTAAAATGAATCAAATATTGGCCAACAATGAAAAAAAAATTTATACTGAAAGAGGAACCTGTCATATCTAGAAATCAGAATTCTTGGCCAGTAAACAGCCTCCTAGAACTGTATTTTTGGCAACCAAAGGCTTATCGCATCGCCAGAATTTGACCACGTATGAGAAAATCTCTGCCTTGCCTTAGTCAGCACAACTGAAATATAAATAGTGCACTCAAAAGGCTGGAAAATAATCTATTCCATCATTCTACATCAGCATGTTAGAATCATGCATTATGAACACAGGAAAAGTTTGAGACTTCCAGTTAGTTTTGCTTGTCCCACCTCTGTCCAATCTTTGTTCTCTTTGTCTTTATGTCTCGTTCAAGGTACTGGAGGTCTCTGTCTCCACTCATGCCCATCTGAATACATCCTTTCGGAGTTATGGAGGCCCCTGCAGCACCTTCTTTCTTGGAACCCGGCTGAGGGAGGAATCTGTTATATAATGTCCCGCTTGCTGGCTTCTGAAATGTTCCAGTTCTACGAGCTAGCATGTCATCCTTTTCTATATCCGGTTGCCTCTCCTCTTTTTCGTCCTCTTCATAATCTTCCCTCTCATCCTTAGCTTTCTTATCCAGTTCCTCCTCCAGCACCCTGACCTCGGTAGAGGTCAAAGGTTGTTTACGGTCAAACATTGCAATGTTGGGAGGTTCAGGGGGCATGATGGGAGCAGGCTCAGGGTTTGCATCTCCACTAAGTAAGTTAGTTAATAATGCATGAGACGTGGAAGGAAAAAAAGAAACAATGAGTCAGAAACAGACAAGGAAAAAATGAGGGGAAAGGACAGAGATTGCAAATACAGGAAATTAAAGATTCCCAATTCAGTGGGAACCAAAGAAACTGCATTGCAGTTACTCAGAACTACAGAATCACACTTTATTACTCTCTCTTATGCTAACACAAATGCACATTTCATAGTTCTTTTACTGTTAGACTCAAGACAGTTCAGTCCACATCACCACAGTAAGCCATCGACTGCTAATTTCTCTCCTAAACTGTCCAAAAATATTTAGCATACAGTTGCTACAGTTGTTAGCATCATGCTAACAGCCTCACTGTAAGCAATTCACAGCTAATTTATCTTCTAAACAGCCCAAATAAGAGCAGTTTTATCATCATTCAGGAGTTCTATAGTTGTTAATATCATACTAACAGCCTCAATTAACTGTAAGCCTAATTTCTATCCTAAACAGTCCAAATATAAGCAGTTTTAAGCATCATTCAAGGGTACCACAGTTGTTAGCATCATGCTAACAGGCTCTCAAGGCACAAGTCCATCAGCTTCATAAACCCCAGTGAAATGAGAACCAACATGCCCTTTTAACAAAGCACCATTGCTAAGATCACGGCATACATTTCCAAACTCCAACACACTCTGAGGGTGAGTACTATGTGCATCCAAGTCCTTTGATAAGCATAACCGAGAGCAGGCAGTCCACAACAAGCTGTGTTTTGTCGGTATACTTAACATCAATGGACTAACAATTACTGCTCCAGACAAGTTTATAAGATGACAATGAGAGCTGACTAAAGGGGTCATATTGTGAAGTAATAACAGCGAAATGGGATAGAAACTAATGCTGCGTTCACACTATGCTGTAATTATAAATGACAACCAGGACATTCTACTCTGAGCTGTGCATTTCCATGGCAACACTATTAAACGCCGAAATGAATGCAGGTAATTTGAATAATCATTAGACAAAACCACAATACAACAAATAGCAGTCATTATGCAAATGCTTTATTGATAAACATTAGCTAGTTATTCAACGCTGTGCTAGCAACATTAACTGTATTGTACGTTTTTCACAAATTTTCAGACTGTTCTGAAGCCACTGCAATTGTGAGTGTTTCTTTTTGTCGTTGTGGTAGTGAGGTATTATGAGTCAGAGCTCTCATAAAGTTCAGTTTACAAGTTATACTGATGAGTTCTATGAGGACGCGAGAACTTTTTATAAGTTGGAATCTTCTGACATTTCGTCACTTTCGTTAATCATTTGAACACAATTGAAGATCTTTTTGATGAAATCTTTCATGATGGAGACAAGAGGAGAGGGGAGGGGGGGGGGGGGTGTTACTGCTTATATATTTCACTACATTGTAGCATTGCTTTTAATAACCAGACAGGTTCCTTCTCATTCAGAGATTTTATTGAGAACTAACGGATTGCTGTTCTGGCCGCAACCCACACCGTACATAACAGAAGAATCAAAACTATCTCTCTGCTTCGGGGCCCTCTCTCATCCCTCACAACTGAACTTTCTCTCTAGCCCCCCTGAAACCCCACCCTCTAAAAGTGGCAAGACCGTTAACTTAAAACTTATTGAACACAACAGATTAACTAGTTCCTTCAACATTTGTAACAATATTACAACGTGAAAAATAGCGATCACAATTAATGCAACAACACGAGGTAAAATCGCTGTAAATCACTTATGTATATGATCTGTACAGAGTTATAACTGTTATAGTATGCTGTTCTCTAAAAGTGTATGGCCCTTTAAGAACGTCATTCTTTCTGTGGCTTGAATGTGGTAGTTGACTGTCAATGGAGGGACAGAAAGCTCTCTGATTTCATCAAAAAGATCTTCAATTGTGTTCAAATGATTAACGAAAGTCTTACAGATTTGGAACAACATTTGGGTCATTTTTGGAAACGGCTTGGAATTCCTTATAATAGAGTGGAAAACAGTCATCAGAAGCAATATTATGACTATTCTAGTTTAAAAAAATACTTCTGTCCCTAAAAAATTTAACTCTAAAAAATATATGATTTGGCCCCTTTATGAGCGTGCCCCTTTGATCTGTGCATGGTGCATGTATTTATACATCTATCCTTCTCTCTTGTCTCTCTTTCTCTCCCTACCTGCCCATCGCTCTCTTTGTCAGTCTGGAACCCAGCCCTATGGTGGGCACAGCAACAGGTGCCATCGAGAGGAGATACCGAAGCTTCTCTGCCTCGTCCCCCTGTCCCTCTTCCCTTTCCTCATCCTCCTCCTCCTCCTCCTCTTTCCAGGAAGTACTCTCCATCTCTGTCACACCCCCAAATGTCACAAAACGCCGCCGTTCACTGGAGGAACGTTCCTGGCAATCAGTCAGGTCGTTCTTGGCAACCTTCGTCTTGGAGGAGACAGAGAGGCAGCCTTTCTCAAGACACGTCTGACACAGAGGGACAATAGGGTCATCGCTGTTCACACGCACACACATACATGACACATGTGAGTAAAGAAGAGAAAGAGAGAAAAATTAGAGGAGCAGGTGGAAAGAAATGGTGAAGACTAAAACTAATGAAGAAAGATCACGTCAGTGACAGTCAAGTCAATGATTTCAAGAGGATTGTCATGGATGTCTGGGTGGGAATCTGTGTGATATCCAAATAAAGCCATTGATGCTGACGCAAGCATGGCCTTTTGAATCATATAAAGGGAAGTTACTACCGTATACTCAAGGAATGACACACAGCCTTGGCTCCTGTACAACAGTTTAGTATGTGGTCTAACACTCACATGCTCCCCTCCCTCTTTCTCTGTGAGCATCTCTTGGTTTCAATAGTTGCCTTGGTGACGTCTGTTTGCTTGAGAGGGGCTTCCCTCTGCAAACAGAATTTGGAGTCTCACAAAGGCCCACTTTAACAAACATCTCCACAACAGCGTAACAAGACACAGAGCCCTCTTACGCACTCACGCCAACGATAGACCGAGCTTCTTGGCTCTAAGTCTCGACTGATTTAAATACATTTTAGGCTTGCACTGCATCTTAACCAAACGCAATACTTTTTCAGCGATAAGCGATTTATCTGTCCACATTGATGTCAAAAATGTGTGAGTCAAACAGAAGATATTTGAAGACCATATATTCCACCTAAAATAAAAATGCAGCAACATATTTGTATGCAGACTAATTTATACGGTGAAGGGAAAATACTAAGCGTCATATTAATTAAAACATAACATTATTAGCTTTATTTGTCCTTGTACTAAAGCCACAACAAATGATTAAAATATTAAGTGGAAAATATTTACTAAATTAACAGAGTATGCTTTTATACCTAATATCACAATATACCTTACACATCTGTTCAAAAGTTTGGGTTCAGAAATCATTCCAATATGCTGATTTGGTGCTCAAGAAAAATTCTTATTATTATAAATGTTAAAAACAGTTTTAATGGATTTTTTGATGAATAGAGAGTAAAAAAAACAACTTTTATTTCCTTCTATTTAAAGCACTTATAAAATGTGCTATTTATTTATGAACTTGCCTTGCCTTGTCGCATATGCTTGTCAAATTTGGTCAATTTATTTTGTCCTGGCTAAATAATTAAAAAAGAAGAAGGAATTAACAGCCGTATGGCTATTTGCTTGGATAAATGACTGAATATCAGAAACTGGAGGTGTGTCATCTGTTTTATGATTGAAAAAACACAATTTGAGTAGATTAGAGTATCAGTATGAAACTTCTAAACAGTCTTGAAGTGTCTTGTTGAGTCATGTTAGGTCAGGAGTTAGAGGTAAAGTTCGCATGTCAGGCACCTGCTATCTGTATTCATCTTGAGCCTCTGCCATTTCTCCAGGTCTGACTGAGTGATGGTGGTTTGAGCCAATGTCTGCCGGGGGTCTCTCTGTGGAACAGGCCCACTTTGGGCCCGCCTTCTGGCCAGGTCATCTGTCTTTACATTAGGCATCACCAAACACCCTCCCTTCTCTCTATCTGTCCCTTCCTTATTCTCCTGCTCACTCCCACTTTCTTTCTCAGGGGTCAGGAAGGGGTTGTCCTTGCGAGTTATGATTGACACTTCCGCAGGGGTGGAGTCAGACTCACTGTAGATCAGTATGAAGGATAGACTGAGCTTAGCAGAAGGACTAAACCGGAGAGAGGATAGCTTTTTGCCACACATGCAAATACATTAGCAAGTGAATTTCAATACAGTAATACCTCGAGATACGAGCGTCTCTACATACGAGAATTCCAAGATACGAGCAAGCCTTCTGGCAGATTTTTGCTTCTAGATACGGGTAAATATTCAAGATACAAGCACGCGTCCTGACCGCCCTCGCGCTGCGAGTGACTTTCTCTCTATTTCGTGCATTTTTCCTCATAATAGTGATGATTTCTAAGAAAGTGAGCAGTAAGAACGGTAATGAGAAGAAGAAACGCACAATGACCATAGAAATGAATCAGGAAATTGTGGATAAATATGAGCGCAGTGCCCACGCGAGTCATCTAGCACGCACTTATGATCGCAGTACATCAACGATATGTAGCCTCCTAAAGCAGAAGGATGTTATCAAGAATGTAAATCCTTCCAAGGGCGTGACGATTATATCGAAGTTATGTTGTTCTGGATAAAGGAGAAGCAGATTTCCAATGATAGATATTTTGTAAAAAAAAAAAGCTCTGCGCCAAGTGAAAGTGAGTGTAGTGAGGGTAAGAAAAGTGATCAAAAGTAAAGAATCTGGAACGGATTAATTTGTTTTCTATTATTTCTTATGGGAAAACATGATTCGAGATACAAACAATTTGAGTTACGAGCTCCGCCCTAGAACGGATTATGCTCGTATCTAGAGCTATTACTGTATTTTCTTTAAATTGGATGTAAATATAAAAATATTAATATTTAAATAAATTTACTTTTCCCAGCATTTTTTATATCATTTTTTAACAAATTATTTCTTTGTCTAGATAACAATGCATTTAAAGTCGTTTATTTTCCTTGCATCTTGTCAGTCACTTCCAGCATCATATTGAGCACAGTCTTCATATAAAATTTAAACCATGTAAAAGGTTAAAGTTCCTAATTAAGTTAGCAGCAAAATAACCAGTCACTTATCAAGTGTTAATTTTGGACACTGTGGTCAATGTATGAAAAGCATGTACGAGAAAGTGTATGCGTTTGTTTCGAGGCACCTGGTCTCTGTATTCATCTTGAGTCTCTGCCATGTTTCCAGGTCGGATTGAGTGATGGATGTCTGGACCAATGACTGATGAGAACCTTTGGGAGGGCGTGGCCTTCCCTCAGTACGCCTCCTTGCTAGATCATCTTTGTGTGGGTTTGGCACAACTATTTTCTCTTCTACCTCTTTCTCATCTTCCTCATCAACTTCTTTGGCCCTTTCTTTTTCAGGATTCAGGAAAGGATTGTCCTTACGAGTTATGATTGGTATCTCAGTGGGGGTGGAATCAGCCTGACTGTGGTAGAAATGCAATATTATAGGAAGTACAAGAAAATGGATGCTTAAATCCCACAGAACACAGCAACCATACCATTACTGACATCCAGAATGACCATAGCCAGTTAGCTGTTATAACAGCACACACCTAAGTACTATACAAAATGCCTGATACCACATGTTTGGTACATAGGGAGAAACTAATATCATAAAAGATATTAGAGCTACATAAGCAAATAGAACAACACTAGACAAAAGGAAAACTGGTGAAGACAAACTTATCGGCTTGACAAAGTCTCACTTAAATAATCGGGCTGTCCGACGAGAGATGTTTCATTTTGTGTTATATCAGCCTTGTATACTTTGAAAAATTTTATATTTTGAAGAGAGATTTGAAGTTTGAAGAGCTGTAAGCCTTTTTAGGTTGTTGGCCAAATGTATGTTTGTTTTTTACAGCAATAATCTGACATTAATTCAGTCTCAAACTGATAAATTAGCAGAAGCTATACATCACCGGGTATAACTGAATTAATGACGGTCGTTGTTGAACCAATGAAGTTTGAAAAATGCATTTTGTGACTAACTTGTTAACAATGCATTGGTCTATGGTAGCTAAGCTGCAAGTTATACCGTTGTACAGGAAACACATCCTTTATTTGTTGCTTAAGACCTTGTTATGGGGGAACTGAGGTGTTTCTAGGGTGTTCTAATGGTTACTAGTCAGTTGCCATGGTGTTCTGGTTGGTAGGGCATTGGGGGAAAGATGACAAAAAACGAAAGACAGATCCAATTTTTGATAACGCACTAAGAGAAATTCAATCAGATAGAGAAGATGAAATAAGTCAGAACAGACTTAGTATTCTTAGAGTTCAGTGAATGTAACTTGGAAGCTCTATCAGATAAAGAGTTGAACCTTCTTCAAAACATCATGTAATAGCATTGAATTTGTCGAGCCAACATAACTATTCCCGAGCATTAGACTCCATCACTCTTGGTCGCAAGCACACCTTTTTTTCTCCTGTTCCATCTTCTCCATCCTCTCCAACACAGCATGCTGGGATGCCAGCCTAATTCCCTCCCATTTCTCTCTGTCCTTCCAACTACAAGTGTTTGGCAGGAAGTTATGGGCCACACTCGGTTTGAATTGATTCATGCGCGCTCTGCGAGAAGCAAGATCATCCTTTTGGACATCTGGAACCTTCTGCTCTGCCTCTTCATCTTCATCCTCCTCATTCGAGTCCCACTGATGTGGGGCAGCAGCCCGCATGAAGTCATTGTCACGGCGAAGAATGATATCAGGTGAAGGTGGTTTAGCTTTATTGGTCTCCACAGGATTCTCGATTGGGCTGAAGAGAAAATTCGCCATAACAATATTTGAAAATATTTTAGAAAAATAGAGTGCAAAAGTGACCATCCTCTTTTTCAGTGGCATTGGTTCGGGAAGTATTTTTCCCATTAATTGTCCCCATATAAACCTAATGACAATCAAATAAAAAATTTGAAATGTAAAAATACTGGTTTAAAGATGTTGATTTTATATGGAAACAATATATTCTACATTTATTGCAAAATATGCATATGTTTTACAGCATATGTTATTCGTAGTGCTTCATGGGAATCATTGGTAATGTCGTTTTCACCAGGAATTCCACTTTTGAATACGAATAATTAAAAATAAGATGACATAATGCAGACTGACAGCTTCAACAAAAGCATTTACAATGGGACGTTATCGATTAAAAAGCTTGTAGCTCATAATAGGACTATCGTTGAAAATTAAATTCCCCTTTGGAAAAAATGAATGGGATTTTACTTGACTACCCAACTTTTGCACTCTATAACATGGAGATGTTAGTGATTCCAGTTGATGCAGAGAGCAGGCTTTTAAAATAAGCATAATTAGCAAATTCTGCTCAACCCAATAAACACACACACTTCTTTACAACCTAGCATAAACAGATCCAGAGTAGTCAAAGGCTCAAATCCAATTAATTCACAAGCTGACTGAACAAGACAGAATAATGTTGCACTACACAGCTGATTTCAACTCAAAACACTAGCCAAGCTACAAAGGTTAAAGCTAATTCACAGCAGCCACTCCATGCTATAAATGTAACACAAATCAATCGACAGTACGAATCCAAAGCAAAAATACACAGGGTCCCTCCCCATACAGCAACCTAGGGTTAGATGGGTTTGAACACACAAGTTTAATTTTCACAAGTAGATCCCAAACACAACTAGTTAGCCGTTTTAGTAGCTGCATTCGCATGCCGAGAGATCTCATTTTGACTGCTGACCTGTTATATCGCACAGAGGCGGGCAACACTTTAATTCCCGCCTTTTCAAGCTTCCTCATTTTCTTAAGCTCCGCCTCCACAAGCTCTGCTCCTTTCTCCTCTGCCCAGTTGAAATTTTTCCTCAAAACTAGGCTTTGAGATACACCAGCCCCCTCTTTTAATACTTCTACGCATTCCTGTCTGTTGGGAGCAATGGGAAATTTCACAGCTCTCACAGACAGACTTGTGGATAACACAGGATGAATATCAAACAATATTCATCCACATTAATATATAGATACACAATATTCAGACACATTAAACAGATGCTTGATGCTTGTGTACTGATTTTTGTGTAGATGTGTGATGCGTCTCAGCCAGAAGAGGAATTTTCAGCCAATTCCCTGAGAAATCAAACAAACCAACAACTTACTGTTTATCACAGCAGATGTGATTACCTGAGAGGTCTTTCTCCTCCTACAGGAGATGTTGAGTTGCTTAGACTCCTCTTGTCTTCCTCTCTCTCGCTCCTTCTCTTCCTCAGGGGGGCAGGAAGGTAGTTGGTCTGGTTGCTTTTGTTCGGCAGATACTGGTTGAAGGGTACAGCGGCGCGAGGCTCTTTGTAGGACACGCGGCGGGCAGACATGTCATCCTTACGCACGTCTGGCAACTTCCTATGACCACCGTCACCTTCAGAGTCTGTAAGAAGGGCATATTGAAAAAAAAGAAACATGCTTTATTTTTATCATGACTCCATTTATTTCCATTCGGCATTAGTATTTCATATTTGTATGGGTTTTCAGAACAAACTACTAGAGACAGAACCAGTATTCCTATTTCAACACGTACATTGCATATGTGGTGAAACGTCACCATCTCACCATCTGACCATTATCCAGATCAGGGCCGACATTAATGAAAGGCTTATTGCATGTATTTGAGTGCAAACATGTATAAGCTTAAACATCTTACATCATAGTTTGCAGCCTTTGCCATATTGAATGAATTAGCATCTTAGTGTAATACTTCCAGTCACGCAGCCTGTCTTATTTAGTTAGGAGATATAAAGTAAAATGCTTAAAACCCAAAAAAAAAAGTTATTTTTATTAAACAAATAAATAATTCATCTTTTTTCACCTCAATCATAATTAAACTTGTAACTAACCCTAACCCAAAAATAAAACAATCAGAACAAGAGGGTTGGTTTATCTTTAAACTGAAAATCACATACACACACACACACACACACTGCGTTTTCATGTTTAGACATAATTATTTTCATACTTGACAAACTATATCTTCTATCCCCTACCCATCACAGAAAACATAAAAAAACATTTTAAAATATCACTTAGTATGATTTAGAAGTTGTTTTCCTCATAAGGGACCACAAAATGTCCCACAAGGTCAAGGATTTGACCATCTTTGTGGTGAACCATTTCCTCCCCTTAACGTAGGGTATTGCACACACAAATACAATTTATAATTTAGAAGTTTCATGAACTTTATGTTTCTTATGTTCTTTCAGTCTCTGCTTTCTAGTCTGGATTCACTAATAAGATGGAGTTCATGTGAACCCTCTCACACAAATGAGTGTGTGAATATCTGTTCAGCACAACAGCTGCACTCTCACACCCACACTGCACATATGTGGGAATGCATGATTCTTCTCTTTGAGTCCAGAGTTCGTGACTGTGTGCTGAGTGTGTGTTTTACCCTCAGCTGCTCTCGCATGAAGGTTTAGACATTGAAAGTCAGTCTATATGCTGATTTGCTGCTCAACAACTGCTCTTATTAATATCAATGTTGAAAACAGTTGTTCTACTTAATATTTTTTGGAAACTGATTAAAAAAATATTTTTTTTCAGGACTTTTTGATAAATAGAAAATACAAAAGAACAGGATTTATCTGAAACAAAAATCATAATATATTTAATCATAAGTGTCTCTACAGTCACGTTTGATACCATTTAAATAATTGAAATCAATCGACTATACACATACACACAATACAATATACACATACACACACACACACACAGTCACTGTAGAATTAGCGAGGACTCAGGGATAAGGGAAAAAGGATTTATTATTATAATGAAAATAAAACAAACAAAACAGCCCCAAGGGGGAAAACCATAAACTAAGCAACAGAATGCTAAACAGAAAACCCAGATGGAAAACGGCACGGAAACACAATGACAAGATCAACAGAGAACTGACATGGGAATGACAACGACGTGACACAGGACAACAAACACGAAGGGATTAAATAGGAAACACATGAGGATGGTAACGAGCAGAAAACAGCTGAGAACAATCAAGGGAAACAAGGGAACAAGATGTGTGGGGTTACACAATAACAAGACATGAACATGCAGCCAATGCAGACGCGCATTGCCGTGTGTACACATGAACTTGACGAGACAGCGCGCAGTTAGTAAACACACCAACTGCGCACGACACAAACCACGTGAAAAGCACACAGACAAGCGCGCGACACAAAGACACGATAGAGGGGCAGTGTCAAAGCTCTGTCAACCACAACACTAGAAACCCAAACTGAAGTGACAGAACCCTGACACACAGTCTGTTTTTTTTACCATATATCTCACTCATTGCGAAAATTGCAAGACACTGTTGTCCACTTTGTTGTACAATGTTCTCTACTATTGCATCAACACCAAAATCATTGTGAATCACTACTGCTTAAAATATTGTCTAGCACAGTGTGCACACTAGTGTGGCGTGAGTGATCGTCAGGTGTGCCGCGGAAAATGTCGACTTTCTAAAGTGAAAGCAGATATCGCCTGCACTCCTGCCGGTGCGTCGCACAAGACGATCGCTACGCACCCCGCTACACAACCCGCTAAACCCCCCCCCAACCCCCCCCCCCCCCCCCCCCCCCGCATCAACAATCGTGCGCACCCCCCCCGCCCCGGTCAACAAACGAGTATCGCGCTTCATTTATCGCTTAAACATCTTCGGTTGGTGCTGTGCCGTGTACCTTGGCTCAATAAAGGTTGAAAAATACTGGTCTAGCATAATCATAAAATATTAATAAATAAGAGAGTCAAACCATCACTGTTGCAGCGGATAACTGTGTCTGGAGAGGGTGTGTTCTGTGATCGTGAGCCAAATGAGTCGAGACTGTCAAACGAATCATCTCGGCCGTGCCTTGGAGGAGACAGCGAATCAGAGCGCTCCGATTCCCAGCTGTCGATGTAACCGCTGTCCCTTATACTGCGTTTAGGGGAGTCCAACTCTTCGTTTGCACACTCCTGCACACAAACACAAAAGCATATTTTTAATACAATATTTAATTTATCAGGCTGTTTCACAGGTTTAGTGTTCTTGACTATATTTGATTTACCTTTCGCATCATGGAAAGGAGCCCTTCAAACTCTTTCAGGTCGAGTGTGGGGCCATTATACGTTGCACAACTGTTAGCAGCTTTACCAAGCCAGTATATGGTTATGAGCACCTAATCATTCAAAAAACACAGAGAATAACTTAAATAAAATTAATAAAAATAATTCACATGTAAAGATTAAGCAAACAGTTCAGTGTACTTACATTCTTCAGCTTTCTACTGCAGTCAGAGCCCCTACAGCAGAAAGAGAGAGAGAAAATAACATAAGCCAACGTTCAGTCCTTTCAAGGTTTAAATGAGCCACATCAAAGTGCCTTTAAGGCAAGTCAATCTACAGCATGGACATCTTGGCTACATCCAACAGCTGTTTTCTATATGAATGAAACCATCATTTTTACCTGACATGATGATTTACACTACCAATTTTTTATGTTTCTGAAACACATCTGTCATGCTCACCAAGTCAGCATTTACTTGCTCAAAAACCCAGTAAAAACAGTGATATTGAGAAATGTTACTGTTTTCTATTTAAAGTTATTTATTCCTGTGATGGCAATGCTGAATTTTCAGCATCATTACCTCAGCCTTCAGTGTCATATTATGATTTGGTGCTTAAGAAACATTTCTTACTATTATCAATGCTGAAAACAATTGAACAATTGATTTCTGAGGAATACATGAATAAGAGGATTTCAGAGCAAGTTAGCATTTGTACACCTGCATTCTGAACTCTTTGTAAGTGTGTAATAGAGCTTTTTGGTAACCCAGCAAAAACACTATTACAGTAGTCACGTCTAGACGTAACAAATGCATGATCAAGTTTCTTATTGTTAGAAATGTTGAGAATATCACATACTTTGGAGATATTTCCGAGGTGATAATATGGTGTTTTAGTAATGCTAATATGTTTTTTAAAACTGAGGTCACTGTCAAACATAATTCCTAAGTTCTTGGCCTGATTACTGGCATTTCGTGATAGATAGTCAAGATGTGAAGCAATAGAGGTTCTCTATGCATCACTGCATAACAAGTACCTTTGTCTTATCTTTGTTTAGCTGTAGAAAGTTCTGTGGCATCCACAATTTTATACTCTCTATGAAGTCCAGTATCTACACTGAACTGTATCTGGTGCAAGTGAAAGATAAGAGTTGTGTGTCATCTGGTGAAATTAAATATTGTACTTACACCAGCTAAAGGAAGCATGTATAGATTAAATAATAGAGGACCCAAAATTGAGCCTTGAGGAACACCTCAAGAAATGATGTAACCCATGGAGGTGTAGCTACCCAGTGTAATATAGTATTTCCTTTTGAATAAATAAATGTAAGTCACTTTGCATAAAAGCGTCTGCATAAAATGCATAAATGTAAATGAACCAGTCCAAGACAGGATTGACTGACCCATTTTTACATTTATGCATTTGGCTGACACTTTTATCCAGAGCAACTTACATTGGATTCATGGAATACATTGACATTCTAATCAGTTCTTGCTTTCAATGGGAATTGAACCCATGACCTTGGCATTATAAACACCAATGCTCTACTAGTTGAGCTACAGGAAAGCTATCAACAGCGTCAAAAGTAGGACTCAGATCTAAAAGTTGAGCTCCAAGTAACTTAACTTAATCATCCCTAATCAAGGCTGTTTCTGTGCTGTAGTTTGCCCAGAAGCCAGACTGAAATGTCTCATTAATTTTATTGGCATTGAACATGGCTTTGAGCAATTATTGAGCAATATGGATACTGTTTTTAAATTATTTTACAAATAAATGGTAGATTAGAGATTGGTCTGTAGTTAATAAGCACAGAATAATCAAAATTACTTTTCTTCAACAGGGGCCTAACAATTGCAGTTTTAAAAATTTGGGCTGATTAATAATATTAAGTATGTCTGGTAATAAGCAGTTCATTACCGTTTTGAGAAATGTAGTGGGTAATGGGTCAAGGGAGCTACTAGAGCAATTCATGTGTGATATGACCTGTGTAAGTGTACTGAGGCTGAGAGCTGAGAAGGAGGACAGATTGCTCTGCAAAGGACTAGCTGGGGAGTTGGAGACCTTACAACTAGGCCAAGTGCTGGCAATGTTTTGTCTTATGGAAGTAATTTTGCACCTGAGAGAAATTCTGATGATATTTGAGATGAGGGGTTATGTTATGACTATGAGCTCTGTGCTCCCCTCCCTGGCCACCAGAGGGAGCTCACACATTTATACTGACACTTCACTACACACTACATTTCCCAGCAACCATCACACTAGACTGATTACACACACACCTGGACTCCATCTTCACTGTTTGCCACACCACCTGTATATCATTATCCTGTACTATAAAAGACTGCTCCACACACACACTCACTGCGAGGTCTCGATTTGCATTTGCTATCATTCTGAGCGTTTATTCCTGTTGTAGTTTGCCTGTTACCGGTCCTGCCTGTTACCTGTTGCTTGATCCTGTTCTGCCTGCCCCGACCTTGTGCCTGGAATAACGTTACGATTGATATCTGCCTGCCTCGACCTCTCGCCTGGACTTTCGTTTTTGTATCTGTTCTGCCTGCCTTCCTGACCCCTGCTTGGATTACTGACCATGATTGCTCTCTGTTTTGCCCTGACCCCCTGCCTGTACGACCATTCTAAATAAAGACATTGCGATTGGATCCCTGCCTGTGAGTCCTCTGTTACAGAAGACCTCGCCACACAAGATCCAGCTGTCTGTCAGGATGGACTCTCTGGCAAAAGTCCTCCAACTGGCTGAGGAGCATCTGGACTTTAATGACTTCTCCACGGAATTCCGTATGTTTGCCACGTTCTCATCTTTAAGTGATGACGTACTGAAGAAGCTGTTCTGGTTCGGAGCTAACCATCTCCAGCTTCGAGACCTCCCTGACACTACCGGCATGTGCTGGCAGCAAGCAGTGCACGAGTGTCAGGTGAGTGTCTGGCTCCGAACCAGTCAGCAAAAGACTTCTACCGCGGCCACTGATCCAGAGATCCGCCAGCCAGAGCCTGATCCAGAGATCCGCCAGCCAGAGCCTGATCCAGAGATCCGCCAGCCAGAGCCTGATCCAGAGATCCGCCAGCCAGAGCCCGAGCTGCCGTGGCCCGACCCACCAGAGCCCGAGCTGCCGTGGCCCAACCCACCAGAGCCCGAGCTGCCGTGGCCCGACCCGCCAGAGCCAGAGCCCGAGCTGCCGTGGCCCGACCCGCCAGAACCAGAGCCCGAGCTGCCGTGGCCCGACCCGCCGCTGGACTTCCGGGACATCCCAGCGCCGCCGCTGGCCTTCGCGGATCTCCCCGAGCCTGCAACGACCCGTCAGCCAGAGCCGCCAGAGCCTGCAACGACCCGTCAGCCAGAGCCGCCCGAGCCTGCAACGACCCGTCAGCCAGAGCCGCCAGAGCCTGCAACGACCCGTCAGCCAGAGCCGCCAGAGCCTGCAACGACCCGTCAGCCAGAGCCGCCAGAGCCTGCAACGACCCGTCAGCCAGAGCCGCCAGAGCCTGCAACGACCCGTCAGCCAGAGCCGCCAGAGCCTGCAACGACCCGTCAGCCAGAGCCGCCAGAGCCTGCAACGACCCGTCAGCCAGAACCGCCAGAACTTGCAACGACCCGTCAGCCAGAGCCTGAGGTACCGTTTCCCACCCTATCCCACCCATTATCACCTCTGTCCCTGTCTGTGTCTGCCAGCCCTCCTGCCCTGTCTCTGCCAGAGATCGTCAGTCCTGCACCGCCACTGCATGTGCTCAGCTGGATGGTACCGCCGCAGATCCTGCCGACTCCAGCCTCGACGGCAGTCGGGGAATGCCTGACTCCGCCTCCAGCCTCAGACCCCTTCTCTCCACCTCGGTCCGTCAACACTTCGGCACAGCCTGGCTTCTCACTCCCTCAGCTTCACCAAAGTCCCTCGACCATCATCTCCATCGGGTTCCCTCGTCCTCCAGGCTCCACCTTGGTCGTGCGTCGCCTTGCCTACACCTGCGGCTCCAGCTGGCTCCTTCCTCCCTCCGGTTTACACCTTTTGTCCTCTGTCACTCCGTCTCCGACTCTGCTCTCGGTCCTTTGGATTCCGCATCGGTCGTTCGTCGCTGCGGCTGGCCTTCGGTCTCCGGAACCAGCGGCGTCGATCGGGTCCATCGGCTTGTCGGCTACATCCTGGGACCTCACAGAACTGCCAGACCTCCCAGACCCACCAGCCTTGCCTGAACCAGCCTGGTCGGTTCCCCCGGCACCACCCTGGAACTTTGAACTTTGGGTGCCGCCATGGTGGTGCGCGGCGCCATGTCGCTTCCTCGCGCCAGGAGGCGCTCGTAGGGGGGGGGCTCTGTTATGACTATGAGCTCTGTGCTCCCCTCCCTGGCCACCAGAGGGAGCTCACACATTTATACTGACACTTCACTACACACTACATTTCCCAGCAACCATCACACTAGACTGATTACACACACACCTGGACTCCATCTTCACTGTTTGCCACACCACCTGTATATCATTATCCTGTACTATAAAAGACTGCTCCACACACACACTCACTGCGAGGTCTCGATTTGCATTTGCTATCATTCTGAGCGTTTATTCCTGTTGTAGTTTGCCTGTTACCGGTCCTGCCTGTTACCTGTTGCTTGATCCTGTTCTGCCTGCCCCGACCTTGTGCCTGGAATAACGTTACGATTGATATCTGCCTGCCTCGACCTCTCGCCTGGACTTTCGTTTTTGTATCTGTTCTGCCTGCCTTCCTGACCCCTGCTTGGATTACTGACCACGATTGCTCTCTGTTTTGCCCTGACCCCCTGCCTGTACGACCATTCTAAATAAAGACATTGCGATTGGATCCCTGCCTGTGAGTCCTCTGTTACAGGTTAAGTAGCCTATCGATAGTGGAGAATAAGTATCTAGGGTTGTCTTTATTGTGGTCAATTAAACTTGAAAAATAAGCTTTGCTTGCAGACCTTATTGCATTATTAAACATTTTCAGATGCATCTTATAGATATCATGGTGAACTGTAAGCTTTGTGCGCTTCCATCGCCTTTCTGTTCTCCCAGAGTATCTTCTTAATTTTTACAATGGATGTACAATTTCTCCATGGGGCTTTCATTTTCCCAGTGACAGTCTTTGTTTAAAGGATCTTACTGACACATTTGAACGGAAGTGTAAGACCTGCTCTCTTACCTACTTGAATAGGGATTAACCAAAATCTCCAAAACCTGTTGGCTGAGCTTATGTTTCAAAAGATTCTTTACCTAAAAACTATTTTTTCGATCGGTTAGCTAATATGAATATATTAGGTTCTAGAGCAAAAGGAAGAGCTGCTGTGAATGACTGAAAGGTAATACGTCCTAATGCTGCCAAACTGATTGCTATGATCGATCTCATAAATAAATATTTCTGCACATTATCAGTTTCCTCCTGATTTTTCTGTCTATTGTCACAAAGGCACACACATACGTTAAGTTTGCACGTATCGACGTGTCTTGCAGGTCTCCAGGATCGAACAGCTGTGATCCCTTCAATCCCAGCTCTTCACATCCTCTCAGAAACATGGTCAGATTATCCTGATGAGAGACAAGATAAATATTAATCTAATGACACACACACACACACACACACACACAAACTGTGAGGTGTTGCCAGTAATTGCCAAATACAGGTGTATTTGTTTGTTTGTTTTGTTCTCAGAAACACACACACAAGACACACAAACTGGGACAGTACTGGACTTGTTCTGAGAAAGCAATGCACAGACTGGCCTGACACAAACAGTCACAGACAAAAGAACAACACAAACAAATGAATGAACAAACAAACACACACACACACACACACACACACACACACAATAATCACACTCACCAGTCCTGCAATGGGTGTTGGGAGTCTGTTGATTTTTCTTACAAGGCCTGGTTTGATTGAACTCAGCAACCTAATAAGTCACATAATATGAGAGAGAGAGAGAGAGAACTTTAGATTACCATATGTGGGTTGAATCAGACCATAATCAAAATGCTCTTGACTAAAAATTTATTTAATTTTCTTCCTTTTTAAAACATTATAATTTGGACAAGCAACCACTTTTTGTTAAATACACTTTTAATATTTACATTCATTTTAATTTATATTTATGTTTTATAATTTAGATGGAATTATTATGTTTTTTATTTAAAAAATATATTAACAAAATCTTGTAAAATGTTATAAAAATATAATGAAAAAGCTGACAGAAATAAATGATGCTTATACAAACGTTTATTTTGCATTTTACCGTACCTGCATATAATTAAACAATAAATTAAATTAATAAAATGAACTGCAGAAATGACAACTAAACAATTTTTTTCCATTTAAAACATGCATGTAAAACTCACTCGCAGAGCAGAATGCCATTCTCCAGTCCACTTCTGAAATCCTTATCACCAAAACTTCTTCCTGTCACTGCCTGCCAAGCAGACAAAAATAAAAAACATCATCATTATCAGTAGAAAAAATATTGAAAAAGGAAAAATGTTTTAATGAAGATGTAAGAGTGCTAATGTGACTGGAGCAGTTTGAAGTCAATTCAAGCCAACTTTATTTATATAGCGCTTTTTACAATACAGATTGTTTCAAAGCAGCTTTACAATGATAACAGGAAAAGAATGCAAGAAAGTTTGTTTTGGCTGTACAGCAGCTCGAGAAGAAAAGAGTGTTACTGTCCAGCTTCAGAAAGTTCAGTGTTGATTCATTTATGTTGTAAAATCATGAGTTATTAATTTAGTTAATCTAAACAGCAGCTCTCGAGAAAACAGTGATGAATGTAATAGTTAAAGAATATAGTCAGATTAATTCAGTGACTACTATTTATTTCTAAATGTATCTCTTTGAGGGAGGAACAATTGTATTTCAAAGTTTACATTTTCATGTTTTAATATGTTATGATATTGCCATTTTATTGTGTGTATGTGTGTGTGTCCATCCATTGTTCTTTGTTTCTGTGTGTCCATCCAAGTTTAAAAAACAATACTGTAAAGAACAATAGCTGTTTTTTTGCAAAAGAAGCATATCTGGTAGTTATTAATGCAATTCTTGACACATTGTAAATGCACAACAAGGATATAAATATGCATGCATGTGTACATATTTCTGTGTGTAAGTGATTACATTCACTGCATGGAGAATGTGTGCATTTAATGAGCACAAGTAAACTACTAAACTAGTATTACATAACTTTTTTTATATGCGTGTGTGTGTAAAAAGAGAGATAAAAAGAACATTAATTTGCTCTCTATTTTCAAGGGGCCAAGTACGTTACAAAGTTGTTGAGATTAGTAAAGATTATGTTCAATGATGCAAAGTAAGTTGGAATGAAGGCAAAACCTCCAAGCCCACACACACACACACAATTACCCATAAACATGATAACCCCTAAACCTTTACACAATTTCTCTCAGAGAAGGAAACAGCTGACCTGTAAATCAGTCCATTGTCCTTCAACTGCTGCTAAAAAGGGAAGCCACACACCACACCACTATTAACATGAACACCCACCACACTTCTCTGAATCACTCAATATCTGTTAACCAGATGCATCAATCCTCACATTTCATTCTTTTCTCTCTCTCTCTACTCTCTTCACTCAATAGTATTATACATTAATATGTTCCATATTAGCTCACGACTAAAATGTAGAGGTGATTAAGGTTTTCATTATGAAGATAATGATATTATGATAAGTTAATGACGCTGCGATAATGAGGAGAAACCCGAATAGATGCTATTATTCCTAAACACCATCAGAATTTGCCAAAACCTTGTGCTGTTCCTGTGTAGAACATGTTGATCTGCATATGCTAGCAAAGAATACCAAAGGAAAAGTATATTTTTATTTACAATATTAACATTTTTACTGTATTTTTGATCACATAAATGCAGCCTTGGTGTGTATAAGAGAGGTTTTTCAAAAACATTACTATAAAACAGTATTGCAATATTAGTGCAAATATATTACATTATAAGGGAAATAAGAAGTGATTTAGGACACAGACACATGCAGCCATCTCAAAATCACACAGATCTTTGAAAAATCCTTTGCAGCTGTCTTTAACTGTCTTACACTCTCTTCATTGCACACACACACACATACATAATGAATTTTATACTGTATAAACTGTATATAATCCCCCCAACCCTAACAGAAAATTTCACTAAATGGAGCATTTACCAGAAACACACACATACAATTAGAGGGAAGCTGCTTTTCATCTGCCAGCGCCAACACACTAAATATTACTGTGGCTTAGAATCAGAAATGATACCATTAACATAAACAATCACTTCAATAATTGAAACAGAAATTACATGGACATCTACCATAACTGTAGCTATAGCTAACTATAGCTCTATTATTAATTGAAAAAGTAATTTTGAAACATGTGAAGCATATTCCAGTGTGATAAGGTGATTTGAAGGTAAATCTTTAGAATAGTTTTAAACATCTCAACAGACAAAAACATATAATTTATAGTTAATAAATTGCACTTAAATTGCATATAGTTAATAAATTGCACTTCTCAATTAACACAATTTAATTACATGTTGGGTAATATTGTTGATGGTAACAGGGTTGGCAGTTTTCTTACTATCTTTGTGGTTAATGTTGTGAAACCAGGCACTTAAAAAGAGAATTTATTATATACGTAGTTCTACAAATCTCCACTTTTCAACTATAAGTGGTTTACTATTCAAAATATAGTATAGTGCTGCCATATTAAAATCGTCCCCAAATCTTAGAAAAAGTTAATTCCTGAATCTATACACATACACATTCTAACCTAATTCATTCATAGGTTATAGACCTTATGCAGTCCCACCCCTATTCAGCTCTGCCCAGCTCTCTCATTCTCTCATTCTGTTCTGTCTTGTGTCCACACCATATATATATAATACAAAATACAGCATACAAAATATATAGAGCTATCAAATTCATACACAAAATTCTAAGGATGTCCGTGCACTCGTTTCTCTGGTCCATAAGGTCTATAGCTATAAGCGAAGAGAGAGAGCTGATTGATAGCAACATTATAGGAAGAACCAAAAAAGATTCTGGTGGCAGACAAGCAGTTCCGTTACCTTGACGCCAGGCTCGCAAACACACACACACACACACACACACACACACACACACACACACACACACACACACACACACACACACACACACACACACACACACACACACACACACACACACACACACCTGCTGGTGACAGTCCAGTCTAAATACCCACAGGAACAGCTCCCTTACAGTGCAGTTGTGTAGGCTACATTTCACTATAAGGGCCATAAAGCCATACACTGGAGCCAAGAAAACAGTGAGCTGCTCAAGTCACCATCCCATTAGCTGACTCAAAGCAATTTTGTTTTGTTTTTAGGATATCTGACTTACCAATATTCTCTAACAAGATCCTGGTCTCTGTTGTGAGTCTGTCACAATTACATATTGCAAAGCCTTATTTTGGTAGCAGCAAGTCGATATAAAGCTCACTGAACAGGAGTACCACACTAACATAAACTATTGTACCGAATTAGGATGTAATTCATGGACTATAGCAGTGAACATGTTTGTGTTTTTGTCCCTTAGTTATTTAAGTTTAGAAAAACCGTCTTTAAACTGAAATAAATACATTAAGTTCTAAATTAAATACTAAAATTTCTAAAAGTAAAACTGAAATCAAATGTAAGTTATACTGAAATATTAAACTAAAATAACAAACTGACTAACATAAATATAAAGAAATACAATAACAGTGTATAAAACTAAAACGACTGCTTTTGAACCAAACAATGTAAATGACTTTGATATGAAAACAAGTTGAAAAAAAATGTGGCTTGTAGGACTTTGGTGTCATGCAGATATACTGTCCACTCACAGAATCGTATCTAAATTCTTCAATACCTAAAAAGAAATGTAGCAGGATATCATGATATTATCTTTTAGCTAATCAAAACATATCTTCCTAACTAGTTAGCTTAATGCTAAACTAGCAGTCTATGTTGCTAGCTTGCTATACGAAGGCTAGCTAACTAACTAAAAAGGGAAGTATTATAGGTAATGTGTGATATGCAATCTATAATTTAAAAGATAATAATGAATGATTAAGACTATTACCCATAAAAAGCTTGCTTGAGAATCTGCCCCATGACATCATCATTGAGGCCCAACACACAACACAGATCAAAATAGCAGTATACAGGCGCTATTCCTGCTTAAATCACCTAAGCAACAGTCTCAGCAGCAGAAAGCAAAGCTACTCTCACTGAGGCAGAAAGAGACATGGGATGATGTCTCTCAGGATGTAGCGTCTTAAAATACATCTGAAAATAGGCCACCTGACTAGCGCTGTTTGAAATAGACAACTCCAACTCCTCCGTTCAGACAAAGACACACACAGGATTAACAAGCACTACTCTGGCAAAATTAAAAGCTGTAAAAGAACAACGGATAATACGTGGGCAAAAGCGGATTTAAAAATGTTATGCTCTTCTATCCATTCTCTCATTGGAATCTGACTCTCACCAGAATTAGCGAGTGAAAATGATTATGTGCCAATGTGGAAAAGTACTGATCAAAATATAAACATAATACTATCAGAATAAAACACCACTAACAGATTACCTTTCACACTGCAACTGGTTGATTGTCGTTGCTTTCTATCAAGCTGTGTGAAACCCCGTATTGCTCACGTGGCAAAAATAACAATGTTTTTATTTTTAGTTTACTAAATCGAAACCCTATTGTGTTCCAAATTTGAGGTTAATATCTCAAAGATTTGCATTTGTAAGATTTTGGTTGGGTGCAGTACCAAACATTAAAAACACATTTTTGACCACGAACAATAAGGACCATTTGTGTTGTGTGTGTTACATGTCAGTCATGTCCTTGTCTACTTCCGGTTTCCTTCCGTGATCTCCCAATGTGTTTCCAGTCACCTTTCGTGTCAGCAATCACATTGTTAGTCTTGTCAGCTGTGTCTAATTCCTTCATTTTGTATTTAAACCCCAGGTTTCCTTCAGTGTCTGTCGATAGTTGTCCGTACAATGGAGTGTGTTTCCTGGTTGTGTCCTGTTTCTGTGTTCATCACGTTTTGCACAAGAAGTGACGGTTTGAATGTTTACAGTGTTTTTGTTTGAAGTTTATTATTAAAGTCTCTTCAGTTATTTCCGCTTGTCTCCGTACTTCCCTCATCCCTACACTACCGTGACAGTGTGTGTGTGTTCACGGAGCAGGTGTCAAAACCTTTACAAAGTCTTGTACCATTCGGACAAAATATAAAAAAATAAAATAAAGTAATAAAAAAGTTTCTGAATAGCACCAGAGGGTTAACTGGGTCATGAACACGTTATAGAGTAATCTTCTGTGAGCATCCTCCATTCAGTCAGTTTAATCATAAATATTCATCAGCCATTAAATAATTAGTTAAGCTGAAATTATGTATTATATTAACAATAACTGTTTCACAGACATTTTGGAAGGTTTTTATACATGCATCAAAAACTAATGTCAAAATATGTTTTATTTTGAAATGAATTAATAAAAACTTTTTGACTTTGGGGCAAAAAAGGTGTGCTACTAAAGAAAAATGTAAGAGTTGATCAATGTGTAGAGAACACACAAAAAATAAAATAAATCACAGAAACAGGGAACTGGAAGTATGTAAAGTTAGACAAGGTTGTCGGTGTCAGGACAGGCGTTTGCAGGATGTTCACACAAAAACACACACACACACAAGTATTAAAAAGAACTGAACAGCTGTAGGTAGCCTATATTTAGATGGACAGAATGTGGGTGACTGGAGCATTTTAAAATAACCAAGCAAATGACATGTATGTGGGACAGGGGCAGAGGCGCAAACACCCACAGATAAGCACAATGCTATAAAGTGAATAAGACAATTCCTAATTTCATAAATATATTGGAACTATCATTCACAAAAGTATACATATATGTGCTGGGATTCTTTAGTAAGAAATACCAAAGTTACTGCAATTATTGTTAATAGGCCTACAGAAAAACATGTCATTCATTCTAACTGTGTTAAAACCTTCCAAAACACTTTTTCAATGGCAGTTGTTGTGAATACCAGGTTACCGCAGTTTTATTGTAGGAGCAATAACTCTAGCAACTATGGTATTTTTGGCAGAAACTATGGTTAGCCAAGTACAATTTTGTAAGGGTAAAAGGAAACAAAACATCACATTAAGCTATATTTCATTCCAGTGCACGCTGGATGTATTATCAGTTTTAACTTCTTATTATGTCTAGAACTATCAATGTACAACTAACTAATATGTTCTCATGTTCAAATATTTCGTTTTAATTAGGATGTTCTATTTTAAATCTGTGAAAGAACAACAATGGTTCCTTTTAGGATTTATTTCATGATACAGAGTAAAGAAATTATTTGATTCCATTTTGGATAGTTTTAGTAAAGACAAAATATCTTATTTGGGTTGTGAGCCAAGTCCTGTTTTATAGCAGCCACCAGATGAAAATCTATTTTCAGTGAAAAATATTTCCCATTACTCTACCTTATTCTTGGAGTATCTTTCCATCAGATTCTAGAAGTGTGTGTGTGTGTGTGTACACATGTTTTTCTATGTCAGCCAGTCTCTCACTGTTTGTGAATTCATTCCCGTGTTAATAATCACTTAGCTAATTGGTTGCTTAGATGCTATTCGATAACTCAAGACCTGCTGAAGTGCTTGAAAATGCATGCAGATCAATATACACACTTTCACTTCATTAATATAGACGTGTTCCTCTCTGGAGGGCTGAGGTATTTTGATTAATGTCTCTTTTAATCCATCTCGGTGCAGTTTTGTTGTTGAGTCGTAATGTAAACGTAAATGTAAACCGTCCTACCTCCGTTATAGAGTTTTAAAATAATAATAATGAATAAATATATATTGTGTGTGCATCTACCTATCTATCCATCAACAATAATAGTGATATTGTTAGTCAACAAGAATGCTATTTCATACATCCAATGTGTGTGTGTGTGTGTGTGTGTGTGTGTATACACAGACAAAAATGGTCAAATTATAAATAACATAATTCAAAAAAATATGTAATTTTGTTGGACTATAGTTTATTTTGGTAATTGGTCAAAAAATAAATCTATTAAATCTGATTCTGTTGCACAGAACTGAATGAAGAATAATATACTAATATAAATAAATATATTGATATTTAATATAATTGTAATAATATTCTGTGCAATTTTTGTGTTACTTTAAAAGTGTGGTTATCTTATATTATTTTGGCTTGTATTTCAAATTCATTAAATAACTGAATTTATTTAAAAAGTCTAATAATAATAAAATGAAATAAAAAATGAATAATTTGGGTTTTCAGCCATGCAAGTACATTCAGAGTTTGGCAATTTCAGGTTTCAGCACAGAATTTTTATTTCATAATATTACATATTGAAAAAAATCTGCATTATTATTGCACTCACAGGTCCTTGTATTGATAAAAATAGAATAATAATATTATTATTAGTTTACAAGGACCTATAAGTGCAATAATACTAAAATATAATATGTTCTGCCACAAAGATGAATTTGACAGTAAAACATGACTTTAAACTGGGATGTGAATATACATTTACTGATATTGAACAAAACATATTTTTATACAGCTTGGAAAAAGCATTTTGACTGTGGAACTAAGTTTTCCTTTCATAAAGCTCTTTATGTGCTCTTTATGTATGTTGTAAACAAAAGCCATAAATACAGTTTGTGTTACTACAGTAAATGTGTGGATTGAAAAGCCTTCTAATTTATATCTGCGCATGGTAAAGCTTTCTCCTATTGTGCTTGTTTACAATGTTTAACATTGTTAAAGCAATTTCGGGCTCATATTGAGGCCTGAAATAAAGAATTCTGTGTTGAATTCAAATGGATCATGCTGTGCATTACTCTGATTCACATAGTGTTGGTCAGTTTGGTAAAACAAGCCCGCTTTGCGATATTACAGTGTCTTGTGCCACACTGTCCACACTGGGAAGCTCAGTTTTGTTTGGCTTTAGTGTTTCCCATATACTAACTAAAAATGTAACAAAATATTTCAGAGCGTAAAGAAAAAGAGTTGGACAAATACAACAGCTAACAAATGTCGCCACACCAGCAAACAAAAAAATTCTCATGTATAATTTTTGAGGTCAGAACCCAAAACTACCGCACACATACTCACACACAAAGACAGGCAGCCACACATACCATCTGTGGCCGAATTCATAATAGCATGCTACTTATACTATTTCTTCCATATCTTTATATATCTCCTCTCCTCAATGGCACAGCATTGAATTATGCGAGTTATGCTAACTGTTCCATGGACTTTTGCAGATTATTCCTTGATCAGGAAGACTCCTTTTCCCAAGATGAGTAAAATCAGAGTTATATAACACTGCGTTTAAATGATTGCACATTACATGAGGGTGGGTGGTGAAGCTGGAGAGCTTTAGATGGTGGAAAGAATTGAATTTATTTACATAAGCTAAAAGACTCATCTACACAACAGGAACCATCTCCAATGAGATGGATTAATGAGTCTTCATCAAAAACTATTCAAAGACTAGTACAAAGGTAATGTAACACAAATATCACTCTGTTATAGCCAGGTTGAGAATAAAATATTAACAAATATTAAAAAGAGGAAACAATAGTTTAAACTTTAACACCATTTCATCATCCGTCAGACTCAATGTTTCTTGCACACAACATGAGCATAAATATGATGTCCAATTCACAAAATGTATCTATTTTTAATGAGTCAAAAAGATTCATGAAGTAAGACTCAAGCTTGTTTGAGTTAGCATTCTGAATCACTGACTCACTCGGTCAGTGTTTCTGTTCCTGTTACTGATATTCACACACACACACACACTGCTCCAAAAAAATAAGGGAACACTTAAATCACACATTTGATCTCAGTAAATGAAATATTCAATTTGACCATTTTATTTATATACATTCTATAATCTATTAAGAACAAAATTGTGTGACAAAAGTCAATGGAAACCAACATCATCAACACACTGAGGACTGGATTTAAAACCATACCAAAAATCAATATAAAAATCTGAAGTTACAGGCTTGCATGTTCATCATAGCAACTCATAATGTAAGTCAGTCGTGTGTATGACCTCCATGTGCCTGTATACACTTGTAACAATGTCTGGGCCTGCTCCAAATGAAATGGCAGATGGTGTCCTGGGGGATCTCCTCCCAGACCTGGATCAGGGCATCAGTGAGCTCCTAGACAGTCTGTGGTGCTACTTGGAGGCTTCAGATGCTCCGATACATAATGTCCCAGAGGTTTTTAATTGGATTAAGGTCTGGGGAACGTGAGGGCCAGTCAATGGCATCATCTAAAAACTGCTTACACACTCTAGGCACGGGAGGGCGGGTATTATCATGGAGCAAGAAGAACCCAGGGCCCACTCCACCAGCATAAGGTCTGACATTGCATCTGAGGATTTCATCCCGGTACCTAGCAGCAGCAAGGGAACCATTGCCAAGCACGTGGAGGTCTGTGAGACCCTCTAAAGATATTCCTCCCCAGATTATAAATGACCGGTTTCATGCTGGATGATGTTGCATGCAGCATAATGTTCCCCACATCTCCATCTCCAGACTCTTTCACATCTTTCAGAATTGCTCAGTGTAAACCTGCTCTCATCCGTGAAAAGATGGGGGTGCCAATGGCAGACTTCCCAATTCTGGTGTTCTCTAACAAATGCCAATTGAGCTGCACGTTGCTGAATTCTGAAAGCCCTCATGAAGTCTGTTTCTGAAAGTTTGGTCAGATACATGCACACCAGTAGCCTGCTGAGGTCATTTTGTAAAGCTCTGGCAGGCTTCTCCTGTTCCTCCTAGCAAAAAAGAGCAGAAACTGGTCCTTTTGCTGGGTTGTTGCCCTTCTACATCCCTGTCCAGCTCTGCTCGAGTAAAGCCTACATGTATCTCCCAGTATCTCTACATGCTCTTGAAACTGTGCTGAGAGACACACCAAACCTCCTTGTGACACCACATATGGATGTACCATCCTGGAGGAGGAGGATTCCCCGTGCAACCTGATAGGGACCCTAAGGTCCCTAACAAAACACAAACTAAAGACAAATCAGTGAGAAAAAAATAACGAGAGAACAATTGTCTATGACCACCAGAAATCATTCCCTTTTTGGGGGTTGTCTTGCTATTGTATCTCCCGTGCACCTGTTGTCACCTTAATTTGCATAATCACTTAAGCGTCCTAATTGGACAGATTGATATCGCTGAAGTTTAATTGACTTGGTGTTCCTGTTATTTTTTTGAGCAGTGTATACAAATACAGTGGAATATGGTTATGTCGACGGCCTCAGGGGTTGCAAAAAAGCGTCGAGATAACTGAGGAGCGAGATAACCAACAGCCAATATGGCGATTTATTTGATGAAGCGATCGGCATGCTATAAAAATGTACATATACTGTATATGTTTGCTAACAACAAAAGGCATATGTGCACCAACTAACAGCAGAGATTTACCAGTATACAATAAAAAACACCTTTGATTCTCGATACAAACCTTTAATTATATTCTCCAACATTGCAAACACAATGATCGCTCACAGCGTAAACAATCATAACAAATTCGTGAGGTCATCACACTGTACTAGATTGCATACTTGCGTTCTGCCTGTCTAATGTGCTTTCTCAACAAATTCGGCTTTGTCCCGTCTTATAATAACGGTGTTCTTCAATCCGCAGCGGCGTTGAGCAGAGCACACGTCAGAACAGAAGCAGGTTTGTGTTTGTGTTTATCTAAACCTTATACTCATTGGTTGGTAACCGCTCGTCAATGTCAAAATATTTGAGAAAACCAATCAAATCAGAGAAGGCGGGCTTTATGTACAGCTGCTCGTTGAGAAGCGTAAGAACGATATGTGTTTTCACTTCAGAGAGTCTCCAAAAGTCTCCAATAACTCCAGATAAAGTCGTTAGATTTGTCGCTAGTCGCTTTTTTGAAAATGTGGTCTGAACGCTCACTAAATATAGTGACAAAGGCGCTAAGTTGACAACACTGACCATGAGTTCGTTTGCGGCTGCGTGGCACTGTGAGTGAAGCGGCACTGGAGATTCACGTGCAACGCAAATTCAGCGCATGCGCAGTGAACTAGGTACAATCATGAGTCACGAGATAACCATGTGAAGTGGCGAATTTGTCCCTCTTTTGTGCTCGAGATATGTGCTTGAGAAAATGCTTAGACAAACATTAGTTTGCTTAGTTTGGCGGTTCCACTTCAAAAACGTCAACATAATAGGGTTGGCGAGTTAACAGTGATAAGTGAACTCCACTGTATATACACAAATTAATCAATATTGATTTGAAATCTAACCGCAAGCATTTGTGAACTCAAAAGATGGCAACCCTGTTTTTACACAGAAACAGTTGGACTGAAGGTCATTTGACTTATTGTGTGACTGACTACTTGAAAGCAAATCATAGCCAATGGGATGGAGCTCATATTTAGTCTGTGATTTCAGTCCCTGTGTTTCTGAGAGGACTATATTAAATGAATGTGAATTGTGTGGACAGCCTGTGTCTGCCTCCCAAATCTCTCTAACTGTGTAAGCTGTACCATTTAATCCGTACGTCTGTGTGACTGCACAGCTGTGACAGCTGGCTTTATGAGGTCATATGACAAAGCCATATGCAGCAGCTCTTTCACTCACACACACTTGACCTCATACTCTTCCAGATCTGCCAGAAAGATGCTCTAAATGCACTCAAAATGGACCACAAGTTGAAAAGCATTTAACGAGACAGACTATTTGGTCTCCATGGTGACTATGACGGTTTGGTCAACTGGTAGGATGGAAAGAAACAAGCAGAGAAAAAGAGAAGTGCTCTGAAATCTGATAGCCGAAGGGAGAGGAACTCTAGGACTCTTGAAATATGATAGGCCAAGGCAGAGAAGGACTCTCTGTAATGTGAAGTGGTTGCTGCTGTCCGTCTCTAGCCACTGACAGGTGCACTGGGAGGGTTTCCTCATACAATTTCTGTACAATGTCACATGTCCCATGTAGCACACAGCTATGAACCCCGTGAGAAGTACTAAAACAGTTCCTCCAAATAAAGACTGGAGGACATACAATACTCTGTCTGAAAACAATACTAATATACAGATGAAAAATGTCAGACATGGACAGGTCAATTAAACTCGATTTCTGACAAATCATTATCAAATATTTCATAATAATAAACCAATAAGCCACCAAATCAAAGTCATGTGGCACAACCAACATACAGGGAGAAAAAAAAAAAGACAATTATATAATTGAGAGGAAAAAAATATATAATTAATTTCATTTTTATTAGGGTCCAAGCACTAAATGATATTGTATCCTATTGTATCCGTTGGTTTTCTTATTATTATTCCGCCATGGGACTCTAAAGCAACCCATAGAACCGTATGGTAAAAAGTTATGAAAGTCAGTCCAAACATTCACCACAGAAAATTTGGAGTCTCGCACTCAATCCTTCTAGCGCCACCAACTGTCTAAAGTTTAACTTACATTTATGCTAAAAACTTTTCAATCTTAAAGGCTAAAAACAACTCAAGCCCATTTGATTGCACCCTATGACATCATTCTCCATCTTGAAAACTTTCCCGCCAAATTCTCTTGACAAAAAAATACTTTTTCTACTTTTAAGTCTTAGAAGATTTATCTGATTTTCATGAAAATGCCATCAGATGATTTTCGAATCATGCTTTTTGCATCGCCCATTTTTATTTTTTGTCATAAAATGCTATCTTTAACGAACAAATTGGTGTATTTTTAGGAAACTCGGCATGTGTCTTCGGCATCATGCCATTTTACATAACATTGAGTCATGCCGAGAATACAAATTTTGGCATATTTGGCTGAAGTTGCTGTCCCCCATTTTGGTTTTCTATCAAAAACTACTTTTTCGAACTCCTCCTACACAGTTTGTCCGATATTCATTCATTTTCATGATCATCTTCAGACTATGCTGGTAAAAGTTATAAAAAGCTTTTGGATAAACCCAACCACTCTTGAATAACACGCAAACACATTCGACAAAGAGCACAACAAATTGGATGCAAGGCAGTATCGCCAGAATGCTTTAGTGTATTCAGACTAAACTCGGCATTGTGTTATGTAAACACATGTGTAACCATGACCTGCTGGTTAGAAGATATGAAAAATGATCTTTTTTGATCTTGCTCGTCAGATTTTGGGCTACATGCTGAGTTTTATGATATTAGTTTTCCTATATCGCCCATTTTGAATTTTGTAATAAAATGCAGAATTTTATGAATGCATTAGCTTATCGCTATGAAACTCTGTATGAGTCATTGGTTTGATGCCCTGAAGGAGCCTGAGAAGTTTCGAGTCTGCGTGACAAAGTGGTAAAATCCAATATTCACATGTTTTTACCTTTTGATTTGGTCTTTATTTACTAATTTTTGCAGTTGGTGTGCTGCTAGCTTCCTTGTTTGGTTTTGTTGTGCTTGGCCCCCTATAAATTGCTGCTTGCAGCTAGATTTAATGAATCATTTAAATAAATAATAAATATAATAATACATAGTAAATTGACCATCAAGAACCCAATCTCAGTTAACCAATAGATAGTGGCTCATGAAAGCTCCATGTCTGTATCTTTGTATTGCAGTCTGCTGTTCATGTTTCAGTCAGCCATATGCTTTGATCCGTAATGTTCTAGCTCTTTCAATGACTCACTAAGGAAAAAGCGTTTTTAGCAGGAGACAGAAGAAGCATGTCTCTCTCTGTGCCAATTCGGTTTAAACTATTTGCGAGCAGAAGGGTGCTAGGCTATTTCAGCCTGCCTATTTATACCGTTCATCCTAAAACGTGTGACTGACATAGGCCTAACAGTGAAACACATGAAGAGAAAGAGAAATCGACAGTTTGAGAAAGTGTGAATAAAGAATACCTTGCATACAGACCACTTTTGGTGAGATTTATGAAATGTTATAACACACACAACATCATTAGAAATACTAATGGTCCCAATTTTTCTGCAAAACAAGGCAAAAAAAAAAGTTCATTTCATGTTTTATATAAAAATGTTTTATATAAAAATACAATAACAATAACAATAAAATCATTTAATAATATAAATAAACAAACCGATCCAGCAGAACAGTACTATAATGAGTAATAAAAACGCAATAACATAACCTAAAAGACAAATATTTCCCAAATAATATTTTAGACATCTTTATATAATTTGGACATATTTATATTTAATAAAATATTATATATATATATATATATATATATATATATATATATATATATATATATATATATAAATATATTTTTTTCTCCAGAAAATCAAGTATTTCCCAAATAATATTTTGGACATCTTTATATAATATAAACATATTTATATTTAATAAAATATTTTATATAATATTTTATTAAATATAAATATGTCCAAATTATATAAAGATGTCTAAAATATTATTTGGGAAATACTTGATTTTCTGGAAAAATGTCAGGGGTTCCAACAATTTTGGCCATGACTATATGTGGTATATATATATATATATATATTATATATATATTCCAACAATTTGGTATATATATATATATATATATACCACATACAGTCATGGCCAAAATTGTTGGAACCCCTGACATTTTTCCAGAAAATTAAGACTGTGTGCAAGGCATCATGAAGTCTGGATTTTGGGTCGCAAAATAAGGCCCAGTGCCAGAAAGCCGGGTATGCGTCGAAGATTGTGGGTCTTCCAGCAGGACAATGACAAAACCATATAAATATATATATATAAGTTAAGGGTGCCAATATTTTTGTCCAGCTCATTTTTGGAGTTTTGTGTGAAATTCTATCAGATTAGCAAAGGAAATAAACAAGTGTAGAAGCAAATGTTGACGATCCAGCGCCGATATCTGACGATGAGGAGCTTCCCGAACTGTTTTAAAGGCCTCATTATACCAGTGCAGTAACACCATCATCATCACATTCATCGAACCGCACAGATCTGTCATCGTCGTCATTACTGGAGTCAAGTCTCAAGATACTACTGTCACTGATGAGTGTAGAGCACCAGAATACGTATCGTATGAGAGAGAGAGAGAGAGTAAATGTATAATATTAAGGCTTTATAATAGATTTAATTAAAATATATTTAAAGTATAAATATACATATTTTAAACATTCTGGTACACACATATACTGGAATTCCTAGAGGGGGCCAATCCTACTTTGTGGATTTTCACCTATCGCGGGTGTTCCGCTCCACATTAACCACGATAAACGAGGGATTGGGGGTCCCACAAATTAGGTGAGGTTGATCATATCTGGTGGTCAACAGCATCTAAAAAGATTGAAACCCCCTGATCTAATGCACACGACTCAAACTCAAATCTAGATCAGTGACGGGTGGATGCTCCCTATCCAATCCACGACCCCTAAAATAGGTCATAATATTAATACCAAGACCTACATCTAAAACCTTTACCATCTCTGGGGATGAAGTAGTTCTGCATTCACGTTACACTTGACAGTGAATCAGGTCAAAGAAAAACGAAGTAAAACGAAGGCCACGTAAATACTGTAGGCCTATACCACAAAAAAGCTCCGTGAACAGACTCTGATTGATCGGGCCTCTGCGCTGTCTTGACGACTGCCCTCGCTTAGGAAAGGGGCGTGGCATGTATAGGACAAGGGGGCGTGTCTTTGGTTCCACAACAACTGGAATCGCTTAGCGAAAGGGGGCGTGTCCGCTTGCAGAATATGAGCGCGTCCTTCTGTTTCTGCATATCTTTAAAACGAATCCTGTTTTGTCTGGGTAACTGTCCACTGCATAGGCCACCTTCTGTGTAAACGTGCCAACAATTGAAACAGGCTGATGGCTGTCATGTGAGTGAAAAATTCGGTGAGCCATCAAAGCCTCGCTAGTCCGATTACAGCAGCCGAATCCCGCGCACATGATCCCCGCGCTGTCGGGCTCCATTGGCCGCTGTTGTAACCAAACACGATACACACGCTCGCACACTCACAACAGGTGACGGTGCAATATTTATAAGCTGGTCTGAACGTAATGCAACCTCTTTATATAGGTGTCGAAGCAAATATTAAAATAATGCACACACACACACACACAAAAATAAATGTTTACTTTTACTTCAGTGAGCATGTATGTGCAGCAGACTCACCTCGATCCATTTCTGGGCTTCGTGAAACGCTGGTTCAGGGGTAGCGTCTGCACATTCACCCTGATCCAGCTGGGCATTTGAAGCCGTAACGTTTCCAGGACTGGCCATTTCCAAAATAATCTTCTTAGCACGAGGGCCACCGAAAGCCTAGAGGAGATATCCAGCGCTCCACGAACAGACCTGCGTGTTGCCGTAATAGCGGACGCGATCAATGTGCTGAGCTCGAGCGTTCACGGCGCGACACACTGCGGTTCTCCAGCGCTCAGCAGCACTGCAGATGAACTGCTCTCTACCGCGCGCGATGCAATACGAGGCCGACCTCCGATGCTAAAAATATAGAAACTAAAAAAAACACGTTCAGCCAATGCGTAATGGGCAGCAAGGCGAGCGCATCAGCCTCCCTGTCTCTTCTCCTACAGGACGGGAGACTGGCATGCGCGAGAGCGCGGGGGAGAGGAATTTAACCAGAACAATAGAGCAGTTCCGTTACCGCTCCAGTTACGGCCAGATATCTATCTCTCTCCCTCTCTCTCTATGTATTATATTATATACAACTCTGCATTGTATCCATGCCTCTCTTGCAGTTTATTTTATTAATATTAAGAGAGATGCATGTCCATAATTTGAAAAGTTTCTAAACCCATGGATAAAGGGGAAGAGAAAGAGACTTTTACCTTTATGAGGATTTATCTAACCATTAAATCTGTCAAATACTTGACCCTCAGTCTGAATAGTCTTGGCTGTTACCTAAAATCACCACACACCACAGTACCCATAAATATTGTATCATAAGACAATAAATACTGCTGGAATATGCCTATATTTAATACATTAGCATACCTAACTAGGCTTACAAAGGATTATGAAATTCACCTGATTACATAGCAGACAGACAGGATGCAGTGCTAGCTATATTTGGCTTTTTTTCTCTCCCCCCAGATCATAAATGGCTTTGGTATTTTTGCCCCAAGCCCTGGTTCATTTCTGACCCTGGTCCAGTGTGACACTTTTGGAGCTGCACTTTTGTCAGCCAAAACAAAAAAGTCTATTGTCAATAGTGCAGTGATGTATGAAGCACAGCTCACATGGAAGCCACTTTCAAACCAAGCCTTCTGTTAGTTAACACACAAAATCCACACGACCGTCAGGAACCCCACTATGAAACTGCTTGTGTAAATCTTTCGGAAATTCCTGATTGTGCGGAATCCTATTAAAACTGAACAATAGTAAATGTGACTGCACCATTATAAAACAAAAACTTTAGTATTTGTTACAAACAAACCCCAAAGACTGCCCAAAGTCTGTAAATTATTGTTCAGGCAGAATTCATTTTTAAGTTATATGTATGTTCAGAATGTTTGTTAAATATTACTACTATTAGCTGCTGTAAATAAACATCTGAAAATGTAACGGTTAGATTTTGGGCCAAAATGTTCAAAGTTTGAATTCATAATTTTTTACAACTTTCGACCGGTCGTGATGCTGTTCAATTAACTCAAGATGGGGAGAGCTTTTTAAAAAAGCACAAAAAAGGGGAAGAAAAGACATTTTCAGCTGATTTGAAAATATGCATTTAATATTTCTAATAAAAGAAAAAACAAATAATATAGGACTATTGTTTGAAAGACCAAATCAGTCGGCCAGGACAGTTTTCTTTTAATATTGATGCCATTTTTACATCAACCGAGACAAAAGCGGTGTGAAAGTGCATCCTTTTTCAGCTAAAGTTGCCCACAACCACGTCTGCAATAGAAGGGTTTGTGGTGGTTTAAAAATAGTAGCATACCTGAGGACTTTAAAATATAAATGAACTTAAATGGCACATGATACATCTTAAGTTAATGAACCAATCCTCAGTATTAACTACCGGTAGTTGCTTATTAGCATGCATATTACTTGATACTGGCTGTACTTATAAAGCACATAATAATGTATTATCCTGCATTCTACATCCCTTAATCCTACCCAAAACATACTTAAAACTATTAATTAAACAGTGATTAGGATATGTTTGAGGCAAAAGTCATAGTTAACAGTAAGAAATGGACCATAATCTAAAGTGAAACCATGCTAAGTCTTACAACAGTACATTTGCTTTCATTTAAACATTTATTAGCATGAACCAAATGAAGAAGCTGTCATTTAGATTAACATAACTGATGACAGATTGCTTTCTTCAGGCATTTGATGTCTATGTGTCCCACAGCATTGCATATCTCCTTACCTGATTCAGATAATGCTTCTCCATGAACTGAATGAGTGTGTCCGATAGGAGGCATATTTTTTGTGTGATGTTCTTATATTGCATGACCATTAGATGTCATTACATTCCAGCTCTGGCTGGCTAGAAGTTTAGCATTGACCTGTTATGAGAAACTCTTTTTGGCCCCCTGCAGGAAGGATCATTTACTGCATGTTATGGATCTTGTATTGTAAAAGTAGGCCAGACGAAATGAAGGACTGATCTTGTATTTTAATTTTAATGTTACCCACTTTCTCAAATTAATTTGATTCAGTACTTGAATACGCACAAGCACAGTCACCGATGTTATATAATAGCATTGCATTTATGAAAAAAATACTTTATAATAAAAATTTAAGCTATCCAGCTAATGTTCTCGAAACTTTGATTAATGAAGGTTCCCTTGATGTTATGAATAAACATTCTTCCAGTTATAATGATAGAATTGTTGTTTCCCTTTCTCTGGTCAAAAACTTTATCAAAATGTTAGCATTAATGCTAGCTTCCTTAATGGAATGTTTTTCTGAAAAAAATAATTAGTAAAATACTTTCATTTGGGCTGAAATTACAGAACACATGAAGACCTTTACAGCATCAGTCAGTACAGTGATCCCTCGTTTATCGTGGTTAATGTGGACCGGAACCCCCGCGATAGGTGAAAATCCACAAAGTAGGATCAGCCAATCAGCTCACGGGATCCATCCACTCGTGCTCTCATTGGTCAATCTCGCGCCAATAACCAAATACGTGTCTTGTATGAGTGCCTGTGTGTGTGTACAAAGCCTCTGAGAGAGTTTCTCTCTTTGTCTGGCATCCTGGGAAACCGTTTCTCTCACGCATCACGATGAAGCAACGCTGCTTTCCACAATACGGCTGCCAATACATATAGTCAATAAATATTTTTGAAAAATCCATGATGCACTGAGGCTGTGAAACTTGAACCGCGAAGTGGCGAGGGATTACTGTAATCTATTTACCGCAATCGCATGGCATTATATTGAGAGAGAGAGACCGTTAACAAATATCCCTTCCTTCCATGCTCAGAAACAAGATATGATTCCATTCAGGGGCTTGGGCGGGTATGATATTAAAGATGAAGATGAGAGAACAAGGACAACACCTACAGAGACAAGGACACACATGTGCTGGCTGTAACTATGCTGCAGATCCTTACCTAACTGCATCACAGGTTGCCATCACAGAAAAAAGGATCAGTCTTAAATCTCAAATGTGCATCTTCGTTCAGGGTTTAAGATGCACCCTTCCAAGCACAGAGCTCAAATAAGCACTTTTAATCTAAAATGTTTTACAATTTAGAGCATATTCAATATGATAGACCATCATTCAGACAAAGTATTTCCATATGGTGTGGATAACAGGTTCCGTATTTTTCCTTTATATCATTAGCTAATGGCTAGATCCTGATATTTCAAGGTTTGACTGCCTGTTTTTAGACTTCGTTTGAAGTTTCAAGTAAAAATGTTGCAGACATAACCACAGATACTTTGGTGGAAATGAAATTCTGCATCAAAAACACCTTTAAATCAGCACACTTTTTGCAGTCGTCGCAGCTGCATAAATACACTTATGGAAGTCTGTATAAAACACCATTTTCACTTATTTTTTTGGTCCAAACAAACTATTCCAGTAGCAGGTACTGATGAGTGATATTTTAAAATGTTATGGACGCATTTCTGCATGTATACATCATATCCCCATGAGAAGTTAAAGGGATAATTCACCCAAAATGCAACTTCTGTCATCATATTTTTCACTTGTGGAAAAACAAAATTAAAACAACTGAGCTGCTCTTTCATAAAGTGAAAGTGGACTAATCAGGGTACAGAAGGACAATAATAATAAAAGTCTAGTAATCCTGCTTTCTCTCTTATTCTGTGGAAAACAGCACACCGATTCTTTGGCGTTCCACAGTTAAATTAATACAGGATGTTAAAAACATGAGGGTGAGGGTAAGTGACAATATAAACTTAACCCATCCGTAAGACTTGAACATGAGAATGAAGACAAAAGAGATAAACAGATGAGATAAGAATGGAGAAAAACAAAAGAACAGAAAAGTTCAAGGAAGAGAACATTATACATTTATTACTGAGCCACCCTTCGAAATCCAAAAGCCAGGGAATAGGGGTCAGAGACAAAGAAAAAAAATATTTGCACTACCAAGTAAAGCATTACTAGTAATAGATCATAAAAAATGTACAAATGTTTGTTAAAAATTTTATATCAAGCCTTCAAATGATTTTGGTTACAGATATTATACATATGAAACTACAACATGTTAAATGATACAATTGTATTTTTAATGGTAAGAATTAAAACAACCAATAAACAAACACAAGAGAATTCATAAGCTCTCTTGCTGGTTTTGCAAAAGAATAAGGGAGGGGGGGAAAACATAAATAGTAAAACTGAGGTAACTGCTATTGTACCAAGCAGGGAAAAAAAAAAATACAACTCCTATAACACAGAATGACAATGGTTAAGTAAGGTAATGCACATTTGTTGTTTGAAAAGAACAAAGGATTCATCATTTTCTGGTCGTCATGAATTTGACTAAAGCGGACAACACTGGAGAATGGTTTAAAGGCATCTCTCATTAAGACACTGCAGGCTCTGAGACTACATAACAGAATTCATATGACACTTTCTACACCAGTCATAGAGCCTACATAATGCACGACAGAGGCAATTATATCCATTCATAATAACAATGCATGGCATAAAATAGTCCATACACATACAAACACCCCTCTAGGTCATGACGCATCTCAGGCATTCATTATAAAGTAATGCACATGGCTATGAATGGCTATAAGAGCCTTATGGAGGCTGTATGAATGTGTGCACTGGAAGGCTGTTTATAAAAAAAGAAAAAGAAAAAAGAACAGCTAACTGTATAGATAGGGCAGTGAGAGAGCAAAACGACAAATGAAAGGACAAAAGACGAACCGTTTGCTGAGACCAGGAACCTTTTAGTGATGAAGTGAAGGTACTTAAAACGGCACAATTCGCAAGGGGTCTGTGTGTGTTGCCTTTCCTTTTTTAAAGAAGCACAAATGCTTCTTCGAAAAGGCATGTACCCATGAGTTCCCCAATTACTGAATGAAGGCATACGAAACCAAATAATGACCCAAATTCAAAATAAGAGCCAACTTGAAAATAACAGCTAAAGGGTTAACCGGCATACAAATAACTTCCTAGGCAAAAATTAAACTTCAGCTTGGGCTTAAACAGATGGAGAATCACCATTTTAAAAGATGTTAGACTTGAGGCAAATACCAGGATTTAATCGGCGTCTATTCAGTCACCAAACCATAATAAATCCCAATTTGTGCCTCAAGCGCTGAATGAGAAAAGTGGTGATTTGGCTACACAATCAATCTGCAGGACTGGCTTTGGATTAGGAATACATATTTAATGATTTGAAATGGTTATTTTTGTTTTGTAGATATTGAAAAATGTGAGGCGGCAAAAAATAGTGGGAAAAAAAAAGAAAAGAAAAAAGATTGCAGCAGGATACACTTAAGAACTTTGCGAACATTCCACTGCCCCTCCAAACCAATCACGTCATGTCAGTGCGCATCCTCAACCAATCCCAGACGAGAATAAAAGTGAGAGTGACAAGCCAGTGTTCTGTACCACACATAAGGGATAAATAACAAACAACGGATTCTCTAATACACAAACACACACTCTTTCATACAAAAGCACACACACCTCACAGTTTTCCAATTCTAGAAAGATTGCTAAATTATAATTGAGCAAGACCCACCCAAAAGCCCCTTTTTATGTATAGATATAATTTGAATCGTACGCAATCTTTTATTCCATTTTTTGAAGACAATTATTTTTCCTATTTAAAAAAAAAATTATGAATTTTGTAATTTGTCCCTCTATATTGATACATACATATTTATATATATATAGCTATATTTGTTGGTAAAATATAAAAGCCCATGCTCACAACATTAGCCTTCGTAAAGACCACCACACCACGGTGTGCTCACATAGCCGGGAATGTTAGTGCACATACACACACACACACTCATTCACACAAGACCGCAACATACCAACACCCACCCCAAAAGGGGAGAACTAAACTATATATATTTATATATATATATTTTTTAAAAACAAAACAATATCAGAACCCGAACATAACCAGAATGATAATATGAACCATAATCTTTGGACTTCCACTCAAAGAATTAGTGATCAAACAACCAAAGAGACGTGTGTGTATGTGTGCGCCTCAGTTAGTTATCGTAGATGAATATCAAACAGTGATTTTGAGTCAAAGTTCTCGCAAATCGTTTGCAGCAGTCATCTGTGTGTGAGGAGTAATTCTGCATGTGGAAGTTAATTGAATGTAACAGGGTGAGAAAATGACAGAAGTGTTTAGTGGTGTGCATGTATGTGTGTTTTCTGTGAGCAGTGTCACTCGGAATCCCGCTGGACTTCAGAGGCATCTGCTCGGCAAATAGGACAGGTTCTGTTAGCCTAGAGGACAGAGGAGGACAGATTGCCAAATTGGTTAAAGAAACACAGATCATAACTGGGGAAAAGCTGTAGTTAGGCAAGTCTATCTCTGCCTGAGGGTGCGGTCACACTAGCAAAATACCATGAGAAAAATAAAGGTCTATTGTTAATGTAGCGTCATGATATATGAATCACAGCTCAAACAGAAGTCTCTTTCAAACCAAGCGGCTTTCAGTTGGTCAACAACAAATTTGCATGACCAACTTGAATCAGATGTGAAATTAGCGTGAGATTTTGCCCTCACATGAAATTTAAGTTTGTGTGGATTCCTATTGAAATTACTGGATTTTGCCCTAAAAAAATAAATAAATGTGATCGCACCTTAAGACCAGGGGCCCTCAAATAATCTAAATAGCAATGCTAAAAAGCAATCAAAACATAAAAGCATCATGGCTAAATAAACAATACAGTAATCCCTCGCCACTTCGCGGTTCAAGTTTCGCGGTCTCAGTGCATCGCCGATTTTTCAAAAATATTTATTGAAAAAGAAAAATTCGAAAACGCCACCATATCGCGCAAAGCAACGTTGTTTCATTGTGATGCAAGAGAAACAGTTTCCCAGGATGCCAGACAAAGAGAAAAACTCTCTCAGCAGCTTTGTACACACCCATGAGCTCTCAGACAAGACACGTGATTGGTTCCCGGCGCGAGATCGACCAATGAGAGCACGAGTGGATGCATCCCGTGAGCTGATTGGCTGATCCTACTTCGCGGATTTTCACCTATCGCTGTTCCAGTCCGCATTAACCAAACGATAAACGAGGGATCACTGTATATGAATACTCCTAGCTTTCATTAATAAAATGAGCAGCTTTGTAATAACTACAGAAGAAATATTGGAAAGCCTATATCAGGGAGCTTTGAATATTATGCTGGACAATGCAGGCCTTTGAGTCAAAAAGGTTGAGCTCAACTGAAATACATTACATAATTTAAGGATATACCAACAACAATAACACTATGCTTCTAAGTGAATGAAACGAATTAGTATGCTTGCTTACCTTGAGCCATTTATCGACACACTTTGCATGGAATTCGTGATTACAGGGCAGTACTCTCAACAGCTGACGAGACTCGAAATCACACATGCACACTACACACCTGTAGGGAACGAGACGTAACGTTATTAACATGTTGATTTTGTCCAAATGTTTTATTCAATAGGTAATAGGCTTTTTTCTCTTTTAGAATTACAAACATTCCACGTAGGTCACAAAGTAGTTAAATAACAGTCAGCAAGTTTTAAAGTTTGTGAAAGGTACTCTAGGTACTCACAAAGTCTGCTCAGACTGATGATTGCTGGGGTTGAATCTGTAAGAAGGCAGCTGTTCGATATCGGCTTTCGTCAAACCTCTAGGCTTCGCTTCTCCGAGACGCTCGGCAAGGTTTAACAGAGCCTGGTCAAACAGAAGAGCAAATACACATGTGAATTAGAATACAAGTACTCTCTAAAAGGTGATCGTTTTTTGAAAGAATTATTTATCAGTGTTTCTGGAGAGAATTATAGACTCTCACCTCATAATTCTCAACTTCTCCATCATCAACATCCAGCTCTAAGCTAATGGCAGGACCCACTGCTGTGGGCTGGACTGGAAGAACAGATCTGTACCACCAAAAAACAAAGAAAACAAACAGAGACATTATTCTACAGCTCATTCTACGGCTCTCCAACGCAACAGTCTAATGCATGTTTGCATGTGTAACTCACAGGAAGTAGGGCAGCAGACTCGCATGGTACGGAGGTGGAGGTACGGCCTGTTGAGAGCGGTAGCGTCTGCCTGTGATTCGCCGAGGCATGAAGTGGGGATATGGCTGGAAAGAAGTCATAGGAAAAACATCAGCCACGTTTCCATTGCGTGCCAGGACCAGTTGTGCTTCCACTGTCACTTCCAGAGCTCGATTGGCTTTCTCTGGGCCAACAACCAGGGTTTTTTGGCCCACTGAATACCTTGGTCCAGCGGGCCAACTGGAGCTTGAGGAGTGGTCATGAGTTTATATGACTCTGAAGAGGGTGCGACTGAATAAGTAGGCAATTGTGTCTCTTTATATGCAATAATGATAAATACGATATAATGATTAATAATAAGTACCGGTATGTTGTTCTATGGAGGATGTGGGGCTATTGGCCCGACAGTGGAAATGTAGCTTCATTTTGGCCTTGAGGCTCGAGAGGTGATGAAACGTAAAGATCACTCACCACTCCAAAGAGCTCCTGGTGCAGGGGTTCATGGGAGAGGAACTGCAGTGGGGTGGAAGGAGGCAGAGGACTAGGATGGCCAGAGTGAGGATAGCTAAACCCTCCACCTACCGACAGGTGATCCCCCAACAATTCCACCTCATTCTCGATCCTTTGCAGCGGCTATTTGCAAAAAACAAACACAGGATTTATACATCATCTGATTGTAGATATTGTACTAAAATATTACTACTGACATGTGTACAAGTACTAATATAAATATTTTACACACATTTATATTTGTTTCGGCTCAGTAAATAAAGAAAAATAACTGATTCTATTATTCAACAAGGCTGCATTCAATTGTTCAAAAATGACATTTAAGACATTATAAATGCTGTTCTTTTCAACTTTCTATATTGGTAAAAAAAAATCCTGAAAAACAAATGACCCAGGTTAATTAACCCACAAAATTATTAAGCAGCTCAACTGTTTTCAACATTGATGATGATGATGATAATAATAATAATAATAATGCGTTTCTTGAGGATTAAATCATTCTAACATAAGATACCTGAGCGGCACGGACAAGATAAAATGTTTAAGGTTTAATTATAATAAAATTTAATAATATAACTTGGACAAGTTCGGTAGGCAAAATAAAAAGCCCAACGGGCCGTAGTTTGCCCATGTCTGGTCTAGACCCTAAATATAAGACTAGCCTGTTTTTTCAGATGTATTTTAAAGAATCTTATATTCAGAATAATTTTTTTATATAAAAATAGCCAGATGCTATTTTAGGTTGTAATAATATTATATGTTATTACTGTAATCAAATAAAATGTAGCCTTGAGCATGAAAAAGACGTAAAAACCTCACTTTTGATTTGTAACAATTATATAAAAGTATAAATAGTGTGATTGTGTACTCACAGATCGAGACTGTTGTGTCTGGAAGGGTAAGAACTGTCCAGGAGTGGGGAGGTGGGGCGGATGATGTGACAGATGCGGAGGATGAAGCAGGAAGGGTGGATCACTGGAGAGTAGAGAAGGAAACGCGTACGGCACTGGCAAATGCTGCACCGAACATGCTGGCAACATCTGCAGGTCAAACAAACAAATTATTTCAGACAATACAAATGAACACTGTACCTTCAGAGATTAAAATAGGAAAGTAATAACTTCCTACCACTGGAGGGCAGCCTATCCAAACAAACCAAATGAGCTGAAAAACAATTGACACTGTATTTCTCAACCTGAAACTATGTACTTACTGGAGGTGGTACGCTACAGATTGGATAATGTTGCTGTCCACTGAAGACCACAGAACAGGCAGGCACCTGCTGCTGAGAAGAGCATGCTGGGAGATGCTGTCCCGTACAGAGGGGAGCAGGTAGACCATGGGGCGGCACTGGAGAAACTGTATATGATACTGGCACCGTACCCTGAGGGAGCTAAAACCCATGCAAAAACGAAATATAATTAATATACAACTATTATATATTATATTATTTTGTTAAAGATATAAATATAAAAATGGCCACTTCAATACTGACAGTGCTGGTATCCAGTATCAGCTTGTTAAGTCTGGTCCAAGCCTCTAGTTTCAATTAAGAATCTTAACAGCTGTTAGAGAGCACTATTTATTCATGTCACACATTCATCCTAAGCTTTTAAAACCGCACACTGTACACAACAGTCTCTGGGCTCACGGTGACCCAGCCAGCAATACTTCAACGATTCAGAAAAGATTTCGGTATGGAGATAAAGGTTAGGATCATCCCTTTTCGGTAGTACTACAGCCTACCGTGAGTGTATATTAGCATCGTTTGTTGTTTGCTTTTGACATCTGACCCGGGAAAATGAGACAAGTGGCATCAGACTTAAACGGATAAGAAAAAAGTTATGATATCCGACATCACAGTCTGCTTAATATTCTCAGTTGGAAACCACATTAGGGCACATCTGGGCCCTGTAACGGTGTCACCGAGACACTGAGCTCCTGTCCTAAACCTCTAACCTGCTCATGGAGGTCCATCACCATGGCGCCCTGTTGCGGCGGGTGCAATAACCGAGGCGAGAGGGTGGGAGGGTGAAAGGCCCGGGGCTCATCGAGGCCGGGTGGAGGGTGGGATGGTGGCTGGCCGTAAGGATGGAGAGAATGTGGGTGAGGAGGGTGGCGATAGTTTTCATCCTGCCCCCCACCCGGGGACCCATGAGGGGGATGGTGCCGTGACAGACGCTCTCGTCGGCCACGCTGACGGCGCACTGGAGGACTGCAAAGAGAATTTTATTGAGAAAGACTTAAAATGTTATATTAAAGAAAACAATTTAACCTCCATTAACATTCCCTAAATGTTATTTGTGCATTAAATAATATGCATTTAAATAAACTACATTTGAATTTTTTTTAAATAAAATAGATAAACTACATTTGAAAAAAAAATTAAAATAAAATAAACTACATTTGTAATAAAAAAAGAAACTGCATTTGTAAAAAATAAAAATAAAAATAGATAAGCTACATTTGTAATAAACTACATCTGGAATAAATAAATGGATAAACTACATTTGTAATAAAAAAATAAACTACATTTGTAATAAATAAACTATTTGTAAATAAATTAAAAAAAATAGATAAACTACATTTGTAATAAAAAAATAAACATTTGTAATAAAAAAATAAACTACATTTGTAATAAAAAATAAACTACATTTGTCATAAATAAATGGATAAACTACATTTGTAATAAATAGATTATCTATTTTTTTAATTTATTTACAAATATAGTTTAACTATTTGTAATAACTAAATGCGTGTACATGTATGTGTGCATATACACATACAGCAGTCATTATGTTCTAATACCCTGATATATTAATATTGGTAATTGAAGTACTAAAGAACTAAAAAATAAAATAAAAACAGACCAGAATGATGGGCTTTCGCCTCAAAAGGAGTGATTTTCTAACACAGTAATTGATACAATTCACAATACAGTAATCCATTTTGAAACTGCTTTGAAACAATGCACTACACAAACAAATCTGACAAGTCTCCGAGCACAGCATGAGCTGACAGTTAATCATGACAGCAATTAAAACTAGCAGTCGACTAACACACAACATTAACATACCTGCGTCTGTGTCGTGCAGGTGTGTGGCAGCGCTCGGGGTGGTAGTGTGGGTGGGGATAGGGGTGTGGCCTGCGACTGGGCGGAAGCTCCCATGGTCTGATTGGTGGTGAGGGTGTGGAAGGAGGGGCCGAGGTAAACTCCAAAACAGACTGTTGGGAAAGACGCTGTCTCTTCGGACTAGGAGAATCCTCCGTCTGAGGGACAAAATACAGTAATTCATTCATTAACTCATTGACAATTACAAACCAAACCATCAAAATGCATCATTACTCCTGGTGCTACAGTTTTTCCATGCACTTAGATGAATAGTTCACCCAAAATGTGTTAATGTCATGCTAAGTTTGATTATGTGGGAGTGCAAATTAGCTTTGAAAGCTAAACTACAGTGGATTTTCAGAGCGAGCTTCATATAAAGCTATCATTTGACTTCAAAAGACCAAGTACGAGCTGTGGACTTAAGCAGCTTAAACATTCTGCTAAATATTTTCTTTCATGTCTCACAGAAGTAAATCAGTCACATAGGTTATTTAAAAATGTATTCATTTTCCACTATATGAGAAGCCTTGTTTGTGAATATTTAGGAAAAAATAAAGAAAAAAACCTGAGCATTATGCTTTCATAATAATAATAGTTAACTTTCCATTTCTAATAATCAGTTACAATAAATAGTTGCGCAAAAACAAACAAAACAAGTAACAATACAGTATAACAGAAATTCCCTTCTTTATGACAACCAATGATTGTGATCAAAAAGAAAAAAATAGTTTTGTACATATCCTAGTTGATTTTGCCCAATGAGAACAAGCAGCTATTGTGCCTAGCGGCATTAGTGGCATTTCCCATCAATGATATCATTGCCTCTGCTGCCTGAGTAGTGTGAGGTCACTTCCCGAAAGTTTGAGGAAGCCCATGTCACACTTGCTCAGCCGGTGTTACTCAAACATTCATCTCCAAGTAAGACGTCTCACTTAAGACATGGAGAAACATGCAGCGACACATGAGTCAGAATGTGTAACAAAGGCTTGAACACACAGGAATATCTGAACACATCATATCAGCTTCATCTGCCACTCGCCTTTTACTGGAAGTCAACACGCACACACACGTGCTTACTCATGACAGAACACACACACTTTATGGCCTGACGATCATGTCAAAACCTGGGCAGCTTGGAAGAGTCATAGATTAACAAGGGGCGAGATCATAAAAGTGACACTGACTTTCTAAAGCACTTTCGAGTGACTAAATAGTTACTCAGACAAACTTTCAAAACACAAACACATCTCTGTAAGGCTTTCAAGATGCAAACTAGAGGAAAGTCTTAAAAGATCACACGTGCAACTGCGGCGAGAACCACGTGGGTCTCGCAAACAAGTCCACACACACACACACACACACACACACTCATTGTGGGTGGTAAACTGAGCTCATAGAACAGGGTTAAGCCAAGTGTGGAGATACAGAAAGCAGCCAGCGACACCGGGGAAGGCTTGCGTGCGTGAGAGAGAGAGAGAGAGAGAGAGAGAGAGAGAGAGAAAGAGAGAGAGAAACCAGTAACAGGAAACAGCTGGGGAGCGGGCTAGACATATCTGCATATGGATTTGAGTCAGGTTAATTTGAGTCTCTTGAAAGAGATAAACCATTAACTTCCCCATCATCTCATTTTCCATGAGGTAAAAACGTCACTTCGATCGGCATAGTCTTCCAGCAGACACTCCTTTACATATCTCTGTGTAAGAGGTGAGATCTTGCAAAAGCAATGTCTGAGTCAGCTTCCTGAGCTCATTCAAAACAATGATGTGTACACACTCTTACACAGAAAACGTGATTATAAAACATGTTTGAAATTAAATATTGTTGGTCTTCGTTTCTGATCTGATCTAGTACCATTCCAGAAATGATGTCGCACATGAGTACAAGAACTGCTAAGCCATGTCTCAGACAATATTACAAGATTAAAAATTAGAGATATCTTTATTTATCTATCATGCTGTATTTGGTCAGAAGAACACTGAGGCATTTTAAATTTGCTGGAAAATGCCTCAATTTATGAATAGTTTTTTATGAAAAATGCATTGCATTGTCATTTGTGTTCTGGAAAAATTAATTTTATTCATTAAAGACATTTTATTCATCAAAGGTGGCTAAAGAAATGTATAATGTTACAAAAACTTCAGTTTCAAATAAATGCTGTTCTTTTGAAGTACTGATCAAATAATCTTAAAAAAAAAAAAAATCTATATTGCCACCAATATATCATGCAGAAAAACAGTTTCAACACTGATAATAATAATAAAAATACTGAGCACAAAATTACATTGGCATTTAAGAATGATTTCTGAACGATCATGTTATGGAAGACTGGAAGGATGATGCTGAAAATTTAGCTTTGCCATCACGGGTATAAATTACTTAAAAGAAAACCGTAACATCTCAATATTACTGTTTCACTGCAGGTACATGTGCACACAAACACACACACACACACTCTACAAATTGAAGGAAATTTTTTTTTTTTTCAAACCTGCCTTCCGAAGACTTCCGATGTTACTACACTAGGAAGAAGAAAAAAGGTCACCCATCCCACTGCTCTGAATTCTTCATGGGAAATTCATTTTATATACGGACACAGTGATTTACTAGAACAAGGCCTTGGAAAGTTGAATAATGTCATTTTCAGCACAGCTATGGAAGTTTTAACAGCCTTGTTCTAAAATTGGATATTAAAACTACAAGCTTGTTGAAATGCCTCTCCTGTTATGACAGCCATATGGCCACAGTACGTAGTCCTGTATGACAACTTCATAAAGAACATTCGGGTTCTTTCCACTGTGGTCTGAATACACTTGAAAAGAGTAAAGAAAGTCACAACAATTACACATCTGACGTTTACTGTTACGAAAGTGACAATTTGACTTGAAGATTTTGGACATTTAAATTGGTTCTTTGAACTTTGATGGGGGAAAAAAAAAAAAAATGGTACCATGTTACGCATGCATGTCAGGTCCAGTGGCGTAGCCATGAGGGGGCCTGGGCCCTCAGATTTTCAATTGGTTAAAATGGCGACTGTGAAAGCGAAAGCACATATCGCACATCAAAAATCGAGCGCAGTTTGGCCCCCTCATTTTAAGCTGGGCCCCCCCAAAAAAAAAGTTTCTGGCTACACCCCTGGTCAGGGCTGTCGATCAATTAAAAGTGTTAATCTTGATTAATCTCGTTTTTTTATTTTTTTATTTCATACATTTTGAGGAAAGAGTCCTGAGTGCAAATTCCTACTAATCTTTCCTCAGTCCTTCAGTTTCTTGGGAGCCATGAAGGGGCAGGGGAGAGGAAGGTGAAGGAAAGGATGAGAAACTGAGGCTGGAGGGGAGAATGAGTGGATAGATGGATGGGAGGCAGAGATGGGGGGAGGACAGGAGTGATGCCCCAGGGGCAACAGGGTGGGGCTCAGAGGGGGAAAGTGCAGGACTGAAAATGATGAACTATGAACAGTGCCTGGAACACAGCCTCAGGACATTTAAACACAACCATCCGAAAACTGTAACTGTCCGTGCGCGCGCACACACACCACAGAAAGACATACTCAAACTATCCTGAACCAGATATTAAACGTTAAATATTAAATGTAATCTAGTATTACTGGTATGATACAAAAACCAGGGAACATAAAAACAACAACATTATTATTATTATCATCATCATCTAACAAACATTTTTAGATGCATTTAATTTTATTATAATTAATCATATACAATTACTATAGACTAATCTTAGTTTTTTTTTTAAGAATGCATTATACATACATATATTGTTAATATTATGATTGATCACTTGAAATTACTATAGACTAGCCTTAACATTATTATTATATTTGATATTAAACGTTTATCATACAATATTTACTATATAAACTTGTAATTAGTAATTTATTATTACTGTGGATTAAAGCTAATATTATAATTATTATATATAATATTAGAATTGCAGTCTGTCATTTGTAATTACTATAAACTAGACCTAATATTATAATTATCATCGTATTACATGTATAATACATACATAAAATGTCCCTAAACAATGGTCGTGTCAAATTTGTCCTCAACTTACAGTCAAGTAAACGCAAATTACAAGGAGTTCAAAAGGAAAAACAAAAACACTCAAATGCACAGGATCACACAGTTACTTCAAGGCAAAGCCAAAGGACAACCAAGATGTGCGATGCAAACACACATCTGTCTAAACCCAGTCAGACAGGTCCATTAGTATGAAACATTAATGTGGCCGTTCATCCGCATTTGGGGGAGACGGGTGGGTGAGGGGTACCGAGAACAAAATCTGAACATGCGTGTGGAATTAACATGTTAGGAGAAGATTAGCGAAAACTCACATTTTGACCTTATTCATTGTAGCGGAGAACAAAATAGTTCTCAGTGCCACGAGTGTACGAGAGATCTCAACGTCCTGCTTAAACACTACAACTCCAGAACCCGCCATCACATGCTCAACAAATACCAAGCCCTCTCTGCCTGGGGGGCTGCACTATCTACAGGGAATAACCACTGCTATTGTGAGGGAGCTTGGCAAAGTGTTGAACGCCCAGCCACTATATCCGTGCGATCTGAGAGCAGTCAGCACTGCTGTGGATAACTAGGGCTGGGAATCATAAGGGATTTACAGATTCTGATACAAATTCAGTTTAACAATTCTATATTTATGGAGTATTTATGTAAAAGCTGATTAACTCAACTATAACACTAAAAATGAACATGTATGATTGGACTAAAGCTTATACTAGCACTGAACAATTTCGAGAAAATTTAACTTCTGATTTGAAACAATGAGGTTAAAAATTTGTGTGTGTCCAAAAGCTTAGGCAGCTCAATTTTCTTATCAGGCAGCATTTGAGCATGACGGTACCTCACAAAACTGATTTCAGATAGGCTTCGTAGGCAGCGTAACGGTTTAATGACCTACAACAAAAAGCAAGCTTTGGTGATAACCAAGAAAATATTTAATTACTATATAGTAATTTCATGCTAGAAATGACATCAAAAGTTGGTTAAAGTACCGTAACATCAGATGCCATCTTTTTTTTTTAGCTCAACTTACAAGGAATGGAACACAGGATTGCGGGATATCAAAGGCAGTGAATGATACATCTATGACACCGTCAGGGTTCTGCCACATTCTGTCAAGTAAATTCTTGTGTTGTGGCAGTGCTCTGAAACTACCGTAATGTCTCGTGTTTGGTGTGCGTGCGCGCGGATTCGACGGTTTGAGCCGCGTGCGCTCTTGTCTGTGTAACATCTTGTGTGTGGGTTATGATGTCCGATCCCCAGACTGGTCTTGTTCAGTTTTCTGTCGGGATTCGGACATTCATGACCCGTGTGTTCGTCCTTGTTGTGAGCACGCAAGAACAGGTGATTACTTGTTCTCGCACGCTCTACGTTTTGTGAGTGGGTGCGGTTTAAAGCTTTGCTTGAACCGCGAGCTCTCTGGTCTTTATGCAGTGTTGTAAGCATGCGGTTCGTGTTTACATCAGCCGCGTGCTTTCATGTTGAGTTTTCGTGTCACGCACAGTTTGGTTGTCACCAGCTGCATGCTGTCTTTGTGCTTTTGTGAACATGCAGCGATGCGCGTCCGCATTGGCTGCGTGTTTGTGTCTCGTCACTGTTACCCTGCCCGTCTTGTTTCATTGTCATTAGTTTTATCCCAGCTGTTTCTTGTTCAATTACCCATCCTCCTGTGCCTATTTAATCCCTTCATGTTTGCTGTCCTGTGCTGCTTTGTTACCTTTCGTCCGGGTGTCGTGTCGTCAAGTCAAGCCTAGTCAAGTCCGTTTTCCCCTTTGGGGTGGTTTTGTTGGTATTTTTTCTTGTTTTTCTTTTATTCAATAAAATTTCTTTATTGGGTCCTTGCATCCTTCTCTAATCTGTGAAAGATACCTTCAAAAAAGAAAAAAGATCAGACATGGGTATATCAGGACAAAGGAAGGGAAGCCATCTTGAAATGCTTTCACCCCTACCCCTACCCCTACCCGAGAAGGTTTGGCTCTAGAATATTAATTATGTGACATCTTAACATTTACATCCAGACTTCCATATATTTTCTGTGGACTAATGTGAACAAGTCAAAAAAAAGAGCACAGGGAGCTCCCATTCTCAGATGACAACATTAACTACAGCATCAACTAAAGGCCTAGGGATACTTGTATACGCATTTTCCTCATTCCGCTCCGTCTCACGCACAGCTGAGTTTCACCTTTGTCTTTGAATACAACCTAAGTGTACTCTCTTGGCCAAGAGAGTGGAAAGACACAGTTGGCATGCGCACACACTATCTGGTGGACTTTGTTTTCAAGCGCTCAAGTCACTCACACATGTACCGTTGAACGTTGTGAAGGGCCACAGTTGGTACTTCTCAGTCTTAAGGTACTGATGGATCCCTAGTGATTTTACCCAAAGTGATTAACAGATGGTGGCACAATGGTGGTTATTCAGGGTAAATGTGTAAAACGCTTTTTCCAGCTCAGATATTTAAACCTTAATCCCATCTGAATGCTATGTTTTACTCAAAGTTGCTACAATACAAATTCAAAAACTAAAAGATTTGCTTTAGTACATACACCTGTACCAGCATTTCCATTAGCCGATAAAGTAAAAATTCCCAATGTTTGCAGTTGGGTAGGGGTGGGTTACAATTGTTGACTAGTCATCAACAGCCTACTAAAAAACTATTTGTTATTATTAAGATTAACTGTCAGCCGTCACTGTACCATACCTACCCATTAAGAATAGTAGTATAATATTGGTGCAATCATAGGTAAAAGATTTCCATGCTCTCAAATAAAAGCTGCATCTGGAGGGGAAATATGAAAGTACTGAAATGCACTACTTTGCCAAGCACTGACATCACGACATGCCGCGTTTCCCAACCTCCCGAAACAACAATCAGCAGGAGACTCCGCATCCTCACATGCCTAACCGAAACACGTCTTTGATGTGAGAATCCACAATGTGCTTCTGTTTCAGTGTAATACTTTAATATTTAATAGGCTGAGTCTATAGAGTCCTTGCACTGGGTGACTGCTCTTCAAACGCTGGGACTTTATGAAAGTGCTCTGAATAAGCGGGTCCCCCTCATCTCCTCCTCCGTCTCATTATTTTCCAGCCTTTCATTTCTCCTCCCTCTGACAGGCAAACCCATTTGAGGCCGCCTCTACATTCTACACCAGAGAGAGCTTGTTTCTGCCTGTGCAGAGGCCTAGGAATGGACACACACTCACTCTCACACACGTCTCAGTTTCAGCACTCTATATTCAGGACCTCCCAAGAGCCAATGCGTCCCGTTCTACTGTTCATATAGACGGCCAACAGTGAACACAAAGCTTTCAAACCGGCTCTACACACCCCGAATACGCTTTGTTTAGTTCTGAACAGTCAGCACACACAGGATGAGACGCAGTTACCCACGGGCCCAAGCACCTCTTCTGTTCTGTGCGTCTGTGTCTCTCTCTCGCTCTCACACACACATACATCCATTTGTCAGAAACAGGAAACTGTAAGGGTTGTTGGCCTGGTTTCTTTTCTGCCACCACGCAAAAGCATTAAAGTTTTTTTATGGGGTAAAATCCTCTCAGAAATACAGACTACATTCCCTTAGTTTCACTTGGCCATAACTCAGTCTCTCCCTCGCACCAGCACAGCCCCATCGGTCTTTTTCCACTCGCTTCATTTCGACAGCCATCCATTTCTAAGCCACTGTTCCCCGCTCTCCGTGTCCCACAGCTGGAGGTGAAATCATTAGTGCCCCCGCTCCCCCTTTCCTCTTCCTCTCTCTCACATTATCCCTTCTTCCTCTCCCGCCGCCCGCTCACATTCCTTCCCCTCCCCCTTTCCCTCCCTCACAGGGCCAGGTCCGCCCCCAGAGGCCGTTTCAACCAATCACATAGATGCAGTCAACTAGCCCTCCTCCTCCCTTTGACTGTAAACACCATGGAGTAAAACTGGACAGTAACTGCCTTTTGTTTTTTGCACCGTCTACCCACCCTCTCGCTGTAGGTTTTAAAAGGCCAGAAATGTCAGAACATCAAATTTCCCAACACACGTACCAGAACGGTTATTTAAAAGCATGATACACTGTATTGGAGTTTATGAAGATGAAAAAAAACAGCACTAAACTTGGTACAAAATAAACCACAAACAGTGACCCCAAATATTATTAACACACATAAAGGTAAAATTGTTTCTCATAATCAGTTAAAACATGGACAAATAAATAATAAAAGTAACTAAAATAACTAATACATTACTCCTGTGACGGAAAGGCTACATTTTCAGTATCGTTACCCCAGTTTTTAGTCACATGACCTTACAGAAATCATTATAACATGCTGATTTGGCGCTCAAGAAACATTTCTTATCAATGCTGAAAACAGATACGTTGATTAATATTTTGTAGAGACAGTGTAGAATTTTTTTTTCCAGGATTCTTTGTTGAAAAGAACAGTATTTGCAACCTTTTGTGTTATAAACTTGTAATGTTTACTTCCACTTATTAAACCAATTTATTACGTTCAATGCTGAACAAAAGTAATAATTTAAGAAAAACAAAAATCTTATTAATCCCAAACTTTTGAACAGTATGTGTAGCAATATGCCTATATTTATGCCATAATGCAATCCAAAAGTTTATTTCAAAGACTAATTCTAAAGAAATATTTTATAAAATGCGTCACACAACTTCACCTTGTCATGACACGATCAACTAGAAGCAGTACGTGCGTTTAAATCACTAAAAAGAACCGACTCGTAAAGAGTTAGAGAATCAGACTAGCATTGGTCTCTGCACATTTAACCAGATAAAACTTCACAAAACCACACATTGACAAACAAAAATTGAGAGTTTTTATAGTTTTTATCTATCATTTTTAGATACACAAATAACCAAGTCATTGCAGTCACGGGCATTTAATTTATAGTTCAGAATCTTGATTAGTAATGCAAAAATCAAATATAGCTGCTAGCAGCCATCACGGGGCCAAGCGCAAGGAGGGCATTAAATGTCATGCCGACATGGCTGGCATCATCAGACCAACGGCAGTAAGAATCTAAAGACATTTCAATATGACTTAAGTCTAAATGGCTGAAAAATCAACAATACGGTCTTTAGTATTTCGATTTAATGGTTTATCACATTCAACCAACAGGCAGCGCTGTAACCAAATTGTAGTGTCAATTCATGTGGTACATTGAGAGTGTGGTGACATTGACACATGCAAAGTTTGCTTTCAATTGGGTAAACCATTGCTGACAGAGCACTAAAGTCATGTGTTTGTTAAACATAGCATCTTATAAGAAAAATCGAAATGGCAGACGCTCAAAATGGCCGATATGGGAAAATTTGGTATCACAGGACTCGACATGAGCCACTGGATCTAAAGACAGCAGTTTCATGATTTTTAGACAAAGCGTTCAGGAGTTATAATCAAAAATGTCAGTCTTTTAATATCTCCTGACCACTAGGGGGCAGAGCGCCAAAACTCTGCAGGTAGCCTCAGACCATGGTTGACATAACACACACCTAGTTTGGTCAGAAAACGCTAATGCGTTGCGGAGATAAAGCCTCAGTTTCATTTTTGCGACCATTACGTCGGATTCTTTTGCGAGTTATTCGTAAACGGTTTGACATATCAACTTTCTTTAGATAACTTTTTGTCATGATGGTCTGGAGATGATGTGGTTTAATTTTGGTGAAAATTGGACAAACGGTCTGGGAGGAGTTCGAAAAAGTAGGTTTTTGAAGAAAAACAACATGGTGGACAAGAAGTTTGGCCGACTATGACAAATTTGGTATCTGTGTTCTTGGTTTGACCCAAGGAACGTAGAAAGATAATTTGTTTTACCATAGGTTAACGCACTCAAAAGTTATTAGCATATTTGTAAATTTGGTTATAATTTTTGACCACAAGGGGGTGCTGCCTCGAAACTTTTTGAGTCGTATCAAGGTTAGGTGCCGAAGACACATATTGAGTTTCGTAACGATACGCCAATATCTTTGTTAAATATAGCAATTTATGACAATATTCAAAATGGCCGACGCTCAAAATGGCCGATATGGGATAATTTGGTATCGCACGACTCGGCATGATGCACTGAATCTAAAGAGACCAGTTTTATTATTTTTGGCCAAAGCGTTCAGAAGTTATAAGCAAATATTTAACTTTTTCATAACTCCTGACCACTAGGGGGCACAGCGCCAAAACTCTGCAGGTAGCCTCAGATCATGATTGACATAATACACACCTAGTTTGGTCAGAAAACGCTAATGCGTTGCGGAGATAAAGCCTCAATTTCATTTTTGCGACCATTACGTCGGATTCTTTCGCGAGTTATTCGTAAACGGTTTGACATATCAACTTTCTTTGGATAACTTTTTGTCCACATTGTCTGGAGATAATGTGGTTCAATTTTCGTTGAAATCGGAAAAATGGCCTAGGAGGAGTTCGAAAAAGTAGGTTTTTCATAAAATTCAAAATGGCGGGAAAAATTTCATGACGGAAAATGACGTCATAGGGTGCAATCGAATCGTCTTGAGCCAAGGAATCAGTGGACATAAGAATTTTGTTTCTAGGACATTCGGTTCAAAAGTTATTAGCATAAACGTTAGTTCAACTTTGGACAGTTGGTGGCGCTAGAGATATTGAGTTAGAGACTTCAATTTTGCTATGGTCAATGATTGGACTGTCCTTTATGAGTGTGCCAACTTTTTTTCATTTTCCCGCTTACGGTTCTATGGGCTGTCATAGACTCCCATGGCGGAAGATGATGAAGAATAACTAGATAGAGGAAGTTTATGATATAAACTTCAGTTGGCTTGAGAAAGCCTAGCCTGAAAGTTTAAATTAGTTGTAAAAGCTTCAAGCTTGAAAAGTTTTGAGAGTTTGTCGCTAACAAAATTTATTTGGAGATTACTGATGATTCAGTTGGTCAGTGAGTGGCGCTGTTTCCCACACACAGAAGTAAGCAGCATTTTCTACAGTTATATTTGCAATCTTTGATATTTTTGCCAGTATTTCATAGTTAGTATATAAAATAGAGAGATTTAACTTACTAATTAAAGTAAAAAAAGTCTTTTTTCAGGATTTAAAAAAAAATGCATATCCATTGCAATGGACATTGGGTTCCAATGACTGCTACTCAATGCACATGCTGATTGAAATTTATTATATATCCTCTTGAGTCCCACAAGTTTGCCTGATGTGCATTTTGTAATTTTTCTTGCTATTTAAGATATGTAGGACCTAATAAATACAATACCCCCCAAAAAATGTGTACAGGTTTTGTACAGATGTCTTCATGTGGTATCATAATGCTATTTGCTGTTATGGCCAGTAGGGTAATAATTAGTCAAAATTCAAATCTCATTCTAAAATATGTCAAATTTTAATCCCAGTATTGTACATAAATACACTTGTTTCGTTCATCTAATTTGAATATTTTATTCGAGGGAATACCTTGAATAGATTTTTTACCTGGGTCAATTTTCTTTCAGGATCTGGGGTTTCAGATCTAAAAGTTTTTACTGAAATGTATATATATATTGAAAATATTTTTTTCATAATGACAGGGGTGTAATGTTGTGATGTCACCACAAGATGGGGTGGACACTATCCTAAAGTGGCCAACAGCGCAAATATTGACAGAATTGACTATTATTGTGTCAAGACGCAAATATGTAATGTTCTCATATGAGATAAATACTACAGTTATCACAGTAATAATACATTTGAGAAAATGTCATATGCAGAATATACAATTATTTATTTAATGTGATTAGTGCAAAGTGCACTACTGCTCTGTGCCACTGGGGAATACCTTGAAAGATACACACAGGAAATGTGTGTGTGTGTAAAGTGACTGCACTGACTCTAATGCATTTTCTATTAGAGGTTTATTTTATTAAATGTGCAATTTGTAAAACAAAAACCTCAAAATTAAAGTTGAAATGTTATATTGTTCAAGTTCTTGACCTTGGGATTTTTTTATGTTTAATTTTTTTTATATTGGTTTATATTAGTTTGATATTCACAGCTGTTAAGACCAAATGCCCACTGCAATTGACAACAAAAATTGCTATGAAGGAGTTATGATTTTTTTTTCTTACTCATTAATAGATGCCTAATTTAATGGGATATTAATTTTTTTTTTTTCAGAAACCTGGAACCTAATTCTGGTCTGAAGGAGATATATGTATATATAAAGTGTTTCTTCCTGTGAAATAAAATAACTTAAATATTAGTATTTTTTAAATCATTCCTGCCAAGTACAATGGGGAAAGTAATGCAGTTTTTTCTAATCTCAAGCAGTTTTCAGATTGACTCGATCTGCCATGTCAGACTTCAGTTCAACACGGCAATTATAGCAGATAAAGGAATCAACGCAATGTAATATTTGTATAAAGCCTTCCTCCATGGGAAACAAAATAACTTAAATATTAGTATTTTAAAAATAATTCCTGCTCAAGTAATGCAGCAGAGTAATGCAGTTTTTTTGAATCTCAAGCAGTTTTCAGATTGAATCGATCTGCCATGTCAGACTTCAGTTCAACACGGCAATTATAGCAGATAAAGGAATCAACGCAATGTAATATTTACTCAGGCATAAGTTATAAATAAACTTAGGCGCTTTGACGGTTTGGCGCTTTGACGGCAAGTGCGCGAGGATGCGCGTTTGAAGTTCATTGAGAGTCGCCGTTCCCATAGTAATCTGCTCAGCATAAGTGTAATAAGTACATAAAACTTCCAGCAAACACGCTGCAGCGGTTACTTGATAATCGGAAACAATTTCCGTTTGATCATAAACTCTCTCACATAAATCTATTTTAGGAGATTATGATCTCTGTCTCTCCAGCAGTAATGGCGGCTCTATCAGTTTCTGGCAGAGACTAACAGCGCTCTGATTCGTTCAATCTTCAGTGATGGACGCTCCTTCTAGAGCTCTGATTAGTTTGAAGCCTTAAGGCGGGCTCAGTAATCTAAGCCCTCTGATTGGTGAATCTTAGTTCAATGTAAAGTCTATGGAACTTTTTATGATTTTAATCTTCAATTTTATCAAAAATCAAAAGTCTGATCAGTCTGAAATGATATAGCAACTCAAGTCAGAACAGGTCTGAAGTCTGAGCAGAGTTTAGTGGTTGTAGCTTTAAAGCTGTACGAGGAGATTCTTTTAGAATTTTAGGTAAGAAGAAAAATAATAATAAAAAAAATAATAATAAGTTTAGATACAATATCACTAAGTTGGCTTTCTCAAGCCAACTTAATAATAAGAACCGGAACAGAAACAATAGGTGCCTCCGCACCTTCGGTGCTTGGCCCCTAATAAAGTATGAATAACTTGGCTGATATATTTGGTATACATTAGTAAGCGGCTAGAAGTAGTCAGGTCTTACCTTGTCAGTGGCGTCTGCACATGCATGCTCTGAATGATAGTGGTATACTCCTCCCATTGCACCTAGAGACAGCACAAGAACAGTTAACTCAACAGCCAAGTGTATTGAAGAAGCTAAAATACTATAATCATGTGAGGCAGCATAATTATTTACAGCTTGTACGCCATGTTTGGCAGTCAACAGTTTCAACAGGTCCAAAAAACAGACTCTTGATCCAGCAGCTTTACAGGATATCGGCAGCATGTTGAGACATCTGGGCACTACTTTAATCTTGCCTGGTGTGTTATTACAATAAAAGTAATCACAATCACCATCCCGCACCCCAAATGATCTCTATACAGTTTAATGCTGTAATATAAGCTTCTGTAACACTGCATTACAATTGTTGTTTGTAAAGGATAAACCGGATTTACTTGGGGTCAGTCGTGCTAATTAATGATAAAGGTGCTCTAGATGTTTCTACAGTAAATGTTTGTCCATTGATGACAGCATGTTATTGTTGTGACGGAATCAAAGAGGAAAAGGAGAAGATTAACATTAATCCTAGATTATAGTATGGTGCTTTTATGACAATACATCCAAAGTCTTTTGTTTTCTTTGGGCCTTTGTTTTTGTGTTTTGATTTGTTTGTTTGTTTCCAGTGTCTCTGTGAACATTTCATCAGACAAGCACAGGATTACCCTTGAACACACACACACAAAAAAAACTCTCCAAGGACAAGGACGCTTGCGTGTATGAGTGAGGAGTTTGTGAAGTGCCCACAAAAAAAGCTTTTATTTGAACTTGTGCTTCCCTTTTTTTCTGTCACCAAGTTTTTTTTTAGTCTCTTTTCTCTCAATGACAGAGCGAGTGAGTGAAGCAAGGAGTGACTGACGACTGAGATAACGGGGAGCGAGAGAGAGCGAGATGAACCTGGGAATGAGGATATCGACAGTGCACAAGCGAGCACAAACCATATCATGCACAAACCAACCATCTCAAACAACCAGTTAATCCATCCAAAGTGAGATTGACTAGTTCAACAAGAGTTTAAATCAAAAGTTTTAGCAGTGGTGTATTAAAGGGAATGAATTAACTACTGAAGGGGTTTTAGTGTCCGGACAGCAAGATGCACAATTTCGAATAATGCAAGTCTAAAAGTAACTGGAGGCAAGCTTAAAAGTTGTCGCGCTAAAATCCATAAAAGTCCCTCCCATAATCAAACTTTGTATATACAAAAGAAAAGACTCAGAAGTAGTGATAAATTTATCCTCAGCGTTTACATGGCCTGACTGTTACTAATTAAACCATCCTTAGTCTCATCAACTAGAGATGCCTTTGACTAAAAGGTACATTTTCATGCTGACAGAATCGTGTTTCGAGTGACAAACACACTAAAACATCTGACAGACCAACACATTTCTTGTGGAGTAATGATTTCAGTTTCACAATATTTAAAGCCCTTTGTAGTCATGCCAGCCGTTGCCACAGGCAACTAAACGTCTGGGAAAAAAAGAAAGCATAAAAATGTGTTTATTTCAATTCAAGGCAATAAACTGCACAGCATTTACAAAGTTTGCAGAGCTTGTTTCTTTTTTTGTGACAGATTTTATAAACAACCCGAACATCTAATGATTTTATTTAATACAGACCTAAAATAAATCTCAATATTTTGCACTGGGCAGTCAAAGCTCTAATGTAAAAGGTTGCTAAATAAAACTGAACAGATAACGCCAGTTTGAGTCAGAATGATTCATAACCTTCCTTCGCTGTTTGAGTAAGATTTCGTGTAGTTGCTCTGTGGCAACATTTCCAGTCCACAGTAACAGGACAAGCTCATCGATGACATGTTGTGAAGGATACAAGATGTAAGAGACGGTAAATGACCAGTACACACACTTTTGCAATGATAACGAAGTGAAAGAAGGGGGAAGGAGGGAGAGAGGAAGAGAAAGAGGCCCAGAGAGAGGGGAAAAAAACTAAAATAAACCTTGAACTGAAGGCAAGACACAGTCAGACACTCACTGATTTATTCGGTTTTTTTAAAAGGACATATCGATAGAGGGAGCAAACAAATGACAACTGACTAAAACACAATAAAGCAGCAATGTGACAACACAATAACAGATTCAGTCGTAATCATTATACAGATGCATGATATTAAGCAACAGTGCGTGAATATTCTAGTCTATTCAAACCACATTCATTTTGTATTAACACATTTAGAAGCGATATATAAATTAAGGATGGAAGTGAAAAACACTATATAATTAGGCATGCATAATTAAGCAGGTTCTCTTTTATAGGTAAAATAGACCAAAAAAAAAAAAGAATAATTTCACACTGAAAAGAAAAAAAAATGTTGGTTCAGCAGGATCAAACCAAAACAGATGAAGAAGAAAAGACATGTTAACTGCAAAGAAAAGTTGAAATTAAGGTGAAGAATTAGGTGTGAAACCATCAGCCGTTTAGAGAGACTTTAAGGTAAAGAATCCTGAAATAAAATCTCTACACTTAAGAGTCACAAGCTGAAGTGTTGTGAAATACATGAAGTCTGTTTGAAGGCTTTCCAGACAGATGGGTTGAGAGTGACTCTTGAGGGACCAGCACCAGTTCAAATCAAACAACAGCAGCGGTGGCGAGGGAGCCATACTGTGAGCTGCTACTAACAATGAGCAAGATGGACCTTTCAGGGAAGGAGATGGACTAATACTCCCAAAACTCACTGCCAGATTCCGGAAGATACATTCTTCAAACATTTCACAACACTTCAGCTTGTGGTTCTTAAGTGCAGGTCATATTTCAGGATTCTTTACCTGAAAGTCTCTGAGGAGCTGACACCTTAGGTAGGTTCCTGATGATTTCACACCAAATTCTTCACCTTCATTTCTTTACAGTTAACATCTTGGTTTCTTGGCCTGCTGTTTATGACCCTGCTGAACCAATGAGCATTTCGCTGCCCACTGGTCTCCATTCTTCTCATGAGCACTTAATTCTTGAAGAGTTAAAAACTCTTCTTTGGCCGATTTTTCCTTTTAAGAGAAAACCTGCTAAATACTTTTACGCACACCTGAATTTAAAGGATTTTTAACTTACAGTCCTCCTTAATTATACATCACTTATAAAATGAAAAGTAGTTAAGATGAGGTTAGGAATTGGTCAAATGTAAATGGGAAAAATATGATCAGATTATAAACTTGTTTAATACTGCATGCACTGTATATGTGGTAGACTATTATTATTACATAATATTTATATAAATTTAAATAGATTTGCTCATTTTCATCGATTTTTAAAATGTTTGTGCCACTTAATATTTTTATGGAATCTTATGAAAAAAAATATATATATCAATGTTAAAGTATTCTCTTTTTTTATGATAAATTTAAAAGTGACTGGAAAACCTTTGAACAGTCGTATAAATTACAACAACAAACAAAGAAACGTGATTGTCATCCCATTAAAAATAAATAAATATTTTCAACAGCTACAATTCATGCTAGATGACAAACGTCTTTATTTAGATGGAGCATGTCCCCATCATCTGCGAGGGTCAGATGATCATGCAGTTCAACTTAATCAGAAGACGGCCAGTCATTTCATGCAATTGCAACATGGTTCATTTATTTGGCAACACCAATTTTTACCTGCTTCTGGTGCGCACACATCATTCATTCTGGACCTCATTTCTCCACAAACCATCGAGAGGAAAGAAGAGGAGACCCTGGTGTCATTGTGGGGGAAGGGGCACACAAGAGGTGTCCTGAGTAATGTTATGGGAAGGAAAGAGATCCAGGGAAAATGAAGGGACACAGAGAGAGAGAGAGAGATACAGGGGACTGAGGCTTCCCCTCTCGGCTACTATTGATTTTTCTGAGCTTCAGAGTGCATCAGCTTTATCTGTCCATTCCTTCTCTCCCTCCTGAGCCCATCCATCCATCGTTGACTTCTACGGTCACACGATCCAGGGTCCTCTCTCTACTCTCCCCCTACACACTACAAGAACAGGCATTTCTCCTCAACATTAGGGAGGAAAATATGGGGACTTCAACAAAAAAGCAGTGCCATTATTCTCCAGAAAACATTGACATGCATGGAATTTCTCTGCGGTAGCATTTTGCATAATTCTTTTTTTTTTTAAAGGGGAACAAACAGACCAAGAAAAATAAAAGAGAGAGGGTGACACCACTTATATTGCCTTATTACTTTTAATATCTGCTATCATCAATTTTATAATTGAAAATTGTTACAGTATACTAGTGTAAATATTTTTTTGTAATATATATGGGAAAATATAGTGTATATATATATATATATATATAAATAAATAAATCTTAGTTAAAAATTATAAATATTAAAACATTTGTTGATAATTTCACTATACATACACACACACACACACACACACACACACACATCTACCATTTTGACTGCATTTAAAAGAAATAGTTTAACCAAAAGTGAAATTATCAATTAACAAATGTTTTAATATTTATAACTAAGATACAAGTAATTATTATTATTTATTAATATTAAAAGGACAGATGGTGAGCAACAGTCTGTATTTTAAAACCAAACAGCCAGAAGAAGAAAAAAGAAAAGAGGAAGGAAGGTCAGAGTTGGAAAAGTTGAGCCAACAGAGCAAGAGAAAGAAAGTAAGAGGAGTTTAAATGAGCAAGTTCAAGAGTGTGACAGAACATGAGCAAGAGAGAGAGAGAAAGATTTGGCTAATGTTTCTCAGCTTGGTTCAGCTTTCCCTCTCACCCCTCTCAGTTCCCCAACACACAAAGAAAGGGACGCCAGAAAGACACACACACACACACATCCATTCCCTCTCTTTCTCTCACTCCCTCTTAATGCATGTAGTCTACCATTCTAAACAAATCTTCCACAGGCCACTCAAACATGTTTTGCTTTGGGCCGTCTTTTCCCAGTCTTTCTCTTCTTCAGACATGCATACACAGATGGCTCAAGCTCGCCTGACAGTGACAAAACTGGTATTATAAGCCCCAATCTGTTCCCCTGCACTGAGCCTCTCAGTTAACCTGGGAAAAGATAGCATCTAGCAAATTTAACTCTTTGGGCAGCTCAAATCCCATTTACAGTAATAGGCTCTACAGAGTGACGCTGGGCTGGGACTGAAGTTGAGTCTTGGTAAAGGTTGACGTCAGATGTGAGATTTACATACAGACGAGAGGTCAATGCGGTTTGAGGGACTCCACACTTATGCTTTGGTCTCCAACAAACAAAGACCTGAGCACAGGATGGAGCTCCCATAAAGACAGACACTGGAATGCTGAACCACAATGCCGTTTTGTTCCCGAGTGGGTTTTGCTTTGATGAAGTTTTGAAGAAACCATCTCAAGCAACCAATGGAAGTAAATAGTGTGTGTGCGCTCGTGTGTAATATATTTTATTTACATATACATGTATAATTACACACATATACATATATATATATATATATATACACACACACACACACACGTTTAGATTAATTTTCTAATAAAACAACAATTCAATACAATTATTCAGTATATGAAATGCAATATAAATCAAGAATTTCTTTACACTTTTAGATTATTTTTTTACAGAAAAATGTTGGTAGTCCAGAAGAAATTTGGGATCATTTTAATCCATATTCTATTGGTACTATACCTTTAACATCTGTTTTATGTAAATGAGTCTACTGTGATTGGGTAACCTGTGCAGACTGCTGTAATTCATGCTGAACTAGCGGAATAATAGTTGCTAAATGCAGCTTAATGTTAATATGCTCATGGTTACAACAATGATGACATTTAATGATGATCCATTTCAGAAATCATCTGGGTGGACACGAGTGGGAGCTTATGCATAGTTCAAACCTGCTTCAAAAGAGCTGTTCTTATTCACATACAATTTGATTAAAAGAATCAGTAAGTCAATTATCCTCTCTAGCATTACGGACTAGGTTTGCTGACCGATCAGTTAAAACAGCCCTGGCAGTCGGTACTCGCGTCCAGATAAAAAGTGGCGAGTCGAGTCCTCGAAACGGAACTGCTGGAGAGGTTGCCTGGAGACGCACAAAAGCAGCCAAAACAAACAGACTCTTTTGTTATGAAAATGGAGTGAGAGAATAAGTTTTTCGGAACGTAACACAATAGGAGTGTGTATGAGAGCATTAAGGCCCGGACCGCCACAAACATGGATGAGGTTCAGTCATTGATCGTTCCTTAGACCATGGTTTCTCATATCAATCTGACTACACATATGATAAGGAAAACTCCCGTCCATCCCAAAGCCTGAGACACTACTGACTGCATGAACGGACACAAGCCAAGAGACTATTTTTGTTAGCAAAAATAAGATTTGCCTTCTGACGATAATATGCAAAACATCAAACTGTAGCATAGCAATATCATAAACCAACATCTTGTTAATTTCTCATCTTATCACAAAAATTCACTTTCTATAAGAGTTACCACAGATACCACGTTTTTACTAAAATGTTATTTCAGGCAAATTCAATAGGTCATATTCTTTGTCAGGGTGAGACACTAATGTATTTTCACTCAAACCTGTATTGACCAATCAGCATTTAGGACCACTTTTATAGCATCTAGTTGAGTTTAGACTTCAAGAAAATAAGTGAATGCTCTCACATACAAAATGCTTGGCTTTCTGACAGCTGGCTGTCTGAACAGCATAAATCCAGCCAAATTCCAGCTGTATTCACACCCATATTTCATAGAAGTGATGAAACAAGCTTCTTACTGCTGTGGTGAGGACAGTACGTGTGTGTGTGTGTGTGTGTGTGTGTGTGTGTACAGGGGCCCAAGTGGGGGGCGGGCAATCAAAGACATACTGATATTCCACAATATTAACATGACAACATTACATGATATGCTAAATCAATAGGACGACAACTCAAGACTCAATTTTCTATCCATAAAAATGAGAAATGTTCTTTATTTGCCTAGCAGCTTGTTCCTTCCCATGTTAGCCCATATCAAAAGCAAAAATGGTTTAGTCTTATAATCCAGTGGCACAGAGCTATAGGCTAAATTCAGCTTGTGGCATGGAAAGGAGTCTAACACAAAACAAGAATGAGCCTTGCGAGAGTCTTTCCGCAGTACCGGTTTTACGGCGTTCAGAGACTTAAGGCCACGTCCACACGAAGCCGGTGCATTCCCTATCCGAACTTCTTTTTTTTCCTCGTTCAAAAAAAATGTTCCCCGTAAACACGGCGTCGTCTCAAAATATCAGCGTCCACACGGAACCACTAAAACCGACTGAAAACGGTGTAGTATATATGCCAGACCAGTATGGGGCGCTGTAATTCTGCCACAGATATACACTATTCACAGAGAAGACGACTTTGAGCATGCGCATAACGACGCAGTGATGCAGCTGACACGTGTTGTGATGACATCATCGTTTCACAAAATATACAGATTGGCTGTACACACGAAACCGCAAGGCTGCCGTTTTCAGATGTATCCACTTTAGAACCCGGTTTAAAAAAAATAATAAAATAGTGGTTTCAGTCTCCAAAAACGCTGGATCCATGTGGACGAAATGCCAATACGATGAAAAATGTATACGTATACAGTGATACACGTCTCTGTGTGGGCGGGCCCTGAGATGCACTCAGATTATCGGCTGCATTCAAATTGACCCCGTTACAACGTTTATGTTTGCAGTGCTGAGAATCGTAACCAATCACAGAAGTACGTTGAGCGCATGAATATAGCAGTAAATCAGAGGTTTAAGTTGTGATTCCCTAGTTCATTCAAGACACCAGAATTCTCTTTCAGGGCGAGAGAGTTCTGAACGAACGCAAATCCTTTTACGGTAACCAGCTAATGTGATGTAAAAAAAAAAAAGTTCACTGTGGTCCGATTATAAGGAGAGTTTTTGCAAGAGTGTAGGACTGAAACTGAGGTTTTCTGTTGGCACTACATACTGCATTTCGTTGCCTTGTACCTGTACTTATATAATGACAATAAAGTTTAATCTAATACTGGTGATTCCACCAATTTTCCATTGTTATTCTCTCCTAAAATGAAGATGATTGATATAGCATGGCAATTAACTGAACAAAAAAAAAAATACATTACTTCTGACATTATTTTATGACTAACTTTCAAATAACAAATATAAAATCTTTTTGAAGCAAGGACTAATTAAAATATTTGAAGGTTAATGTGGCTATTTACGTAGGTTTCGAATTAGGTGATGGTAATTCACTCATTTAATTTATTCTCAAATAAATACAATTGTTAAAATTAGTGATTTAAAAGTTCTAGCTAATTGGTACAGAGAACCATGAATGTTAATAGCTTCATTCTGACCCAATATAAACCTTGAATAATAGTGAAAATGCAGTCTTGGGTGTTTGATGAGATGTGGGTTCTGTGAACGGGGGCCCAACATTTGGTGCTCCGCCCCTGTGTGTGTTTAAAGTCACACACACATCATCATAAAGACTAATATGATATATTACAGTTTAAAAGGAGCTTATAATATTCAAACATGTGATTTATTTAAACCACAAACCCATCCTCTCCCTCTCTCCACCTTCATCCTTTTCTCTTTCAACACACCTGGCACCTGTAAGCACTTCTGAGCGTCTGTTCTGCTTTTTTGTCTGCGCTCACTTCTCTCTGAAGATGGTGCCAGGTCAGTGCAGTAGAGGAGAAAACCTCCAGCCTTCCTTTTAACACTCGTCCCTGTTCCTCTGTTCCTGGGCTGAAAGGAAACGGCCGTGCTTTCTGAATGGTTTATTGAGAGCTAGAGATGAGGGCTTGTGCTAATGCTCAAACTGCGCTACTGGTTTAAATAATGATCAGGAGCGTAGTCCAATTAAAACAGCTTACTGACACTACAAAGCCCAGCGCTCATCTCCCGCGCTGCACCTTGCCTGCTGAACAGCCTCGGGTATGTGTGTGCGCGCGTGCGCGAGAAGCAGATCTACTCAAGGTGAAAACTGAAGAGTCCTTCAGGGACACCGGCTTGATTTTGAGCACGCAGCAACAGTTGTCTTCATGTTAAGTGGAGTTCTGCAATGTTCTGATTTGGGCCCAAGTGTCTCATAGAGCTGAGTGCGCTAAAATAGAGCTGCTGTTCTTAAACAGATCGGACCACAAGACTAAAACCGGGAATGGGCTGAAAAAACAACCCACACTAGCTCAAGGGACCAGCTGGACACTCATAATACAAGCTTGGTCGTCCTTAAATGACAGTCATGAAACCTAGTTTAAATAAAAAAATAAAATAAAAAGCACAACTATCTCCTGAATTCACAGGAGATGAGACTCAGGCCACGTCCACACGATGCCGGCGCGTTCCTTATCCGATCATTTTTTTCCTCGTTCAAAAAAAATATCAGCGTCCCCACGATACCAATGAAATCGACTGAATCCAGTGTAGTTTATGTGCCAGACCAGTATGGGGCGCTGTAATTCTGCCACAGATATACACTATTCACAGAGAAGAAGACTTTGAGCATGCGCATTGTTGTTGCTGTTCAGTGTTGCCAGATTGCTAGTTACCTTTTTGTCACGTCCGACCGGGAAAAAATGCATTGGGCTGGTTGATAAAATTTGGGATGGTTTTTGATGCATAAAAAAAAATTTAATAATAATAATAATATCGCTCAATATTGTTCATTATTTATAAGACTACGCACTTTGGGCTGGTATTTTTTTTTTTAAATGGGAGGGTTTTAAGCTGTAGCTGCGCTGGAATCTTCAGTCCAATCTGGCAACACTGTTGCCGTTACTGTGACGCAGCCGACACGTGATGTGATGACATCATCAGTAAACAAAAAATATACGGATTGGCCGTCCACACGATTCCGCAAGGGTGTCGGATTCAGATCTATCCACTTTAGGACCCGGTATCAAAAGAGAGCGGATTCAGTCTCCCAAATCGCCGGATCCGTGTGGACGAAACGCCAATCTGATAAGATATGTATGCGGATGCAGTGATCCACGTCTCCGTGTGGACGGGGCCTAAGATTATTACCAAGCTCTAAAACACTGTGACACCTCCAACTTCAAAGACCTACTGGCAGATTCCCACGGCCACCAGTAACATCAACCGTTCAAATAAACCACAGCCACTACAGGATCGCAAATAAAGACAATATAAAACTAAAAAAAATAAAATTACATTTATTCATTTGAATTACTGCTTAAAATACACATTTGCAGCTACACAAAATGTTTAAATCAGTCCAAGTTCATATTCAAGGTATTGAGTTTGACGCAAGTTGCATAAATTAGTGGTTTTGGTGTTTTACTTGTTCGTTTTATTTTTCAGCAAAAGAACGTGTTCATATTAAGACCAAGTTCACATTCAAAGTATTTTCTTTTTACGTTTGTCATGTTCGTATATATCTTCATGAACCAATTACACTCGAATCTGCACTAAAACAAACAGAACGAGACAACCTTGAAGGCTGAAATATGTTGATAAGCGATAGGCATGTTAACACTGATGGACATTTGGAGACTAAATCTGTGAGGCAGCAAAAATAAGTTAGTCGCCGTTTTGAAATAAAGGAAACAACAAATATCAGAACTGAAAACGCCCCAATACACCAATTATGATTCTTGCTAAATTAATTTTCCTACTCGTTTGAAAAGATTGAGTCAAATCCTGTTATGACTCAAATGTCACCTCACACTTTCCAAGTTCTTCCACCCCTTTGAATAAATTACAAAGACTATGTTCATGTTCAAACTGGACACGAGGATTTGCGTCGGTGACCAAAAGTCAGTCGCTTGATTTGAAAGTGACTTCTGTGTGCTTCATACATCTCTATGCTGCTGAGAATGTTTTTCCCGTCGCTGAAATCTAGCTATTGTGTTTGCACTTTAAGAAAAGTGGTTCTTTTAAGAACTCAAAGGCTATTTTGGGAAACCCAAAAGGATGGTTCCAACACCCCCTTTTGGAACCTTGACTTTTAAAACTATGCAGTTTTTATTTATTTTCAATTAAATATATTGGTAATTTGGCTGTCAGATACAGAGTAGGAGCTTCAACTGAATTTTATGAATGATAGACACTCCAATACGGTGTGCCTGTTGTCCAAAAGTAGAAAATGGTAAACAATCTTTGAGTGGAAAAGGTAGAAAGAACAGCTTTAGGGCACATAAGCGACAAAGATGTACTGAAAAAGAAAATATTTCCTGTATTATTAAAACGCTGTATTATGCTGCCAGGCCAGTAGTTGGCAAAGTCACCATGTAAAGAAAAATTTAAGCTCTATAGACTGAATATGTATGTCTCAATTTTCACAAATTTTGTACTTCAAACAGAGACAATAACATTTTCAAAAACAGGCACTTTGAAACAGGTTTTCAAAAGTTTTCAGTCCCCCAAAATGCCATTGTGTAAATGAACAGCCAAATCACAAAGTTTTGAGTTTAAAATTAAGTCATCTAAACGGCCCGTAAGACACTTAATCCATCTGATCACCTCCAACATATTCTCTGTATTCAAGTCAGCAGAACTGAGCTTGGTCTGGACCGGCCCCAGGGGGGATTCTACACCCTTCAAATGATCTTGAACTGTCCACACGTACACACACACGAATGCATTCTCGAACACAGACACTCACAAGCCCACTAGAAATCCGTTTCTCTATTGATTTACCGGGACTTGATAGCCCTTTTTCTCCCTCTCCACACAGCGCTGAGGATAATACCAAACACCTACAACAGGAAAAAGCCTCAGGAGATCCAACATGGTTCCTCCTATGCATACATGTTGCATTTACAGGCAAATACGAGTTCGATGAGAGGATGAAATATGCAGGAAGGTAAATGGACAGGGAAAGTCAGTGTGAGAAAATGAAAAGGGGATCGGGTGGACAAAAGAGATAAAGGGATGAGGAATGAGAGCGGGAGAGGCAAAGAGAGAGAGGGCGCTTCTGTATTGAGAGCAGATGGTGTTGAACTCGGGGGATTTCAGTGTGCCGAGCTTCTCTCATTATCAGAGCGGCCTATCTGATCTCAGTCAATATCACGCACACACACTGCTACTGTATATCCCACTGGTCAATATCACATATACACTGTCAGGTAAAGTACCTCTGATTATCCATCGAGTCAATATTCACGCTCAGCCCAAGACATTTAAATATCAGGTCAAATCATGGGACGGAAAAAAGAGCAAAGTCTTGCTTGGTGACAAATGGGCCCAAACAAAGCTCAGACACATGGTCTAGCTGGTGCAGTGGCGGCGGCGGCAGCAGGCAAAGCAGGTTGCTTGATGCTCACGCCATCAGACAGGTATTTCCAGTCTGGGCTTTTTAGTAAAGCGTGTGAGTGTGTGTGTGTGTGTGTGTGTGTGTGTAGCGCAGCTCAGATCAGCCGCAAAAAGCAACTGCCAGTAGGCAAACACACCTGAGCTTAAAGTGCAACACCTGAGACACTAGCCTCCACCCCTCTGCGCATACATGGTCATAGTGTTGATTTTATTTTATTTTTTACATGTGCATGTCATCAAAGCTCCACTATTGTCTCGAAACAGTACATGAGCGCTGGCTACAGCAACTCTAGACGCATGAACATGTGCATGTGCTCCCACCAGCTTGTTGTCCATGTCTAAAAGGAAGTGCTGTGGCTGATTAAACCCATCATGTAGCAGGAAATAAGTTTGCCAGAGGCTTGCACACTTTATATTTTGGAATTTCTATTTGGCTATAGAGAAATCGTAACGCTCTGTGATGCTGTTGGAGAGACAGGGCAATCGGGTCAATTATTAACTTAAACCCTAAAGTCGGTGGGAACAACTGTCCCATACTGTGAAGGAAAGCTCTGTGCTATTTTGGAATCGCGAATAACAACATTACGCATTTAAAACAAAGGAGAATAGTCACAGCTTGTGCAATTGGATGAATGAATGCATGTCTTTCTGCTTGCACATTTTTGTTACACCCTAGTACGATAGAGCATCAAATCTGCCACTTAAGATGAAGCATGATGTGCTAAGAGTTGATAGGAATGCTTGGATCGGTGTGCTGCTCACCAGAACTTGTGCAAACATTAACGAGGAAACAAGGGAAAGACGCCCAATCATGAGCCTTAAAAGCAAAAATCTGTTGAGCTTTCCACATACTTGCTGACGAAGCTTAAATTCCATTTACGAAGAGATCAGAGCTCACATGAAGCCTGCATGCAACCTTACTTTTTTTTTAACGAATCGGTGGCAGAGCCCCTCTAGTTTCACACAGAAATGCCATCCCTTACCGTATTACAGCATTCAAAAATAAATAAGAGCCATTTCATAATTAACCTATTGACTTGCAGCTATTTAAAAAAATAATAACTTAGAGATGAAATTATCTTACTTTAAAGTGCTATCACAATATTAATATTAAAAAAGTATTATTATAATAAAAGTTATATTTATAAGGTATGCTGCATCCCTAATAAAAATTTGGTAATATTGAATTAAGGTAATATTAAATGGGTGTAACACAAGGTTGCATGGGTGTGCACATACAGTAATCCCTTGCCACTTCGCGGTTCAAGTTCCGTGGATTTTTCAAAAATATTTATTGAAAAATAAGAATTCAAAAATACCGCCATATTGGCAGCGTTGTTTTATCTTGATGCACGAGAGAAACGGTTTCCCAGGATGCCAGACAAACTCTCTCAGAGGCTTTGTACACACCCACGGGCACTCAGACAAGACACGTGATTGGTTCCCGGCACGAGATCGACCAATGAAAGCACGAGTGGATTTTGTGAGTTAATTGGCTGATCCTACTTCACGGATTTTCACCCATTGCGGGGGTTCCGGTCTACATTAACCGTAATAAACGTGGGATCACTGTATATTTTATATAAAAACCTATAGATACAGTTTAATCCCTCAGAATTTCATACAACAACACTACACTAATTGACTACACTTTGCTACATTCTACAATAGCTTTATATCTTCGCTCCCATCCTATCAGATGTGGTCAAATACAACTAGAGTTGGGTTTCAACCAAATATGGGACAGCATGATAGATGGATAGAAAAAAAACTCATGTTTATTGTCCACCCCCAAGATGAAATGAGATAACCCAAAATTAGACTGGAAGTTTGAAACCATCTTACCTGCTCCGGAGTTTCTGTGCATTCCAGGCCCAGTGTGTCTGTGGGCACCGGGGGAAAGCATGCTCCCGTGTGGGCGCAGGTTTTCCATGTGTCCATGAGCAGCTCCGAACTGCTGCTGCTGCTGTTGGTGGTGATGGTGGTTTATTCCTCCCGCTGGACTTAGCGCACCACCGCCACTCCCAGCATTACCGTTCGAGTTAGGTAATCCACCGTGGTAAAATCCAGACCGCGAGCGTGATCGAGTCCTGGGGGGCTCCATAGTCACTGGATGGGTGTGATGATGATGATGATGATGGTGGTGGTGGAGGAGAAAGGGGGAAGTGGGAGGGGAATGAGACGCCGCAGAGGAGCTCTCAAGCGCTCCAGAGAGTCTAGTGCTGCCCAGGCTGTGGCCCCCCTCCAAACCCCCGTATTCGGCTGGCTGGGCCCCTGTGTCCTCGCATAAATCAGCACGCTTGGGAACGGGGTCCGGGGAACAGACACGGGGCTCTCGAGACGCTGAATGACCAGTAGTGGCGATTGGCATTTCCTTTCGGCTTATAGGATTCCCCCCCTCTCTCGCTTCCTCCTCTCCGATTCCACACAGAAGACACTTACAGATTAAAAACACAGTTCCGTTATTAAAATGCTTACACACATTAAGTTTAAAAATACTGTTCAAATAGACTATACAGCATGAGTCATTGCAAAACTAAAGTTTTACCATCACAACACTTGAAAACAACAAAAAGCTTCTGAGGCATTCAAAAAACCATATTGGACTAAAAATTACATTTATAGCAAAAATCTGACAGTTGTAGTTGCCAGAATATCACTGTATACAATAGTGACAATGTTACAGGCATTACTATAAAGCATTAGTCACAGAATATGTATATTTTCTATAGGGTATTAATTATATAAACTTAATTACATAATTAATAAATGTTAATATGTCAATTTGAGCCATTAAACATTACACAAAATACTCTAACTGATAAAAAAAACTCAAGTTTCGAATAACAAAAGTTAAATAGTCAACTTGCTTTTAGTGCGTAAAAATGATGTGCGTTAAATAGCTTTGCACCGTTTATAGTAATGTAATCCTAAAGATGAATAAAACTGGTTCACAGACAAGCTTATGAGGTTTAAAAGCCTCTTTTTGTCTCAGTAACATCAACTTCAAGGCGTGTCCAACTTACAAGAATCAAAACTATCATAAAAATAACAAAATTCGTTGTTGTCCCGTTACTCATATTTAAAGCATTTTAAAAGCCAAACTTCCAACCCTGTAGTTTCAAAAGTGAAATAAGAAAACCACCACAAAACCCAGCTGCGGCGCGCTACGCGACACAACACGCACGTGCGTTACGTTTATGATTAATAAAGTAAATAAATCAAACTATAGAAGTAAGAGGGAGCAGCTGGTCATCACACACTTCCGCGAGCGCTAGCGTTAGCTCCCAGCTACACAAAAACACGCAAATAAACACAATATCGCCTGTCTGCCGCTCTTTTAACACATTTAGCGCACAAATACACTACCACAACACGCCTCGTTCATCCACGCGGTGTTTAACTGATCTGAATCACGTTCAGAGTGAAACCATGTAGATGCATTAGCTTATGTTAGCAGTGAACGTCGCGCTGGCTTTAATCCACCATCTGCCTTTAGTCTCACAAAACTACCTCAAATAAAGCCCTCGTCGTCCTTTAAAGCCTCAGGGCCACACGTCCAGCCCTAAACATCGGCTCATCGCTGATGAATACGCCTGGGATATGACAAACATCGATATTTAGAAACTGTTTTGTGGCGCTCTGCGATCTAAAGTCCCTAATTATATTTACATCAGTGGAAAAAACGGTGAAAAAAGCTCTTTTTCCCACTCCTCCCACTCAAACAAACGCTTGTGTGTATTCGCAGTGAAATGAAAAAGGGAACTCACCCGGAGCTGTATGTTGTGGAGTGTTTTTGAGCGGATCTTTTGGCGTGGTGCTCCTGCGCTCAGACGGTGTCAGTGAGAAATAATGTGACAGACCATCAGCGCGATTTCACAGCTCCAGCACAGCAGACCAGACCAGCCGAGCGCAGAGCGCCCGCACACGCACTAAGCCAAAGGGAAACACAACTGCGCTCAGTGCTCTCAAACCCGAGTTATTCACAATCCACTACGTCTTAACATAATTAAAATAGTTAAGTGATCTGATATTTCTAAACCTTTCCTGTTGCTCAAACTGTAGAGGGTGGCGCTTGCAACACTGATGTTGTGGGTTCGTTTTCAAGGGAAAGCAAGAACTGATTAAAATCTCTATGTGTATCTTGATTGTAAAGCAAGTCGCTTTGGATACAAGTGTCTGCCAAATGCATAAATGTAACATTTCTTTGGAGAAATTAAAACAGACGTATGGGAATATGGAGGTAAACAACTGTAAAATTAATATTACAGTACACTACTACACTACTACTACCGTACTGTTCAAAAGTTTGGTAAGATTTCTTCTGTTTTTCAAAGGAGTCTCTTATGTTCACCCAGCCTGAATTTGATCAAAAATAACTTTAATAACGTTTTGACTATATTTTGGTTTGAGAATCTTCAGAAATCATTCTAATATGCTTTGGATAAAAGCGTCTGCCAAATGCATACATCTAAAACATACAGAATCTGCAACAAAGCTTATTAACACGTGTTTCGACTAAACTTAAAATCTGTGTGTGTATCTTTGAAAAGACCTCAGTATTTTTATTATATCCACTGTTTTGTACAAAACTGTGTGCGTTTGCTTCTGCTCTATTTATGGATCATTGGAGTGATCACATATTTAGCAATGCAAACATATTTTTAGCAATTTTGACTGACACTTATACAACCATAACAACCCAACCATATCTATGTGCTGCAAATTAAAGTAGTTTAGAAATATATGACTTATTTATCCTTAAACAGTGCAAGCAATGGTCAAGGAGAACTGTACTCACAACATTGTATTTGAAACTAATAACAGGGATTTATAATTAGGTTATAAATCCTACTGTAAATATAGCCTACTTATTGGTTTCCTTGATTAATGATTAAAATATGCTAATCAAGCCTAGTCATCATCTCCAAATGTCCTCATATTTAGAAAGAAATTTCTTTAGATCATTCACAGAGCTGTTTTTTTCTTTATTCTTTACAGCAGACCGTATATTATTTATATTATCTTATGCTTATAGTTTGTGCTGTTTGTTTCTTATTATTGCCACCTTTAAATGCATAAAGCTAAAATGACAATCAAGTTCTGAAATTATTTCATTATTATTATTGTTGTTGTTGCTGTTGTTAATTATTTAATTTATTAAACAGCTTGGTGATGCCCATTAAATCGATCGTGTTTCTATTGCTCTGGTCTAGTTGCACTGAAGGGAATGCAAACTAGGGAGATGCGCCGCTGAAGGGGAAACGCGTGAATAATTTACAAATGTTAGATGCTTCTCCAATTTATCTTGACAACACGTGTAAACTGCCTCTATTCACTTAAATATCCCCTGCACTTTTTCGATTAATGCTAACGTTTGATTAGTTTCGCCCGTAGTAGTTGTTAACATTGGCCATTCGGGCTTATTGGACATTTAAACCTGATCACGCCTCTTTTTGGCCAGGAACAATAGTGTGGATATAGAAGTCGACCAAGCCAAAACGAAGATTTAATGAAACTGACAAAAGTATGTTGTTTACGTTTTAGTGACATGATTTTAGATGAACTTCCCTTGGTCTTGGATTAATGTATTTAAGTCAAAGTATCCTATTTATGTGAACATCATGTCTCGAGAGTATAGTAGTCTGTATAACTGATTTAAAGCAGAATTAATTGTGTTTAATGGGTTAACAGATCTGCATTTTTCTTCAAGAAGTCTTCAATGAGTCACATAGGAGCTGTGATGTGTGGGTGTGTGAGTCCCATTTTGTAATCCCACCTTGACACACTGTTTTTATCTCACTTTCTTATAAAAGTCACACACCCATCATATGTTTCCCAGAATGTGTTTATGATACACTATGTATTCATGTCCTGTTATCTCTTGATTTGTAAACCCCAATCCCACAGTAAGATCTTTCCTGGTTGCATTGAAATGCATAGGATAGATACAACACTTATAGTAGGCGTGTTCTGTAGTGATAATTTAAAGATTGGGCGAGAGATGGCAGCAAGAGGGGCTGCTTTGAAAGGAAATATGGGGGAGTGATAGAGAGGGATAGGGGGGATAGGGGGATGGGGAGAGAGAGGATGGGGGTAGGGAGGTGTGTGAGAGTGTGTGTAAGGGGGGGCTGGCTGATATGCCATCTTATTGGTTTGTTCAAATGGTGGGGGAGGGGCACCCAGCATACACCAGCTGTATGAGGAGAGAGAGGAGAAACAAAGGGTGAGATGGCAAGGGGGGGCATAGCGTATATTTCCTCACTAATATTCAGGGATAATTAAAATTCAGGCAGGGCAGATGATTTAAAATCCTGATACGCTCAAATTAAAAATTAAAATGCACCCAGATTCTGATCTGTTTCAATATTAAACACAAAAAACTAGTGGAAAACTTGCTTCTAAGTACTGCATATAACTCTTTTATTAATACTTGATATTTCTAATATTTTACAGCAGTTTCGTGTAAAATGTTTTTTCTCCATTGCCCATTCCCAGCCCTCTTTTTCCTTAACCTTGACCAATGCAGTGAAATGTGTATACGTACATAAGCCGGAGGAAGCTGTGCTTTGCATTATTTATTTAAAGGACAAAGGAATTACTGGAACCCTCTAAAACCAGTCGCAAAAAAAGAGAGAGCGAGCAAGACTGAGAGAGAGGAAACGAGCAGACTGGGTGAGAATGAGCGAGAGAAAGAAGGAGGGGGAAAACACAGGAAATGAGAGAGGGAGAAGGGAGGAGAGCACCCGGCCTCCTTGCGTTTAAGCCAAACCAAATCTGAGGGAATTGGCATTTGCCGCTTCTCATGAGAACCGAGAGGAAAAAACTATAAGAAAGAAAAGGGTTGAAGAGAAATGCCAAGAATGCAAAGGCAAGAATCAACACATTTAAGAGTCTTTCGTTCTGCTGGCTGACTTGCTCTCTTTTCTGAATGCAATTATAAACTACCACATTTTCACACTGTAAGCTGAAAGCCGGTTTTGATTAAGACGCGTTGACTTGGGTGTTGGTAGTCAGCATTAATTAGTGGAAGACCTGGGTTTAATCACCTCTGCGGACCAGTAAACATAACGTCTACGAAACTTAAAAGTTCTTAAAGAATGGTGCATTCTGGGATAGGCAGCTGGGATGTCTTAAGATGTCTTTGAATAGTTAGACATCCCCATTTGGCTGGGACAGATGAGTTTACTCATTCGGGATCACTGCAATGTCTTTTGGAGCAGAAATAGTCGGATCCTTGTCTAGGCATCCCGTGCGTCTTCCCTCTTAACATCAGAGGTTGAATGTGTTTGCCAAGGTTTCTATAGTGCGTCGGGCGTAGATTCACTGTCTGCTTTAAAGTCACTTGGCCCATGCATGTCATCCCAAAACCTACCGAGACTTACAACACACATATTATAAGACAGCTTGTCTCAGGTCTGTGGCTCTCTAAGTTAATATGCCACATACTGTTCACATAAACACGCTTTATGGCATCGTACTAATGCATGTCACTATCATATGAACTATTTTTTTAAAACAAAAAGTCCCATAAAAGTCTAACTTAATCACGAATCGTGGCGGTCTGTATTCAGATTTGCTCTTATGAGTCGGTTCTTTTAATGAAACTTTTAAATAGACTTAAATAGTAAGCATGTTGGACTAATTCTTCACTGAATTAACTCATCAAATCAGTTAAAGCGGCTGTAATCGACTATATAAGTTTTGATCATGTCAAAACAGTGCTGCAGGGAAGATGTATGTCTGTAGGTTAAAACCCAGAAAAAAAGTTAACTTTTTAGCACTTCTGGCTCCAAACGTCCTGAAGTCAATGGGTTTATTTGAACTGGGATTTTAGTTAAATGCCTGAAATGATTGTTTAAGCTTTTGCTTATCTTGACAGAGGGTAACAAGTGACTAAATAGGACTACAACAGTTGTCAGGAAGATTAAACGTCATCACTCTGAACAGGAAAGCTCATCTAGTCCGCTTTCACAGCATAGGTGTGTTTATGATTACGCTCTTGCAAACTATATTCAAACTTTCAGGGAAAACCTTTTTTAAATAAAGATTGAAAGACTTGCCAGAAGCTTAGCAATGGTGACGTCGAAGTAAATTGACCGTGGTGTAGTTTGTTTGTAGCCTGCATTTAGCTTTTTTTAATTTCAAGTTAAATGTTTTTCATTTGTCATGATAAACTTTTCTTGGTCACAGAGATTATTTTCTTCAATAATCCAAAAAGCCAATGAAAAAAATTCTGTTGCGTTTTTCTTGAGGGAACCAATGTGATTCTAATGTCTGGGTTGGCCTACAAAATTATGTTATCAATGCAGCTCTCTATACATCATTGCTTATAATATAACCATTAGGCTGCTCTGACTTCTACATGTTTATTATTATTTTTATAGCATTATGGTAATGCAATGAAATGAATAAGTAATGCTACCTGGCAAGGAAAATAAAATAAAAATCAATTAAAAAAGAAATTTTAATTAAGTAATTTATTACTGTAATTGTACTGTAAAAATATTGTTTTATTTTGCAACCTACTGTACATTACCCTTTTTATAAACCAACCCGGTCTAATACAAAAAAAGCCTTATTATTCAGAGTATTTGAATACATAGTGAAACTGCTTCTAACATTATATGATAATATTTCCTACATTTGAAACAAAGCTTTATCGCTTTGCTCGCTTTATCTCATCGCTACCATTTAATAATTCATGGCTAATCTGTAGCCAAATAATTTACATGTTCATTGGCAATTCACCAACACGTAAAATGTATATTTTCTTGAATAAATTTGCTTTGACATAAAATTAGTTTTAATTGTGTCATGTAGAAAACGTACTTTAAAAATGCAAACAACAGATACTGGCTGCTGTATATAGGGAGTACTTTCTAAATGTGTATTCACATGGCACAAATTGTGCAGAGTTTTCTTGATTAAGAGGGAAATACAGCTCCCCTACTCTTATTCTATCCCCTCTCCTCCGTTTCTCAGCCAGAAAGAAGAGGATTTAAGCTAGTTTTTCAGAGCCAAACCAAACCAGCATGAAAAAGGACAGAAAAAGAAGCCCTCCCTTTCTCTAACCCTGTTTTGCTCTTCTCTGTGTAGTTTGGCAGTAGACGTTAGTGTTTGTGTGTGTGTGTGTGTGTGTGTGTGTGTTTGTGGTCTGTGTGAACAAGCGCTCATGTGGACAGGGCTCTGACTCTGCTGTTTGGTGAAGTTCCCAGTTAGGCTTGATGGGAAATGCTTTTTTTATCTATCTCTGAATGAAGTTGGTTCAGCATACATAAGACTCTAGAGTAACCATTGGACCAAATACTGAGAAGAAACTCATGCCTGATGCTTACCTGCCCGAAAAAAACTACGTTTAATGCTTTATGGTACGTGTTTTATGAAATAAATGACCATTCATCAGTTTGAGGCTGGAATTTTTTTTTTAAGTTTTTGAAAGTCTCTTATGCTCACCAAGACTGAATTTATTTGATCAGAAATACAAAACAGTATTGAGAAATAATATTAATTTAAAATAATTGTTTTCCATTAAAAATAAAAATGTCATTTGATCCTTCAGTAATCTTTTATTTTATAAAATAACTTCATTTGAAACAATCCACAAATCAGTTGCAGCTAAACAGCCAAGCAATTTTACATTCATTATATAGAACAAATCATAGGAAAGAATTCAAGATTGAACTGCTCAGACCATAACAAAGCTCATCCTATTCAAATGTGTTTTCCCTTCCAATGCAGGCATTGTGGAGGAGTTGTGTGTATGTGTATAAATCATGCTAAACTGAAGGCAATAGTCCATTGCAACTCAAGCCAGACTCTATTCATGCTTTACATCTCAACACGCACATACACAAAAACACTCTCAGACTTTGATTCTCCTTCTCACAGCGTTCTGCGTTCGTCCAATCAAGTACCTTTTGGTGATGTCATCGCTCTGTGTGTGTGTGTGTGTGTGTGTGCAGCAGCAGTTTTGGGTTTCTCCTAAACTCCCGTTCTCCCACACTGGAGCTTTTTAATCTCTCGGATGGAGAGAAAGAGGATGAAAAAGCGAGAGCGGACAGATCGAGGGGTTGAGAAGCGGCGACCATGACAACACATGAAATCTGAGCGGCTGACATCTGTGTCTCTCTCGTTCTCTCTGTCCCTCTCAATCTCCCTCTGTTGTTTCTTTGACTCGCATCCAGCAAACAACCCACAAGCTTTCATTTCATAACAGACTCCGACAAGTCTGATGACCTCACACGGCCCTCAACATCATCTTTGATTTCAAACCGCAACGACTGACCACAGCAGAAGTGTGAATGAAGTTTCTTAGAAACAGCAAGACTGACTTAAGTCCAACCCTTATATGACAGACTCATCATATCACAGCACCCCCACACACACTTCTGACCAACATTTCCTCTGACTGTTTGAATTGTTAAGCATATTTTCATTTGAAATCATTTCTTGCTTCCTGTCACTGCACCTCTTGCCACATCCTTTGCCGTACCGAGAGGCTGTCACATTTGAGACGCTCACATATTTCCTGCATCTCAACATCTTGTGCATCAAAACTATTAGAGATCCGGTACAACCATGGTGAGCTTCTGTCCTATATGTGGGAAACCAGTTTATTTTGGTAAGTGGCATCTGGGGTCGGAGGGATCCATCTTTATTATACTTAAAACTGATTAAGTTGATATTTAGGTTTTACGTACTTATCACATGTACAGTGAGAAACGTCTTAGTGTTTTCAGGCTACATGTAATTTATCAGGTTCTGTTTTGACTTAAAAGTGTTCATTACTTTGACTTGCTGTTGCGGTATTTCAATAGTGTATGGATTATAATGTGTCTAAGTTGTGGCTTTTTATGTCTAGTTGTGAGATAACATAATATTAACAGTAGAGCATTGCAAAAAAGCATCGCAGAGCATGCTAAATGCTAAGTTCAAAGTAGCTTAAGGTTCTGCCTCTTTGCTACATGAAACTAACTAGTTGTTGTGTAAGTGAGGATGTGTAGGGCTTTATATGCATGCATTTGTGTAGAGTTAATCAGCTTGCAGACTCCTAACCGCCATCAGCGTCTCACGACATGATGTACAGGAAGTGTCTGCCCGTGGCAGGAAGTGGAATAGGCCAGAACGAGAGAGGCTTGACTGCTGTTTAAACTGGCAGATGGCAAAGCAGAAACCTATCGGACACTTGAAGAAAGAGGAGAATTTGGACAGAAAAATCCTGTAACTGCCAGTCAGCTTTCAGCGTTAAGACAATAGAAGCATGCTCCTTCAGTTATTGAAGTGGACTGCAGGCAGTTGTTGATTCTGCCAGGAAGAGAAAAGCTGACCAAGATGTTGGTAGCTGAAGTTCAGTTTCAGACAGATCCAGGTTCAACCTAGAGGTTTTATGTCCTATGGTTAAGGTCAGGGTTTCATTAGGAGGGCTTGTGTTAGGCCCACTTGAAAAGGTAAAGAAAGGATCATATATCTACACAGAACTGAGAATCTAAATGCAATTCAAGTTAATGTATAATCAATTCAAGATGGATGTGAAATGTAAGTTTAGATTCACACTCTGAATCCCCTCTTTATTAACTGGAATGTGAGTTTATTATTAGTATTATTATTAATATTTACAACAGAGAACATTTTTGACTCATCCTTCAGTATATATTTATAATATTGCACAAATTAACTTTATAACCATACACACTTAAGTCGGTTCAGAGGATGAGCAAGATAATTTGGCTCAAAATTACAAACATAAACCATTTTCTTTTTCTTTAGAACAACATGTGATAAGATCAGGAAAAAGCATTTAGGAAGTAAATTATGTCATGTTGACTTAAAGTTATGAAATGAAATTGAAAGAGGAAATTGTTTTAATATTATGTTGGTATGACCATAAGAACATTTTCAAATCAGTGTTGTTATTAAATAAATCTAAAACTGTAAGGGCTGAAAAATAAAACATAAATATTAGATTAAAAAATATAAACATAAAGAATAAGTTGAAGCGCTAAAATAATTACTAAAAATAAAATTAAAATAAAGTGTAATATATGTTTTAAAAAAGACAAACAAATCACATAATAAAATGACTTAAATTGAAAATATAAAAATACAAACTAATTCAAAATATTAATCAATAGTATATGAGTAGTACTAAAATAACACTGATTCCAATGTACTAATTTATTAGGTTGAATGAAAACATGCTTTATTTTTGTTTAATTCACAAACATTTATCCCATGATATTAACCATCTCCCCCTTGACTTTTACTAAACTAACTCCAGCTTCAGTAAAGGCACCTGACTGATTGGGTAACCTTTGACCTGTGTTTCATGCAGGTGAGAAGAAGAGGTCATTGGGACGGGATTATCACCCATTATGCTTGAAGTGTCACAAATGTAAAAGACAGCTAACACCTGGTCAGCATGCAGAGGTATATTTACACTCATACATCATATGCTGTATATGTAGTGTTTTAATGCATAAATAATACCAAACACTGTAAACTGGTAATGACAGGCATGCATTGAGGTGTTACACAGATAATATTAAGAATGCAGTGGAGCCGACATAGTATTAGATTGAGATTGTCACTGTTTTTTACATGTCCCAGCATGATGAGAAGCCGTACTGCACTAACTGCTACATGAGAGATTTCGGACCCAGAGGTGAGAGAAAATGACCTTATTTATTTTAATATGACGTAATGTAACAACATAACATATAACATAATCAATACAAAATATTCAACTATGTTTCTTTGTGCAGGTAGCCGAAAACCTGCTGCTCGGACCTTTAACACAGCTACTTCTTAAGAGAGGTCTTGCAATCTTGAGAAACACACAGCATCTAGATCTACAAACAACAAGACATCTACAGTATCTACAATGCCACAATAAATCAATGGAAAATACTAGCAAGTTGATCTCCCCTAACCACAAAATAAAACCAAACCCCACCCTTATGTTTCCATCCACCAAAAACTGAACCAAATCAACATGTTGGTATTCCCTCAGGGAACTAAGGATCTTTGTGAGTTTATTTGAGAATGTCCTAACCATTCTTTCAGAGTTATGGCGCTTCATTGAACGTTATTCTAGAATTAAGTTTGTTTTTCCTGTTTCGTCATTTAATGGCATTTAGAGTGGCAGATGTGAAAATATCAGACCATAGAGTAAAAAGTGTTGGCTTAATACAAACATCATGTGTTTTTGGTTTAAAAATACAAAGTCAAGATTCCGTATACCATTAATTAATTGATTAACTTGAAACACAATGCAATTTTTTATGCTCTATTAATGTTTGTTCTTTTTTTATGGGATTTTGAGGATCAGAGGCTATAAAACAAAGTTTATTTTTTCACGAGGCAGCAAATGTATCTTCAAAGGAAAAATGACAATAATCAATCATTGTGTCTTTTTAATTAGAAGCAGAAGCTTGCATCCCAAACCTCAAGGCGCATATGTGATGGCTTTATCATTTTTATTATTCGGGAATAATGCATTTTTGATTTTATCATTTTATATATTTTTTCTCATTAGTTCATTGAAAAGAAGAGAGCTGCCAGCTAGTGTATTTTCAAATTAGAAGTATAATTTCATGTCTCTTATCCTCAAATACATAAAATAAACTGTAAAAAATGAATAATTTAATAATTATTGTTTGTGTTGATCACATTTGTTTAATAAAATTTGGATTTGAATAATTAAAGATTTATACATCAAAATGTAACTGCCTACAATTGTAAAATATAAATAATTGCACGCGCTCACACACACACACACACACACACACACACACACACACACACACACACACACACACACACACACACACACACACACTTGTTTATGCTTTATTGGCATGACTGTAAAAATTGCAATATTGCCAAAGCTTGGATTACATATATACATACATGCATAAGAAAGATATTAAAATAGTAGAATTTTTAATATTATACATTTATAAATTATAAATATTATAACATAATCTAAGCTTAAATAAACAGTGTAAGAACACTCACACACACACACACACATTACATAAAATATATATTACATAAATGTTATAATGTTATCTGCTGAAAATATACAGTAAAAGAAATACATTTATGTTATATATATATATATGTTTGTTTGTTTGTTTGTTTATACAAATATATAAATCACATACAATATAAATTACATAAATGTAATTTTTATTAATGTAATTATATATAATCACACACACACACACACATATATATATGTGTGTGTGTGTGTGTGTGTGTGTATATGTAGATTCATGCTAGAGTATTGTATTGAAAATAAACCGCAAAAAGACGGACAAATTATTATGTTTTTATTTATCCTCCCCCCCCCAGATGAACATTGTAACTGCCTACAAATTAATTATAAATAATTTAATAGTTGGATATTTTGCAATAAAGTACATAAATTATATAACCATAACCATAACCATAAATATAAATATATATCATTAATATAAATTATTCATATAAATTATTTTAAAAATATATTTTTTTAATGTCATCTTCATAGGCATGCACACAAATTCATACTATATGATTTACAAAAACACCCATCATCTGGAGCCAGAAAGAAAGAGAGAAAGAAGCCTGGCAAAAGGCTGTTTTCACAAGGCCAGGGCAGTCTGCTGGAATGTGTCTGTGTGAGTGTGTGTGAGCTGGCAGCCTTTCTCTAGCAGACCTGCTGGATACCTGCTGTTGATTCTGTCAAATTCTCACATGCACACTCACACACAGGGCCTGTTTGTGCAGGCATATGTGCATGTGTGAGCACGGTCGCTTTCAAGTCCACATATGTGATTAGCTTCATGCATGTGCAAACATTTGCACTGAGGAAGAACATAAATCAGGTGAAGATCCCAGACTTAGTTTGGTTAACATTGCCATTCCTTTTTTCTTCTTCTTCAGATTAAGACAGAGAAAAAAATAAAGCACAAAAAGGTGGCATGGAGGAGGTGGAGGGATTATTCCAGGGAGCGAGTGAGGGAGGGTGCGTGCATGTGTGTAAAGAGGGTTCCCTGCTGCAGCGTGTCTTTGAACCCACCCCCACCTTGACAGGTCACATGGTTTGTGTGATGCCAGCTGTCTCATTTGCATGTGTTTTAACTACACCGCAAATCCATCAATTGGAAGAGAAAGCGAGAGAGAAAGAGAGAAGGGGTGGAGATACAAAAAGGGGCTGCAGACACGTTAGTAGAAGAACTGATTGATGAAGAAAGAGAGAGATGTCTTCATTCCTATGGGCTTCAGAGATGTGGAGGTTGTTAGATGCCCACCATGCCCTCTGAAGGCTCATTTGAAATGGGCATGGCAATGTTACTGCATGCAACGGGTACAGTTACTGTCTCTAATATGCATATGGCTCATTCTATAATTGGGGTACATTTCACATTGAGACAAATTACAAAACATGCTTACTCAAATAAAATTACTTTTAGTTTATATATTTAATAAGTGTAACATCCGCTGCCACGTTTTATCATTAACCATTATTTTGATGTTAAGGGAAAGGATAAATGCTGCAATTACATTGTGCAATAATACTGTATAAATGGTGATTGTTTTTAAGAATCATATTTTTGCAGATTATTAACATCTCATAAAATACCAAAATGATTTTTAAAGAGATAATCACCCCCAAAACAATTTTTTTTTAAAGATCTGGCATTGTTTACTCACGTCGTTCCAAACATTTATGACTTTCTTTCTGATGTGGAATGAAAAATAAGATATTTTGAAGAATGTTGGTAACCAAAGAGTCACGGTTCCTTGAGTTCTGCAGAAGAAAGGAAGTCATTTTGAAAACCCAATTGGGACACTGCAAAAAACTGTAATTTTAAGACAATTTCAATTTGAACTGAAACATAGGGTGCACAAAACATTTGTGAGATTATAATATGATTTCCCTTAAAAGATAAAACAAATATTTTTCTCATGAAAATATCAGACAATTCCAATTCTTCATAAATGACTATTTGGATTGTGGGAGTGGGGCAGAATGATGAATTTGCATTCATAACATCTCTAAATGGGAAAAATCTAAATTCATTTTATTCTTCATTGTTCTCGCTGGCTATTATTAGCAATAGCATTGTGCTTAATTGTTGTCTTAACCAACTTTTATTGTCTTGCATTCAAAAGCACCCAGACGCACTTCGTAAGTCTCAGCATGTGCTTCTGTGGTGGAGGTTTCACATTCACCCACTCGTATCAGTGACAACGTGGATATAGGAGGCTAATGCCATTGTACTAATCAAAGCCTGAGCTAATAGCTAATGCTATCAAAGAGTGATGAAGCAGTCCATTCATCTTTCCAGAGCTCTGCAGACCGACCACACTGCATGAGAGAACTGTGCACTTCAAACAATGTATAGTGAGATCATCAAACACAAGGCGTGTGGGTTTTTTCAACCTTGCAATGTGAACGTGGATATTTCCGTTTGATATGAAAATCTCATTGATATGTAGGTACTGGGATAAAGGGGAGTGTGGGTTTAAGTGTGAGGATGGCACAAAGGACAATGTGATAATCTGCTGGCAATCTCAGGGAACTTTTAGATTCTGATAACAAATAAAGTACAAATCATTTGTAATAGATGTTGTCATTGCAGTGGATTGAACAAGGCCTCACTATGCAAATGTAAAGATATGTATTCAATAGAAGAAATGACAGTTATCAACTACAAAAGCTAGATGTGTAGTAAAGAATTTGATTTATTCAAAGTCGGGATGAAACTGAGGTTGTGTTCATGTTGTTTGAGTGGGTTTTATGCGTTTCCTTGGCAATAGAACAAATAAATCTGCACCAGTCAGGTGATACAGTGCTCACGTGGTACAAGTAGGAACTCTGAAGAAATTCCCAGTTTACGAGTTGTAGTTACAAGCTCTATCACGAGTTGAAATGAAGTTGACATGAAGACCTTTAGTTCACATTGGAACAAGCAATGTTTTCATAGCACCACCCAAAAAATAAAAAAATAAAAATACACACAGTGTTTATAGATTTTAGGCAATTCAACATAAAAATGACTTGCTCATAGGCATAGTTGTCACTGCATATTAAGCAAAAACCTATAAAAAATAATACTTTAATCTTTAAAAAAACAACCTTCCTTCACCCTCTTCGTGTGTATAGGAGATGTTTCAGAATGCTATCGCCGCCCCCTGTTGGAGACTGTTGTTAAATATATGGTCTTTAAATGAATAAGTATGTGTTTACTTTCTGTACTAATTTATTATATGTAAACATGCAAAAATGTCTGTCCTTTTATGTGACGGAAGAGCATTATATATCTTTTATATGTTATGCGATGGAAGACACTATATACACTACATATATATGGACAATCAGAATAAGTAGATATTTACATTTTATTCAATAAGTTATGTTATAATTACATTTTACTTTTTTTTACATAAAATTATAAAGTTTTTCTTAATTAAAAAACACAAAAAAACAGGACAAAGTCTTATCGCTTAACACTTAACATCACAAACACACACAAAAATATTTGCAGTAAACACATTTACATTTAGAATAGCTTAAGATGACAATATATGGAATGAACAAACTGAGGTCAGGAGATGCGAAAAAGCTTACAACGTTTCAATTGTAAACGTGATTAAAATAATATTATCAACAATTGTAAACAGTCTGACACATGAACAGCATTTAATCTACGTAGAACATGAATATCTAAAAATAAAATTTAAAGGCAATGTTTATTGTATTTAATCTCCTTCGTGGTGATTGTTAACTGAAGTTTAGTAGTGACCGATATAAAAAGAAAAAATAAGAATAAAAAAGTATTTAATACTTTTTTAAATACTTCAGTTAAATACTTTTTAAAAGTATTTAACTGAAGTTTTATAGTGCTTAAGAACTGTTTTTTTGTTTTATGTCATTCTGATGTTTTGTTTGAGAGGTTAAACTGACATTTTGATCACGTGCAGGTCAGAGTTCAACTTCATAGTATGCAGGAAAGCTTGTGTAGTAATTCTCCCACATTTGCATAACGTTCAAACACGTGGGGTCAACACGTTTTTTTCTTCTTTTCCTTTTAGACATAAATAAATAAATGTTTATAACATTACAAAAAGATTTCTATATTAAATGAATGCAGGTCTTTTGAACCTTCTGCTTACGGTATATTAGTATCCTGAGTGACCTGAGAAGGGCAGAAAGGTTTCAGGGATTAAGACAGGAAAAGGAGGACAAGCAAACTCAATTGAAGAAGCAACCATATATATTAACCAAAACTATGTTGGGAGAAGCATGATTTGGAAGGTATGAGAGTTTTGGGGACAGGGGTTACGCGCACACCCAATGGTCACCAGAGCTGAAACTCCAGAGGAAGAGTTTCACACCAGTGAATAAAAAATGGAAAGAAGTCCAGGAAAATGTACATAAATCCCAATCACCATCATAAAGTATACAAGAAATGTCAAATGTTACTCTGCATGTTATGGAATCTATTGTGTAGGATAGGCATCATCCTGTTGCCCTGGAAAAGAGGGCTGCTTCATACTAAAGAATGTGAACTCATCTGAAAGTAGCCAGTTTTGAACCATTTCTCTCTTAATCTCTTTTTTGGCCAGAAGGATGACTTGGTGAAGAACAAGCATGCTGATATATCAATTCAGAAGGGTGGCATCCCAGCCTTCTCTGGGTGTTTGGAACATACGGGTGCCAAGGAGAGCAGAGGCAATTTTACAGTAGTCTGGCTCGATTTAGGCTCTGGATCAATCCCTCCTGATATTACTAACACGGCCATGGGAACGCAGCACCAGGGAAGGAATCCAGAAGGCCATTAAAGAAGTACGGCATTCGTCAACCTCCAGTAAGAGGCTTTAACTTTATGACCTAACTTTACCAGTAATTACTTTAAACCATGTACAAGCTAGATGGATCCTAAAGGAACTTGATGAAGTTAAAACTGAGGAAGTCAAGAAGTATGGTGATCAAAAATGGGAAAGCGACTGGCAAGTTCCAAATTCAAGTCCAGGGGAAGGTTATAATATCAATTGAGGAAGAACCTATAAAATGTCTAGGGAAGTTTGATACCTCTCTCAATGACAGAAACAGATTATCCAGGACAGAGAGACAGATGGAAGAATGGTTGAGGATGATTGGTTGAGACTTCAAGGCTTCAAGGGAAATTCAAGGTCTCACTCTTTCAGCATGGTCTGCTACTAAGACTTATGTGGCTACTGACAATTTATGATATGCCCATGATATTAGTGGAAGGACTTAAGAGGTGAGTGAATAAACACCTTCACACTTGGCTCGGAAATGCACCAACTTTCACGTCAGTAGAGCTATACATCAGATCTGCACAGTTCTGGACATTTCTGGCATGAGGGGAAGTCGGATCTAACGCAGACGAGAGAAATAATCCAAACCGAGATTCGACACCTGGAGGACGTGGAAGAGCGTCCTCCAGAAGAGCCGTGGAACTGAGGAGTACAAGAAGTCTGGACAAAAAGGGACCGCCAAAGTGGAAGACAATGGAAGAAGTTGCTCAGTGATTTGGGAATAGCAGAAAGGGAGATGAAGACAGCTTTGTGTAGGTTGGGGGAGGCAGCAGAAAGAGCCTCTCATTGAATATGGAATAGAAGAGTTGAGCTGGAAGCCAGGAGACAGTGACTGGCCATTACTGCCCATCTTGCCAACTGGAGGACGTTGTTGTTATTTAGTGCTGAAGTGTCCAGAGAAAGTAGGATGCCACCTGCTGACAACATCTCCTGGCTGAAAGATACAGTCATAAGTAAGTGACTACAGGAGTTTGCATTTCATATGTATTTAATAGTATGCAGCACAAATGTTTTCTACATTGATAATAATCTAACCTGAGTCAACCTCAGCATGTTAGAATGATGTCTGAAGGATTATGTGACACTGAAAACTGAAGTAGAGACTGCTGAAAATTAAGTTTTGAGATTTAAAAATATATAAAAACAGAGAAGTTATTTTAAATAGCACTAATATTAAACAAAAGTACTGTTTTTGCTGTAAATACAGCCTTGGTGAGAATATGAAATTCTTTTAAAAAGTATTGTATCAAACCAAAACCCTTAAACAGTAGTGTAACTGCAACCGTCCCTTTACAAAACCTAACCATTCACACTGCTGCTAACACCTGGAACGGGTACCAGATTGACAACATAGTGTGTGAAAACTGAGAGGTGAATCTTAATTCAACAAAACTGCACCAAATTGCATTTGCAGAGGCAACCAATTTCATCCAAAGTGCACCTTGGCACTTTGCCAGTCAACTGATGTCTGTGGTCTCACCTTCTTAAAATCAGAATATATTTGGGAGTGATTCAAAGAAGCTTTTAGAGCATGAGAAACACAAACCAAACATAGCCAAATCATTGCTTATGTCATTGAAATAACCTGTTATAGATTCAATGGTTGCTAAAAGCATGAAGAATTCTGGCTCAGATGGGATGGTTCTGTTCCCACATGAAAGCTACAGCGACCACAAACACCAGACTGACTCTGGTGTTTATTGGTTTCCAGATGACTAATCAATGCTTAGACTGGAACCAAAGTCGTCATATGGTGACGACTCCACAGCATTTGGCGGCACCAAAGCTAACTCAGCAAAACTATATATAAATATGGCGGCAGTGTAAACTGTGCTCATTCCCACCCTGGTAATGACATATTTAGTGATTTGAATACTTTGTGGTTAAGAGACCACCATACAGTCTGATTAGAAAAGAAGAATGCTGGGAACATTTCACAGGAGAATCTGAGCGTGCTGAGGTCAACACTCGCTTCTCATGTGTGAACCAATCTGACCTTTATTCAATTCATATAACTGGATGAGGGATATGGTTAATGTAGTCATATACTGAATTAAAGGAATAGTTAAGATAAGAATGTATGTCTTTCTTTTATGGAAAACAAAGGTGAATTCTGGCCACTCTTTTCAATATAATGAAAGTGAATTAAGACTGGGGCTATCACGCTACAAAAGAAAAACAATATAAAAGTATCATAAACGTCTTCTGAAGCCATATGAATTTAAGTCATTATTCACTGAACATTGACCCTTTTATGAGCACTCATGAAACAGACGTTTGATTCATGAATGAGTTGTTCAGTCTGATTAATAAAAACCCTTCCATTGATTAAGAGAACTTTTATGGGTACTGCCTGATTAGAAATAATAATAAATAAATACAACTTTTTCTGTGCAGTCACTCAGAAAAATATGTAATTTAAAAGACCTTAATTAACATTCAAACATTTTTTATATTAGAAAATTTATATTTTTATTTAGCGACGTTGCATTCGATTGATCAAAAGGGACAGTAAATACATGTATATTGTTTTCAAATAAAAAAACTTTTACATATTTACCACAATTACACAAAAATATTAAACAGCATTACTGTTTTCAACATTGATAAAACATTTTTTTTTTTGAGCAAATCATATCAGAATAATTTCTGAAAGATCATGTGACACTGAAGACTATGGCAATGGCTGCTGAAAAACTAAATTTTAAAATGTAATTTAAAAGAAAATGGTTATTTTAAATTGTAATAATATTTCACAATATCACTGTTTTGATGTATTTTGGTCAAAGTAACGCAGCCTTGGTGAGCATAAGTGATTTCTTTTACTATAAACATAAAAAGATCTTGCCCCAACTTTTGAACAGTAGTGTATCACACATGTAAGAAAACTTTTTTTTGTTGTTGCTAAAAATGATTAAACATTTCCCTCTCAATTAGCCTTATGTTTATACAGGTTTGGAATGACATGAGGAGGAACATTTTCATTTCTTGGGTGAACTATCCCTTTAACATATTGCCTATTACTGCACAGTATGTTTTTAGTAGCACAAATTGAGTAAGGAAGACTAATTTTCATTCCTTTCAGTGTCTTGTGGATGCTTTTAACTTTAATTCCCCCATTGTTCTTGTTCATCTCAATCAGATCATTTTCAGGAATAGTTCATATGCAGCATTTATGATTCCCCATGAGAAAACCGATCTCTGGAAGTTCAAATGCACACCTCGGAACAAACGGCTCACCTTCCCATCCCTCTCTCTCAAAACGCCCGCCAATATCACCCTGCAGGACTGAAATTCCCCTCCGATCTGCACTTGTGCGTGAGACTTAACAACATTCAGAGGGTAAAACACCACCCCGAGAGCTGCTCCCAAAATCCCCCCACATACAAAGTCATTAACCAAATGCCCTGCCTTTGACTGGGCCTCGGGGAGCAGATCCTTAATCGGTCCACGCAAACCAAAGAAAAAAACATTGCTAGGGCCATTTCTGAGTAGGATCGGGACGAGGCCACGGTAAAGTTCTCGGATGCCATGTTCCTGAAGCAAAGCACGAAAAATATGCGCAGTGTTCTGGAAGTTTCCATGATGACGTGGATCCTGCAGTAAAGTTTGGACCCTCTCAAACGGCGTCAAGACTGCTTCAGCGGTTCCCGCCAAGACTGCTGCAATACTGTCCGTTAACAGGATGGGGGCATTCGGAGCATTCAGCCGCAGCAAGCTGGAGAAGTCCTCATAGAGCCCAAACATTATCGCAATAGTGCTGCTTTTCTGAAGTAACGGCGGGAGGATTCCTCGGTACAGTGTGCGCAAGCCGTCACTATGGAGCTGCCGCACAGCTTCCCACGCCGGCACTCCGAACAACTGCTGGCGGAACAGCGCCTTGTGTATGGGAAACGTGATGACGATGTTGGCGAATGCTGCTAAAGATCCACACAAGTAGTGGCTCTGATTCTGCAGTGACTCCTGGTCTTGGTTGGCGGAAGCCATGATCCTCGTTGATACACAATCAAAGGTGGAAAATGAGGATCAGATATGACATCATCTGGTGCATAAACTATAATGTGCTTCTTCTGAGAAGAAGAAGAAAAAAACTGTCAAATGGTAAAACAATAATTTTTCTACATAAAAGTAACTATTAAAGCTATGAATGAGCTATGAATTTTAATATAATACATATAAAAATATAAAATGCTTATACAGTAATACCTCAAGATACAAGCGTCTCTACATACGCGTATTGCAAGATACGAGCAAGCCTTCAGGGAGATTTTTGCTTCTAGATACGAGTAAATATTCGAGATACAAGCACGCGTACTGATGCCGATGTCAACACACGTTCACTTCACGTGTTCGCTGACTTCTGTACGCATCGCCTGTGAGTAGCTGATTTTCTCTCTATTTTGTACATTATTCTTCAGAGTTCTAAGAAAGTGAGTGATAAGGATGGTAGTGAGAAGAAGAAACGCATGATGATCATGGAAATTAAATTGGCGATAAATGAGGGTGGAGCCGCATGAGTGATCTAACAGCAGGAACATCAGAAGGAATTGTCGACTGAGGAGTTGATCGAGATACAGGTGATGAATATACGCAGGTGTTGCAAGAGTTCAGCAGTAGCGAGGAGGAGGAGGCTGAACCGGAGGAAAACATTTCTACAAGTGAAATTAAGAAAATGATGGCGATGTGGCAGAAGGTTTCTGATTTCATTGAAAAGAAACACCCTGATAAATTGTCTACTGATCGTGCTTCGGCGCTTTTTGACGACACGTGCCTCACACATTTTTAAAGGGAGACAGAAACAAATCTCCCTCGATAGGTATTTCGTTAAAAGGTCTGCACCAAGTGAAAGTGAAAGTAGTCAGACGAAAAAAGGGAAGAAAACAAATCGAAAAAAGCAAAACAATAGTAGAAAAAATAAAATAATAATAATACGTTAGCTAAGTTCAGTTATGTTCATTTAAGTTACGTAGTGTTTGTGTAAGGTACGATCCGGAATTAAGTGTTTACGTACCAACCCCTTTCCTCGCTCCACCGCACCTGTCACTACTGTCTGTAAAAACGTATAATTAAGACCACATATTATATGATATCACACGAATCCTTATACTGTATACATGTACTATAATTGTTTGTGTCGTATCTGGAACGGATGAATTTGTTAGCTATTATTTCTTATGGGAAAACATGATTCTAGATACGAGCAATTCGAGTTACGAGCTCCGCCCTGGAACGGATTATGCTCGTATCTCGAGGTATTACTTTAAAACTATTTTACAATTAAAGCTACACCTTCTTCATTTTATATTTCGCACATTTGAGTTTTATTACCAAATCGTGAACTTGCACGTCTGTACAAAATGTGATCTATATATGCCTTAAAGATATAGCTGAGGATTATTTCTCATCATTTGACCTTCTCTGCTTTTTTTGCTTTTTATCCTGCATAAACCTTTTTGCCTCAGATCACACATTATATATATTATAAATAAAATTTTATATTTGATATATACTAGTTTGAAAGTTTGTTTAAAATTAATAATTTTATTCTGCAATGCATTCATTCAATTGATCAAAAGTGACAGTGAACACAAAAAAATCTATTTCTCAATATTACTATTTTTAAATGCAAATAAATGCAGTCTTGTGATCACAAAAAAAACTTATTTCAAAAACATCTTATTGATATCAAAAATATCTTATTGACCCCAAAACTTTAAACAAACGTATATATTTCTGATACTATCAAAAAAGTTCATTAGAATTCATAAATAAACATACAAAAATAAAATAGTTTTAATCTTAAAATACACTTAACTTAATGGGCTCATGGGGGATGAGGGTGGGAGATAAGGATGTTGGGGGGGATGGGGGCTCTACTTGAATTAATACTAACCAGATATGCCAGAGTTGACTTTAATATAAAGATATTGTCAAGGTCATGCACTCCTGATCTAAAATTAAATACAGCACATCCAGTAGCTATAACATTTAATGCCACATTGCTGTAGAGAAGTGGAAACCAGCAGATTTTTTTTTTTACTGGTGTAAGGATTAGAAGTTGCCATGGTGACCTTAATCCCATCACCATGCTTAGTACAATTATTGTTGTTGTTACAGTAAAATCGTAATAAATGAATATGGGGGTTTCTTAAAACAGCTTTAATAATATTGTGGTTTTGATGCATTGGTGACTAATATACTAAGTCACTGCAGTTCTGTTTAAAAACTGTGACATTTTGGTAGAAATGACGGTTGTCATTGAAATTCGTGTAAAGGCGTGACGTGTAATGCATATGAAAAGCCAAATCAATTTAATCTCAGCGATAAAGAACAGATATGCCATACATTATGACTATTATTTTGGACTATAACGTCACTGAAGCATCTTTTCCATAGGCGTAGCTACATTATCCAAAAACACCCCATCACGTTCGAATAGGCAGCAATTGATTATATAATTATTGTTTTACCCGCTATGAATGACCTCTGGGTGAAGAGATGATGAAATATCCCGTGATACAGATCATATTATGACTCAATGTCTATTTTATAAAGGTGAAACCTCATATTTCGAGCGGATTCACGCGCTTCCGTCGTGCACGTGTATCACAACACGCCCGCGCGCACCTCGCGCTCTGATTGGCTCGACATCACTTTATGTGCTGATCTGAGATCTGCTGTGCCTGACGTGTCATCGACGCTTTATCTGACAGTTTCTTCAACTTTATTTCAAGCAGAACAGAATTACACAGCGGTATACATGACAACATACAGCAGAACAATACAAATCTTTGTACTTGATCATCATACATTAATAAATGAAATGTTACATTTTTATGGTTATGATTTTCTTTTCTCTCTTTTTTTTCATGTCTAACAAAAGGAAAAATGCAGTTGTTATAGTATAAATTCAAGATATTTGCATCTTACTCAGGACATTTATTAAGATCCTATGTTTTTTGGTAGGGAAAGTGTAGGCCACTGACAAAGCCAAAACTCGTCAATCAATTGATTAATTAACCAATGAAAATAAAGGAACTAAACTGTCAACAAGTTGCACCTGCAACATTAATTACAATCAGCTTTGTTATCTACCAGTCAGTATTGCTCAAATCCAATATAAGTGTGAAGTCAGCAAGCTTGATTTGTGTCTTCTGCATTTTGTTTGTTGATCTTCTGCAGTGAAGTGAGAGGTTTGTGGTTTCCCCTTTTATGCAGTAATGGCTTGAATAAGTGCTTTTATTTGTTATGAGGGGGATTTATGTGATTTTTTCTAATATTTGTACTTGTTTCTCCTCAGAAAAAGCTGAAGTAAAACAATGGCCGACAAACCAGATATCACACCAGAGATCTCCCAGTTTGACAAGGCCAAGCTGAAGAAGACTGAGACACAAGAGAAGAATACGCTTCCCACCAAAGAGAGTAAGTTTGAGTCTTACAGGACAGTTTTTTTTTTTCTTTACGACAATCCTTGCAGATTAGTTTCCTTTGAGTCTCAGACGCAACTCTTTGCTTCAATGGTTTGAATTTATTCGTTTCTCTTCTTTCTCCATCCTCCCCTGCAGCCATTGAAGAGGAGAAAAAACTGTGAGGCATGATATCAGCTTCAGATGTTCACCAAGGGCAAGATGTAGAGGACTCTGAGATGGCAAGCCACTTCACCTTTAGGCAGAAGATGGCATCTCAAACACCATTCATTCCAGTCACAGGCTAGAGTGGGAGAGTCAGTTTTCACTTCTGTATTACACCATTCTGAAGGATGACTAGCTTTTCATGGTGGTCACTTCTGCTGTATGATCATGTTCGTGACTGGGCTTTCAACTCTGCACTGAGATTGTCTAACTCTCAGAAAGTTCTATGTAAATCCATCTGCAAGAAAATGAGTCTTCCCTTGTTTTGACCTTTGGTGAAATAAACCTTTTCAAATGAATTGCTTTGTGCATGGTTTATTTAAACACTTTTTTTTTTTTTATAAACATGTAATTTTAATTCTAGTCTGGCTATTTGGTACTGGGTTGTCAGGTCTTTAAGCTCAGAAGGCTACTGCAGGTTTGCTCAAATTTATATTGTGTAGAATACTATTTTAGTTTTTGCAACATCAAAAGAATGCATACTGTGTATGCAATTTCAAACACAGCTGGTTCCAGCAGTGTGGCGCTTCTCAGATGGACACTATTGTGCAGTATCTTGCAGCCCCCTCTTGGTGGATGAGCCCTAATCTTATATGAACACATTCACCATAGAGCATGCAGATTATACAGGGCAGCATACAACAAAATTAATCTGACATTGTTCACATATTGGTACAAAGTCTCTGCTCTTTCAGTATGAGTGCTTGTGAAATGAAAAGTTCTTTACTTTTCAAAATGCATTTCAACTACACCTCTTTACTCAACACTGCATCTTGTGTTTTTAAATCTGGTTTGAATATAAAAATTATTTTTCATCTCTCTCTGTGCCTACCTAAACCTAAAAGATTTTTTCAGAGAGATAATGGCATCTATTGAGCATTTACCTGCAGCAGAGGTAATGACAATGCAGTTTTCTTCCACCTCCTGTCAGAATCATTCAGCAACCTGAGATGTGCATCAGTTAACTAGGAATGTGTTGTACTTTTCAGCCTTTCCCGTATCTGCCCTCAGCACTTGGTCTTGCTGTTTAATTTTAAACAGACCCTTTTTTGTAGACGCTACACAATTATAACCGAACATCTCCAAAGTCAAGTTCGATACCAGCCAGATGGTTGACACTGTCATTATCATGAGGAAGATACAGAACAGAAGAAAACATTGGACATGGATGCCTGTGTTTTTGTCCAGCTGACAGCCAGGGAAGTAGGTAAAGCACTGTTCCCAGGATAAAGCTAGTATGTGCACCACAGCAGACCAAAACACATAATATATGAGAGGAAACCAGGGCATGGGACAGATCAACACCAACCGGCCAGAAGATATCTATGCTGCAGTTTAATGGGGTCATAGCTTGTTTCTTTCAATTGGACTGCCATCACTGTGACCTAGACTACCCACTTCATCATTATTATTATTTTTTAGCAATACACATAATATTTTTTAAGTTGAGGCCTTTAACCCTTGGCTGAGAAAGGGGTTTCCAAAAATCTGCCAAGTTCCTTTGACCATTGGGGGACCACAAGGAGGGGCTAGAGGGAAATATAGAAAAAAAGTATTTAGACTTTTTGCTGAATTTACTGAATTTGTCATCACAGCATCAATCAGTGTGATTATTTTATTTAATATATATTTCATTTTTCTTTTACACATCTAAAATGACTGCAGTACTTACTCCACAAAAAGAAACGTCTCTTGTTCAGGATACTTTATTTTAAAGACATTTATTGTGGATGTAAAAAACGATCTTCTGATGAACCAAATTCCTTTGCAAAGCTGAACTTGACCTGAACTCCTAGAGCACTTTATACATGCCAGTTCATGACCTAACAATCAACGGAAAGAATGCAATTGTTATCACCCAATATTGACCTTAATCTATATGCATATTTTTTATTCCTTACAAAATCCTAACATTCCACACTTCTTTACAGATTCCTATGAAACTGGCACAGTAATACCACTAAATAAACTATTACTATAACTAAAAAGTCTATCCTCATATAAAGCAATAATGTATTAGTCAGTGATTACCAGCCAATTTCGAATCTACCTTTTCTGTCAAATATACTACAAAAGGCAATATCCTCACAATTATGTTCCCTTTTAGAAAAAAATGGTATCTGTAAGGATTTCCAGTCAGGATTTAGACAACATCATAGTACTGAGACTGCTCTCGTTACAGTTACAAACGATTTGCTCTTGTTTTCCGATTGTGGTTGTATCTCTCTATTAGCGTTACTGGACCTTAGTGCTGCATTTGATACTATTGACCACAAAATTATTTTCAATATACTAGAAAATTATGTTGACTTTAGTGGAATTGCATTAGCAGGGTTCAAATTATACTTATCTGACCGTTATCAGTTTGTAGTAGTAAAAGAAGATATGTCAATTACAAGTTCAGTATGGAGTACCTCAAGGCTCAGTACTAGGACCATCGCTTTTCATCCTGTACATGCTACGTTTGGGAGATATCATTAGGAAGCATGGCATTGGCATTCACTGTTACACTGATGATACTCAGCTCTATATTTCTTCTCATCCTTAAAAAACTTACCAATTCACAAAATTTAATGGAATGCATAACTGATATAAAAAAAATTGGATGTCTAGTAATTTCCAACTACTGTAACAGAGATTCTAATTATTGGTTCAAAAACCTCTGCATGTAATAACCTAGAGTAGACTATTGTCCAACACTGGATGGCTGCTCTGTCAAGTCTTTGTTGTCACTAGAAATCTGGATGTGTTCTTTGGTGCCAATCTTTCATTTGAAAACCACGTTTCTAGCATCTGTAAAACCTCATTCTTCCGTCTTAAAAATATATTATTAAAAAATATTCTGAACGACGATATATGCTCACGAAGACAAATGCAGAAAAGTTAGTTCATGCGTTCATGAGCTCAAGGCTAGAGTATTGTAATGCTCTACTGGGTGGTTGCACTGCATGCTTGATTAACAAACTGCAGCTGCTCCAAAACGCAGCAGCTACAGTTCTTACTAGAAGCAGGAAGTATGATCATATTAGCCTGGTTCTGACAACACTGCATTGACTAACTATTAAACAATGTACACATTTTAAAATCTTGCTAATTACTTACAAAGCACTAAATAGTTTAGTTCCCCAGTAGTTGAGTGAGCTCTTAACACATTAAAGTCTTGCAGGCGGACGATCCTTTTCCTATTTAGCACCTAAACTCTAGAACAGTCTTCATTGCATTGTTCGGAAAGCAGACACACTCTGTCAGTTTAAATCTAGACTAAAAACACATCTCTTCAATCTGGCTTACACACAGCACATTTTCTGTAATTCAAATCATGTAAAATGATTGTTAGGTTGCACAATTTAGGTCAGCCGGAACCAGGAACTCTTCCCATAACACCTGATGTACTCATTACATCATAAAATGAACACATCTATGACATCTACGCTGATATTAGCCTCTCAGTTTATTAGCTGGATCCGAGACATATCTAGATGGGATGAATGACCTGCGCTTAAATACGACCACAACACAGCCCTAAATTGTCTGAAGAGACTTTGTCAACTGTACTGTCCCCTGCGAAGGCCTCCTCAACACAACATAGGCATACAAACGTACATGCTTATAGAAAGAGCATGTAATTTGCGTCTTGGGGTTTGGATGGATCAGCCCTCTCTCTCTCTCTTTCTCTACACACACACACATATATATATATATATATATATATATATATATATATATATATATATATATATATGTATTAACTACAAACATGAGTATTTCACACTGAATTTTGGATGCTGAAGGGTTTTCCTGAAACTTGGGGGACAGGTTGTTAACCACGAGTGCTCCACCAATGAGCTGCTACGCAATGGCATGAGCGAATCACGTGTCCCGCCCCTTGATAATCCCCGCCCACTTCGTTTCATTCCCTCTGCAATACGGACATGCTACATTATTTGTAGTCCAACATCAACAGTCGCTGGTCACACTATCGTTTCATTCATCCAGAGCGACTGTCAGCATTCATATGCTCGTGTAATAGAGCAGAAGTTGAATCTCTCATTTGTTTGGATAACAGTTTTGTTCCGAAGATCAACATGGAGAACGGCCTGGAAAGCACAGGAGACAGTCGCCTGGACCAGGCTGTCACACAATGGTTACAGTATGACAAGGTCAGAATAAACACATATATGTATGCTTTATGTAGCTTTGTGAGATCTGACATTTTTAGTGCTGAAACGGTTCAGTGGCATGTTGTCATAATCCCTTTTGAGTGGCTCATTACCTAATAGCTCAGCTGCGAAACAGTGAAGAGGAACATCCGAACATCCTGACAGCATTATAACGTGATGATCCACTAAAGTGGTTATCCACTAACCGAGAGTGTGCCACTTTTCAGTAGCTTTTTGGGACAGGAAGTGCTTTTTTCCTCTTTATTTTGAATGCTTGAACAAAAATAACAACACAAAAGTGCCTAAATATAAAATGCAGTACACACACACACACATATTATGTATGTGTATATATATATATATATATATATATATATATATATATATATATATAAAATGTGTGTGTGTGTATACTGTATTTTATTATTATTTATTGTATTAAAATACTTTGCTCAGAGATCGACTAGGAGACTTTGATCAACTTTTGTCCAATCGTTTTCTCCTCAAACAGAAAAGTAGAGTGTGGCGCTTGCAACACCAAGGTCTTGGGTTCGATCCCCATGGAAAGCAAGCTGATTAGAATGTTAATGTGTACCTTGAATGCAATGTAAGTCGTTTTGGATAAAAGTGTCTGCTAGATACATAAATATAAAATTCCTTTGCAGAAATTAAAACAGATAAATGGGAATATGGAGCTAAACAACTGTAAAATTAATATACAGTACTGTTCAAAAGTTTGGTAAGATTTTTGGTAAGAAGTCTTTTTTTGTTCACCAAGCCTGAATTTGATCAAAAAAATCTTTAATAATATTTTGACTATATTTTGGTTTGAAAATCTTCAGAAATCATTCTAATATGCTTATGATATTCTGATTATTATCAATGCTGAAAACAGTTGTGCTGCTTAATATTTCTGTGAAAACCATGATACATATTTTTGGTGAATAAAAGTACAAAAATAAAAGTACTTTTGATCAATTTAATTTGCATCTCTACTGAATAAAAGTATTATTTCTATTAAAACAAAAAAGTAAACCAGTATTAAAAAAAATCTTACTGACCCCAAACCTTTGAATGGTAGTATGGATTTTAATTTGGTCAAAATACTTTTCATATCGAAATCTCTGTCTTTTGATTGTAAACCTTGGATTCTTGGCAAGTCTGAGCAGTTCACAAATTGTTCTGACAGTCTGAAGGAGACGCATGAGATCACTGGGGTCTATTTTTCAGGAGAAAAATCTGAGAATCGAGAGATTCAAGAATAAGCCTCCATTTAATCTCAAGATAAACATTTTGATGTAATACAGATGTAATCTGTTATTTCTCATTAGGAATGCATTTGAATTTGGTAAATGTGTTTGATTCATTTGGTACAAATAAACAACAACACATGACCTGCCTGAAATGAAAGCAAATGAGCAATTAGCTTTAACAACAAAGAAAAAGACAAACAGTTTCAAACTTTTCTCTTGATTATTCGGTCAGAGTATTCTCTAATGCTCAAATATCCTGTAGATTTAACTAATATGAAACAATTATACACATCCTATTAATGTTAGGGAAATACTTTAATTCATCCTGATGTTAAATGGAATGTAAATTCATTGATTATGGAAATTTCCTTAAATGCAATTTAATGTCATTACAGTAATTGGAGTCGTGTGCTTAGCTAGGTCACATGAAATGTTTATGGTCGTTGATTAGCTAAAACTGTATATTCAGATTTCAACCTCTTTTTCATTGCACAAAAAAATGTAACAGAGATTTTTGAATCTATAATAGGTATCACTATATGATTAATTTTAATGTGTTGTGCTGTGTAGTGACCAAATGATTGTACTGGCCCATGTGCTTCTTAGAGAGGTCATCTCTCAAGTGTCTTTGCAGTCAGGAATGGATCACAGTGCTTCAATTTGCATCCTCACATGGTCTCAATTATCTGGAGAGTGAAAACATTGTCCCTCACACGGTGAACAGGAGGCTCACTCACTCACTCACTCACTCACTCACTCACTCACTCACTCACTCACTCACTCACTCACTCACTCACTCACTCACTCACTCACTCACTCACTCACTCACTCACTCACTCACTCACTCACTCACTCACTCACTCACTCACTCACTCACTCAACACTAATCAAAATCATCAGGACAATGTGCCTAGATACATAGAAGCTCCATTCTTCCCCCCTTTACTTTCTTAATGCCTATTCTTGGTCTTACTGGAATTGGGTTTCCTGAGTGCACATTATTTGAAAGGATGTTTTTAAAAAAATGATAAATTGTATTTTTGGTGTGTGTTTACAGAATCCAAAGACGGCTGCTGCTGTGCGGTCTATGGTTAAAGATAAAGCCATGTCAGAGCTGCAGAGGTGCTTCGGGGCCCGTATGGAGTTTGGCACAGCAGGACTGAGAGCCTCCATGGGACCCGGAGTGTCCTGCATGAATGACCTCACCATCATACAGACCACTCAGGTGACGTACTGCACCGAAGTTTCCCTTGTCACCTTCCCACTTAATATCTTGTCACTTGAAATCTTTAAAACGACAGTGATCCCTCGTTTATCGCAGTTAATGTGGACCGGAACCCCCGCGATAGGTGAAAATCCACGAAGTAGGATCAACCAATCAGCTCACGGGATACATCCACTCGTGCTCTCATTGGTCGATCTCGCGCCGGGAACCAATCACGTGTCTTGTCTGAGTGCCGTGTGTGTGTACAAAGCCTCTGAGAGAGTTTCTCTCTTTGTCTGGCATCGTGGGAATCGTTTCTCTCACATCACGATGAAGCAACGCTGCTTTCCGCAATACGGCTGCCGATATGGCGGTATTTTTTAATTTTAATTTTTCTAGAAATATTTTTGAAAAATCCGCGATGCACTGAGGCCGCGAAACTTGAACTGCGAAGTGGCGATAGATTACTGTATACAGGAGATTCAATGCTTTGAGATCAGATTCAAGTGTATATATATGTTCAAGTATATTTATATTCAAGTGCTCTTGGTTCCACACAGAAGTCACAGGCTGGAGGTTGTATCTTGGCTGTATCTAGCCATATAATACCAAGACGGTCATAACATCACTGAGTCGTAGTTTGTTACAATAGGAAATGATGTCCTGGGGAACTGCATAACTTTCTTAAAGTTGGCATGGAATGTAAATTCACCCTATCCATTTTATAAATGCATGTTCTTGTTCTTGATTTGATTTATTATTATTATATATTTTTTAAGTTTTTGACCTCATATTATTGAATCAAAATGTCATAACTAGACATTCCATTAAAAATGACGGACACCTTGTGATGTATGCAGGATCCCCCCCCCCCCCCCCACAAATAAACCTAAACACTCAGAAGAAATATCTAGATCTAGAAGATCTGTCATTATTTCAGTTTCATTTTGACTTTGAGGTGTGAACTTTTGTAGGCAAAAAAGGGTCCATTGTCTTTCGTCAATAGTGTAGCGAATCGATATATGAAGCGAGTCAGAAACCAAAGTCACTTTCAGACCAAACAGCTTTCTTTTGGTCAACGTGCCGAATCTCTATGATAAATTTTGACCTATTGTGAAATTCCTGATAATGTGAATTCCTATTAAAATGGATGAATTCGCCTAAATACCAGTAAATGGGACCATTGCGAAAGAATGATGTGCTGAACGAAAATACTAATTCATTTTCTGACAGTAAGTAACAATAAAAGAAAAAACGAAATACAGCAGTACACGAGGGCGGCTGCTCACTTGTCTCTAGGAAGAAATTCATTTAGATTTTTGTTATAATTTTACTAATTCTGTAAATCTTTTTTGCTCGTCCTGTAAACCGTAAATGGATAGTTCACCCACGAAGTCTTCATTTGCTCATCCTCAAGTTGTTCCAAACCTGTATGAGTTTCTTGGAAGTCAGTTACTAGTGTCAACTGTCTGGTTATTCTTTAAAATATCTTCTTACCAGAAGAAAGAAACTCATAGAGGTTTGGAACCGCTTGAGGGTGAATACATTTTGGCAATTTTTTGGGTGGACTATCCCTTTAAACTTCTATTTTCGTCGGTGGAACAAAGCACTTCTACATTATACAGTCCAGTTTATGTACAAATATTGATATTAATTTCTCCTTTACTTCTTGTAGGGTTTCTGTGCGTACCTGGAGGAGTGTTTTACAGATCTGAAGCAGAGGGGGGTGGTGATTGGGTTCGACGCTCGCGCTCACCCCCCGAGTGGCGGCAACAGTAAAAGATTTGCCTGCCTTGCTGCGTCTGTCTTAATCAGTCGAGGGGTCCCAGTCTACCTCTTCAGTGACATCACACCCACTCCTTACGTGGTATGTATCAACCTTCTTCCCTGACTGGCACTGTGGGGAAGAATAATAGAAGAAATACCTGTGGTATTATCTTACTTTATTAATGTACATAGTATACCATGGTACTGAATATGATTACCATATTAGTTTGCATGCTGCTCCTATATGCTTCTATGGAACATATTCAAAAATATGAAGTAGTAACACTGTAACTTTGTCCACTCTCCCCTCCCTCCCATTATTTAGAAGCGTTGTCAGTTGTAGTTTGTGTTTGAGTTCTTTTTGAGAATTTGCCACTTCCAGCTATAAATATAAATCAAATCCGAAACGCATGAGAAAGAAGACAGATACCCATAATTGCACGTGAAAACATTGTGAGAATGTTGCACAAGAGACTGCAAGTGTTCATGAAGATTCTTCACCAATCATCAACTTTTCTGTTCCCCTGAGTACACGTACAGACTCTCACTCATTCTCTTATCACTCTCTCAACCTTTCACTTTGAGCCCTCAAACAGCTTTCTTTCACGCGGTGTCCTCTAGCCCAAAAACTTTTTGGTCCCTGTTATGTAAAATGGAGTATTAGTCCAAAAAACAATGATTAAAAAACCTAAATGCGTCATATTTCTTTATAACTTAAGTGAGAAACAGTTATGCAATCCTTGGGGCAGGATCCTGGGGCAGACAGAGATCTTATGAGTTTTGCATGCTCAGAGCACATGCTTGTTCTACCATGTTGTTGGTTTTATGTTAAATTATGCATAACTAGTTTTTAAGGTAGTGTTACTTTTAAAAAGAAATGCATGAGACATTGTCGTGTTACTCTAGAAATTGGAAATGATAAAGTCCCTTAAATTTACATTTATGTTTTTACATTAACTATTCTGACATCACCATAAAACACAACTTCTTGGGGACTTATTACTGTTTTTATCTTTGATACTAAGAAGAAATGTTTCTTGAGCACCAAATATTATAAGGATATGACAAATATTAGACACTTAAGACCGGCGTAATGGTGCTGAAAATTCAGCTTTGCCATCACAGAATGAATTGCATTTTAAAATATATTAAAATAGAAACATAGCTGAATATAGAAAAAAAAATATTTCACAGCATTACTTATTTTACTAATCTTTGTATCAAATAAATGCAGGCTTGATGAGAATAAGAGACAAATACATTAATAAATCTTTTGAACAGCAGTGTAAACTTAAAAAAATGAACACCTCTTCCCTTTCCTTCTTTTAGCCTTTTACTGTGTCACATCTGGGACTTTGTGCTGGTGTCATGGTAACAGCCTCCCACAATCCCAAACAAGATAATGGATACAAGGTATTATCCACCCCTCCATCTAAATAAGATGTTTGATTTGGAAGAATATATTTTTATATACATGTATATGTGTGCGTTTAAGGTATACTGGGCAAATGGTGCACAGATCATTCCTCCCCATGATAAGGGCATTGCTGCAGCTATAGAACAGAACCTTGAGCCGTGGCCTGAATCATGGGACACAGACGGAGCTCTTCAAAGTTCCCTACTCAATGACCCATATCAGGACATACACAGAGAATACTGCCAAACCATACAGCAGCACTGCTTTCACAGGTACACTCACAGACACATCAAAACGTTGATTTATTCAATTTCATTTGAACCACTTGAGATGAATTTTCAAAAATTTCAAAGATTAATACATTAAACTTTGCTTTTCTCAATGAATATGTGTACAAATGTAAGAATCGCATTTATTTTATAACATTTACTATATTTTTATTGTTTTTTTCTGAAAAGCAAAAGTAAAATATTGATCAAATATCAATCATAACAACTCTCAGAATAGTTTTGGTGGACTAGATCTGCTACTCTGCTGCTGCAGAGCAAGTATGGACTTACACAGACACACTGCTGTGAGCAAGATATGCTTCTGCTGCTGCATTAGTAGACATATAAATATATATAGCAGATGTAGACAGGTGGAGGTGGAGGGTTTCTGAGGAACGCTGATAGCACTTTGCAGGACTAGCTTACAGCGAACAATGAATCACACTATTTAAATGTTGAGCAAGCAATCTCATTCGGTGCAGGATCGGCAGAGGCCAATCAGCTTGTGCCAAGCAGTAAGGATGTGATTGCTTGCAAATTTCATCTAAATGACCTTCATTAGTGTCAGTACCCAGCCCTAATAATTCATCAGTCTGGTTTTTACACCTCTTCTGTCCTCACAGGGAACTGAATAAGAATACAGATGTGAAGATTGTCCATACATCAGTTCATGGAGTGGGCCATATTTTTGTCCAGGCTGCTTTTAAGGCCTTTGACCTTCACCCTCCATATGCTGTGGAAGAGCAGAAAGATCCTGACCCGGAGTTTCCCACTGTGAAATACCCCAACCCTGAGGAGGGAGAGGGAGTCCTGGTACAATACACTGACACACACACCCACATTTGGAAAATTGACCTTTTTGCTCTTAACATGCAACCGTAATCTATACGTGTTTGTGTATGTAGACACTGTCCTTCACGCTTGCAGATAAAGAGGGAGCAACTGTTATTCTGGCTAATGACCCTGATGCTGACCGACTAGCTATTGCAGAGAAACAGAAGAGGTTAGTGTTATTTGTCATTTCATGTTGATTTTCATTCAGTGTGTTGATTTTCATTTTATGAACTGCAGTAATTGTTTCTGTAGTGGTCAGTGGAAAGTATTCTCTGGCAATGAGTTGGGCGCTTTGCTTGGCTGGTGGATTTTCCAATGCTGGAAGCAGCAGAAAGGAGAGGGAAAAGCTTCCATTAAGGATGTCTACATGCTATCCAGCACCGTTTCATCAAAAATCCTCCGTGCCCTCGCCGTGAAAGAGGGCTTCCACTTTGAGGTACCTCTGCTTTGTCCCCCCCATAATGTGTAATGTAATGATTCCTCAGTTTTGTGGTGCTTAAGTGGTTCTCAACCTTTAACCTTCAAGACAATTTTCAAATGTATACCTCTGCTACTTCTATTGTAAAAAATAGACTCAAAAAATGTAATGTTTTTACTAAAATGATGTATATATAACTACATTTAAGTGGTTATATACACATCTACATTGACTTATTGGGGCCCCTCTGGAAGTTTACAGGGGCCGAGGGCCCCTTGGTTGAGAAACACTGCTCTAACCAAAGATAAATATTATTTGCTGCTATCAGAAAATATTAGATTTGGTTACATTCTTGATGGGACAATTTTAGTGTAAACTTTATTTTAGATGAACAATGTACTTAAATTGTAAACTGAATTTAATTGCAAATTGACCAAATGGAAAAGTCAAGTAATCAAGAACAGTTCTATAATATAATTTTTTTTATTGTAGTGCTCACTTCTAAAGTATTTATTTGGCTCTTTGTGAGTGTTATATCACATAAAAGGGTTTTAAAAATTTGAACCAGAAATAATTGGAAAAATCATCATAAAATCATGGAAATTCTTTGGTCAGAAAGAAATTCTTTGATTCTTCTTTTTACAATATCAAATTTGAAAACAAATTGTCATTCACTCTTGATCTTTTTAGTTTTGCTTGCTGACTCTCTGTCTCTGCCTCTTATGCAGGAGACTCTGACTGGCTTTAAATGGATGGGAAACCGAGCCAGAGAGCTCATTGACCAGGGAAAAACGGTTCTGTTTGCCTTTGAAGAAGCTATTGGTACACTCACACTCCCCCCATCGCAAGTCGCTAAAAACATGCAAATATATGTGCATTTTTCTGAAGTTCTGGTGGCAACATTCTGACTTAGTAACCCATTGATCATAAATTCAAGACACTAGAGCTTTGTCTAAATTTAACAGAAATCATCAAGGCTCTTGAGTAGGACACTTCATGTCTTACCAGACCCAAACCAGACCCCTTATGTTTTAAAACAAGCATAAAACTAAATATCATCTACATGAGATGGTTCTCTATCACTCTAAGTTGGAATGTTTTAAAATACACAGTGGTGCAAAACCTCAAAAGCTTTAACATGTATTTTTTTGGTTGCATTGTTGTTGTAGGTTACATGTGTTCGCCTGCGGTTTTAGACAAAGATGGTGTGAGTGCGGCTGCCATTGCTGGCGAGTTCGTCTCTTATCTGGCTTCCAAAAATATAACTCTGTCCCATCAACTCAGATCCATTTATGAGGAGTATGTAACGAAAACTTTAGTTGACATCTCTGCTAAATTGTCTTGTATCTTCTTGTTCTTGTTAAGTATTATTGTCTCTCACTGTCTTCAGGTATGGTTACCACATTACTAAGAATTCCTACTTTATCTGTCACAACCAAGTCACTATAAAGCGGTTGTTTGAGCGCCTCCGGAACTATGACGGGGAGAACTCGTACCCTAAAGAGTGCGGGGACTTTGCCATCACAGGAGTGAGAGACCTTACGACCGGCTATGACAGCAACCAGCCCGACAACAAGGCTGTGCGTAGCCCATAATGATTCATTTCTTGTAATAGTTGATATTATTTAAATGTTTATCTGTGCGTCTCTTACTATTACTTACAGGTTCTGCCCACCAGTAAAAGTAGTCAGATGATTACCTTCACCTTTGCTAATGGGGGCGTTGCTACAATGAGGACCAGTGGCACGGAGCCTAAAATCAAATATTACACTGAGCTCTGTGCTGCACCAGGAAACAGGTTTTACAGAGTGTTATCATTTCACCATTTCATAGGCCTAATTTTTTATTTTTTTTATTGTTGTTGCAATAGTAAAACATTGCTTTGATTTGTTCAAACTATAAATAATACTGGATATATATATATATATATATATATATATATATACATACATACATACATACAGTGATCCCTCGTTTATCTTGGTTAATGTGGACCGGAACCCCCCGCGATAGGTGAAAATCCGCGAAGTAGGATTGGCCCCCCTAGGAATTTCCGTATATGTGTGTGAAGATACCAGAATGTTTAAAATATGTATATTTATACTTTAAATATATTTTAATGAAATCTATTTAATTATAAAACCTTAATATTATACATTTACTCTCTCTCTCATATGATACGTATTCTGGTGCTCTACACTCATCAATCACAGTAGTATCTTGAGACTCCAGTAATGATGACGATGACAGACCTGTGCGGTTCGATGAATGTGATGATGATGGTGGTGTTACTGCACTGGTATAATGAGGCCTTTAAATCAGTTCTGGAAGCTCCTCATCGTCAGATATCGGCGCTGGACCGTAAACATTTGCTTCTGAGAGAGGCGAAGAGGCTCCCACTCCACTCGTGCTCTCATGCGTCGATCTCGCGCCAGGAACCAATCACGTGTCTTGTCTGAGTGCCCGTGGGTGTGTACAAAGCCTCTGAGAGAGTTTCTCTCTTTGTCTGGCATCCTGGGGAATCGCTTCTCTTGCATCACGATGAAGCAAAGCTGCTTTCCACAATATGGCTGCTGATATGGCGGTATTTTTTTATTTAAATTTTTCATGAATATTTTTGAAGTGGCGAGGAATTACTGTGTGTATATGTGTGTGTGTGTGTATATATATATATATATAGGCTCAGTATGGTAGGAATATTCATAGTCCTGGCACTTGCTAAACAATTTATTAGTGGCATGTTCCAATTGTATAGCTCATAATCATGTATAAACAGGTTTTATGTGTTTTTTTTCTCCAGTGATCTTAACCGGTTGAAAACCGAATTGGATAACTTGGTTGATGCCATTGTGGAACACTTCTACCAACCTGAGAAAAACAGCTTGACTCCTCGACCAGAGTGAGAGACACAATCACAAAGGATTAGAAAGATATTCAAATCTTATCTAATTCTGTTATTAGTCTTAACCTAACACACATAACCACTCTTATTATAGCTTAGTCAGTCTTAATTTTAGGAGGTTTTCTCCTTATGTGGATCAAAGCGGGTGCTATGAGCATAATAATTGCCATTTTCATTTACATTATTTTTCCACCTCTCAGTTTTCTACAATGTTAATGGATAAAATGATAGGAGATTATTTTTCATTTGACTTTTTGGGATCTACAGTAGTGAGCTATGAATGTAGTAATACAAATAAAGTGTGATTGAATTACTGTACTAGAAAAATGATTTATCTCAGTGGATATATTATTTGAGTTGATTGAGAGAATTGATTCCATGTTAATGGAGCAGTGAACAATATCTAGTTACTGTTAAATTCAGTCAAACAAATAACCTCAGAAATCAAAATGCCAGCTGATGTAATATGGTAAATCATCAAATCTAGAATAGTTTCACCAAAGAAATTATAGGGACTTAACAACCTTACTGTGGAAGAAACTGAGTTTGCCACGTTTACGTGATTCCAATTCATTCTCATTCCATCATCTACTTTAAGTGACCTGTAATTTTTTTTTATTCACTTATTAAATGTTTGATAATACATTCAGAACTGTTAACTGTGAGGTTGACACTGGGAAACTGTTTGAAAAGTTTTATATTTGAACAGAAGAGAAAAGTTTTTCTTAAGCAAATAGTGTATGTGACCAACCAGATTTCTTGTGTTAAAGGATCTCATTTTGGCAATGGTTATGACTCTGAGATACAGAAAATGCCTTACTACAACTTTTAGTTTTGACTATCCATCTATGTCAGGGGTCGGGAACCTATGGCTCGCGAGCCATATATGGCTCTTTTGATGGCTGCATATGGCTCTTTTGACGCCGCCGCCCGTCGACAGATACTTCCGCGTTCGGAGGACAGGCAGATCGCGCCGCCGCACCCGCGTTACTTCCGCGTTCGGAGGACAGGCAGATCGCGCCGCCGCACCCGCGTTACTTTCGCGTTTGGAGGACAGAGACATCGCGCCGCACACCCCAACTCCCCCCCCCCCCCCCCCCCCCCCCCCCCGGTCGACAGATCGATCGCTTCGGACTATGGCTCTTCACAGCTTCATATTTAAAAAAAAAAGGGTATATGGCTCTCTCAGACAAAAAGGTTCCCGACCCCTGATCTATGTCATCTAATGCCATCTAATGTAAGGCTGACTTGTCAGACCACCATAGAAATATACCTGTTGATTTCTTTTTCATGTAAAGTGATTTCATATATTTCGGGTGCTTATCAGTTTGATACTTTTAAACTCAAAATGCTGTTTTTTCCTCTAATATGCATCAATAAACAGCAAGTTGTAACCACAAAGTGGTGTTTTGTCTATGTGTGAGTGTGTGATAAAGGTGTAGGAATGATAATAAAAAAATGGATCTAATATATCAAGTGACATGAATGCATTTTTATGTCATGATTGAACATGTTAATCATTGTCCTTCATCAATATGACATTCATTTGTCCTTTTTTGAAAGTCAGTCATTGGTTTCATGGGTTATATATAGAGAGGTATGGGAAATAACCACACAAGAAAATAGGGTAAATTTGCATTGTATTATCTATTTAAGACCAGCAGAGAGCATTGTTTATCTTAATGTTTATTTTATTTTTAACATTTGTTAAATTCATGTTTTTGATTCATATTTATTGCTTATATTATTATGTATTTGTATTGCTAAATAATTTGTTGTTGTTCTATTAATTGTAATGCCTTTTTACAGCCTTTCATCAAAACTAGTTGTTTTTTTATTTATTTCGGATCTCTTGTTTTAGAAATTATGCTTAGAAAAGGTCAGCATTACTTTCATATATTTTACACACACACACACACACACACATATATGTATGTATGTATGTATGTAGGCTATATGTGTATGTATTTATATATATACATGTATATATGTACATATACACACACATATATATATACACACACACACAGGGCCTATATATACACACACACACACATATATATATATATATATATATATATATATATATATACAGAGAGCGATAACTGCACAGTTTGAACGATTAACATTGTTTAATATGTTGTATTTTAAACTTTTCAGTATGCAATCTTTGACACTTCGCACCTTTATTTATACTGTAGTCTTGTTGATAGTTGGTAGTGGTGTGTGTGTGTGTGTGTGTGTGTTGTTCGCGGTGGTCTTTACGCTCGGTTTGTATAGCACAACCCTGAAAGAGCAATAGTGTCTTAAATGAACAGCAATCGCTGTCAGTGAGCGTGTGCACAAACAGCGCGCGCACCGGGATAAATCCATCTGGACAGTGTGGAGGCGGCAGGATCTGAGCTGAATAAAGGCACATTTTGGGTAATGCTTTGCTTTACAACTTATATGTAGTACACATATAGCACGTTGATACTATTAGGTACAATAATGATGGAGTCAATGAATAATCAAGGATAGACTACAGCACAATTAAGCCTACATCTTAAGTCGGTGAGTACTTTGACAATGAACACGTAAACAGAAAGTGGAAAAAGTGTTTTAATACTTTTCTTCTTTGGACATCAAAAAGTCACCATTCACTTTTTTGTAGTATGAGGAAAGAATGCAACGAAAAAGGATAGTGACAAAAGTCTTCTTGAGTTCCTCTGAAAAAAGAAAGGGAAATAGATGAGTAATAACGTTACGTTACGTTTTTTTAAAAACACGGAAAAGCTTTCCATAATTATAAACACAAACTCCGCAGCTTTATTTAAACGCGTAGATTTCAAAGCACACCCGGACTGAAAAAGAGAAAAAAAATTTGAATTATTTTTTATTTGAGTGCTTCTCTCTCGCACTCCGTCAGAAGTTCATTCAAACGTCAGATGAGACTTCCTTAATCACACGCCGCGCGCGCCACGCACTCCACGCACGCGCTCGATACACTGTCGCGTTATTACACTGGCGAGAGACTGACACAGTGATTAATCGACTTATTTGGAGAAAGTTCAGCCTACATATCAGTTGCAGATGGGACATTATAGTCTGTATTGCCAAAAACTAACGGGACCCTTATTTAAGAACTTCCTCAAATAGGCGGTGCATTGTGCGTACAAAGGTAAGCGAAACCTAAAACTGTAGAAAAGCTCATTGTTTGTGTATAAATAGAATTAATAAGACTTCAAAGTAATGTATAGCAAAATATTGCTCTTCGACAAACCTATGACCTTGCCAACTGTCCGCAAAGTCTTTTTTTTTTTTTTTTTGCTGACTTGTCTCTCTCCTAAGACTTTGCACTTGAGTCCATGACCTATACTGTATTGTATTTTGATGTTGTGATATTTTGCCATCTCTTGTTTTCATCAGAGAGACTTTCTGTTGACCTCTCTGTAAATAGCAGTTGTGTCTCATTAGACATGCTTGGCTATTTATACTCTCTGTTGGCTTCAGTGTGCATTTAGGCTACCACATGAGGAACTGTGCAGGAGGACAATCTATTTCATTGCCTCCAACACTTTTGTTCAGATATAGGTTACAATGTGACCCGTGATCTTATATTATAAAGCTTCTATTTGTAGAGGATAAGGTTCCTTTTTGTGGTCATTATTATCTATACAAAGTCTATTCTGAATTGTGCGTTCAATGAGACAGATTTACAGTGACTTTTGTTGGTGTAACATAATGCAAAAATTACTTTTGTTAATTAAAACATAACACTGTCAGATGATTCTAGGTTATATTAAATAATATTCTAGACTTTATTAAACTAGTTCATTTAATTGTCATCACATTTTTAGGTTTTAGCCTGCGTTGTTTTCATATACAAAAAAGAAAGAAAAAATCTGAAATAAAATATAAATATTAGATTAAAAACTTAAATTGGAAAAAAAACTGAAAGAAAATTTGAAATGTTTCTAATATGATAAATAACTATGATAATAATGTAACTATGATAAATACGTTTAAGTTAAAAATGTTAAAATAATGAAAAAAAGCTAATGACTAAAGCACATAACAAAATTGCTAAAACTTAAACTAAAATGAAAATGAAACCTGAAAAAAGGCCTATTTAGAATATTAATGAATGATAATAGTATATAAAAATACAAAGATATATTTTTGAGCCTTTCTGGCCTTTCTTTCAGTGTTAATCTTTTTTTATTTTATTTTTATTTTTGACAATCATTTATCAAATTTAAAAAGCAAACAATAAGCATTAATAAAAATGATACATTAAATAATGGTTAGTTAAATATTATTAATATTTATATTAACATTTTATTAATATATTATTTGTAAAATTATTTTATTATTACAATTATTATTATTATTATTATTATTATATTATTAACTTTGTCTGAAGCTTGTAAATGATAAAAAGAATCATATTGGGAAAAATTTGGTAGGGCTTTCAGAGTTTTATTTATTGATGAAGTCGCCATCGGTTCGAAATTGGCAATTAAAACCAATTTGGACCTTCTTCAAACTGTGTGTCAATGTATCAAACACCTTCGATGTATCTTTTCACAGAAACACCTGCTTCATTTATGTTGGAATTCTTTATGTTTTTGATGAGGTTACATCTAGTCTCTCATTTTTTGATTAGGAGCATGGAGGGTATTTGTTTCGAGGTCAAACCCAGAGATGACCCAATGAAAGATGCACTTACACAAACACTTCCCAGATCAGAGGATAAAAGGAAGAAAGAGGAAGGGGAAGAGGAAATTCAGTACAGACTAACTCTGGTTGGTTCTTTGGCCATCCATCCTCAGACCACCATGGCCATCCTTCCCTGGGTGGTGGCTGAGATACGGAGGCCCCGGTCAGCGGAGAAGAGTGGAAACCATGAATTTAACGGCACTTATTCGCCAGAGGTCAGTTTCTATGATACTAATCAGATGTAATGTATGTTGGAAAAAATCTTTACAGAAAAGCCTAATTGTGAATGTATTGTAAATGTACATAGAATACTGTTCAAAAGTTGAGGTTGGTAGTTCAATTTGCTCACCATAAAAATACAGTAAAACAGTTTATTATTATTATTATTATTATTTCCCCTTCAGACCCTGCAACCATTGGAATGGACATCATACAATTTTTTTTGTTTTTATATTGTTTGTTCACTGATCAACAATAACAATGACAGTATGACCCATAACTTAATCTGATAAACTAAATAATGGTTAGTTAAATATTATTATAACATTTTATTAATATTATAAGGCATATATAGACAGGAGGACAAGAAGCTTCTTTTTATATGTAAATTTATGTTCATAGTAGTATAATCAGGATGCACCTATTATAATCTTAATAGTATCGAGTGATAATATTCAAAGTTAATTTTAAGATCTTTCCAAGCAGGATTTTAATTTTTTTTTAATGTAACATCAGGTCTTGAAAGGTATCAGCTGGAACCTCATATCTTAATTCTGAGTCAGGTTGTGCAAGCTAAAATTCAGAGCTTCAAATTCTAATGTTTTATGAAAAAAAAAAAGTTTATTAATTATTCATATTAATAATACGATTTTATGTTTTCAAAGTTGTGACCACAAACTGTCAATAGTCTTATCAGTGTTAAAAACAGTTGTGCTGTTTATTTTTTTTTTGTAAACCATAATTGTTTTTCAGGATTATTTGATGAATAGAAATTTCAAACACAGCATTTATTTGACTTTTTTTAAATAACATTACAGATGTGGATTAACTGTCACAATTTAATGCAACCTTGCTAAATAAAATTATAAATTTTTATAAAAAAAAACCTAAATCTTTATTGCACGGCAGAGTAGAATTATTGAAGACGGTGTGATGGGTACAATCAGTACCTGTATTCATATTGTATATAACAGTATTCATGTACATACTGAGAAGAATACCATGGTAGCTTTTTATATTATTTTATTCTCTCTGATGGTCCAAGGTTCGAGATCAGCCTGTGGTACTGCAGATATCAGCCAGTTCAGTGTGCTGCATTCTGGAAACGGCAGGCCCGGGGAAGCTATGGGATCCATTGCAGCATATGGTTCTGTTTGATCACAGGCCACATCGGATCACCAAACTCATTCATAACAGTCAGGAGCCCAGCTATTTTGGCTGTCTACTCAGAGAGGAGAAGAAAGCAGCCTGCTATGTATTCCGGTGCCACGACCAGCTGAAGGTAAGGGGACATTTTTGGATTAGCTGCATTTGAACTCTTGATTGATTCGTTAAATGAATGGATTAATATGAAATTAGTGTTGGTAGGTTTGAGATTGTTATGCTTGTGGCTCTTAGAACTGTTAGAGAGTTGGCCGTAGGTGTTATTTTCACACATGACTTTGAAGTAAATCTCTTTTGATGAGGGAAAGCTCAGAGGTTTAAATGTCAACCTTCCCTTCGAATGTGTGTGTGCATTTGTGCAAGTATGAGTTTTGTATAAATAAGATATAGTACCACACAATAACAATCAGAGAGAACAACCAGTTTTTTACATTTTACAAGAGTGCTGCCCATGCATAACATTTCACTACAATGCAAGTTGATATCATGCGTTTTAGATGCAGTTGCTAAGGTGTTTTATGGGTTGCTAGGTGGCTTTTTATTGGCCCACCACAATCTTAAAGAGATAGTTCACCCAAAACTTTCAATTCTCCTGGCATTTGCTCACACGTATGTGGTTTCAAACCTGTATCTTCTGTGGAACACTAAATAATTTATGTCAAAGAACATTGGGAATTAAATAACCTTTTGCTCTATTGAATTCCATTTTATGGACAAACAGAATTTTTTCAACAGACTTTTAAGTCTTAAAAATGCAATGCCTTATATCTTTAATTTAATACTTTATATTTTATTTAATAATTGTCATTCTCAAACACCATTAATCATGAAGGTAAATCAAAAGGTACACATTTTACTGTGTTATAAGGAAATGGAAGACAAAGAAAGTGCTTTCTTCTTCACATAAAGTTTTGCACATGTGGCTATCCACTGCCATAAAAGTTGTAAAAAGCGGTATGTATGTGGGTTTACCAGCGAGACTGACTTAGACATATTTTACTTCGAATCTGCCATAGTTGTGATGTCAAAAGATTATAGTTCTTGTGAACTTGTGCCAAGTGTGTTATTTTTAGGTAACATGGGCAGTAGCACATACTCATTCAGCTATGTGTAATAAAGCTAAGGAGAAGTACAAATTGTTTTGTGAAATAAGACTATAAAAGGTGTCTTTATTGTAGCGAAAAACTATGGTGGTTTATTACAATGGACTGATTGTTTTTGAATATTGTCTTGTAGTGATCGAGTGTCAGAGGAATAGATTGTTAAGCTTCCTTCATTAACCTGCATTTAGGCAGGATGTAGATCTAAGTTGTCATGGTAACCATTTCCTGAGCCAACCGCAATGTGGCTACGGACTGCCTGGGACTGTTATTTGATGTGATAAACAGACAGTGAGATAGAGATAGACAGGTGTTCATGTTCACTGTCTTCTGACCACCTGTCATGTTCTTCCACTCCCCAAAATCAGTGTGCGTGTGTGTGCGCGCATGTCTGAATGACTGAGATTCAGATCATAGTGATGTTCCCTCAACTTCACAAGCTCCATGTTCTTTTTTTAAACTGAAAAACAACAACTGAATGACCTCTTCAACCATAAATTAAGACATGTTTTCTATCAGCTTTCATTTTAGCTTTTCACCAGCCAATTCAAGCTAACATAATTCCATCTTTCACGTGAGACCCTACAGCTGTGCTGAAGCTTAACAGCTTAGCTTATAGCAAATACATTTGTATCTTTTCTTCTTGTTCATTATGTCTCTGTAATATTATGATGACAGCTGTGAAAAGTCATAGTTAATCTGTGAAATTTAAAGGCAGAGTAATCGATTTGTTCCAGAAACATTGTTTGTTATGCTAGTTGAAAGTCATCAGTGTGTTTCATGCTATGCAGAGTTATGCATAGCTCAAACAGTATAGCGTGTCACTTGCAACGCCAAGGTCATGGGTTTGATTCCCAGGGAAAGCAAGAACTGATTAGAATGTCAGTGTGTACCTTGAATGCAATGTATGGATAAAAACGATAAAATATACGCAGACGTCAGCCACCGAGCACCGCAACCGAAACAGAAGTCACCCGTTACAGTTCCTCCTGAACCAAAATATCAAGCGTATATAGGTTCATGTCATAATTAATGTAATTGATAAGATATTGAAACCATTGACATTATATTTGGACTCAAATTTAACCGATTCAATGGCTGCACTATTAACTCCGGTAGCAGTCAGTCTGGTGGTACAGGTTAGCGTTCTTTAAGTTGTTTATGTTCATTATCATTTTAATGTTATGTGCTTGAAGACAGTACTTGAGATAGTTTAATGGCGTCTCGTCTCGCGATGCTTTGCAAACTCTGCTGTGTTTTGAAGGAGGTGTGGCTTTGGAAACTCTCTGAAGGGAGGCTGGGATCTTATGCTTTTAAAGCTAGCTTGCTATTGCTAGCTGCCCTGAAAATTGCCTACCATACCTTTAAACAAACAGAAGTGACAGATTGTTCTGTATTGTAATGTACATCCGAGTGTAATGGATTACAGGGTGATGACTTGGTTCTATCCATCAGTAGTTGATTGGACTTGTGGGTGTCATGTTGAAAATAACAATGCTAGCTTTCCAACACAACGAAAATTACTAAAAGCGCTGTATTATGCTGCCAGGCCAGTAGTTGGCGATGTCAATTTGTAAAGATACTACACACCTATAGAATTAACATGTAATATGCATGCCACCATTTTCACAAATTAGGGTTTTTTGTACTTTACACGGAGATGTAACAGTATTGTTTTCAAAAACCTGCACTTTTTGAATCCCATTTTCAAAAGTTTGTGTTTTGTTTTCCCCAAAACACAGTTGTCATGTAAATGAACGGCCAAAACTTATAAAAAGTGTTGGAAACGACCCATGATTTGTATGAAATTATTTGATCTCATTAGTATGTTTTCACACAAACTGCTTACGTCTCAGTCACGGTTCATTTTAGGGGTGGGGTTAGAGGAGGACCTCCATGCTTTTTTCTAAAACGCATACATTTCTGTTCGACTCACATCATACCAATTTATACGTAATTGCCACCTCATTAAAAATGTACATTGGGTTGGAGCTTGCAGTTGATTGTGGAGGGTTTGGGTAGATTACCGTATTTTCCCGCATATATCCCGCGGGTAATACCAGATTTTACAAACCCCGCAGGGGGGGGGGGGGGTGCGGGATATATAAAGGTGCGGACTATATCACAATTTTTTTACACGTAATAATATTTCAAAATACACAACACAAAAGAAACACAAACCCCCAAAACCCGCGGGATATATGAGGGTGCGGATTATCTGCGTCTGCGGATTATCAGCGGGAAAATACGGTAAATGACAGAAGTCTAGCATACATCACCAGAGAGAAGACTGTAGTTTTAACTGAAAATTGCATCATAACATTTTAATTAAATTACATAGTCAAATAATTTAAAGAAATAGAAACGTATTCATTTTTTTCTGCATTTTTTGTTAAAGCACTTTAAATTATATTCTCCGTTATTTGAATATATAAAAGTTATAATCAAAGTTATTTGATCTGTAAACTTGTCCATGTTTATGAATGATCTGTGTCCCATAGACCAACTAGAAATAATTTGGTCTTACCTGTGTTTTATGTTGATTTGACACTTTTTACAGGAAGTGAAAAGTTGTATATAACTTGTATAAAACAAGGCACATGTCAACATGTATATTATTATTTCAGATAATACAAGAACTGTTTTATTTTAGGAACAGACTATATGACTCATGTATCGTATTTATAATAATTCAAGAATGAGTAATGATCATGTGTTTGCTGTTTCCAGTAATGGAAAAAGATTAGATGGATATCCGTTACAGTGTCAAGGGACCAGGTCAATTTAAGTAGGACAGAGAGATTTGTGTTTTTTTTTTTTTTCTTTTGGGGGGGGGGGGGGGGGGGGGGGCAGAAATAAAATGTGCTGCAAATTTTTCATCAGATTTGGATTAAGCAAGCAGACATACTAGTGGCATACAGTTGTAAAATAAATGGTATATTGAATTTTATAAAATAACATGTCACACTGAACATATTTAATTTAGAGTCCCTTTATTTTTTTTACTCCTAAAGCCTGACATTATATTACTCATGTGGGATTTTAGCTCTCATTTACACCTATAAATATTTTTATTGAAACCAAAGTTATGATATAAAATGAAAAAAAATATATTGAAAGTGGTTCACTTAGTAACAATTGAAAAACACAAAAAAATTAAGCACAAGATGCTGTTTGAACCATTCTTAAATTATACTGGATAACATGATTGTCAGCTGCTGTCATTAAAGCAAATTACATTTTAAATATTAAGATATTTTAAATTTTATATTTAATATTCAGTTAAAATATTCACTCATTATTATGCTAATATAATTTGTGATGAAAACTATTTGACTTAATAGGAGCAAAATGGTATATGTTTTTACAGTCTGCCAGGTTAACCGGTGTTATAATTTTAATAAATATTACATTCATTTTTGTCAAGTAGGAAAAATTCTGTCAGTTTATAATGAATCCTTTCTGCCAGCAGGTGGTGGTCAAATCTTGAACATGGGAAATCTCTTACGCATAGAAAATAGCTCATTATTAAAAGCACCTATTAATATTATAATGTATAAATAATCTGAAACGCAGAGTAAAGCAGATTAAATGAGGTTTTATTTGTAGTGCAACTAGTAGTTTCACTTCCCTTCCCAAAGGATCTAAACGAAATTAATTTTTTAAGCTTACAATTTAAAATATTCCACTAAACACAAGATCGTCTACTGACAAGCGTTTGTATCCCCGTGGATGTGATATGATCTGCAACTTCAGTGTTCATTTTCTCTCCTCATCATGTGAATGTTACCGTCACATCCCACCGAGCGCCGTTCAAACGCTCGCACACTACAAACTCCCACTAGTTTCACTTTCTCCATGAGATCCGGATGGCTGAAGCGATGAAAGCGCGCTTTCACATCTTTCAATTACTGCGGAGGGATGTGAAAAGCGAGCAGGAGAGCGTGAGTACCTTTACAAAGTTTGTTTGGAACTTGTTTAGTTGGAGAGTGAATGTGTGTTAGCATGCTTAGCTAGTCGGTTAGCCACTAATGAGAGACTTTAGTGAGCGTTAACCCATTGCAACATAATTTATTCCCTTGTTATTTAATTAAATTATATAGTTTCTCTCTCGCGAGGTGTGAATAACGAGCTGTTTATGTAAAGCTTTAAAGTATAACTAGACAATTAACTTTTTCTTTGTAAAGTTGTCTTAATGGCTGTGTTTTAAAACCTACCGAGCTGCCTATCCAGACAGCATTTTTGGGCATTGATTCAAATGTTCATAACGCGCCAGTGATGCTGTCTAGCTAGGCAGGTCACTATGTTTTGAGATAGGCTGTGTCAGTGTGTGTCTGTCCGGTTTGTTAATAAAATAAGTTTAACTGTACATATTCCAAAAGTTTATATGGACGATTAAAATGGTCTAAACAGGCTACTGTTCTGTGTAAATAAAGACAGTTAATGTGTATTTGATAGGTCAGTCAACTGTAACAGTAGCTGTTATACAGTCAAATGTTGAAAATTATGCTGAAAAATGCTGAGAATAAAAGGGTGGTGCAGTTTGTCTGTAAGTGTTCTCCGTCTGTTCCTAGAGTAATGGCACTCAAGGCATTGTGGAGTGAGATTGATGGTGTTTCTGACGCTTTTTTGTGTGTGTTTTTAGAAGGAACATCAAAAGCAAAATGGGGAAGTGTACATGAGAAATGTCAGTCATTTACATAGACTTTAAAGCAGTTTTTGTTCATGAATGAAAGGGCAATGAATATAATTTGTCCTTTTGTAGTGTTCATCTGATTGTTTGACTCTTTTAACATTTTAGATGTGTTGTCTTGGTGTAGTTCAATAGTTTCATTAGTTTTTCCTGTGTGTTTTTGTGCTGCCACTAATTCTCCAGTTGCAGTCTAAATGAAACCACCTCACAGTTTTAGGTGTGTGTCACAGTCACATGTCCCATACTCAGTTCCACCTCATGTGACCAGTTTTCCCTCCTTCCTTCAAAGAGTTCCTTAACCTGTGTCTGTATGTAACCTTGATGAGCTTTTAATTTTTAACACTGAACTTGAAAACCTATTGTGTTGTGCATGCGTGCTCTTGAATCGGTAGAAGGTGTTGGACTTTTTATCAATTCCTCAAGTCCGAGTGTTCTTTTAATGAGGAGAGCAGATTCGGCTTTTCCTTTAACTATTTAATTATCAAGTAAATCATATGAATAAATTACACAGAGCTCTGGGTCACAGCTTTCCCTGATTACACAATACTATACGAGTCTCATGCCCAGGTACTCTGCGACAACTTCGCCTTTCCCTGACCCATGTATTTATACATTTTAACACACAAGTGGGTTGTCCATTCTTGAAAGATGGTAGCTGATTGGTGTTGCTCCAATAGAGATCTTCACCCACTCCGATTCCTGTTTTGTTCCTGCACACATAGGTTAACACACAGCAAGGCACCCTAAGGTGCTCAACACACACAAATCAGATACCCATATATGGTATGTTAAATGCACACATACTTTGCTTGTGGTTAACTTCTTTGTCCCAATATATTCAATCACCAAGATCGCACACATTCCACCTAATACCATATGCAGTTTGAGTTCTTTCTAAAGCTATTCATTCATTCATGCATCATTAAACCCTTAAATCCCTTAGTCATAAAAGCAATCAGTAATTTCTAATTCATGCTAAAGGCCCAGTCACACAGCGAAAACGCATGAAGAATGCACAAATTACTCACAGATTTTCATTTCTGCGCGACGTGTGCGTCATATGCGTAATTCGTCGGTGGAACGAACGAGGACCGTCAGTGATTGTAAGTGGATGTGCGTTGAAGGTGTTTTGTGCGTGATTTTGAGTTTTGAACGGTTCAAATTTTTTTGCGTTATTCATGAGTCGGCGTGCGTAGTTTATGCGTTGAGTATGCGTGACATGCGCGGGACACGCGCCGGCCGTCAGTGCTTATGCGTCGGAACTGGTTCGAAAGCGCGCACGTCCACGTCCGTCCACTGACGCCCCACCTTCATATTACGCATGAACCGCGCACTTATCACGTTCATTCCACTGACAATGTGGATTCTGAAAGTGCTTGTTCGTGGAATGTTCGCGAAGCGTGCGTGTTTGGACGGGCTCCGTCAGTGATTCATGTGTCAGGTGTGCGTCAAATGTTCGTGGAATATTTTGGTCAATTTCTCGACGCACAAGCACGCACAAACCCAATCTGTGCGTGATTCGTGCGTTCTTCATGCGTTTTCGGCTGTGTGACTGGGCCTTAAGCTAGATATGTATGCGTTTATTCCTTCAAAGGTCTGGGTGATACGGTACAGTAGCAACAAATGTTTTTCAGCTTTGTGACTCTATACACACACAGTATATTTGTATGTATTTCAACGTGTGAACAAATACAGTCATTGTTGGCAAAATAAATAATTTGTATGTATATCCAGCAATATAAGAAAGCAGTAATATTAATGGTTAAAGTGGTTATGAATCGCTTAATTTGAATTATTTGAATTATTGTAATTTATTACTTTTTAGTTTGATTAAAATAAATGTTTTATTAAATTATCCCCATAAAAGAATCAAGCTTTTGCTTTGTTAAATCTATTGTTCTAGGTTGGTTTTTAATGTTAATGACATGATTCTAATATTTAATTTTATTCTAATTTTATTAAATTCACATAAAATAATCAAACATTTGAACTTTATGTAAACGTAGTTTATTCAAATAGTTTATTAAATCATTATTTTGATAAATGTTGTTATTCACTTTTAAATGGTTGTATTTTAAGAATAATATGAGTTCATAATGATTAAACAATAGTTTAAAATACTTTTAGATAAATATAGCTTTGGGATATAGGCTTCTCCTTGCATTTTCTCTCTTTATAACTAATAAGGATGTTTGTAGTTGAGTGGTGGTTGTGGTGATTACCTCATCTAGTTTTCCACTTCTCTTCCTGTGACTTGGTGACCTCTAAAACCTGAACTTTGAAATTGTGGTCTTGTGAGTGTCTGTGTTCTGTAGAGTAATAGATAATGTGTGCCCAATCACACAGTTTAAAAAAAAGTCTATAACACAATGACATATGACAAATACATTCATGTAAATATTTGTAAAATTCACAGTGATCTAAAGAATGTTAAAGTAAATGATCTTTGACATTTGTCTGAATCGTTAGTCCTTCTCTCCCAGTTTTCCAGCATTGTGTGTGTGTCTGGATAAAGTCAAAGCGTCCCCCCCCCCCCCCCCCCCCTGGTTTGGAGCTTTGTGGCATTTCCCAGACTCCCTTGTGTTCTATCTATCTCTCTCTAGATGTTAATGGGTTTAGTGTTTCATCAAATTGCTGATGCAAGCTATTTTTTCTTACATTTTAGCTGTTTGTGACTCACATAAGTTGTTCATCAACTTGACTTTCCAGATATATTTAGTTAAAAATGCCCAGTGCATTTCATCCTCAGTAGTTCACTTTGACTGGTTTAAGTTGTTGTGCGAGTCCAGATCTTGTTGCTTTCTGTGCTGATAATGACCAGAGCTTCACCAACGCTGCTCGCCACTTTCACTCTTCCAGCAAGGGACAGGAGCTGTTTGTTTGGGGGTTTTCTGCTCTTCTGTGTTCATTCCAAGCTGAAAGGGCACTGACTCTTTATTTTTGGATTACTCACTGTTCCAACCCTCCTGACTTCCTCTGTGTGAGTGAGTGTGTGTGTGTGTTACGAAGTAAGAACAGACCATGTGTTTGTCTATCTTAAGTGTTCTTGGGCACAGAAAACCATGGTTGGTTGTTCACGACAGAGTGGAATAGCACAAGCATTAACATATTTAATTTTGGAGGTGTCAGAGGTCTTCTTTACTGCACTGTACACAGACGGCATGTACGTATGGCTAACTTTAAAAAAGGTGCTTTTAACGTTATGAACATGAAATTATATTCCAATTGAATTTCTCTAGACGTTCATTACGTAAGAATAATCAGAATTACAAAACAGTATCCAAAGCATGCAATATGGTAATGAGAATTTTGAGGGAAAATGTGCTTAACTGTTTGAAAATATTATCGTATTTATTGCACATAGCAATGTCACGATGCAAAATTTGTTTTTTTGATTTTGTTTATATGACCAAGACATGTTTTCGTGAGATTCGCCCATGGGACACATGCCAGTATTTCCAGTCTTTGGGAGGCTTGTATCTTTAAACTGTAAGCCAACCTCCACACAATCAAACACTGTTACCAGAGATAAAGCCATCCCAGAGAGAGAAGGGAGGAGGAGGGTATGAGAGATTGTAAGTTTGCTGTGTTTCCGAAGGTGATCTTCTTATAAAGATGTCATGTTGCGGCGCTCTGACTGAACCACATTGTTCTGAATCAGCATAGGAGGCGGAGTGAGAGTCAGCTCTAGGTTCCAATAAAACAGAGGAACAGCTAAGAGAGGGAGGGACGGAAGAGAACAGAGAAAGCTTTGAGGGACTTACACTTAGCATTTGAAGGTACAGAAAAGTAGAGGTGAGGAAAAGACACAGGAAAGTGAGGAAAAGAGATATAGCTGAGATGGGTGGATGAGGGAGAACACAGGAAGGTGACGATCAGGTTTGGACATGCCTTCTCTGCGTAGATGGCTGAGTCAGGTGAGTTAGAAGTATGAATGTGAGTGTGTCAAGGCCATTCTGTCCATTGTTGTCATTTATAATCGCAACATGTCCAGTGGGAAGTAAATATCTGTATCGTTTTATCTAAAAGCTTTGCTTTTTCACTGTTCATATGCATGACAGCGCGGTTCCCGTTGGTGTCTTCTTCAACGACTAGACTGAGAGCAAAACTTTGACACTTGAGTCTTCTGAACTGTGTTGTATGGTCTTATCTTGCCTTTTAAATAGACATTATAGTATGCTTAAGCTTAGTTTTAGTTGCCAGACAATTATTTTCTGATATTCCTGACGGTTTGCAACTGGCTATTGTGCAAGAGAAGTCTTGTTGATACTTGAATATGCAAGTTCATCATCTTTGGCACAATGTTGGACTTCTGAGATTATTAACAAAAAGAAGTGTCGTCTTTGACGCAGATTTATGCAGTGTTTTTAAGGTCTATTAATATTATTAGACAATTTATGATCTTCTGCTGTGTGGTTTTCCATTGCAGAACATAATTTCTGTCCTTTTCGCCTTTGACGCAAAGCTAATGTTCTTCCCTTTCATTTGTTTGCTGCTTCTCATCCTCTTCTCATTAAAAATGATTTCAGCATTTTACGGTTTCATTTGAGGGAAAACTATCATCATATACACACAGAAACTCACTGGACTTCATGGCAACCCATCAAAATAAAAGTTTGGTTTAACTTGAAGAAATTGTGACAGGAATATGTTATTGCTGTTCGGTAAAATTTAACTACCGTACGTCTCAATGTAATAATAATACTTACACTAACATTATAATAAATTTTTTTTGTACAGCACTTTAAAAAAATTATTTTATTTCATATGATTAAAATATATAAATGAATGTTTTTTTACCTTCATTTGATTGGTTGAAAAATGTATTAAAATTACATTTTATTTTAAATAAATAAATTCAATTAATTATGCATGCTTTTTGATCATTAGATTTTAATTAAACCATTAAAATTTAATCCAGAAAACTAAAACTGGTAAAAAATATTTGAAATAAAAAAATATTTTTATTTCATCATGTCATTTTTATTCAACTTGTTGAATTGTATAAGTTTTGATTTCAATTAATTAAACACGCTTTTTATTCAACCATTAAAATGGAGTAAAAAAAAAAATGGAAAAAGCTGAATATAAAATTTATTTTTTTATTTATTTAAAATGGGATTACTGTAGCTTATCCGCATAAAGGTTATTCGGGTTATTTTTATTGGTTGAAAGTGGTCAGGTCAAAGCTTACAAATCCAAATTCAGATTTACTCGGTGGGCATTAACAGATGCACTAATTGTTAAACTGCAGGCCTTTTGTATGAGGATCACTGTCAGAGTTCTAAAAAATGACCTTCAGCAGTCTTCTGGTTTGCATGTTTCTGACCAAACTGTCAGAAACAGACTTCATGAGGGTGACCTGAGGGCCTGGCATTCACCGGCAGTGAACCTGGCAACAACCGAACGTCAAGTCCAACATTGGCACCCCCATATCTTCACAGATGAAAGCAAGTTCACACTGAGCACTTAGAGACTGTAGATGCCGTAGGGAAGGTTATGCTGCATGCAACATCTAATGGTAATGGTCTAGGGAGGAATATCCTTATCAAACAAACTATGCAAGAGATTTTCTCAGAACTAATAACTGTTAACTAGTTTCATCCAAGGTGATTTATTGTAACATTTGAGAAGCAGAAAGTGTCTAATTTGTGTCTTCATTTTAAACAGAAGAACTATTGTTTAATGATTCAAAATGTAACAAATATTTTGTTTGAAAATGCAACAAGCTACATGTTATTTCAGGCATTCTTATTGCTTATTCTTATTGCAGGCAAACCATTGAGTACCGTAACGTCCGACTGTAAGCAGCAACTTTTTCCCCACGTTTTGAACCTCGCAGCTTAAACAATAACGAGGCTACGTGCTCAGTTTTGTGGCGGTATAAAGCTTTTCATTAGGCCAATGAAATTACTGAATGATTTAAGGTCAAACTACTTTTTTGTTTACCGTTTAGATTAAATCGAGTGTGCTCAAACTTACCATCATTTTTATTATGGCAGTCAGTTTGTCACCCTCATCATGGCAAAGACACAGAAATGGTTTCAGTGCACAGGAGGAGGAAGATAGTGACCGATGACTTTCTTGATAGACTACTGTTTACTCCTAATGTGTGACTTTTTTGTGTTCAAAATAATTATTTCTTTTTGAAATTCAATGGGTGCGGCTTATATTCAGGTGCGCTCAATAGTCTGGAAATTACAGTAGTCCGTTTCATAAATATGTAAATTGCTTGAATATTTTTGTATTGCTGTGTTATTTGTGTGTGTGTGTGTGTGTGTGTGTGTGTGTTTTTTTTTTAAGGCACTGTAAGCGACATCCACAAACACAATTCTTTGCAAATTTGTCATTCACGGATGTTGGTTAATGATACCATGCAGGTGTAAGAGTAATAACCTTTGATGAATCCATTTGAGATCAAAATTAAATGACAGACATTGCTTTTGAAGACTAATTCTCCTTTTTTCTCTGTAATTTTGCTTTTATTTCCAGATTCAATCATGGTCTTTTTCTGGTATAGGCCTAGTGGAGCACGTAAAAATATGCGCGCTCTTCAGAAATGGCGCTTTAAATGGTGTATTTATTTAGTGGGAGCGCTGTAGAATACACAAATAACTTGAAGTTACTACTGTTTCTGAATAAATAAAGCAGTAATTTGATAACTTGTATATAAAGACAGCATCAACTAAAGTCATGCTGCCCGCACTTCATGTGTTGATGAATCCATTGCTGTAGACAGGTGAAGAGCTGTTGTTCCAAGCACACAACTTTGCGATGCTGTTTGAGAACTGTTGTTTCGGGGAAACGACACAGAGTCGTTGAACTGTTAATGATAACAACGGATCGTGATGGCTAACAATGCTTTTTTTGATGATTGTTATGCTATGAAAGAAAAGTGTGGGCCATTCCCCAAAGGTTTTTAACTTTTCGTTTTTGCTCTCTTTACTGGGAGCATGTGAAAAAAATCAACAAAATCGGTTACTGCATCTATATCTGGGACGTGTCCAAGTTTTGAGAGCCACTGCACACACAGTCAGCCTTCCAGAAATCTGCTACATTGTACACTATTTTTGACCCCTTAATAAAGTTTATGGCCCATGAAAGACTATCCTAAGTGGTGGCAATGTTATGCTTTCATAGTTATTGAATGACCGTACAAGAATCAGTAGATTGTGTTGGAACTACATTGAATTTCTGGTCACATGCCTGTACCGTTCACTGCTTATGAAACAACTCCAAATTGAGCTTGTACTATAGCCTGAGGTATTTTCCCAATGTTCGCTGTTTTCTTATGGGCCAGCCTGTTTGACTTTTCGTTTTTTCTATGGATGTTGCTGAAACAGACTTTGACTTCGCTCTGCAAACCAATGGAATTAAGATTCGATTAGTAGAAAAATAAACTGCATCTAAATGCTGCAGCTGTGGTCTTTTGCTGTAGTTTGTCAGTAAATTAGATCTGAAATAGCATTTTTAATACATTTTTAATGATTTGTCTTGATTAATATAAGTAAATGGGGGTGATTTGGATAAATGCATTGTAAACAAGTTATCAAATTAGCACACACAAGTACACCTGACTTACATTAACTCAACCTCTGCTTTCTGAGGATCACAGAATGCTCAGTCTTTGCAATTGAATAGATGCATCTGTTTTTTTGCCTTGGTAAAAAAGGAGTTTTGGAAAACATCTTGTCCTTTTTTGAAAATGTCCTCTTTTGAGAGTTGTCTGGGTTTGTAGTAAATACTCCAGTAGTTTCACTGTTTTTAATATCACAGGAAATAGTTATAGAGGGCTATTGCATTGTTAGTGCAGAATACTCTTAAGCATATTTGAACAACTTGTCCCACCATTTGTCATGGACAGGAATGATAAATGAAATAGTGTCTTTTTTTTTTTTTTTTTGGTGAAGATTCTATTATTATTGAATCAATCTGATAAAGCAGAAAATCAACTGATGGACCTGGTCCATATGGCCAAAAGAATTATCAAAGTTAACTTTTTCATATCAGTCAATATTAATAATTATCACAATAAATATCAAATCTTTATTTCTTTTAAGTTTAAAGGCAAATTTTTGCTCCTACGTGAAAGTTGTAGAAATCAGACTGTTAATTGTGGTTTTAAACTACTCTTTATTGTCGAAACATGACAAACTTCATATCCTACAATACCATGGTGCAGTTAGTGTTACTAAAGTAAATCCATGATAAATGTGTTTCTCCGGTTTGTCAGCGCTGTTTCATCTGGCTTTAAACTGATTAGTCACTTTGTGTTTTTCACTGAATTCAAGCGCTTCTCATTGGATCTGACAGCACAGTGTAGTGGTTAAAATAAAAATATTGAACGCAACTACTGTATATGAAGTTATTGACATGAGCATCATAGGAACTAGGAACTACAGACATGCCAACTACTGACCTGATGCAGACACATAGCTAAAGAGGACTGATAGTGAGGTCTGGAGAGAGCTAACGTGAAAATAACCGTGGCAGTCTGAGGTCTAACCCCTATGACTCTCAAATAAGAGCACGCTGCAGTTCCATTGTTCACCACAGATTTATTTATTTGTTGGAGGGCTCCGAAACCGGCTGACCCACTTAGTATCATGATGCATGTCTGCTGAATCTTACATTCATAACAGTGAAAACTAATTCACAATGTAGACATGCTCCATTTAAGACTTCTAGGAGTCCGAGCTGCTAAGAATATTGTGTGTAATTTTTTTATTTTCTTTAACTTTAAAGTGTTAATGTTTGCCAGCTTTTTTTGTTTTGTTATTGCTGACTGAGAATAGAGCATACAGTTCCACTGGAAACTGAAATCTTTTGTGATGCACATTGGTCAGAGTGACTTTAAACTGTTTACTTTTCTTCATTCCTTTTCTGTTTTATGTCTGTCCTCCAGGTTCCAGAGATCATCAGCACTCTCAGGCAGGCCGGGAAAAGTTCTGCCCGACAAGAAGACACTACCTCATCTCTGCCTAGCAACGATCAGACAGATGCCTCCAGCTCCACAGCAACGGCAGCCGATGCAGCAACAGCCTTTGCTAAGAAGTTTGAGGTGTTGTTCTGTGGGCGAGTGGTGGTGGCCCACAAGAAAGCACCACCCGCACTGATAGATGAGTGTATTGAGAAATTTGGACGTGTCAGTGTCACGGGCTCACTCGCAGCGGGCTTCAGGCGGGCGTTTTCGCTCAATCAGGTAACACTCAAATTCCATTTTTTGTTTAGATTCTGAACATAACAATAGATTGCAGTTGTAGTACTAGATTCAACTTTCTTTTCTTTTTTTATTAGGTTAAACCAAGTGTTTTTTTTTTTAGTGGTGTAGAATATACTTTTGGTGTGAATGTAATTTTGCATAAACTCTTAAATTTTTTTTATACTAATATTATTATACAAATTGTTTATATATTAATGCAATATAATATATTTGATTTACTCTACAATATAAAATGTCTACTGTTAATATGTATATTATATACATTTTCGGAGCATTATTCTCGTGACCATCTTGATTTGAAAGTTTTGTCCTTAACAGATCATTGTGTTTCTCTTCCAGATGGTCAATGGAACAAATGAGGGAGCAGACGGAGGTGGAAAACGACCTCTATTTTTCAAAAGAGATCAGAGTTTTCCGTTTCTGCAGGCATTGGATGAGAATGGCCTGTCACCGGAGCTTCAGCGACGAGCAGCAGAAGGAGTCACTGGGGTCCAACCCACTAGCCTGCAGGAGAACAGAACCATGCTGTTCACGGTGAGCAACACACACATTCCCTCACGTATACAAATATAAACACCAGAACCAGAGGTAGGACTGTGGCAATATAATCCAAAAGTACTAATCTTTATTTAATAGGGGTGTAACGGTACATGCATTTATATCACAGTATGGAGGTCACTGTTCGATGCATACAGTGGTGTGGTGGGGTGGGGGGGGCGCACACAGAAATAAAACTCTGTTTGCTAACCACCACAACAGGAAAGAGAGCAGCAGAAGTTGTTAATCTATGCACCAACCCAAAACAAGTGTTTCTCAATACAAAGTATACAAAGTTCAGTCTTGAGTCCTTGGTTTTTCGGATTTGCCAAGTTTGATTAAGGAGTACAAACCCCCGAGGACACGAGGATGCAAGGACAATTCTGCAAATGGTAGGGTAACGTTCTTGATAACATCACTCACCTCTCCTTGGCTTCTCCAGTTATCTGTATATGTACAACAAAACGAAATAAAGAGAAGCAAACAATTCAGTCAAACATACAACTACCTCATTCTGCTTGGTGGATCAAATTGTAATTTGCGCTAATGTTTGTTCAGAATAATTAAAGAGAAACCTAGCATTGGGTATTTCCTGTTTTATTCTTCCTGTTGCACTGAAATCTAATTGAATTTTGACCCCAAATCTGAGGGCATGTTCAGAACTGTGACTACTTACACCGTTACAGCTCTATAATATAATGATTATTTTTCTTGAGGTTATTGTATTGATACAATACTTTAGTTTAGATCAGGTGTTGGCGTTTAGAGATACAGCAATACCTCGAGATACGAGCATAATCTGTTCCAGAGCGGAGCTCGTAACTCGAATTGATCGTATCTAGAATCATGTTTTCCCATAGAAAATAATAGAAAACAAATTAATTTGTTCCAGGTCCGTAACAATGAAAGAAAACATGTTTTTTATTGGTATAGACGCACTCACACATAATTATAGTACATGTATAGGTATAAGGATTCGTGTGATATCAAATAAGTGTGGTTTTAATTATAAGTTTTTACAAACAGTAGACAGACAGTAGCGGCAGGTGCAGAGGAGGGAGGGGGTTGGTACGTCGACACTTGATTCCGTATCATACCTTACACGAACACTACATAACTTACGTAAACTTAAATGAATATAACTAAACTTAGCTTACGTATTTTTTGTAACTTTTCTATTATTGTTTTGCTTGTTTTTTTCCCTTTTTTCGCCTGACTACCCTCACTTTCACTTGGCACAGACCTTTTAACAAAATAACTATCGAGGGAGATTTGTTTCTGTCTTTCTTTATAAGATGCGCATCGTCAAAAAGCGCCGAAGCACAACCAGTAGACGATTTATCGGTGTGTTTCCGTTCAATGCTGAGCTCTTGCAACACCTGTATATCGTCTGTTGCTCGATCAACTCCTCAATCGACAGTTCCTCCTGATGCTCCTGCTGCTAGATCACTCACGCGGCACCGCACCCATATTTATATACAATTTCATGCTTCATTTCCATGGTCATCACGCGCTTCTTCTCACTACCATCCTTACCACTCACTTTCTTAGAGCTCATCGCTAATATGAAGAATAATGAACAAAATTGAGAGAAAATCAGCTACTCGTGGGCGACAGAAGTCAGTGAACACTGAAGTAAAAGTGCGTCAGCCTCGGTGTCAGTACGCGTGCTCGTATCTCGAATATTTACTCGTATCTAGAAGCAAAAATCTGCTCGAAGGCTTGCTCGTATCTTGGAATACTTGTATGTAGAGACGCTCGTATCTCGAGGTATTACTGTACTTTTTTAATACTTAAACTGTCAGATATTCTGAAGTGTGCGTTTGTAGCCTGTATGATTGTGTTACTCTGTCAGTCTGTGTGAATTGAATGCGGATGGCAGAGTTCAGCTTCACTGGAGACGCTTGGTGGACAAACTTTAAACCCTTGATTTCAAACTATGCTGCCCTATATTCTGTTTCTTACTATCATATTCATGTCATTTTCACTGTGTACTGTCTGTATTATTATCTTTTTATTTGAAGAAATATGATTCCCAGAGCGCACAAACTCGCCAGATTACAGAGTATCATATTGTTTACAGTGCTTACTTCCTTTTCATTCATAGTTTTTCCAAACAATTTCTCTATTTGTGAAAAGTACTGTAATATGATTACAGAATCGACAAGTTGCTAAGTAAGTTTGTTTAATTTTGAGATTTTATTTTTTTCAAATTATTTATTTCTAATTTATTAAATATTGGTTCAAATAAATATAAAGTGTAAACTTGTATCATCCATCGGCCACCCTGCTCTCTAAGATATCGGCATCGAAAACCAATACTTGGTCAATAATTGGTTTTGGTAAATACATAGTTCTTCACCGAGGTTACTAAGTATTCACAGGGTCACAAAAGACTCTTACTCCTTTGTTTAGCCCCGGCCTTTTGTTTGTTCTTATGTGAATCGCGTCTAGATCCGTTTCGCATTGACCTTTTTCAGGATAAAATCTGCTTTCCTAACATAATCCCCAAAACGGATTTTAGTTGAAATGCTGTCTTTGTTCATGAGAATCTAGCTATTCAAGATTATTTGATGATTCTTGCAAAAATTGCTTTTGAAATGTTATATGATAATGTAAAGTACATCAGTATGTCTCAAATCTCTGAAACCATGCAGAAACCAGAAACATCGGCTAAAGGCTTTCAAAGAAGCTCTCCTAGTCTTAATATTTCTCTGTAGGGGTACAATGCACAACTAAACATTTTTAAGTGTGTGTTCTGTGGTGTTGTCAACATGACTTGTGGTAATTGTGACTCTTTTGTGTGAGAGGGCAGCATGCCTTACGCCTGCAAGCATGGACCTTTGTGCAGGTGTGTATCGCAATGTGGCTCTTTTATGGTCATTTTTGAGTCCCGCTATATCCTCGATCTCTTCCTCTCTTTTTATCTCTGCATCACACTTGAATTCCGTGTTCCTCTCCCTCAAAGTGGAGAGTGAGATATGAGGTATGTCAGTGTTTTAGCCTGAAGCGCATTTAGATTCTCATTAAACAAGCCCATGCTAAAATCATCACTGCTTCGATTCACACAAATATGTACTCCTCCTGTAAAGGCCTGAAAGTGTGTGGATGCGTAAATCACACTTAAAAATGTATGGATGTCATTGCATTACATCACAACATATAAAACCAATTTGCATTTGTTGTAATGAAATATAGTACACTTTTATACAAATAAAAAACATTTTACAAAAACAACTACTGTTTAAATTTTAAATTTTGTGCTCACAAAGGCTGTATTTATTTAATAAAAAATAAAATGGTAATATTATTTCAAATTAAAACAACTGTTTTAATTTTAAAATATAATGTATTCCTGTGAAATAGAAATATTTCATAATATTATAAATGTCTTTTCTGTCACTTTTGATTAATTTGATGTATCCTTACTGAATAAAGGAATCATACTGACTCCAAACTATTGAACGGTAGTGTATAAAGTAGATATAAAATAGATTGGAGGTCTGCACAGGCTTTAAACTGAAGATTGAACCCAGCCCACACCCAAGCCGAGTTCGTTTAATGATATTTTAACCCTAAACCCCAAGTCCGTTTTTCACACCATACGAAGTAGGAGGGGAACCTGTCATTTTCAAAGTGTGTTTGTCTCGTCTGCCTGTCTGTCATTGCTAAACCGAAGAAGGAAAATGTGGAGCGGCATTTTCGGACTGTTCATATAAACTATGACACTGACTTCCCGAAAAATGAACTGAGAAGTTAGGTTCATGTAGTAATGCAAGCTACATCAACATATATTGTGCATAAAAAGAATTCTCAATATATTGATAAATATGTTTTGTATTTTTACAGTAGGTAGATCATTTTGAATTGATTATTTTATAAGTACCTCACAAGCCAAAAAAGTGTGTGCACACCTGATATAATCAAACACAACCCAAGTTTTTCTGGACCCATCAGGTAGCAGACCTCTAAAATAGATGTTTAACTGCCCCGAGACTTTATTAGGTAGAGCAACAATACAATGTTTAAAATCTAATTGTATGGTACATTCATGATGATTCTAATTAGCTAGTTAGGTTAGATCAATTTATGATTTGTTTGACGTAGTTTGATTGGTGCACATGAACATGCTTGTATTTATATTGCGATTCAGGGAAACAGGGGTTTCACACTTATATTTTAAAAGTTAGATCCAAAGGCACACAGAGTTAAAATGCAAACAGTGCTGTTTAATTTTTTGGTAAAAGATGCACACTGCAAGATCTGATCAGCACTTCCTGTTTCTCTGAATGCTAGGAAGCTGTCAGCTCCTCAGCAGGAAATTACATATCGTCAAAGTTAGCAATTTTAAAATACTTAGTGAATGTCCTGCTGCAGAAGTGTTGTGAAATTGCATTGTGGCCAGTTTTTTTCATAAGGAAGTCACATCAAATGTGTGGTAATGTGTTTGCTATTGTGTAAATTGTTATAATTTTTTTTTTAGAAACTGAGTAATCATCCATAGAGGAAACAGTGGTTAGAGTGTGCGCTTGTTTTTAATGTTCTCTAAAGTTATTAAGTCAGTGATCCTATCCATGTTGACAGGGGACCATTTGACCATAAATCAGAGCAGTGTTTCCTGTACTTTATTCAGTGGATGTGCTGCAAAGTAAGCTCTATTTTACCCGAGAGTTTTTGTGAGTTTGAAGTCAGAATTGAAAGCGTTATTAAATTGGACCCAGTCTCTATCATCACAAAGACAACACAAGTTTGCTGGTTGCATGAAGAAACCAAACATACAGCTTAACCATGAACTAATGATTTCAGTTCTGAATTAAAGTCGTTTCTGAATGAATATTACACTTATGACTTGATATTCTTATTGCAACGAGTCTTGATTAATTAAAACAGAACCAAAAGTATTTTTCAGTACATGTTTAGGATCATGTAATGTGTTGCCAGCCGGAAAGTTTTGGAAAATAAACTTAAAAGGGTGACCGGAGAAACTAAGCAACAAGACAATGCTTTATTTTAAAAAATTCTCTCATCCAGCTCTTTAATGAATATCCTGGATGAATGTATGCTAGGTCTAAAATCTAAAACTATGAAGTTATGATCTCATCTGTAGTACTACGAAGGAAAACTGGAGGCGGGTCAAATAATAGAGTGGTTGCACAGAGGGCTTGTCTCACAGAGCAAATATGTGCATGGTCATCTGGTGAAACCCAAAGACACACACCCACACAGATGTGAATTTTGAACATGTTGCTTACACTGTAAAACAGCTTGGAAGAGCTATCATTAATGCCTTTAGTGAGTGCACATGCATATACTTACACATGCATATTAATTTAATAATCAATGTCTATCTGTTGCAGATTGGGCGCTCTCAGATCTTTCTTGTAAGTCCCGACACTAAGAAAGTGGCCATAGAGAAGAGCTTCAGAGAGATTTCCTTCTGTTCTCAGGTCTGTTTTTATCAAGTTGATGCTAAGCTACGTAATGACACTTAGTCAAATTTGAGATCTGATCAACTATCAAGCATGATTGAGCTAGCTGAATTTATCGCATTATTAACATAGCTGAAAATAAATCAGCACTTGTCCAGACCTGTTTTCTTATCCACATGCTGCATCACAGTATTTAAACATTTTCCAAATCAAGTATTGTAGCCTAATAGTGGGTGGTACACAATATAAAACATTGTACAGTGCTAAAAGTATTTATATAATATCAGTTTGGGGTCAATAATTGATAATATATAAGAATTGTTTCTTAGGCAGCAAGGGATTTCTAAGGGATCATGTTACACTGAAGATGAAAATCATCTTTGTTGTCACATTTGAATATATTTTAGGAAACAGAATATTTAAATTGTAGTAATTTTTCACACTATTACTTTTATTGTATTTTTTTAGCAATTGAATGCAGTTGTGGAGATAATATACTTCTTTTAAAAACATTTAAAAAAAATCCTACTGACCCCAAACTTTTAAAAGGTAGTGTTGTTAGTTAACCCATTTCAAGTGACTCCTTGGCCTTTTCTCCTTCTGATTTTCTCTCTTTTTTTCTTTAGGGCATTCGTCATGTGGACCACTTTGGCTTCATATGCAGAGAGTCTGTGGAATGTGGAGGCTGCCAGTTTGTTTGCTATGTTTTCCAGTGCGCCAACGAATCTCTGGTGAGAACCATGGATGAATAGATGGAGAGTGTTTTTTAAACATTGTTTCAGAATAGTTCCTTTAGCTAGGACAGAAACATGAAACACAATTTAATTTATATACAAAAATTCAAAGAATCAATAACTGGTGGTAGGAACCCAAATGGATATGACGCTGCAAATGTCAATGAATTATTTCAACCTCTTTGTGAGATTTATAGCTATTAATAGTCTGAATATTTCCCCAAACTGTCAAGTTAGATGCTCCGAGCTGCTCTGTGTGAATGTCACCGTTTCATTTTCAGGTGGATGAGATCATGTTGACTCTGAAGCAGGCGTTCTCTGTGGCTGCCCTCCATCAGAACAGTAGGGCCCAGAGTCAGCAGTGTGACAGCTGTCCCCTGCAGCAGCTGCACAAACTGTGTGACAGAATAGAGGGTGAGACGTCTACTGTTTGTCATATCACACAAGTCTCAAGTCTTTTGCTCTTTCTTATTGTATCTCCATGTTTTGCAGCTGTCAAATGTTCAGAGTAACACAATTTCTAGCACACTTTTATTTGGAACAGATTTATTGGTTCCCTGTAAACTAAAGGTATCAGCACTACAACTTTTTTTTTCTTTTCTTGGATCATAAAAGGAAATGTTTTGAAAAATGTTCTGCTCCTTTTTTTTACATGCATCAAAAAATATACACCATCGTTCAAAGGTTTGGGGTTGGTAAGGTTTTGAAATAATCGTTTTATGCTCACCAAGGCTGCATTGATGTGATCAAAAATACAATTAAAACAGTAATGTTTTAAATTATTTAAATTAGAACAGCCTTTATTTGTAATATAATTTTTTTTAACAATATGCAAGTCTTTACTGTCACTTTTGGTGTCCTTGCTGAATAAAATTATTAATTTATTTCAAAGAAAAATATACGGTAGTGTAGCATGTAGTCATTCAGCTTCAGGAAGCAAAAATAAAATAATTATAAAATGTATAAAATTAATAAATTTGATAAAATTATAAAATGTATATAAAAAAATATATATATTATATATAATAAAATAATAAAAATCATAATCTGTTTATAGAATCTTTATAGCATGTCTTATGATGCTTTTACGCCCCTTTTTGGTGCTTGGTCATTATATGCTTTCATTTTATGAAAAAAGTATTTTGTTATAAAATCCCTATGTTTAAAAAAAACCATTATCTCCTTTTGTATGCCGTTTGAAGAAGAAAAAAATCATACCCTTTTGGAATTAAATTTGGGTTAATTATGACCGATTTTTACTTTTCTCTTTATGTTTATGTGAACTATTCATTATACACACCCCAGCTTAACCATAATGATGGCAGAATTGAAAAATTGTTTATTCAGAACATCAATTAGGAGGTTACAACAGATTTTCAGTTCCCAGAGTTCTGCGGGCTGCAACAGTACATACTTTGTGCATGGCATGACACTGTGTTTATGTGCAGGTCTGCATCCATCTAAAGCCAAGCTGGAACTGCAGAAGCATTTGGCAGGTCTGGATAATCAGGAGCAGGCAGCTGTGTTTGAGAGCACCATGGTGAGTTATTTCAATTTTAAAACCGCTATAACACACTGCACAAATACGCTTTAGCTCCCTGGTTCTCTGGATTAGCAGTGTGTGTCAAATCCTTTTTGTGCGGCATTTGAGGAATGTGTGTTTTTCTGTTTAGAGGGTGTGACTGGTATAAATTAAACCAGTTAGTCCACTAGTCTTGCATCCTGAAACTTCAATCAACCTGAACGACTGAATATTTATCAACCTGATGAACAAAACATTAACTGTTTTTCTTCTTTATTTTTATATAATGGTGTAAATGTAATCTGTTTTGAGGGTGGAACAGGGAGTTTTATTTGATTTGTGTAAAAGTTTTGATCACCTTAAAATGCTCAGACTTAAAGTAGTAAATTAAGAAGTAAATTAATGACAAATGTGTTTGAAACAAAAAAGCTTTTTTAATTGCACTGAATGAGAAAACATTTATTGCATTAAACATGCTTGCATTTTAATGCATTGTGTTTTTAGGGCTTGCATTTTTATGGGCTGAAATCAACATGGTTGTATATTTAAGTTGTATATTTATTCAAAACATTTCAAACACATTTTTATCATTGATGAATGAAAATGATGACGGTGGGTGGAACGCATGGGTGATGACAAACAAGTCATTCATTCACAAAAACTGATTTACAGAAATGCAGGAAAGTGTATGTAGTTTAATTAACTCTGTATCACGGCTGTGGTGCAGCACTGGGGCTTCCCTCAATACATCATATTCCAAGATTCTCCTGCCGTCAGGACATATAAAAAGGTTTATGTAGCTTAATATTAATGTGGTTGTTCAATAGTTGCAAATTTAGGGACCATCTCTAAAGTTACATTTGACATTGGTGTATGCGTTTATTGCGTTTAATAGCATAACTTGGCCATTAAACCAACTGTAAAGTGTTCATGTAGGTGTCAGTCATGATACACACATTTTAGTGAAAAATAGCAAAATTTAAAAATGATTTGATTTGATTGAATGCTAATTTAGAGACCGGCCCTACATTTTTGAATATCAAACAAATCTTCACAGAGAAAACGCTTAACATGGTTGATTGTGATGATAAAAGACCAAATTCGGTATGATATGGTACGGACAGTCAAGCATATGAGCCCAGAATTTTATGTTTTATGTTCTCCCATAGAAAAGCATTATAAAGAAAATGTTTAGCATGCAGTGTAGCGCGTTACATTCCTGCATCGTTAATATAGCGAGTTTGGTCTTTTTAGTTCTAAATTCATATTCTGAGTCCACCTTACGTGGATAGTGTGTGCACCACCAATAATGATTATACTGAGTTTTGTCTTGCATTAGTCTATTTAAGACACTTTATGGAGAGCCGACTAATGGAAGATTCGACTCTACTGCTATTCCTGCAGTTTCTGAGTTCAAAATCCTGTCGAATTTAAATGGGTTGTATTTTTAAACAGAATCTTTTGGAAGTGAAATCTGAAAGGTGAAACTGGATTCTTTTTAATAATGAAAATGTATCCGAAATGTTTAAGGTTTAATTTCAACTCATAAAAATGCAAGGCTTAAAAATACAATGCATTAAAATGAAAGCACAGTCTTTTTATTTAGTGCAGTTCAACAAGATTTTTTGTTTCAAACACATTTGGCATTTCATTTTCTGCTTTCTGTTGGTCACATTTCCCATTGTCCGTGAATGTGTTTTGTAAGATCACTAATGTCATCTAGTGGAAATTTGGAGAAATACAACCTTTGTTTGTTTGCTTGAGCAGAAAGCCAGGCCTAAGTCAGATCAGGAAGAGAATGAGTTGGTTGTGTCATGTCTAAGACGTCTGTATGAGGACAGACAAAAGAGACACACGCACAACGGACAAACAAAAAAGGTACACCTACATTTAATTCATTAAGATCCTTATGGACATACGAATGCTTCCATTTTGTTAGTTTGTTTTAATCTTGAATATTACAGCTGATCTTGGGATATTGGGTGTGTACATGAACGTGTTTGACTTCTCAGGAGGTTGCTGTGAATGCTGAAAGCAGCATGAGTTCCAGTCGTGTGCGTCTAGAGGAGTTCAAGACTAGAGCAAAAAGGTCCCTCACTGAGTCACTGGAGGGGATCTGGAAGGTATGCAAACATTTGCAACATTTTGCCTCCCTCTACAGTTTTTAATGTGCATATAACATTCAAGGAATGCAGGTCTTCATTAGGTATAAATGAACAAAGAACTTGACTATAATACTGTTTGTCTATATAATTATAATTTATGGAAAAAAGTATGTCTCAATGTAATAGGGCAACAGTAAGTCCAAAGCGCAGAGGGAGAACAGTGAAGGAGAGAGCAACTCCTCCAGCTCTACCACACTGAACAGCACATATCAGGTATGCACGACTCTCACGTCATCAATATTTTTTCTTTCATAGTGTAATTTAGGACTGGGTAGTATTTTGAGTATTCACAATACGTTTGTGATTATTTTGTTGAGGGTGAAAAATATACTAATATTTGGCCATTAACTTTGCAGAAGAAATGGATACAATTTGTATTCTTTGTCTCATGATAAAAACAGTGCAAAATATTATTACAAATAAAAATAACTTTTCTATTGAATATATGTTAAAATGTAATTTGTTCCTGTGATGGTAAAGCTGAATTTTCAACATCCTTGCTCCAGTCTTCAGTGACCTTCAGAAATCACTCTTAATATGCAGATTTGATGTTCAAGAAACATTTCTAATTGTCAGTGTTGAAAACGAGTATATTTTTTAAACAATATTTTTGTGGAAACTGTAAATCATTTATCAGTGTTCTTTGCTGAATATAAAGTTTGAAGAAGAAACCTTTCCTGAATAAAATTGTTTCTCAGTAATTAAAGTCTTACTGACCCCAAACTTGTGAATGGTAGTGCAAAACGTGTGTGATAAAATGACCTGTCAGTCTATTATTCTGATTATTTTATGGTTAGCACCTTATTAGTACATACTTAAAGAGATAAATCACCCCAAAACATTCTTTTTGTCATTATTTACACCCTCTCTTATTGTTTGCTTACCAACATTCTTCATGCGCACAGGTTTGGGACAATATAAGGGGAAAGTTATGAAAGAATTTTAATTTTTAGGTTTATCCATTGTATCCTTAAGGAATTTAATGCTTTTGTACAATAAATAATAAAATTATAGTAATCAAATAATCAATCAATAAAAGTGCTAATAATCACCAATAAACATTTTTTCTTCCCCCCCCCAAAAAAAGAAGTTTATTATTGTTTGTTAGCGTACGGTTTTTAGAGCTAGAACTAACTGTCATATAGGATGTGTTTTTACTCTAACAGTTATAATCACTCACATGAACTTGGGTTTCAAAACTGCCTTTACAACCTGTTTTTTATTTTGTGATTTATTAGAGTTTTATTTTATTTTGTGATTTATTAGAGTTTTGACATTTTCTATTTTGTTTTTGAAGGAATCATCACTGGAAGAGCCCCTCTGCTCTCTCCTAACCTCAAGTCCACTCCGCTCTCACAATTCCACAGGGGATCTGAAGCGCCTTGAAGACTCAGCGAGAGGTCAGGGAGATCCTGAGAGCCCGCCTCAGGGTTTCAGAAGACGCGCAAGCACAATCAGTCACTCTCCCATGCTGTCGTCCTCTGAGCCAAGTCTCCCCCCTCTACAACCTACTGCTGCCACCAAACCCAAACTGGTCCGACACTACTCCGTCAGCACAGACTCCCCACACCAGAGCAAGTGAGATGGTGTTTGCGTGTGTGTGTGTGTGTTAGCTGATTCTTTTGATTATTGTAAATACATTTAGTTTATGTCTGTGGAATGATATAAAAAAAAAAGAAGAAAAAGTAGCCAAATGTTATAACTTGTCAATATGCATAAGTATAAGTCAATATGCAAATAATCATATGTAAAATAAATTAATATTAAAACATTTAAAAACTGAAAGTTATATGACCAGCATAGTACAGGTTTTTTTTACAGCCTAAGCCAATCAACGATTTAAGGTAGTCTTAATCAGCCAATATTGTTTCAGTTTTTTTACATTAGCTTTTAAAACTTGCATTATTTTTTAATTTGCACTCTTTGTCTTTTCACTTAGTACCATGTTGGTTGGGGCTGGGGTTTGCTTATTTTATTTAATGAGGGGAATAGGCAGTGATTTATGTGGAGGAACAGCTGCTAGTGTTTTTCATAGAAAATGTTGTATTATACCATGCTTTTTAACTTGCTATTATTATTTAACTCTCTTCCGAGCGCCAGGGCTCACTGGTGTTTTATACTGGATGTGTCTCTCTGTACTCTTTTGCTCAAGGCGGCAGCACAAGCAGTAAATGTAACAGGCAAAAGTTCCCTTCAGGAGTGAATAAAGTGCCATCAATGGGCCTGTTAACACCTGGTCACCTCATGAGTTTTCTCAAAATCCAGTCATGAAAAGACCAGGGGCATATTCTTCGTACGTCGCTTACTACATCCAAGATCAGTTGACACATCCGGGATGAGATAATCGCGCTTACTATGAGCTGGATTATTCGGTTCTTCGAACGCACCTGTTCTTGACGATTAGTATAGCTGGATTGAGTTATCTGAGATCATTGCGCGTTCATGTGCTGGTTTAAAAGGGGATATGTATCGATAGTAGAAACACTGATCAGCAACATTTTGATTGGTCAGCGAGCATGCTGAAAGAGCGTGCGCAGTATTTCTCGGCGGCGCGTCGCTGAATTTCAGTGTTCAATTAAAACACAAAGCAACACTTTAAAGGCTTCAAAAGCCAGGAGAGAGGGCTGGCAAAAAGTTGCCGACAAATTACATTTGTGAGTTGCCTAGTGATCGTGTGTGTAATTATATTGTCTTATATTAATTGTATTTTATAATCCTCTTTTAGAGCTACCGCAGGACCCACTAGAACTTGGCAACAAGTAAAAGTAAAATGCAAAAATATTCTACAAAATGGTATCTTTACTACTTGCGCTGTTCTGCAAAAAAAAAAAAAGTTAATTCATGAAATAGAATTGCAAGAACTACTAATAAAGCAAAAAGTCCGACTTGAGATTTAATTGCTTCAAAAGGAACTTCAAAGTTAGTCAAATACACTAATAAACACACTGTACTATTGATGACCTTGCATGATTTATTTATTTCATTCCACAGGCAAGAGACGATCAGCTGGATTTTTAAAAATTAAACTAAACTGTGTGCAAAGTTCCCTCTTTTCAAAAATGATGCTGGACAGTTCTGTCCCGTGCAGCTCCAACACTAGACTGGTCAAGTGCACTGGCTGGAGATCATCATCAGCTGTATTTCCACCACAGGGTCCTCTGTTTTCTGATGGTGGCAATGTGTGTGCAGTCTATGGCACCAATCACATTAGGGTGATATTTACTGGCATGGTCATGATTTCATAATCTCCATAATCAATTATAATGTACCTGTAATAGCGAAAAAGCTCTCTTAAACAACTTGGGGTCTTAAGTGGTTTGTAAAAACCACAAAAAACACCGTAAAGATTGCTTGAGTGCCAGGAAAACTTTGCGAATGACACGACAGACAGCACTTTCACAAAGTTCTCTGCATCTCTAACAGGAACGTGCCACTCGCAAAGTAGCGCAAGGCAATACACACAGTTTGAGCTGTTGTTAACGCCCGACTAATTGTATCTAAATTAACTAGATACATTATACCCTCACGTGAAAAACTATAGTTTATATTTATATATATAGCTATATATATATTTTTTATTTTTATTTATTTATTTATTTTTATTATAATTCTATTAAATATATTATATTGAACCTTCAGCAACAGTTTGCTCTCGTAAAAACGGACAGGACAAAATTCCCATATCACTTCCGCTTATAAAGCCGTGATCTAATCCTGCCATCATGAAGTAAGCCTGCTCCCTAGCAGGTTCAATTCAACGGACCTGTTACTATGACAACCAGTCCCGGATGAGCGTCGAAGAACCGAACAATCCAAGATCATGCGAAATCGCCAACAATCTAATCCAGCTAAGCGAGTTAGCGAGGTACGAAGAATATGCCCCAGGTGTAAGTGCCCCAATAAAAACATTTGAGACCGATTTAAATCTGATTTCTCAAATCATTTTAGAAGGTGTTCTGAGACTCATTCCAGTCGAAACTGGACAAGTGTAAATCTGGTTGTTGAAGCCACATATATAAATTTTACTCCTTCCAAAATAATAAACATATGAGAGCATGTTATAAGCTATAACTGCATTACTGAAATGTGCCCCACTCCAAATGACTAGCCTCTCTCTCTCTCCAGCAAGCCGATGTAAATTAAAATGAATGTTTGGCCTTGTGTCCTGGAGCTTATCAAACAATCGTCATTCATTAAAAGTATTGAGACTAAGTTATCTTATCAGTGCTGATGCTGCTTTCTCTCCTATTGGGGTCTTTGATCTTGAAATTACGTGAGGATGATAAATTAATTACAGCTCATATCTGCTCCTTTCATTGATGTGAAATTTGGATATAGTGCAGGAATTAAAGATTGGATTTATATTTGTTTTGCAGAGACACATTTATGCGGTTTGATTAAGTGTAAAGAAGAAGAGATTTAACAAAACTGATTGAGTTTGAAATCAGTAAAAATACATGTAAACAGGCCAAATAGGTTAAAACAAATTACAAACTAAAAGTGTCATCTATATTATCAGATTTTTCTGTATAAAGCATAGACTTAATTCAAGCCACACAACAAACATACTACTGAAATTCAATTCACAGTTGTTTTCTAGTTATGCATTCAAGCTGTGACCTAATTCTTTACATGTACCGGTATGTGTACAACAGTAAATGCAAAGTTTGCTTAATATATAGATTGTCATCACCAGTGACAGACTTCTGTCAATCATTTAGTGTAGGTGGTGTTTTTGGAGTAGCATGTGTGGAAGTTTCCTATTTTTACATCATCACCTTTCTTAGTCTGTAATGTGAATTCAGTTGAGTGTGTGTGCTTCACTTGTTTCATTCTGTGCATCTCTGCTTTTATATCCCTTTGCACCCTCCTTTTATCTGCTCTATCCTTTATCTTCATCAGTCCTTCTTCCCCTCTGGCTGCTTCCTCTCCCGTGTGTCAACGGCCGTTGAGGCCTCATACTTTTGCTCATGATCTTAGCACCCGGCCCCTCAAGCGGAGGTGAGGTGTGTGTGTGTGTGTGTATGTCTGTCTGGGTTTCGTTTCTTTGGTCTACTTTCATTCACAAACAGGTCAGGGTACTTTTTCCCTGTCAAATTGTTTTAATGTCTGTCTTTATTTTCTCAGAATTGTCTGAGCTTTGTGAAAGCACAATGGGGAATTTCACTCTAAATGAATTGCACTTACAGGCTGCTTCTGAGTGCTGGGTCGTTGAGGACACTGGAGACTACCATGAAAGCTGAGACTTTGATGGTAGTCTCATAGAGTTCTCTTCTAGCAGTGCAGTCAGTAGTGCAGCCTCGATCAGTAGAAAATACACACATTTCTTTCAAGATATCTTCAGTTTGACCCTTTGTAAGGACCCGCCCCTTCTCAGTTACTGTTGCTACGTCCGACAAGACATGGCGCTCTCACTCCACACATTGTACTCACACAGTGAAAAATACATTGGTAACACGCCGACAGACAAGGTAGAGCAGGTTACTTTTATTATGAAAAAGTCTCAGCTTTAAAAAAAAGAAAGAAAAAAAATTAAATAATAAATGCCGCTTTGTGGCTCTTTAATGTGTCATGTCAACATAATGTAAAAATGACTCCTTATTTATTATAGTGCACTTTCAATGATTGATCAGTTTATGTTTGTCTTGAGTCTTCAAAATGTGATTTTTCACTTTTTTAGTTTGTTTTAGTAGTTTTATGTGCATTTTTATTACATTTATTTATTTATTTATTTATATATAAATTAAAGCTAAATGTATATTTAAACACATTTCGGCTAGTTGCTACAGCAGTATTTTAAGGTTTCTCATTTTATTTTATATTTATTTCAATTAATGAAAACATTTTTTTGTTTTAGTTAACAATAACCCTTTTCAGCGTTATTACAGAAGTATATTATGTTATAGTAATAATCAGAAATTATATTCATTATTATATGAATAAACCACAGGATTTTGACCATACATTTAGTACAAATATGAATTCAGCCCAGTTTGTGTTCTCAATTCTGTTCCAACAAGAGCAAGATTGAGTTTGTTTTTGTGTTTCAGTGACTCTCTGTCTCACTCCTTTACTCTGTGGCCTCTCTCTCTCTCTTTCTTTCTCACTCTCTATCTCTCAGTCCATCAGGGCTGAGTGGCTTTAGAGCGAGATTACACTCCTCCTCCTCTGTTCCAAATTTCCTCAAATTTCTGGCCCCTGTAGTGGAAAGTGATGATACCTGTGACTCTCAGAGGAAGAGGTACTCCGTTTCATCCTTCACATTCTGCCAATCCACCTTTCCATTTTTCTTTATTCCGTCTCTGTTCTTTTTCGGCACCTGCTACTAAGGAAGATGTGGACAGACTCATTGGAGTGAATATAAAGTACATTTTCATGTAATAAATCAGTATATGCACAGGAAATCAACTTATCAGAGTACTGGTTCTGCAACTAAGCTTTTGTTAATGCGTATGTAACTATAGTATGTAGTATTTTTTTAAAGATCAGAAGTACTGAATTGCTCAATGTCTATTGTTAGCAATGAGTTGGTCTAGGATTGCTTTTAATCAGATTTGAAATTGTGTTTGGTCTTCTGGAATGGGCTTTCGTATTAAATTACATATGATTTAAAAGTTTATGACTCCTGATTTAAAAGTTTAGACTTTCAGTGTTTGTTTATAATTGTGAATGGATGCCTGTCCTTATGTTTTTCTGTGTGTGTGTGTAGTGATGTGGCAGCCTTGTCCAGTCCGGGTGCAGTGTACGTTGTTGGAGATGACAGTCCATTACGTAGCCGGAGACATTCTTGGAGACAGCAGATTTTCTTAAGAGTCGCCACACCACAGAAGGGCTCAGACTCCAAAGGTAATACCTTATTTAAATACATTATGTAGGCTTCATCAATACAAAACATCACCTTATTTCAACTATACTTAACCGTGTACAGCGCAGTAAGTGCCTCTAAATACTATGGTTACTGTTGGTGTCCTCCAGGTGGCGCTCTTGCTCTTAATGACACGGTAAAGAACTCATGTGGGCGAGTTTGACAGCTGACAGCCTTCTTGGACTTGATGTTTCTTTTGGCAGAGAAATAGAATTACATTGATTATGACTCTTCATTTCCCCCGCACTCAGACATGACTCTGTCAGTTCAGACTTTCCACAACTGCCGAAACAGCATATCAAGTCTGTTATTTTGAAGTTAGTAGCTCGTTAGTCTTGGCAGTGATTCTTAGTAAATGTTGATCCAGATGTCAAAACACCCCTCAGGTGTGTTTGAATGTGGATGAGAGAAATTATCATTAATTATCTACACTGTTGCTTCTTAGGCCCTAAACATTAAATGCCTGCAAGTTAGGGGGATGTCAGGAATGGGTTTAACAGTTGTTATAAACCCAGTACTGTTGTTAAAAAGGCCAACTCCGTTATTTCAATGAAAAAATGACCCATCCGTTTGAATGGCCATCAATACAGAACTTAATAGGGATTTCTTATATAATCAAAAAAAAACAAAATCTGTCCTCAGTTACTCACCATCAAGTCATTCCAGAGTCATAACACTTTTAAGCCATACGACATCATTTTTGTCCATCTTGTAGTTAGCAAGTGGATACAAGAGAACTGGTTTTTGTGATTCAGTAATTCAATTCACATTTATTTATACAGTCCTTTTCATATCTTTTCAAAGCAGCTTTACAGAAAGTGCATGTCTATATTACAATTTAGATTATCTGCTATCAAAGGTGACTGTTCAAGTAATATGTTTCGTTAATGTGTGTATATATACAGACCATACAGTTTGCTGACGTAGTGTATTAATTATAGGCAGAAACAATGAGCTCATTGAAGTAATTATTACAAGTTATATTATATCAAATAAGATAAGACATATCGGAACATTTGCATGTTTAAAGTAAAAATTATAACGCAATGCCATTTAAGCGGAACACATTTCAAATAAAAATGTCAATTTCCTGTGCAAGGCCTTCTTCAGGTCCCCCCCACACACAGATTTGCTATAGGGTTCAGGACTGGGCTCTGTCTGGGCCATTCCTAAAGCATTGATCTTTCTTTGCTGAATCCCTTCTATTATTTATTCAGATTCTGGATCATTGTCATGCTGGAAGTGATTCCCTCCACCTTCACTAAAGCCCCATTTCCAGCTTAACAAGTGTCCCAAAAAATGAGGCTGCTACCACCATCCTTTACCATGGATATGGTGTTATCATTCTTTGTGCCAAACATACCTTTCACAACTTTATCCAAAAAGTTGGTCTCGTCAGACATATCCAGTCTTCTAAAACCATATGGAGAAACCTGTTGTATGTTTTTGCAAAGTTTAGCTGTGCTTGGATGCCTTATTTTTTGTCAGAAAAGGTGTACATGACATCCTGCCTCATTGCCTTGGCAGATGGAGAACATGGATATTGCCTATGGTTGCATATCGGGAGCAACCAGTTCTTGCCAGAAAGAGTTACTACTCTTAACAATCTTGCTGTTTTCAATTTTAGATCATGTCCTATTCTTAAAAATGTTACTGTTGTGCCATACAATTCAATGCCTTGGAAATGTTTCTGTACCTTTCCCGTTGAGACTTTATAAGTGTAAATATTTGTGGCCCATGGCAGTTTTTGTATCATGCAACCAAGATGATGTCAGAAAAATATTAGCTGAAATCTATTTGGAGTTAATCAGTGTCACTTCAGGCGAAGGCAGGTATTTACAATTTCACATGAGCTTCATGGTTAGTTTATTTTGAACAGACACGTACCCAATTATGAAGAGGTGTGTACATTTAAGCATGGTGCACACTGTACGATTTATAATAGTCCCCGCTATTTATAATGATCCTCGCTGTAAGCCATATCACACCATAGTATCTTAGTTGTCATTAATGTTTGACCATATGGCAATCATGGCGCATTAAACAGACACACACAAGAAAAGTCGTCCTGAGTTTTACATCATAAATCTGTGAAGCATTCAGTGACACGCAGGATAGAAATGGTGGCTAGCAGACAGAAACCATCTCTAGCGTTAGTTTTGATCATGGTTTGTCTTGAAAAGAAAACTGAGGGAAAATACTGATGTGTCTGGTGGTTTGTTGTTGTCTCACTAATTGCGTCATCAGGTTCGGTGGTCCTGTTGGGCTTTGATTTGAAAGTCGTTGTAGGAGAAGCTACACTGCAGGACTGTGTGTCAGATCTTCTGACACTGCCAGAATTTCATTGTAGGTAAAATCTGATCCCAATGGTCATTAATCGGCTGTTGGGGAACATGTCAAACTAATGATGAAAGACTTTAGATTTTGCCCTAGGATCTGAGGAATCTTTTAGGTTGCACACAATTTGTCTCAGACGGCCAAATTGTTGCTAAAATTGTACAGTGTGAACCTGGCTTTATGCTGTTAGGTTATTGTAAGTTTTTATTTTTTATACTTTTTTAGACTTTTTTTTCTCTGAATTGTCATTTTAGATTTCAGGGGCATTGCATATGTTGTCATTTTTACATTAAAGGTGTCAAAGTTCTGATATTATTTATCTTTGTTTAAATTTGTGACATCACAAAAAGCAGCTGTTTTTTTGTTGTTGCTGTTAGCATTTTATATCCACTCTACGTAAAAACATTGAACAAGTAATCCATATGAATCAGTCAGTTTAATTCAAGTCTTCTGAAGAGACAAAATCACTTTATATACTGTAAAAAATATTATAGATATTTAGATTATAAATGGATGTATAAAATATATTTTGAAGTTGTGAGAAGAAAATACCATTTCAGTCTTTCTACGTCAATTTAATTTGAAGTTTGATGTTTTACTTGCTATTTCTTTGTAAGTATTTGAAGTAAATCCTACACCATTTTGTCAGTGTGTGATGAACAGATTTATGCTTTTATTCACACATTTACATTGATCAACTCGCATCAAATATGGTAAACCGAAGCTCAACCGAGCCTATTTGATGTGGCAGAAAAACCTAATCGGTTCATGCTTTTGAAGCAAACACGTTTGAACTGCTGGTTTGCATATTTGATGTTCTGTATTGGGTGTTCTGTATGTATAAATAAGAAATGTTATTTTCAGTTTTGTATGAACTATCCCTTTAAAGAGATCCTCATGACACTTCAGGCAACTGAGGGTGCTTTGGATGCTCACAAGGTCCAAAAAAGCCCTTCTCCTTCTGCAGAGCTGTGAAATTTAATTTGCACTCAATTTCAGGGGATTAGGGGGTCCACAGTGGCTTCCAACCTGGGGTCCACCGGACACCGGACGTGAATGGTGCGGTGTGACAAAAGCCATGCTCATTATAAAGAGCACTTCTGTCTACGCTGAGTCACCAACAGTAAATTGATGCAACATTTTATTAAAGATGTACTCCGTACACCTGCTCTACTTCTGAAATAAAAAACAACTGAATCTGCAATGGTCACACCAAGTGTAGACATCCTTAAACTGATGATTGTTGTGTAAGTCGATTTGGATAAAAATGTCTGCTAAATGAATAAATGTAAAATGAAAATGTGTACATTGTGTATACATTTACATATATGTATTTGGCATACGCATTTATCCAAAGCGACTTACATTGCATTCAAGCAAAACATTGAATCAGTTCTTGCTTTTCCTGGGATTGAACCCATGACATTGGCGTTGTAAACACCAATGCTCTACTGATTGAACTACAGGAAAGCAAAATATGATCTATGGATGAAAAAGCTATTTTTTCAAAGGTAATTTCTAGGAATGCTCCAAATGATCAGCCGCTTATTGGATCCAGCTGTTAATCACTTCCTTTGATTCGATTTGTGGTCTCATCTTTCAATCACTTAAACCGATCACTTTTTTATAGTGCAAGATATGCAAGCGTGCTGACACTCATGTGCTTTTGTGTTGTTTAATTGGGGGAACAAACCCCTAAAAAAACACTAAGCAGAAAACTGACAAAACTATTCCTGATAAAAAATAGAGAAAATTATATTCCCAATAATTTAAAAACAATTAAAAGTAGTATTTTCACTAGTTCACTATATGAATTATTAAATGTGAAGTATTTAGATATTCTTATAAATTTATTAATAAAAAAAACAACAACATTGCATTTAATGATCATTTCATAAAAATGTAATTTTTTTATTAGTTTAATTATGCTTAGACATTGCAACCATTGGTTGGAATTTATTATCAATTTGATGTTTATTATATTACAATGATTGGGCATAGCCTACTTGGGAACCGACTTATGACTGGTTATAACTGACAAGAATAATTTAGGTATTATCTATTATGTGGCTTATGTATATTTTTATGGTTTGTGGTCAAAAACAATAGCCTTTGTTTAAAATGTGCATGTTTAATATGCTTGTTAAAAATTAAAAAAGGTAATTGTGTGAGAGTTTAAAATAAGAAATAATGTCTGATTGTGAGATATACATATACATTGCTAGAAACGGTTGCAATAGTGAGATAAAGTCTCAAATGCGTTTTACTTTGAGGCCGAAACATCCTGCTTCCATAGTTATGTCAACTATGTTTGTGTGTTCAATTAAAAGGTGTTCAGTATCTGATTCTTGGAACTGGCCGGATTTGAAATACTTCTTTTTGTTATTTACTGTGCGGTAATATGAGTACACTTCCTTAAAATGCAAAATGCACGCCAAGAGGATTGTTCTTGTATGTGTGTGTTTCTGTAGTATATTTGGGTGTGTCTTGACAAGTATGTGTCTGTGCTGAATGAAGTAATGTTTGTGTTAATGAGGTAACGTGTGTGTGTGTGTGTGCGTGCATGCGTGCGTGCGTATGTATGTGTGTGAGAGTTGGGTGTGTTTTTTTTGCAGGAGGTCATGTTGACAGACATCTACAGGAAAGTACGGGCCTTATTGACCCACTTACATATGTGTGTTTGCACACTCGCAAGGCGTTGGTCTGGGCAGAAACACCACTTATTTACTGAGGGAGTGGCCAGTGTGCGTTTGTGCACGCGTGTGTGTTTGCAGAGGGAGTGAACGGCGCCCAAATGTCCGAGTGCGTCAGTGTCCGCAGTAGAAATCTCCACACAAACACATGTGCTACTCCACCCCACTGGAACTGAGTCAGGTGTGTGTGTGTGAGAGAGAGATTCTTCACTTAAGAAATTGCTATTTTGACAGAAGTTTTATGGCCCTTCTACTGAAAGCCATGATTTATGTGATGCATGGTCATTGAGTATCCAAGACCAAATGTGATTTTGTGTGTGTGTGTGTGGAGCCACTTCAGTTCTCTCATTGTACTGAGAAGTTTGTTCATAGCTTACTTGATTTGTATAATACTGGGTGTATGCAGGAATTTCAAGGATTGTGTGGGAATTAACTTCTTTGTCCACCTACCACCTTGACAATTATAATTTTGTATAGTGTTCCAAATTAGGATTTCAGTATAATAACCTTTCAGGCTTTAGTTGTTCAAAGAAAGTGTTTGTTTTATTTCTCATATCTTTTTAGATAACTGGTGTTAATCTCAGATAAGCAGTTTGCAGGTCTTTAAGCAGGTCTTTTTATATAAGTGGAACCTACTTAAAGATGTTGTTAAACACTATTAAACAAGTCACATTCGTCTGGTCATGTGATCTCAAAGTGGTGAAGATTTTCAGTTTCTAATGTTATGGAAAGTTTTTATTTTCAAATGGCAAGAAATAATCCAATGTTGCAATGAGTGTGCATGAAAACTGTAGATGCACTTGCTACCTATTGCTAATTTATGCAGACATAAATATTTGGAATTACAAAAAGGGAGAGAGGGGAGTTGGACAAGATTTGGTTTTGTTACAGGATTGAGGTAAAAGAAAGATGTGTACAGTGTGTATGTAATTTAGCTTTAGTTTACTCTGATTTGATTTTTCTTTGCCCTGTAATATGCTCTACTATATCGTGTTATCTCACTCTGTCTATACCATGAATAACAGTACATTTTATTGTTTATTTTTGCACATTTTTTCATTTTGTAAACAGAAGGGGTATTTTGAGGTCTTGGATCCACCCTATAGTTTGGGTGGAGTTCGTTTTATTTTTAACACCTCTGCATGTATGCGTGGATACGCGTGTATGTGTTGTGCGAGTTATGTGGTTAGCTCTTTTGTTAAGTGTTAATTTTTACAGACATGAGGGAAAACTACAAAATCTTGTGGAGAACTTGTTTTTTTATTAAAATGCCTGCCGTTTACTAAAATGTGGTTAACTCATTTCAGGTTCTTAGTATCACCTTTTGTGCTGCTAGTTTACTGTGACAGTATGTTAACTCGTTACAAACATTTATTTAGTGTCGGCTTATTTACTGAAGTAATTTTGAAAGTATATTTTCAAAAATACATATATCAGTGATTGATGGTGATTTTTAGTTAATTGATATACAGGTGCTGGTCATATAATTATCAAAAAGTTGATTTATTTAATATTTATATATATATATATATATATATATATATATATATATATTATTCATTTAATATTGAATTACCTGGTTCCACTCTTATCAGCTAATTAACTCTAAACACCTGCAAAGGCCTTTAAATGATCTCTTAGTCTAGTTCTTTAGGCTACAAAATCATGGTGAAGATTGCTGACTTCATAGTTGTCCAAAAGACAACCATTGACACCAAGGAGGCCAAGACGCACAAAAGGTCATTGCAAAAGAGGCTGGCTGTTCACAGAGCTCTGTGTCCAAGCACATTAATAGAGAGACGAAAGGAAGGAAAATATGTAGTAGAAAAAGGTGTACAAGCAATAGGGATAACCGCACCCTGGAGAGGATTGTGAAACAAAACCATTCAAAAATGTGGGGGAGATTCACAAAGAGTGGACTGCGGCTGGAGTCAGTGCTTTAAGAACCACTATGCACAGACGTATGCAAGACATGGGTTTCAGTTGACGCATTCCTTGTGTCAAGCCACTCTTGAACAACAGACAGCATCAGAAGCATCTCACCTGGGCTAAACACAAAAAGGACTAGACTGCTGCTGAGTGGTCCAAAGTTATGTTCTCTGATAAAAGTAAATTTTGCATTTCCTTTTGAAATAAGGGTCCCAGAGTCTGGAGGAAGAGAGGAGAGGCATACAATCCATGTTGCTTGAGGTCCAGTGTAAAGTTTCCACAGTCAGTGATGGTTTGAGGTGCCATGTTTTCTGCGGGTATTGATCCACTGTGTTTTTGGAAGTCCAAGGTCAACGTAGCTGTATACCAGGAAGATTGAGCACTTCAGATATGAAGATGCGATATGTCAGACCCAACAATGCAGAAGAGCTATAGGCCACTCTCAGAGCAACCTGGGCTCTCATAGCACCTGAGCAGTGCCACAGACTTGTCGACTCCATGCCACGCCGCATTGCTGCAGTAATTCAGGCAAAAGGAGCCCCAACTAAGTATTGAGTGCTGTACATGCTGATACTTTTCAGTTGGCCAAGATTTCAATAAATCCTTACTTTGTATTGGTTTTAAGTAGTATTCTAATTTTCTGAGATTTTGGATTTTCCTTAATTGTAAGTTGTAATTATCAAACTTAATAGAAGTATACATTTTGACATATATCAGTCTGTGTGTGATGAGTGAATATAATATACAAGTTTCACATTTTGAATGGAATTAGTGAAATAAATCAATGTTTTGATTTGTAGGTGTTGTTGATTTAGAGAGATTTATTTTTTGGATTGGTAGCTACTCTTGCTGAAGTTGCTTGTCTTGGCAAGGCATTAAAGTAAACACAGCTGGGTTTGTCTTAAATGATTGTAAACATCTGTAAAAATTAAAAGTATTTAAATTTAAGTAGTTGCTTACTCTGTTTTTGTTAATTAAATAGGGTTGTTTCCAACCCTAAGTGACCTATAATGCATTCAAAAATATTTACAGTTATATACTTGATATGGTAAGGTATTTTAAATTTCGTTTTACAATCTGCATCTTACTGAATGCATACCGGAATGCAGAATCTTCATAGTTATTGGTATTTACTGCTGAAATTATGGTATAATGACGAATATAAACATTGATGATATTGAAATAGATAATTTCTTTTAGTTTTTTTAAAGATGTTGGTCAGTATTGGGATAATGCGAGTTACTCAATCAGACTACTTTTTTCAAGTAATAAGTAACGCATTGCTTTTAAATTGTTTAAAACATATTTTACTTTGTTTTCCCATGTATTGCCTGATAGCTCTCCTGTCCCCATGTTGAGAAAAATCAGGAGTTGTTGAGTGATGGCTATTGCAGTTCTAGACTAAATGTGAGCATTTACTAATCTCACTTCCACAAAAATAGATTCAGTGTTCCTCAAAATGAATCAAATCTGTGAAATGCAAAAATCAGAATACTAAACATATTTAATTATTGGAGATTTGTGAAGTACAACAAATAAGCATTTAATCTCACTTTATTGATCAATGTCTTGCTGCTACTCTTTGATGATTCAGATAAAACATTAGCAAAAATGACTTTAGATGTTTTTGTTTTTTCAGCACAGCTGAAATGTTTGTTTGAGCTGCCTCCTCTACTGTACATGCATGAATTTGCATTTCCTTTAGCCTTATTATTAAACTGTTGGTGTAAGAGGGTCTTTACATTTGCCACAAAAATATAACTTTTGTGATAAAAAAAGAAAGAACTCAAGAAGAAGAATGAAGGCATAAAGCCAGTTTAGTTCAGAATCAGAAAGAGCTGAGCCCAAGTGAGAAAAAGAAATGCTAAAGTACCTAAGTAATGTGATTCGTTAAGGGAGTAATGCATTACTTTTCAAAGTAACTTTCCCCAACACTGGTGTTGGGTGATGTTGGTAGCAAGTAATTTATTTAGCCAAATGCTTGTTCATCTAGGTTGATTTTTGTCTTATGATAAACTGTTAACATTTTTCAGAATCGGCCATAGAGGTTGGCAGCAGAATGGCACTGGGAGGTGGCGTGGGGGGCGGGGACAGCATCCTGGGAGCGGTGCCAGAGGAGAGGAGAAAGAAGACTGGGGCAGAGCTAAGAGAGTTATGGAGGAAAGCAATTCTTCAACAGATTCTCCTGCTCCGGATGGAGAAAGAGAATCAGAAATTACAAGGTAAATCACGAACACATGCAGTGGCTCTTATCATTAACACTTTAATTTCAGCGTACAAATGGCCAACTAACAGTAGTATGACTTTACAGTCTCAGTTAACAAAATGAAATCAATTATGAGACTAATATCCGTTTAGGTTTGTAAATGCAAAATTTTGACACAAAATAATGTTACTTGTTTTCCCTATTAGCTCTAGTTTAAAACAGTGAAACATTGGTCATTATGTTAGTTTAATTGTTAAAATTATTCTTACTGTACAAGAGATTACATTTGTTTTTATGAAATTGCAACATCTATATTACTAGGTATTATGTGGCAATAAAGCTTAGTTTGTTCTTGTACTTCTATGAATATTCGATGAATGGTATTCATCATAAAAAAAAAACTTTCCCTTTTGCGGTCCTTTGGAATTCAGAGTTGTTTTAGGCTGTTCTTAGACTCCCTTAAACAATATTACAAACACACACACACACACATTTGTGCATAACCTGGCACACCCATGCACTGCTTTACCTAGACGTTGCTGCTGCAAGTTATGAGATGATCAGGAAAGATGAAGAGATTTGGTGCCAAAGATGCGTTCTGATTTGGGTGTGCTCATTATTGGCAGTGTCACGAGTCAACCTACCCTGCCATGCTCAGTCATGCTACTCATGACCTGAAAAGAAAGAACAGAAGCTTGAAAAGAAAGCAGACAGACCTATTGAATAGGGTGTGGGCATATAAAAGTGGGTCAGTAGATGTTTACTGGGAAGACTGTCTGCCCTACATCTAGCCTGCGTCTATATTACCACTTTTCCTCTCAATCACAAGACATTTGATGTTTGACACTTTGGAGACTTCTATTTCTGTTTCTTTCTTTCTTTTTTTATGGTTTCTTTTTGTCCCTTGGGTAAGGATGGGTGGGAAGGGTATTATTCTCTTGTTCCAGAATTTTCCCCTTCTTGCTGTTATATCTCTTCCTGTGTTTGTGTGTGCATCTGAATGAGAATTTGCATCGGTACAATAAGTGCGATTAGACTTACTAGACTCACTACAGCTAGCTTGTAATTACATCATTAATGACAATAAAGCAAATCTAAATGAAAGACCACGTTGTAAGGACAGCATGATCATGCAGGTTTGCACTGCACAACATCAGGAATATCAGGCCCTTGTCATTTCTAGGCTGGACTATTGCAATGCTCTTCTTGCTGGACTGCCAGCATTCCACCCAATCATCTACAGATGATTGTGAACAGAGCAGCATGACTGTTCTTCAATGCACCCTCCTACCTCCACTCACCCTTATGAGTCTCCGTCCCCTCCAGAAGCCTGAGGTCAGTAAGTAACACCTCGTGGTACCTTCACTGAGAGGCACAAAATCACTTTCCAGGACTTTTTCATTCACTGATCCTTGCTGGTGGAAAGATCTTCCCAACGCTATCTGGAATCCCAAATCCCTGACAGTATTCAAGAAACAGCTGAAGACACATCTCTTCTGACAGCACAGATGAAATAAATTATTCCGCTGTTGCTTTCATTATTCTTTAATTTGTCCCCGTTTTAACTTGTACTATTCAAAACAATTTCTGAATCTTTGCATCACCTGCACTTCTCGTGTTTATTGCCTCTTTATGACGCATCACTTGTCGTATTCCTTATTTGTAAGTCGCTTTGGATGTGTCTGGTAAATTAATAATGTCAATGTAAAAAAAAAAAAAAAAAAGATTTCACAAAATTAACTTTTTTTCTCAATTCGGTGTAGCTCTAGGAGGAGGATATAAAAAGGTCGTATAACCCCAATTCAAACCTTTTGTGTGGACATTAATGATCAAAATTATGGAATGAGTACGTTTTAATTTAATTTTTATCAAGGACTCAAAAGCCTAAATCAAAGCTATCGTAAAAACATTTATAATGTTACAAAAGATTTATATTTCTTTTGAAGTATCAGTTTAAAAATACTGAGCATAAGAGACTTTTCAAAAACATAAAATGTCTTATAGATCCCATACTTCTAAACAGTAGTATATATGTTTGTGTCCAATAACAAGTATGTAACAACCTATTTTTAATTATGGTAATTTTAACTAAACCGTTTGGTTTTGGCTATAAAAATGTAATGTATATTATAAATAATAATAATCATAATGGCAACAAAAATTGTTACATAGTATTGTTTTATATATATTTTCAAATTGTTGGTTTTAGTTTTGGTTTATCACATCAGAACCCATAAATCCAACTGAAAAAGTAATTGCAAACAGTAATTAAATTAAATGCTCAGTGGTGTAATGCATTTGTTAATGTGCTCTCTTTTTTTAAGCTCCTCCTCCATTTTTTTCTGCACATTTTCAGTTTCTTAACCTTTGATTTGATGTGTGCACAGCATCAGAGAGTGATCTGCAGTGCAGACGACTGAAGCTAGACTATGAAGAGATCACTCCATGTCTAAAAGATGTCACTCTGGTCTGGGAGAGAATGCTCGGCACCACTGGGAGGTCAAAGGTCAGATTCGACACAGAGGAGATCCACACAGCTGTGGGACAAGGTAACTAAAATCTGTGCTCACACACACACAAACAAGTTGATGTGACAGTAAGTTGCATAAAGTTTGACACCTGGACTGTTTTGACACCTGGAGTAATTTAACTTAAACTGAACGTTGATTTGAGGAGTATGTAATATATTGTTTTAGATAATTTATGTATCACTTTTCCGTTTAGAGGAGTGTAAACTCTTCTAACTGTGTGTATTTGTTATTTTGAAGCCTTTAATATACTTTTAATGTACACACACACAACTGATCAAGTTCAGTTGAACTGGCATTTACATCAAATATTCACGTACACATACAAAGACGATAGACATAGTTACGCATGCTATTGCAGTGAATCTAGTGTGATTCTTTGCACAGTGATGATTGTACTGATTTATGCATGGAGACAAAATGCTGAGTGTTGGCAATTATTTTTGGTCACGCCAGAGGCACAGAAATTACACAAGGAACTGTGTCTTAAGCCTGTAGTTGGTCTTTGGATTTGTAATGTTTGTAAAAGTCATATTTGGATGCGTTTGAATGGGGATGCGTGTTACTGTTTTACGTCAATCGTTGCCAATGTTGACTTTGTCCTCTTGAAGTCAATCCGTGGATATCCATCCACATGACAAGTGAGATCACATACTACTGTAAAACTCTGCTCAAGGCATGTAAACATTCAAAGCTCAAGCAAAGACTGATCAATGAATCACTCTCTCCTCTTCTCTCGGTTTTTCTCAGGCGTTCCTCGTCAGCATCGTGGAGAGATCTGGAAGTTTCTTTCAGAGCAGTATATGCTGAGGCATGAGGTGCCCAGTGCCAAACCTCCTAACAATGAAGCTCCTTACAAAGAGCTTCTGAAGCAGCTCACATCTCAACAGCATGCCATCCTCATAGACTTGGGTTAGTATTACTAACACAGTGAGTCCAAAGCCTAGTTGCTGCCTACAGCTTACATAGCCACTATCTAACTAAAACGGAACCTCAGAAGTGTTTGGGAAATTCTTGATCTCACACTGAGCACACTAGAGACTTGGCCCACAACTGACTCTACTAGAATTAAATGTTAGTTTTTATGTTAACGGTATCACTACGGCCCTCTGCAAACTTTCAATGGGGCCATAAAAAACCTCACAATTATTTATATTTATTTATATTAACGTAATATTTATTCTAATGCTAAAATAAAGATGTACATTATTAACCTGGTATTTATTGCTATTTTTGTTACAAAACTTAAATAGGCTCTATATTGTCTTGGACATAATGGGTGTCTTGACTTGATAAGTCAAAAGTTGACTGCTTTAAGAAAATGCATAGAATTCTCAAATGTCAGGTTAAACTGTAAATAAAATAAAGAAACTGTAGTTATTTTTAAATGTTATTTTAAAATATACTATAAAATATATCTCATTTTAAATTTACTCCTTGGCTTTGAATGAAATAAAAAGTTTATTATTTATTATATTAATGTACCCTGTTTTTAAAATGTTTAGGTCAGTAAATTTTTTTTTTAAGAAACTAATACTTTTATTCATCAAAAATGCATTAAATTGATCAAAAATGACTTGTGAAGACATCTATAATGTTAAAAAAATTTTTTAATTTCTATTCATCAAAGAATTCTGAAAAAATGGTTTCCTCAAAAATCTTAAGCATCTGTTTCCAACGTTGATAATAATAAGAAATGTTGCATGAGCTACAAATCACAAAATCAGAATGATCATGTGACACTGAATACTGTAATGATGCTGAAAATTCAGCTTTACCAACACTGGAATAAATAAAAATTTGAATCTATTAAGATAGAAAACCGTTATTTTAAGCTCACAATAAACCCTTTTTACCGTATTTTCAATCAAATAAATCCAGTCTTGGTGACAATTTTTGCAATGATTTGATTAAATTAACCACTTAATTTACATTTACATTTATGCATTTAGCAGATGCTTTTATCCAAAGCGACTTGCATTGCATTCAAGGAACACATTAAATCAGTTCTTGCTTTCCCTGGGATCAAACCCATGACCTTGGCATTGTGAACACCAATGCTCTACTGATTGAGCTACAGGAAAGCTGTAATATCCTCTTATTATTCAAAATGTGTTATGTCATCGTTTTCATTAGTGATAGATGATAGATGTCCTTGAAATGCTGTCTTGGTAAGCAGTTTACTAGGTTTTGGATCAGAGTTACTGTTAATATTTTGTATAGTCTGAAGTTGTTTTCTCAGTTATCCAGGTCATTCTACTCATGTCTGAATATGTCTCGCTGTTGTTCAAGATGTTTTTCCTCTGTGTCTTGAGCAAGATAGAAACTTGTCCATTTGATCAGAATAAGTCAACTAAAGGGTTAATTGTTCGGCTGTCTTAATGTTACGTTCTAGCATGCCAGAAAACGGCTATTCTGCCGTTCTATGTCTTAAAAACACACTAACTTGTTCATGTTCATGCCTGTCTTGGAATGTTTAAAAAAATTGTAATTTGAGTGTACACAAAAGTCTCTATTCTTTGCTAAATGATCATTACCTCGGTTATTATAGAGAACAACTTCTGCAGAACCTCAAGCTCAATGAATGGTTGAGACACTAGCAGATATGGACAGATGTGAAGATGTAGAGATTAATGGGGATGCTCAGACAAAGAAAGGGAGGTCTCACTGGCTCTCAGCACAGTGACAGTGGGGAGAAAGACAGATGGCTATCTTTACAATGCCTAATCTTATAGGAATGTATACGTTTCTATGAAGACGCCCTCTCAGACATGAGCATGCAAATCCCTATATCGCAAGGTGTTTGCATACTTCATGTGTACCTTCATGTTCTAAACCTCTCCAACCAAAACGTTTTCAAAGGTAAAGTAAGATTGTTATATCACTTCAGACACAGTCTACTAGTTTTTTTAAAAACATTTTTCTCATTTTTTACATTTTCGTCACCTTTAAAACACATTTTTTTTTAACCATCATGTCAATGAGTGTGTCATTGTGTCAGAGCCATTATTTACATACAGATATTTCATTTGGAGGTTTTAGAACGATATGTCTTGTTCTCTCTGCATCTTGCTCTCTAAAAGGAAAAAATACCATTCTGATTTTGCGCAGAAACGGTTTCAAACTTGAATTCTTCTCAGTGAGTTGACTTTTCCTTTCCAGGAAAATGAAATAAAGCGATGTGATGACTGGATAGGAAATTACCTGCTTTACCCACAAAAATTATTTCACCTTGGTTGTTTTATAAACTAAAAAATATAAAAGTCAGTAAAATAAAATATCATCAAATAGTAACAATAACATTATGTATTTCTATTGAGATATTAGGTTATTTGAATCTTATTTGCGTTGACCTTTCTCAGTTTCACTATTATTTCCAAAAGCAAATGAGGAAACTTTTGGAACGTCACTACAGTAAATATCTGCAGTTTTATACATTTTCAACAAAAAGGGAAAAATTTTCAAGAATTTTGGCCAGGTACCAAAAAAAAGTTCTATCTTTTAATATTTATTCAGACGTTATCCAACTATTATGTGTAAGTTCCCATTAATTTTGTTCTCACTCTCTCTTTGTAAATATTTGTTGGGTGTGAATGTTTTGGACTCTGGATGTTTTATAATTTCACCTGTTGATTTCTATGCGTTTGTCAGCTTTGTGGCTAATTTATTCAACACATCTCTGTTTTAGCTCTTTCCCATTTATTCCTATAGCTGTCAGTTTTGATTGCAAACAGCAAAATATTGTGTAACTTTTCTTTATGACCATTAAGAGTCATCGAATAAAGCATTGCACATAAAAAAAGTCACCAAGTTCTGAACAACTCAGATTGAGCAAATTTAATACTTTTTTAAAATTAAATCAACAGTGAAATTGGTCAAAAATGACTACATAGCCTATACAGGTAAATATCCCTAAAGAGTTCATGCATATAATGTGTAGTGAAATTGTGTTCACTGTGAAATGTGAACATATCTATTAAAATTGCAAAAAAAAATTGGAGTTTAAGACTCTTTAAAAGTAGTTAATGTTATTAAATAATATTATTAGATATTTAAGAAAAGTGTAGCATCAAACGCTTAGTTTATCAACCGCAATGAAATCAAAGCCCTAAAATGTGACTTAAGTGTCAAGATACTGTACTTGGCCTCTGTATAAACCTACATGAGAGCAGCACTGTTGGAATATAAGCACATATAGTACTATAGATATGCCTCAAAAGTTTACTGAAAAACTGGCTCCTGTCTTTGGTTGATGTTCAAATATTTGGGTCCTGTTCTGTCCTTCTGTTAAGTTTTTTTTAAAGTACTGTACACTCATGAGATTAACCTCTGAATGGGTCTGCACACTGTAAAACCAGAGGGAAGAGGAGGAGATTGAGTTGAAGGAAGGGGGGGTCATATGTCTCTGCCAACATCAACAACAACAGCAGCATTGTTTTCGCTCGAACTGGACTGAATAAAAAAATAAAAACACTTGAATGATTATTCCTCTTCCTCCCGTAGGACGTACATTCCCCACACATCCATATTTCAGCGCTCAGCTGGGGGCTGGCCAGCTGTCCCTCTATAATCTGCTGAAGGCATATTCTCTACTGGACCCAGAGGTGGGTTACTGCCAGGGCTTGAGTTTTGTGGCTGGCGTGTTGCTGCTCCATATGAGTGAGGAGGACGCATTCTACATGCTCAAATTCCTCATGTACGACATGGGGCTTCGGAAACAATACAGACCTGATATGATCATACTGCAGGTACAGTAACATTCACATGGTCACATATACACCTAATCATCACAGTACAACACCAAGTCAATTAAACTTCAGGAATGATATAAATGTGTCCCATTTGGAAGCACAAGTTTGTAAAATTGTGCCTTGAGAGATCGTCAGGTGTGGCGCGGAAAATGGCGACTTTCTAAAGTGAAAGTGAAAGCAGATATCACCCGCACTCCTGCCGGTGCGTCGCACAAGACGATTGCTACTATTAATAACTTGTGTAATTTTTGACTAATTTTTAAGTTCGTTTGATGACCTGAAAAATTGAACTGACAAATGTGGGGAAAAAAATTCAGAAAGGGTGCAAACTCTTTTTCACACCTCTGGGTTTGACTTTGCAGTGAATTGTTTCTCTTGTTAAAGTGTTTATGGGATAGATTTTTTACTTTAGAGTGATCCCATTATCGTTTATTTTAATCATTTCATTTATTTTATTTTCAGTAATGTTACGTATATTTTTACTGCATTTAAAAATCAGATTCAAGCCAAAAAAAACAACAACAACAATCTACAGCTAAGCATGCAAAAAGAATTTGACCAGATAACTGTTGCCCAGTTAAAACAAACGTAACCATCATGGTTTTTAATGTTCATTAGGTAAGATAGATTGTTTTTGTGTGCATGTACAGTATTACACGGTATACATAAGTCTTTATATATGATAACTGGATGTTATTTGTATTCTACTGACTTCTGTTTTGCATATTCTCTCTTACTCAGATACAGATGTATCAGCTGTCTCGTCTGTTGCACGATTATCACAGAGAGCTGTACACTCATCTGGAACAATATGAGATCGGCCCGAGTCTTTACGCTGCTCCTTGGTTCCTCACTGCCTTTGCCTCACATTTCCCGCTTGGATTTGTGGCACGAGTGTTCGGTAAATGAACACACCCTCACTTACACTTTCTTACGCACACACATACACACTTGCCCAATCTAAATGAGTTCCTGAGATTACCCATTACCACAGTGTTTTTTTGTATAATGATACATTTAGCAGAAGTATTTATTTAAAACAGGGGCAGTCCCTTTGGACACATTTATTGCTCAAGGGCACTATGTTTGTAGTTGATGAAGTAAGTACAACCGACAACCCTTGGGTTTTGTTACCAGCACAGATGTTTAACCGCCAAACCACACCAGCCACAGATAAAAAGCTTATTTTATTGAAGTAAAAAGTTAAAACGAAGTCTTGTTAGATATCAGGACTCAGATCACATACCACTGTGGTAGATAGTGACGCATTAACATTTTCTCAATTTCCATAGAAGTGTTTATGAAGATAACCTAACATGTTTGGCATACTTTTTTTTGTCTCGAAGAGCACATACTCAGCAGCGCATTCTCTCTCTTTATCATAACCATATACATTCAGGTGCACACATTTTTTAAGTGCATTTACAGAAACACACACTTGGATATTAACAAAATGTTGCAAGCTAGCGTCGGGTGCCAGGTGGTTTTACAGGTTTGAAAGAATTTTTTTCATCTCGTTTTTGTTGCTTTTTGTCTCTTTTACTTGGTGCCTGCTATTGCTCATATTTTCTCAAAATCCATAAACATAAGTATTAAACACCCTGTACCGATATTTTAAATCATACGGCTTACTTTGCTGTATATGAGTCATAATAACGATTTTCACAATTTTACAAACTAAAGTTATTTTTTATTTAAATTAAGCTTTTTTATATATATATATATATATATATACATACACACACACACACACACATACATACATACATACACACACACATATACTGACACACAGATGCATATGTTAATTTATACATATTTTAAGTTAACATATTTATAATTTAATGTATACCAGTACATTTCAAGTTTCAATTCAAATCTGCCCTTCTCCATTTAAATTTTTTCTGCCTCTTTATCTTTATCTCTTTATCTTCTATGGGAACGCTGAAGTTAATTATGCATGATAATCACAATCGCTGATGCCTAGCGACTGGCGCTAACTTTGTTTTGCTTACCCACAGTTCCGTGACTGTGTGTGTTGTGTGATTATAAGGTTGAGTGTCATTGACCTTGTGGCGCACAAACTCGCATTAACCCTTATCAGTAGAACTATCTTGTGCCATCTTGAACCTCTCATTTTATTTTACACAAACTTACTTACACATTTCTGTTTACAGTCTTTTGTCTTCACACACATTCAATGCAAACACACAACTCTCAACAAATCTACTGCGGATTCTCAGTTGCAGATTTAGTTTTTTCTTAGGCAAAAACGATATTAAAATAATTAAAAAATAATAGAACATATATGAACCATTATGCTAATTAATTTGCATATATTAAATTAATTAAACATCGATAATTATAACAATATAAGATTTGAAAATAAAAGCATCGTTTTCTTTTCTCACGCTAATAACAGATATTTACATATAGCCCACATGGCAAAATAATAACGTAATCTACACAAACACCCCTATTCCAAACAAACACTTGATTCTTAAAACGGTTATATCAACAACTATTTTTATGATTTGTGTAGTTGTGCATGAGATCCAAATGAGGGACTCATAAACAGCTTATTCAGAAAACAGTACGAAATAAAAATAAATGTACTGTATATAATGCATTCAGTGATTTTAGTGAATAATGTTGAGGCAAAAGTTGCTCCGTATATTGGATATTTAATTATGCATGTTCATTTTCCCTGTATTATTTTACCTTTTGTTTATATTATATTATATCGCAATGTTACATTGGCGTATTGCACTCTAACAAAGTTGATTTCTTGATGTGAGCAACATTTCTTGAACAGTCTTTATTGATTTTATATCTTCCAGACATGCTGTTCCTTCAGGGATCAGAGGTCATCTTCAAAGTGGCCTTGAGTCTTCTTGGTAGCCATAAGCCTCTGATTCTCCAGCATGACAATTTAGAGTCAATTGTCGAGTTCATCAAAACAACCTTACCCAATCTGGGCCTTGTGCAAATGGAAAAAACAATCAATCAGGTAATGTCGGTGTCAGAGTCCACCATACCTGCATTCCAAATAGATGCACGACTCATTTAAACACATATGTGCTTACTTTCGCCACGTGTCTAGGCAGTGGCACATTTGGGTGTGGATTCTATTTGTACTTTTGTGGTGACACCATTATACGTGTCTTTCCCTACACAATCAACACATACTAGTGCTTGGGTGTGTCCCGTGTTCATCTTCATATGTGGTTTTGCATAACTACTAGTTTCATCATGAACTCGGCACAAATAATAGATGGAGTTAGTTAAGTATGGGTGTTGCTCATTGTGTCTGTGTGTGTGTGTTTTTTTGTGTGTGTTTGTCTGAAATTATTTTTACATAAAGTGTTTCTTGCAAGACAATTATCAGGAGCATTCTACTTTAACTTGAATACTTTAAATGATGCCCAACCACGTACAATGAATAGAGATGGCAGCAAGAAAATTCAACTAAAATTAAAATAAACCTAGAGTAACTACATGAACAAATGTGAAACGCATAGTGTAATATCTCTTTCACTTTTACTCTAGCAAGGAGAGTCAGTAAGCAAGCACATTTTTACATTCTTGGGACTTCTTGTAGGGATTGGTAAATACATTTTTGAGTAGATGCATAAATGAAATAACCTACAAAAGTGGTTAATGTGGTCTGTGTGCTGTATTACATATCTTCCAAGACCATATGATTGCTGTGTGAGGACCAGAACGACTTATACACAATTATCTGATGAATATCTTTCTTAAGTAAAGGATAATGATAAATAATGATGAATTTAATTGTAACTAATCAAAATCAGTATAGAATGAGGATCTTTTTTAAATGTTGAAATGTATCTACTTCATATTTAAAATTATACATGCATGTGTGTGTGTGTGTGTGTGTGTGTGTGTGTGTTTGGTGTCAAGGAAGAGTGTCGGAGTCATTTTTGAGACCTAAGCAGCAGTTGTGAAGAGCTCACACATACAAACACAGAAAGAAACATGCTTTGGCTTGCCCATCTTTGACGTGCTCATCTTGTATATTTGTACATGTCTTTGTGTAGGTGTCTGAGATGGATATCAGTAAGCAGCTGCAGGCCTATGAGGTGGAATATCATGTTCTTCAGGACGAGCTTTTGGATGGTCCCTCCACTCTCAGCCAATCACAGCGAGTGGCCCAGTTGGAGAAGACCAATGGAAGCCTCCGACAGCAAAACTTAGACCTTCTAGAGGAGCTGCAGGTGCCTCATGTTAACACAAGAAAATTTTTATATATTTGAATTTACGTAGATGAAAGGCATATTCGGATCTTATCTAAATTGTCAGCATTAACTTTGAAACTTTTGGTGTTTTTAATTTTGTTTTATTGATTCAGCTATTTAAATTAAGCATCAGATGTAGTGTGAATAGATTCCTTGCAAAAAAAATATTTCTGAATATTTTATACTTTTAGTTTTTCCGTTGCATTTGACTTAACCGGTCATTATCAACTTCCATCAGGTTGCCCACGCTAAGATCAGGTGGCTGGAGACTCGTGTGGACGGCCTGGTGAATCGAGAGTCTGAGCTACAGTCGGAGGTAAAGACTCTCCAGCAGGAACAGACAGAGCTACAGCAGACTGTATCCAAACTCGGAGATCTCCTCAGGAGTCTGGGTATAAACAGCCCTTCCCCTGACCAAGACAACCTCACAAGCAACAACCAATAACCAGTGAGGAACCCGATTCTCTTCTTTATAAACACTCAACTGTCATCACCAGTTCTGCTATCAAGCTCCTGTAAATATCACCTCTGTCATAATCCTGTTGCCTCTGTCGTCCTCTAGACAAGGACAAGCCATCTTAGTGGAGTTGGACAGGGTTGGGCTTTCAGAGCCCTGAATTTCCCTCACCTGAGATGATCTTGGAGATCTTATCTTGGTTTTTCTCACAAGAACTGATCAAACAACCTAAAAGATCAAAGCATTAAACGGCTCAAAAGAACAGCTGTGATGCCTCTCTTTCTGGTTCTTAAAGCTTTCATGACTGGCTTTTACTTTATGGACAGAAAAGTTTTTGGTTACTATTTTTTGATAGACACTCCCTGCTGTTGTTTTTGTGTTTTTAACAGGGGCAATGACTCCAACAAAGCCTCTTTAAGGTATGTTTGATTGGCGTTCAGACATTTGATTGACAGTTCCCCAGAAAGCACTGAACAGCACTCTGAAAGGCTATGGATACATGCACTCTTGCTGTGCAGTTTCATTTTTGCACCCTGTTCTTATTTTGTGTGTATGTTTGTGTGTAAGCATGTGTGTATGTGGCAATCAACCATTAAATTCCAGTGCAATATTAACTGAAAAAGACAACACTCCAGTACACTGTAAACATGCACAATCTTCTGTTTTAACAGAAACCAAAGAGGAGCTTCAAAATCTAAGTGCACTTGCATAAACAGAGAAATAGGTTTCATAATTTTTTTTTCCCCCTTCTGAGGCTCAAACCGAATGCTGCCAATTTTCTCAGATTACCCAGAAATCAATTGCACTCAATAGAAAATCCCAACTCCCACATGTCAAAGTAACATTAAAAACCATTCAAGCAACATACAGTCCCTTTCATTATTACTTGCAAATTCTCAAATAAGCTCAGTATCCATCACATTGTACATGTATTTTGGATAGTTTGTGTTTTCCAATGATGATGTTTTTAGCTACTTGGCTCCACTGCTGTTAACATGGTACCCAAATCCAAAGACCTTGATGATTTTTTTAACACTTTCTCTGCAAAAAAAAAAGTCAGGTGCTTTTATACTTGTTATATTTGTATGTGTTTGTCTGAACACATTGTACGCGCGTGTCTGTTTTAAACGAGTTTTGTATTTGAGCGTGAAATATTTTGGCAGGTGGAAATACGTTGGAAGAAAGGTTGTGAGTGAATGAGGAAAGAAAAGTTTCATCTTGCTTCATTTGCGTGACAATATGCCCTTACCTTTTGACCTCTTGTTCTTTTCTGGAGAATTCCATTTGTGTTTCTCAGTGTTGGAAAGACAGGGACACTGTTAAAACGTCATTCTTGATGAAGTGCTTTATTTTTATTGGTTTTTATTAAGAGTATTATTCTTATGACATTAAAATGCGCTAAATTAATTGATTGTGAGTTATGTTGATTTAGTGGATGTACATCGTTGGTTTCATTTTGTTTGTGTGTGTGTGTTTCGCTCCTAAGAGCAATTCCATTTTATGCAAGTACCTGTACCGGTAATAGTATCTGTCGAAGCTTTTCTGTAAGTTAAATACTCCACATACTTCTGCTTGTTAAAGTGAAATCAAGTTTACAGTTCGCCGGAATTACCTTTTTTTTTCAATGCTTGTAAGACGCTTGAAGAAATGAATCCATTTGTAAAACGCCATTTTATACATGCAACATATTTTGCTTTAATAATTTAATACCATTAAACAAAGGCATCAGTAAACTATAATAGAAAGTTTAGTAATTTGAGTGATTCTGAGGAAGTAAAGTAGATGATGAACTTAACATCTAATCTCTAAACATTCATGAACAAAACTATTCAAATTATCCAAGTCAAATTTTTCACAGAATATTTTATTCCTTGGACCCTGATGTTTGGTTTTCACTTTACCACTGCTTTCTTCAAATTACACCAAATATTTGCAATGAGATTTAAATCTGAACACTACTGGCCAAGAAAGTTATACGTCTCATCCCTGAACCAAGTTGAAGTAGATTAGGATGTATACTTGGGGATGTCCTGCAGGAAAGTCCATTGATCCTCAAGCTTCAGTCTCTGCACTGAAGGCGTTGCCATCTCTGCAGAAATGGCTTGATGCTTCAAAGAATTCATGATGTCCTTCATACAGTCAGGATTTCCACTTCCTGAAACAGCAAAGCACACCCACAGACTGGACCGAGTCCACGTTTGACCAAAGAGCTCACGTTTGACCAAAGAGCTCTTCCTCTCATAAGCTTAGCCTTTTTTGCACTGATCCATGGGTGAAGAAAGTTCTAGTTTGGTCGCATCATTTCATAAAACATTTTTCCTGAACTCCGCAAGTGTATTCAAATGGATTTTAGTATATTCAAGTCAGCCTTTTATGTTCTTCGTGGTGAAGAGTTGCATTGGACAAGATGTCCGAACACGAAGACCATATTTGTCTAGTGTTGTGCTTATAATCTGTTTTGAATTTTTTTTTAATTTTCTGGTCATCTTGCGTGTCTTTTGGAATAAATTGATGGGTTTTCCTCAGCAGCTCTGATGAACCATTTTCAGCTGTCTCTAGGAACTGTTTTGGAAATCTTCTTTTACCAATAGGCTTTAATGGATTAAAACTGTTCTCTGTAGATTTTATGAGAGTTCTTGGCCATGTTTTCTACTCAACTTTAACATAACCGTGGAATAAATATGTATACAAAAAAATGTAGTTTCCAAAGGCTAAAGTGTATTTTACAATTTTGTTCCATACCATATAAACAAGTGAAACAAAACAGTGTGTTGAATAGGGATTGGATAATTATGACATACATAGCATTATTACCAAAAAAATATTGCAACTCAAAACCATGACATTATATATTAACATCACTTTTAATTTGGCACTAACTGTTACAGATGTTACATTTGTAAATTATTGTTATTATCACAGTCTACAGGAAGTTATGTGTGTGTTTATATGAAAGTGTGTGTTATTTCACAATATTTACTCATTATTTAAGTGGATTTATTTACATTTCTGCATTTTGTCAGATGCTTTTCTCCTAATTGAAATTTCAGTTTTAACATTCCCTGGCAATTGAACCCTTGACTTTGTTGTTGCTTGTCCCTTGCTTTAGTTTGACCGAATATAAAATTGAAATTAATATTTTGCTAAGTTTTTATTATTAATGTTGACAAGCCTGTAATAATGACAGTGTCCAGTAAACTATCAGATTTGTCAACGATAAACTGCTACATCAGTGATCATTAGTGTTTCTTAAACTACAGTGGTGTGAAAGTGTTTGCCCCTTCCTGAATTTTTTTTTTTTTTTTTTTTTTTTTTTTTTGCATGTTCGTCATATGACATTCAGATCATAAAACAAATTTAAATATTGGTCAAGGATAACACAAAATGCAGTTTTTAAATGAAGGTTGTTATTATTAAGGGAAAACAAGTTCCAAGCTTACATGGCCCTGTGTGAAAATTGTCCCCTAAATCTAATAACTGGTTAGGCTATCCTTAGCAGCAACAACTGCAATCAAACATTTGTGATAACTTGCAATGAGTCTTTCACAGCACTGTGAAGGAATTATGACCCTCTCATCTTTGCAGAATTGTTGTAATTCAGCCATATTGGATGGTTTTCGAGGATGAACTGCCTTTTTAAGGTCATGCCACAGCATCTCAAAAGGATTCAGGTCAGAACTTTGAATAGGTCACTCCAATGCCTTCAGTTTGTTTTTCTTCAACCATTCAGAGATAGACTTGCTAGTGTTTTGTATTATTGTCCTGCTGCAGATCCCAAGTTCACTTCAACTTAAGGTCACAAACAGATGATGAGGATTTTTTGATAGACAGCAGAATTCATGGCCCCATTTATTAAGAGCAAGTCTTCCTGGTCCTGAAGCAGCAAAACAGCCCCAGACCATTACACTACCACCACCATATTTAACTTTTGGTATGATGTTCTTTTACTGAAATGTGGTGTTACTTTTACGCCAGATTTGATGGGACACACACCTTCCAAGAAGTTCTACTTTTGTTTCATCAGTCCACAGAATATTTTCCCAAACGTCTTGTTTTCTGGCAAAAATGAGACGAGCCTTAATGTTCTTTTGCTCAGCAGTAGTTTTTGTCTTGGAACGCTCTCATGCAGACCATCTTTGACCAGTCTCTTTCTTATGTTGGAGTCATGAATACTAACCTTAACTCAGGCAAGTGAGACCTGCAGTTCTTTGGGTGTTGATGTGGGGTCTTTTGTGACCTCTTCAATGATTCATCACTGCTCTATTTGGATAATTTTGGTCAGTCGGCCAATCCTGTGAAGGTTTACCACTTTTTCATGTTTTCACCATTTGTGGATAATAGTTTTCAGTAGTTTGCTGGAATCCCAAAGCTTTAAAAATGGCTTTGTAACCTTTTCCATACTGATAGAACTCAGTACTGATATTACTTTCTCATTTGTTCCTGAATTTCTCTGGATCTCTTCATGATGTCTAGCTTTTGAAGATCTTTTGGTCTACTTCACTTGTCAGGCAGGTTTTATAAAAGTAGGTTCTATTTAAGTGATTGAGAACAGGTGTGGCAGTAATAAGGCCTGGGTGTGGCTAGAGAAATTGAACTCAGATGAGATAAACCACAGTACTTATGTTTTAACACCTTTTCACACAGGGCCATGTAGGTTTGGATTTTGTTTTCCCTTAATAATGACAACCTTTATTTAAAAACTGCATTTTGTGTTTACTTGTTATCTTTTACTAATATTTAAATTTGTTTGATGATCTGAAACATTTAAGTGTGACAAACATGCAAAAATAAAAAAAATGAAATCAAGAAAGGGGCAAACACTGATTCATAATTCTTTAGTGAAAGTTTCTGCATGAAAATAATTAGAATTGAAAACAAATTGATGCTTTCAGTGCAAACTTCTGGATATTGACTCCCAGCATAGATTTTCGTGGGGTGTTTGTTCCTGGGTGTATGTTTATTTGCTTAATTTTAATAACGGATACATACGTGTGTGTGTATGTATATGTATGAATATGTAAATTGCAATTTCTTTACACTTAAGATTAATTGGCAGATTTAGCTAATATTGTTACATGCTATTAATAGCTTAAAATCTATTGAAGAAATTGCTTTCATCGTGCGTTTGTGTTTGTCTAATTGATTGCCTAATTGCTGCACAACATTCATTGGCGTTCATCAAACATTTCTTAAACCATGAGAAAATACATTGTGTGTTAACTTAAGCCCCGAATCTGTGTGATGCATAATAGCCCAGTACGTTCAAATCCTGTACCTATGATCAAAGTCAAAAAGGCACATTACTTAACAGCTGGGTGTTTTGATGCTTCCCCCCAAAGTCCGTTTTATAAGTTAATTTGTGATGAAACTGCCCTATAGTGTGTAAGACTAGGTGTAGCAATACAATTCGATTTTTCACAATCATGTTAAATGAGATGAAATTCTTTCTCAGATTAACTGCTGTAGAGTCTGTTCCTCAGCTGTCATGATTCATGAACTGCCATGAACTGTGAGAGTCTTTTCTTGCCAACATTTCAGGTAAGTGCCAGTTAAGCTCAGTTTAACCATCCATAATACATTCAGAACAAAATGCCCAGGCACACACACACACAAATCCTCCCACTTACTTTCTCACCCATCTTTAATTTCACTTAAATCTAGCTGTTTGTGCAATAGCTGAAATGCTTTTTTTATCTACAAAAGAGGCGTCAGACTTATTACTGGTAAAAACCACCATTCTGTTGTTCTGCTTCCTCATGCCCTTTCTTTTTCTTGTACTTTTCTCTACTGTTCTTCCACTTGGCATTTGTGATTTGTAGTTTTTACCAACTTGTGATTTTGAATAAATGCATATATCTTGTGTACATTGTCCATTTTAAATTCATGTTAAAGTAGTTAACGAATTAAACCTTATTCTAAAGTGTTCAAAAAGGATAGTAATAGAAAAACGCATTATCAAGCACCACTAACTATTTATCAGAAGTATTTACATTTGATTTGTTTTCTGCTTAAGATAAACGCATTAAAACTATTTGACAAATTTATTTTAGGACCACACGAGGAGGGCAGAGAAACACACACACTCATATGGGATGGTCAGGAAACAATCTGCCCTGCCTATAAGCTCCATGTGCACAGAGGAAATGTAGCCCAGGACAGCATCTGAACACACACATACACACACACACACCAACTTTGCTCTTAGAGACACACCCAAACCTCCCTGGTCTTATTTCAGTCTATCCTGAGGAGGCCCTGTAGTCAAAAACACTGTATGGCGATTTGGGACATTGAGGTCACATCCGAAAATGTGGCAAATGACCCATTTGGTGACCCATCCCTCCCTTTTCTTTCTCCCTTTCCTTCTTTTTTTAATTCTCCTGTGTCTGATGCAATGCAGTGTTCATTGATTCCAACCCCAAATGTTCACGTTCATCCGTTGTTTCGAGTGCAACACTTGACAAAATATTCCTGGCAAAAGACGGATTAAAGTAATACGAATACAAATATTTCACTATTACTTTACATACAGATTGAAATGCCTAATAAATCTTTTCCCTCAACGTATAGGCTGCTCATTTTTAAAAGCGTTGTCATCTTTTTGTATAGAGCTTACATTGTTCTAAAAACTGAAAGCGCAAGTAAACGATATAAAACGAGCACAGGCAAAAGTCGTCTTTTGATTGTGGGAGTTGTATGGAATGTTTAGTTAGCTAGTTACTGTGCATTGCTTTTGTTGACCTCAATGAGTCGTAATATTTCTTATGTTATCAACCACCATGCATAATTTATGCAAACATCTCAGGGTGTGGTGTTTTATTCCTTTCTATTCAAAATAAAATTGCTTTGAAAGCAAGAACTGATTCTAAATCGCTTTGGGTAAAAGCATCTGCCAAATCCGTAAATGTACATATGAATTGACCCCAAACTTTTAAATGGTTGTGTATTTTATTTCTTTCTTTTGGACAACTGTTGGTTACACTTTGTTTTAAGGTGTCTTTGTTACACTGTAATTATACATTTAAGTAAGGAGTAATATTAAATAACTGTACTAATTCAAAGATTAGGATTAGGGTTACTTGTAATTATTCATGATTTATTGTTATTACTATAGTAACTATGCGTAACATATGTAACAACGACGCTGTAAAGTGTCACACATATTTTATCATTAGATAATGCAGAGCTAGAGCTACCAGGTCAAGAAAATATGATCATATACTGTAATTACAAGTTTCTTCATCCACACCCTCAAGTTGTTCCAGTCCTGTACAAGTTTCTTTTTTTTGTTGAACAGTTACAGCAGTCATTGACTTCCATAGTAGGAAATCAAATACTGTGGAAGTCAAAGGCTTGCATCACATTTTTACCAGGTCACTCTGATTTTGGTAAGTAAGACATGTTCCTGGATCAAAATATTTAGTTGAAAAACATTCTTGTGCGAACATGTAATCTTAACCCTATCCCTCCCCTTAAACCTAAGCCTACCCATATGTTCTCCCTAAAATCAGAGGAAAATGATGTTGAATAACACTGATGTAGAAGCACTTTACCCTGATTGTTAGACTAAAAGGTGACATAAACTGTAAACTTGTCTCTGATTGGTTGATTGGAATGTTGTTCCAGGTTATCAACATTCTTTAAATTTTATTTTGCATTCAAAAAAAGGAAAAAACTCATACAGGTTCAGAACAACGTGAGGATGAGCAAATGATGAATCATCTTTGGGTGAACTATCCCTTTAAGGTCACAAAAGTAGCACCTAGTTCCTCTAAAGGCCAATTCGCATTGTGCCAACAGACGGCAAAAGGCACTTTGTCGGGTTTGGTTGGATCAGTGCGCTTACCCCTGTCAGAGTCTGTTGCCATCTTTCTGAGCCTTTGTGTGAGAACTGATGTGGTGTAATCTGGTGACTGTCGGCATTGATGCAGTTTAGGAAAACTCTAGAATAGCCTCCTGATATTGTTCAATGCCCAGACACACTCTCCCACTTTTAATCTAGATGAAAGACACATCTCTCTCGCCACATTTTCACATAATGCATCTCAGAACCTTACGCATCTCATGATCAAATGCGAATGACTAACTCTTTCTTGAATTTTATGGACAGCAGCTACTCTAATTATTTTCTATTTGCTTTTTGTTTGGGATGGGCATGCGAGATTACGTCAGCTCCAGTTTGGATCCAGCCAATTAGGAAGACTTTAGATGACCCAAGATCGGTGAAGAGATGACGCCAACCCCTGTGAGAACTTCAGATGTGAACTCTGAATCCACATACTCTTTATGAGATGATGGATCAGTTTCTGCCTAAATGAAAACATGATGTTAGCTAACTGCATGATTTGTATCATGTAGTTAGAACTGTGCATTTTTGACATGTGGACAGTGTCATTTCTGAAAACAGAATACTCAAAATTGTAATATCTTTTGTGTTTTCAGGTTTTATGGGGATTTTCAATCGACAATGATTTGTATACTGTGCAAACTGTATATTCTATCAACTTACACTAACCCTAGCCATCACAGAAAATGTTAAAATTTTACAAATTTCCAAAAAACATAGTTTAGTATGATTTATAAGCCGTTTTCCTCATGGGGACCAAAAAATGTCTCAACACAGACAAGATTTTTGGGCTTTGCCATCTTTGTGGGAACATTGTGTCCTCATAACGTAAGGGTTTACCTGGACTACACGCGCACACACATGCGCGTGCACACACACACACACACACACACACACAGACTCTGACTCTCTCTCTCTCTCACACACACTCACACACACACACACACACACACACACACACACACACACACACATACACACAAAAACACAAACATTTTCTATGCAATGTGATTGTTTTGGTTTTTCTCAGTGCTGACACTCACACTCACACACACAAGCACACACAACACACAAACATTTTCTATGCAATGTGATTGTTTTGGTTTTTCTCATTGCTTCTTATTTGATTGTTGAAATGTAAGATCACTTTTTTCATTAACAATCACTGTAACGCTTCCCTGGATTAACTGATTCATTATGTTTAGTACACATTTTGTGCCCATAGTAACCATCATGCCTTGGGTGAACTGAAGGATTCACTCAAACAGAAACCAGAGTTGAATAATACAGGCATATGCCAGTATTTCTAGTAAAACTGGCATAATCTGCTTTTGGAAATCAGCATGCACAATTGGAATATATTGCTTAATTTGCAGATTCTGACTGATCCAAAGTGGCAAAGCGACCACTTTTTTTTACTACATGACCCACATTCCGAATATTTGGGTAATAGCCAAGCCAGTCAAGTTGCCATCTATTTTCCTTCCCTATTGTTTTTGCTCTGTTTTTGTGATTGGCAATGGCAACCAGATGATACGAGACTCTTTCCGTCTTGTTTAGTGCATACAGTATTTATAGCTTTGTTAAATATTTGTGCTATAGCCCGCAGACTGATGAGTTCATTTGAACAGAATGTATACAGTTCATGGAATGAATATACAGCTCACAATAACGTTAATTGTGCAATATCTACTTAGAGATTGGTTTTCAATCACACCTCAGTAATGATTGCTTCCCACAAGATACTTTGCCCATCAGGGACTGGAGCGTGTTCGTACAGAGGGTCTAAAAAAAATGAACATGACGGTGAAGAAAGTGCTTCTCAGGAATGGTGTTATACGTATATTTATTATTGTTATTAACTATATATTTTTACGATTTAATTTAAGAACAATATAGCTTTTTTCTGTGGTTGATTCTTAATCTATTATCCGTCAAAGCCATAAACTCTAAAACAGTTTGAAATTCAAGTCAAACTTTCTCTTAGCTGTCTTTAACTACACTAGTAGTTACATTAAAAATAATAGGAACAATGTACTGACAATGTTCATGCAAAACACCTTTGCTGCTATGAGGTGTATGGGTAAAGTTAGGGACAGGTTTGCTGGAATGGTTATGTTTAAGGAGCTGTTGTTTAAGGAGTAAGGAAAGGGTCAGCTGTGTAATTATAGATGCAATTACATACAGGTATACACTCACCTAAAGGATTATTAGGAACACCTGTTCAATTTCTCATTAATGCAATTATCTAATCAACCAATAACATGGCAGTTGCTTCAATGCATTTAGGGGTTGATCCTAGTCAAGACAATCTCCTGAACTCCAAACCGAATGTCAGAATGGGAAAGAAAGGTGATTTAAGCAATTTTGAGTGTGGCATGGTTGTTGGTGCCAGACGGGCCAGTCTGAGTATTTCTCAATCTACTCAGTTTCTAGGGTTTACAAAGAATGGTGTGAAAAGGGAAAACATCCAGTATGTGGCAGTCCTGTGGGCGAAAATGCCTTGTTGATGCTAGAGGTCAGAGGAGAATGGGCCGACTGTTTCAAGAGCAACTTTGACTTAAATAACCACTCGTTACAACTCAGGTATGTAGCAGAGCATTTGTGAAGCCACAACACGCACAACCTTGAGGGTAAAATAGGCTACAATTTGCACAAGCTCACCAAAATTGGACAGTTGAAGACTGGAAAAATGTTGCCTGGTCTGATGAGTCTCGATTTCTGTTGAGACATTCAGATGGTAGAGTCAGAATTTGACGTAAACTGAATGAGAACATGGATCCATCATGCCTTGTTACCACCGTGCAGGCTGGTGGTGGTGGTGTAATGGTGTGGGGGATGTTTTCTTGGCACACTTTTAGGCCCCTTAGTGCCAATTAGGCATCGTTTAAATGCCATGCCCTACCTGAGCATTGTTTCTGACCATGTCCATCCCTTCATGACCACCATGTACCCATCCTCTGATGCCACTTCCAGCAGGATAATGAGCCATGTCACAAAGCTCGAATCATTTCAAATTGGTTTCTTGAACATGACAATGAGTTCACTGTACTAAAATGGCCCCACAGTCACCAGATCTCAACTCAATAGAGCAACTTTGGGATGTGGTGGAACGGGAGCTTCGTGCCCTGGATGTGCATCCCACAAATCTCCATCAACTGCAAGATGCTATCCTATCAATATGGGCCAACATTTCTAAAGAATGCTTTCAGCACCTTGTTGAATCAATGCCATGTAGAATTAAAGCAGTTAGGCGAAAGGGGGTCAAACACAGTATTAGTATGGTGTTCCTAATAATCCTTTAGGTGAGTGTGTGCATATTTTTAAATAAAAGTACAATGCAAAAATATGAACAGTGGTGGTCAGAATTGTTGACACACCTGGTCAATTTGATCAAATAAATCTTCATTTTCTCCTATAACACTTGATGAGGTTGGAGAACACCTGACAAAAGATCGGAGACCACTCCTCCATACAGAATCTCTCCAAATCCTTCAGATTCCCAGCTCCATGTTGATGCTTCTCCTCTTCAGTTCACTTGTCAGGGTTTAGGGACAGTGATGGCAGAAGCTTCATGTTGTGCTTAGTGACACATTTTTGTGATGATTTTGATGGGTTTTTTTTTTGGATCATTGTCCTGATGGAATATCCAACCATGGCCCATTATAAGATTTCTAGCAGAGGCCGTCAGGTTTTGAGTTTTTACTAGAATCCATGAACAAAATGTCCAGGACCTCCAGCAAAAAATAGGCCCTCAACATTAAAGTTCCAGCAATATATTTGAATTGGAATACATATGAAGGTCCAGTTGTGTTTGACAACTGAAAATGCTTTTTCTTGAAACGCTTCCAAACAACATGTGTGATGTAGGGGTTGTTTGATATTTTCTTTTTCTTTTTTAGGCGTTCTGACCCACTCTCTGCATTTCGCCATCTGTGATCCTTGGAGAGTCCTTGGCCGCATAAACTTTCCTCCTCACTATGCATTGAAACAATTTAGCAAAAGCCATATAGCTAGACAATTTCATGTGCCTAATCACCCTGATGTACTAAAGAAATTAAATAATAATGGATTATACTTCAGAGATATTTTATTCTAGGGATGCCAATGATTGTGGCCAACATGTTTTAGAGAAAAACTTTTATTTCATAGTGTGGTACCCCCCCCCCCCCCCCACACACACACACACACTCACACATTTTCACACTTTAACTTCAATGAAAGGTTAGAGTTTTGCTCGATGAGGTAAACATTAATGCAACTATGACACAATAAAGACAACGTTTAAACCAAACAGTCAAAAATCTTTGATGACTGAAAGTACAGTGCAAAGACAAATGCTGAACTCTACACACAAACACAGAACCTATTGATACTTTCTCTGGAAGTCACACCTTTACTAGTGTCTGTTTATATCACATCAATCACCATGGGGATAATTACTCACAAGTGTCATGCTATTAACTTGTCAAAACTTGACAACTTTTTTCTTACACACACACACACACACACACACACACACACACACACACACACACACACACACACACACACACACACACACACACACACACACACACACACACACACACACACACACACACACACACACACACACACACACACACACACACACACACACACACACACACACACACACACACACACACACACACACACACACACACACACACATATACACACACATATATATTGGCTATATACAGCTGAAAACTCATCTCTTCCATGAGGACCTAACATTACATACACACATACACACACACACACACACACACACACACACACACAAAATGCTTTCACTTTCCTTTAGACTCTTTATTCTCCAGGTTTATACAACTTCAAGCAATATTTGAAACTTTGTATTGTAAGCATTCTTGTGTACTTTTGACTCGTCAGTATGAATCTTGTTCTGTATTGCTCAAGTTGTAAATCACTTTGGATAAAAGCGTCTGCTAAATAAATAAATGTAAAATGTATCAAAGCATTTAACATTTATGCATTTGACAGACGCCTTTATCCAAAGTGACTTACATTGCATTCAAGCATATTTTGATGTGGATATTATTTTTTTTTAGAAAAATAATTTCTTGCTTGTAGTTAGTTTTTTAAATTTAGATTTAAATACTACAGTATTTTATAATATAAATGGTTAGATTTGTGTATATAATATAGAAATAAATAAAATAATAGTTGGTTGTGTAATGACTCATGCCTTTTCATCTTGGTGAGTGACAAATGTACTTTATGTGTTTGTCAGGCAATCCTAAAGTATGTTAACCAGGAGCTCATGTTCACAGAGGCAATTGACTTGAGATAGACCTCCTCTTCTCTTCCCAGGAGGTTCTTATTCTTCAGAAAGGGTGTTGGGTGTGGTCCAGGCTTTATCATAGCTGTCTTCAATAACCTTTTAAAGGCTAAGTATTGCTTAAGGGATGGGTTTTGGTCTGGTCTTGGCCACGCGCAGCACTATACATGAAACCAGAGCCGTATTTGTGAAATATTTCAAAATAATAAATATCAGCTGTCATTTCTAGTGCTCAGCCTGTCATAACAGCCTGTTAAACCTTTTGTGTACATGCTTTAAAGTGACAGATATAACTTTTTAACCTGTATTTTGCTAAGAGCGACCCTCTGAAGTTCTATCTGTCCTAAGAAGAACATGTGACAGAAAGTTGAGAAGTAGAAGCAAAATATATTGAATAGTTGTAGAACGTTAAACCAGAAGGAGAGTTTGTAAAACAGTTTGCTGGCTAATTATGATATAATGTAAAAATTCTTAACATCTTTACACAAAACAGCAGTTGTCACACCCAACAAATAATTATTTGGCCTGAATCTTTGAACCAAATGAGGACAACACAATACCATTCCATTTGCATGACACAAATTGTTCATCATTTTTTATGAATTCTTACCGCTGGCAAACTAACGTGGTTTAAAAATGCAAAGGTGAGATGAAGTTTCATTTCAGGGTTTATAAACAAATGCCGTTCTCTCCTGGGGGCATCACTTTGCACCCAACCCTCTTAAGTGACAATTCCTACGCAATTACTCATTTTAATACACCATGTGTTGATAACTAAAGGTTTAACCAGAGGCCATAATGCTAAAGGTGCAGATCCATTTCTTTCATTAAATTATAACAGGTGATCTGTTTCACCTAAAAACATTAAGATACTGTAGATCAAGCAAATTGAAACTAAAGGGTTTGCCTGCACACACACACACACACACACACACAAATTCCATATTTTATAAGGACTTTCCATAAACATGAAGATTTTTATGCTGTACAAATTGCACATTATGTCCCCTAAACATTCTGAATTTGTACATAAAAAAACATAATTTATAATTTATAATCTGTTTTCCTCATGGAGACCAATTTGAATCTACTTGATTCATATGATATTTAACACGATGCATTCAGAAATATAATTCTTTAAACTTTCTTTAAACACAAGTGTAGAATGTTCAGAATACAACAAGAGACCTTGCATTGTCTCTCTCCAGAGAACCAAAAGAAGAAAAACACATCCCTTAACCAAGCGTCAGTGCCAAATAATTTTTGCACATTGTTCTATAAGACAGAACTAGCTTTATTTGACACATTATGATTTAACTTTTCTACGTATGTACTCCAATCACTTGTGGTCTTCTTAAATTATAAAAGAATCCATGAAAATTGGCCACACATCATAATCTCTTCATTGTGAGTGCCTTATTTTGAATCTATTTATTGTAATAAAACAATTGATCTATTTCCCTTTTTAAGGAATTAAAAATCTATTATTTTTAAGCAAACCCAGTCGAGGACTTTCTGTAAAACTATTTGAAACTTTATGTATTAAAAAAAGCACTCTACTAATAAATTTAAATTGACTATTATCAATCAAACAAACAAAAAACAGCAATCATAAAAATATAAATATAAACTACACTGTTAACTGGCGTATCGTCATGTAAAATCCTTGCATTTTATTTATTTGTCACCACCTTTTTTCTGGTCTTCTCATTTTCTTCTTCTTCTTTTTTCCAACATCATCTCTGCCGTGGGGGTTTTATACATTTCAACAGAACATTCCACTGTGCTTGTTTTACCGAAAAAATAATGTGGGTGTTTGGTTTCATAGTGTATATGTCTGCTAAACATGTATGAGCTTGTGGATGCATGTGTGTTTGTTCAGGTATACTGTATGTTTATATTGTTTCAATATAATTGGTTGATTTTTCTAAACAAAATATTCACTTATTTATTAGTGTATTTAATTTATGAGCTTCCTCAGATTCCTCAGAAACAGCTGAAAATTACCTGGAAAAGATGGTGAATATTATTGGAATCTTTCTTAGTATGTGTTGAAGGCATTTTATTGTATTGTTGTTGGATCTCGAGAAAGACAGTTTTATTGTTCACAAAGCCCTGAATGAGATAAGATAAGTGCAAATGTTCCATTCTCCATGACATCATGAGATCAATTCTCATTGGCTGGAAGAAATGAGTCTATGATGACCTCATGCTCTTAGTGAGATCATGCTTAAAATAACTTTCTAAAAATATTGTAACATTCTATTTTGGGCTCTCAGAAGGTGTAAAGTAATTAGTTAACTAATTTTAAGAGTGGTTAACTTTTACTTTTTTTTAAATTTATTGGATGGTGTAAACCAGATGAAAGCACAGTCTTTATGGATTTTTACTTTCTTTTCTACAACCGATCTTTGCCTAACTTGACTGACCTGAAAATATTTTCGACAAGCAAAATGACGTCATTCGCTATTGTTTCACTAATTGATCATTGAAAAACAGGCTGTCACACAATTAGCAGAATTCTGAAAATCCTGCTGTGGCTATAGCCTACATATATATGTGTGTGTATGTGTGTGTGTATATATATATATATATATATATGTATATATATATATACATATAAAATATTAGATTCATAAAAATATACACTTGAATCCATGAACATATCATACCACAGCATTGCAGAAAGTAGGCAAAAGCACAGTCGTTTGTACAATAATGAATAAATGCATGCAAACAAACTTGTATGCCTGGAGTTTTGCCAATACCACTTCCACACCCCTAACTGCCAAAAGCAAAAGAAAATAAATTCACGGTTGTGCAGTATTGGTATTGCAGGTGTTTGCGAAATAGAGATAGAGAGGTGTGGGTGAGAAGGTGAGAGTGTTGGGGGCGAGAGCGATTCTGCTAAAGGTCTGGTAATCTGAAAGGCTTGTTTTGTTATTACGGGTAAATAGACTCAAGTTGGGTTTGGGCGTCATCTGGTTATTGTACGTGATATGTTATTGTTGCTAATGACTTGGCATAACTCCATTATTACTGGCAATAATATTAATATGTGTTAATATACTTTCACTGCATCATTGTAGTTTATATATATAGAGAGAGAGAGGGGGAGAGAGAGAGAGAGAGAGAGAGAGAGAGAGAGAGAGAGAGGCCTATTAGAAATAAAATGATAAAAAAGTAGCTTTAATGAACTTGAACCTAACCCTCAGTTTTCTGTATGCACCTTTTATCAGCTTAATCAGATATTTAACAGTAAGAAGTGTATAATTTTCAATTATGTAAGTCATTTGACTTCTTCCATTGATGCAGAACTGGCGACCTTTATCCAAGCGCGTTCTTTGAAACTCTGTGAGGCGTGTCTTGTCAGGAAAGGAAAGAGGAGAGATAGAGAGAGACAAACAGAGAAGGAAGGAAAGGGCGGAGAGGGAGAGGCAGGCAGGCAGGCGCACACACACACACACACACACCCAGCCCTTTCTCTCCTTTTCTGCCCCCTCCTGTCTCCGGCCGCGCGGATCTGGAGCTAAGAGCCCGCCCGTGAGCGCGCCCCACCCTCACCTCCCGCGAGCGCCCTCCCGCCCGGCCTTCATCATGTGATAGAGGCTACATTCACTCAGGGCACTTTAAACGCTTCGACAAGAAGTAGTTTCGCAACACTCGGGATAGTTTTTCGGCGTCTGCCTCAATGTAAGTGTGTCATTTGGATGTGTTTCATGCTATCGTGATTCGGGTTTTTGTTGTCGTCTGCGGTCCTTCATAACAGCGCACTTTTAACTTGAGGAATATTTGACATGTAAGTTACTATCTTTATTAAATACCATCCTCTGTCTTCAGCCTTCAAACCATTCTGTTGCTTCTGTTGTTGTAAACTAACATTTTAGTCCATCTTTTACACGTTTTTTATTTGAATACGTTCATAATATTTAATTAAACAAAATATTAACAAGTATGAATAAGTATGACTTGTGTGCATGTGGTCTATTTCAGTTTCTTCTGTCTTTTTAGAAAGTGCACTTTTATATAATAGTTATAACAAACATTTATGGATCAATATCAGTTAAGGATGATGGACGAGAAATATTTTAATAATCAAATTTAACATTTGCGCCAAGCTCTCAGAAATATCATCTTAGTTTTGTAGTAATAATAATAATAATAATAATAATAATAATAATATATATATATATATATATATAAAAAAAAAAAAAAAAAAAATATATATATATATATATATATATATATATAATAACTGAATTGTCAATATCATTATTTAATAAAAGTTTTATAAACATTTTACAAACATTCTGACATTAAGTAAGACGTTTTATTGGGTTACTCCATTTGACCTGCACAACATATTGTGTAAAATGTAAAAATATGTGATATTTTTTAAACATTTATTGACTTTGACACACACTCAAGAAAGGTGTCCTTTCAATTTTTGTACAGTAGGCTACTTTTTTGTTCTTTTTCTCTCTCTTTTTTTTAATTTTTACAATCCTTGAACAGTTACACCACCTAGACATTTTACTTTAACTACATCACAAAGTCAAAATGACTTTATTAATAATTTGTCCAGCACAGAAGGATTCAAGTAATTTACATTTTTGACCAGCTTCATTAATGATGGCTGTGCCATTGACATTTACAGGCATCTCATGTTGCAATAATATTGCTCTTTTGGCACTTACTATTTTATTGCTGTTATCAACCTTTACCGGTACTGACACTTATATAGTTGTATACTGTTCTTGGCTGGACTTTAACTTTAAACTTGTATTAGTACAAGTAATTGACACATTTTTCAGTCTCTCTGTCCATTTATTAGAGAATAAATGCAAAATGTAATTTTCATGAAAATTAAATGTGTGCAGCATCATGTTGATGTGTGTATTTGGCTCAATTGAAACATTTTATTTTGTCACATTTCTCCAAAACGCCTTATAAGAAGTTTAATTATTAACAATAACAGTATTGCATAAGTATATTAATGCAGTTAATAACATTCAAACAGTTATAAATGCCATGACACCTTGATTCATATATTTTTATTGACCTATATATATTTTCTTTTTGAATATGCATTAAATTAATTTTGCAAGATGCATAGATTTTGTTGAATATGCATTAAAAAAAAGTTTTGACTAAATAAGTCTAAATGTGGTACGATCCAATACAACTTTTCCAAAAATATTATTTAACATGGCTTCAAGCCCCATTCTGGCTTATGGAGTAATTAGTTTGGGTTTTGATCAGCTTGGGCTATATTTAGAGTATGTGCATGTTCAGCTATTCATAATTGGACAGCCTGCTTCTGCAATTTGGACTCTATGAAGATTGGGTGCATGGTTGACATAGCATTTTAGGTGTAAAAATCAAATACAATAAAACTCATAGTCCAAGTCCCAGGGTCAGCTGTATTCGGAGCTTTGTTTCAAGGCTGAGGTTTGCGTCAGACATTCCATCTGGCATATGGAGCCTCTTTTCCTGTTTTCAGCATTTGAGGGGAGGCTGCCTAGGGGGAGTGAACACACACACACTAACGCACACACACACGCCTGGACCCTCCACCCACTTGCACGACTCTTTCCTTGGATCAATACTCTGATGTTATCGCAATACACACAAACAATCCACTACAAAAGAGGATCATTTTCAGAGCCGCATTCCATTGTTAAAATGCTCGGCCTCTCTCTCTCTCTCTCTCTCTCTCTCTCTTTCATTCTCTTTTTCTTCAATTTGAGAAAAGGCAAGAAAGGAAACTATGGCCCCTATGCAGAAGAGCTCCTCTATGTGCTTGTCTCACTATGGAAACAATAACAGAGGCCTTCTTGCTAAATTTGGTCTAATCTAATCTTTTAGTAAGATAGAAGTTTTCCACATTGGGATTTCAGATCTCACCCTGCTAACAAAAACGTAAGAATGTTTTTGCTAACGTTCCCATTAAGTTACAAAAACATTATTTTTGAATATTCTTTGAATTCCAGTTTTTCAGAATGTTTTGAGAACGTTATTAAAGGAACTATATGTAGAATATATGTGTAGAAACCCTTGTTTTTAGCGACACCACTGGCCGTTAATTGAACTGCACCCAGCAACTTATAAGAGACTAACGTCTAAATCTACCTTTAAATATAGCCCAATTGCACGGGGAAAACAGAAGACTTGTCAACACTGGAGTTGAGGCTCGCTTAAAAATTACATACTTTAGATTTTTTGTGTCCTTGACATAAAATCAGTTTACAAGCTTTCATAACCTGGGAATTCGGGGAAGGTCTTATTTTTAAAGCTTTGTTACAAGCTGTTCACTCATTAGCAATAAAAAACCTATTAATACATGATTAATTCCTACATATAGTCTCTTCAAAGACCAGATAACTTTGAAAGAATGTTCTGTTAAAGTCGAGAGAGGAAAGTTTGTTCATAACTTTGAGAGAACCTTGCCAGAACGTCCAAAGTTCTGAGAACATTCCCTGTTAGCTGGGCAAGTAGTTCTCAGACACCTGGCAGAAAAACCTATCTGTTATCTGAGAGCTGTGGTTATTGACGGGTTGTGTGCATTGAACCAGTGCTGTTCAGTTTGGTTTGGGGTTTTACATGGGATTGCTATTAGATTCTGCACTTTGTAATTTTGGCTTTTCGTATTTTCTCCATGTCAGCAAGCTGGACCATCTCTCTTCTCAAGGAAACTGCATTAGAGCGTAACACTGCCGTTCTGTGGTTTTCAGTGTGTGTGCGTGTGCGCGTGCCTTAATGGATTTGCCTACTCCACTGCAATGTTGAGCGAAGAGTGTGTGTAATTAATAAAGTATCTCACATGCTAGATTTGACAGAAAGAGTCGAACAGTCTGATCTACTTATTCACACCGCCTGAGGTCAAGAAAAATAATTTGACACTGGAAATGTGAAGTTAAAGTGATAATGTGATATGACAGATGCATTAAAAGAGAGGGTAGAAAGTAGAAACAGACAATTTTACAATTATAGTCAAATTAAGTTAATTATTTAAATAACTAAATTTAATAGGTTGTAGTGAATGATAATTATTGGTAGTTGATGTGTTATGAAGTCTGGCAATAGTGCTCTCCGTAATAACTTCATCTAGTGGAGCGTGTACCAACCTCTGCATTTTATGAGACTGTTAAGTTTAATTGACAGTTGTGTGAGTTTATCTTTGTGTGTATGTGAGTATGTGTTTTGTTTTTGGCAGTGATAGACTTTGTGATTAATGTAACAGGTTCACTTAAACTCTGCCAAGCCCGGAGGACAGTTGGGATTGTGAACCGCTCTCTCTCTCACTTTATCAAAATGTCTTATAAAGAACTTCTTCACTCCTTTGAGGAAAACACAACAAAATCCATAAAGAAAAACTCACACTCAAACTGTCCACGTTAATCTATGATGACAATATCAAAATTGACTGTCTTATTTGGAAAAGGACTGTTTGTTTGACTAAGACTTTCCTAAGAAGGAGCTTAGAGGGCTTTGATGTGTCTGAAGACAAGTTGAAAAGAAAAGCAGTGCTTTGATAACTATTCACCACTAACTTATGTTCTATTCATCAAATAATCCGGTTCACAGTTTCCACAAAAATGTTCAACTTTGATAATAATAAGAAATGTTTCTTGAGTATCAAGTCATCATATTAGAATAATTTCTGAAGGACCATGTGCTTTGCAATCACAGTAATAAATTACATTTGAAAATAAATTAAAATAGAAAATCGTTATTTTGAATTGTAATTATATTTTCAGTTTTTTTTTCACTTTTATTCGATCACATAAAAGTACCTTTTGATGAGCATAATGACTAAATGGGGTGGTGACTAAATGTTCTAGACAGGAGAGTTGTTCAAGGATAAACAAAATATGTTGAGACAGGAACATTTCTTACATGGCAAAATCACAGTGATACAATAAAATTCTGTACTTTTGATTTGAGGTTTGGATGAGTGTCTGTATTTGTGTGTATGTTCCAGTGTGCTGTTTTCTTAACCCACACCTGACCCTGGGGCCAATGGGAGTGCTTCCCAAGCCTGTGTGTGTGTGTGTGTGTATGAGCGCCATTGTCTCTTACAATAGTAGTCCTGTTTAAAGGTATATATGCCTGACTGAAATCTCAGAAAGACTAAATTTGCTGGGAGTGTATCTGGACTCAGTGAACCTAGTATAGATTGTTCTATGTGGGTGTGCATGTACATGTGAGTTAACAACACCACCCTGGGTTAATAATTGTAAAAAGAGACTTTACATTCACCTCTCTCTCTCTCTCTCTCTCTCTCTTTCAGACTTTGGACTGTAAAAGCACTCACATATCATTAAGTCAGTCTCACGGCTCACTGATGAAGTGTCCCACATCCCGTTTCTGCTTTACTGAGTCCAAACACTCCACTGAATTCCAATGAAAACAAGACCTTCGAGACATTTTACCTTAACTCTTGAAAATAGAAGTGGTAGCCAGTACCTATAGCACCTATAGACTTTACCCCCTTCTTCTTTGTAGTTGCTAAACGCACAGATAGTTCAGTAAAATATGACCACATGCTCATATGTAAGGTATGGGATGTGCTGGTGCTGGTGTTTTGTGACCTTTCAACCCTTGCCTTTAGCTTCCTTTGTGCTTAGACTTGTTAGCTATATTCATGAATGGGCACTTTTGACCCTTTGGAATTTTGACTTTTCACACTCTCAGTTTGAATCTCATTTAAATTTGAGCTCATATCATCAAACAGTACAGGCATCATGACACTTTTTTAACTTTTCTATCACATCTCAAATGAGGTATCTTGTTTAATAGCATTCTGGGGTGGAAATAAAGTTTTAACATATTTGGAATAAAATAGTAAAAAATATTTGTTTAAAATATTTCTTTATTCTATTTTTTTAATGCCTAATTTCATTTAAACCATACTTTGAATACACTAATTTGAAATTGTGGTGGGAATGAAGAACTGTAATATGTTCACAAACATATTCACAATTAATGAATTTATATTTTTTTAAATATTTGCGGTCATTGAGATTGTCCTAAAAGATTTCTAGTTCAAATAAATGCAAATAAATGTCTGAAGAATCATTGCACGACACAATATCTGCTGAAAATGTAGCTGTGCCATCACAGCAATACATTACATTTTTAAAAATATTAAAATTAAAATTAAACTGAATTTAAACTGTAATGATATTTCACAATATTACTATTTTTACTGTATTTTTGATAAATTCCTACTGACCCCAAACTTTTGAACAGTAGTGTATATTTACCATATATAATATATAATATATTTATGATGAATTTTCATATTTCAAAACTGGGTAATAAAATACCTATAAGGCATAAAAAAGTGTTCAAGACAGTTCTAATGCAAACTTCATGTAACACAAAACAGTAAAAAGTTATTAATTAGTTCATTCAAAACAAAGACCCTGAAGTTTTGAATGAAAACGCCCTAAAATGTGATAATATCAGAGAGTGAATCATTATCTGAGGATGAAATAGTAATTTAGTAGCAATTCTGTGATGTGGCCAAGATGTTGGGTAACTCGGTCAGGTGGAAAAAGCTTTCTAAAAGTGTTGCAATCTTATGTACAACCACACACAAACAGTGTTCACTGCCCTGGGCATTTTAACTTCCCCTGTACTTCTAGTGATTAGCGTTTCAGCACCTATTTTCTTGTGTGTTTGGAATGAAGAATGACTTCCTGATAGCTCATGCCTCTGGTGCTGACTTTTTCTTTTGTTTTCTTTTTTTTTTGCCCACTAACTGATATACCTCTGTTTGTTTTCTGTATTTCCCAGAATTCCAGTGGCAGCAGCCATGCTCATGTGTGACTCAATAAATACAGACATGGTGAGTACAGTTGTTAAGGTAAATAATCTCAAATAAATAGGTTGAAAAGTAATAGTTGGTGTAATAGGTTTTGTAGAGGTGTCTTCTACACTGTAATTTTGATTACATTAAAGATTACTGGATTATGTTTGACAAGAAACAACTTTGTAATTGTTTCTTCACCAACTTCCCCCCAGAATATTAGCTAAAAGAAGTTGTTTTGGGCTAATCTGAAATGTTTCTTCACTTCCTGATGCTTGTCTGGTTCTTTGCATCCGGTTTACGTGATTTTAAAGAAAACAATACTTCACTTTCCGTTTCCAATAACAAACCTGCTCTACCAACCAATGCACAATGGGCTGCCTGGCACATGGCCATCTGAACACCCTGGTCTTGGGTCATCGTAGTGTTTGTTCAAGTTCAAGTGAATTGTGGGTAATAGCACAAGACTCATTTACAGAGACTAATAAGGATACAAGGAGTATATTATTAGGATATTACAAAATGCATCTCTAAAACTAATCTCATACTTGCTTACCGTACTTTCTCTAAATGCAGATGGACATGCATTCCTTCCTTATGAGGTTAGGAGTTTATATGGGGTGGGAAGTTGAATTTGGCTCACACTCAGTCATTCAAAGTTAGTCTTTTTTGTCAGTTTATAGTCCCCAGACTCAACTGCTGCTCAGCACAGCTGCTTTATATGAGTTCTTGTGTAATTATGTACATGTGAATGTGTAAATATGCTTGCAAGTTCACAGCGTGTTTAAATTCTCATTCTTTCTCTTTCTCTTTCTCTCACAGTCATTATACCAGACTTACCCCATGGTGATTAAACCACCATCTGAGGCATTTAGAGTCGTATCTCCCATGGTCACTACTTCCGCAGCCCAGATAAACCATCCTCACCTTTATTACTCCAGCTATCAAGCACACTATCCTTACGGGAGCCCACCTCACCCACTCCCTCATTCCCAGGATATCCATCACTCCCAGAACGAACCTGTCGACTTAACCGTAAGCAAAAGATCCTCCGTTTCGTCGCCTTCATCATCTCTGGCGTCATCATCGCCTAGAGCCACTCCTCCATCTTTTTATGAGCGTGCCAGTCCAGAGTCACGTCCTCACACCATTTCCGGCTCTGTAACAGGAAGCTCTTCCGGGTCACCTCAGGCAAGGCAGATGGCCCTTCCCATTCCTGCGGTAAGAATTGGAGGGATGCTTTACCGTTGGTGCAATAAAACACTGTACACTACTGTTTTTTCCCCCCAAGTCTATTATTCTCTCCAGGGCTGAACTACTAATTAATAACTGTTTTCTATTTTAATATGTTTTAAAATGTAATTCATTCCTGATGGCAAAGGTTTACACCAGGTTTCAGTCACATGATTCTTCAGAAATTATTCTAATATGCTGATTTGGTGCGTAAGAAAACAGTTGTGCTGCCTAATATTTCCGCAAAAATCCGCAAAGTAGGATCAGCCAATCAGCTCACGGGATACATCCACTCGTGCTCTCATTGGTCGATCTCGTGCCGGGAACCAATCACGTGTCTTGTCTGAGTGCCTGTGGGTGTGTACAAAGCCTCTGAGAGAGTTTCTCTCTTTGTCTGGCATCCTGGGAAACCATTTCTCTCGCATCACAATGAAACAACGCTGCTTTCCGCAAGATGGCTGCCGATATGGCGGTATTTTTTTATTCTTATTTTTCGATAAATATTTTTGAAAAATCTGCGATGTATTGAGGCCGCAAAACTTGAACCGCGAAGTGGCGAGGGATTACTGTACATACATTTTTTTTGTTATGTAAATGTAAGTCTTTACTGTCACATTTGAACAGTTTAATGCATCCCTGCACAGGTTTTGACACCCTTTGTACCAAGTCCTGGCATCATTCCAGTAATTTCTATGCTACATCTCTACCCCTCCCTCCACATGCCTGCCTCCATGATTTCACCTGTCACACCTGAGGATCCTGCTCACCACAAACAGTGTAAGGGGAGGACATACTATATCACACACAGCCATAACCACATTTGATCCTTAAGCAAACAGGGTATTAATATAGCCGTACATACTTTTTGTGTGTTTGATTCATTTCTCTCTTGTCTCTTGTCTTCAGTCACTACAATGAAGTCAGAGAATCCCCCAGAGCTCCTCAAGCCAATCAAATCTGAGCCCCACCCTGAACATGCTCAGGACCCCCGCAGCCAGGAAATAACCTCATCCGTCATTACTGTCCCACAGAGTTATAATGAGTGAGTGCTGAGTCCTCAAACGCTATATGCTCATTTTGTTCTTGATTAAATCACCATTTCTTTGTAAAGTCATGGGTAATACTTGTGCATGTAAGATTTGAGAATGTCAATGAAAATTGTAACTTACAAATTGGAGACTTTGCGTTTGTGTATGCAATTATACAATTTATCCATCTGTTCGTGAGACAGGTCAAAGCTTGTCACTTTATGGGGTTTTGTAGCATGTTTTTACACACTTAGAATAGTGTGTCTATTTACAGTCAACACTGTTCATCTGCTCATAAAAACAACCTACTGGATTCCATAGAAGTCTGTAATTACACACATCTGTCTGTCTTATCGTCTGTCCATCCATTTCAAATCTGTCTATCCATCTATCCATCTATCAATCTATCCATCTATCCATCTGTCTATCTGTCTGTCAGTCAGTCCGTCCATCCATCCATCCATCCATCCATCCATCTAAAATCTATCTATCTATCTATCTATCTATCTATCTATATATCCATCCATCTGTCTGTCAGTCCATCCATCCATCCATCCATCCATCCATCCATTTCAAATCTATCTATCCATCCATCCATCCATCCATCCATCCATCTAAAATCTATCTATCTATCTATCTATCTATCTATCTATCTATCTATCTATCTATCTATCTATCTATCTATCTATCCTTATATAAAAGTAGAAATATAAATCATTTATTCTCTGCATTTAAATACAGGAAGAAACTGCATAACCTCTTGAAATAGAATCTCATTTATAGTGAGTTTGGCCAACAATTGTCTTTCAACACTGCAAGTATGTATGTGTGTGTGTGTGTGTGTGTGTGTGTGTGTGTGTGTGTGTGTGGTGTAGCTCATATTCTATATCTGATGTTTCTCGCTGTGGGTCTGATAAAATCCCCCAGCATGCACTTCAGAGACAGTGTGTCTCCAAGTATTTTACAAACCCTCAATGGGTGGGAACATATCTGTACGCAAGCATGCACAATTGCTTGTTTGAGAGTTTTATGTGGACAATTCTCTTTTTTGCATTATTATTTTGTGTGTGTGTGTGTTAGTGCACTTTTACGGTAGATCTTAATGTGTGATGTCCTCTAATGGGTGTGGTGTTAAATAAAGAAATGGGGCCATGTTTACGAGGAAGGGTGGAGAGAGGAAGGGAGGAGGAAGGTGGAGTGATCATTTTATATTGGGTCAGCAGCCAAAAAAAACCTTTTAGGAACAAATGTCAGAAAGTGGGATAATAAGTGGCATACTGTAGATGGTGTAGCTTAACCCGACAAGGAGGGTAAGGTGTATGGAGAGACGAGAGAAAGTGAGAGAAAAGCAGGATGTATTTAATTACAGGGTGCAGAACTTGCAGTAAGAGGTATTTCTGTTTAGTAGCTGCATGGAAAGATTTTCAACTGATTTATTGTCTTCATGTTGGAAATCAGAAGTCCAGTAACTTAGAAAAGTAACAGCCTTTCCTCAGCAAGTTGCACAATTGGATATATTATTCATGTCTATAGCACAAATGAGTTCTGTGCTTGAATACTTGTGGTTAAGGCCTACAAGTGAACAGCAGTAATAAGGATTTCAGCAAGCCAAATACTATTAATAAAATCACAAAGGAAACGCAAAAAAAAAAAATGACGTCGACATGTTGTGGTTCTGACCCCTAGTGGTTAAAACAAGAGCTGCACTCCAAACATTTAAAAAAATGCATTCTTGTTTTTTGTCTATACCAGGGGAAACACACACTCTGTGATTGTACGTCGAAAGGTGGAATCTCCAGATCCATTGAAGAAGCGTCGAATTCATCGGTGTGACTTCAACGGCTGCAATAAAGTCTATACCAAAAGCTCCCACCTGAAAGCTCATAGACGCACACATACAGGTAAAAATATATGGACAGACTTTTGAAAAATGTGAATGAATGAATGAAATGAAAAAATTAATTATTTTTAGTATTGATTACACTTCTTTACACTCATCTGTATCAACTGATCAACTAGTTAAAATGCTTTACATTTCTAGAATCTTTTTGTAGTGGTATAAAGGTTTTTTTTTTTTTATAAATGCATGAAACCATAATAACTGCAAAGACTATACAGTAATACCTCGGTTTACGAGTTTAATTCGTTCCAATAACGAGCTCATAACTCAAAATTCTCGTACACCAAAACTATTTTCCACATAAGATGCACTAAAATCCCTTGATTCGTTCCACACGACCATAAATGCCCATTTTAAATATTTTTGGGGTTTTATCCTATTAATTACAGTTCAAATCATTTATTACAGTTCAATAAATACTAATTAATAATTGACAATTAAGCTCTAAAAATACTTGACAATTTACTGTAACGCGCACTTTACCTTTGAGTAGCGTCACTACTGGCGTGACAGAGATGAGAGGGCTATTGTCTATATGCTGTACTCTACGTATATATATTTCACTACGTGAACAATAGCGATCACGATTAATGTTAACAACACGAGGTAAAACCGCTGTAAATCACTTACTAAAAGAATGCACTGTGGTGAATGATGCTACCAAACCGAGCGACGCTGAGAGAATGAACGAGTTAAGGGGTGATAAAGGGGTTGGAACCACGTGACTTTTCTATGACAGGCTGTGTTTAGGATATTTCCAGTAAAAATGTGCGCGAAGATGCTGAGCGTTAGGACTTTTCCACCCAAAATTGCGCATGAGCAAGGGAATATTTTTCTTGCACTCCGATACAATGCTCCTACACCGATTTGACTTTCCATGCTCGTACACCGATTTGCTCGTATACAAGGTACTCGTAAACCGAGGTATTACTGTAGATAATATTTTATATATATATATATATATATATATATATATATATATATATCATATTATTATTATTAATTCATGTTTTTGTTATTTAGATTATTACTGACCCATACAGTGTAGAGATAAAAATGCTAATTTACTCTCACACTGAAGCTATTCATACGGATGAATAAATGCTCTTTTTGTGTGTCCGTTTAGGAGAGAAACCCTATAAGTGCATGTGGGAAGGCTGTACGTGGAAGTTTGCCCGCTCTGATGAGCTGACCCGTCACTTTCGGAAGCACACTGGAGTAAAGCCGTTCCAGTGCCCTGACTGTGATCGCACCTTCTCTCGGTCTGACCACCTCGCCCTGCACAAGAAGCGTCACCTGCTGGTGTGAGTTCAATACCGCAACATGTGAACGGAGCAGAAATCGCACCTTCCATTAAGCCGTTGCTCAATTGGAGCTTCATCTTCAGTGATGTTAAGGGTCGTCCCCTTGTTGTCCAGGAAACTGCGTATAGGCAGAAAGAGTGGAACTGATGGATTATATGGTGGCTGGTTCTTAATTCATGAAAAGAATTATTACCCAAGTGGATTTTGTCTCCATCATGGATATGGACAAATGCGGATATGACCCTTATATCAGCAAAATTTAATGGCATTCAAATTCAAAACGACACCAGGCCTTCTCTCTCGCCCTCATATCTATCTATACACATCTGTATATCGTAACGTTTTGCCCTCTGCAGGTCAGAGGGCCCATTGTGCCAGTTACACCACTACACAAACAAGCAAATGCACATTCAGTATGTCAGTAGCCGGACACACACACACACACAAACTCAGTTTCACACCATCTCATTTATAATGTTGTTTTAGGTTGCAACTCGGGTCAAACCTGCACAATGTGAATTTTTCTCTTTTTTTGTATTACTAGGATAAATGAATGTTTATACACAGATCCTGTATATGTATTCAGCATGTATGTTTCATGTTTCAGCGTAAGGACCAAAGCTGATTGACCATTTGATTGGGTCTGTCAGTACTTAACTCTTACGTTTTGACTAGTTTTTGGTTCCGAAAGTAACTTACCTGACCTATTACTAACCTTGTAAAACAGTGACATGTTTTTATTCATTGTAATCATGAATTAATAATACTGTAGTTTATTATCGTAAGTACTATGTACTGTGTAAGTTCTTGCAACTATGCACATTTACGATTTAGTCCTGAAATTATAGTAATGATTTTACCCCAATTTCATTTTGAAAATACAGGTAATTATGTTTGAAAGGTCAAATAAAAATTTAAGAAAGGTGTTAAATGCTAGTGGTTTTGATTGTTCATCCAACACATGTTAGTTGCAAGGACTTATAGAATGCTTGAGTTTGCTAAATCTCACCATTATTCATATTTGAATAATTTTTGTAATCATGAATATTCATATAATCCTAAATATTTTGTTGTGTCTTGTGTTTTGAGGCTCAAAAGGGTAAATCTTTATTTCACTGAGGGGTGTTTAGGTGGAGAAATTTGATAAATGTGAACCATTCAATAAGGGGCATTATTTTTTTTAGAGTGAGTTCATTTAGGTTATGGGTAACATTGTCTTACTGTTAACGCATTGTTTGTGAGAGATACGTGTAACATGTGAGGCAATCGTGGATATAATATTTTTATGTGAACAAATGTTTGTAAAGGGCAATGTGTAAACAGAAACAGTGCACTTTAAAATAGATTTGAAATGGCAAATATCTATAAATAGCTTGAAGCTTTGGACTACATCTCCGTATGTTTCTCTTTCTTGTAGTATCACAGTTTGGAATAGACCGGTTTTGTGATTTCTCTTCTCAACTGAAGGGCATTTTTGAAGAACATTTCGAAGGAGGAAAAGAACAAGGGACGCTTACAAAAAAAGGGAAAAAGTCCGTAATGAAACGATTGAGATGAGCCAAAGAAATTGCGGAGAAAAAGGATGAAGCATTTGTTTCTTGGTCTAATATAAACCTTGTTAATATATATATATATATCCTATATTTTTAAAGGAATAATATGACTGAATGGGACATTTATAGAAAGCATGATTATGATATATTTTTACTCCAAAACAAATATACATTTTTATAAAGATGTGAATCTTCTGTCTTTTTAAATTTACTTATTTTTCACAGTTCAAGGGGAATATTATGCTGTGTCATTATATTAAACTGTGAATTTAAATACAAATTGTTCAGACACTTTTTGTATTATGTAGATTTAAATATGTGTCATTCAATAAACTTTTTATGGTTATATATTTTGTATAAATGTGTTGTCATTGTGTTTGATTTCAGGGGCGCAGCCATCATTTCAGAAGGAAGGTGGACAGAAATGTCAGATGAAATGCAGGTTATTATCTGACCATTGTCTAATTGACAGATTTTAACTCTTTATTTGTTTTCTTTCTGTAAGATATCAAATCCACAACTGAACAATAACCACTAATATCTATTATATTTCCCCCCTATATTTTATGACAATTGTATTGGTTTATGTAGTACAAACATTTGTGGATTATGTCCTCATGGATTTTGTAAAATGTGAAAAAAAAAAATCATAAAGAAAATATACTGTATCTGTCAAACGTTTAGAAACATTACAATTGTATTTTTTATTTAATCAAAAATGCTGTAAAAGCAGTATTATTGTGAAACAGTATTACAATATAAAATAGTGTTTTCTATGTGAACATCCGGTACTGTAAAATGTAATTTATTCCTGTAATCAAATATAAATTTTTAGCCTTATTACTCCAGACTTTAGTTCAGACATCATTCTAATATGCAAATTTGCAGCTCAAGAAACACTTCTAATTATCATAAATGTTAAAAAATATTTTTGTGGAAACCATGACACGATTCAAACATTTTGGTAAGATTAAAAAAGAGACATCATGCATGCATTAAAATGATCAGTAACAGTGAATACATTTACAATGTTACAAAAGATTAATAAATGTTTTAGTGGAGGAGATCTCTGAAGATGTCCAATCCTGGAGGTTTTTTGAAAATGTAATATCCCAATAATTTTCTAAAAATTATCCTGATCCTACAGCTTGGATACCGGGTAATGTCAGCTCACTTCATACCGCTCATTTTGAAAAGTATTTTGTATTGCTTGTAAGCACTTCAACCAATAAAATGCTTAAAAACTGGAAATCTGAAAAGCCCCCAGAACGGAAGCATTACAAACGCCTGTGAAGATTTCTCGATTGGCCACCAGATGTCTCACTCACCTACTAGCATTCAGACTGGACTTCATTTCCTAAGAGCCCACATACCTGGACTGATTACTGCACACCTGTTCCTTTATCACTCAGACCATTTGAACCCCATGTGTGCAATCTCTCATTTTATTGTCTCAAGCCTTATTTACCCTGGCCTTCTGTCGGAGCGGCATTATCCCTGTGTTGTTCTGCCCATGTTTGACTCTACCTTGGATTACCATGTACGACCCTTTCCTGCCTGCCAACCACTTGTGTTTGCCTATTTATTCTGCTGTTTGCTGCCTGCCCTGATCCTCTGCCTGTTATGAGCATGTTTACTGCTCTGCCTCCCTCTGATATTATTTGCTATGGTATTTCGATCCACGCTTTGTACCCTGAACTTACTGTGTTTTAATAAATTGCACATGGATCTCACTCAGCCGTTACAGGAAGCATTGGATTAATTCATTTATATTCTATAATAATCCTAAAAAATTAGATTAGATTAGATTCAACTTTATTGTCATTACACAAGTACAGGTACAAGGCAACAAAATGCAGTTTAGGTCTAACCAGAAGTGCAATAGCAGCAAGTGCAGGATATATACAAAGGTTGCATAAGTGCAGGATATGGAGATGTACAGGATTTACAGGTAATATGTACAATGAATATAAATATACAGATGGTTATTACTATAACAGGTGAGTGTGTGATATAAATATAATTACAGGTGTCTATAAACAGCATTTACAGGTGAATATGTGCTATAAATGTAAATGTATATACAGATGTCTCTAACTATAAACAGAATTTTACAGGAAGATGTATACAATTGTTAGCTTAAGGTAAGCAGTAGATTTAAGGTAGTGCAATGAGCATGGACAGTGCAAATAAGTGAGATGCGAAATGTAAACAGTTGGTACTGTATGAACAGTTGGTAGTGCAATGAGCATGGACAGTGCAAATAAGTGTGATGTGAAATGTAAACAGTTGGTACTGTTTACAAAACAGTACCATATCACGTACAACGTGATATGGTACAAAAAATATGGTATTCTGTGAGGAAAATCGATGTAAAGCTATGCCTTACCATGCAGATGAGATTGGGTGGTTAGGGTTATGCACATTTTCATTTTACATTTATGCTTTGGCAGACGCAACTTACATCGCATTCAAGGAACACATTGACATTATAATCAGTTCTTGCTTCCCTGGGAATTGAACCCATGACCTTTGGCATTGCAAGTGCCACGCTCTACTGATTCCTTTAATGTTCTTGTTAATTGCTAAGATGAAAAAAGGGGGAATGCATTAATACTCCTAGTGCATTTTCATATTGTCACATATTTTATATCCTCATCAAGTTCTTTGTTACAAAAGTGATTTAATAAATGTAATATGCAAATAAATGCTTTATAATCACATATGGACATTTAATATCAGTTAGAGGAAATACATCCTTGGAGGTGTCATAAAAATGCATGCATTTGTATTTTCCTAGAAACTGTGGTTAAAATTTCCTACTGATACTGATGCATGTCAATAAAGAAGGGCTCGTCCGGGATTTGAACCCGGGACCTCTTGCACCCTAAGCGAGAATCATACCCCTAGACCAACGAGCCAGACGAAACCTCTGCATCAAAATAACACATTAAAAAACGTACAACGTGATTTTACTAACATTTTGTTTCACACAAATATAAAGTGACGTATATATTTTTTAGGTGTCAAGAAAACATTTTACTAATGATTCAGTCATCGCTTTACTTCACCAATTCCCAATTTTCCCATTCACAAAACCAACTCTGAAACGCATCACTACCTTAAAAACCTGCATCAAACATATTAATACCTCATTCTGACCGTCTCCAACAGAGTTGGAACTACACCGCGTTTAACCGAAGTGTTTACGCGTGACGTGACTGTAATATTTCGTCAGTTATTTATTTCCCAGAGCCAAAAGTTCAGGTGACGTCACCGGCCGCGGCCGCACGCGACCCTGCTGCCGACGTGGCGCGAGCTCGAGCGGAAGGGTTGCGCGAGCGCGACTGTCAGCAGAACTGGTAAGAAGGGATGACTCCACAAATTAACTTTATTTCTGAAGAATAAATACTACACGTCAATTCTGCATATGTGTATCTTGCATCTCAGTGTTATGCGCATCTTTACGGAGTACGTCCACATGTTTATATATTTGTTGTTATTCTTTTGGATATTTATTTAAGTTAAATTCGCTTCTGCTGTCGCATTGAAGTGCTCAAAGAGTGTACTTTAACATTCATTACATAAATGAGGTGCAATAAAAAAAATATTAGAGAATTTAATAAACGATTTATTATCAAACATGGGCGTGATTTCAGCTAGTAGAAATACAACCTCGGAGGAAGTGTCATAAAACTGCATGCATATGTTTGTGTAAAAGCTGTAGTGTTTAGCCTGTGCTTTATATACACAATATGACGTACATTTATTGAACGTCTATTTACAAACTTAAGTTTGAATGTTTCTTGTACCTGTACAATAAAACCGCTAGATGGCGCCGCAACCCGCATTAAACAAAGGCGTTTGACAGTGCGGCACCATTCAGAGACAGGACTGTGCTGGTACCGTGTGAAGGCTTTTCTTTTCACACACACGTACACACCAACACATTGATTTCACTAAACTAATAATATAGTGCTTTGTCCTACAGAAATGAAAATCGTAAATACAGAACCTAAACCGTGATTTAGCTGGGTTATTAGCTTTTACATTTATGCATTTTGCAGACTCTTTTGTCCAAAACAACTTCCATTGCATTCAAGGAGCACATTGAATCAGTTCTTACTTTCCTTGGGATCGAACCCACAACCTTGGTGTTGTAAACAACATTGCTCTACTGATTGAGCTACAGCTTTTCATATACAGTACATGTCTGTGTGTGTCATTGTGTTCAACTGTTATATTTTACTCTACTTGACCAACATGACTGGAAATTCTTCTCATTGAAATTATATTCCCAAGGCAAAATATCTAAAAGGAATTCCTGGCATATTTTGGAAGCAAAGGACTAAAAAACAAAAACTAAGAATCAAATAAAACTATAAAAAAAAATCTGTTATCAAATTACTCTCCATCCTTTTAGGATCCAAATTATTATAAAAATTATATTAGCAACCCATTAGCATTAGTCTTCTAAATAATTCCATGTATATACTCTATGCGCAACGAGAATCCAATATATAGCTGCATGTTTGAGAAACGAGTCTCGGAACATCATATTTTATAATGCGACTTTGTATTTCACAAGAGAAACATAATTTGTCATTCACTGTGTTTGTTGTGTGTTTCTGCTAATCGTCTGTCATTGATAAATTGCAAACTTTAGTCAGAGGAGCTCAGCTGTCTCAGCGTTCAGTCGGAAGATAGTTTGTTGTCAATCATGGCCAGCTGCTTACATGGCCTCTCGTAACACTTAGTTTGTTTGTCTGTTTTTATCAGAGCACTATGTCGCAAGATGAGAACGTGGAAGACCTCGCTGCAAAATCTCCCCCTTCCCTCCACCCAACTGGCTCTGATGAAAGTGCCCCCATTGCAGCTGCAGTCAATACAGATGAGGTCCTGTCTTTATCTAAACTTTCCCTAGACGCTTCGTCTTCTGACCCAAGCAATGCGGCTGCGGGAGAGCGCGGTACAGCCAAAGCGAAGCAGGTACTCCAATCGGCAGAAAACTCTGACGGTCAGGTGACTGAATGTGTGGAATCGGTGAGCTTGGAACCAGATGTTACACAGGAAGAAGCACAGGGAACGGAGGTTCGTTCAATAGTGATCATTTTACTTTGAGCAAGCACATCTTTTGTGCCATGAAACCAAATCCATAACAATGATTCTTGTGTGTATTTTGTGACCGTTGAATGTGTGGATGCATGTTATCAGCCCCTGGATGAGTCTAAATCTAAAGGCTGGAGTAGTTGGGGCTCCTGGGGGAAGTCACTTCTGACCTCTGCTACATCCACTGTGGGTGAGTCACCATGGAAACCGGTCACTACAGTGAAGTTGCCACAGTTAAGCTTAATGTAGATTCTTCCACCGTTAACTTTTTGATAACAGTCACAATAGCAAATTATACATAAGATAAATGGCAAATTAGCAGTAATAGTAAATAGCAAAAAAAATACATATGAAATTAAATGTTCTTACCCAATTTGGTGCACGTGTAACCAAAACATGTAAAAAGTTGTTCTAAATTCAGTATGAAATACACCACCGTTCAAATGTTTGGGGTTGGGAATTATGTTTAATGGTTTTAAAAAGTCTCATATGCTCATTAAGGCTGCATTGATTTGATCAAAAATAGTAATGTATTGTGAAATATCATTACATTTTAAATAATGGTTTTCTATTTTAATATACACTGCCCAGAAAAAACAAAGTGTCTGTTTGGATTTAAATAGGAAAATTCTTAAGAGTCAATGATTTAATAATTATTGCAGTGATTATTATGTTTCCAGCACATTATATGTTTGGCAACAGTTCTTCTAATCTTAATTGATGGAGAGTCAAGTCAAGTCACCTTTATTTATATAGCGCTTTTTACAATGTAGATTGTTTCAAAGCAGCTTTACAGGAAAAACAATATAAACAAAGTTTGTTTGGCTGAATAGAAGCCCCAAAAGAGCAGGTGAATCAATACAATTGATGAATTTTAAGTGTTAAGTTTCCCCAACTGAGCAAGCCATAGGCGACAGCGGCAAGGAACCAAAACTCCGGCAGGTGACGTAACGAATGAAGAATAGAATGGAGAAAAAACCTTGGGAGAAACCAGGCTCAGTTGGGGGACCAGTTCTCCTCTGGCCAACAGCCAAACCGTGCATGATTATTATACAACAATTCAAGTCCAATATGAAGTCCAATTTGGTCCGGTTAAAGATGGGTTCATGATCGTCACAGGGGAGGGTCTAGTAGAGTCACGGTCTCCGCAGACACCCCAGGGCAGTGTTGTGCTCGTGAGTGTAGATTTTAATTTTTTTAAATAAAAAAAAAACACATAGGAAGACACATCATGGCCATAATCCAGGATGACAATGTAAAGATGCATCAGGCTCAAATTGTAAACAAAGAGATTGCAATTATCATTTTCAGACATGAACTGGCACCTCTGAGTCCAGAAGATAAATTCATTGAATGTCTTTGTGATGTGCTGAAGTAGATTTACAGAGTGCCGGACTCTTGCATTGTCAATACAACATCTTGACCAAAAACTGATGCACCTCTTGATGGAAGTGAATGTTTTCCATCAATTTTTGTTCAAGATGTTTGTCTTCGATCGTTTGTTTGTCCTTAGGTCAAGGGTTAAGCTCTGTAAAAGAGAAAGCAGGTGTGGCGTTCCGAATACGTCAGAGCTCATCATGTGAGGAGGCAGAAGAGGCCCATGAGCATTCTGGGACAGAGATGGCGGAACATAGTCATTCAGAGGAGGTGCACAGAGGAGTGCTATCAACCATCAGCAGCGCTGTTCAGAACACTGTGAGCCTGCTCAAGCATAACACTCTTCATTAGTCATAACATGACTTACCATGATCACTGACATGTAACAAAATCAGAGTGATGCATTTGAGGTAGCATGAGTTTTCGCCTGACAGCTTATGATTGAATCACGTAAGATGAATTATGAATCTTTCTCATCCCTCCATCTTAGACACATTTTCATGCACACTTTTTTTTCTCCCTCTCGCTTTCTCAGGGAAAGTCAGTAATAACAGGAGGTCTTGATGCTTTGGAATTCATTGGAAAGAAGACCATGAATGTCTTGGCAGAGAGTGATCCAGGCTTTAAAAAGACTAAAATACTGATGCAGAGAACAGTTTCTCTGTCTCAGGTAACAAATGATTATATCTTTCTCACTATTATTACACAGGGTGTAAAACCCTAGCCTAATACTACTTTACAATAAGGTACAGTACAGAGGCTATGCTATATTGTGAATGCAGTGATCCCTCGTTTATCGCGGTTAATGTGGACCGGAACCCCCCCGCGATAGCTGAAAATCCATGAAGTAGGATTGGCCCCCTTAGGAATTATCGTATATGTGTGTGTAGGTACCAGAATGTTCAAAATGTGTATATTTATATTTTAATTAAATCTATTTAATTATAAAACCTTAATATTATACATTTACTCTCTCTCTCATATGATACGTATTCTGGTGCTCTACACTCATCAATGACAGTAGTATCTTGAGACTCCAGTAATGACGACGATGACAGATCTGTGCGGTTCGATGAAGGTGATGATGATGATGGTGTTACTGCACTGGTATAATGAGGCCTTTAAATCAGTTTGGGAAGTGCCTCAACGTCAGATATCGGCGCTGGATCGTCATCATTTGCTTCTGAGAGAGGTGAAGAGGCTCCCACTCCACTCGTGCTTTCATTGGTCGATCTCGCGCCAGGAACCAATCATGTGTCTTGTCTAAGTGCCCGTGGGTGTGTACAAAGCCTCTGAGAGAGTTTCTCTCTTTGTCTGGCATCCTGGGAATCGTTTCTCTCGCATCACGATGAAGCAACGCTGCTTTCCACAATACGGCTGCCGATATGGCGGTATTTTAGAATTTTCTATTTCTATGAATATTTTTGAAAAATCCGCGATGCACTGAGGCTGCGAAACTTGAACCGCGAAGTGGCGAGGGATTACTGTATAGTCCTGTAAATGGGTGCCAGCAACTGTTGTACCTTAGAAGGTACTTTCATTATTGAAATTAATGGTTTTGTTGGGAAATCCTGCCATATTTTCAGTATATGTTTGTTTGACACTTGCCTGATGTATGTGCTTATGCTATCTTTCTGCAGATGTTAAAAGAAGCAAAGGAAAAGGAGAGAGAGAGACTCAGCAGTCAGATGGTCACAGAACCAACCGCCCACTATGGGATCTTGTTTGATGATTACCAAGGCTTGTCTCATCTCGAGGCACTGGAGATTCTTTCCAATGAGAGTGAAGGAAGGGTTAGTAACCCTCACCACACACTGCACACCTATAGTACCGTGTTACTATCCAAGAACAAGCTGTGTGATACAACACAAGTTCCTTATCTTCACCTTTTTTCATTGGGTTTCTCTCCATTTTAGGTGCAGGAATTCTTGTCCTCTTTGGAAGAGGAAGATTTGGAAGTTTTGAAGAAGGAGCTGATTGCGATTAAAGAGATCTTCATCACTCGTGAGGAGGAGGAGGAACCTGATGATGCCTCAGGGGAAAACGGTGATCTTAATTCACAAATTCAATGTTCCACTCCTCTTTGTGAGTCTTCAAATACCAAAACATAAGACAAATCCAGATCACAATCTGGTGTGAACAAATCCAGACCACAATCAAGATCCTGTGTGGGATAAATCTGTATTGCAATTTATAAATTAATCAATATTAATCAGTTTAAATGGTCAAGTTCACACTTTTAAATTATTAGTTACTTAATCTGCTTAATTATTAAAGCTGTGAAATAATAATAATCTATAATTCTGGTTGAAATCGCCATACTGCAAGTATTGGAAAACCCAGTATTAGCAAATCTCAATGAATAAACATTGATTTGATATGACAGGCGACTCAGTCAGAGCACTATAAATATTTCAATCCTCCTCATTTCCCCCCTTGGGTATTAAATTATGTGATCTGTGTGTTTCAGCTGCTGATGGAGAGGAGTTTGTCAGTGTTCTTACTGAGCTACTCTTTGAGCTCCATGTTGCTGCAACTCCAGACAAACTGAACAAAGTACATTCACACTTACACACACACACTCATGCATTTCCACACTCAATGAAAACATGTACTACTTCTACTTGCAACACATATGTTATTCACAAGCACAAAAACTAATCAAACTGTGTGCCCTGCAGGCCAGAATAAAAGCTCATGATTGGGTTCGAGAAGTTGATCAATCCCGGGAAGTTGTCAAGAATGTAACAGAGGAATTAAAGGAAGAGGGCTCCACCCCTTGCCCCATTCCAGTAAAAGACGAGCAGAAAGAAGAAAAGAAGGAGGAGGGAGAGAACAAGAAAAGTAATACAAAAGACGGAAACCCGGATGCTGTTGAGGTGAGAAATGTTTTGAATGCCGTTGAGTCATACTGTATGCGTGTATATGTTTCTTATGCTCTCTTAGGGACCGTATACACAGAATGCGTTGTGCACAGTTTTCCATTGTTTTTCTCATAGACTTTAAAAAAAAATGGACGAATTGTCCTTCCACAATAGAAAAATTAAGCCAAAATATCCCAGAAACTGTCGTTTGTCAATTACGTAACTCGGCTCCTGAGTCTGTGATTCTGAGGTGAAGCCGCTGTGTCAAGGTTCATTCCATACTCCCACTCCCGCAGACTCAATCGCAAGCACAGCTGTCAATCATGATGTTACATGTCATTTTTTACAGCATCAAATAGCTAACTAAAGAAAACCAAAAAAACTTGAATAAATGAACACTTAAAAATATGTCTGCTAAGAACTATCTAAAATAACAGGAACCATCTTTTGAACAAAATGATTTGAAGTGTGATTGTATATTTTGGTGGGGCTTGCGTCCCATTTGGCGGGATTTTAAGACCTATACTCCACCAGGGGTGGATGAAATGCTTTGGCTTCACTTTTCGGACACGTGTAGCACACTCACCCTGCGTCCCAACGTGAGATTACAATAAGCAGGGCTGACAACTCTTATGCAATTAACTCTGTTTTAACGCCACACGTCCATTTTCTCAAGCCGCTCAAGTTAAAAAAAAGTTCTACTTTTAATTAATGCATATCTAGGTCTTGTTGGGTTTATTTTCCCCCACTGACTTCAATCTTGTGTTTTTAGCTGCACAAACACATTCTGTATGAACCTACCCTTGGGTATTATACCCTTTTATTTATTTGAAACAATTGTTATTATATCTTAATAATTTATTCATGTGATGACAAAGCTGAATTTTCAACAGCCATTACTCCAGTTACTAGTGTCTTCTTAAAGCAGTGCTTCTCAATTATTTTCTGTTACGCCTCCCCTAGGAAGAAGTACATTTTTCGTGCCCCCCCACTTTTGGAACTTTCGCCTTATTGTTTCCATGGCGATGTGTCATGCTTGTCACATGACATACCGCAGTCACAAAAAGCGCTGTATGATATATGTATCACATTTATTTAGTTTTATCTTTTTTTATTCAAAATGGATCTGTCATCAACTACCTGATATTCAGATTCTCAGATATGTGGAAGTGAATGTGTTTTGTCGCTTAAAAACCTTTATAATGACCATGTTCGTTGATTTGTGATGTGCTACGGGCGACGCTGTGTTAGTTTGCGATGCAATTCAGAGAATCTGATCTGTCTGATTTACAACACGTTAATTCAGTCACTTCTTCTGAAATGCGTGATTGTAAGTGGCCTGTGAAGTTTATAGTTACCAATACAATGTGTATCTGATATGAATAAAACACCTTGTCAGTTTATTATTGAACGGATTGCTATTTCCGCTTTTATTATCCGTGTGTATTTTTCAAAGTATAAATGTATAGTTTTGCTGGTACTTATGAGTATTTAAAATTTTGAAACCTAAAAGAAACCTTATGTGGTTGAAAACACTGAATTGTTGTGATAAACGACAAGCTCTGAGCGCGTCTTTCTCTGGATCAACACCAGATATTGCGTAAAAACACGTATGAATTTATCGGTTGATCACTTGAGACATGAACACCGGTGTGATCGTACACGTCAAAGAGTGAAGGGTTTGTTATCTGAACTTCATATCTGCTGCTCTGTGCTGTGCTCCTGTTCAGTGCAAGAAAACCTACTCCCTGTCAAAAAAAGCACGCCCTGGCATCTCCCCACAATTTGAGAAGCACTGTCTTAAAGGGATAGTTCACCCACAAATGAACTTTTCTTTTCATTGAACTATCCCTTTAATTTTTTTGTGGAATCTGTTGATTATCTGTTGATTTTTCTTTTCAGGATTCAGGAATTGATTTTTGAATAGTATTTATTTAAACCGTAAATCTTTTGTAACATTAGAAATGCCTTTACTGTCACTTACTGTCCTTGCCGAATAAAAGTATTTTCTTTTATTAAAAGCAAACAAAAAAACATAGATAACCTTTATTTAAATAATGTATGTTTGTGAATGTAGAAGGTGTATCTGTCATCAGTGGGCAGTCTTGCTGAGGTGACCGCTCGAAGTATAGAACAGCTACACAAAGTGGCTGAGCTGATTTTACACGGACAAGAGCTGGAGAAGCCAGCCTGCCAACAGGCCAGTATACTGGTCAGGTGAGCTCCTTAGCCGTTTCCATAGGTATTGGACAAGTCCTTTTTTTTTTTAGCAGTTTAGTGACTGTTGTATATGCTCAGGTTAACCAGTGCCATGTGTAAGGAGGTCGGATGTCTGGCCCGAAAGTTCTCGGACACATTACTGGCTGTAGGGGTGAGTCTGACGTTCCAGAGCTCAGTTCATTATAGCAAACATTACAGATAACCAGGGGCGTAACTTAGTAATGACGGGCCCCAGTGCAGGCTATTATGACTGCCTTACACAGTTATGATGCACATTCGAACACTGACACAGTAATAGTTGCTCTACAAAAAATTAGACTGTAATATATGCATGCATTTCCATTCATTTACATTGCAAATCTTTTGTTATTTAATGCTAGTATTTCCCAGGGTTGCACTTGGATTTTGTGGTGTTGATCTGTGGACCACTATATCACTTTAAAAGGCACATTATGGAAGTAAAATAGCTTTATTTAACAATAACAACACTAACAAGCTATGCAACCTATTTAAAAAAAAATTGTTCATTACCTGAAATAAAATAATGATATTAGATGGAAAAAGTTTACTTGGAAAAACGAAACATTTATTGAATTACTAAACTAAACACAAAGAAATTAAAGCTAAAATGCATATAATAAAATGACTAAAACTTAAAAGAAATGAAAATATAGAAATACAAATATTTTAAAAAGGACATAAATAATACGAAATGAAATAAAAAAAACTCAAGCTCCAGGGGGATTGCGCAAAAAATATAAATACTGTATTTAGTTGGTTTTGATCAAATTAAATCATTTATTTTCTCCTTGGGTTTGAAATGAACATCTCTCTATTTTTGTCCTTATAGATTCAGAGAAAAGCAGAAGAACTCAATCCTCTAGTGGACAGTGTGATTCTGGAGGTAAAACTGAAGATGATTATTTTCATATTGCACATCTAACAAATGAGGAAATGGCTATATGGGATTTGATGATTATGATAATGACGACCCCATTAGAACAATGTCTTTTTTTCCCCAGGGTTGTAATAGCACTACCTACATCCATAATGCATTCCAGCTGCTGTTGCCTGTTCTTCAGGTGTCACACATCCAGACCAGCAGAACCGCGGTCAAGCCAGCCCCAGAATCAGCATCCACAGAATAGTTTCCTCATTCTATCTGTGTTTGTCTGTATCTGAGTATTGTTTAGGTATGTTGCTTCAATATGAGAGCTTAAACCAAAAAAAGTGCAATTCTAGTCTATATATAGACTCTTACAAAGACATAATTAAGAAAATAAGATTGAAACTCCTAACTTATTTAGGATGCTGCTTGTCCTCTTTATACTGTGTCTGTTCTTTTTAAAGTTACTTTACTCAAAATGAGGATTATTAATCATGTGTTCTCTGAGCAGATTTGGAGATTTTGCAGATTTTTAACTGTTATTCGCTTAAATGAATTAATCACTCATACACAATTACCAGTTTTATTTAGAATAAAATGGGGCAAGAACATAATCTGTAATGTAAAGTATATGAAACTAAAGACCGAAATTATTAGTACAATACTGTTTTTTTTGCAGATGTGTCAAAATGTTCATTTCTTACTCTTCTCAGTTAAGCACGTTATTCATTAGACTGTAGGAACTTATTGAAAAAGACTATTACTTTGGACTTTGTTTTAAGAGGAAGTGAAGATTAAAGTTTGAAGGAAGTGAAGATGAAAAGGGTTTTATGAAAACTATATAAAAACTAGTTTCAATAGCCACTAGAGCTTTAGACTGGTATTAAGAAATCACATTACTGAAGCCATACTGCTAAACGGGTATTACAGAACCACGCAACGTATGTTTTCAGCATCCGACAAATACACACTCTTGAGTTGAGACTGTGATCGACATAACGCCACATTGTGATTAATATCAATATTCCTGTGGTTAAGATTATTGGAACTGTAAGACTCTAGACAGTCATGTGCAGATCAAGGGAAGAAACCTACAAGAGCAGCTTCTGGACGCACATGCACGCACACACACGCTCACACACACGTTTCACTGTATTAGTGCGGACACTGCATAAACTTTCATTGATTTTTCAGGTTATTATATTTTCTACTCTCTACCCCTAAACATAGTCCTCACAGAAACATGCAAAAACACTAGGTTTAAATACAAACATGATTTTGCTCATTTATGCCTTTTAAAGTTTGTTAGAGCTTTGGTAAAACGACCTAACTATTAATTTGTCATAATATTTCACTATATAAGTGAGGACATGTGTCCCTCAGACTAAAAAGCAAACCTATGTACAAGAACTTTTACGATACGAGAAATGTTTACAGTTTTGAGATGCTTTTTGCCCTTTGATAATTCTATGTTTATAGTGGAAGCTCATATACGGAAAGCCCGAAGTTGAGAGAAAAGAGATAGAGGGTGTGAAATGTTTAAAATGTAGTATCTGCCAACAGTGACTTAAAATATGGTCATGTTTATCATTGTTCAGCAAACCTTCAGGATCGAAATCGAATAAATTAAAAAGAAATATGCGTGATCAGAAATTTAGCTAGGATTTAGTTTTTACATCTGTTTCAAGTTGGTCACATGATTTTGAAAAACAAAGCTGCTTTGGAAATGTGTCATCCATAGTTTTATTTATTTATTTTGTCTCATCCACTGCGTTCACGCCATGTCGTACGAGATGACAACACCTTCTCAGAGCTGTTAATGTGCTCAAATTCGGAATTACACGTTTATGTGGTAGCAAAATCAATCTAGTATGAATTTTGTAACTACGGCATGGTAATTATAAGGTATTACGATAATTTACAACATGGCGTGAACACACCAGCACTATTGACGTCGTTTGTGCGTGATTCTCATATGAACATCGCCTGCAAACTCCAGAAGTGTTGCTGAGCTTTGCTTTTTTTTTTTGACAGGTAAATATAAATCTGTCTTACCTCCTAACTTCATTTTCAACCCCTTGTGTTATTCTCGGGAGGAGTCAAGTTAAAGTTAACCTGCCCTTGACGTGTTTTTAAATAAATAAACTGCATGAACTTTCAATTCCATAAAGTGCCTCTGCTGTGTCTCGAAGATATAAAAGGTTAAAGCTCGCCATTTTCTTCATGACCGGAACAAGAAAAGTTGCTTCGATGATGCAGATAAGCTGGAGATGGAAAAAGAGAGAATGGCGAATGTGTAAAATGAGAACTATATCCAATTAATAATTCTGCTTCTTGATAGTTCATGAATGAGAGGCTAGAAACGTCTCTTACTTGATGGCTCGGAGTTGCCCTGTGCTGTCAGATGTAGGAGCTGATGAGATTCTTTAAACTCTGCAAAGATAACAATATTTATTAAAAATGTATCATTTAGAATTATATGCATGACAACATCGGTCTTGCCAGGAGGCCATCTGTAGTGTAATTTATTCTGCCCCAAGCAACATACTGGCATCAAAGATCTACCGATCATCAGCTTGTCTTCATCATTGTGACTGGATGAGACATTATGCGAGATTCAAAGAGTGTAAAGAAAAAAAGGATTCAAAGACTGTTTCAGGCTAGACTGGAGAGGAACTAGTAATGACAACCAAATACTAAAAGCATACCGTCAACAGACATCAGACAGTTTTACATCAGCTGATGGATGGGGAAATTAAAGTGGACATCTTTTTGAAGCATTAATCTGCTTTGTAAAGTCTCCACTTAGATTGAATTTAAAGCACATGAATGTTGTTTAATATTCTAAACATGAAATGCTTAAGGGTTTGGACTTTTGAGGTATTTTTTTATTCAAAATAATAGATGATGACTTTTAAACAGAAGAAAACTAGACTCATTCTTTATGTGTATTTACCTTCATTTGTTTCCGAGGGCTTGCACCGCTCCTCTTCCTCATTTTCATCTAATGAGGTCTCTGGAATCAAATCAATTTTCAAGTCAGTTTTATGAGGAAAAGTCTTTTCAAAGCAGCATTACAGAAAACCATAATGTTAATGTTTACAACATCTTAAAGGGGACCTATTATGCCCTTTTTTCTGTGATTAGCTCAAGCTTCTTCCAGCTTCGCTTGCTTGCAAAAATAAAGCCTTTTCTACCAGAGAGGTCTTTGGAATTTGCAATAGGAATAGGCTGGATTATTGCAACTCCATCTACTATGGTATAGCTAAGTCTCAAATTCTGCGCTTACAAGTAGTTCAAAATGTGGCAGCGCGATTTCTGAAAGGTTGTACAAAATGTACACGTCACTCCCCTTTTGAAGGAACTCCCCTTTTTGGCTGCCAGTTAGTTATAGAATTGCATAATCTGCATAATCAAACACCGAACTATCTGACAAATGTTCTCCGGCCTTATAATCCCTCACAAAGCCTAAGGTCTGAAGAGCCGTGGCAACAGAGCGTTTTCTGCGGCTGGTCCTACCTTATGGAACAGCCTTCCCAACAACGTAACATAAGGGCTGCTTCTACTCTATCGGCATTCATATCCAGCCTCAAAACATATCTCTTTTCATTGGCTTTTAATATTTTACAATGTCTTGTTTTTGTCTGTTTTCTTTCAACTATTTTAACAATTTAACTTGTATTGTACAGCACTTGGGTCTGTCTTGCGGCTGTTTTTAAACGTGCTACACAAACAAACTGAACTTGAACTATTTTAGCAACTCTGATCTCCTTTGTTAGTCTGTTTCTGGCCTAGTTATACAAGATTTCATAAGCACCCTCTGTGGCATGACAAAGCTGTTTGATTTTCTCATAAACCATGGTTAATCGTCACTGAATCATAAGAATGTCCTGGTAGAAGTGCATGCATCTTCACAGAAACTGATGCATGACGTTACAGCTGATGCTTGTCCAGATGGCTGCAGCTTTAAAAACACTCCAATAAGTGCAATGGAAGCAGGCTTGTAAATCCCACTCTGCTTCATTAGTCTATCTTTTTACAGTCCTTATTACAGGTTTAGCTGATTTCAGTTTCTGCTTGTAAGTCAGTATTAGATGAACCAGACAGTGATCAAGGTTTGCAGTTTATGAAGAGGGCCTCTAAATTAGTAGATCACATCTTCTTCAGAGTTTTTGTTTGTACACCAACTTTTCATTAATGAAAAAGGATAGTCCACCGCCTTTTGACAGAACAATTTTCCTGTAGCTCAAATAGTAGAGCACTTGCCAAGGTCATGGGTCCGATTCCCAGGAAAAGCAAAAACTAATTAGAATGTCAATGTGTGTTTTGAATGAAATGAAAGTCGCTTTGGATAAAAGCATTTGCCAAATTAATAAATGTAAAATTAAATTAAAAACAACAACAAGCAAAACAACAAAAGAATCAGTGAATCAACACCAGAATAATCAACACCGTGGCAACTATTTCTAGAATATGAGACATTTTTTTATATTTTGACCAGAATTGTTGTCAATATAATAATTGACTTTTTAATAATTGAATACAATCAAGACGTTTCAGAAGAGTTCATAAACCGTGCTTACTGATATAGACAATAACTATATTTAGAGTAGAATTTTGTTCTTTGTGACTTCAGACCTTCTTTTATGCTCAAACATCAACATTACATACTAAAGAAAGTTGAAAATGTAAAAAAGCACAATATGACCCTTTCATGCCTTGTTTAGCAAAGCTGGGCGATAATATAATTTACATTTTGCAAAATGTAAACAATCAAGCAGTTAAGATTTGCAATATAGTACATATTGCTTTATGTGACTATATGTATGCAAATAAGGTTGGATGTACTATATATATTTATATATATCCAATTTTAAGTACATCGCTGGGTGATAATGTTGTTTACTTTTTGTGATAATATAAACAGTCAAGCACTTGAGATGTACTGTTTTATTTTTTTAAATATACATTTTTGAATAGTATTCATCACTACTGTGTGTTCATTGAAAGAATATGTATTATGTGTCTCATTCATACCTGTAATCTCAGGGATGGGTGACAATCCTAAAACAAGAGAGAGCATTATAAAAAATTAAACACACATAGCCTACCATTAACAGGGCTACATGAATATACAGTATAGTACATCAGGTCCGTCCAGCCATCCAACCACCCACCCACCCATATACCTTTTTTTCTTTTTACAACCTGTACACACAAATACAGTACAAAGATTTTGATTGATTGATTTGCCTACTATTGCTGATTTAAGGGAATAACCCATTCAAAATGTGAGTTGAAATGGCTTTCATTCTTCTAGGGAACAAATGGTGTAATGTAATGTTGTCATGGCTTAGAAATGGCACAGAAAGATATCGTATGGCTTCAGAAGTCACATATGGTTTTTATAAAATAAAAAAAAAGTATGTCCTTTTTGGTCCCCGTTCGCTATATGAAGAAGCATGAACATTCTCAAAACTATGATGTTCCACAGAATAAAGAAAGTCATATGGGTTTAACAACTTGAGGGGAGAAAATTATGACAAAACTTTCATCATGAGTGGCGCTTAAATTGCTTCAAGGACACTTTTCTTGTAATTATTGTACTCTATACGTCCCAGTTTGCACTATTCTATATCGTTTTCTCGTATAAACAGTGTGATTAGTTTGTTCGCACTGAAAAAGTGCACTTTAAATACCCTGATGATGCACTTAATTAACCAGAAAACGAAGTGTGGAAAGCTGGACACTTCATGCTCTCAACTGTCACAGCTTTATTTACATAGTGGAGGGGCGAGGGGCTATCAGACTCCAAATCGCTTAAAATTCATATTCTACATGGTTGAGTACATCATGCATCAGTACAGTGTATACACATCTTATGTCTCTGCATAAAAAAGTAATATATCCAAACACTTACTTCTCTTGTACATTAGGTCGGATACCTTGAGAAGGTTTTCTGTGCAAGTATAGATTGAGAGTTTGGATTTAGTCAGTGCTGGTTAAAACATACAAGGTTGTTTTACAGCATTTTTTATAAAGAACAAATCTCTTCTGAATAAAAAGAGTGCAGTATGATAGAATAAAATGCTTGTTTACCTTCTGTTCTGTTCTCAGTTGAAGAGATCTCAAAGAATACATCATCTATAAGAGAGAGATGGATACCTTTAAAATAAATATACCTTTTAATTACTGTAACTATGAAACGAGTATAAATTATATAAAACAAAAAAATAGGATGCTCAAGTCTAATAGCAATCTATTAATTTATGCCTTATAAATATACTCAGACCTTTAAAATGAATTTAACATAATTTAGTATTAAAAATAATACTAAAATAATTATTTTACTGAAAAATGTATCCATATAACATTTTTTGGAATGGTATTATGGTATAACTATGTTTTTTTTTTTTTTTACATATTTGCCTAACAATCTCAAGACAGACACATGCTTACCACTCATGTTGCATACTGGTATGGTCACAGTAGGGACACTGTTCATCACTGAAAAAAAATTAATTAGAAAATTAATTAGCTGTCACATATGCACTGTGTTTGGTTCAGTTTATTTTGTTTTCTTTGTTCCTGCTCTTCTGTTGCCACGATTTTTGATTTGCCCTCAAGCGTTCCACCTGTATCTTGTTAATGGTATTGTTAAGTCTATTAGTGTTAAGCCTATTGTTAATGCTATTAGTGCAATCATAGAAAAGTTTTGAGACCATATAAAATTGTTAGTCACTCACAATTTTCTGTTGGCTTGCTGAGCTGATGTCCACTAGCTGAAACCGGCACAAATGTGAACAATTGTGACTTTCCTAAAGTGAAAAGACCAAAATAAGATTGATCTAAATAGAGTGACATCAATGTATTTTCAGTTATATTATAATTATGGATTATTTCCCCAAACTAAAAACACCCCAGTGTCAAAGAGCTGTTGGGCCTGACTGTAGATTTTTTCTGGAGAAGATCACTTCTGTGAGAAGATACTCACTTCGTTGGCTTTTGACGATCTGGCAGCCCATACTCAATAGTGTTACTGCAACCACAGTTAGTACCAGAGCCAACCAAACTAAACTGATCACACACCAGCCCTCTAAGAACAAGGAAATGAAGTACAATAGCAACAGAAAATTTAACAAGAGTACAGTGAAACATAATACGTGAAAGAAACATGAAAAACAATATAGCAGATAATATAACAATGCTTCAACATCAGAAGCTCCAAGTTTACACTATTCCCTTGTCTTATAAGTCTTGCCAAGTTCATTTTAGTCAAGTTCAGTCTGGCTGTGTGCTGTCTGAGAGGATTTGTGGTTTTGGACAAGTCAAACACTGAATAGACTGTATTGATGTATTGCTATAATATATTTATCAAACGTTAGGCTGAATTATGAAGTCCTGCTGTCTTCTTCCATGCCCAAATCAATAGACAGGATGAAAGATGGTCTCATCTCTCCTTCAGAAAGAATTTATGAGGGAGGTAGAGATGCTTGGGTAAGAATGATTCACCTTGTATTTGTATGTATGTGTGTATATATAAATTAATTAATTTGGAATATATATATATATTCCAAATTAATTGTATTGATTTAAACTTTATATGTTTAAAAAGTTGAAAGTTTGGTATAAAGTAACTATCTTCTATATTTGCAAGGCAGAATTTTTTTTTAGAAATATCCTTTACAATATGTATTAATATATTTTACAATTTTTTATGTACAGAAGTCACACACACACACGCACGCACACACACACACACACACACACACACACACACACACACACACACATAATATAATAATTATATATATTTCTGAAACTTCTCTGAAGGTTCAAATAAAAAGTTTTTTTTATTTGGTTAGGCGTTCCATTTCAGAAACAATTTATTGAGTGATTAACAAAAAAAGTTTTTATACAAAATTCCTGAGAGTATTAAAGGCCAGATAACTTTGACTGGCCTTTTGATTAACTTTACTTTTGATTAACTTTAAGTTATGATTGTTTTCTCATAACTTTTTTGTTTTGTGGGAGACAACTGAGTTTTCTGACGGTTTCTCACCTTTTTTTGTTAGTGTAACTGGTAACCCAACAGATCTTGTTGTGTCATTTTCCTTGTAGTAAAAGAGGAAACTGCTGCTAGTTGTTTGGCACTTAAGTAAATGTGTAGAAGCCGTTACTTGAGAAGATATTGTAGTTTTTTTGAGTGAAGAGGTGTTTGGTTTTACGGAAGAAGTGGTTTGTAAAATGGTGGTGTTTTGTCTTGTCTGACTGGTGTTTTCTTGTTTAGGTTCTTCTCTAGACGTGATCAGATCTGGACATTTGCTGTTGTCTGTGAGGATAGAGCAGTAGAATAGTCTCTGGTCATTTTGGGGTCCAGTGTATAGATCAGTGTTGTTGAGAGATGCAAATACACTAATGTTCCATCCAGAGAGATTGCCTGCCTTCATTGTCAAAGCCACTATCACATCCTCTCCTATGAAATGTACAATATGCACACAGGTATTATTATTGTAGACCATAAACAACAAGCAACAGTACATTTCACTAATAAAATAATTAAACAACTATCCCACCTGAATGTGAGGTATTGTTGTAGAGAAGCTGCAGATCCATTTCAGCCTTACAAAGATACCATCCTTCATCACGTCTGTGTTGACTGCTGGCGTTTGTAAGTTCTGTGGCACATGGGGTGTCAGCCTGATCACAAACCTGTGCATCATTCTCAGGTGTGCAAGGGTCAAAAGGCTCACAGAAAAACTGAATTTGTGGTTCTTCTAAGAATCAAAGAGAGAGAGAGAGAGAGAAGAAGAAAATGCTCTTACTATAGATTTTAAGTCATCTGCAATACCCACATTCGGTGAAAAGGAAATGAAAATCCCCTGTTTAAAGTTCAAAGTTTAAACCCATGTACCAATTGTTCTTAAAAATCGATGTTTAAGATTATAGCAGTTTAAGATACAGTAATACCTCGAGATACGAGCGTTCCAACATTCAAGCATTGCGAGATACGAACAAGCATTCGAGCACATTTTTGCTTTGAGATACGAGTAAATATTTGAGATACGAGCACACTTACAGACACCAACACTAAGTGTTCGCTAAGTGCTCAAGCCGCCTCATTTATGGGGTAATTGCCTATGATCTCCACCTCCACAACGTGAGGTTACCGGGAACGAGGAGTGATTCACAAGTATTATGCTGTGAGCAGCACGAGTTATGTGTGTTCAGTAATAATAAATATGAGGTTCTCAGGCTATCCAATACACTACACGAGAATAAATACTACTCTTCCGTATTGTGTTTGCATTATCTACGCTATCCCTCACTCCTCCTCCTTCGCACAAGCCGCAACTGTATCGTCTGTCTCGAAGGTAAGAACTCCTTTTATCACAGGAATATCCTTTTAGCATATCACAGGAATCCTTTTATACTATAATTTTCTCTCTCTGTGTGTGTATGTCTCTATAGCAATTAAAAACTTGTTTTTTCCCCATTGTTATTATAATTGTTATTATTGGACTTTTTTAGAGGGCCGGAACGGATTAATTTTTCTTCTGGTATTTCTTATGGGAAAAATGATTTGAGATATGAGCAATTTGAGTTACGAGCTCTGTCCTGGAACGGATTATGTTTGTACCTCAAGGTATTACTGTATTCCTTTTTTCATTTAATGTTTTTATTTATTTATTTATTTAAAGTTATTTTAATGGATTATTGCAGTATTTATTAAAAAATTATTGATCTACGCACATATTTTATTATAATTATTTAATTATTTATTTTTATACATGTGCCCTTGTAATCTTTAGTCAAATAACTTCCCCTCCCTCTTGCAGCAGCATCTCTTCTCTGGTGATGTGTTTCCCAGTGGGAGGGCGGGACAGCCTATCCCTCACATGAGATCATAGCAATAGCGTGCAACAGAGCCGGTACCCCTTTTTAGCCTTGCTGGATCCGGAAGTATTTTTTCCATTCATTTTTCCCATATGGATTTTTAAAACGTCTTTGTTAAAGTGTTAAAAGCCATGAAACAAGCCAACCAGCTAAGAGGTGAATCACACCATTACAAACTTTATAAAAAATTTTAATTTTTTATAATTGGGTAAAAATAAAAAGGTACAAGACTTGTGTTCTTAACAGCTTTACTGAGGGAAAGACTTACAATCCTATGCAAAAATAGCATTATCAAATAAAAAACAATGGAGTAACCTAAAATTAACTCTCACTCTCTCTCTCTCTCTCTCTCTCTCTCTCTCTCTCTCTCTATATATATATATATATATATAGAAAGAGAGAGAGAGAGAGAGAGCTGCTGTACAGACGAAATGAACTGTTTGCAGAATGTGGACGGGCAACTTCAACCTCATAGCTCACAATAGTCTGTCTGTAAAGGTTTACAAGTTGTTGTTCAAAATCAAAATTAAAAACTGTTTTTATGTCTGGAACACGACTGTTGCACTAAATGGTATAGAAAGGCATAGTGTTATATAGCAATTGCTATATGTAATCAAATGACAAAATCAAGTCCTGCCCTACATGTTTTCTTGTTCAAAAACCCCTTTCACTCATAAATGGAATGCTATAGGGCTGTAGACTATACTATAGCATACCTTCCATTTCACGTCGAATTTAAAAATTTATTTTGCCCAAAGCACCTTTAAATATATGTGAGTGTACACATAATCTCTCTCTATAAAACCAATTTCCTGTATGAATTAATTTCTTATCACACCACCACTTAGATTTTGTGGAAATGAAGTGTCAAATTTTAGTAGGCAGTGAAGCAATTTTATTAAAAAATTAATAATAAAATAATGATTTTTAAAAATAGTATTAAAAGATTATGGAAAACTAGTTTAGTTTATTGCATGATTTCAGGACAGTTGACTTCATGCTCCCAAGAAATAAAAAAATGCTTGTCATAAAATAAATATATACAGATTGGGTTTGTGCGTACTTGTGCGTCGAGAAATTGACCGAAGTATTCCGCGAACATTCGACGCACGCCCGACGCATGAATCACTGACGGAGCGCGTCCAAACAACGAACAAGCACTTTCAGAATCCACATTTTCAGTGGAATGAACGTGATACGTGCGCCGTTCATGCGTGGTTCATGAGTGATATGAAGGTGGGGCGTGAATGGACGTGCGCGGTTTCGAATCAGTTCCGACGCATAAGCACTGACGGCCGACGCGTGTCCCCCGCATAGTCACGCATACTCGACGCATAAACTACGCACGCCGACTCATGTATAACGCACACCGACGCGCAGATGTGCGTCGGAAAATTTTTGAACCGTTCAAAACTCAAAATCACTCACAAACCGCCTTCGACACACATCCACTTACAATCACTGATGGTTCACCTTCGTTCCAACGACGAAATACGCATACGACGCACGCTCCGCGCAGATGTGCGTAATTCGTGTGTGATTCATGCGTTTTTGCTGTGTGACTGGCCCTTAAGCTCCACAAACATGAACAGAATAGGTTTTAATAAAAACGCTTTTTAAATTTAAAGCTATTATCATTTGCTAATTTGTGTTCCTTTCTGTACTGTGATATTTTAAGATATGAGTTCCTGTTTTCTCAAAACACCAGAGGGGTTTTCTGACACTGTTGGCAAGTTAGAGTGACAAACCAAACCAACCTAACAGTTTTGTACTGTTCATAAGGTTTATGGCTTGTATAAGCAGGACAGAGTAAGGGATGAGACTGCGTCTAAAACCATAAAAACAAATGTGAATTGGTACTGTATGTGTAGGCTATGTGTGAACAGAATCCAAAGTTTTACCCTAGCTACACACAAAACGCACGTGCAAACTCAGTGGTTTTTAACACCTCATTCCATGTGCAGACCACAATGGAGTGCCACCTCCTTTGTCCTGTTTTAGTTTAATATTGTTGAAATGTAGACATACAGAAACTACTGTAACAATGCACCTCATCATATATCTCTAAAAGACAAACATACAAGCATTTCTTTCTAACACGCTTTTCTCTGAAACACCCATACCACTAAAAAATCCCTCACACGCTTGCTCGAGGACCCCAAACCATCCAACATAGCTACTTTTACTTACTTGGAAAAAACTCTGGTAGGCACAAGATGAGGGTCAGAAAGAAGACAAGGCTAAGTTTGAAGGCTCCTGACTTCTTCATGGTATAATACAATGATGACTGCTCCACTTTAAGATCGCCAACCTCTCAACTTGTTGACTGTACATCGGAAATCTCACGCAACCTCATATCTCATCCTGTATCTGTATCTCCCATGTTGAGTTTAAAATAATCCTACAGATATTTAGCCTTCAGATATTTTCAGTGTGTCTACTTTACAGTGTATGTCTTGATTACATAGATGAAACGGTTTACCACTTCCTGCTTGTCTTCCTGGTTTCTGTAATTTTGCAAACAGAAAGAGCAAAGAAAGACATTTTAGGTTGTTAATGTATTTGCTTGTCTCACAGAAATGGAAATCATTGTAGACATTAATTTAGAGATATGTTAGTGTTTCCCAACCTGTTTGGTTTAGTGTACCTTTTCATCAGTAGGGCTGAATTGCTGTATTATTGACATAAAAAGTCATGTTGCATGTTAATTTTTTTTTAAAGTGGCCTTAATTAAAACAATGCACTTATAAAGTAAAAACAATCAAGAAATAATAATAATTCATTAGTCATCAATTTATCAAGAATTCCTTTCACTTTGAGAACCTTAGTTGTGTTAATTGTTGTGTTTATATATATGTGTGAGTATGTTATTATTTTCCTTAGAAAGACATTTTAATCTGTTGACAGCCCTGCAATTTTGTTGGTTTCTTTTTTACTGGTGAACCAAAGCAAAACCAAAATATTTCCAGGTATCTGCTGGCTCACACATACACAAACTCTTGGCAGAATGAGTGTGCAAGGCTGTGTGTGACAGAGCCTGAAGGACATTCCTGCTGCAGAGCAAACCTGATCAGGGACAGGAGGTTATCATGACAGGGCAGGAGGAAGGTTCTCATCAGGACCCACGCTGGGATTAGGAGAACTCTCAGCAACAAGCACCTTATCAGCATCATCCAGTGAGAGGACTACTGCTGCATATAAACCCTTTGAACTGTCTACTGGGGTATTTAAACTCACACCAAAATATAATGTAACACTATAACATTCAAAAGCTTTTTTTAATGTTTTTTTGAACAAAAGCATCTTAATGCTCACCATGTATGCATGCATTTATGCATGTAAAGTTGCATGTATTTAATCAAAAATATATACTCATGGGGGGGGGGGGGGGAGTGGGTAGTCTGGACTGGACTTGATGTCTTGGACATCCTTAAATGAAGCATGTGTGTACACCGCCTCTACATTTTGGGTGTAATGATCGCCCATTGCCTGGTTCTCCAGGTAGGAGTTCACTGCAAATGTCCTCTCAGGCGGTACATGTTCATTTCGATCCAGGAAACAACGACACCATTTGGCAGCACACTTAGGGATAGCCCTGCTTGCTCTGGATAGAAGTCCTAAAAACCTTGGCCTAACCAAAGCCCATTTACCTTTCCTCCCAGTTAGCCACAGTCATCTCCAAAAGCAGTTGAAAACCAACAAAAAAGAAAAATATGAACACACTTGCCTCACAAGAAAATTCTAAAATATAACCTGCATACTGGAATATCATAACCTTGCTTTACACAGCAGACAGTAGTCATCCAGAACAATGCTCTATTGTAGTTCCCCGTACATTCCTAGCATCAACACCGAAGTCCACCTCCCAGGAGAAGGCAGCCTTCAAGAGCATGGTGCAGGCTACAGCCTCTATTGATCAGGCAAGCCAGAGACTAAAAAACACCTTCAACATGACCGGATAATCTCCATGAGCCTCCCACTTAAAGAAAGAAAGAATGAGGCATGCTACACTTTTCAGAGTATGCACCAACTGTTCAAGGGGATCCAGCAAATAAAGATATGTTTCAGAGGCAAGGATTCAGAAGCCTGGAAAGGTGTACTTGGCAAACATGAAAGTGGAAAATGCAATGATAACAGGCGGCTTCTGACAGAGTTTCGTGCAGAGCAGCAAATCACCTTTGCAAACAGCATCTTCCACCAGAAAGACTAGCTTGAAGACTACCTGGATGCATCCTTGGTCTAAACACTGATATCTCATTGATTACATTTTGGTGCCCCAGTGAGACCTTCAAGATGTCAAGCTCAACTGTGTAATGCAGAATATTTTACAGACAGTCACTTTGTGTGCTGCAACCGTAATCTTTATTTTAAATCCAAGCCAAAATGTTTTAATCTAAATTCAGCATGATGCTCCAATAGGCCACAGTTGACCTTGATGACAAGAATGGCGTCTATCTATATCTGGTATTGCACCAATAGTTCCCTGTTTGATCTGAGGTGACACAAATCTGACTTTCAGACAGAAAAGAAAGTCATCTGGGAGTTGCTCTTTACCGATGATGATTTAAAAAAAGAAGAAAAAAAGAACAATTGTGGCTCAATGGTTAGATAGATAAACTGGTTACCAGAAGGTTGTGGGTTTGATTCTCAGTGCTGGGAAAAATGAGGTAGGTGCTCTTGAGCAAGGAACCTAACCTCCAGTCACTTCCCAGGCGTGACAGCAAAAGTGTCTGCCCAATGCTATGGGTGTGTGTGTCCATGGTTTGCACAGTGTGTGTTCACTTCTCATTATGTGTTCACTACTCGCATTGCCTGGAGGAGACACACCATTCACCAGGCTGCTGTCAACTGCTATAAATATAATATAATATATATATATATATATATATATATATATATATATATATATATATATATATATATATATACATATACACATATATACTGTATATAAAATGTATTGTGAGGATTAAGGAATTACAGGCTGACATCAGATCAGCATAGCAAGAAAAGTATTATTTTACGTAAATAATAAACAATAAAACAGTTATAAAAATAGTTAATAAACAGTTAATAAAATCTTTAAAGCTATTGTATTTTAAAATTATAAAAACTCTTTGCTTTGACAACCATCGGTCTTCATGCTCATCAGTGCAATACCAGTAGATGGAGATACTGTCTTTCAAAATGTAGATTTTTTTTTTTTTTTGTTGTAAATTATTAAAAATCGATTATTGGTGAATGATAATGAACAGTCATGAACCCCTGAGAACATCAATACATTATTTATGTCACACAATAACACGTGCATCGTTTGCATTTAAAAGAGAAATCATAAGTGAACCTTTAAAATAACAAACAAACAAACAAAAAGTTCAGGTGAGAGTGAAGAAGTTAATTTGAGTAATAAATGGCATATTTCAAGAAAATAAACTAATAATACTTTGAATCACTCTGTTACACTTTTAGGGCTCTAGTCTCACTCCACGCCTTTCCACCCTAGAGTGAATCATGCATTTACAATCGGAGTTTAAAGAGTCCGTCTCAATGAGCAAATTATCCGAAACAAGCGATAACGGCAGCCGTTACCCCGGCAGGTAAGAGAACTCATTTCACTCGCTGTGTGTTGTGGTGAGGTTATTTTGGGTGACCACTAAAGCCCATTAGAAATACGTGCAGCTACAAGTTCGCAGATAGTTATGCGGTAAAAGGGAAATGAATCAGCCCATAAACGCTTTTAATGTGCGGACTTATTCAGCAGGAAAGCACGGGGTTCACACTGGCCTGTGACTTGTGATAGTTTTGACAGGAACAATATCTATTCATTAACTAAAAGTTGTTTCAAATGCTCGAGAATTGTCTCCGGCTCTTCTGACAAAGGAAGCTCAGAGATATGGATTTTGTTGTTATACCCAATAGGAAACAAAAGCATTTTGGACTAGTAAAAAATATCTGTCATTGGGAAATACATGAATTAGATATATATCGAAAACGTGCACGCGCAGGAATGTTTACAATGTCTGGCAAAATGTCTCACAATGCCAGAGCGCGGAGCACAACTTCATGCACATAGGCTACGTCAACAGTTTCCATATAGGCTATCTGAGCTTTTTTAGAGTTTCATAGAAATGTTTCGTAAACGGTTCAATCTATTGTTGTATAATCTAAATCCATGGATTCATTAAGACACAAGGCAAATGTTCTGTTGTGCTATTTGTTAAGCTCTGGATTATTGGAAAGATTTTTCTAGCTAAATGTTATAAATGGAAAGGTTTTAGGGGCAAAGCGTCTCGGGTGTTTGTCAGTAAGAAGTCATTTAATATCACTGTTGCTAGATGTTGCATTTCAGGTGGATTGATTCAAGCAAGAGAAAAACAAGAAATGCATTCCACAGATACACCTAGGGTTTCAAAGCCTTGTTCTTGTATTTTTAATTAGTATCTAACTATGACCAAAGTGCTAAATATAAAACAGAGAGAGAGAGAAAAGATGAGAAAGGAGATGTGCAGCATGTCCTCGCATTTATTTGTTTTCTGGAATTATTCTCCTCCTGTTTTATGCATGTACATTGTGAGTAAAGAAACAAAATAGTTTGAGCTTGTTAATACATCAGTGGTGGGGATTTAGCTTAAAGTCACCATGAAATCCAAATGGACAATTCCCCTCCCCCTTGCAGTGACATCACTTCCTCTGATGACATGTGCACTGGTGAGGGAGGTAAGGATCAGACAGGCCTGGAAATAGACTAGGTACCAGAATGTTTAAATTATGTATATTTATACTTTAAATATATTTTAATTAAATCTATTTAATTATAAAACCTTAATATTATACATTTACTCTCTCTCATACGATACGTATTCTGGTGCTCTACACTCATCAATGGTAGTAGTATCTTGAGACTCCAGTAATGACGACGATGACAGACCTGTGCGGTTCGATGAATGTGATGATGATGATTAGGGACCATCCAAATTCACGATTTCACGGCCGTGACATTTTCTGTGAAATCGGCCACTTTCCGTGAAAACACCCAACAAGCGTGAAATAGTGAAAATTTTATTGAAGATAAATATTTTTACTGATAAAGAGTATACCATGAAAAACTGTAAACTATTTCATTAATGTCACGTGCCATTGCGGAGTCTGTGGCTACGTGCGTTGTAGTCGTATTTTGTTTCCTTTTTGTTTTTTAACACAGGTGAACAGTCGAAAAGTGGTATTTTAGAATACAAAACAGCGGGTGTGACAGCAGATGGACTGATTGCAGTGATTGGTGCCTAAAAATTGTACCTGTGAATTCTCCATGAAATCACGTGCCAATCACGTGCTTGTCTGAGTGCCTGTGGGTGTGTACAAAGCCTCTGAGAGAGTTTCTGTCTTTGTCTGGCATCCTGGGGAATCATTTCTCTCGCATCACGATGAAGCAACGCTGCTTTCCACAGTATGGTTGCCGATATGGCGGTATTTTAGAATTTTTATTTTTCGATGCACTGAGGCCACGAAACTTGAACCACGAAGTTGCGAGGGATTACTGTAGTCGCTCTTTTCCTGAAGCGACGTTCACACCGTTCCAGAATTACCAATAATTACGTAGAACTAGTAAACTGACAAACTTCACAAACCCTCTGCTGCTTTGTTGTCATAAAAATGCTGGAGGTGCAATGATAATGCAATAATGTCTTTTCAATTTGTGTAGCAAATGAGCTTCCACTATTTTTTTAATTGAGGTTACCTGCAAACTACATTATTTACGCCGGTAGGTGGCAACGAGTGTCTTTTGTGTGTGTGTGTGTTATGAGTGAGCCAGTGAATTATTCATTGATCAGAATCTTTAAAAACAGGTTGAATGTGCATGTTCAGTTGATCTCATTCAGTTGGTCAGCAGATCATTGTTCACAGAGAATATGTTTTGTTTGTTCATTTTGTTCACGAAAGATGTTTTATTTAGTCTTTGACAGGCTTACAGTACATCCATACTTCAGGGGCAGAACACTACATCTTTCTCTCTTTCTTTCTATTCAAAGTGTAGAACTCTCTTGCTCTAAAATTCTCTGATTCCAAAACTGTGGCAAAAGTTTGGGAAGAGGCCCTTTTCTGTCCCAGCATGACATTACCCCTGTGCACAAAACGAGGTCCATTTACACACAGTTTACTTAATCTGAAGTAGAAGCTTGACTAGTCCACCCAAATCCCAGATCTGGACCTTATTGAACACCTTTGGGATGAATTGGAATGCAGACTGCAAGCCAAGGCCCATCACCCAAAATCAATCCCTGACTTCACTGTGTCTGAACAGGAGCAAATCCCAGCCACCATGTTCCAACATTGTGGAAAACCTTCCCAGAAGAGTAGAAGCTTTAGCAGCATAGGAAGCAAGAAATTCCTATCAATGCCAGTGTTTTTTTAAATGAAATGTCAAGCATGTGGGTGCAGTGTTTGGGTGTTCACATACTTTTAGCTATATGTTTGGTGTTAATCTAATCAATGTGCTTTCAGAAACCGTTCTTTTATCTGTTTGTTGAGCTCCTCAGGATTTGTTGATTTCTCACTGTCTCTCTCTGTGAAAAGAGACATTAATAAGTCATAGCAGATGAATTATGGATTGAAGCGAATTCAAGCTTGGAAGTTTATATAAAGGATGAACTGCTGGATTACATCATTGTGAAATGTGTTTGTAGAACACATGAACATTAAAAATCATGTGCTTGGGAAAATATTTGAGGTCTATATGCCATTTTGGGGAGTTTTTTGTGTTACTAAAAGTACTTTCAAATAGAGATGCTCCAATACTAAATTTCTCTATACCGATAGCCGATTTTTCAGATTGATGTTTACCGATAGTTAGATTTAGTTTATTCTTTCTCAAGGAAACACTCACAAGTAATGCTGCAAACTATACAGGGAACCATGTAATTTGGCAGACAACAATATTAAATTAAATTATATTTAACTGCTATTTATTTTCAGATAAATTATTTTGTATACAATTCCATTGCACACAAGGTAGTTTTCATAAATGTTTGTGACATGGAAAATTTATTCAAACATATAATTAAGAGTAATTTAGCTCCTCTCTAGTGTTTAAATTTTTTTTTTTTTTATTGCTAACAAACTGTGAACATCTGATAACTTCCCTGAGGTAGGCCTTAGTGGAACGTTAAGTGACTGCAATCCTCTTTTGGACAAACCAAAAAGTTACATATTTGCATGAGACAGAGACTATTTTTTTTGTTTGTTTTGAAAACACCCTTCTTTATCTATGGCTGATAATGAAAGAAAATAGCTGTTATCGGTAAATATATGATTGGTGCATCTCTACTATCAAAGCTGGATTTTATTAGCAGCCGTTACTCCAGTTTTCAATTTCTCATGATCCTTCAGAAATCATTCTAATATATTAATTTGATGCTCACGTAACATACTATTATTATTATTTATTATCATCATATCAGTTTGTAGTGATACTTTTTTTAGGATTCTTTGATGAACAGAGAGTGAAACGGTTATTTAAAAAAATATTCTTTTGATAAATTTAATTAATCATTGTTAAATAAAAGTAGTGATTTTGTTTGAATGGTAATGTTATATTACCAGTGTTTATATATATATATATATATATATATAAACCTTCCTTCCTCTGTTCTTCCTTCCTCTATTCTCCAGGCTTGTACTACTAGTACAGTATGTGTAATGTTTGAAATGTTGTATTGTAAGCACTCACATGTGCTTTTGTATCTTCATGATGAATCGCTTTCTGTTTTATAAGTCGTTTTGGATAAAAGCATCTGCTTAATGAATAAATGTAAATGTTATATTTCCAGTAGCTCAAACAGTAGATCGAGGTGCTTGCAAAGCCAATGTCATGGGTTTGATTCCCAAGAAAAGCAAGAATGTCAATGTGTATCTTGAATGCAATGTACAGTACATCGCTTTGGATAAAAGTGTCTGCCAAAATGCATAAATGTAATGTATTTTATCGCCCATTTTAACTAGTTACAGCATTCAAACTGTATGCACAAGCTTTGCAAAGAAAAAGATGGAACTCAGAAATGAATCAGCTATAATAAGGACAAAGTATCATAACTCAAACTAGCAGCCGCTGCTCTACTAGTTTACTGTTGATCTTGTTACCAGTACCGCTGTCGCTAACACTGGACAGATGTGCAGCCATTAAGGTTCATGTTTTCCTCCAAGACAGCTCATGACTAATTTGTCCCAGTGGGCTCTGCTCTACACCATGTTATATAGAAAACGATCATTGTTTGGCACAACTGCCTGTTTCAGTGTTTGTTCAGACACAGTATCCATGCTAGTATTTTGGTAAGTTAAGTTTCGCTACCAACTTAGAAGTCGATTTTGTATGTGTGTGTGCAGTTTTTACCTCATGCGTACATAATTTGCCTGAGTGGTTTTATTCGGTAGGTCGCTGCAGTAGTAGATATACTTTGTCCTCTGGAGTCAGATTTTCTCTCTCTCTCTCCCCCTCACACATTCTCTCTCTCTTTCTGATCAATTCAGCAGGCTTTAAGGTGACCTTTGTGAAGGAATGTTAGTGTGTTTTGGCCCTCTGCATTTGTTCAGTCATCAAAAAGGTGGTTCAATAAAGCAGACAGTCTCTCAATAGACCCTCTTTGCATTGTACTGCATTGTACTCTTTCTTTATGAAATATCCTTAGGGATATTTTTCTTGTCTAGTTTTTGTCCTGATTATTGTTGCTCAAACTAAGAAATCGTTTATTCTTTTCAGAATTGTGGCCCTGTGGCCTGCGTATTAGTTTAAGTACACATTAGCACATAAAAGTGTTAACTTGGCGATAAGTGCATGTATACCAAAACATTGAGCTTTGGTTCTCTTGTGAGCAACGTGGGTTCAGATCTGACTTGTACATAGGGCTGCACAATTAGGCGATGTAGAACTGAATTGTGATATCATATGGCTAAACGCTGTGACACGTCAATAGCTCATGATCTGTTGTTTTCAGTTTCTCAGAATAACTCCATTCTTAGTAAATGCTGGTCCGTGTGAACCCCATCTCTGCAGTGCTGTGAGTTTGTGTCATGTATATTGTGCATTTGGGAATGCAAAATGGACCAACCGTCTTCCTAAACTTATAATGAGAAGCAGTTGTCCAGCTGTTGTCAAGAATAGAGGAGCTTTTTTGGCTCTCTGGGGTTTGCTGCCAAAATAAAAGCTCCCTTACAATCTATTCAGGGACCTTTTATATGTACGATTCAAATGATCAGATCTAATCCTAATTCTATGGACTTTAGCCTATGTCAGAAGTTATGAACAAATTGGGATTCATAAAGTCAGAAACCGATGTGAAAACATTGGTACTCATATACAAGTAATGTAATAAATCCAGCATATTTTATCAAAATGTAGTGATAATTAGGCAATCAAAATATGTATTATAACTGTATAATGTTCACATAATATATAATTACACTAAAGGTCACCTAAAGGATTATTAGGAACACCTGTTCAATTTCTCATTAATGCAATTATCTAATCAACCAATCACATGGCAGTTGCTTCAATGCATTTACGGGTGTGGTCCTGGTCAAGACAATCTCCTGAACTCCAAACTGAATGTCAGAATGGGAAAGAAAGGTGATTTAAGCAATTTTGAGCATGACATAGTTGTTGGTGCCAGACGGGCCGGTCTGAGTATTTCACAGGACAGGATTCTGGGATTTTCACGCACAACCATTTCTAGGGTTTACAAAGAATGGTGTGAAAAGGGAAAAACATCCAGTATGCGGCAGTCCTGTGGGCAAAAATGCCTTGTTGATGCTAGAGATCAGAGGAGAATGGGCCGACTGAGTCAAGCTGATAGAAGAGCAACTTGGATTGAAATAACCACTTGTTACAACCGAGGTATGCAGTAAAACATTTGTGATGGCACAACACGTTAAAGCCGAAGGGCTACAACAGCATAAGAGCCCACCAGGTACCACACATCTCCAGTACAAATAGGAAAAAGAGGCTACAATTTGCACAAGCTCACCAAAATTGGACAGTTGAAGACTGCAAAAATGTTGCCTGGTCTGATGAGTCTCGATTTCTGTTGAGACATTCAGATGGTAGAGTCAGAATTTGGCGTAAACAGAATGAGAACATGGATCCATCATGCCTTGTTACTACTGTGCAGGCTGGTGGTGGTGGTGTAATGGTGTGGGTGTTTTCACAACCAACTTGGTGTGGATGTTTTCTTGGCACACTTTTAGGCCCCTTAGTGCCATTTAGGCATTGTTTAAATGCAACGGCCTACCTGAGCATTGTTTCTGACCATGTCCATCCCTTTATGACCACCATGTACCCATCCTCTGATGCTACTTCCAGCAGGATAATGCACCATGTCACAAAGCTTGAATCATTTCAAATTGGTTTCTTTAACATGACAATGAGTTCACTGTACTAAAATGGCCCCACAGTCACCAGATCTCAACACAATAGAGCAACTTTGGGATGTGGTGGAACGGGAGCTTCGTGTCCTGGATGTGCATCCAACAAATCTCCATCAACTGCAAGATGCTATCCTATCAATATGGACCAACATTTCTAAAGAATGCTTTCAACACCTTGTTGAATCAATGCCACGTAGAATTAAGGCAGTTCTGAAGGTGAAAGGGGGATTCCTAATAATCCTTTAGGTGAGTGTATGTAAACATTAGCAAGATATTAACTGCTTTGGGATAACACATGAAGAGATATTTTGTGGGCATTCTGAATATCTAGTTAATGCACTTGTACATATTACGCTTGAATTTAAGATAAGTTGTGATTTACGAAGAGGCATGAATTTGGGGTGATATGGATGGGGTGTTGTAAACATGTTGTGTTTAGGATCATTATACACATCTTTATAAATGCTCTGACACATTGAACAGTGCTGTGTGTGTGTTTGAATCCTGTAACTGGTCTGAATAAATTCTGGAAGAAAAAATACAAATAAAAAGAAAACATATGTTCCATCAAAATGACTTTACATAAAAGCCAATATATATTTACACATGAAAGCCATTTTCCAGCACCGCATCCAAGATAGGGCATGTTTTTAGAGCTCCTTGTATCATATTCAATCCTGTTTTACTTACTTATGCCTAAATAAAGGCTCTTCGAGTTCTGTAATGCCAGTATTACTAATCACTATATTGTGGCTTGTGTGTTAATTTGTTAATTGCCGCGTCTCAGTGGATTGTGGACTGAAATGCAGACAAGGGACAGATGATAAAAGATGGCAGGGAGCTGTCTAAACACACCAGTCCCTGTCAGCGCAGATGGAGGCTGAATGGCAGGCTGAAAGAGGAAAGCGATTTTCTTGGCATTAAGATCTTTCTTTTCTTGGCAGAGCTCTCTCTTTGCTGGTTGTGAAGGTCCATGGGCGGAAAATTGGCTTCTCAGACTCACAGATGGTCTAAGGCTCAGTCTGCACACACGCACACACACATACACACTTCAAAACTTTGAGTTTTTGGTACACCGCTGAACTTCACCCCTCCTTTCTCTCTCTTCCCTTGTTTTCCAGTAAATGTTTACCCGCTAATCTTATCAATAAATGCGAATTACATAAACGTCTGTCAAAATTACGCATGTACTGGAATATTAGATAACCTCATGCCACAAAATTTTGACCTCAGAGTATGTGTGGGAAACGCTGTTGCTACTTTCTACATGTCACCGTATGGAGGAAAAGCAGAGCATGAACGTGCACAGATACACGTACAGGTTGAGCAAATGAAGGCCTTGTCTCAAATTTTAGATGACACAGTTTCACATCTAGTGTGTTCTCAAGTCTTCTATAATTAAGTAGGTACAATTTTAAAGAACCTTCCTGAAAAAGCTACAGTACTGAAAAAGGTTTTGGGCATTTGTGTAAAAATGCTGCAAAGTCCAGACACTTTAAAAAATAATGTTCTAAATACATTGCATTTATCGATTAACTTCTATTAAATACAATAAATTAAAGAAATATTTGGTTTCTCCACCCTTTGTCCAGGTACATTTGAGATTTGTTTTTCAGGTCTGCAAGTAGGTTTCTTCAAGTGTCTTGGAGACGTTGCTGCAGTTCTTAATCTGTCTCAGTTCTTTTCTGTTTCTTCATGTAAGAACAGTCATACTCAATGTTGATGAGATCAGATCTCCATGTGAATAATACCGTCTGTTGTTCTGTGGATACAAAAATCTCATTGGATTATTACAATTAATGCCAAAGGATTGTTTTGAAATGTAAACTGATATTTCCTGTTGACACGCAGAAGATATAGATAACCTACTGAAAGCCATTTTTTGGGGGTGAAAATACTAACATGCTTAAGACTTTATTTATTTAATTTACTTAATATAAGTTAATTGGCTGCAGATTATTTCATCATTAATTATGTGATGCAAACGTAAGAAATGCATAAGAATGGATTTAAATATTCTGCAGTCATCCAGACTGAATGAGCAATAGATAGAGATGAGCAAGTAAGTTGAAGACAGTGAGCAATTGAAATGAGAGCGCTAAATCAGCACTTATCTGTCTCTGTCTGTCTCTCTCTCTCATGTGTTCAGCGTTATAGTGCTGCATCAGTGTGATTATGCAGGTCAGACCCCAGGTGTACACGTTCTCGTTCTAGCTCTCCTGCATGTGCACGTGTGTTTCCCTCGTGGCGGGTAGAAGAGGGGAAACCTGAATGATCTGTATATTTACAGCGTGAGGCTGCAGCAGTATTTATGATCCTTAAACGATAAGCCTTCGGGAGACTCGTAAAGGAGATGTGAGCGGGGCTTGACTCAAGTATGGCAAGACTGGGGACAGGAATATTTATTTCTTTGTTTATGTTTGAGAGCAAGAGAGAGAGAGAGAGAGAAAGAGAGAGGGTAGTAGTTTAATAATTCAGGATGTGCTTTATAATCTCTTGAAGATGCTCTAGGTCTTTGGGGTCTAGAGGTTTCAAGCTTGTGTATTAATTTCATATTAAGACCTTTCTGTTTATACCCTCTTTGATGGGACACAAATGGTGTCGAGATCTCCACCACTTATCCCCAGACTCTCTGTGGGTGTGTGTGTTCAGCATTGCTGCTGTGTGTACGGTTTATCAATACCATTAGAAATAAGCTATGAAACATTATGTGTCTCATCAAGGACAAATCTGTCTCCTAGGAAACATATGCTTAGCAAACACAAACACTTACTTGTTCACTCAAACACATGGTTCACACCTCTCAAAAGTAATACTGATAGGAACAGATATACTAATATAGACCATGTTAGTTTGATGTATGCTGTACTACATTATGCAGTACTACAGTATGTTCCATATACAGTACAATGGTGTTTATTCTAAAATAGAATTCCATAAATAGCAAGAATATCTTGATATTTCCATGATACATGTACCAATTTAACGTGATGGTTTTGTAGACATATGCCCACACATCACAATGTTTCCAAACTTACCATAGTAACATATCTAAATTACTATATTTACCAGAAATACCATATTTAATTTGAGGTAGAATGGTATGAAAAGCTCATACCAAGAATTGGAAAGTGTTACTATGGTAACTGTTTTCAATACTGATAATAAGAAATGATACTTGAGCACTAAATCAGCATAGTAGAGTATTTTCTGAAGGGTCACATGACACTGAAGGCTGGAGTAATGATGCTGAAAATGTATCGGTCATAGAAACCATAGTTGAACATATTGAACAAAGTAATATTATATGATACTGGGACAGGGAATACCATATTATTACCATGGTACATTTGTAGAAAAACATTGTAATGTCATGGTAACATCTTTGAATATCTATTCCATGTGCTATGGCGTTTGAATATCATGAATATTATACTTTTACTGAGGTACAGATCTGAAAAAAAGGTATTTCCATTACTTTCTTGTCAATGTACATCCTGGGATTGAGTTACAACAGAATTTTCAGTATATAAAGGAAAAAGAGGGATATTGTTTCTGGAGGTGGTCTGCCAGCCAGATGTCTTCGTTCTCTTAACCACGGGCCGTGGTTTATTTCAGAAGGAAATTCTTTTCCTTTTTTTACATCAATTCCTCCGTCCATCTCCTCTGGCATCTAAACCCTGCTGGCTTGCCCCTGTGTCACCTCCATCTGCATTCAATTCCCGCACTTCTTTCTGTTCCGTTTAAGGGAGAATCGGTAAAAGGAAGGATGAAAATGTCATTGCTATGTGCAAAATGGGCCTGGTGATATTTTGGCTGATGAGCTTGGAGTGAATGGAGTGTGTCTGTGTCTGTATGTGTGCATGTGTGTGTGTGTGTGTGTGTGCGCACATCCAGATCTGTCCAATAATTTAATCCAATGGCAGTAGAAGAAATATGAATGCACCAGAGCAGGAAGAATGCTATTTAGAAACATACACACTCTGAATAGTAAGATGTTTGCGCATATATGTGGCTTTTAAAAAAACAGAAATGTGCACACATTATCGTCATGCTGTGTGTAATATACTGTTGTGACTATAAATAGCCATAGTTTCAGGGAAATGTGTGTCATGTTCTTTTCTCTTAAGGAATGAAACATATTCCCTCCCACGACTGATGCAGACATGAATCAAAGCAATGAGATTTCTAACCTCTCAGCCCGGTTTAGCTTTGGGTTTCAGGGATGAGATTACATGGTATGTGAGTGTAAGTAGGTGATGTGCGTGTGTATCTGTGTTTTTAATGATGGATGCAGCTGAAGTCAAGTGTGGAAATCTGTACCATAGCATAACCTGATGAGAGACATTACAATGTTTTTTGTGTGTGTGATGAAAGACAGCAAATGAGGAGTCTGCTGGAAACACATATTTGTTTTCTCACTGTTTAACCCTCTGTTGGACATGTTATGAAAGCTGTGTTGAAAATATAATTGGTATATTAAGTTTTGTTCCTTTGATAGACACATATAGCCAGCTGTTTTTGGGTTTTGTGTAAAAAAAATCGTTGGCATAACCGACACCCATAGATTGATGAACTTTTTTGTGTAAGATCACATTTCGAATTTCAAATGTTACTCGCATGACTTCAATTATCCATAACTGTTCAGGCTCGATACACAGTGTTTGTGCACGAAATTCACACAATAAAAAAACAAACACAAGTCAGAATCAGAAGAAAAAGAAAAGGCAGTCTCTCCCGCTGCGCTGTGCAGCTCGTCCCTTTAAGAAGCGTGTCGGATGAGATGAGAAGAGCCTGCCCTCATGGCAGCACAGCCAATCACGTCTTCTTGCATGATTGACAGGTCAGACAGCCTATCAGCGCCAGCTGTCAGAGTGATAGTGGAAGTGAAGCACCAGCTGTCAACTGTCATAGCGCCAAAGACAACAACCCTCTCAAGAAAGAAAAATTTAAATGTATTGATGTACATGATGTGAGTTATTAAATGAGAATGTACATGCTCGAGTTTTTGGTGTCTTTTTACACACCAGTGTTGCCGCGATTTGTTTGATGAAGCGATCGACATTCATCTAAAAAAATGGACATACACTGTACTGTGTTTGCTAACAACAAAAGGCATATGTAAAATCGCCACAATAAAAACCACCTTCGATTTTTGATACAAACCTTTAATTATATTCTCCAACAATGCAAACACAAAGATTGCTCACAAAATCACAAAAAATGTGCGGGATGCTACAGTGTGTTATCCCTCAGACGAGATCAACGACAGGGAGTGAACCGGCATTGGAGTGAGCAGACCGCGATCCACATGCAAGGCAAACTCAGTGCATACGCAGTGATCTAGGTATGCGAATTTGTCACAAAATAACCATGTGAAGTGGCGATTTTGTCCCTCTTTTGTGCTCGAGATTTCGGCAACATCGAAAATACTAAGACAAATAGGGGGTTTGGTGGTTCCACATAGGATTGGCGAGTTAACCGTGACTCGAGATAATTGAACTCCACTGTGTGTGTATATATATATATATATATACAGTGGTACCTCGAGATACGAAATTAATCCGTTCCGAGGCAGCCTTCGTATAATGAATTTTTCGTATCTTGGAACACATTTTACATGTAAAATGGCTAATCCGTTCCAAGCCCTCCAAAAACACCCCATTACATTTCATAATAAAGCTAAATTGACCTATAAACAATGAAATAACGTAAAAAGTCGGAGCTTACCTTTCAAGTGAGGCTATATTCGAAAGTGGCGGCAGAGGCAAATAACGTATGTGCATAACGTTTTCAGAAGGATTTTGAACCTGCGCGGGGAAACCCCAATGGTTTTCTAGTTCGTCGCCTTAACCTCTAAGCCACGTTTCTCATGCGGAGTGGCTGAGAGAGCAGGAGGGTGGTGGCGAGTCTACTATAACTAAGATGGCGGTGTGCGGTACGAGTTTTAAAATTGTTATGGGGCGAATCTCGGACTTTCAGAAACCTTTCGTATCTTGAAAACTTTTCGTATATAGAGCAGTAAAATTTTTAATCTTTGCTTTCGTAACTTGGATTTTTCGTAAGTTGAGCCTTTCGTATCTCGAGGTACCACTGTATATATATATATATATATATATATATATATATATATAAATAAATATTTGATACTGTAATATATTCTCTGTAGTGCCCGTACTCATTGCATCCATCCATATCGAACACATATCCATTCACTACTGCACAAATATTGCTTAAATGTAACAAACTAATGAAAAATCCAGTTCGTCATAACGTGCAAAAAATGAAACTGAGTCCGTCAGCAGTTGTGGGCGGGGCCTAAGCATTTGTGACGTCACAAAAGCTAAAATCTGCAAACGGCTTATTCGGAGACACTTCTTATGATTTATGAGGATTAATAAAAGAGGAGTGGGTGGAGTTTTACCATAGTGTGGTTGTGTACACATGCTGCCAACACATATCTGTTCAGACACCATGTAAAAGTGAATTTTGCATAATAGGTTTCCTTTAATATAATATTCTAGTAAAAACAGCTTTATTACTGACTGAGAAACATAGTTTTTTGTTTACTACAGAAATCTTACCTTTATATGTTGCATGTGTGCAGGTTTGTAGTCCTACAGTAATCCTTCTTTTCACACCACAAGAAATGCTGAATCATGCAATACTTTAATTAGTCTGCTCAGCGTCTCCTCCATATGCCCATTTGTGTGATATATTTGCTGGACAGTTTTGATTTACATGCAGGAAAGATGAAAAATGAAATCAAGGGGTGGAGAGAAGGAGAGACGGATTGAATTAACCTTGAGAAAATAAGCAGAAGCCATAAAGAATAAATTGCTTAATCATCCTTCCAATCACTCAGTGATGTTTCGGGCAGTCGTGCTAGCCATAAAGCTTTGTGACAACAGTGTGTCTGAATGTGTGTGTGTGTGTGTGTATTTATGATCACACATGCAGAGGTTAACATTCCTGTCAGGTTTGCTTTCTCCAGACCTGAATCAGTGTGAAATAAAGCTTTGACCATCACAGGGTCACCATTGACTCTCTTCTCGAAGCTACTATGACTACTAGCCTGAGACCTGTGTTTTCACACACTGCAGTCTCCGTTCCAGCTGACAGGAGTGCAGCATTGCTGTCAGGGAACAAAGCACTCTGGGACAGCATTAAATTCCTCCTTGTAATTAATCTCCTCCCACATACACAACTGCCACATTCATTCTTTTAAAGTGACAGTTCGCCCAACGATTAAAATTGTGTCATTATTTTCTCACTCTCGTGTTGATGTAAGCCTTTTTTCTGATCTGGAACACAAAGGAGATGTTTTGAAGAATATTCATAGCACTTTTCTTCCCATACAAAAGCATAATGACCAGGTGTTCATTAAAAAAAGCAAAATAAAATATGACTAGTGTGCCATATTCAAGCCTCTTGTAGCCTTGTTGCAAAGAAAATGAAGTTTTTAGAGCATGCAGTCACAACTGATGTCAAATGCCATTGGCGCTCATGTCTCTTCTAACTGATTTTGACACGGCAAGATTGATTGTGCGTGAATGAGATATGAGATGAGATGAAACCGTAGCAACAGATCTTTTCTCCCGAATTGAAACCGTTCCTTCGCCTTCACGCAAAATTCCCAATCGCGTACATTCTTTTTAAAATTGTATTATTATTGACTGGAAAAGTTTCCCTGCAAAAAAATCACAAGACCAACCTTAAGAAAGCGCCGTTTAAGAAACCCCTTAAAAAAGGGATTTAAGTGAACTAATGAGTTTGGCATGACATTTTGATTAAAAATTACAGTCTAAAAAGAACACAAAAACATGCACGATTGTTCCAAATGCTCACTTTTATTGTCCTTTTTGGAGTTTGTCAGGTCATGCTTTAATTATATAGAAGAGAGCAGTATAAATATTCTTTAAAACCTCTACGGAAGACTTCCATAAAAATGTAGAACAACATGAGTACGAGTAAATAATGAGAGATCCCTCCCGCCCCCATTATTTATATTTTTAGGGGATCTATTCCTATACCTTGCAGATCTTTCAGGAAAAGCGCTTATTTCAGGCAAAATATATATTTTGGGAAGCATTATGGGTAAGATGCTCTAAAATCTGCCTCTTTTGCATTATGCGGTTAGTATTTGGTTGCACGATGAGAATGATTCAGCTCAGAACCAGTAATTTTCTGGGACATGATGATAAAATTAAAGAATCCTGGTCTCCATCCCACTAGTATACTAATGTTGTGCTGCTTGTTAGTGGCACTCGGGGCACGTGGGTCTGGCTGTGTTTATTTGATGTACCCTTAGAGCCAACATCTGTGAATAATGTTACAAAAGCAGGCAGAATTTCCAGCTCTCTGTTGTGGTTTGCATGGCCAGAATTGAGACCGAATTCACTGCTGATCCTACTGTGAATGATTTACCCTTTGTCTCTCTCTCTTTCTCTCACACAGACTGCAGTTTGCCATGGATGGGTGGCATCATATTCACTCTTGCACAGAACATAAATTAAAGACAGGTTTGTGGTAAGGAAAATACTTAAGCCACTCCTCCCTTCTTCCTCCTTTTTCTTTCTTTCTTCCTTTCTTTTAAGCATGTTTTGGACAATTTATAGAAAACATGTAACATTCATTTTTGGACTCCTTTTGCATAGTTGTCTGTTATAATGAAATAAACAGACAAAACAAACTTCTATTGACTTATTCAATTTCTTTTTCACACTTCACGTTTCTCATTTGCATTAATTTCAAAATGTTTTGCCATTCATTTCTCACCTCATCTTTTTGCATTTCTTGTTTATGTGGATGTGTGTGTGTGTAAGGGATATTGAGCTTTAATGTGTGGTATTGATTGTGCAGAGAGCTTCTCTGGTTTGTATTTCCATTGACTAAGTGTCAATGGATTAAGTGAGTTGTAAGTAGAAAAGGTCAAGGAATCAACATGTGTAAAATGTGAGAGGAGTGTGTGTGTGTGTGCTAAAAACAGGAAAGTGGTGTATTTGTCATGGTACTTATTTTTAAAGTGCAATGAAATTTAAGGTTACCTTGAGACTCTGGTGGTGATGCTGGTGGAGCAGTTTTGCTGGTGTGTAAAGATACAGTGTTTTAGGCAACCGTTAAAAGATTGTGTGGTTGTGTGATGTGAATGAGTGGTGGTTATTGTAGGTTTAATTATTAATTTCCTTTAGAGATGAGGACCTCCATTGTAAAAAAGAGAAGAAAAGACAAGACTTAAGGACAGATGAAGTTTTACCTAGTAGTACCTTTTCAAAATGGCATTTAATGTACATTGTACCAGCAGTTTTGGACATCAATCTTTTTTGCTGTTTATTCTTGATCTGTAACAAGACGGCATGGTTGCATCCAAATATGCATACTTCCCTATAGTGGGTGAATGTCTGTGTGAGTATGTATGAATTCATGGTATTCACAACAGGAGCCAAAACAGTCCACAGATGATCTACCACTTCCGCTGAGATTTTGAAAAGCTCATCCGATGGACACTACCATCCCGTGAGGCCACAAGAGAGGATTTGTGAATTGTGGTGAAACAGCGCAATTGAATTTGATAGGTCACAGGACAATGATAACATGACTAATATACATTAATACTATATAGAACCTACTTTTAACATGAATTAAATACCTATTAAAATGGAGAAGTGAGTGTGTGATTTTGAACAACAGGTAGTAAAAGCCATGTAGTAATTACGAGATTCCAACTTCACTCCTGTCCTCTTGTAATTGCATCACAATATTTTACACTCAAGGGGGAGGGTTCTTTTTAATCAGGCAACCAGTGAGTGTCTCAGTATCACTATGAAGCCATCAAGCCACTCCCTAACAACCAAACAGAGTACCCTAGCAACCGTTTAGCCAGACCTATATCTCTGGATCCGAGCGTCGAAGAGACATGGGGGTTGGCTCTTTTGACTCATGTTAGCAAACAGGACAGTCAACATGGTACACATGCTAACAGTGAATAGCTACATGCTAAGTGTAAAATTATGCTAAGAATGCCATAGAAACTACCCAGAACACCGCACAACCACCAAGTAACATCCTAGCAACCACCCAAGATACCCTAGCAACCACTAAGTAACCACCCTAGCAACAACTCTGGTCACCCTAGCAACTCCCTAGCAACCACCCCGGATACCCTAGCAACTGCCTAGCAACCCCCAGAACACCTGTTAATTTCTGATCATTCATGGCTGCAACTTCGTAGTTAATGTTAAATTGTGCTACCAACACGCAAAATTAAAGGTTCTGGTGCAATGTTCTCAGCCAACTTCTAAAGTTTGTCTCGACGAATTTTATCCTCTAGTTACTAGATTCCAACTTCACTCCTGTCCTCTTGTAATTACAACTTGTAACCTGGGAATTTTCTGAGATCTCCAACTTGTACCACATGCCATTCATGTACGTTTTGATAGGGTTGCCAAATAAAGAAATAATTCCCAGTCAAGGACATGAACATCTTTCAGTAGAAGGTCATGTGTTGTCATTTCAAAATTTTGGTTGTGACATGGCGTTAAGACTTCAAATCAAGTGAGGTTCACCGCAGAGCCAAATGACTTCCAGCTCCCCCTCTCTGGACGTAATGGGTGGTTATGTTTACCAATAGGGTTATGGGTATGGTTGGTCCATCTAACTCCACCCATTATGTACGGATGTCAAGCTCCCATCAGCTCTGCCGTGAACATTGCCTCTGCAGCAAATTCCCATGGCTGGTCAATTGATGTCAACATGGCTCCGCTCATGAGGTGACCTGCTCCATTTAAAACGGCTGTTTCTGAAAAAGGGTTTCCTTTAGCTAAAACTATAGAGCGTGCTGCTTGTAAAGTCACAGTCATGGGTTTGATTCCCAGTGAAAAAAAGAACTGATTAAAATGTCAATGTGTATCTTGAATGCAATGCAAGTCGTTTTGGATAAAACTGTCTGCAAAATGCATATTTAAAAACATGTGAGTGTGTTTTAAATTATGGAAATATTAATTTAAAATCTCAAGGGATATTTCAAATAAATGACAAAATAGCTTGGGAATTCCTCTCCAAATTAACAATACAATGTGAGAAAACGCCCTTTTTATTATATTTTTCAAAAGTTTTAATTTCTTTATTTTCAAAACTTCTTAATTAGCAAAATAATACCGAGTGCACCTTTTAAGTCGGCTATTTATTCTCCAAATGTCATTTTCTGAATTCATCATGACGCATAATGATCTTTTCATGTCAATAAGGTTCATTGAATTGACATTTGGGTGACAGATGTTAGCTTGAATATTTTTTCTTTTCTATTGATGTACGTGGGTCATTGAAAAGTGCCATATGAGGTTTTACCGCACATTTTACGAGAGGGAGAGAGAGAGTTTGTGTGTGTGTGAGAGAGAATGTGAGTGTGTGTGAGAGAGAGAGAGAGAGAGAGAGAGGGGGGAGAGAGAGAGAGAGAGAGAGAGAGAGAGAGAGTTTTGAGTTTATAAAATCTTTAATCAATGGAGTTTAAAAAACACCAGTAAAACAAAACAAAAAACAATTATTCAAAAAGAATCACCAAATAAATGATAAAAGGTCCTCTTCATAAAACACAAACAACCCACTGTTTACACACCACTTACGCATAAAATCAACCATGTTTCCAGTACTGTTAAAAAACACACACTCAACTCTGATTCTGGATTCAACCAACGCCGTAAACATTCTGATCACATCAACCATTCGTCCTTCAAGAGCCAGTCTACAGGTCTTCCAAATGGCTAGTTTTGCTTGCCCAAGTATAAAATTAGCCACAGTGCATCTTTCTTTGTTTGCTTTGGAATATTTACATCCAAAGATAAAAATAACTTGGTTAAAATCAAAACCCAGTCCTGTCACAGTTCTCTCCAGCAGCGCGAAAAGTGGGACCAACCTCGGACATTCAATAAAAACATGAAAAACAGTTTCGTTACTGTTACAGAAAAGACACACTGGTAAAACATTTAGGTTGAATCTAGAAACAAACACATTAGTGGCGAGCACACAGTGCAGTATTCTCCACTGGAGATCCCCTGAGCGCTTGGGAAGAGGGCTTTTATAAAACAGCCTCCAGGAAGGGAGAATATGGTCTACAACTGCGAGCTTTTCTCTCCATTTCGTATCATGTCTTACATGAAGATCGTTAAAATAAGCAGTTTTTACACAGGCTTGATATAGCTCTTTCTTCCCCGCTGTTTGAAAAATTAGCTCTTCTAATCTCTCCAATTGTAATAATTTTCCAACTTGGTTGGTTTCAGAGGAAACTTTAGGTGACACACTTAATTCAGGGAAGGAGACCTGTAAAGGCCCTCCCTCCAAAGAATGGTTTGAAAACTGTAAAAGAGGAAGAGGAAAGGCAGACTTCAGTCCTAAGAGCAAATGCTCCACCACTCTCACAGACCTTACTTCAACCTGTCTAGCAATCTCTTCTGCTGATCTCCACTCTTTTGAGTCCAAGTCAATCAAGTGTCTGACTTTAGTAAAACCTTTCCTCATGCATTGCAGAGCAATGTTGTTAGACACACAAACATTCCCTAAAAAAGGATTAAAAAACAATGGTTCATCTATCCCATAATGATCATTTTCTGACCTGGACACTTTAAACACATTCCAAGATTTTAAAACTGATGCATAAAAATTAAGACCAGACGTAACCCTTCCATTAAAAGGTGCCATTAAGAACAGTTGCTTGTCAAGCTCAATGCCACACAGCGATCGCAATAACGTGAGTCCAAATGTCACCCAGGGGACAAACTCTGTAGAAAAAAGCAGTTTTTGGGCAGATTTTAGTCTCAGAGCTCTGACTTTGGCTGTTAGTTCAATTAGTCCTTGTCCTCCTTCATTAACTGGCAAGTATAAAATTCCAGGAGGAAGCCAGTGGAAACCATCCCAGAAAAAGTCAACAAAAACCTTTTGTAGTTTTTGTAGTAAGTCTCCCGGAGGATCAATAACAGTCAGACGATGCCACAGCATAGATGCTGCTAGATTGTTCACCACAAGGACTCTCCCTCTATAGGACACTCGGGGAAGGATCCATCTCCATTTCTGTAGGCGTCCAGCCACCTTTTCATAGAGGCCTTCCCAGTTCTTCAGCATGTATTGTTCTGTTCCCAGAAAGACCCCCAACACTTTAAACCCCTCTGAACTCCAGGGGCAGCGCTGAGGAAGCCTGGGAACGCTTTCTTCCTCCCACTGGCCTAGAAGCAATGATGAGCTTTTTCCCCAGTTAATTCGAGCTGAGGAAGCTTTTTGATAAGCCTCAAGAGCCGCTTCCAAGCTGAAAACATCTTCGTTGGATCGGATCACAACAGTGACATCGTCAGCGTAAGCGCTGAGTTTTACAGTCACCGTCTCTGAAGAAGAAACATCCACCGTTGAAATCCCACGCAGTTGACGCCTTAAAACAGTCAGTAATGGTTCGATGGCAATGGCGTATAAAATGCCTGACATACTGCATCCTTGCCGTATGCCTCTGCTCACTAAAAAAGGTCTTGACAATGAACCATTGATTTTTAAAATACTGTATATATCAGCATATAATAATTTAACGTAGGAAATAAATAAAGGACCAAATCCAAAAGCTTCAAAACATTTAAAAAGAAAGTCATGATCTACACGATCAAAAGCCTTTTCCTGGTCCAAAGATAAAAACCCTACATTAAGATTTTTGCCTCTGGCAAATGAAATCAAATCACGAACCAGAAACAAATTGTCAAATATTGTACGGTTCGGAATACAATATGACTGGTCTGCGTGAATTATTGTTGATATATACAGTTTTAGTCTATTAGTTAAGGCTTTGGAGAAGATCTTGTAATCCACTCCAAGCAGAGACACTGGTCGCCAGTTCCTTATGTCAGCAAGATCCCCCTTCTTGGGCAGCAAGGTGATCACTGCTCTCCGCAGACTCAATGGTAGGCGTCCACTATCAAAGCACTCTAAAAACACTGAGAACAAGTCTTCACCAATGACTGGCCAAAACTGTTTATAAAACTCTGCAGTTAAACCATCCAAACCCGGGACTTTTCCTGAAGACATGTCTTTTATAGCAGCAGTCAGTTCCTCCATCAGCAAAGGCTGATCGAGTCTGGAGTGCTCTCTCTCCGTCAGATGAGGCAGATCCTGAAGAAGTGTTTCTGCTGTTTCTCCATCACATGCTTCTGCTGTGTAAAGACTTTCATAAAAACTCAGTGCATGTGTGATTATCTCATGTTCATCCGTTGTTTCACCTCCTCCTGGAAGTTTCAGACGTCTTAAAATTTTCCTATTGTCAACTTTCTTTTCAAAGTTGAAAAAGAATGATGTTGGAGCATCCATGCAATTAAAAGACGTGAACCTCGAACGAACCAGAGTCTCTTTAGCTCTCTCTTCCAGGAGATTATGGAGAAGAATTTTCCTTGTCTCCAAAACTTCACCAGTACTTCCATCAGACTCTTCAATGTCAAACTGCAAAATGTCTTGCTCAAGTTGTTTCATTTTATTCTCAAGATTGTTCTTGTTGTGTGCAGAATACTCCTGACAGAAGAGTTTGACCTGGACTTTACCAATGTCCCACCACTGACTCAGGGACTTGTACTGGGGTTTTCTCTCTCTCCATGCCTCCCAAAAGAGTGTGAAAGAGTGTAAAAAGTGATGATCTTGTAACAGCTTATTATTAAAACGCCAATATGGGCATGTGAATGTGCTCTGTGCAGAAGTGACATTGACAGATATATAATGATGGTCTGATAAAGAAGTGGGGGTAATGCGACTATTTGAAAACTTTTCACTGGCAGTTCTTTGCACATAAATTCTATCAAGCCTTGCTGCAGAGATCATGTTAAAGTTTACTTTCATCCATGTATACTGCTTTACATCAGGAAAAGCTTCTCTCCACACGTCTACAAGATCATGGTATATGATTAATTTTCTAAGAACATCTGCTGATGAACTATGAGGTTCCCCATGATTTCGGTCTAGTGTGTGATCTAAGGTGCAGTTGAAATCCCCAGCCAGTACAACAGTCCTGCCCTGTGGAACACTGCTTAACGCTGTGTTGAGTTTATCAAAGAACAAGCCACGTTCTGTCCCGATATTAGGGGCATATATATTAAAAAATGAAAAATCAATATCATGCAAATTAACATCCACTCTTTGCATTCTGCCGGGTAAAATATCAAAAACAACCACATTCTGATCCTTAAATTCAGATCCAAAAAGAATAGCGACTCCTGCACTATTACTAGAGCCATGGCTTAAAACGGCCTGTCCGCACCATTCACTCTGCCACTGGACCTCATTATCCACATCTGTGTGAGTCTCTTGCAAACAAATCACACTACAGTGTTTCAAATTTATATAGTCAAAAAGGGAAACCCTTTTCACAGCATCACGACACCCATTGATATTTAAAGAACCAAAACATAAAGGTGCCATGATGCTAAAGGAAAAAAGAAAAGAAAAAACAAAAAGAAAATTGAATTCTGATAAAACTAGACCACTCATTTCTTACGTGATTGCAAGGAGACTCTAACATTGCTCAGGATCTTTTTAAGACGGTAGCGTTTCTGTTTATCCAGTTCATCATAAGAGGTTTTCTTCATAGCAGTTGTGCCAGATGCCAAAAACAAACTTAAATCAGGAAAAAAGGTCTCAATCTTGGGCTTACGAAGTCCTTTGGTACAATCTAAAAAATCATTGATTTGTTTGAGTGAATAGAGTTTCGGCTTATTGCCAGCACCACTATTCTCATCTAAAATGCTCTCAACATCATCATCATCATCATCAGACTCATCAGTTTGTAAGCATACACTCAACTCCTGACTATCTACATCTTCCACACTTTGACTGTTCATTTCCTCAGTGTCTAGTGTTGTGTTGGCAGACTGAGCCTGCTCTACCTGACTCTGAGGATCATGATCAGTGTCTTCCTGGGCTTCAGTCCTGTTCTCAGAGACATTTACAGGAGCTTCTCTTGTGTTGTCAGACTCTACACTCTCCTCATGCGAGGGGCTCACTGTGGGTCTTTCAACACCTGACGACTCCGATAAAGCAGTCGCATTTAGATCACTGTTTGTCTGGCTTGTTACCTCTACAGCGGCAGCTGCAGTAGCAACATTAGCACCGTTTTTGTTCAGGCAGTTCTGCCGAACATGCCCAAACTCCCCACACACAAAACATTTCATTGTCTCCGAACTGATGAAAATCGTGTAGTCCTTACCGTCAATACTCAGCTTGACGGACAAATTCAGAGCCTCATTTTGTGAATTGAGAATCATTATAACTTGTCGTCTGAACGACATCACATGCCTGAGTTCGGCGTTCTTACAGCCGAGAGGAATCATCTTTACAGGGCTCATTAGCTTCCCGTACCTCTTAAGAATCTCCTCTAGCTTATCATTCTTAACAAACGGCGGCACATTTGAAAGAACAACTTTTTTGGTTGGGCTTGACAAAGGCATAACATTTATAAACGTGTCTTTGATCGTTAACCCACTCTCAATCAAGTCATCCACCATCTGAATCTCACTCAGAAACAGCACTATAGCTTTGTTCATGCGTGACGCCGATCTTATATTGGCTCCACCGATCACTGAACTCACAGCTAACAAACAATCCTCCACCGACACTGAAGCGTCAGGCATGCATTTACAACCATGCCTGACAGTCATGCCGAGGAAACCCCCTGCGTTTGCCTCCATTGCTCGGAGCACGCCGACCAAAGTCAGCTAAGACACTTTAAAAACTTCACTTATAAACCACAGTTTTTTGCAACTCAAAAAAAAGAGGGGAAAATAAGAAAGTATCTCACTCACAGCAGTCAACTCGCCACGCTCTCACCATCCACACATGCGCAGACACAGAGAGAGAGAGAGAGAGAGAGAAAAGAGGGGTGTGTGTATTTTCCCTTTCCTCTCCGTACTCAGTCTCACTCCACACGTCTCCTCCTTGATCTCCGCCAGTGCTCGCGTGCTCCGTTACCAAGACAATCACGGATCACGAGGCTCGTCGTTCCTTCCCCGCGTCTCCCGTTACTGGAGTCTCGGGCATGTCGAATCCCAGGAAGGACTTTGACGTGAAACAGATCTTGCGCATCCGCTGGCGATGGTTCGGCCACCCCACATCTCCTCCTTCGCCCGGTAACCAGCATTCGGGAGATCTCTTTAACAACAGCAGCGGTGGTAGCAGCCGGGGGACCGGAGGCTCCTCATCCGGCGGCGATCAGCCCTCCCTCGGAGGATGCAATAACCCAAACGCTGCTGCCGGTGCCAGTTCGAGTAACGGCAACTCTTCCTCAAACATCAACAACAATCGAAAGTTTGCGGATTCGGGTCCAAACAGCTTGCACTCCGCGGCGGCAGTGGTGGTTAATGCCTCCGCGTGTCCTCGGTCCATGAGCCAGCAGGAGTGCCGGAGCTCCCCGCCGGCGCCTTGGGTCTTCCCGGCTCATTCGCGCTCCAGCGAGAGCCTGGAGCCGCTCCAGCAGCAGAAGCTGCAGCCGCCGCTGCTGCCGCCACCGCCGCCTATAAAGCAGCAGTCCACGCGTGTATCAGACGCCCCTGGTCCTGGAGATGAGGAGAACAACAATAACGTGGAGTCTGACTCCAGCTCGTGCAGGTATGGAAAGTATTAGTGGTGTGGTTCCAGTCGAGCACAGCAGGGCGCTTGTACTGAACTGGTACCACTTCACAACAGATGCATCGCCAGCTGTTATCAATTAAGATTAAACTGTTACCACAAACCCTCCTTTTTGTTTCCTCACACTTTTTCTGTATCATAAATAGTGCATACGGTATATTCAAATAATTAACTGGATGTTAAAAACGCTTGACAGTAAAACATGCTTGCATTTATTTTTTCATAAATGTGAGTGCATTCAAATTTTCCTAGTGTATCCTAATTGTGTAAAGTGTCTGTGGAATTGATCTATATTGGCTATCTTGTATCAATTGTAGTTGATATTGGAGAAAAGGAAATGCATTCACACCTTAATGTTGCACAAAAGCATATTGCATTTAATGCAATGTAACTGGGCAGTTTGATATTAAAAATTTTTTTTTGAGGAAGCTGATATGTTCTGAGGTGATGTAACCATTTATAAATGATTAAGCATGATGCTTTTGACCTCATATTAACTGAGAAATTGCATTGAATATTTGTTATTTGTATAAAAAGTCATTTGTCACATCTCAGGAAAATTTTAAATGAGCAGGTAAAGGCAAAAAGAATGATTAAAAATGTAATGCTCAAATCTTGAGCAGTTATGAGAAGAACCACACCACACCTTCTGTTTAGGAGGCTGAATAAAAACAGCATATATATATATATGCTGTTTTTATTCAGCCATATATATTTGTGTGTGTCAATGTGTATATATATATATATGTATGACTCTTTTCCAAAGTAATCTTAAGCTTAGATCATAGAAATCATTGATACCAATATCCTTACATTGCTTTTAGGAAATGCCACTCTTGACTTCCAAAAAGCATTGTAAGCTTAATTAGATGGTAAAACAAATGCCTCCAATGGTTTTTACCTGTTACGTGCAACAAAGTAGCCCATTGGCCAGTCAAAGTAGCCGCAAAAAAAAGCCCAATTCGATTTTCTCCAACGGGCAGCCAAATTCTCTACTGAATTTGTACGTATTGGGGGTAGCCCAATTCAGCGGTTCCTCACACAATCACTACTGTATGGCTTCAGAAGACTTGGAATACAATACATGACTTGTATTGTATTTCTTAAAATTTCTCCATTTGTGGTCCAGCAAAAAAAGTAAGACTGGAAACAACTTTAGGGTTATAATTTTTTGACAGAATTTCATTGTTTTGGTGAACAAGTGAGAGATTTTAAATTGCTTCTCCGTTTGTGACATGAAAAGCTGTTATCTCACCTTTGATGCATTAGCTCACTTGCGTGTAGTAGAGTGATGATGTAACATCCATTAAACACTTTTGCTTCAGTAAGTGATGTGTACATAAATTGTGCGTAATGTTCCTTCACAGATCTTTAGCTTGATGAACAGCTGTGAATCTTTTATGCGGGAGTTCAAAAGATAAAAAAAACTGATTTTAGTTCTACATTATGTTAGATGATGAAATGCTTTACGGGTTTTCAGAATGCTGTTGTATGGGGTTTATGTGTGTAGTGTGGGACTGGAAAGAGACTGTGTATGTACAAAGGTGTCATTTCCTGATCTGAAACCTGTTCTTTGGTTTGAAGATTCATTCTGTGTTCCGTCTCTTAGTAATAATCTATAAATATGTGCCAGCAGCTGTTTTATTGGACGGTGGACTTCATACTCTGGTTCTCGCCTGTATGAGTTTGTATGTTTACTAGGATTTTTTATGTGAGAGAGTAAAGGATGTCGGTCTGTCAGTGTGGTGTAGCTCTGAAAGGCACTTAGCCACTCATCACCTTGGCGACAGTAGATTGAACCTATTGCTGCTGCTCTTTACAGTTCATGCCAGGAAGAGGTAACTGCACATACACGTAAGAGACTGAAACTGAAAACTGTGAGAAGTGTCTCTCACCACCTTGATATTTACACTTTATATTGACACATACAGCACACCATTACATGCACCATCATAATGCAATTATATTACGATTTAGACAATATTGCGATTGATTACCTCATATTTGATCAAATTGATGCGATTTAGGCTTCTAATCTACCTTGTTGAAAAATTTAGCATGAACTAGCATGAAAGTTGTTTTTTCCTGGTTAGAGCTGGTAAAGTGGTAGTACTGGTCTAGCTGGTGGAGCAGGGTAGTCATGCTGATATGAATCAAAATTGAGCTGGTGTTGATGCACGATACCAGCTGTGCTTTCTCGTTCTTGCTCTCTCATCTTTCCGACAGCGAGTTGACACATAAACAGGCCTCCCCTCACTCACTTATTTCATTTGCTCTAGATGAGTATCGTTGGTGTTACAGGAGTTCAGTTTTGCTGTGGGATTGCACATTGTGCATAATTTTACCAATTCTTGCAAATTTTGTGCTCACACTCAAAGTTCATGCACATAAAGCCCCCTCGGAATAGTAATTTGAGTTCTTTTTACAGTCAAATACATACAAAATAATGTCAACATGCCAGTCTTGACAATTATTCACATAAACACAGTCAGTTATGTTGCAAGTTAATGAGTTATGTTGCAAGTTAATGAGTAATGTTGTTAGTTGATAGGTAATACAGTGAATCCTCGTTTATCGTGGTTAATGTGGACCGAAACCCCCCGCGATAGGTGAAAATCCGCAAATTAGGATTGGCCCCCCCTAGAAATTTCCGTTTGTGTAGGTACCAGAATGTTTAAAATATGTATATTTATACTTTATACAGTGGAGTTCACTTATCTCGACAATCCTATGTTGACGTTTTTGAAGTGGAACCGCCAAACTCCCTATTTGTCTTAGCATTTTCTTTTCGTTAATGTCGATTCTTTTATGTCGCCGAACCCTAATATCTCGAGCACAAAAGTGGGACAAATTCGCCACTTCACATGGCTATCTCGTACCTAGTTCACTGCGCATGCGCTGAGTTTGTGTTGCACGTTGCTCTGTCAGTGCCGCTTCTCTCACAGTGCCGCGCAGCAAACACAAAACCGATGCTATCGTGGAGGCGGCACAGGAGTTAACCGTCACTGTCCATGAATTCCAAGATTACATGGACGTCGACAAAGACGTCGTTACTGATGGCGCGATCACTGATGACGACATTGTATCAAGTGTGCAGTCAGCACAGGCAAGCACTTCTGCATGCGGCAATGACAATGAAGATGAAGAAGATTTTGAACCAACTCCTTCTGTCAGTGAGGTGGTTGAAATGCCACAGAAAATTCGACGATATGGTTCTTTTGTAGGAGATGAAACTGTTTTAGACAGCATAAATAATATCAAAGAATTTGTTTTTAAGCCGACAGTTAAATGCAAAAAGCAACAAAGCATTTTAGACTTCGTGAAGAAACAAAAGTAACCGCGTTATACTTTTCATAACTGTTTTTTGCAGAGATTGTTTTCTGTTTGTACAGAACTACTTTTTGTAAAAACGAACTACTGTACATCCCACAGTTGTTTTGTGATTTTGTGAGCAATCTTTGTATTTGCATTGTTGGAGAATATAATTAAAGGTTTGTATCAAGAGTCGAAGGTGGTTTTTATTGTGGTGGTTTGCATATGCCTTTTGTTGTTAGCAAACATACACACAGTACAGTGTATGTCAATTTTTTTTAGATGAATGCCGATCGTTTCATCAAACAAATCGCGGCAGCACTGTTGTGTAAAAAGACACCAAAAACATAAGCATGTACATTCTCATTTAATAATTCCCATCATGTACATCAATAAAGCATGTACATTCTCATTTAATAACTCACATCATGTACATCAATAGATTTTCATTTTTCTTTCTTGCAAGGGTTGTTGTCTTTGGCGCTTGTACTATCACTCTGACAGCTGGCGCTGATAGGCTGTCTGACCTGTCAATCATGCAAGAAAACGTGATTGGCTGTGCTGCCATGAGGGCAGGCTCTTCTCATCATTAAGGGATGTGCTGCTGCACAGCGGGAGAGACTGCTTTTTCTTTTTGTTCTGATTCTGACTTGTGTTTGTTTTCTTATTGTGTGAATTTTGCGCACAAGCACTGTGTACCGAGCCTGAACAGTTCTGGATAATTGACGTCATGCAAGCAACATTTGAAATTCGAAATGTGATCTTACACAAAAAAGTTAATCAATCTATGGGTACGTGTTATGCAAACGATTTTTTACACAAAACCCAAAACCTGCTGGCTATATGAGTGTGCGTATTATCTGCATCTGCGGGTTATATGTGGGAAAATCTGTAATATATGTTATATGGGTTATCTCGATTCTTGGTTATCAATGATATTCCCTGAAGCAGAGGAGTCTCGAGAAGCCAGATTATCCCAGTATATATTTCTGTTGATATGAAAAATTGGGTACATTTAGTAATATAGTGGGTGAATTATGTTTATGATGTATATTACAAATGTTATGATGAACAATATACAGTGGAGTTCACTTATCTTGAGTCACGGTTAACTCGCCAATACTATTATGATGACGTTTTTGAAGTGGAACCGCCAAACTCCCTATTTGTCTTATTTCTTGTGGGTTATGTTGAATCCTAGTATCTTGAGCAAAAACGAAGGACATATACGCCACTTCACATGGTTATCTCGTGACTGAGAGTTCACTGCGCATGCGCTGTGTTCCCGTTGCACGTGGATCGCGGTCAGTGTTGCCAACTTGGCGCCTTTGTCGCTATATTTAGCGAGTTTTCAGACCACTCTAGCACAAATTTTCAAAAAAAGCGACTAGCGACAAATCTAATGACTTTATCTGGAGTTATTGGAGACTTTTGGAGACTCTCTGAAGTGAAAGCACATATCGTTCTTACTCTTCTCAAGGAGCAGCGAGTGCTGCCGCATCCCCATCCCAAAGCACTCACAGGCGGTCCTCGCGCAGCAGCCACTCCCAGATGCAGGGAGAGCAGGAGATCGTCCAGGAGATCCTCCACGTGCAAATGAATCACGCATGTCCGGGAAGCCGCCGCTGGCTGATTACGCAATGGCAGTGGGATGTCAAATGTTCTTTGTCTAAAAAATAATTACTTCACTGCACAAATATAAATCGCTGCATTTGTTTGACTCACACAGCCTAAGTCATGTACTCTCGTCCACTGTGTGTGTGCGCCTGTCTGTGACAAAAGCTAACTAGCTGGCTTGCTCATCATGTCTCAGTCAAAACTGTACACCCAAAAATACAAATCAGGGTTACAAATCAAACCCTGAATTCCAAGGCTGCTTAAAGCCATTTATTGGTGATAATACGCGGGCATACTTGTTGAGAAAGCACATTAGACAGGCAGAAAGCAAGAAAGTATGCAATTTAGTACAGCATAATGACCTCACGAATATGTTACGATTGTTTACGCTGTGAGCGAAATTGTGTTTGCAATGTTGGAGAACATAATTAAAGGTTTGTATGGAGAATCAAAGGTGTTTTTATTGTATACTGGTAAATCTCTGCTGTTAGTTGGTGCACATATGCCTTTTGTTGTTAGCAAACATATACAGTGTATGTATATTTTTATAGCATGCCGATCGCTTCATCAAATAAATCGCCATATTGGGTGTTGGTTATCTCGCTTAACGGTTAATTACCGTTATGTGTCGGAAGTTGTAAAGAGATATACCATTGTGGAGACAAGGCTAATTTGCATATTCTTGTATACACATATTCTAAGTGGAGCAAGGGTATAGCATTGCATTCTAGCTATTATAAAGGATGAAGATTTTTTTTTTTTAAATGTGTAATTTTGGTGAATACTGATCAAAAAAATTACTGATGTTTTAAGGGATAAAAGGGCAACAGCAGACTTTAAAATGATAACAGATATTTATCTGTTAAACATCAATATGTAAACATCATTATAGCAGTTTGTCCCCTTGGTATCAATGTTGAAATTGTGGCCAGTAAAAATGCTAAGTGGCTGGTAATGTTGGAAAACCACTAGCCCTGCATTAGGGTAACCATAATTGTTGTAAAATTCAAATGATAATAGTAACCACAATTTGTAGTGAAATAATCAGAATAATGAAAATTTATTGTAAACAGGAGTGAAGAGTTGTGCTCGTATCATGTAAACATCTTTAACTGCGATTGTTGGAAATAATCACATTATTGGTGCACATGTAAATACAGTTAGTGAATCCCCATCCCATCCTCCAAATATACCTTCATCATAACGTTCACAAACCACATATGCACATGCCTTCGATTGACACGTCTTTATTTCCAACACATGGTTTGTTATAGTATAAACACAAATAGGTAGTGACTATTTGGGAATTCATGCATGACTTCAAGCCCTTGGGCTGTTTATGACTTACAAGAAAGCGCGAGAGAGAGAGAGAGAGAGGGGAAGATGAAGAAACCCATCTAGCTGACTGAAAAATGCAATTACGATCTTGAGATAATCGGGCAAAGCGTCTGATATCTGTTGAGCATTCAAACCAGGGCTCTCTCTCCCTCTTTCTGCCTCACACTTCCATTTATGTGGACACTCATACATATTAGTCTACAGGCAACTATAGAGCAATGGAGAGAGTGGGAGAAATCCTTTATTTTGTGGTTAAATTCTCCATTTTATGTCTGGGATTAAAGAAAGATGGGTTTTATTTTGGTCTTCAATTAATAGTGTAGGCCACATATTTAATCACTTTTTATGTCCAGAGATGTAAGGCCTGGGCAGGAGAACATTTTCAGAGATCAAATGATTTTCAAAACAATTTTTTGCATATTCTCAAGTAAAAAAGTGTAAAACTTAATGACCTAATATATTAGGCTATTCTGTCATAATTTACTTCGCCTCATGTCATTCCTTTATTCCTTTAGGAAGACTTTTGTCCACCTTCAGAACACAAAATTCTTCACGCTTTGGTTTGTCTAGAACTTGGAGTTCACTGATGAAAAATGTATACATGAAAAAATAATGGTGTGAGATTTTGACGGTTTACCACTTTAAAATATGTTTTTTTTAAATGCCGGTGTAAAAGAACAATGTGTTTTTCCATTAAATACAATATATATATATATATATATATATATATATTATTCTTGATTAAAAAAACAGGGGGTTTCAAAAAATGTGGGGTCCATGGCTCTCTCAGACAAAAAGGTTGCCGACCCCTTGCCTAAACCTACATCCCAGCAATAATTAGAACATAAATACAATCTCAATACTAACATTTATGGATGTCTTGCTTTACATTAAACCTCTGAGCTTTTATTTTGGCAGAAAACCGCAGGGAGATGTTTCTGTTTGTAGACAACAGATTTATAAACTGCTCTCATTGCTGATGGTTGGGGCACGCTGTGTTCCCAAATGAAAATTGATGATCACACTAATCCATGACAAAAAAAAACTGCTCATACCGCAGGAACAGTATAAAAGGAAAAAGTTATTGGTTTTGAAACCGTGGTATACCTTGAAACCGGTTACCGGGCAATGTATAAAGACAATCATTTAACAGGTTTCTTCAATGCAAATGGGCGTTTTCAAAATCTTGAAAACAGTGTTGTCTTTGTTCGTTTCTTGTCTACAGAGCGAGGAAAAGTGCTTCTGGGATTATGGATAAAGTCAACTGATCAATAGCAGAATGTCCCCATAAGGATTTATAAAGATTTTTTTGGACAGCTTGTCTTTAATTTCCTACTCCTATTTCCTTTTCCCCTTTTCCATCTCCTTTTTTGTGGTTTTCTATGTACATTGCTCCTCATCTACATGAAGTTGTCAATAAATGAATATGCGGTTATGTGTATCCATTTGTAGAATAAGAGTCTTGTAAGATGCTGTTTGATATGCATTTACATAATTAATGTTCACCAGACTTTTCTAAAATGTAAAATCCCTCTGATTCCCTCACGATTGGATATATTCCCTCATCCTCTTCTGAATTGGCCCACAGAGGCTTAAATCAGATCTCCGAAAGGTGTCGTAATCCCACCTCATATCCATTCTGAAATGACAGCTGATATCAGTGGAGCTCATTATAGCCTGGAAACCACCTCACCTCTCTTTAACCTCAACTGAAGTGATCAGACATTAATATGCATATTTTTTTACTTTTCATTTTGATGGACTGAATGTCAAATCTTTTGACAGCATGAGGATAGCATGAGCAGAATACTAAATTTGTGTTTCTGATATTTCACCCATCATAACCAGTTTGGTAAACTGGTTAAAGCTTATTATCTGCTGTTGTCCTTGCAGAACTAAGAATTGCTGCGGTCACACCCATCCTTAAAGAAATCTGGCCTGTATTATTTGAATATGTTTTATTTTACAACTAAAAAAATCTCACAGCTGAGCTGAAAACAGCATGTTTTTGTTCGGACAATTCACTTAAATCAAGCAGTTTTAAGTCTGTGAAGCCCTTGATTTAACTATCCAAAAAAAAACAGCCAACCAAACACAAAACTATAAGACTGATAAATTCTAGAACTGAGTTGAAAACAAATGAGAGATGAACTTGGTTCTGGTTCATAGTTGTAACTTTTTTTCGAACTGCTTGATTAACATGAATTATCCGCACCGACTGTCCATTTAAGAGGGAAGAAAGTTTAGAAATTCTTATTTAATTATTGCTTTAGTTTGCTTGGCAGCGCTGCGTGTGTAAACAATGTGATATAAATACAGCAGTGTAGCGTTTTCAACACGTTGCACTGGTAACAGTGTAACATTCATTGGGAAAAAGAAGCTTACTACTGAAAAATCATCGCTGCGGATACTGTCATACTGTTGAATGTAGCTATAGTATGTTATTAGTGCCACCACTTTCAGTTACTCTTACACCCCAGTGTTTGACAGAAAGAACAGAGAAGGAAGACAGGAAATAAGGAGGATGTTCTGTTAAAAGGAAACTAAGGGAGTAAGCAAAGAGTGCAAATATGAACGGACGAGTGTCCACCGGGGATGTTCAGGAACTGGCTGGTATTTATCTGGCTTTTTGAGATAACGTGCTGCCTCTCTCCTGTGTGTTTGCGCTCATGCAGGGGTGTGTGTGATGTTTACTTAGGTAGGTTGTGTTTGGAGGATTGTTAGTTTGCCTGTGTTTGAGATAGCAATGTGTATGTGTTTTATGTTGCCTCTAGTCTCTGTTTTCATTTGAGACTAAATAATTTTGGCATTGAGAAGAGCCAGAGGGTGAAAACCTGCTACCCATAACTTACTAAAGCGCTTAAGAGAGAGAATCTCTGCAGTTCGTCTCGGCATCTGCACTCCTCTAACTGTCTGCTTCTCTTACATTCAAAATCCCTGTTTTAAAGGAACAGTTAATCCCGTTCAAACCCATTCAAACTTTCTTGTGTGAAACTCAAAATGAGGGATTTTAACAAAGGCTGTAACTCCTCTTATCCAGTGTTGTAGTACTTGAGACCGAACTCAAAAATGAGTCTTAAGACCCTATTTTCATGGTTTTCATCTTGTTTTAGACACTAGATTTACCTTTCCAAATGAGCTGATTTACTAAAACGAAATGTTGTCATTGGTCTGTTTTTCATCTGCTTTTTGTCTGTTTTTCTGTTTCAGACTTTTTTGTCTTGTTTGACAACATCAATCCGCACTAATAAACCAATCCAAATCCGTAATTTTCCACAGCTAAAAGACTGCAGAATTGTTTTTGTATTTTGCATATAAGATCCATTTCACAACATTCTACTGTGTTTGACACTGACGCGAAACTTGGCTTCATTCAAAGGAAAACATATTTACACTGTCTTGACCCTCTTTTGGTCTTGGTTTTGACTCCAACTCAATCTACTCAGGTCTCGAATGAGCTGGTCGCGACTGTAACTCTGCTCTTGTCCATACAATGGATCTGAAGGCAACAAGGCAACAAGACTTGTTTTTCTGAAACCATACAACAATTTAAGTGGACACATTTTAAGAAAGATGTAAATATCTTACCCCTACCATATAGCAAATCTCAAATCTCCATGAAAGCTCTTCTTAATGAATTTTTCATCCTCATTTCTCATTCTTTCCCTAAGGTACTTGATAGACTCTAGTCTGACTGCAAGTCTTTAATTGCGTTTAAGAGATTTGGAGCTGGGAGCTCAAATATACTCGCACTCTCTCTCATCATCTCACCATCTGTCTTCTTTTCAAATGGTGTGATTGAAAGCTGTGTGTGCATGAGTGGGCTCTGTTTTGAACTTTCTGCTTGAACGAAATAGATTTTCAATTTGATCATGATCTGTGAGGCTGAGAGATCTTGGCTTATAAAAGGTTGTAGTCTGACTGCTGTTATATCCTGCTGCTGACCACATTAAAACCACAGAGACCATCACTGCGACCCGCTGCTCTTCCCTGACCAATATTGTGACCTCTCAAGACCCTAGAAATGGATTTAACTTCCTTAAATAATATTTTTTACTTTATTACCAATTGATGCGTTTCAAAATAATCACCCCTTTTTAAATGTTTGAGTGTTACTGCTTGTTTAAACAAAGAAAAAAAAGTTTTTAAAATGTCACCTAAATATAGTTTTTCTCTTAACTGAGAAATCCTTCAACCTTACAAATGGGCCTGTTTTATTCTACGCAATATGTATGCTAAACATTAAAGAACATTATTTTCTGTAAGTGTACATATGCATGTTTTTTTTATTATTCTAATACCATTTATTACAACAAAGATCTGTTTTGGATGTCTATCTTGAACCTAATTTGACTTGTAATGTGACAGTTTCACAAACCTGAAGTTCTGGTTCTCAATAACGGATATGACTGAAAATGACTTGCATTTCAGTGCTTGAGCATGCTAGCCTGTTAACTTGTGATTCATTGAAAAGAATGAGCAGTTAGAGTTTACTATCGTCCTCTCCGCAGGCTCACTTGCTGGCTATTGTGATTAATTACAACAAGGACTATTAATTATCAAGGATCCTAGATGAGTCAGAAGCTCAGCGGCCTTAAATGTGGACAAAATTTCTACCATAGAGATGTGTTCACAAGAGCGCCATTAGGAGACAAAATAAGTGTGAACATGGGAAATGGGAATTGCAAGGCAATCTGTGGAGATGGAGAGAGAGAGACAAGAATGACAGGAAGTGAGTGATAAAGAGAGAGCGAGAGGCAGTAGAGACGACAGCCGTTTGGGAACCAGCTAAATTGCTTTGTGTATTTCATGGCCAGCTTCATCATCAAAGCTAATTACTAACAGCTCTCTAAAGCCCTCTATATTTATCCATCCATTGATCGTGTGCATGTGTGTGTAATTTTAAGCGTGTGTAGTACTAATTTTGCAAGGAAAGCTTATGCCTTCATTTAAAATGTTTTCGTTTTTTAAATTTTTTTTTTATTTCATTTGTTACTGTTGTTCTATCTTTGATATTGTATGCCAATTAAGCATAAGTTAGTGTTTGAATTGAGGTAGGACTTGGCTATATATGTTTGTGTATGTATTTTTCTTATTTTCATTAAATTTTATTTCATTTTATCATAGTTTTATTTCAATGAACAGAAATGTTGTAATATTTTTAGTTTGTTAAAAATAATAACCCTGTTTTGAATTTGAATATTTAATTAATTGCTGTCATCTTTTGGCTGTACAATCATACTGTCATTCGTTCAAGTGCAATTAAACCATTCAAGAATGATAGGACGCAAAAAAATAACTAAAATCTATTCTGTTTTATACACTGAATTAGAATTCCCTGTTTACAAATATGAATAATATTTTATTCTTAAAATTAATGTCAATAAATACTATAATGAACACATACTATTCATTAAGTCTTATTCTAATATTTAATTCTAATATTTAATTCTAAGTTTGTTAATATAGGCTACAGAGTTTCATTTTTCACCATTTTCGGTTGGTGATGTGCCTTGTGATTTTGTTTTATTTTTTTATTTTATTTTTTTAAATGTACCTTGGCTCAAAATAGGTTGAAAAACACTGTTCTAATTGACTATGATTATCTTAACACTATGCGTGTTTGTTTTCAGGACATCTAACAGCAGTGCGACTTTGTCATCATGTGCGTCGATGGAGCCGTGTGTGTCAGATGAACATTTCCAGGCACACAGTCATGCTGAACACACCTTCAGACGCATGGAGGCCTACCTGAGGACCAGGAAACTTTGTGATGTTGTCCTTCTCGCTGGAGACCGTAGAATCCCAGCACACAGGTAACAAAAAACAAACAGTACATGCTTCAGATGGTTCACACAAACCCTATAAATTTGAGCTACATACGAGCAGAAACGATAAATCAATGTGCAGCAAATTATGGCTGAGAATTCTCTGTGAAACATTGTAAAGAAAATACTAATGAAATTTCAGTGTCATTTAGTTGAACCAAATGGCCTCAAACTGAACTTCACAAACTTTAGTAAGTCCAATGAGAAGTTTTTCTCCAGTGTGGGGTCTCTGACACAAGATTTGAGTTGATCCAGTTCATACTGCTGAATCATAAATGCCCTAGAGATGCTGGAGATGAGTGATGGTTGTTACAGTTTACTGCTGAATGTAGCAGCAGCGGCACATTTATAGCACATTTTATTGTCAGCAAGTATTGCAGTTTCTGAATTTGACAAATGAAACTTTGGACTTTTAAAACTCTGATGGTATTATTTTGAGCATGACTGATAATGTGGAGTGTCTGTTCTAGAGACGGAACAGAGGGGACAAGTTATGATTACAACATATGAAAACTAAAATTATACTTAAATCACTATTTATGTCGAATGTAAACTACTGAGCTAAATTGAAAACTAAAATACAAAATGAGAAAAATTAGGACTCAAAAAAAAAAAGAAGAGGACTTAAAGTTGGCTGATATTTGACCAAATCTTTAAAGTCCTCTTTATAATGTTGGTCAATGTTTCTTGGACCAAAAACACTATTTAACCTTGCATAATCTCTTTTTTTAAGTATATAATTGTAAGGGTAAAATTGTTAAAGTTATTTTTTTAGACTGTTTTCATCATCTTTGTTTGATGTCATGTGGTTGAAATGTGAAATTCATGTTTTAGAGATGTTATGCACTGAACACATGCATTAGATTTCGATATTATTCATGAGAAGGTGTGGACAAGCGACATTCCCCTGTGATGCTGATAGGGAGGCAGGTGTTCAACGGCCATTTATCATGTAAGAGTTTCTAGATTTATGCAGAGGTGGACTGAGGCTTGTTTGAAATGCAATCTCACGCACAAACAGCATCTATTATTAACTTATAACAATTAAACTTATATTTGTTAATCAATGATTAATAAACATCTGAAAAGGCATTAAAATGCAAAATTGCATCAACATATTTCCAGTGCAGAGTACAAATGCAAATAAATTTGCTTTTATTTTTGCATTCAATTACAGAAAATAAATGTATCTGTGTGTGCATTGTGAACGTATAAAACACAGATTACAAAAGTTACATTACAAGATATAATTTTGCCTGTGAGAATATTTGATACTTTTAACTGTTATAATAGTGAAATAAAATGTATTTATATCAGTTTTTGAACGGAAGATTGTTTTTAGATACATTTAAAATGTATTTTCTAAAACAAGTTAGCAAGTTGTCATTTAATTCTGAACAGATTATTTCTGAAATAAAGTTATTAAAGCTATTATTAGTAAAACTATAATTATTATTATTATCTAGTTTAGATAATGACACCCAATAAACAAACTTTAAAAATCATGATATTAAATTCTTACAGAAAAGGACATTTATCTTCAAACATTTTCTGGTATATTGTAAAAATTTGGTTCTGTAATGATTAGCTTCTGCAATAAAAATTTCCCGTTGTACAGGAAATGGCAGATTCTGTATTTCTCAAACTGTTATCAGGAAATGCAATCACATAATTGAATGCAAATGTGCTGTAATTCAATACTAAAACAACTTTCGCAACACATTTAAGATTTAATTTTTGCATTAACATTTCAATGCATGACATGATATCACTCGTGGGAACTTTGTTGAAGATTAAATTCCACCATACAAAGAATGCAAATTACTTCCTTTGTTAAACGCCCCTTTTGTTTTTGGTTTATAAATAAATTACCCATGAAGATGGGTTTTGTCGCGTCTCTTCACACTTCCTGTTTCCTTCCGTGGGTTTCCGGTGTCATTTCCTTCACCTGTCTTGTCAATCACTCATCTCGTTAGTCTCTTCACCTGTTCACCAATAGATTCACCAATCTCCTCTTGTATAAAAGCCCTCATGTGTTCTCTTGTCTTTGCCAGTTGTTCCTCATGTCTAGTCGTGTGTGGATGTTCTCCTCGTTCTCAGGTTTTGCACACGTGTGCCATTTTGTTTTATATATAAGTGCTTTGTTTTTAAAGATTTCAGTTGATCCTGTTCTCCTCACCTTCATCCTCCCGCATCACATCACGCTAACACTCTATAATTTACTGATAAATGCGTGTTTCGCTTAAAGAACCCGTGTGCATGTCAGTTCCCAGAAAATGTTGCTATTATATTATCAAAATGAATAAGTACATTAATGCTGTAGCTTCAAAAAAAATATTAATCACATGTGTTAATAAGTTAACTTCAAAATCATAGTACAGAAAGATTCCTATAATATAAAGAATCACCCTTAAATAGCAGCACCTTGACATTCTATCACTATATTCTTTTCTGATTCGCTCATCCTCTCCTCTCCTTCATTATTTTACCCTATTCTTTGTGTTGGTTTCACATCTTTGTTGATGGCATAGTTCTGCTGATTGCAAGGCTGCCTCAGGCAGCTGGAAGGTTTTGCTGGTGTTTTATTTATAGTGATTCACAAATGCACACACATGCACTGTTTAGCGCACAGCCTTTGTACTTTTTCTAACTAGAATGCCATCTGCAACCTAAAATGCATAAATAAGACTTTCAGGCTTTCTCCTAAATAAGACTTTCAGGCTGCTATGAGAAAGAGCATACAAAAAAGCTGAATCAGTTATTCAGTGACACTCTACTGTGAGTAAAAACAGCAGAGAACTGCTAGATTATTGTGTGTGAAGTGAAAGGTTTAAAAGCTGTCTGTTCCATGATAAAAGAACAGGAAGAGAGAGTGAAGGAGAGTGGCAGAGGGCAAATGCTGAGTGTTACTCTTGCTGCTAAATGAGTCTCGCAGGCTCTAATGTGCTTTCATTCTCTGCACTTCACTCATTTGTGTTCCCTTCTTTTTTCTCTCCCTTCATTACTTCTCTTTCATAATTCTTGCATGAGTTTTCACCATAACCAGCATCATTTGTTTCCATACCTCTGCATTCGCATGCGCTCACTTAAAGTGAGGGTGGCAACACCCTCTCAAGGCAAGTCATAACTATTTTACTTTTTGCTTTATTCATATCAGGACTGGAGCTGCACAATATATAGAAATGATCAACTGCACGATTTTAATACTCCAAAAGATTACAAATGTTTTAGGTTGACAGAAAACAACCCTCCTCCCTAATTTGGGGGGGGGGGGGAGGGGTGAAACTAAACTGACGGAAGTGTAGCGAATCATTAGCTCAAGGGAGATGGTGCGGGATTTATGCACGCGTTTAATCATGCGTTATGATAAACTGTACATAAATCAGCACCAAGGGGAATTTGGATATTAACAATTAATTATAACGGATTATAACAATTATTAATATATATGGCTTGATTCAGCTCGTAGAATTTCAAGAATAATCTAGAAATTTTAATTCTAGAATTGAGTTCAGAAGGACGAATTGTTGTCCCGCAACGATTCACCTTATAAGAACTCTGGGAAAGGTTTATTTTGGCCACCAAGAATCTTTCCTTTAATTTGTAACAGGGTCGGTTCAACGTTAAAGTGACGTGTGTATTGAGCAGTTCAGAGACAATCACGTGTGAATATATATATATATATATATATATATATATATATATATATATATATATATATATATTTTTTTTTTTTATAATCAACAAACAATAAACAAAACATACACAGATTAATTAAAAGAGGGAAGAAGAGAGTAGGAGAGAGAGAGAGAGAGAGAGAGAGAGAGAGACAAAGAAAGGTAGTATCACAGACAAGAACCGATTTGAGATCAAGCAAGGAATCTGACCAACTTATTGGTATAACTCAAAACTCTAACGATCGTTAAGGGATACTTGCATGATTCTTTCGTGGCTGGTCACGAATTTGTGCGTGTGAGGAATTCCGTGATCTGGTCCGTGTTTGAATGCTTGCGGGGCGGGTCCGTTGGAATTCACGGGAAGTTCAACTTTGGTTCCTTTGTCGTGTAATGTCCTTTTAGAAAATGCCGCGCAGGAGATACGAGAATCTCGAGGAAGAGTAGGGAAAAAGAGAAGATGCAAGAGAGCAAGAAAAAGCAACAAGAGCAAAAAGAGGACGATCTTTAGCATGCAAGCTTTTTCAAAGGAATTTCTGGCCATGCCTCTTTTTGTCGGAACAGCCAATCAGAGCGAAGGAATTAAGAATTCTATTGGGGTTTTGGCATAAAAGAAAGAGTTTGATGCATCATAGTACAGCAAAATAAACATAGTCAGTTAACAAATTCTGAGACAAAGATTTCGAGACCAAGCACTGTTAGATTAACTCTTGAATTGAGGGCAAGGTAAAGATTGATATTGTTCTACATAAGCATTTACTGATTATATGCTTCTAAACTACCAAACACACCTAAAATGGTTATAACAAAAAGCATGCATACATATAGGGAAACACAACACATCTAAAAATGGAAAATAACTAAGTTAAAGTCATATGGCACATTTGAGTGTTCTTTGGTATATGTGTGTGTGTGAGGATGGGGGCCGTTTTACGATGGTGTCCTTTGAAATGCAGAGGAGAGAGAGGGTGAAGGAGGACGGTTTGTGTTTTAGAGGTGTTAAACTGTCAGTTCACAGACTGGTCGGAGGCATCTGTGAAAACAACTTTTTCAATCAAATAATGGATCTCATCGATCATTCATGAGCACCGTCCATACGCTACAGAAGACTCCCCTCTAGCTCGCACTATAACAAGTAAAGTCCTTGTTCACATTGTCTCCACTACTTCATTGTACCTTTTTCTTTTTCTCCCCACACAATTTCTGGAAAAATCAGTCTATACACATGCCAGTCATCCGCCATGTTTTTTTACTTTAAACTTTAAAGCAAATCAGCCTATTTCAAATAATGGAAAAACAAAATACAATCCTCATGATGCTACATTGACTCCGTCCAGCTCAAAGTCAAACATGCTCAATTTCAAACACAATAATAAGTAACAATTCTATGATGGCTTTGACAAATGTGATGTTACATGGGCAGCTCCATAGTTGCGAAATGTTTCTCTGTTCGCATCAAGCCCGGCCGATGCCCCGCCCCTGGGAGTCACTGTGAATGGATGGTTTCTTCGGCTCCAGCTTACACAAAAACCTTCCACACACAACGCGGTAAAGCGCTATTCATTCAAAACTTGTGGGCCGTACTAACATTAAACTTTCATATTGTCCCGCCTATGTCCCCCACAAAATACTGTTTCGTGGGACGCAATTTGCCCCACGTTTGAGACCCCTGCTTTAAAGTCATGTTTGATGTGAGTTTTTGTTAGAATTTCTGTGTTCACAAGTGGGACTCTGTTGTTTGTGAATAAAGTCTGTTAGTGTGTGTGGTGTGCTTTCCTGATCATATTCCTGCATTCCACACACTAGGAGAACAAAACGAAATCTAGGATTTCTTATCGTCATGTTTGTGGTCCTTCGCACTTTTGAAAATCGTAAAACGTCAATGACCCAGCCTTTATACCTCACTGAATTTTAGGTTTATGGGCGGACCATTATGCTTAAGTTATTCTAAACATTGTATGTTTCCAATCCATACAAACTAAAATGTCCACATTTATACAAAATCGCCTACTTATAAAGTAGTTTCATTTTCTTATTAGATCAGGTTGGCCTTTTTGTGACATTACAACATGACAATGGCTTATTTCATTAAGATGAATATTTCCAATGACAAATAGAAATGATAGGAAAAAAATTAAATCAAATACATTTTTTTACAAAGCGAAATTGAAAATCCCTTTCTGTCAGTGTGTGAAAATGTTTATTTTAAATACTTTCAACATTCTAATTCTTTCGATCATTTTTCAAAAATATTCAATGAAACCAAATTTTTTTCACAGTAATCTTTCAGGATTACACCACTTTACTTCACAAACACTGCTTAATTATATAAATGAAAGAATTTTCATTATGGGATGAACTAACTCTTTAAATGCTTAATGTGGTTTGATGAACTCTAGCACTAACCAAACTAAATTTCAAAACCAAATATCTTTTTCCCACAATTGTTTTTATTTTACAGTAAAACCATTCCACATAATTTAACAAATTCTGTTTCAGCCTGACATTGTTGTGACGTGGGTAGAATTCAGGTAGGTCTTATTCCTGTCAGTCACCAGTAGTCAGTCAAAACATAGAATAAATCTGTAGGATTATTTCTGTGGTGTTCTGTGATAATCATATTTTATTCATTTCTATTTGATTGCAGATGTTACACTTATGAAGTTTAGTGGTTGTCAGTTGGTAATCCGATTTGACGTATCAAATATAAATGACATCAAATTTGTATTAATCTTATTAAACAAGCACTCATGCAAGCAGAACAATAAAAATGCTTAGTAATTTAATACGTATAGCACACAAAAACAAAACTCACAGAGTTTGCCTTCCTTTCAAGCTGTAATACAAGCACGCACACATAGTCAGTTCTTTGATATAGTAATTAACATTTTGGCTATGACTCTAATAGATTTAAAGCCGCAAGCTTTGACTGAGTGTGTGTGCATGTGAATATCTTTGTCTGCAGAGCTGGATTTGAATAGGAAATCCTCATTTTACCATGCTTCAGTTAACAGATCCTCAAATCCTGTCTCTTACTGTAATCTCTCTCTCACTCGCTCTGGCTGTTTGTCAGTTCTGTCTATTTTCTTTTCCAACTTTTTTGTGTCATGTATTAATGTGCAGCACACACACGTGTCTATTCCAGGTGCTTCCAACCTTATTTCCCTTTTTAGTCAACAACAATCTAGACTGATATACACCTGAAATAACATTTGTTTACACGCACCCTTTAATGTTAGAAAAAAGAACAGAATCAGAGAATAGCAGAATACAATTCTTTATGGAAAACAGTACTTTGCTTTACTTTTGCTATACAATACTTGTACTATATATATATATATATATATATATATATATATATATATATATATATATATATATATATATATATGCATGTATAGAAAAACGGAAAGTATTCAGACCCCTTAAATTTTTCACTCTTTGTTATATTTCAGCCATTTGCTAAAATCATTTAAGTTCATTTTTTTCTTCATTAATGTACACACAGCACCCCATATTGACAGAAAAACACAGAATTGTTGACATTTTTGCAGATTTATTAAAAGAAAAACTGAAATATCTCATGGTCCTAAGTATTCATATCCTTTCTTAGTATTTAGTAGAAGCACCCTTTTGCTCTAATACAGCCATGAGTCTTTTTGGGAAGGACGCAACAAGTTTTTCACACCTGGATTTGGGGATCCTCTGCCATTCCTCCTTGCAGACCCTCTCTAGTTCTGTCAGGTTGGATGGCATACATTGGTGGACAGAAGGGCTTTAGGAAGTGTTCTAGTCGTGCCAAACGTCTTCCATTTAAGGATTATGGAGGACACTGTGCTCTTAGGAACCTTAAGTGCAGCAGATTTTTTTCTTGTAACCGTTGACAGATCTGTGCTTTGCCACAATTCTGTTTTTGAGCTCTTCAGGCTGTTCCTTTGACCTCATGATTCTCATTTGCTCTGACATGCACTGTGAGCTGTAAGGTCTTATATAGACAGGTGTGTGGTTTTCCTAATCAAGTCCATCAGTATAATCAAACACAGCTGGACTCCAATGAAGGTGTAGAACCATCTCATGGATGATCAGAAGAAATGGACAGCACCTTTAAAATTAGTCTCACAGCAAAGGGTCTGAATACTTAGGACCATGTGATATTTCATTTTCTACAAAAATATCAACAATTCTGTGTTTTCTGACAATATGGGTGCTGTGTGTTCATTTAATGAGGAAAAAATTACTTAAATGATTTTAGCAAATGGCTGCAATATAACAAATAGTGAAAAATTTAAGTGGGTCTGAAAACTTTCTGTACCCACTGTATACTTATTATAGTAAGTAAACTAGTTTTTAGATTATGAGGTACTAACCCTGAACCTCAGCCTAAACCTAACCTTAACCAATTTAGTTACCCTATATTACCCATTACTTTCTTGAGTAAGTACACTTTAAGAACACGTAAAAAATAAAATAAAGTGCAACCCAAATTTGAATAAAGTGAAACCCAAAACCCCGAAACTGGTAGGCAAGGTTGTGGAAAAGGAGGATAATAAAATAAAATGCAACCCAAATTTGAATAAAGTGAAACTCAAAACCCCAAAACTGGTAGGCAAGGTCGTGAAATTTTTATTATCCTCCTGGAAATTGATGCATTTCAAGGCCGCATTTGAAAAAGTCTTTGAATTCTGACATTCTTTGAACCTTCGGCCTTCGAAGGATGCAGCCTCTGAATTGGGACGATGGATTAGATTAGGATTTTAATTGGATTAGATCACTCTAATGAAAATATGTCTTGTATGATCGACATGTTAGAGATGCTGTCAGAAAAATTTTAAGCATGTAAAAAAACATGCGGGCACTGAGATATTGTATCATCTCAGTTTCTCTCTCTGTCTTTCTCTCTTAGACTGGTTCTCTCATCAGTGTCCGATTACTTTGCGGCTATGTTCACCAGTGATGTCCGAGAGGCAAAGCAAGAGGAGGTCAAAATGGAGGGTGTGGACCCAGATGCATTATGGGTCTTGGTACAGTATGCTTACACAGGTGTGTTTATCTGAGATGAGATGTATCTATTTACTTTAAACTGAGATATAAACACATGCATACTAAACTAATAATGCACATACAAATTGTGGCTGATACAGAGATGCCAAAAAATTATTTAGGTCTAATATTCAAATGTTATACTACTTTGTGTAAAAACAAAAGAATATCTACTAAAAATAAAATACTTTCAATAATAATAATGTTGTGAGGATTGATATTCATTTTTAAAGATTACATTTAACAGTTATTAAAATATTAACAATTTATTTCTGTTATATATAATTTATGTATGTAAAAATGTATATTATGTGTATATATATAACATATATAATTCATTTACGTAAACATTATTAACGTAAAAATTAACATGCACAATTATACAGTATGTGTATATTAGCTGAAACACCACTGTTTAAAAATGTGTGGTCATATTGTGAAATATTATTACTATTTAAAATAACAATTTTCTATTTTAATATACTGTAAAATGTAATTTATTCCTGTAATGGCAAAGCTGAATTTTCAGCATCATTACTGCATTCTTCAGTGTCACATGATCCTTCAGAAATCAATCTGTATAATTAATTTGGCAATCTGGTGCTCAAGAAACATTATCACCAATGTTCAAAACAAGAGCATTTATTTGAAATTTGCTCAAATAAAATGAATATGTCCTTGCTAGATAAAAGTATTAAATTATTATTATTTTTAAACTCCACGCCTTTTAATAGAAGTTGTTGAAGTTTTCATTGCTTGAATAATGAGCATTTTAATGTAATTCAACACCTTTATTATTATACACCATTATTTGTATCTGTATCCTTTCAGCTGTGACATTTGCGGACACAAGTTTTTTGTAAAATATGTCTACATAAATAAATAATAATATATATATATATATAATATATATATATAATAATAATAATAATAATAATATATAGATAGAATAACAGTAACATGACACTAGAATATCTAAAAGTATATAATGAGGGATTTCCCTGCGATGAGAGCTGACCTGCAGACACCTCGGTTTTGTTTGGATGAATAAGACCTAAATTCTGGCATCAAAGAGCTCTGCAACACTTCATACCACAACATAGTGCAATCACACTAAACAAATAAGCACTTAATAACAGAAATTGCACACCTAACCTCAGTCTTGTTTTCTACAGGGCGTTTGGAATTGAGAGAGGACACTATAGAGAGTTTGTTGTCGGCTTCCTGTCTTCTGCAGCTGTCTGCGGTGGTTCAGGCCTGCTGCAGTTATCTAATGAAACAACTCCATCCCTCCAACTGTCTGGGCATTCGGTCCTTTGCAGATGCTCAGGGCTGCCTGGACCTCCATAAAGTGGCACACAACTACACCATGGTAAGCACACACACATTGAGAATAGCCACGCTTTCACTTAATTAGTGCAAAAGATATGCTGGCAAAGTCGAGTTTCTACTCCTGGAAACTGAATATTAAACCTCTTTGTTTTTTATCTTCAATGAGCACCCCTCTCTCTCAGCCTCATTTTTCTTCTTTTATCGATGTTCGTTCATTCTTCTTTGTTTTTCCTCCTCCCTACCAAACGGATACTGAAAGATTTATCATTCGCAGTTCACCGAGTCAAAACTTGGAAGTCAATTAGAGGACACTATCGAGCGTGTGCACGCAACAGCATATGATAAGCTTCAAATTACAGACACGCTGTGTATTATTATTATTATTTTTTTGTTCGTCCTTCAGCGTTCTGCATTGCATCTATGTGGGTGGGTGCCTCAGTGAGTGTGTGTATTTGTATTCATCTATAGGCGTCTGTGTCCATCTGGCTGTCTGTGCCCGTTTCTGTGGGTTTATGAGTGAGCAATTGAGTCCATTTTAACAGGCGTGGAAGCACTGTGCCGAAAAAGTTCCCTGAACGAGGCGAATGTGTTTAATTGGACATGCTACTGTTCCTCTTCGCAAATTTTCCGCTCAGCGTTTGATGTTCCACGGCTCCTGAGGGAAACTCATTCAAGAAAATATAACCCATAATAGCCCGCCCACAGTTCACAACAGGGGGGGTTGTCATGGAGACTGCACTGAAAACTTGCTTTCCATTTTCCATCAGTGCCTCTGTTTCCTATCTGGCTTTCCTTCCCTTGTTTTTATTTTATTCCCCTGTCCCCCAACAATGTCTGATGTCCAGTTCTCTTGTCCACTTTGTAATACCAGGGATATGTGTCCATGTTAGGTAGCAGGTCTGTTCTATACGAACAGCAGGGAAATGAATGCCAAATACAAATTCTAAAATGCAAATAACAATATGCATTGTTAATATAGCAAAATACACTTGAAAAATTTGAGTCCTGAAGCAAAACCGGTTGATAACTACTAGTCTTTGCTGTTATTTTTTACTAACATATTCACATGACATACACATATACAATACCTGTGTAATATTAAAACATCAATAATAGCTTGGATTAAATGTGATGAAAATTGTTCAAAGGTTTTTGATTTTCTTTGAAAGAAACTATTACAATTTAAAATAGTTTTCTATTTTAATATATTTTAACGTGATATTATTTATAAGATTGCAAATCTGAATTTTCATTATCATACTCCAGTCTTAAATGCTCTAGAATCATTTATTGTCAATGTTAAAAAGGTTGTTCTGCTTAATATTTTAGTGGAAACATGACCATTATTATTATTTTTTTCAATAAAATAACACAACAGCATAGAAAGCAATTTGTAACATTATAAATGCTGTTACTGCACCATTGCTGAATAAAAGTAATAATATTTTAATATTTTGCAAATGTATTCCATCCACAATTAAGTTTCTTTCAGGACTTTTGTAAAAGCCAAAATATGACCATGCAGGCTAGACAGGATGTTCCGTGAAATTTCAATCACATCTACAATCCCAAGCCTGATCTAAACATTGCATGCTACTGACCCACTGTTTAAATTTGTAAATCCATTTGTTGTTCTTGGTAGATGCCATTCACTTTGTATTTTGTACATTGCTATGCTGAAGGACCATTAGTCACTGTCACACACACACACACACACACACTCTCACTCACACTCTCACTCACTCACACTCTGCGACAACCACATCCATGGTTTCATCAACCAATCCAGATAATCTCTCTCTCTCCCTCTTTCTCCCTAGGAGCACTTCATGGAGGTGATGAGGCATCAGGAGTTTCTGCTCTTGCCTGCAGGTGAGGTAGAGAAGCTTTTAGCATCTGATGACATGAATGTTCCAGAAGAGGAAACTGTGGTAACAGCCCTGCTCAGCTGGGTCCGCCATGATGCGCTCACCCGTCAGTCACAGCTTCCTGCTCTTCTCGCTCACATCCGCCTTCCCCTGCTTAAACCACAGGTCAGTCAACCATCCCTATCCAACATCTATCTATCCATCCATCCATCCATCGATCAATCAGTCAGTCTTTTACTCTGCTGTGCTGTTACGTGTTCATGCAGCTTGATCGGTTTAAAACCACATCAGAAAATCTGAATTAATTCATTTATCAGCTAATCAGTTGGCTCCCTATAATTAAAAAAACTGTACTTAGGACTCATGTTGAGCATTACAAACATTTTACACAAGTACGGCACGCTATCTTTTTTATAAACTTTTTTTTTTTAGCAGTCCAGCAATGCTAAATGCTTTTTTTATTGTCAAATAATGTTAGTAAAGAACCTACAAACATTAGAAACGCATAAAGTAATGTTGAAATTGTCACACTTTACAATAAGGTTCACAAAAATGCATAATAAATACTTTATTAAAGCTAAATTTCCATTATGGAACCCAGCGCATATTTGTATTTTATTAGGAATTGCATTCTGATGTATTCTGGAATGTGTTAATGCCTTTGCATAGAGCATTGCTATTTGGCGCTTATAGTATCTCTGGTCTTTATGCGTGTGTGAAGGTCAGTGCTGTTCTGCTGGGCTATGAGGCTGTGTACTCAATGATGAGATGCTTTTGGAGCCTGGAGAGAGTGATAAGGAGGATTGTTGAGGATTGTTGTTGTGTCTCTTTTTCTCTTATCACATTCTTCACTTCTTACGCACATACACACACTCACTGAAAAGGTTTTTGTTGTTGTCTTCTTACAAATGCATAAAACCTATGTATCTGTTTTAAACAGGTTCGTTAAAAGGGTCATTTTTAAAAGTTGCAGTGCATTGTTTTAATTGTTTACTGATATTAGAATTGTGATTATTCATTGTGATTTATAGAACTGAAAATCTTTTTATATTTGATTTATTTTGTACAGAGAGCTATGTTCCTGAATTACTTAATTGCTTTTTATATATTGCTGTAAATCAAGTCAGTTGTTAGCTGGTCAACTTTAACTTTTTTTACAACAATGTATTCATATTTTGTCTAATGTAAAGCAGCTTTGTCGCATTGCCCTCTTTGCAGTGCATGATGTAGAGTTTATGCTTTAATTGAAACCACAAAAGCTTTAGTGAATTCAAATAATTTGCCAGTAGTTTAAATCTATTAGAAGAAAAACTTAAACATTCTACTGTAGCTTAAACTACATGGCACTAGCAACTCTAAGGTCATGGGTTCAATTTCCAAGGGAATCTATGAACTAATAAAAATGTATACCTTGAATGCCATCTAAGTTGCTTTGGATAAAAGTGTCTGCCAGATACTTAAATGTAAAATAAATTGTGCATTAGCACTGGTTGTCATTAAAAGCACTTTATAAATAGGTATTTTAATGCTAAAGGAGTAGACAATTTTCACAATTTGCAATCTTGGTTATTTACGTGGTCTTGCCTACTGCAATTTTTTATGTTATTGTCATTCTGTGGGCACAGGACACAATATTCAAAAGGATATACAGTTTAATTGAGCTTCTTTCTTGTCGGAACACAAAGCTTTACACTTTTTTTCTTTTTAATGTATGATGAATTCCACTGAACTCCCTCTTTGCACTTTTTTTTCTCTCCTTCTACCTTTCCATTTCTCTCTTCCCCTCTGTTTTTCTAAGGTGAAGAAAAATAAATATTTAAATAATTCCAGATGAGCATACTCCCACTCGTAGATGGCTGAGCAGAGTTCTTTCAGTTCCATCTAAATGTAAATTGCAGGTTGTTCTGTGCTTTCCAGTGAAGAAAAAAAAAGCCTTTCTAATCCGCCGTCCAGCCGTCCTAACTCTAGAACATTCATTGCTCTTCAACACATATCCTCAGTATTCATGTTCTGTGGAGATGATGGATTTTGGTCCATGACAGATGCGCTTGTTCACTGTATGTGACATGGGCACTTTTATGAAAGAGGTGGAAATGATTAGCTTTTGTTTTTTGTACAAAGAGGAGAAGGAGAAAGGGAGAAGTGGAGATGAAGTATGGGGTGAAAACAGAGACTGAGAAGGGGGTGTTGAATGGGCGGGATATTGGAGCTCTAACTAGAAAACGGTGATGGATGTGATTATGGATTCAATGAGAATGTACTGAATGATAGTCTATGCATATATGCATCTGTTACAAAATGAAGAAGAAGATGATGAAGGAGAGTTCAGAAAGGTATCAATAAACAAAAGGGTATTTAATGAAAAACTAACAGTGTGTAACATAAACAACAACCGATCAACAAAAGAGTGAACATGGAGAACTTAAATGCATATGGTGATAAACAGAGGTGAGAAATAGCTGTAATGATGGTTCATGTCCAGGGTAAATGACAAGTGGTGGGGAAACTTAAACCAAGGAACACCTGACTGAATAAAAACAAACTAAAGTTTGTGGTGGTGACAAGGGGGCAAGGAAGATGAGATGGTATAGGGATGGAGAAAGGGGCTGGTGCCAGGATGGCACATATAGGCAGAGGAATGCAGGTGGAGGCTCCGGAGGACACCAGGAGAAGGCGACGGGATCCTGATGTGACAATAAGACTCCTGCACCGAAGAAGGAAGAGACCCAGAGCTTACTGATGGGTCTGATGGGTTACTGATGGCATGAACCTAGAGCTTACTGATGACAGCACACGGTGGAGTTAATGGAGGAAGGAGCCAAAGGTTGGAAGGTTGGAAGAAGGTTGCGGTGGCTGATGACTTCCTTGTGACCCACGACGAAGGCAGAACCAATGGATCCCAGGGCGCAGACGGAGAACTGATGGGCCTGAAACACAGGGTTAGTTGCGGAGCTGTTGTTTTCTGAGTTAGAGGTGATGCCAAAGGGAAGGAGGAACCCACTGCTGCGTTAGGGGGGGAAGTGATGTCCGTGATGGCAGTGGAGTGACAACTGAGCAAGGGGGAGCCAGGGGGACAAGGGAACCCAGTGGAGCATCAAGATTGAGGGCCTCTGGTGGAGCCCAGGGCGGGAGGAGTCAAGGCAGAGCCGACAGGTCAACGTGCCGAGGTGGAGCATTTGGATCCGAGTCTGGGTTCACAGGATCCTCCCGGTTAGACAAGGCTCAGTGGTGATGGAGGAAAGCTTGTTAATGTCAAAAACAGTAATTCCAATTCCCAACAGGTTACAGAAGTAGTCTCAGTTCTGTTTAGAAACAGCGATGATTTGGAACAGACAAATGGTCCTGCTAAGGATAAGGTGGGAGGCAGTACTGCTGAATTGAAGTCCTTCAGCCAGTCCTCAGACTTTATTTCCACCAGGATATGACATGAGGCTCACACTTCTGGTTAGATTCACTGTGGGGTTCCTCTTCTGGGGTGAGGGTCAACTCTGTCCTCTTCTCCTCGGGCTCTGGCTGACGCGTCACAGTGGGTGTAGCTCTGTTTGTGGGGGCCTCTCACGATATCTATGCTGTCAAAGTTGTTGGGTCGGACTCTGCATCTGGCGATGTTCCGGAACAAGGGTCTGTGCTCTCCAAACACCAGAACATTGACTTCATAGTCCCGTCATTAAAGGGGCTGGTGACGGCAAGATGACAGAATTGCTCTGTGAAATGAGAGCCACAGCAGCAAATATTGCAGAATATTCCATAGTTTGGAGGTTTGCTCTGTTACCTGATGAAGAAGACAATGAAGGAGAGTTCAAAAAGGCATCAGTAAACAAGGGTTTTAATAAAAAAAGAGGATAATCCATGAAGATGATTGTAAAGTTACGGTGTGTCTAAAACAAGCTAAACACAAACAACTGACCAACAAAAGAGTGAACATGGAGAACTTAAATGCACATGGTGATAAACAGAAGTAACAAACAGCTGTGATGGCGATTAGTGTCCATGAGCGGCGTGAAAACATGAAACTAAGGGAAACGTGACTGAATGAAAACAAACAAACCTAGTGATTTGAGGGTGTGACAGCATGTGAATGTTTTTGCAAATTTCCATGTGAATACATGCTGTTTATGTAGTATGTGCTAGTGATATTTTAGTACTTCTTTATATTCTGTTATATTATTTATTCTTTTTTTATCGAAACAAAAAATATTAACATTTACATTTGGCCGGCACTTCTATTCAAAACAACGTATTCAGAAATAGTTATAGATACATTTTCTCCATTTTCTTGTCACACCTGCTAATTTTGGACCCTGGGTATGTGTATATACTTACAGAGTGTCTATATAGGGCCAATATCACTACAGCAGAATTCTCTAAGCCGTTATTATTACTGTGACTATCTAAGACACCCTTCTAATTAAAATCTTCTCCATTTACTAGCCAGCTGAGGGAGGAGATAAACAGGGCAGATGAAAGGATGAATGTGATGAACGAACACTCGTTAACAGCCAAGAGAGGTGTCATTTGAAAAGGATTACGAGAAAAAGAAGAGACACAAGAGGAAAAAGAATAAAGCATGTCCTGTGTGATGTTTATGGATGAGCCGATAACGATTCAGAGTTTCATAGTGTTGTGTGTGTGTGTGTGTCTGTTTTAGCTTCTTAAAAGCTTGTTTGCTCAGGAGTTGTAACCTAAATAAGAGTATCTGTATTCTGACCCAGAGGGACACTAGCTCTGTCTCTCACTGGGATTCCCTCTTGTTTAAAAAGGAGTGTTGGTAGGACCTTTTGTCAGAAGTTTCATCAGAAGCTTGTTTCCTCTCTTCATTCTGTCCCCTGAGTCCTCCCCTCAAGGTCTGAGAAGCTGGGAAGGATTCACTACTGTCAGATTATCAAAGTGTATCTTTAAGTGGATGAGGGTAAGGGTTCGGTTTGGAACCTAGTTTATTCTGTGGCTCTTTGCGGCTATGGTGTTTAAAGATCTCCAGTCAGAAAAATCTGTTGTTATTGCTAATCAGAAAATAATGTATTGTGTTATTTGAAATGCCAGAACTAAGCTTTAAAAAAAGTACTTGTTCATTTATAGTGATTTAAAGTGTTGTTTTTTTGTTGTTCTGTTTTTGTTTTTCTCTCACAAAATTTTTAAAGACATGGTCAATAGTTTGGTTTCATTGATAATCTTTCAGTACCATGTTATATGGACTAACATTCAAATGTTTGGGGTCATTAAGTGTTTTTTCTCTCTCCCACTAATGGTGCATTAAGAAGCTGGAGTGAAGACTGGACTAATGGCTGCTGAAAATTCAGCTTGGCCATCAATGGAATAGATTAAATTTTAAAATATGAAAATAGATGAATTAATTTAAATTGTAATATTTCACAGTATGAAATATTGTTGGTCAAAGTCTTAAGGGACGGCTTTCAAAAACTGTAAAAAATCCAACTGAAACATGGCTGACTGAAACATGTTCTCAATAATTTGCATGGATTTAGCTTTTTTCACATTGTTATTGATGTTGAGGAACTTCTAGTTCCTCCGGATGACAACAAGACCAGACTATGATTGATCATGGTGATACCTCTCCATCCTCTCAGTGTTGTGACTGGTGCCTTGGTTACTTCTCTTACAAATACCCTTCTTGTCTGGAACAATTAAAGCTTTTAGCTAATCTTAAAGCTAATCTTCTCCAGCATAAACCAACATCTTGAAGTTGGCAAACATTTGTTTTTATGACAGCATGACTTATGTGATTTCAGTTTTTAAAACAGCAATTGTATAGCAGTGGGTTTTGGTACCCTGAAGTGTCTTTTTTATCCTAGTTTATTATGCAGAGATAAAATGAAGGAAACCAAGTAAAAATAAGTATAATAGCATAACCAATCACGTGTGTTTGAGGCAGAGCATTTTTCTGTTCTTTCCAATCAGTGAATAATGTGTTGCAAAAACTAAATTATAAAATTGTTAATGATTGATTATTGTAATATTCAACAGCAATATCCAGAAATGATTAATTGGTTCTTTGAGTTTAGAATTCCACATATTATACAAGTAATGGTGTTTTTATGGGAGCAGTAACTGTAAAGGGATTAATGTGTCGTTTTAAATAAATGCAGCGATTTTATCTGCTTGAAAGAAATCTAGAATTACTTGTATATAGTCTATTAATACACAATGTAACAATGTAGAAACTAAAATATATTAACTATGAATTAACTATAAACTAATAATTAGGTTTGACATTAGTATTCATGCACATAAATTACTAATCAAATGTAAACTTATAGTCTTCACTGTAAAATTAAATAAAGATGAATCCTTGTTAAAGCTATAAAAGTCATTTGTTGTTTGATGAACATGGACACAGACATCAGCAGGTTTATTAGGCTGCTGTCACTTTAAGACCTAATGCATGTATCCCATACGATGAGAAACATCCATTTTCTTTCTCAGCTGGTTACGTTCACTTACATGACTGAAAAAACAAACATGTAAGCAACACTGATAATGGGGAAATATAGGTTTGAGAATGTATTAACTCCCTCCTCTATACATAAAGATATTATCATTTATAATAGGTTTTATGATCTGTTTGTAATCTGTAGTTTTTGGGTCAGACAATTATTGTATTTTCTTCTTGCAGTTTTTAGCAGATATGGAGGCGAATCCATTGCTAAGGGACAGCGTGGAGTGTCAGCGGCTGGTGATGGAGGCTATGAAGTATCATTTGTTGCCAGAGAGACGGCCGCTCCTCCAGAGCCCAAGAACACGTCCACGCAAGGCCACTGTCGGGGCACTTTTTGCAGTGGGTGGCATGGATGCCACAAAAGGTATTCATTTCATATCTTTTTTATGTTGTTTCAATAGTTCTGCATGCCTTCGCTTTTTTATGTGTTTTTATCTGGGCTGATAACAAGGTTAACCCCCGCCCCCCTCCTCGTTCACTCTGTCTGTCACATTTTCTCCATTAGTGCAATTGACTACTGAGGCATTTCCATTTTCACGGGTTGATCCATTTTCAATCTTGATTCTTTGGAAAATTAATTGTGCTTTAAACAGTAAGTGTTTTACATTTAAATAAGCCAAAAAGTAGACAGAGGTTTTTACATTTAAAAGAGTGTTCTGTCCTCTTTATGGTGAAAGGTCTGTTACACACTTGCATATGCTTTTTTGTATTGGTCTTGGCTGAATTCAGAGAGATGGTGAATCATGTGCTATAGATGATTCTCATGATTCATAGTTTGTAATAAGTGCCACAGTGACCACCCACTTAGTTTCATTCATGTTCTCCATTGGGATTTCATAATATTTTTCAATAAAGAGTTCTAAGGCATGAACCAAATCACACAGCCCTGAGATCAATTACAAACTTGGATTTGAAGCAAAAATCTATTTAAAAATTACAATAAGGTTACATTAGTTAACTACTTTAGAATGAACAATAGTTCTACAGCATTTATTCATCTTAGATAATGTTAATTTCAACATTTACTTATACATTATTAAAATAAAAAGTTGAATTTGTTGAGGTTAGGTAATGCATATAAGTAATGTGAACAACAAAAATGAATAAATACTGTAACAAATGTATTGCTCATTATTAGTTTATGTTTGTTAATATAATTATGGCTTTTGATTTAACGTTTTAACTTTACATTTTATAAAGTTAATTGGTGACGAACATGAATCAGGCATGCAGTTATGTGGGATGCAGTTAAAATGCCCCTAAAATGTAAGATATGAGGACAAAAATGCCCACTGTATGAGTTTTTCTCATATTCATATCATGATATAGTTAACCAATATCACATGAGTAATGAGCGAAATATCACATAAGTACTGTTTTTGTAACAAATCACAGTGCGAACGTGAAATTGATTTTATACATCAGTTCAATAAATAAGAAGTTAATAATTTGCTACATTTTAGACACAATATTGTCTGCTTTTGCTCAATTTTGTCAGCGAAAATATTACTATTGTGCATCTACAAGCAACACATAGCAGTATTTCATTTCTGAATGAATCCATGTTTTGAGAGAATCAATCCGGTGCACCAATGATTTAATGATTTAGCTCAACCAAGCCTCGCACCTTTTTTGTATTTTCTGTGTGCGCGGATTATTTAAATGTGACCATGTGACATTCATAAAGTGCATTATAGTCCAAATGAGTTGTTTGTTGCAAAGGGAATTCTGTTAAATAAAATCTCTCCCTTTAGAGTGGGCTTGAGCTTTGTAACCTTGCAGATCATTTTTATGCTCAATCAGCAGCATTACACGCTAACTAAAGTTGAAAAACATAATAGGATCCTTTTAACCTCACAGCCTATAAAAAAACTTAAAAAAAAAAGATCTAATGAGAGTTTTGGCACTCTTGGCCAGTAAAGCCAATGACCTCTAAAACCAAGTTTACAAGTTTTTGTAATCTTATTAATTCCATGCAATTGCTGTACATTATTAGAAGACAGAACTAGCTATTTGTCTTGAAAGGAATCATGGAGAGTTCTATTTTCACAGTTTGGTCCTTAGGGCTTTATACTTCCTGCTGTTCCTTTCTTATTTTAGCCTATTAACACAAAGATTATTAAAAAACAGGGTCATCTGTGTTCTCATAGTGTTCCCTGTACTCAGTAAAAATGCCTCACCAGCCTGAAAGACTTTTTAAATTATGTTTTCAGAAAAAGTATCTTGTTAAATGTATTTTTATCTTAGGAAATTTTTACTTAGGAGATAAACAAAAAAATTCTTTAATTTCTAACAGCCATTTTCTCAGATTATAGCTAATTATCCGTTACAATCAAGGCTTTAAAGAGCTTAATTTGCTCTTTATATCAGTAGGGAATATATATGAATACTGGCATGTGTGTACATTTCTAAAAGTGTGGCTTACAGATGGGCCCTGGTGATGTACAGATGTCTTTATAAATGATTGTAATTGTTTTTCAAGGGGCCACTAGTATTGAGCAGTATTGTTTACGGAGGGACACATGGCGGCAGGTGGCTGTCATGAGTGGAAGAAGGCTGCAGTTCGGCGTGGCGGTTCTCGACGACCGTCTCTATGTGGTTGGAGGACGAGATGGCCTCAAGACTCTCAACACAGTGGAATGTTACAACCCTCGCAGCAAGAGCTGGAGCGTCATGCCCCCCATGTCCACGCACAGACATGGCCTAGGTGAGAATAACTTTAGTGTCTTTATTGAAGTTTTCATGGTCATTCACTTGAATTCTGTTTATATGATTGTTTGACCCAATATTTAGGTCCATAAAAAGCCCCATTTAGGGTCCTTTTTTTCTTTCTTTTTTAAAACCAAATTGTATGTTATTTATTAATAATTATCACAATTTTAATAATAAAAGTCATATGAAATGTTTTTTTTATATACAAATATATAAAAAATGATGCTAATCAAATGAATGCCTAAAATATTAACAATTTAATGAATCTATAAAAATGTGTATAAATCTTTGAAATGTAATCTATTGTAATTTGAGCAATTCCTTTCATTTTTGGGTGAACAAAGGGCTGTACATCAAAGGTTTATGTTTTACATTAAAATGTGGATGAAAAATTCCTTAAAAGTCGTGATATTTCTGTCATAATTTCTTCGTTAAACTGATTTTTAGTCACATAATTTCTATACGTCCATTTTTTCCCGCATTGTACAAATCATAGGACTCTTCACAATATTTAAATTTCTGCATTTAGCAGACGCTTTTATCCAAAGCGACTTACATTCCATTCAAGGTACACATTAACATTATAATCAGTTTTTGCTTTCCCTGGGAATCAAACCCATGATCTTGGCGCTCTACTGTTTGAGCTACAAAATGCTCTAAAAAAGAAATACAGGAAAGCTATAGGAAAACTTGAATGTTCCTAAAATCCCCTATGAAAGCTTACGTATGATCTCTGATCATTTGTGTGTGTTTGCAGGTGTTGCAGTGTTAGAAGGCCCCATGTATGCAGTAGGAGGTCATGATGGTTGGAGTTATCTCAGCACGGTGGAACGTTGGGACCCTCAAGCTCGCCAGTGGAGCTTTGTTGCATCTATGGCAACACCTCGAAGCACTGTGGGAGTTGCAGTGTTAAACAGCAAGTGAGCATAGAAAGCAAAAAAAAAAATGTGCTTCTAATTAAATAGACTCCATGAATGGCATTAAAATGTTTACTATAAAATTCTCTTTTTAAGGCTGTATGCCGTGGGTGGCCGGGATGGAAGTTCATGTCTAAAATCAGTGGAGTGTTTCGATCCTCACACCAACAAATGGAGCAGCTGCGCTCCCATGTCTAAACGCAGAGGCGGTGTCGGCGTAGCGACGTGGAATGGCTTTCTGTATGCAATTGGTGGACATGATGCCCCAGCCTCAAGCTTAGCATCTCGACTATCAGACTGTGTCGAAAGGTAAAACGTCTGAAATCAAAATGACAGAAATGTGGTCAATGTTCTTGTAAACTGGCTGTTGTCAACAAAAGGGAAGCTTTAAGGGCTCATTATGGTTTTCTGCCAAAATAAAAGATTTGTGTAACATTATAGATTTATAATTTATTATAAGCATACATATTATAATTGTAATTTTACAGGTGTACTGCAAAATACAAATAATTAATATATTAGAATTTTATTTATTATAATATATTAATATTTTTCTTCTATTTAATTTACAGTGAAGTATTGCAATAATCATTTAAAATTTTAGCTATTATAATAATAATAATAATAATAATAATAATAATAATATATTAACATTGATAAATAAAAAAATCTTTTACAGTAAAATTGTATAAAAATATGTATTATTTTGTTTATTCATTTTAGTTATAATAATATTGATGATCAGAAATTCAGAAAAATTGCATTATGCAGCCCTATGAGATGGATTTCAACAATTGAGATGGAGTTCATGCTGTTTTTTTTCTCCCTATTAAAAAAATACAATATTTTTGGGCAGTCCTATCCTTTGCTCAATTATATGGTTAGTCACAGACTTGAGACCTGTTTTTGTTTCACAACCCACCAGTTTAAAAAGTCTACCGTAGACTTGATTCAATATTTATTGTTTTAGAAGACAGTTTAGGTCCAAAGAAAGACAAGAAGGTTCTCACTCTTGTGTAGGTAGCAAATTCCAGTATATATCGCTAAAAATAGTCATATACTATGGTTAAGTCTCAAAGCTCAAGGTGAACATCAAGAAGACAATATAGCAATCCCAGAACAAATGTGTTTACATCAAAGTGCTACAATTGTGTCCCTGAAGAGAAACAGACTCGATGAGCGCTGTACAAACTTAGGGTAGTGCAGGTTAGTGAAGGGTATGAGATTTTTCCTTTTATAATTGTTCCGTAGTTGAGAGTCAGAGAATGTGCAAACTCTGATAAAGAATTCTGCAGTATATTGCCACATGTTATCTGTAGAGTTCTTTTTTGTGCATCATTTAGAGAGCATTAAATTGTCCTAAAAGTGGCATAGAAACAGCTTCATTCTCACCACTGTTTTGAGCACAGAAAGACCGGACAATTATCTGTCATAGCATTAGATCATACCTAATGATATGGAGATGTACTTTACCACGGGCACAGATATGAACAAAACCTTGGATGTGATAAAGTTTGAGTTTGAGTTTGGATGTGATACAAATTCTGATGTGATTTGAGTTCTGCTCTGATTGGCCAGATGGCTCAGTCTGTTGAGATTGATCTACTGTTTACAGCATGTGTCTAAAACCAAATGCTCATTACCATAATTGAGTTTCAAAACAAACCAAACATCAACAACATGTCTAGTTATAAATGCAATACAGTGATCCCTCGTTTATCGCGGTTAATGTGGACCGGAACCCCCGCGATAGGTGAAAATAAGATTGCCCCCCTAGGAATTTCCGCATGTGTGTGTGTAGATACCAGAATGTTTAAAATATGTATATTTATACTTTATATATATTTTAATTAAATCTATTTAGTTGTAAAACCTTAATATTCTACATTTACTCTCTCACTCTCATACGATACGTATTATGGTGCTCTACACTCATCAATGACAGTAGTATCTTGAGACTTGACTCCAGTAATGACGACGATGACATGTCATTGTTATTTTTCATGAATATTTTTGAAAAATCCGCGATGCACTGAGGCCGTGAATAGATAGATGGATGTACAGTACTGTGAGGGTTCTAGTCCTCCATCTCTCTGCTCTCTTTGTCCAAGTTTCTAAACAAAATCATTCTGAATAAACCCTGATTTACTAAAAGATGTCTGAAAAGAGATCACACAGTCAAGGTCCCTGGCTACTGATTGGCTCAGGTAAGGTGTTGTTTTATGTGTGCCTCGAAATGCAGAAAAAGAGACATATTAGAGAGGTTAGTGTGACAGCATCAATGGCCTTTTTTACATCTGGGTTGTCTTTCAGATAAAATTACAATTAGTTGTGTTTGGAATCATTTATATTTAATTTCATTGTAAGTATTCTGCTAAGATTTTATATTTCAATATAATTCCTGCAGAAATGCACAGAGTTCGTCATTATTCTGATTTGAATGTGCTTTTAGCGTTTTTGAAAGCACTGTGTTAGCAGTAGAAAAACATGCTGCAAATATATGGTGAAATATGAATGTCTGTCAAAAGTGTTCATGGATTTTGGAAAATGGCGTCATTGAATGCATTTTGTGTGAAAGCAAAGTAAAATGATTGACACTTTGTTCCGCATAGACTTTCGCTGTTTCGCTGCATGTGTAAAGAGTTTTGAAAATATGGCTGCAGTATATTTATGTGCAGTATATATCCAATGCTTGTTAGCAACTGAAAAAAAAAACCCTGTAAACCGCTCGATTTATATGAATTCCTTTTACAATCTTTATGAATATTTTGTAATGTCAGAGCTTTGGCTGAACAGACTTTCAATGGAGGAACAGAAATATCTCAGATTTCATTAAAATATCTTCATTTGTGTGCCAAAGATAAAGGATCCTATGTAATCAATGGATCATTATGCACTTGTTACGCTGTGCTGGTGTGCGATGCGGAGGGAATCACGCAGAGATACTGGACTGCAGAACACTCCGATTTTATTCAAAAGAAGGAAACCAAAAATACTTTAAATATAAAACAAAACGACACACTCTTTGTGCAAAACCTGGAGATACTCGGAACGGGGAACACGGGGAGGCATCCATACAACATACACAACGCTAACAAGAGACAAAGACATGGGAACACAGGAGGGTATATATTGACATACACGCGATTAGGAACAGCTGACGAGACTAGGCAGTGATTAGACACAGACGGGAGCGTGCAGGACCTTGAAGATACATAAAGGGACCTGGAAGGGAACAACGCGAGACAAGACCGTGACAGCACTATGTATTATTATTATTATTGTGTTGTATGCCATTTTTAATAGCATCAAACTTGTATTTGATTCTAGTAATTGATCACGTTGCTTAAGTGTGCAGAAGTGTGCCTGTGTGTTATGTGTTTGAGTCTATTGATTTGGACAGCAGCAATTTAATGATGAGTGAAGTCCATGTGGGAAGTGCCAATTATTCCTTCATCTCACTGTCTGAGCACCACGTGACAACGTAGCTTGCGATTTAATGAAAAATTTATAGAATCCATTTGAACAGGAGCATAGGTAAAACCACTTGTGATTTATGCATGACCTTGTGAAGAAAGACTTATTTTATCCTAGTGAGTTTCCAAATAAATGAACAGATAAAAGCTATTTTTCGAGAGAAGGAACACCATCCTCCACCTCATTTAGATTTTATGAGCTGCTTTGTGCTGCAATACTTTTAGCTAACATCAGGCTACCTGGATGATTTTTGCATTTTTTGTGGTTAGTGGCCTCAAAATTGTGTGACTGACGCATGCTCATCATCTTCTCTCATCTGTCCGTCTCTCTGCCCCTGTTGCATCTTTGTTTAAAAGAGTTGTCTGTCTGTAGAACACTTCCTGCACCCTGACTGCTCTGTCGCTTGTCAGTCAAAGTTTGCTCGACGGGACTTCTGACAGAAAGGAGACGGTGTTGTTGAAAGGAGATGCATGTTTCCTGTTTAGTGTTTTAGTTTAGCACAGTTTTTCTCATTGCAGAGTTTATGCTTTTGAATGAAGTCTCTTATGCTCACCAAGGCTGTATTTATTTGATCAAATACAGTAGTACTCAAGTCCTACAAAAACTTTTTTTAAGACCAATTTTTTTAGTCTTGGTTTTGTCTCGGTCTCAGAGTAAGCGAATTCGGATTTTATCTCAAGACCATAACTAAGAGTATATCACTCAATAACATCACTGGTGTATTGTCTGATTTATTTGTTACCATCATTAATGTGATTTCTTGTAAAACATATTGCCTAAAATGCAACCAATAACTTAATTCGAATGTGAAAGTCAAACGCCCAAAATTCATACAAATTCCCACAAAATGGCAGATATGATTGCAAAAAAGTACTTAAATAAGATTTTATTTTTAATTTTATAACATAAGAATGCAATGTCACAAGAGCAAGAGTCAGGTTTTCACAAATAGGAGCACGATTGCAAACGAGATATTGATTGATTTGAGTTTTTGCAATATTTGAAATAAATGAATCTGCTGCTTAGAACAAATCGGTTAAATAAATAAATTTTTATTTATTTTTAATTTTTAAAAGCAGGCCTATCATTTAAATTTTTCTATTATCTTTCTATGTTCAAAATGTTATTTTTAAAACATTAATCTCAACATTGTTTATGCAGGTGTAATTGTACCAATTCAGATGCAACTTCTGTGCCACCTCTGCAACACAAAGAGGAATCTTATTGTTAGTGATTTGTGATAGTGATTCTATATAGTGTCTTTGTATTCTAATTGTATTTATTGATTAAATAAATTTTGTTACGGTTTGAGATTCAGTAGATGTCCATCATGGGGCGATGCGGGAGGACGACACGGAAACAGATTTCAAACTGAAATCACTTTTGTTTTATTCAACAAAACCAAAATACTTTCAACAAACAAAGCAAAACGGCACACAAGTGCAAAACCTTCAGAACACGGAGACTTGGAACACTGAGACACATCCACACTCAGGAACATAACAACAACGATCGACAAAGACATGGGAACACAAGAGCGTTTTATACATGAGGAGATAGGGAACACCTGACGAGACTAACGAGGGCAGTGATGAATATGACAAGTGCAGGAAGGGGACCCGGAAGTGAAACAACATGACATGACTGTGACAGTAGATATGGATTTTTTATGGGCTGGTCTTGACTCGGTCTCAACATGGTCTCGGTTTAGGTCATCTTGACTACAACACTAAAATACAGTAATAGCAATATGATAGTAACAGTACAACTGTGAATTTAGTGGTTAATGTGCTTAATATTTTTGTGGAAACTGTGATGCTTTTTTCAGGATTCTTTGATGAATAGAAAATGTAAACGTAAATAGAAATTTTGTAACTATGTTTTTATTTTCACGTTTAATGCATCTTTACTGGATAAACGTAATAATTCAATAAATATTTTTTTAATGGTCTTATATTATACAAATATCAAATGTTTATCAATGCACCCCTGTACACTGCGTTTTTTTTTTTTTTTTTACTAGATAAACTGTTAACTATTGTGTTTAATAGCATTCTGTGCTGGAAATTAATAGACATTGGAAATTACTTTTTTTTTAATAAAATGGTTAATTTTGTGTTATTTCATAATTATTTTTATTACCCTAAGTACTATTAAACAATATTTTCACATATTTGTATTCATGTAAGTATTATACAGATTAAAACATAAATTGCACAATAAAAGTAAATCACATTTCTTGTGATTTGTGTCAACCCTTCTACACCAACTAGTTTTTTCCTAAACGAGTACAACTTTTGAAACTATTGGGTGAAAATAGTTCTTTTGGGTGAAAATGATGCCAAAACTGGGACACCATCATGGTTTAGCTGTACAATTCCATTTGAAGATGTTATATGACTATATTGTTGACAGAAAAAAGAATCTAAAGGAATTTAAATGACATTTGAGGTAGAGAGATGGCAAAGTCTAGTGAAATAATATAAATCAATTTAATATTTGTTATATATATTTTATATCCCTGCCTATTTAATTACTATTTTACCACTTCTTTCAGGTATGACCCAAAGACAGACATGTGGACAGCAGTGGCTCCCATGAGCCTCAGCAGAGACGCAGTGGGCGTGTGTCTTCTTGGGGACCGTCTTTATGCTGTCGGCGGTTATGATGGTCAGGTGTACCTAAACACCGTGGAAGCCTACGATCCCCAAACCAACGAGTGGACGCAGGTAAACGCATACAGCGCCAGTGGATTGTGTTTGTCCATCTGGATGACTTTCCTGTAATATCTTCACATTTGCATTATTCATCCATCATCTGCTCCCTTCATGTCGCATGCACAAGTAACAGCTTCGTTTTTTGTTACGGTTTGAATCTGCTTCATTCCTCCTGGCGCTGTTTGTTTACGGTGCTGTTTGTTCATTATGTAAATGCAGGGCCTCCATCATTTTGACAGAAGCACAGTTCTTCTCTGCATCACAGCGTCTGTTATTACCTCGCGCTATAGCAACTGCCTGATTTCTCCTGGGCTTCATTTCTCGTTAGGTTTTTAGGCGACATTTCCATCGCCCACATGCCGAGAGTTCATATTGTTTCGTTTGTAAAAAAAACAAGCCTCGGGATGTGTGTGGGTAACTATGTATGTTTGCAAATAAGTGTACGTGAGAGGAGGATGGAGCAATAAAGCAGTATGTGTGTGTGTTGACAGAGAGAAATTGAGAACATCAATCCCTTAAAAGCACTCCTGAAGAGACTGTTTGTGAAGCAGAATCCATTCTCTCTAATTGGGATTTGTGTTTTTCTTCTAGGTGGCTCCGTTGTGTTTAGGTCGAGCCGGAGCTTGTGTGGTTTCCGTAAAGCTTTGAAATGCCTCCTGCTGTCAATCATCTCCATGGTGACCATCCTACAGTACAAGCCTCCAGTGCTCTTCTTGTAGTCTATCCAGAAAGATCTGAGCTTCTGCTGACCAGTGCAGAGCAAATCAAACTCCCTGACATACAGCTGAATACTCAACTGTGGTATTCCTTTATGCCTTCTAGTATGTATTTATCTATTAAAAGGAATTGTAGGCTGTACACGTCAAGATCTAGACTTCCTCCGTTTCCATCTCTGGTTAACAGGGTTTATTCAATATAATGTCCATCCATTCGTCTGTCAAGGATACCTTCCATGAATTTTTAAGTTTTACTTGCCACTTTCTTGAGCCCCACCACATTTAAAAAAAAATTATATATATTTATTTAAAATATAGCTATACAGTGGTACCTCAAGATACAAAATTAATCCGTTCCGAGGCGGCCTTCGTATAATGAGTTTTTCGTATCTTGGAACACATTTTACATTTTACATAAAATGGCTAATCCGTTCCAAGCCCTCCAAAAACACCTCATTAAATTTCATAATAAAGCTAAATTGACCTATAAACCATGAAATAACGTAAAATGTCGAAGCTCCAAAAGTGGCGGCAGAGGAGGAGAAGGACAAACGGCAGATAACGTACGTACGTACACTTAACTTTGCGAAAACACATAAAAAATGTAAAGTTTCGGGTGTGGAGTGGCTGAGCTAAAGCACGCCAGTACGTACGTATAGAAGATGCATGATGGGAGGGATGCTGTCCAATTTGAGAGAAGGATCTCATGGCTTGGCTAGCATCAGGAACCAATGGGAGAGCAGGAGGATGGTGGCGAGTCTACTATAACTAAGATGGCGGCGTGCGGCGCGAGTTTCAAAATTGTTATGGGGCGAATCTCGGACTTTCAGAAACCTTTCGTATCTTGAAAACTTTACGTATGTAGAGCAGTAAAATTATTCGTCTTTGCTTTCATAACTTGGATTTTTCTTTCGGATCTTGAGGTACTACTGTATGTATAGAGTACCATTCATAAAATGTTTAGTTTTAATTTATTCTCTTTTAGTCCGCAAAGATGCATTAAATTGACCAAAAGAGACATTTATGTTACATATCTATTTGAAATAAATGCTGTTCTTTTGAACTTTATATTCATCTGAAAATACAGATTTTTATTTCATGGTTTCCACAAAACTATTAAGTGGCAAAACTGCTTTCCATCACTGATGATAATGATAATAATAATGATAAATGTTTATTGAGGAGCTAATTAGCATACTAAAAGATAATGTGATAGAGTAATGATGCTAGAAATTCTGCTTTGACATAACAATTCCACCTATATTATATATTAAAATAGATAACGGTAATTTTAAATTGTAATTATATTTTCAGTATTACTATGTTTACTGTATTTTTGGTCAAATTAATGCAGTTTTGGTGAGAATAAATTATAATTTTTTTTAAATCGTACTGACCCCAAACCTTTTGAACGGTAATATGCAACTAATTATACCTCTAGATAACTTAACTTTACTTTAGTGGCTATTTACATCAGTTGGATTTGTAAGTACTATTCGATATTTAATACGTCACAGAGAAGAAACGGAGTGGAAATGAAAAAGAATGATAAAGAGTCAATTAAAACATAGCTCTAATGTTCAGAGCCCAATTTTCTCTGTAGAAATGGTCTGTCGTCTAAGAATAGCCAGAGTGCAGTAAAGTGTCTCTAGGGAAAAAGAGTGCTGGAGAGAGAACCAGACAAGGTGTGTACTGTGTGTATGTGTGTGTATTTCCTTCCATCTATTTTAAAATCAAGTCAGCTTTTTAAGAGTGAAATCAAGGGTGACAGCAGTTCTTGATTAGATTTATTTGTATTCGCTAAGCATGCTGATTTATTTTTTTACAGAATAACAAGGTCAGAACAACAGTAGAAAAGACATTGAGATTTGATCAAACGGTACTAATCATTGAGCAGCTTGTGTCTATATTAGACAATGGAAAGTATGAGGAGAAAAGATAACAGAGGGGAAACTATGGATAGAAGGACCAAAATTGAGATGGAAATCACTTTGACATTATCAGCCTATTGTTAGCGCGTATGTTTTTGATTTATATTTAATTCACCTGCCCAAACACGGAGCATATCAGCAATATTTTATGTGAATATGGTAATTATACCTACAAGAGAATAACACAGTCCTTCATTATACTGTGCCCTTAATCCCCAACCTGCTTCAAGCTCAGAAAAAGCACATCATAAACAAGGTCTAATGCATATTCAGAACTCTGAATCATTCTTTCTATTTTTTGAATTTGCCCAGTACTCAGCGGAGGACGTTAACCACACAAACTAAGATTTCTCAAGCAGTTCCCCTGCTGAGTAAAGGAAAGCTTTAGGAAATTATTTAAAAAAAAGCTCCTTGTAGATAATGGTTACTGTGGGGTTTTTCCTCATGACTTACACAATGTTTTATTTACAGTATTTCTGTGATTCATCTCCACAATAACAGCTGGATTCTGGGTCACTGTCCCTTTAATGGAAATAAATTCAGCTGGGGAACAGAACAAAGGCAAAAAGACCAGATTCACCAGCATTTAAATTTACATCCCACATTCCATATTTCAATGAACCACAAACATCAGGATGAAACATGAGTATTCCATTTTGAGAGACAGTCTTGGGATATTATTAGATTATTAGATTTTAGAACCTTTCCTCCCTTGTGTGCACTGCAAAATAATTTTCCTAAATCATATTTTTGTCACTGTTAGTAAAAATAAATACATTAATAATAATAATAATAATAAATCTGAACAGTATGTATCTGGAATAAATGTCATGGTTCTTACGCCATTGGCAGTTTTTAAAGATAAATGTAGCCAAATATAAACAATGAGGAACGATTTGCCAATGGGTTTAGGAAAATAAATTGGACTTGGACTCTGTTTTGCTTGCCAAGTAAATTTATTTTGTTCAAAGGATGTAAAGCAAAAATATTGATTTAAGAAAATTGCTATTTTTTGCAGTGTACCCAGAGCATTTTCTTTGATGGTGAGATAAAATGTTTGTCTTTGTGTGTGTGTGTGTGTGTGTGTGTGTGTGTGTGTGTGTGTGTGTGTGTGTGCTGTTAGATGCAGACTCAGAAGCAAATTTGAAAGCAGTTTTAAACCAACTATTTTGAACGCTTCAGTGCACCCGTTTGTTTCGCACAGCTACAGCATGTCTGGTTTCCAGTGTCTCTGTTCCTGCCTGGTCATATTGTTTCTTCTCCTTATTCTCTCCTTGTTTTTATCTCCCTGTGAACCTCTTGGGTTGTCTTATAAGAAAAGAGAAAGCATAATGTGTTTGTGTGTGTGATCTTGTAATCCCTACATTAAGTGGCCAGTATCCAAAATCCTTGTCTTTGTGGGGACAGCTTATAAATCAAACTAAATTATATTATTATTACAAAATGTAAAAATTATTATTACAAAATGTAAAAATGCATAAAAATATCTGTGATGGGTAGATTTAGAGGGCAATTCTATAGTATAAAAATCAGTCTCTATGGAAAGTCCCTATAAAACATGCGAGTGTGTGTAAGTGACACACTCTTAAACCCCTTACAGGGTACAAACTGCAGCTTGAGAAGTCAGAGAAAACCATTTTGATATTTTGAGCTAGTTTTCTAAATCCCAGGATCCATTTCAGTGTTTTAAATGAATAAAGAGAAGTGTACAGATATATGAAGGGAAACAGAATGAAATTCTGTCGGTAACATCTTTGTTACTTTAATGCATTTTTTCTACATCATAATGTTGTTATTATATTTCTTCATTAAGCTGTAATATATGTCTTTTTTTTGTCATACTTGTGCAGCTATGAGATTTCTGCGATATGAGATAACAGTACATGAAAGACTTCCAAAGGAAGGATTGTATTGGTTTGCTTTGTGGAGGGCGAACAGGATAAGATCCTGGTTATACCTCTAAAAATCATATCAGTCAGTTATTTATATTTTATTGCACATTTCACAAGTGCTCCGTTTATTTTTGTTCTGTTATTGACAGGTCAGTATATATCAAAATACTATCTTGTAGCATAATCATATTCATCCAAAACAGAGCCTTGGTAGTGTTGAATATACTTGAAAAGATTAGAAGTCACCAGAGCAGGTGTTTGATTGGTTACTCACAAATAGACTTCTTTTGTGTTAGATACCATATATATTGGGTATCATAAAGGGGAAAAAAAATCACATGTACAGTGTACAATAGAGCACATACTTATTCTATACAATGTTAAATTAAATCTTGTGGAAAATGTAAACTGGTTGTAAAAAAAAAATGGTGCCGCTTCATTCCGTTGATAGAGAATACCTTTGATTTCATTGTAATTACCTCTGGCTGAACACACACACATATGATAAGAATATTTATATATCCACGAGACGGCATTACATCTGATTGTGCAGCATTCTCACTGAATACACTACTGTTTTTTGTACTAGTCATCCTTTGCATCGTAAATACTGGGAGCTGTATCATTGAAAAGAGTGACTGACCTCACGAGGAAATCGTACTTAATGTTATGCATATCATTGCATATTGTTATGTATATGTTGTATTCTTGATCACGGATGCATCTCTCACTTGTGCAGAGCTTGCTACCTGTAAAATGATGGGAGGCGCACAGTTTTTATTGTAATATGAATTGCTGTCTACGCATTTGTTTTTGTTACACATTTCACACTTAAGTGTATGTTTGATTTATGAATATTTTTGGTTATTAAACTGTAAAAGAATGTCTTTTTGGCTTGTGTTTGTGCTTTAGTGTGCGGCAGGTCTGCAGGGACAATAGCTCAACGGGCCATTAGTTTTAACTGTGATTCAGGTGCAGAAGAACTAAATTAGGCCAGACAGGGAGAGGTGAGCAGCTTCACCATTGGGTCTGACAAACAGCTGACCATGCTGCTCCAGAGGTCATGCCCTCATGTATCACTCTGTGAGCAAAAGAGAAAGGGCATGCAGATGGGTCAATGCCACGGCGGTTCATTTTATTCATCCCTCATTCCCCTTGGTGCAGTCATTGTTTTTAAGGTGGATTTAAAGGGATAGTTCGCCCTGAAATTGTGTCATCATATACTCCCTCCAAAACTCAATAATGTTCTTTTGCATTTAATAAACGTTGGTGGGTTTCACTATTGTTTTGAACCTCATTGACTTTAATTGTTTTAATAGATAAAGCTATTATCCCCACACAACTTGACCCACAAGGGAGGATCTTAAATTAGTTGTCCACATCATTTATTTTTTCTCATTATAATTGGACAGATCAAACAGAGAAGAGAGGAGGATAAAGCATTTATGATAATATCATATTTATGATATACACGAGCAGTAATGTTGTTTTTGATCGTTTGCCTGTAAATCATAGAGACTCATGTCTCAGTGTAATATCAAGCTGATGTAATTGGGGTATTTGTCTGTCTTATAAAATTTTTACTTAGAATACACCCAGTTAACTGTCAAATTTATGCACTTGAAATTTTACAGGATCTTATACTGCACCCTAGTGGTCAGCAAACAGTTATTTTAAATGGAAAAATAGTACTCAGTAGTAACAAATTCAATTCAACTCTAATCGTTAATGATGAATATTGGTGTCATTATTCAGCTCAAGTCAGTTCAGAGTTGTTTCAGTTCAATAACTGTAAAGTTCATCAATTGTGCATACATTTACTGTATTATGGGTTCCACTTTACACTGAAGAAGCAAAAGATACGAGATAGTAGTGTTTTACATTTTTCACATTCATGTGTAGTTTGCAGTGTATATGGCTAATCGTTTGATGGTTTGTGTGTAGAGTTACTATGCAAAAACACAACTTTTAGAAAAGTTATAGTTTTTGTGAACACTATGCTTTTGCAAGAGGTGTTTTGTTTTGTGTGTATTGTTTAGAGAATTGATAAATAAAAACACTGTGATACATTTTCATATCCAGAAAATGTAACTTTTAATTATATATGGTTTAAGTAGAAGGAAATCCATAATAGAACTATAAATGGATCTTTATATAAATCCATACAGGATTTGTGTTGTGAGCACAGAGGCCTTAATGGCTATAGCGTTAACCTTTTAAGATAAGTGTGTTCACTCACATGCACATTTTAAGGTGTTACAATATTTATTATTGAGCCTCATTCATGAACCAGGCAGAATAATTTTCAAGGTAAATTGTTCATAAACCCATTTATGTGGAAATTGTCAGATTCAGTCAATACTTTATGAAATGAAATGACATTCAAACTAAATGGAAGTTGCGGTAGTTTCTTTTTTTGTATGCTATATCAGAGTTTAAAAATATATATATATTTAAAGGAGTAAACATTTTGATGGATTTTAGTATGAATTTCTTTAATTTTGAGATATGACTGTTCTTGCATTTTTTTTTTATCTAACAAATCAACTCCACCTATCGTTAAACACGGAGTTTCTTTCTTTTATTGTAGAGTAAGGATGATTTAATAAGATGTAGAAGCTTAGGTGATATACCATTAATTACCATCGAAAACATATTAATATCGTTTTCCTTGAATAATTTTTCAAAGCTAAACAGATTCCCACCAGTATCTGTACATTTTGAAATAATTATATTCGCTTGTATATAGCGCTGATCATCTTCTTTGTTAAATATGGTCCTGTTTTTAAACAAAATATATTGATGATTCTATGCAATACATTTATGAGGGGAGAAATTATCATTAAAAGCCACTTTCCATGCTTGCTTGTGAAAATTTGCTAACTTGCTTTTTATTACAGTAGTTAAATTGAATGTAAAATCAGGGACCATTTCCACCGAGCATGCATTGTTTGCAAGCACCAGTTAATTTTTAACACCTGCGAGATTTATGAAATCAGCAGTATCAAAGCCTCCATCGTTTTGTTTTTTCAAATAAATTTGAACATAATAGAGACGTCGCTGTCTTTTTGTCAACATAAAAAGGACTTCCTTAAGTCAGGGCATGCCATTCTTGACATTTCTTCAGCTTTTGAGAGCTGTGTCTTTCCTTGTATGGTTAAATCCCTTGAAAATAGTCTTTGTTTTTTGTACCTTAGAGGTAAAACGGTCATCTAGTCTTTCCCTTGCCAAATTGTTAATTGTTATTATGAAATATACAGTAATTGTGCAGCGGTCAAGAATAAAAATTGAGAACTCCAATAACCCAGTCGAATATCTCTACTTAAACACTGCTGGTTATACCTTCATATATTATTCTGACCATACTTTTACATTTGAATCCAAATTCAACTTGATCTAATGCTGTACATGTAAATTCATGCTCAATAGTCAAATGCCCTATAGAAGTCCAGGAACAAAATAATGGAGTCTTCTTCAATAAGATCTGAATAATCTGTCATATCCAATACAAGATGTATGAGATAGAGATATGTCATCCCTTCAAAAAACCTGATTGTGTTACTGAAATAACATCATTCCAGAGAGGGTTTTAATATTTTTTGTAAATAGAAACGTCAGGGCCAGTGCCACCCATAGGCGGAGTAGGCAATTGCCTCGGGCCTTGGGCTTGGAGACAGGGCCACCATAAACATAACATCAATCAAAACTGGCAGCAAAATACTAGACTTTTTTTTTGTGCCACTGGTTGTAGGTGAATTGTCACTCACATGTAAAGACACCAATAATGTTAGCATTGCTGATGCTTAGATTATATTATTGACCTCACATAATAGCCTACTTAATGTCCATTTTCACTATTATTATATTTATTTAAAAATAAGCATACCATTTTATGAATAATTATTATTTTTTCTTCTGCTTAGTAATCTCTTTCACTTTCACTAGCAGTTGATTTGTGTATAGTTGTTATGAATATGAGCTCTGCGCTCCCCTCCACGGCCACCAGAGGGAGCTCACACATATACTGACACTACACTACACACTACATTTCCCATCATGCAGTACACTGGACTGATCACACACACCAGCTGGACCCAATTAGGATTGTTTGTTCTCACCAGCTGTTACTCATCACATGAACAATAAAAAGACTCCAGTACCGGTTCACACACTGCAAAGTCTTGTTTAGCCCTGGTTGACATTTCTAAGCGTTTATCGTTCCTGCCCGTTCCTGCCCGTTCCTGCCCGTTCCTGCCCGTTCCTGCCCGTTCCTGCCCGTTCCTGCCCGTTCCTGCCCGTTCCTGCCCGTTCCTGCCCGTTCCTGCCCGTTCCTGCCCCTTCTCTGCCTACCCCGACCTGTACCTGGAATATCGCTTAAGATTGTCTTCTGCCTGTCTCGACTACTCGCCTGGATTTACCGTCTATGTATGATCTCTGTTTGCCCTGACCATCTGCCTGTACGACCATTCTTAATAAAGACTAGCGATTGGATCCCTGCCTGTGAGTCACCCTCTTTTACAATAGTAAGTTGATTTGTGTATGCAATATCTATATTGGTTCAGTAGAAGGGTGAAATACCCTGCAATGAAAAAGTTAGAAAAGCACTGATATCCAGGACATGTTTATCTGTAACTACTTTTTGGGAATGTTGTCTTTTTTTTTTTTTTTACTATATAGAGTTGGCAAAACTGTTCTTATCCCAAACAGTGGGTGGGGTGTTCTTTTTTCTGTTTTTTAGAAGGGGTGTGTCACAGGGGGCCTCCAACATAAACTTTGCCTAGGGCCTCCAAATGTATAGAATTTATGCTTGGAATTTAGTAATGATGGGATTCTAATTTTCAATGTATAGATTATCTTTACTTGGAACCCAGGACTCAAGTACTTCAAACTCAGTACTTGTCTTCAAATACAATGAAAATCAAAACTATTAGATCCTTCCAAAAAGTTCTATAAAATTCAAATGGCAAGCCATCAGGACCGGGACTTTTATTTAAGGGAGTTTTTGATATAGTACAATCTAACTCTACTAAAGATAAGGAACTTTAACAACTATTTAAATTATGGGAAAATATTTTAGGTATAAACTGATCAACTATTAAAAAAAATCACACCATTTAGCACTGAAGGAGTAAAGGTTTTGATAGAAGTTAGAAATATATAAATGTATAATTTAGAAGTAAGGATTTTATTTACATAAAGAATGTGAATCTTTTTTTCTTGAGACGTTTTTTTTCTCCATATAAAAAATAATAATTGGGAGTATTTTCCACCATATTCAAGCCATTTGGCCTCTTGCTTTTTCTATATAAAGCTTGTCAACATTCTCTTGTAAAGCATGAACATTTTATTTCATTCTTTTTAGCCTATTCTTTAAATATGCTCATTTTAATACCTACATAAATCAGTCATGTCCTTTTTGTCATGGGTTAGGCAAGGATGAAGACGAGGAATGATGATCCAATGGAACTTTAATGATGAATGCAAGGCAATGTAACAGTAGCGTAACACAACATGTGATTACCACAAACGTGCGAATAGCACAAAGAACCACCGACAACTGAAAGGTGGAAAAAGGAGAACTAAATATACTAGTAGTGATGAACAAAAGACAAACACCTGTGATGATTAGTGACCATGACAACTGATGAGTGACAGAAAGTTCTGGAACAAAACAACGTGACCAAAAAGATAAAATAAGAGTCCTTATATCCCTCCAAAATTTATGGATTTTGGTCTAAACATTAACAATTCAGATTCCAATACCTGCATTTGTATTTCTTGTCCTCTTAGTATTTGAATGGTGCAAGAAGATTCCAGCATGGACTGTTAAAGGAGTCAGAGATGTTTCACAAGAAAATGCATCGGATACCTAAAAGGATCCAATAATGACAATTATTGCAAATATCAGTTATGACAGGGTTAATTACATGACCAGTGGCCCTTGAAGGAGACCTGCCAACAATATTATTAGGAGTCACCACCAATAAACATAATATCTGAGGGGAATATACCTTTAAATGAGATTTTACATGTGAAAGAGACGATTCGGAAATCCATTGCCGCTTGTACATATATTCTTTTATTTTTCTTATTTGTCCCTATTTGTCTTATTTTCATATGTTCTTTTCCTTTTTCTTATTTGAATGATTTGTAAAGAGTGATTTATAATCAAGTTAGGGATTTTTATTAGTTAAATCCTTTCTTTACTTTTCTGTATTTTTCATAGAGTAAGGATGAATATTGTCTGCACGTCTCACCAGATAGAACATGTTATCAGAATGTTTTGAGAGTCTTTCTGTTGATAGTTGGAGCCTGAGCCGAGTTCAGCCTTGGAGAAGCTGTGTGTGTGTGTGCGTTAATATGATGTGTATTGGTGAGGTGATTAACTGGTATCATAAGGAGACGGAAATGACTTGTTGTTCTCGACAAGCCACGTCACTAACCCGTCAACCATGTGATCAATGAAAGATATGCTTCAGACTGTCTGCTCTTGTGTGGAAAATTACTAGTTTTGTTCTTTCTTTCTTAGCCAATCAGAATCATTTAACCGTCATCATTGACGTAGTTAGTAGCATCTGTTAGTGTATAATTGCTGTAACAATGTTATTGTATGTGGGGCGGCCTACGAACTCCCTGTGAGACCTGAAGCTGGCTTCTGCTGATGAAACTGCAAACTAAACTTCACTAAAATTTCTTCTGGTCTTCATTCAACATATCTGAGGGGCTTAAATGTAATTCCCCTACACATGAAAGTTCTAGTAGGAAATTATTTGGAGCAATAAGCATTTCCTAGTATGTAAAAAAATCAATCAATTACAATCCATCTGCCCTCTGAGGAAATCTTTGACTTAAGAACACTCCCATTAAAGTTATTTCAAATATAATTGCTAGATCACCAGAATGATTAGTGCAATGACTAATCCCTCTAATAATATAGCTTTTCTCTTTGTAATATCTCAAATTCCCCATGCTAATTAAAAGAATTGGTCTATTAAGCAAGTGCAAATCTTGACATAAATGGTACTCGCTGATGATCAGATGAGCTCTTTATGGCGCATAAATATACAATTATTAACCTTTGTCCTCCTGCTTTATTTGTATCCCTTATTTTTAGTGATACTAAAATGACACAAACTCTGAAATGAGCAACTCTGCTTCAACGTTGAACATAACAAGCTGTAGCTTTACCTCTAGTAAAGTAGAAAAATAAGTTATTACCACCTTAATTCAGGTCATCTACTGAAATTCTTTGACCATCTAAAATAGCTCTAAAAATCCTCTTCTATCATCTGACTTCTTTCACCAGTTAACGTTTGGCTCTTGCATCTTTCACATACTCACATTGTCAGATCCTTGTTGATATTTACACTTTTCTTGAGAATCTCAGAATTTTTAGCAGCAATCCATATGCAGTTGCACATTATGCACATTAAGAATTGCACAATGATTTGCCATGGCTGTAAGGAAGCGATTCCCTTTTCCCCCAAGTAGTGACCAACATCTACTGGGCTTTGCAGAGTATCCACAATGGTAGGAGAGATATTTCCAGATGTTTTCAAATATATGGATATGACTCAAATTCATACACCCTGTTCTCCGCCATAACCAATTACCCATTTGTGCCACTCACTTGCTCTTTAATTTCTTTCAAAGTGTTCTTAACAGACATTAATGTCTCTAGAAATGACTGTGTTTCTCCAATCTTGAGGATGGCAGCTGACAGGGTGTTGACAGAGACCGTCTCAGGTGTTTCCATTCGAATGACATCTATATCGAAAACTGTTCCGTACCTCTGAGTAAATTGTGAGTAGATGAAAGCTACATTTTCACAAGAGAAAACGACAACTCTCAAAATATTATTTTCCTTTGTGCCATTTTTTATGGGTGCTTCTCAATTGGATGGTGCATTTGATTTGGCTGCTATGTCATCAAGCTCCCTCAAAAGACATCTCAATTTTAACCTTCATTTTACATCCTTCATTCAGCTCATTTTGAACGATGCATCAAGTGTATCCTTTGCATCCTTGAATCACCCAATCCTTTGCACACATTCCAATTCATGGAAAACAAGACCGTAGTGACCTTGTCTGAGTTCAGTTCTTGGGGGCGGGAACATGTGTAATGATAACAAGGTCTAATACTAGATTAGATCGTCTCATAGTGGTTGATAATGAGGAGTACTCTAGCTTATTCTACAAGCCTTCAGAGGACTGAACTAGGAAGGGCACATCCTCATTATGATGCAGCCTTCCATTTGAGAATCACAATATGGTTTCAAAGCATGTTCCTGTTTGTTTCTATAGTGACTGATTGTTGACTGATTGAAACCAACTGATTTCTCTATGTATTTATAGCCCTCAGTTCGTACTTCTCATCTTTAGTGGTTCTCCTGTGTTTAGATCCTGCGTGTATAGACGTTTGCATTCAGGACACTTGGCAGGTGCGTTCACACACACACACACACACACACACGCACACGCACACGCACATACACACACAGACTTTAAGCTTAAATATATGTCATAGTTATGTTTTTTCATTGTGTTTTTTCCATTTGTCTGATTAGTTACAGTGGAATCCGATTATATCGACGGCCTCAGGGGTTGGAAAAAAGCTTTGAGATAACTGAAGATCGAGATAACCAACAGCCAATATGGCATTTTGTTTGATGAACACTGTATATGTTTGCTAACAACAAAAGGCATATGTGCACCAACTACCATTGATTTACCATTGATCTACCATTTATTCATTGCACCAACTACCAATTACCATTGATTTACCACAATAAAAAACACCTTTGATTCTCCATGCAAACCTTTAATCATATTCTCCATCGTGGCAAACACAATTTCACTCACAGCATAAACACATAAACACATTCGCTCATAACAGTCATTTCGCTCGGACACAGTTCTGAATAGTATTGCACATGCAGTTACTGTGGATCCTTTAAAGTCTAAAATGCTTTGTTGCGTTTTGCCTTTAACGGTCTGCTTGAAAACAAATGCTTCTAAGCTTCTATCAGTAACAACGTATTTGTCAATGTCAATGTAATCTGCGTTGTGTAATTTCGTAATTTTCGTAATTTTCAAAAAAAAAAATCAATGAAACATTGTGTATATCACAAAAGTGCTCGAGGTCACAATTATATGACATGAAAACATCAATTACACATACACAATTACACATACACAACATACAGCCCTTATGACATGACCACACAAACTAATGCATCCTACCGCTGTAAAATCACAATCTGACTGGGCAAATGTAAAGCAGCCGGAAGGACCGGAAAGACCAAAAATGGTCATGACATGCACGTGAACCGCGAACTCGCCGCATGCGCAGTGAACTAGGTACGATCTTTAGTCACGGGATCGAGATAACCCATGTTAAGTGGTGAATTTTTCCTTCTTTTGTGCTCGAGATATTAGAGTTCGGCGACATAAAGTAATCGACATAACCGATAAGAAAATGCTAAGACAAATAGGGAGTTTGGCAGTTCCACTTCAAAAACTTCCGACATAATAGGGTTGGCGAGTTAACCGAGTCGAGATAAGTGAACTCCACTGTATTTAGTTCACCTGTTCTATAATTAGTTAACTTGTTAGTCTCTGTTTATTTATAACCTTATGTGCATTCTTGTTTATGTTTTGTGTGTTGTATTACTCCTGTGATCCTCTTGATTACTCAAAATCCTAAGTTGTAATTCAAGACATTAGTTCGATAGAGACTGTAGATAGAAACACAACGATTATCATCTCACAGACCTCAGAAGTTTCTCAGCTGGTGCAGAACAGATCAGATACACCACAAAAATCCTTTACTTGGAGTAATAATTCATCATCAGATCAGTCTAGGATTGATTATTGGTTTACAATTAAGAAATATTATGACTAATGCAATGCAATATAAGTATTCCCTTTAAGTCTTCAGAAAACTTAAACAAAATATCAGCACATATGAGATACATATGAGGTACACATAATGAGATAATCACTGGCATAGAAAAATGAATCTCATCTTATTGGAATAAAACAAAAAAGCATTTGTCTTAATATGGAAAAATGCAAGCTGCTTCCAGAGTCCTATATTTGTAACATTCATGTAAAAGAAAGTGTGATACTGTTTGGGGGTTAAAATAATTTGAGATAAAAAACATTTATATAGCTCAAATTGTGAAAAAAATAATTTGAAAAAATATTTTTTAAGACTGAAAATAAATTATATTATATATCTTTATATTATAAGTATCTTTATATGATATTATAGGTACATTCTATGTTGGCATTTTAAGGTTTAATAAAATATATTAAAATTTTGCTAAAGTATTTTTTAAGCCATGCTGTTTACAATTTTTTTTAGAATATATTCTGTATATTTTGTTCATGTAATGAATACGAGCTCCGCGCTCCCTCCTCTGACCACCGGAGAGAGCTATCACACTTATACTGATACACATACACTACATTTCCCAGAAACCCACACATTGGACTGATTGTCACACCAGCTGGACACCATTATATGAACTATAAAAGACTCCCTCATTGATGCACTCACCTGAGGTCTTGTTTTTACATTTCTGAGCGTTATTTGCCTGTCCTGTTTTCCTGTTACTGTTTCTGCCTGTTTACCCATCATTGATTCTGTTCTGCCTGCCCCGACCTGTGCCTGGATTATCGCTCGTGAATGTTCTCTGCCCGTCTTGTCTTCCCCTCCTGGATTATCGTTTACGTATGCTCTCGGTCTGTCCTGACCATCAGCCTGTACGACCACTCTTATTGAAGACAAGCAATTGGATCTCTGCCTGTGTGTCCCTTCTGTTACAGTAAGTATACTTTTTTTTTGTGCTGTACACATAGCCATAACATACATAGAGACATGTTATAATTAAATGAACTTGAAATTCCATGAAATGGATGTGATCAAAAAATAACATGCACATTATTTTAATAAATATTAACACAGATGAGTTGCAGAAGGGGGCGAGGAGCATCTAGGCCTCTTACAGGATGGTTTCATCTGCCCAATATCCTCTGTATCCATTTCCTTTAAATGAACACAAATAAATGAATTAGAATGAACATGACCTGTAAAAATGCCCTCAACACTAGTTAAGCTCAGGACTGTGTTGTAACTGTACCGTTGTGCAGAAGGCGTCAGTAGCAGAGCGCTTGTGGGAGCACATTGTGATCGGCAGTGATACAGACAAGGATAGGGAAGGTAATTGAAGAGGAGGAGAATACAAAGCATCTACTTCCATAGGCTCCTCTCTCTGATAAGCTGGAATGAACAGGTCCTTTTTTGTCCGTCTAAAGCTGTTTGCTTCCGTTTTAGCACCCTCAAAAGCATGAACACTGTTCTGCCTAACAGTTTGGGTGTGCTTCTTGGATTTAAAGTATGATGGTAATACTGCTCTAAATCTTTCGGTTCCTTTCCCAAAATTCATCTTCTGGAAGGCTGTGGTCAGTCCATCAATGTAGGATGATGGGTGCCCAGTTAACCGACCACTCTGATCAAAAGCAGCAATCTGGCAAAAGAAAACCTTGCCTGTGCGCTGCCTAAAGACAGACTGGTCAGGTAGTTGAAATCTCACAGTCTTCCTTGTAGAGCAATTGGCTCCATCTCTACTTACTACACTAAGCATTTTTTACTAAAAAGAAGAACAATTGTACTATATGGCAAATACTGTCCTGCTGCAGGATGCTTCTCTCTCTGAAGATGATTTCAACTCTTTCAACACTCAGTAACACTTACTTCAGCTTTCTTTTTCTCTCCTTTCTCCCAAATCAGCACTTACAATACACACCATCCTTTTTCACTATCAGGGGGTAAAGTGAAGATTCTGTTTAAGAATGCGTCAAATAACCATTGTGACATCATAGTATGTAAGCTACCATGTACCGGTATATTATCTATCTATCTATCTATCTATCTATCTATCTATCTATCTATCTATCTATCTATCTATCTATCTATCTATCTATCTATCTATCTGTCTGTCTATCTATCTATCTATCTATCTATCTGTCTGTCTGTCTGTCTGTCTGTCTGTCTGTCTGTCTGTCTGTCTGTCTGTCTGTCTGTCTGTCTGTCTGTCTGTCTGTCTGTCTGTCTGTCTGTCTGTCTGTCTGTCTGTCTGTCTGTCTGTCTGTCTGTCTGTCTGTCTGTCTGTCTGTCTGTCTGTCTGTCTGTCTGTCTGTCTGTCTGTCTGTCTGTCTGTCTGTCTGTCTGTGTGTCTGTCCGTGTATAGAGTTTAAAGTCAACATGAAATCAAAACTGACAATTTATTTTTAATGGAATATTGCAGTACTCATAAAAGATTAATCCATTTCAAAACATAGTTTAAGAAAGAAGAAGCAATGTTCCCTTGTAATCTTTAATCTTTAACTTCCCCTTCCTCTTGTAATGACTTCTTTTCTCCTCTCTGATGATGATTTTACCGGCATGAGGGCGTGTGATGACTTTAATGTGCTTTTTGGAATGCAGCGTGTGCCATGTTCACTTTATTTATGTCCATTTTCACATAATTGCCAACAGATTTATGAACAGAAGAAAACCGCATTTTAGCAGTATTCCAATATTCCATACAAAAATATTTGTATTGTAGCTTTAAGTAACTTTAAATCAGCTTTGTTCTTTGTGTCTGTTTATGTTTCAGCAGTAGCAACATTTTCATATGAAATAAAATGTCATATTGCAGTTCAAATAGCTATAGGCTATATGACAAAATACTCATACCATGATGAATATGTAAATGTGTTGTTAAATTATTTAAATATTAACTTAAAATCACAGGGGGTACAAGTAAATATTTACGTCTAGGGGGGTCAGCTGGCAAAAAAACGTTGCGACTCCCAGCTAACCTAAATGTCTACATTTAATCATCAGACTTATGAAAGATTATTTTGCTGAAACACATGCAATTTTCTGCATTGCCCTGCATAACCAACATAGTTCTTAAAACTTACTAGTTTTAAGAACTTGTCTGGCAAACTAGCGATTAGTTAATATATATATTCTTATCAGTCTTACACTTCGGATTTAAATTAGACTAATCAACTTTTTTCTGTAACTGACTCTAAAAAACATTATGACCAATCTTGAAGACTTGTAAGAATAGTCTAAGCAGTTTATGCAACCGGCTCTGGATTCACTGTACCTGTGCTGCTTTTCTGTATATAATGTGAGTTTGAATGATTTCAAAGGAACCAACTCTTATTATCAGATGTTTCCCACATCCAGCAGAAGCTCAGAAGAAATATAACAAACCTACATGGAAAATACTTCAAAGGCATGTGTGTGACTCTCATGTACACCTATGACATACATATATGCCCTAGCTGCTGAAAAAATATGTGAAAGCTTTGGATTTGCATTGCTTTCTTTACTAATATCACCTGCATGATATTCATGGAAACACACCAGGCCTTCCAACATGGACTGATTGCATGTTTGTGCAGTAGAGCAAATGATCTGTGGGCAGAATTTCCTACTGCAAGAACTGTCAAAACTACTTTAATTGTAGACAATTCTTTGATTATGAAAATTGAAATCTTTGATTATCGGTAGATTTTATATTCTAGTACCATTTACTGTAACAGATTACAAAATTCAAGGTATTTGAATCTCATATTTTTCGAATCAGAAAAAAATACTTTATTTTCATTTATTACTTAAAGCACACTTCATTGCAGCAAAAATGACTAGTGCAACTAATACATTTCAAATATTATTAATGCCAAGTGAACAGTCACAAACACAAAATTGTCTCATATTTCATAACTAACTAACAGCTATTAAAAAAGAATTGTGTTTCGTCAACAATGTGTATATAGCCTACATTATAGGAGAATGCTGCGTTTTGATGCAGAGATCCATCTCACTCGGACAGCACGCCAAATATACATACTCTTTAATATATCCGATATGTAAGTGTGAACTTGTGAATGGGGAGCTAGAGCTGGTCGAAGTACTTCCACAAGGCATGTACAGGGCAACCTCTGATCTGAGGACAATCTCGGGACAAAGTCTCCAGCATTATGTAGAGGTCCCACTCTGGAACTGCTCTTCTAGTGACTGCGAACGATGAGCACACTTCATAAATTAAAGATTTATGAATCTTTTTTACATAAAAAAAGATTTTCCATCCTCCATAAGGTCCGACAAAAATCTTGAAAATATCAGCAACACTGATATGATGTCAACCATTGCCCCTCACACAACTCTTCGAACAAACGCTACTTACAATCATATAGGGACCATGTAGAAGAGGCTCTAGCACTCTGAATGGTGACAATGACATGTGTGTCCCAGTGTGTTTAAGTTAGCCCTCTCACAATTCAGATCCAGAGGGCCAACCTGTCTGGATGAAGGTGGTAGATTTCCCCACTCACTTGGGACAGAAGGTCTGTGCATAATAGGAGGTGCCACGACTGGGAATGCAGTAGAGGGATCTCTGCCATGGCTTTAATCTCTGCAAGCCATGACGCTGTGGGCCACCAATGAGCTATTAAAATCATGGTCAGGCTCCTGTTCTCTCACCCTGGCAAGAGTCAGCATTATTAGGCAAAGGGGAGGAAATGCGAAGAGCAGTGTATCAGACCCCAGATGGGCCAGTGTGTATCCTGTAGCGAGAAGAACACAGGACAATGGCCGTTTTCTCACAAGGCGAAGAGATCAACAGAATCCTGTGTGGGGACGATTTGGAAATCCATTGCCGCTTATATATATATTCTTTTATTTTTCTTTTATCAAGTTAGGGATTTTTATTTGTTAAAGCCTTTCTTTGCTTTTCTGTAGTTTTCCATAGAATAGTGATGAATATTGTCTGAACTTCTCACCAGATAGAACATGTTATCAGAATGTTTTGAGAGTCTCTCTGTTGATAGTTGGAGCCTGAGCTGAGTTCAGCCTTGGAGAAGCTGTATCTGTGTGTGTGTTAATATGGTCTGTATTGGTGAGGCTCCTCTTTAACTGGCATCATAAGGAGATGGAATGACTTGTTGTTCTCAACAAGCCACGTCACTAACCTGTCAACCATGTGATCAATGAAGATATGCTTCAGACTGTCTGCTCTTGTGTGGAAAATTACTAGTTTTGTTTATCTTTCTTTCTTTCTTAGCCAATCAGAATCTATTAACCGTCATCATTGACGTAGTTAGCACCCTCTGTTAGAGTATAATTGCTGTAACAATGTTATTGAATGTGGGGCGGCCTACAAACTCCTTGTGAGACCTGAAGCTTCTGCTGATGAAACTGCAAACTAAACTTCACTAAAATTTCTTCTATTGACTGCACTTCTGACTCCTTCATTCAACATATCTGGTCCTCGGGTCTTAACTGTAATTCCCTACACCTGGCTGAACCTGCTCCACAGTAAACACTATCTGAGGATGGAGGCACCAGTTCCTGTAGAGAGGGTTTCCCCTTGACGAGAGATGTCTGTACCCCTGTTCAGAATGCCCAGGACATGGGTTAAAAGTAACGACAGAAAATGCCACCTTCTCCATATTAACAGCTTGTGAGCAAGAGAATGAAGCTTCAAGGAGCGCATCCCCCCCTTGCGGTTTATATGTGCAACCGCTGTAGTGCTGTCACAGCGCACCAGCACACGATGACCCTGCAAGCGGAGCAGAAAACGATTCAGAGCCTTCCACACAGCGAGGAGCTCTGAATAATTTAAATTAGGCTTGGGTCATACACAATTCATCGTTATGCCCTCTTGTGTGGCACCCCATTCTGTTAAGGATGAGTCTGTCGCACATACAGGGCATCACTGAAAACTGTGAAGCCTCTTTGAACACAGGGTAGACACCCACTAGCAAGGGGGGACTGACCTTGCCAATAGAGACCCACTGTTTCTTTAACAGGAGAATATGAAGGTGAACACAAACTCAAACAGGCATCAGGCCGGCCCCGTGCATTTTGGATCAGAGGGAGTGGAATTAGGAGGTTTCTTGCCTGCAGCAAAGGACATTTTTCTCCATGGTTTTGATGGTTACTATACTGCGCTGGTGATTTACAGTGAGATTTGGCTCTGTCTGGACCCTGGAAATTACGACTGACAGCAATGCAGATAAGGGCATGACCGGCCTCCGCTGGTAATCATACAACGTAATGCTTCTCGATATCAGGGAGGTCTAATAGGTTGAGTTTGAGCCCAAATCAAAGCTGGTGCTCCCCTGGAGTCTGACCGTCCCAAAAAAGTTTATGAGCTGTGAGAAAATAATCCGGAGGTTGCAAGAAGCAAACATCAACTGAAGAAAGATACAGATGCATTATAGACTCTGGTAAGGGTAAACGTCCCATACCTGGCATTGGGGACAAGCTTGATGCAATTGGATACATCTGCAGAGGTCAGGTACGGATGGATCTCAAAATACAAGGTGATGGAAGAGAACTGCTCTTTTTGATTGTACCAAAATTTGACTGAACACATTTTAAACCTTCTAATCTGGATGTTTCACACCAATTTTTATCATCAATCTATACAATTTTTGTGGTTACCCACATTGATATCAGAAAAACGGAAAGAGAGCTCATATCAGAAAAGCTCTCAAAATATGCAGCAACAGCAAAGACTGAAATTATGGCAGTTTTGTGAGACATGCGAGACATTTGTGAGACATTTGTGAGACAACTGCATTAAATTGTTACGTAAAACGATACAAATACGTGCAGTAACAGAACTATTCTTTGTATTTTGTTTAAATCAAATAAACTAGATATAGTTTAGATATTAGATATTACTGCGTTCACGCCACATCGTAATGACGTTTTACTCGGAGAAGTTCACTTCCTCCGACTTGGGTTTCTGTGGCAACATCAACCCAAAACATTTCACATAGGGCCTACTGGTATGATACAAAAGAGTGTCTATGCTTTTTAACTTTTTTTAAATTCGTGATCTTTTTTGAACTACTCTTCTGCTTTAAAAGCACTTCAGAAAAAAAAAACGCAGTCCACTAAATATGAAATGTTTCCGTTCCTTGGTGAAGCGGGTATGTGTACTGTTATGCAATATACAGCAGAGGGCACCACTGCATCATATTTGTGAGGACTCGCTCAAAACTTAAAGTGCAGTAGAAAACAGCTATAGTGAGAAAATATCATTTTCTATTTTAATTTATTGTCAAAATGTATTTTTGCAAATATAATTATTTAATCAAATAATAATTCATTGTATTGCATATAACATATATTCACTATTTTTCTTTGTCTTGATGGTTCATTGGTGATGTCCTTAATGTGTTAGCATTCTAATGCCAGTCAATCACCAGTAGATGGCAAAATGTAGTGAGCTACAATAATCAGAACTAAACTGGAGGTTAAAGAAAGGTCATCAACAACAGCTCCTGACTACTGATAAGGGCACTGGCTCAGATGTTTGTACACGTGGATTTGAAGCTCATATTTATTCTGGAGTGAGGCCAAGATCAGATTATTTTATTGTCTCGTGGTTTAGAGCATAAGGTATGTCATCATTTATTAATGTGGCTCTGATTCACTACTCTCATGTGTTTATCCTGGAGACACAAATAGGTGATGATGTCCTGTGGCTGTGACAGGTGGGTGAAGGCTTAAAAGTTCACAGTGCTGTCTTGCTGTCTTCCACATGGTCTGTTTTAGAGATTAAAATAAAACAGACATTCATAGACACAACATTAGTCATCAAAATATTGCTCTCTTACAAACAACAATAACTTTATGAGAGACACATAAGCAACATTATCATTTGTTTCTTCATTCGATCTAACTGGCATTACAGGAGAAAATTTTATTCTGCATGATTGGTAAATATTCACAAATTTTCTTCAAACATCTCATATTTCTCAGATTCTTCATTGCTACTTTTGGTTCCTTGGTAAGCAAGTACACAATTTAGTTTTAATGCAACCTTACAGTGCTAAGATAAAAGTCTTTGCATGTTTCTGTTGAAGTTAAAAGTTAATTTACTTAAAATTGACAATATCCAATTATTTAAGTCCACCTTACTTAAAATATATCAAGATTATTGAAAAGTAAAACTCATGTGTGAGAATATGACAGAATATGTATTGTGAGATCATAGATTGGTAAGTGGGATGGTCACAGGTTTAAACAACCTCTTTGTGTCAAGACCAAATGGGAAAAAAAAACATTTACCACGTCATATATAAGCCTATAATAAAAAAGCCAAAAGTAGCAGTAGAGCATTGGTGTTTGCAACACCAATGTCATGGGTTCGATTCCCAAGGGAAACAAGAATTGATTAGAATGTCAATCTGTTTCTTGAATGCAATGTAAGAAATGCAGAAATGTATTTTAAATTTATAATAGAACATAAGCCTAAACTATTTAAATAATAATGTAGTGGGGTCTAAGTTTCTAATTCAATAGACCTGAAACAATATAATATCTTGACTACATGAAAAAGCTGTTACTTTCATAAAAGTAATGTGATCTTATGCTTCCCTTAGCTCATGTGTTGTGTTCTCATTGATTTGTCTCATCATGTGATACTCTGTAATGAAACTCTTGTTCACAGGTGTTACTTGTTCAGTCATTATTCTCTGTGTATAAATAGCCTCATGGTTTGTTTTGTCTAGTATTGTAACCTACTGTTGGTGAGTGTAGTTTTTTATGCCAAGTCTTTGGATGATGGTTTTGTCACTCTGTTTATACTGAAATAAACTGGAGTCACTCTTGAGAAACTGAGTCAGCAATCTGCGCTCGATTGCTCTTGCGGTGCTTTGATGCTGCTGTCTCAAGCTGGACAACGTTTCAAACCGACATGCACTGTTGCATGAAGTTGAACAAGCCTCTTTTCTCTGAAATGTGCTCTGACTGATTAGCTGTGTTGTGATTGGTGAACCGCTCAGAGCGTGTCTGTAAATGTCAAGCTCCTTACCATAACCGCAAGTTTCATCTGCTCATTTGTGAATATTAAAATTAGTGTCAATTTTGCCATACCAGTTCAAACCTGATTCAGATTTAGGTTTACGAACAAGAGTACTGTGCAGAACCTTTCCAAGCATGGATTTTACAGAAAGTTTGGTAAGTTCCAAAAGATCTGTAAGCAATCTTACAAAAGCGAGATCCAGCTGAATGCTATAGTTAGCAGAGCCAAACAGCTTTACTTTTTGTTTACATTGTAGCAACAACATAAAACTTATAATTGGAACTTTTAATAGAAAACAACAAATAAAACACAGCTTGGGATCCTGACAAAATAGGAAGTGCGCTGTCTGTCAGGAGAAGCTTTTGTGCCGAGATGGTATAGTGCTGAATTCGGTGACCCTAGTACAGTAATACCTTGAGATACGAGCATAATCCGTTCCAGGGCAGAGCTCGTAACTCAAATTGTTCGTATCTGGAATCACGTTTTCCCATAAGAAATAATAGAAAACAAATTAATCCGTACCAGATCCGTAACAATGGGAAAAAAACATGTTTTTATTGGTATAGACCAGGGGTCCCCAAACTACGGCCCGCGGGCCAGATGCGGCCCGCAAAGCCCTCTCATCTGACCCGCGGAGACCTTTTAGCCTACGGAAAAAAATACATAAATTTACGTGTATCATGCCAAGATCAGCTGCCGCTTACGTGGACATTATGTTTTTATCGAATTAAAATAGAGGCGCGCAAAAGCGCGTTCCTTTTCTAATGTGGGAACGAGATGTTGCAATGAAATGCATTTGGGAAATCTTCCCCTTCACCTAATTTCTGAAACCTTATAGGATAACGCCAGTTGACAACGCCGATGCGGATCTGGCAGACAGACCGTATAAATAGCTGCAATTATGTCAGAAGATTTCCTTCACGCTTCTCTAAACGGAATATGGAAAAATAACCAGTTACGATAGTAAACGGAGACGTTTTCCAACCGATCACTACATTAGAAAATCATATTCGCTGCTTACTTTATATAATTTCGGTCACCGTCAATGAGATGACATACCGTTTTTTCCCGCATTTAATCCGCAGATGCATTTCATTAGCACCCTCATATACCTTGCGGGTGTGATATATAAAATGTATAAAAATGTTATGTATAAACATATAAAATGTGTGATATAGCCTGCAGGACTGGTCCCCCCCCCCCCCCCCCCCGTTTTTGCCTAAGGAATATATTCCTAATGTCAAAACTTTTGCATCAATGTACCTTTCAATCTTTTGAACAACATACATGTGTGAACAAAGAATAATATACGTGAAGAACAATTTAAGAACTGAAAATAGAGAGAAAATCAGCTACTCACGGGCGATGCGTACAGAAGTTAGCGAACACGTGAAGTGAACGTGCGTCGGCATTGGCATCAGTAAGCTGCTCGTATCTCGAATATTTACTCGTATCTAGAAGCAAAAATCTGCCCGAAGGTTTGTTCATATCTTGGAATACTCGTATGTAGTTTTTTTAGGGCCCTCAGATGTGTAGGACCAGTACTGACCATCAATCCTATCTCACTGCAGTATTCTATAAAAAAAAGATTTAATGACTTAATGATGACTCTTTATGTAGAGGATTTTATAAGCTCATAAAAATGGTTGCAGTTTAAAAGTGTACATTTGGGTATATTTTACCACAAAATGAAAATTCTGCCATCATTTACTCACCCTCATGTCATTCCAAACTTGTATGATTTTCTTTCCATTAACTTTGGAGGCATTCAAACACACAGTCTTAAAGTACAATGAGTCAGTTGTTTTATAACAGTAATGCCATTTCCATGTATTGATCTCTACATATCGATACACTGCCCGACAACATTTCATCTCTCTTTCCCCTTGCCCTCACTTTCCCTGCTCAGAAACATCTCTATCTCTGCATTACACGAGCACATAGTTTTGCATGAATTTAATGCGTAGTTCATTGAACATGTAAAAATCTTTCACGGTTAAGTCTCCCTTTAGACCACCTGACTGTTAGGAGAGCGACAGTGCGAGTGACAGACAGTAATTAACTGCTTTCACGACTGGAGCCATTAGGAGCACAGCACTGCATTAAAATTGCATCGTAATGGCTGGAGGCAGACAGGCTGCTTGAACAGTTGATGCATCTCAGTTCTGCTGGGGGTAGAGTGCTGATGGGACATCACAAGCTAAAGTTTTTGAACTAAAGGGGAGGAGACAGCCTGCACTCATTGAGACGTTGCGCTCGCTCTACCAAGGAATGAGCCCCAGTAGTGTTTTGCTGTGCCACAGTAAAAATTTCCTGACAAATCATTGTCTGATAAGGTAGGTTACAGTAGATGGATGTCTGAAAATAGGCTTTCCTATTCATTGAACATTCACATAATTTAAAACTCGAAGGCTCATTTTAAGGCCAGCTGCAGATTGTGTACACTGTGAGTTTAAAAAAAACGTATAGCTTAAATGAATAGTGGTCATAAGTGGTTGCTGAGATTATTATTATTAAAAGGGAGTAGAGACTTGGACCTTGAAACAGTATTAAATGCATTACATCTTAAAAGGCCATTATGCAGATTTGAATGTCTATTTAAAAAATACAAAGTAAAAGATTTACTTGCTTTCATGTTACACATAGCTGCTGGTGTGCGATGCGGCGCAAACGAGGAGACTTAGAAATCCAACCAAAATACTTTATTAACAAAACCAAAACACTATAGAAAACAAAAGACGGCACTCATGTGCAAAGCGGAAAACTAGGAGAACCGCGAAACAGGAACACGGAGATGGCATCTACACAACACGCAAGACATCCACGAAGCAACGCTAACAACCGACAAAGACAAATGAACACAGGAGGGTGTGTATTGACAAACACAGGATGAGGAACAGCTGACGAGACTAGGAACGTGATTAGACAGACAGGAGCGTGTAGGACCTGGAAGATACATAAAGGAACCTGGATGTGACAGACGCGACAAGACAAGACTGTGACAGTATACTTTAAAATAATTAATTATATTATCTTAAAAGATGTTCTTAAATCGATGCAAGATATTGGAGTATGTCAAATAAAACGCTTTCTTGGTAAAACTAACTAGTAAATTTTCTGGAATAGGCTATTAGTAGACCTACATTACGCAAGTTTTACTTATAACAAAATTCAAGGTTAAAATTATTTTGTGTGTGTGTATATATATATATATATATTTTTTTTTTGGTCAATGAAAATAGCTTCTAGCAAGGAAAAAAGTTTTTACTTGTGGCCAAGCAAGGCACTGGAATGCAGCTCAGCCAATCAAATCATAGGACTATAACACATTTTTAGTTTTGTGTCTAATATTTTTCTGCTTGGGCAATCATATTATCAGAGGAATTAACCTAACTAAGGTATAATTATTATTTTATTTTACATAAAATTAAATGATAAAAAGGTGTTAATAATAATAACATATATCCTGCATATTCCTGAATGGAAAACTGGATAAAGCCTCTTTTAGTGCGGATAAATAATAATGAATGAGGGCATGAAAGAGGACTCATTACACAGCCCAGGATGAAACGGGTGAATGGAGCAACATTACCGATGAAGACCACACGGTGGCAACAAACACAACCTTGCAGTTCATCACATGTACACAGAATCTTTGAAGTTGCCCGTGGATGTCATGTACCAACATTGTGATGGGCGCACACATAGCCATAAAAGTGCAGACCCCGACACACGAAAGCCCCGACGAGAGATCCGAGGAAAGTTGTCCGGTGCGCGCAACTTATCCAGACCTCACGAAGAGATGAGACCCCACCGGAGAGACGCGCGCCACCTGAACTGCACGGTTTATTTTGTTGATTGAGAAAAGTTTCATGAAGATATACAATGTTTATGAATGGGAGTTCTCTGAACAGCTCTGCATTGGACCCTAGCGAGCAAGCACTTCACCGGCCGCCCTGGGTCACTACTACTCTCGGGTGTTTCCTCATATTCACTATAGTGGTGGATATTTTAGGAAACCTGCTTGTGATTTTTTCCGTCTACAGAAACAAGAAACTTAGGAACGCAGGTGAGTCGCGCGCGAGAGGGAGCACAGGTACATTCACGCTTGGCACGTTTATTTCACATTAACTGCTTAAACGGTGCTGTTTCGAAGTGTGGAGACAGAGGATCGAGGAGACACACTGACAGGCAGGATTCAGAAAGAAGAGCGCGCGCCCGTCTCTGATATGCACGCGCGTTTCATGTTTCCATCAAATCGACTCGCCGGTTTTATTCCTACATTTCGTGTTTCCCCTTTAATGCTCGGTGATATACTTTTGATTCAGTTTCAAATGCAACCATATTGCAATTTTAACTACAAACCTGTGCGTGTTTTTACACACGGCTGTTTGCAAAAGTGCCATCATGTCGAGCATGAATACCAGCGCTCACAACTAGATAAGGTTTAGCAAAGAAAAACGTTTTGTTTTGCTTGATTCCACACTAAACTACATTCCAGTGTTCGTGTTAAAGTGTAATTATAAAAATAGAGTAAACAAATTAGGAACATGTGCATAATATCGAATTATTGAGAAACTTGTACACACACTGTGTTATGACTTTAAATGTAATATATAGACATTTTAATGCATGTTTAGTGGAGTTCATCAAATATAAGGCAGTAACTTCAACCCATTCAGTGTCCATTCTTATGTACGTTATGTTTTTGGATGAATTCTGCCATTAAATTGATATGAGTAATATCATATAAAAATGAAGCTGGGAGGTGACATTAATAAAACAAGTCATATCTTGAGTCATATCTCCATTAGTGAGATGTCCATTATAATGGACTGTGGCTTCAGTGTAAACAAAAACATTTAGGTATTGTGAGTTATTGCAAGATGTGATTTCAGTAATAATCCTACAGCAACTTTTTTCCCAGTCTTCATCAAAGTTGAGTGCCTTTCAGACCTTGTCTTTCTAAATTATTATATATAGGCCTATTTTATTTTCAAAACTATTTGAATGCAAAACGGCAACAAATGCAATTTTAGCAATGCTTCTTCGTGCTTTATTGAAACTTCTACAGTGTTTCTCCTTGGTAAGATGCCAAAGTTGGGGGTGCCACTGCGACACATGGCATTGTGGTAAAAAAATAAAAATACAATAACCTGGAGCTGGTCAGTGAACCCCACAGAAGGTGATTCAAGGGCCATCTTTATTAAACCTTGGAGCAAAGAACATAACCCTATACTGGTTGCTCTAGTCTAGTGCTTCTCCTTCCGTAACTGCATGCTTGGCTACATATTGGCTACAAGCTTTATATTTTTAATTTTTGACTTTGTTTTTGAGGACCTTTCATCGTTCTGAACAAGTAAATTAACTCTAACTTTTAGACTGTGCATATCTTTTTTTATATTTAATTCAGTGGTTTTAAAACAACCACTACAACGAGTGTGTGTAATAATGCATTTTTAAATTGTGTAAATTGCTTACTGTTCAGAACCAATTTCCATTATAATCCACATTACGATAACTGTTAAAAAAATTAACAGAAAAAAACACACAAAAAACAAACAATACAGTATATATAATAGATTTTAATTCAGGTCTGAACGGGTTAAATGAATCATTTTAGGGACTCCATATCTGTGTACCTGTCAGCAGCTGTGCTTTGGGTCTTCCCTCTCTTTTGCTGTTTTATCTTTTGAGATTGTCTGGCACGTATCCGAATATTAAACGCTGAACTGGGCGCAGAGAGGCTGTTTGGCTCTATTAGGGAAAATGAACTCTTTCGTTGGATTTGATTGACACGCTGAGCCGGATATATGGCAGTTTATTTTGGCATTCATCTGTCCACATCGGTATGAAGTGCCATGGGATTGTATTTCTTGTCCTGTCAATCATACAGTGGGAAAATAACACACGAGCAGGAAACCTGTCCAAAATCCTAATATCAGCAGATAAGTGCTGGGAAACGTGACATATAGACTCGTTATGACAAACAACGGACTCAATTTAATTAGGCTTTGACCCACATTGTGAACATTTTTCCATGGCGCTTATTAAATGCGTGTTATATTTGGGACCTGAGAGAAGTGTATGGAAAAATCTCGGCGGATATCCGCGCGCACGTTTGTTGTGCTCGCGTGCCGGTGGGGGCTTTTCTGTGTCAAGTTCACGCGCTCCCCGCTGTCGGTTCCCGTGCGCCTTTGCGCTGACCGACGCTAATCACAGAGATTGCATTGCAGCTTGTGCGTCTGTACTTCTCCAGCGGAACATGTGATTCATGCTTTCATTTATTTGATCACAATTCTAATCCCCTGTTTCATTTCTAATCCATGAGAATCAAATGAATCAAATATACAAGTGCTTACGCAACGTAGTCCATAATGTGTTGCCAAGTCATTGTAAATGTAGCATGAAATACTACATCAAATGACGCTATTTTACCGATATCCAGAAATGAGTTAACAGGTTTTGCCTGCATATAGTTTCAGAGATCAACACATCAATTGCAGATTTATTTATATATATGTATTTAATTTTTGTTTTGTCAGGTGGAGTTATAAGGAAGAGTGTTATTGACTGCTATTGTTGGAAATGAATGGGAGATTAGATGGTTGTCAGAAAAAAAGACCAGAGAAAAGTGTGAGATTGCAGGCTTTCTTAAGGAATGATAAGAACAGTGTAGAGTTTCCATGATCAGATTTAAAAAACATCCTGACAAACTTTACACAGACTAATGCTGTAAAATGCCTGTAATCCAATTTCATACATTTTGATCAACAATTAATAAGGCAAATTAATAAAAAAAAACTATTAAAAGTGAAGTGTTTTATAAAATATGAATAATTTTAATAATTATTAAATTTAATTATTACATTTAATAATTGTTAATAATTTATTTAGAACTCATGTACCTAATACAGTGATTCCTTGTTTATCGCGGTTAATGAGGACCGGAACCCCCACGAGAAGGTGAAAATCCGCAAAGTAGAATTGGCCCTACCTAGGAATTTCCGTATATGTGTGTGTAGGTACCAGAATGTTTAAAATATGTATATTTATACTTTAAATATATTTTAATCAAATCTATTTAATTATAAAACCTTAATATTATACATTTACTCTCTCTCTCTTTCTCATACAATACGTATTATGGTGCTCTACACTCATCAATGACAGTAGTATCTTGAGACTTGACTCCAGTAATGACGACGATGACAGACCTGTGCGGTTCGATGAAGGTGATGATGATGGTGTTACTGCACTGGTATAAGGAGGCCTTTAAATCAGTTCAGGAAGCGTCTCATTGTCAGATATCGGCGCTGGATCGTCAACATATTTGCTTCTGAGAGAGGTGAAGATGCTCCCAGTCCCCTTTTCAATTTGCAATTAAATAATTCGAAATGAATGGTCGGGTTTCCATGTTTTATGGGGACTTTGCATAATAATTTTTATACTACACAAACTGTATATTCTATTCTTTAACCCTAAACACGACCTTCATAGAACACTTTCGGCATTTTTACAGTTTCAAAAATACATCATTAAGTAACTCATGGGTCACCACAAGGTCAATTTCTGGTATTACTCTCCTTGTTGGGTTTACCAGGAACCCCATCCCCCTCCCCTCCCACATATATATATATATATATATTCAACAAAACGCCTTCACAAGGAGATCAGCTTATAAATGAGGCCAAGTGATGCTGAAAATGTAAAAATGCATAAGGTTTTCAGTAGTTTTGAGTGGGTATAGGTTTAGGTTAGGGCAGGGGTATGAAGGACGGCGGCTCTCTAGGACCAACATTGCCTACCCCTGCCCTAACCTAAACCTATATCTACTCATCATAAAAACCATCAGCATGTTTACATATTCAAAAACCATCACACCACACACACACACACACACACACACACACACACACACACACACACACACACACACACACACACACACACACACACACACACACACACACACACACACACACACACACACACACACACACACACACACACACACACACACACACACACACACACACATACACACACACACACCAACCAACCAACCAACCAACATGTTAAGCTTAGATTTAGGTGCATATCTTGAGTGCTTGTCTTGAACACTTGAAATTATACTTATCCTTGAAAAATAATTTAATTTGTCAAACAGAGCTTATGTCAGTTTTTAGTACTTTAAAGGGACACTAAAACATGTCACATCAGCTACTCACTTTACTTTTTTTTTGCTGATTAAACACAGCACATTTAAAAATGTCTCTTCCCTTGCCCCTTTCATGTAGTGAGGACTGGCTCACTTAAAGGTTCTACTTTTATGCTGGAGTCACACCTGGATTTTGTCCAGCAGCCAAGAGGCAAACTAAAGCAGAGCAGGACAAAACATGGACAACATTTTATTGTGGACCCCTTCCCCGCTCCTTCCCGATCATTCTGCACCTGCTGGCCTCACATTACACCTGAAAAAACACACAGAAAAACTCACACACAAGATTAACAATTACCACAAAGTCGCTTGCAATTCAGAAACGGCCACCACAAATACTGGACATTTGGCTGTCGTCTAGTGCCAGATGAATGAGTGACAGTGCGTGCTGGGGGAGGAGTGCTGTGCCGCTGCCTGTGTGATTGCAGTGCTCACCCATAATCTGGGATGTCTCTCTCTCGAGTCATTGTATGTGTAGCGGGCAATCGGAGCCTTGTTTTTAGGTCAGAGGAGGATGTGTGTAGTGTGTGTAGTCACGGAGAGCTCTTACTGTATGCAACCCACAGGCTTTAGCACACAGCTCAGGTTTACACTAGAGTGCTTTTTGTAGTATTTGTACAACTGGTGCTGCTATTCACAAACACACTTTTACTTCTGTTGGGTGAAGAGAGTTGTATGGAGTGAAGCCGTGGAGTGCTGTACTAGTTGGGATGATTTTGAAACAGTTAATTTTTTTAATTACTACCACCAGTTTTTAGTCCAATGTAAGCAAAGAAATTATAATTTTAATATAATGATTATAATTGCAGCATGGGATTTGGGGTCAGTAAAGTTTTTGCAATGTTTTTGAAAGAAGTCTCTTATGCAAACCAAGACTGTGTTTATTTGATAATATTATTACAATTTTAAATACTGTTTCTGTTTTAATATATTTTAAAATAGGATTTATTCTCGTTATAGTAAAACAGAATTTTAAGAATCATTACTCTAGTCTTCAGTGTCACTTTATCCTACAGAAATAATTCTAATATGCTGATTTGCTGCCGAATACGGTTGTTCTGGTTAATATTTTGGTGTAATTTGTTTTGTTGAAGATACCTTAATAATTAGAAAGTTGAAAAAAAAGAAGAATATAATGTTTTTGTAACAGTATAAATACTTCCGCTCAATCAATTCCTTTTTGAATAAAAGTTTTCATTTCATTAAAAAAAATTCTTTAACTTTTTTTAATCACCTTATATGTCCATCACATTATGAGGAATAAGAATTTAATTTAAGAAGTTTCTGTTTTCATCACATAACCAGTATGGAATGTATTGTGCTTCTCAGTGTATTAAGCCAATTTATTTATTTTAGATTTGATAAATAATTTATTTTAGCTCTAAGCTGAATTTCTGTTTGTGCTGTTGACATTGTTCTCCCTCTGGTGTTCTCACCAATAAGCCTGAAATAATTTGTTTGTCACATATTATTCTCTGTTTGTATTGGCTGACTTGTATTTACCCTTCTGTTTTATGCTCTTTGCTGGATTGTGGCTTGTTTATTCACACATCACATTGATTCATTCACATCACTGTTGCTGGATATTAAGCTATGGTTGTTTATTATTTTAAAATTTTGATGTGTGGAGTGATGACATCTTTCCTGTACTGTAAGTGAACTGTGGGAAGGGTTTGCTGTCTCTAATAAGTTTAGCCAAGGAGTTGATCTGCAGATGATCCCAATGATATCCTATTTGAAAATAATTCATTCACAGATGTAGCGTTTATAGTTCTCAATAAACTGAAATGGAGTGGTAGGTCACAACTGGTCACTTGTTATTGAGTTTGAGGGAAAGAATAAAAGATCCTAAACAGCAGCTTACTTCCGTTTCATTCCATTTTCATTAAGCTCTGTCCATTGGAGAATGATATGTGATTGACTTCAAAAAGACAATCTGGGGTGTATCTCATTTTTGAGATTTTTTTTTTTTTTACACTCAACATGGATTATTAAAGTACGCCAGGTATTCTTGCTTGGTTACTACAGTGGTACCTCGAGATACGAAATTAATCCGTTCCGAGGCGGCCTTCGTATAATGAGTTTTTCGTATCTTGGAACACATTTTACATGTAAAATGGCTAATCTGTTCCAAGCCCTCCAAAAACACCCCATTAAATTTCATAATAAAGCTAAATTGACCTATAAACAATGAAATAACGTAAAATGTCGAAGCTTACCTTTCGAGTGAGGCTATCTCCGAAAGTGGCGGCAGAGGAGGAGGAGGACAAACGTCAGATAACGTACACTTAACTTTACGAAAACACATACAAAATGTAAAGTTTGGGGTGCGGAGTGGCTGAGCTAAAGCACGCCAGCACGTACGTATAGAAGATGCATGATGGGAGGGATGCTGTCCAATTAGAGAGAAGGATCTCATGGCTTGGCTAGCATCAGGAACCAATGGGAGAGCAGGAGGATGGTGGCGAGTCTACTATAACTAAGATGGCGGCGTGCGGCGCGAGTTTCAAAATTGTTATGGGGCGAATCTCGGACTTTCAGAAACCTTTCGTATCTTGAAAACTTTTTGTATGTAGAGCAGTAAAATTTTTCGTCTTTGCTTTCGTAACTTGGATTTTTCGTAAGTTGAGCCTTTCGTATCTTGAGGTACTACTGTATGTGTTTGTACTGGTCTTCAAAAGTTTTTGGGCCGCACTCAATGACGAAGGAAATTGAATTAGTAAATTTTTGCTTTGTAAATTTGTATACTGTGAAAATTAACAGCAAATTTCCCTTGGTTTGATATTTTGGTTTCAAAATAAGGTCCAAGGACAAGAGAGTCCACAAAATTGTAAGTAGTTTTACAGGGATGTCAAAGTTAAAGTTTAAATGATACAGTTTAACATATTAGTTAAAACAATTTTTTAGCACAGTTATAATTTGATGATCTTACTCCTTTTGCTTAGGACAGTGGCAGTATAAAAACATTTAGGAAAAATATGTTGTCTTTATAATAATACATATTTTAACAAATGTATAGTGTGGATCCCTGGAAAAGGTTATCATCACGGGTCCTTGCCTTTAAGGAACCCTTAAAAATCCTTTATCTAATGCAGTGCCATGCACAAATTTTTAACTGAGATGATTTGTCTAAACCTTAACATCTTTAGGGCCACTGTATCTACAGTCTGTTAGTTATTAAAATCCGTATTCAATATCATGGTATCTAGGAATCAGAACTAATGTGTGTCCATTAGGCCATAAAGCTGAACAAGGTAACTGTCCCATCATGAATCGTTAAGCTTTTAAAGGCATATAGTGTGTTTCAAGGGAGAGTTAAAAGTAAGAGTGCACTCTACTGTAAAAAACATCCTTTCAGTTTATATCCCCGTAAGTCTGATCCCTCTGCACATTTAGGCAAAACTTTTCTGATCTTTCCTCATGTGTGCCCCACTAACCAAATTCAAACCTTAAGCGTTTAAGAGAAGACTCAAAAGTGATCTCAGTTCAGCTGATTTCCCCCCCCCCCCCCCCCCCCCCCTATTTCTAGGAAAGATGGATGGAGTGGACAGACCAACTGTTCTTGGTGAAACATTTATTCCTTTATTAGGTAGCTCTTCAGCATTCAGTCTTTCAAAAATAACAAGTTAACAATATTAAGCAAATTTGATTTATTTAATGGTGTGGAAAAATGCAGATGTTACTTTAGTGTTGTTGTCTTTTACATGCGGTTATCCTTAGCATCTACACATTTACTAACTAGCAGCATGAGGAACATCATATTGGGAATCGTATCGCATCCATTTTTTCTGTGGTTACAGGCCTTTTTCTGACTTGGAAAGGGTTATATAGGGCATTCAGTCTGTCACTGTTCTCCGTCTTTCTGTTCTGACCATTGTTAACGATAATAAGCTGAAGAGCTGGTAAATTTCAGGAAGATGTGTGCTCCTGTTCTGTCATGTCCTGCTGTGCTCAAGTGTGGGTGTTTGTATACACGGCTGCATCTGTAACCCCCTGTTGAGATCAGGTGCTCTGTCTCACACATGTAGATGAGTGTGTGTGTACACACAGAAACACACAATACATGGAGCAGCGCTTCCAATAAATATCACAAGTTTTTCACTCAGGGACTGAATTCCAAAGCATGTGTTGGAGAACATTAGTTTTAAAAATCATGTTACTCCTAAATATATAATTATTTGTAATTATTTATGGAAAGTGCATTTCTTTTCAACCTGACAGCTAACTGAGACTCTCTTTCTTCCAGAACAGTAGATAAAGATTAGATACAATAATAACTAGGTAGTCATTAGGCATCATAAAATAGATTTTTTACCAGTAAACACAATATGCATTTTAATTAGGTCACTAATAATAAATATTGTTACTGTTATTATTTATAGTTATGTTGTTTAAGCTGTTTTATTAATAATGTTTATTGTTTAAAAGTTGTCTAAATGGTCAAATTTTCATATTTGATTTGCTCTGTCTAGTTTTTAAGCTACACATTTCTCCCTTCTGAATTGCTTTTATTCAGAAAGCTGAAGGATTAACCAAATAAAACATTAAATATGTGACTTCATCTGTGAAGACATTATATGTGCTATTCTTTAGATGTACTGACGTTTATTGGTAGATCCGATTTTAAATAATTAATTTGGAATATGAATATATCATTCCAAAATGATTACATTGGATTGTTGTCGTTTGCTATTGCTTTGAGTTTTTTTAATGAGTTTTTTTTATTTTTATTATGAGTGTCAGGTTGTCCCGCCTTTGTGCCAGAGGGAGAAGTTATTTTGATCAAAGAAGAGAGCACATTAATAAAAAACGGGTATGGGTAAATTAATTATAATAACATTCTACAATATTCAAATAAAAAATAAGAGCTGTAATTTTTGATTTCTTGTCTTTAAGTGTGAAATTATTAAATTTAAAATACAATTTTCAGTACATAAATGAAAATAAATAAGAGTTTTCATTACTACCACTGCTGAAAATCGATTAAAAAATCTCACATTTCTATTCACAAAATATTTTTTATGTTATACAGGCACCCCATACTTCATTGCCAAATGTGTTTACCACTTTCAAGGACTAAATGATCATGTCAACTTGTGAAAATTAATGAAAGGATTCTTGAGTCAAGTTGTCAGACAGTTTTGTCTGCTCCACTCAGTAAGATCAGCGTGATAATTTTTCTTGTTACGTTATTAATGCTTTTTTTGAGCAATTTTCAGCTTGCTGCGATTTAAGTGGTAACTTCCTTACTACGTATGATATGAATGAATGAAGTGTGTCTCTGGTGTGGTGTGAGTGGAGCTAATGGAACCGTTTGTGTGAGTTTGTGAGCAAGTATGTTTCTGCTAATGGTTAGGTGGTAGTGTGTTGAGAATTGTGTGTATGCACATGTACCTGTGTATAGATAAGAAGTAGTGTAGAGTGATGACTGAAAGGGGTTTTGTGTGTGTGCATGTGTAGCTTCTAGAGGTGAGAGTCAGTGACCCAAAGAGCAGTCAACATGAAAGGCACTGAAATCACTCATGCCTGCTGTGGGCATCGCAGAACATGTTCTTTAAAAGGCACAACACGCGTAACACAACCCGATGTGTTTGTGCGGAAATGCTTCTCGGATGCACACTTGTTTACTTGTCCTCAGGACCCCTCTCTTAGTCTTTTGGGTTGCATTCCCCCCACCTCTTCCATCTGTTTCTATTTGCCTCTTTCTGTTTTTACCTCTTTTTGACCCCCCTTCTCCCTCCCATTTGTTCTTTCGCACAGACATATTTTGGTTGGGGTGTACTCATTCTTTGTGACATCTTTGTCTGTGTGCATCACTCTCAGTTTGTGCCCCCCTCCTGCTGGAGGAAGTTAATGTGTACACACACACACACACACACACACACACACACACACACAAACACTTGTACCTGTAGAGAAGCTCTGCCAATAGTGTTTTCCATCAACATAATTACACAAGCAAGTAGTTTAATTCAGATAATATCATGGGCTTATTTTGCATGATTCAAATGCACATGTTGTAGCATATGGCACTGGATCAAATGAAATAAAAACGTTTTCCAGAAAATCTTTTTATTTTATGGAAACTTACAGAACCGTCACCAATGGGTCTGTGCTTAATTTCCCCTAGTGCAGGGGTGGGCAAACTACGGCCCGCGGGCCATATCCGGCCCGTTGGGCTTTTTAATCCGGCCCGCTGAACTTGCCGAACCTATATTAAACCTTCATTTTACATTTCCCTGTAATGTCACTTTGTCGCGGCTGCAAGCGGCAGTGGCGCTGAAAGTGTGGTGGAGAGTAGGCGTGTGTCGCAAAACCCTCTACACCCCCCTTTATAGCGTTAATTCCGTGCTAAAAAGGAACGAGCGCAAGAGCTACACGCGTAAATACGGGTACCCGCGAGCTCATTATAATCACTCGCGCGCGCGTGACATCTAATCTGCGCACGCGCGAACATTCGCCCGCTCTCAACTGCTGTTTTTGCTCGCGCGAGCATTTTTATTTTTGTCAGTCGTGGGCGGAGCTTGCTTTTGTAACATCCAATGTCATTGGTTAGTTCCCTTTTTTCCAGAGGTCAGTTGATTGGACGCCTGTGATTGTCAATCTAGAGCTGAGGCAAAGATATGATTCAGTCACATTGCATATTATGGTTTTTCTGTCGATTCAATTGTATTAATATTGTTTTGTTGTAATTTCACGTGTCCCAGTCGAGTGATTTAAGACCAAACTATACTTTATACAAGTTTTCTAGGATTTATTATAAGTAAATGCACAGGTACGACCTTCTGAAAAGAAGTTGTATGCTGTCAACGTTATGTTGTTATTTGCTGCATTCAAGAACATGACCTGCAAATACAAGAGGAAATATAGTGTACGTTAGAATAAAATGTACATGACACCTAGAGCTCATACACCAGTTTTGAAGTCAATAAATATTTTAAATTGAGGGAAGTATATCCTGCCTTTGCTCTGGTCATGTCCCTATATATATTTCCCTCAGTTATTTTCATGCTTCTGTTGTCATATTTTATCTTTCATTCAATAAAACAGTATGTATTTAGTGTTCCTTCATCAGGGCTCAGAAGAACAAACACAGTAGTGTTTTTCAGGTAGAACCAGCAATTACTCTCAGCTAATTTGATTAAAATAATCAAATGTAAAATAGCTTTGAATTCACTATATATATATTAAATATATATATATATTAAAAATATCTGAATTTATTAAAGTTACAAAAGTCAAGAGCAGTGAGTTATTTTTATCGTTTTTTATTTTTGAGCTTGCGTACCCGTGTAGCTCTGTTTTCCGCTCGCGGATGTAATTTACGAGCACACAAACATCAGTTTTGCGCTCGTATATTAAAGTCATGGATTTGCCCCAACCCCCCCCCCCCCCGGTCAACAATCCCGGCCCCTCTGTCAATTTTAAGAAACCAATGTGGCCCGCGAGACAAATAGTTTGCCCACCCCTGCCCTAGTGTCTTATTAATTGCCCGACCTACAATGAGCAGGACGCATCCTAAACCATGGAATTGATTCCAAGGAAGCCAAAGTTACCCTCCCCTCAGCACCAGAAGGGCAATTTCACTACAAGTCTTTGGACACACACACACATGCACCGAATACACGCAAATGTCTGCGTGTCCTGTTTTAACTCATAGTCCAATATACCCATCCTGTATATGATATATTATTGTGTGTGTATGCATGTCCCCATACTGTTATTAGCCTAGCTATGTTTTGTGGTTAGTTTAGGATGTTTAAATACTTGTAACCATGTGTAAGAAGATATTCCTCTGTCCATCACTTGTAACCTTGTGTAAGAAGACAATCCTTTCTCCATGTATTCTTCCCTACCATGTTTAGTCTTTAAATGTTATTGTCTTCATACTTTGAACCATGATGTATATTATGTTGCGCTGAAATGCATCATATTTTTTATCACCTTTGTGGGCGAAAGTCTGTCCAAATCCAACACTGCCATAAAACATGCTAACTGTCTTTAAGAACCACAGACTCCTGGAGCCTCCCTCTCTTTGCTCTTCATTGTTTGTCCTCAAGCGCTTGCTTGGGACCCTGCCCAGAGTGCCTTTGGGCAATCTGCATCACACTTCTCACCCCTTGTTCCTCTTCCCAGTGACCTTATCTTCAGAGTTTAACCCCGTTTGAACTTACATTTACATTTATTCATTTAGCAGACGCTTTTATCCAAAAGCGACTTACAATTTGAGGAGTACAGAAAGCGATTTGTCCTGAAGATACAAAGTACATAAGAGTACAAAGTACATAAGAGTACAAAGTTTCAAACATTTCATACATAAGTAGAACAAGCATGGGGGATAGATGTTAGATGCTTATGGAAGAGATGCGTTTTCAGTAGTCTTTTAAACTTTGACAAGGAATCTGCATTCTGGATGAGGGCAAGGAGATTGTTCTACCAGCAAGGAGCGGTGAATGAAAATGTTCTTGCAAGGGATCTTTTTCCTCTCTGTGATGGAACCACGAGTCGTCGCTTATTGATCGATCGAAGGTTTCTGGTAGGTTCGTAGATTTGTAGCAGTGAGTATGATGGTGCTGAGCTTGTGTAAGTTCTGTATGCAAGAGTCAGTGCTTTGAATTTGATGCGTGCTGCAAGTAGGAGCCAGTGTAGTGAGATGAAGAGTGGTGAGGGAGTGACATGAGTCCTTTTGGGTTCGTTGTAGACCCGACGAGCTGCATTTGAGCCTGAATCGCTACAATATTGTTCTGAATAAAAGGTGTGTTTGTTTTCATAAAAATGCAATGAATTTAATTATCTGACTTTTACTTTACTTCTACATTATCAGAAGACATACAAATCTTCAAGGCATAGTTGACCTAAAATTAAAATTGTCATAATTAATTTAACTTCATACAGTTGTGTTCCTGTCACGGGTGTGGTGTGCAGGAGAATGAGAACAAAGGCACGGAACAAGGAATAAACTGAAATCCACTTTAATGGGGATAAGGATAACGGAAGGAAACAGGAAGTGGGCAGAGCCATGACAGAACTGTGACAGAATGCCTCCTCCCGCAAAGGCCTGACCTCATGCCATACAAGGGACATGAGGAGGTGAGGGAGACAGGAGGATAAGACAGAGAGGACAAAACTAAACAAGTGTCCAGGAAAAAGTCAGGGAGGTCTCCAGGACGGCGCTGCTTTCCTGGGCACTGCCGGTAGATCTGGTTGCCCCATCCACCCCGGTGACAGGTCTATAGCCCCCCCAAAAGTTTTTTTGGGGAAATTCCCGGTTAAGTGTGGTGTTTGTGGTGGTTTGGCTGCTGGAGAGGGCTCAGACTTGGGCATTAGGGGTCGCTCAGGAGAGGGCTCGGGCATTAGGGGACGCTTAGGAGAGGGCTCGGGCACTAGGGGACGCTCAGGAGAGGGCTCGGGCATTAGGGGTCTCTCAGGAGAGGGCTCGGGCACTAGGGGACGCTCAGAAGAGGGCTCGGGCATTAGGGGACGCTTAGGAGAGGGCTTGGGCACTAGGGGACGCTCAGGAGAGGGCTCGGGCATTAGGGGGCGCATGGGAGAAGGCTTGGATACAGCAGACCGTTCAGGAGAGGGCTTTGGGGCTGGCTGCAGTTGTTTGGCTGTTGTTTATGTGCAGCCCACACACACACACACACACACAACAGCACAGTGGCCATCACGGGCGGCACCCACCTCTTTGCTGGGCACCCAGTGAGTTTACATGAGGAAGAGGAAGGCAGGAGGGTCACGGGCTTGGGAGCTGATTGAGGAGGAGCAGTCTCTGGCATAATAGTGGTCGCACACTGACAGACAGAGAGTGCCGGTGCAGACTGACGCGCAGAGGGTGCTGGTGTAGACTGACGAATATCAGGCGCTGGTGCAGGCTGATGAATAGCAGGCATTGGAGCAGACTGACGAGCGAAGGGCACTTGAGTGGTGGTGGAAGACGGGCTGTTGTTGCTGTCTGGCTCTGTAACCGTCATTGTCTGGTTTGAACAGTACATCTGTAGTATAGTTTGTTGCCTATATGTGCTCTTGAAACACTGCCCTCTTCTTGAAATGGGGCGGGAGCACCAGCTCATTTGCATTTAAAGGGATACACAAAAGCGGCATGTTTTTACTGACTCCCAAAAAAAGGCAATTCTTACATGCTATAAAGAAAAGATCTGTTTGCTATTTTGAGCTAAAACTTCAAATACACACTCTGAGGACATTTAGAGACTTTTTTGCAACTTGTACATAATTCTTTATGAACATAGTTGTTTATTTCTTTATAAAGCATACTGGATAAGTGCTTCCAAACACAGTAAACAGCCCCATGTCTGCACGTGCGAATCTCTTTGGGTCCTTCATCCATCCCACCCACTCTTGAGAACAGACTGTGCTTAGGAAATGCTTGTTATCCCTTTATCCAATCATTTATCCTTCTCTTCCTGTCTCATGAGCTCGCACGAATCGCACATGTACAGGACCAAAGTTCATGTGCAGAGTCAGGTTTGCTGCTGATGCTGTACTGACAGAGAGAGTGAATGAAAGGAAGATAAAGGTGTGATAAAGAACTAAAGGACAATAGCTCTATTTTGCCATAATTTCCCATAAAAGTCTAATTTTAAAGTCAAGTGCTCTTGTTATTTTATTTCTCTGTAATTTCGGATGAGGTATATGTGAAACAGAAGGCGTGAGAGTGAAAGAGGAAGCTTTTTCACAGGCTGTATAATAGAAGTGGCACTAAATTAAAGTCAAAAATAGGTCATATAATCCTGTAGCTGATGCATTACCTGTGAATCTCACAGGCCGTGGAGGATGTTGCGCACTGAATAGTTCTTCTCCTGCTCTTTTTCCTCCCCTTTCCTCTACTAGTAACTGTTCTAGAGACATGATCATGAGAATCTAGGTTTTTTTAATGGCTTCTGTCGTAGGGATTGACAGAGACCCATTACCAGAAACATTAACAAAGATGGCCCAATACTGATAAATCCCAGAGAGAGAACACAATTCCTTTTCTGATCTACATGCCTCTCATCACTGACCTGTTTTCTGATTAGGGTTGCTCGGATCAATCGACTGTAGAGCGATATTGGCTGATAATCACAATCTATGTCTCAATCAGTAGTCACTAAATTTCACAGATGTAAACGTTTATCTGTATCGCCTGCAAAAACGTCTAAACAGTACAGCTGTGACTAATCGACATTGAAATCAATAGTCGACTACACAAGAAAAAAATACAAATGAAAAACTTACATTTAAAAACTGTTTTAAAAAATAAAACATTAAAATAAAACGTTTGAAAAAAATATGAGCGGAAACAAAATCTTTACTTCGCATGCGTTTTCTTTGTTAGTCGTGACAGATCTAAAATGTTTAATTAGGAGACGGAAAAGTTGTATGTCAAACTGGCATATACAGTAATACCTTGAGATACGAGCATAATCCGTTACAGGACCGAGCTCGTAATTTGAATTGCTCGTACCTCAAGGTGTTGCATTTGACAAAACCATTGTTCTAAATTGTGGAAAAACGCTTTCCGAATGCACAAAAAATGCATTATTGAATGCGTTTGTGTTTTAATATGCGTGTCGGTGTTGGTCTATCTAGGTGCTTGTAAGAGCAATATGGAGAAACAGGGAAATAAATGTATGAGAGGGAGAGATAAAATATGAGAGAAAGTGACGTAAAATATGAAAGCTACGTGAAAAGATTGGCTGTAGTATAATACAGTAAGTCACTGGCAGACTTCCATTACCATTTCAGAAAAAAAAATCTGTCTGTCTGTCAATATTTGTATCATTATGTCTGTTTGTCTTTATTTCTGGCCATCCATCTGTCTTACTGTCTTTGTATAGATAGACACATAGATCGGTATCTTTTTGTCTGTCTATCAGTCTGTTTATCCGGTCTATTTACGTATCAGTCTATCACAGTTTAAGTCCTTTTAAAATCACACTAATCAATCAGTTCCAATTTCAACATAAGCATTTCAGACATTGATCATTTGCTCACTGTTCCATAGGACAGACACATTGATATTTTAAATCAACATATCCATGTTTTGGACCATGCAGAGATTGAAAATAACAGGAGATCAGGTAAAGTGTGCTGGTGTGCATGAGTCACAAGTGTTTAAAGAAGCAACTGCTTTCTTTCAACTCCATCTGAGTAAAGCATATGAATAACTGTGACTCATGGTGTCAGGATGACACATTGAATCACCTGCATGCTTAATACAGCATGCTTTTACTTAGGCATGTGTGTAATGTAGTATACTGCATATTTTGGTAAAATGCATCTAGAAAAGTCTATTTGTGGGTGTGTGTTTTGCTCAACATTGTATTAGCAGGACAGCCCAAGCGTAGTCAGATGTGTATTGATAGACTCAGCAAGGACACACACACGCACACACACAGTAAAAGATAAAAATGTATTCAGTCTAGGGTATGCTAGGATCCATATGGATAAACATGCTGTTAAAATGCATGGAAACATCAGCTCAAACATGGTTCAGCAGGGTCTCAGAGTCAGCAGTTCTGTACTGTCCCACTTTTTGTGTGAAAGCAACTTACATTGCATTTAAAGTATGTTATCAGTTCTTGCTTTTCGCTTTTTCCCATTCGAAACCATGACCTTGAGAACATGGCGTTGTTGAGCTACAGGAAGGCCAATGAAATGTAGAACCGAAAAAATTTCACATTTGTTATGTACACCTAATGAAATAGCTATATACAGAGATGCATTTATGTCATGTAGGAATGATCGTATTTACAAATTAAAGGCACATAGATATCATCACAAAGTCCTAATTATACACTAAAAAGCTTATTGTCTTTGTTGGGAAGTGGAAATAAGAGAGAAATGTTCACATGAGATTACCAAGCAAGACTTTAGTACTAAAGTTGAAAGGGCCTTTGTGGTAAACTATCCAATGTCTCTATATAGAAGTATAAGATAAAGTCACACTGTGAGTTATAAATGGGTAGTTACAAGAACCAAGACAAGACCAAGAACTAATGCAAAATTTTATTCTACCCCTGCAGCACTGTCTCTATGCTGTAGCTCCCACACTACATAGAGCTGATCCATGCTTTGTCTTACCTTTACACAGATGTGTTCTCAGTTGATATAGGATATATGGATATATTGTCTTCTTGGCAGAAGAGTTATTTTGAAAATGAATTTGTATGAAAGTGAAAAAAAACATGCAGCATTTCCCCTCACTAATTTAAGCAGATTATCTATGATCTCTTCAGGTCAGTTGAGGCCAAATACATCTGCTTAATAAAGCAAAGAGTGACAGAATCAACCTGCTAGCCAATCAAATGAGATGTGGCTAGATCACATGTGCGTACTATGAGAGTAGAATATTTGAGAATGTCACCACGAAGAATGCACTGTATGCAGGGGCGCTGTATGGTTGTTTCTTTTCTTTTCTCTGTCGTCTATTGGACACATTAATTTATTCCCCATTTCTGCCTGACATGAGAAATCCCATCTGCAGGAGCATCGAATCATTGAAATTATTTTGCCCTGGGAATAAAATTTGTACAGTGGCTGAATGGTTTCTGCACTCCTGTAATTACTCTAGAAACCTAAAGCTTAAAGTTACTATAATTCAGTCTAAATGTTCAATGCATCTTACTGTATGGGGAATAGAGTGGCTATCAGGTAATTTCTCATCCTGTGTGTGTGTTTTTTTTTATCCTTCCAACTAAAATCTATAGCAGTATTAGATTATATTATGCAAGACTTTTTGATAAAGTATGCACCATACTTCTGATACAACGATTATGATTTTTAAGAGGCAGAAAGTTTCTGTATACTATAATTTCTTGCCTTTTTTTTTTTTTTTTTTTTTTTACTTTAGCAGGAGCTGACTGAACATTTTCTTGGAATCTGGATCTGTGTAGTAATGGCTTTTTAAAAGACTTTGTCTACTTTAAGATACAGTATATTTCAGAAATAGGATTAATCCAATCTTCGTCAAGAATCCGCGTGGGCCTTGTAATTGCAAATTGATGCTCAAGCCTTGGTAATTAGTTTTATAAAAAGGAGCAGTGAAAGAAGGAAAGCAAGAACTCATCCTTTTTCTGCATACATTGATACGATGGACCCTTCATTTTTCATATAAGACATGAGGGACACCTGGTTTCATCGATCTGTGTATTAATAGTTACTCCTATTTTAGAGCAGATGTACATATCGCTTTAGTGGGGTCAAGGTTTAGCTAGTAAATGTAAATGCTGTGCACACTGGTAGAATTTTTTCCTCAAGCAACATACAGCATATATAGCCAAGATTTCATTTTAATATAGAAGATGTTTTTATAAAATAGGGACTTTTCCCCTGTCTTAGTATAAGACATCCCTGTTGAATGGCTTGAAGGGTGTCATCGGTCATTTAATGTTGTAAAAATTAAATAAAACTGCAATTTTCCCCAACTTCAGAGTGATTGAGAGCATTTATGGCTCTGGTGATTGACTCAAAAACATTTCCAAACATGTGCCTGTGAGGAAAGGTGGCGGTTCTCAAATCATTGCTGTCTGGTTCCTGTTCCATTTGAGAAAATACTATTGAGAGGGAATAATCTGCTGTGAGTTTGCTGTTGAGTTTTTAATTCCCCCTTCTTTCAGCAACAGCCTCTTTGAAAGCTTGAATTATATTGTGAAGGTCTCTCAACATAGTATGTGCCAAATACGTTCTGAATGAGTTATAGCATTTTTGGATATCATTTTCAGTAAATAGTCTTTTTGGATTGGGGAGGATGTTTTACAACCCCAAGCTCTTTTATCTCAAAGCATTAAGGAACATTTCATTGTAGATGAATCATGATATTATCCTAGGAAGAGTATAGGATTTTATACCTTTCTGTGAAATCTAATTTTTGAAAAGGCTCTTTAAATCATTTGTCTTTCACGTATAATCAGGATATAATAGATTTTTATCCTTATGCTTCAGAAACATTAATTCGTCTTGGAGCAATACAAAAATAAATACAAATTCAAATGGCATGCATGCAAAACCATAGACCTTTATTTACAAATAAAGTACAATTATGGAATCTGATCTGGAAGTGAGTTTCATTGTGTTACTGTCTTAAGGTGATACGCTGTTTATATATTCATGCATTTGGCAGATGCTTTTATCCAAAGCGACTTACATTGCATTCAAGGAACACATTGAATCAGTTCTTGCGTTCCCTGGGATCGAACCCATGCCCTTGTTATTGTAAACCAATGCTCTACTGATTGAGCTACAGGAAAGCTGTTTGAATGCTGAATGGAGAGTGACTGAGGAGAGATGTACCATTTGTAGGCTATCTCACAATAAGGTATCGAATGGCCTCAGATGTCTTGGAATTTAGTGCAAAAAAACTCTATGGTTTTCTCACAACGTTTTATGCCTTTTGTGGGGTTTAACAATAGTACACAATGCTAAGAACTCACAATATCATGCGTCACTGAGAAGTTGAAGCCTTGACGGGGATGATTTTTGGTGTGGCGGCCCACCACGGCAGAATGAATGTAGCGGAAACACTGCAGTCTGACATTGAGTGGGCCTTGCAATCTCACCTCTTGCAAAAAAACACTGCATTGTGTATTGAGCAGAAATGATGTGTGACTTTTGAGCCACTGCATACACTGTACATCATCTGAAAAGGTGAAGGTTACTCTGAATAAAATTGTGCACATAATGGAACTATTCTCATGCTATAGGACGTTTTGCTGCATGGCTGCTGTTCTTCCCCTAGTGGGAAACTGAGTCATGAGATTTGCCTGAATGGTGACTTTTTTTTTCACAATGAGCCTGAAGGGTTGGCTTGAGTCATGAAATATTGAGGAGGTTATAGAACCATAGAGGAACATGTTCATTACAGCAGATTTAAATGTGTCTGTACCTTAAACCTGGCTTTTTTAACACCACAGTCAACTATGATACTATCTCCAAAGATATTTGCAAATTGTTTTTACATTGACTGGAAAAAAATTAGAAATTTCTCGATTGACTTTTTGAAAAGTCTATTGATGATCATTTTAGAAGGGGTGTACTGTGTTTATTTGGGTATTGTCAACCTCGTCGATGGTTTTACTGGTGTTTGCATGGGTGTAGATCTTGCTGCCAGGTTGTTAGAGATGTGAAGTGGCTGGCAGAGTACATGGACAAATGTGTTGATTCTGTTGAAGTATGGCAAAGGCCTTCAGAGGTTTCAGTACATCGGGCCATAGGCACGAGCCTCAGTACATCACTCAACCAAAGAGCTCACCTCCATGTCTATGATATTTCAGTGGTGAGATATATGTGTGGGGAGCCTTTTAATCGAAGTGGACTTATTCCACCATTGTTTTATTTATTATTATTATTTTATAATATTTATAAATTGTGCTTTTGATTGTCTTTGCATAACTTCAGTAAACCACATTATTTAAGCTCTCAGTCATGTTCATAAACCAAAGTTTTGTTCAGAAGAAGTAAGAGCAGTAGTAATAGCAATGGTTTGCTTTGCAAATACAGTAATACCTCAAGATACGAGCGTCTGTACATACAAGTATTCCAAGATATGAGCAAGCCTTAGGGTAGATTTTTGCTTCTAGATACGAGTAAATATTCGAGATATGAGCATTGAAAAGAAACACCCTGATAAATTGTCTAGTGGTCGTGCTTCGGTGCTTTTTGACGACGCGTACCTTACTTATTTATAAAGCCTTACTTATTTTTTCACCACAGGAGACAGAAACAAATCTCCATCAATAGGTATTCCGTTAAAAGGTCTGCGCCAAGTGAAAGTGAGGGTAGTCAGGCGAAAAAAAGGGAAGAAAACAAACAAAACAATAATATAAAATAGAAAAGTTACAAAAAAATACTTAAGCTAAGTTTAGTTATGTTAATTTAAGTTTACGTAAAGGGCCAGTCACACAGCCGATCACGCACGAATCACTCACAAATCACGCACAGATTGGGTTTGTGCGTCGAGAAATTGACCAAAGTATTCCACGAACATTCGACGCACGCCCGACGCATGAATCACTGACGGAGGGCATCCAAACACGCACGCTTCGCGAACGTTCCACGAACAAGCACTTTCAGAATCCACATTGTCAGTGGAATTAACGTAACGTGGAATTAACGTGGATACGTGCGCGGTTCATGAGTGATATGGACGTGGGGCGTCAGTGGACGGACGAGGACGTGCGCGGTTTCGAACCGGTTCCGACGCATAAGCACTGATGGCCGACGCGTGTCCCGCGCAGTCACGCATACTCGACGCATAAACTACGCACGCCGACTCATGAATAACGCACACCGGCGCACAGTTGTGCGTCGGAAAAATGTTGAACCGTTCAAAACTCAAAATCATGCACAAACCGCCTTCAATGCACATCCACTTACAATCACTGATGGTCCACGTTCTTTCCACCGACGAAATACACATAGGACGCACGCTCCGCGCAGAAACGAAAATCTATGCGTAATTCGTTCGTGATTCATGCGTTTTCGCTGTGTGACTGGCCCTTAAGTTATGTAGTGTTCGTGTAAGGTACGATACGGAAGGTACGACAAGTGTCGACGTACCAACCCTCTTCCTCCCTCCCTCCTCCGCACCTGCCGCTACTGTCTATCTTCTGTCTGTAAAAACGTATAATTAAAACCAAATTTTATTTGATATCACACGAATCCTTATACTGTATACATGTACTATAATTGTGTGTGTGTGTGTGTGCGTGCGTGTGCGTGCGTGTGTGTGTGTGTGTGTGTCTATACCAATAAAAACATGTTTTCTTCCGTTGTTACGGATCTGGAACGGATTAATTTGTTTTCTATTATTTCTTATGGGAAAACATGATTCTAGATACGAGCAAATCGAGTTACGAGCTCCGCCCTGGAACGGATTATGCTCGTATCACGAGATATTACTGTACCAGTAATGAAGATCAGAGTGTGCCGAGTGAGCATTGAATGACGGAATCATCCAATGTATATTAATTTCTTTATTCTTGATTTGGGTTGCCAGATCTTTCCACTTTCCCTGTCAAAGGTGTGTGTTTACAATGTGAGAATCTGTGGAAGCCAGAGTAACTGTCAATACCTTTACCTGAACAGTGTTTTGAAATGCAGTTTTTCTTCCAAACTGCCAGTGTAGCTTTTAAAGGAACAAGTTCAAACTTTTTCAAGTAGCGCTATAATGTGTGTAATTCTAAATGTCACACTAAAATGTCACAATATGACACACTGTTACATGCTTTGCAGCAGATTGAACTAAAGCAATAATGAAACGTGCTGTTCTGAACTGCCTTATCTTTTAAACAATATGTATGGAATTTGTTTTAGTGAATTGGATAAGAATGCCATAGCTTGTGTTTCTTTGCCTAGAGGCAACATTTCTGAAACTGTGATCTGCAGGTCCCATACCAATCACACAATCGCTGACCAGGCATTATTTAGGGCATAATGCCAGAGCTGAACTGTGTCTCTTCTGATATTTGTCTCTTAATGGTGATTCCATAGAAGCTAATGGAAAATGTAAGGTGTTAAAGTAACTGCCACTGTAGATAAAGGGACTGATAGCTCTCTCAGAGAAAATTTATTATAAGAAAGAAAAAGAGATTTTTTGGTTGTTGTCTTTTGCAGGTTCTGTGATCCTCTGAATCTTATCACATGTGCACACATTTCTAAAACATCAAAAGCAATTTTCTGATGTAAAGGCTTGTAAATTCTCTAAGCCCCATCCACCACCAGGTTTTACGGCTCATGTTATGAGGTACTGTACCTTTTCCTGAAGCGGGCTGCGTAAAATCTCTCACTGGGAGTGGGAATTGCTGACACGGAGCACCTGATAAAGGTCGATTGTCCTGAAATCATGGACTCATAACATGGAATGTTCTGGGAACAAGCTTCTTCCTTACTGTTCATGCTCAATAAATGTGTTCAGAGCTTTTCTTGGACCCTTTCCAACCCAAATCATAACTATTTCTCAGCAGCACAAAAGGGCAGCAGAGACTTTATTGTTCATGGTGACCCTTGTCACGTTCCAGTAACCACCTTGGTGGACCACTTGTGTTATAAATTATAAAATGATGTGTCTATGTATTTATATCTGCTCAAATTTTTTTGTACGTATGTATGTGTATGCATGTATGCCTATGTGTGTGTGTGTGCTTTTGATATAATAAAGGGGGATCTGAGACTAATTGAATATCTGGTAAAGAAATATATTTGTCATAATGAACATGTACATCTATATACAAAGTATGCGCATAATTACATTATATACATTTATCTTTGGATTAAGTTTTTTTCTTGCAATTTGCTTTTATTTAAAATTGTCAATTTATCCTCATTTTGCAAGTGTATTTTTAAATGTCTGTGGGCTCGTATACATTAGATTCATTAGTATCAGATGTATGTGTTATTGTGCGTTCTGAATACACCCATTTGCGGTGCTCTCTGTAGAGCTGATGAGGTGAAATGAAGAAGCGCTGTATTCCTGACCCTCAAAACACGCCTGCGGCTTAACATCTCTCTCTCTCTCTCTCTCTCTCTCTCTCTCTCTCTCTCTCTCTCTCTCTCACTCACACACACACACACACACACACACACAAATATGCAAAATGCATGCTTGACTTCTCCATACTTCTCCATATTGTCAGCAGTTACTTTGTATGTGCTTGTATTCAAGATAGCACACATTTCCCTGCTTCTTTCGTAATTGTTACTCAGTAAAGCTGTGAGCTGCTTCTATTCTGTAAAGTAATATTGAATGTAATTACATAATTTACATTGGAGGCTGTACAGGTATGTTATTTCTTCCTCTTTCGAATTACAAAATAGTCAAGGGTTGCAATAGTCACAACAGTACAATGGATGGTGGTGAAATGAGTGTGCAACACAGAGAAAACACCCGTCTCCATCCCCAGAACTTCTTTACAACAAGAATCCAAGCAACCACATTTAATGCAACAAGAAAATAGTGTTTATTCACAGAAACAAACAGACAAGAAAGAAAAGGACTTTCAAGACTTCAGAATGGGGGCAATGTCAAAACAAACACAATCTATCACATTAACTAACTATAATAAAAGAAAAGAAAAGTACAGCAGACATCCCTAACATAAACAGGAGAAAAATAATCAGAAGACAAATCAGATGCATCAAAACTTACAAAAGTAAATAATGTAGTCAGAGAGACAAATGGAAGAAATCTACTTCAGCAGGTACAATGCTAATGAGGTAAACTTGCAAAGCCAAAAACTACTTGACACAACATACAAATCTGGGGTTGAATATGAGAACTCAAAACTATTGCTCCAAACCACAATCAACATGGCTTTGATAAGGGTTACAAGTCCATGCACTAGGAATCACAAAACAATGCACCAGATATGTTACCTCATATTTCACGCCTTCTACTTTCTTTGTGTTTATTTGATACAATTATTGTGTAATTGTCTGTCTATTCCCTACATTAATGTTGTGACATACCAATGTAGTGTGGGAAAAAACATCAGTAAACAGGTCAGGATATCTAACAATTAAGTCACTAACAGCTTTACTTTGGTCTTCTGTTAAGTAGGAGAGATAAGATTGCAGATCACTCAAAATAACTGAATTCTGCTGGCGGGCACACATAGTTTGAGCATGTTTTGCTACCAGTCCGTCCTCCCCAGGACGGGTACCAAAACAACAGGAGCATCTGAAGTTGCATTTCGAGGGGTGTATGCCTTCAACATATTTACATGACAAACTATGCTATTATTAGAAGTAGGGCCAGAAAAGTTAGCTTGCAAGGCTGTTCCAGGCACAGGAAGAAACTCATGCCTCAGCAGGATATAGTTTTCATCTTAGCCTTTGAGCTATCTGACAGGCTGGGTGAAGATATTCACGGAAAGAAGTCACATACTCGAGTATAGGTACAAGTGAGGAAGTCTTTGAAAGCAACAGTTTACTCAGTAACCTAAGCGGGCCGAACTGTATGGCCAAACACAAACTCTGCAGGGCTGAATCCATACGACTTCTGAACACTCTTTCTTATCACTCTCTTATTGCGAACGTCAATGGTTGACATATTGCCCAATCTCTACCAGTCTCTGTACATTTTATCGACTTAAGAGACTGATGAAATCTTTCTAATCCGCCCTGAGACTGTGGGTGATACACACTCGCCAATTGATTCTTAACTCCCAATTCATTCAGCTATTCACTGCCATTATTTGGACAATATGGACATTTACATTTGTTTTTCTCTTTTTGTGGTCCATAAAAGAAAGGACATCATCCGAACATCATCACTAAGGGTGAGCAATTTATGATTTTAATTAGAAATTTTCGGTGAACTTTGCCTTTAAACGTATTGTAAGAACAAGGTTTTAAGTTTACTTTAGTGTGCGCTAAATTTAGTCATTACAACAGAAACATCACCATTTTGAAAATAAGACTTATTGCTCTTGTAAACATTTTACAATAAGTTACTTTTAAAACAATTAACTATATAAACTCTCTGATGGTCTTCTGAGAGACAACAAATAGGACAAATGGTGTTTGAAGAAGGTTGCACTTGCAGCCACTAAACAGCTTAAGATAAAAAAAAATTCTTTTAAAGCCAAATTTGTATTTGTTAATATTTGTTAATGTACTGTGAACTAACATAAACAATGAATAATTTGATTTTTACTAACTGAGGTTAACAAAGATTAATAATCTTTGAAAAATACTTTGCTCACTGTTACTTCATGTTAACTAATGCATTAACTAATGTTAACAAATGAGTACTTAATGTTTTTGAAGCCACTTATATTTTCATTTATTTGATTAACAAATATTCATATTTTTATTGTAATATATTTTAAAATGCAATTTATTCCAGTGATGGCAAAGTAGAATTTTCAGTAGTCATTACTATAGTCTTCAGTGTCACATAAAACTTTTAAAACATCATGAGTTTACACCGGAGTAAAAAACAAGCGCAGAGATGAAACATTTTTTCCTTTTTTCAGAAGACCCCCTCATGCCACTGATCTTGGAGGACATGCTTGTTTGAATAGGACAGCCTAATGCTTGACACTCGGGTGGACGAGAATTAGAACTGACAGTCCTGTCAGCGTGAGGACTGCCAGAGTATATGACTGTGTGTGTGTGTGTGTGTGTGTGTGTGTGTGTTAGGTGACTTGGACTCAAACCTGACATCTGACAGGGTGAAGGCCTCAGTAGTGCTATGTGTATTTCTCTGTCTCTACCTCTCTTTCTGTGTTTGTGTGAATTTGCATGTGTGTATGTTTCAGAGTCTGTGGCACGGATCTGTCAGCTCGTGTCTTGCCAACTTTGCTCCGAACTTGCCTGACGCGGAGTGTGACACCACCTGTGGTGTTTTGTCATCTCTGTTTGCTCAGGGGAGAAGCTGAGCTTGTACGACAGGTACCGTCACACCGTCCGCAATCTGCGGCATAACACCCGTGACACGAGGTCGTTTCGCACTGGCCACAAATGATCCATGAGAGCGTGTGGGTGTGAGGTTGTGATCATACATTAAGAGTAAGAGCACATGAAAGCGTGGTGTTTTATTGGAAAGTTCAAATGGTTGATACTTTTGTTCCACCACAAGCACCACACTTGAGTTGTGAACATGTCAGGAATAAAAGCTACGGTAATTGACTACTTCAGTATCATTTGTATAAGAAGTAAGTTTCATCATATACCTAATGCAGGAAAAGTAAAAAGAGAATAGTGCACTGAAGAGAGAGAGAGAGAGAGAGAGAGAGAGAGAGAGAGAGAGAGGGAGATGTCTGTGTATGCGTCATGAAGAAATATGTTCACCCCAGCAATCTTTCCTGTCCTTAATTCAAGCAGGCAAGCAATGCCAGGAGACAAAAAGAGAGAAGATAAGGACATGACTGAGCAGAGATGATATGAATTGTTCTGGTCTATTTAAAATTGTAAATTCTTGATAGCATCCTTGAACTGTCTTTTTACATAGCAGTGGTTCTGATTTTATTTTACTCAAAGAGCGCCTGTTGAACACAATTTGCTGGATATTTGGAACATGTTGCCATTATTTTGACAACTGCTTGTTTTCAAACTATTTTTCATTAAAATGAACTGTATGATTCACTTTCTGATTCCAGTAGTTTCAAGAAATGTATATTCTTCAATAAAACTATGAATTGAGGTGAAAATATAATAAATTGGAACCCACTTATCTCAAGCTCGGTTATCTCGCCAACCCTTTATGTCAACGTTTTTGAAATGGAACCGCTAAACTCAAATGCTTATTGTCTTTGCATTTTCTAATCGGTTATGTCGATTCTTTTATGTCGCCGAACCCTAATATCTCAAGCACAAAAGAGAGACTAATTCACCACTTAACATCGGTTATTGTGATCCTCGTGACTAATGATAGTGAAATAGTGATAGTGATAGCGAAATTGTGTTTGCAATGTTGGAGAATATAATTAAAGGTTTGTATCAAGAATCGAAGGTGTTTTTTATTGTATACTGGTAAATCTCTGCTGTTAGTTGGTGCACATATGCCTTTTGTTGTTAGCAAACATATAAAGTGTATGTTCATTTATTTATTATAGCATGTCGATCACTTCATCAAACAAATCGCCATATTGGTTTTCGTTTATCTCTATCATCGGTTATCTCAACGCTTTTTTGCAACCCCTAGGCCGTCGACATAACTGGGTTCCACTGTAATAATATTTTAGCTTACATCTTGATTTTATGCAGTTTTTAGCATTTCAGTTAATTGTCAAAAAATAATTTATTACTTTGTTTTAATCACTCTGTGGCCACCTTAAAAGTAAAGGCCCCTTGATGGTCCCCGTCTGCTGATAGGAGAAGAATAGACTCTTTTTGGATTTTCACCCTTGTATGTTTCGAGCCTCAAAAACAGCCTAGTGCCTGCTGGAACAGGATAATTTTCAGTTCCAGCAAATTTACTTTATCAATTTGCGAACACTCCAATTTGCAAATATGCAAATTCTGTCTCGAGTTCACTAAATACCTGAAATTGTTTCTCAAACTCCCTCAGTAAATCTGAAATCTTGTCTTTTTTCTGCCTCTCGTAAGGATTAACGCTTGCTGCGCGTAGCTGCTCTCACTACAGCATCACTGACCTCTCGGCTCCGGGTTGTAACGTGTTTAATCTCTAGGAGAGGCCGGATAGCTCGCCTAAACGTAGGGTGAAGCACAAGAAAGACACTACTGATGTTCCACAGGAGGGGGGTCCTTTAATAACAGGAACTTTCCATCCTACACACACCGGAGCAGTTGGAAAACAATGCTTCACGAACAAACACGTTACTAAACAACAAAACAATAGTAAGAGCAACAGAAAAGAAAACAGTGGGAAAAACCTCACTCCGCATACATGCGATGCTTCCCCGCTCGCGCTCCGTTCGAACCACCTAGTTACTGTTCTTGAGAGAGTGAAAAAGCGCTCCACCTTAAAGGAGCATTACCCAATATAACTCGTTACAGGGTGAAAACAGATTGCTGTTTCCTCAGACCCACCAACATTTAATTTACCTTCTGTATTCTCAGTTTTCCATGCAAGTTGTTGTATTTTTCAGCATGCTGAGTTTCATCGTAATCATGGAGTTTAGGTGCCTATATTCAAATGGCCACAGATCACGTATTTTCAGATGGCTAGGCGGCATATGAAAAAAATCTTTCCAACTTATGCCAAGGAATCGACACTCACGACATTGTGGTTCATCAGCACAACTTCGTAGATCCAAACGACAGGGAGATTCATATGAACAACATCAAGAATATGTGGATGCGTGCCAAACGTGTCACACATCGTATTTCTATCCTACCTCACGTTTGTGTTCTGAAATCGATTTCGAAATGATGACGTTTTTAACAACATTATTTGCTAGCTGCCAATTATCCCGTGTAGATGTTGGATTAAAACGGTTTTGTTGCATTCCTTGTCCATGTATGATTATCTTTATGTCCCTATTGCTTATTTAGAGGTTTTTTAATATAGGAATCTAAACTCCATGATTACCAGTTTCATAGTGGTGCCGAATATTATATTCCTTAAGCACTGAAACTTGCTGCAAGCACACTAGGCACACAGGTTTCCCATTCACTTCCTTGAACATATAAGAAGAAGTCTTTTTTTCTTGAAAAATCCGACACCCTGTGTCCATTTTTCTCTTTTTTGACAAATAAATTTTGATGATGAGGGTGCCATGGGCCAACAGAAAAGCGGGTAAACTGATAGAACTAAACGCCACTCAGACCCTGAAGCTCTGTGCCGCTATCTGCTGTTAGTTCCGCCGAAAATGAAAATTTTTTTTTTCATATTGCAGATTTATCTCCTTGGCCGGACTGAACCCCCTTAGCGGGGGCGTACGTTTGACACCCCTGGTCTACATGGTAGATTAAAAAAAAGTGCTACATGACTAGAGAGGAAATGGAATGGAAAAATGGAAAAAGGGCTGTGAATGAAAATTCGATGCCCATAATGCACTTGCCAAATGTTCTCGAGCAGGGATACAAAAATGCGGAAGCACGATATGTAGTTTTTACAAAAGACATGAAACTTGTCCTTGGATGATGCATTTTATGCCATCCGGCATTGTACTTAGTGGAGATATCGCGATGCAGGTATCAAGGAGAAAGAGAAATACAAAGAAAAATACTAAATTGGTTGAAAATCATCATTTTACAAGACACAGACGGCCCTTTCAAATGACGAACACTTAATATATGTAATTTTTATAATTGTAAATTTAAATATTTAATATTACCCTAACAAAGTGATTGCATTTTACTGACTTGATTACCTGTAGCAGGTGAAGACACTTGTGGGCAGAGGTGGAAGGGGAGGGAGGTAAAGCATAGGGAGCTGCTTCTGAAAAATGGACACCCAATGTATCAATATGAATGGTGGTCGCAATCTAGTGGAAGTGCTTTGAGTGCGCCCTACACTGCTCTATGGAATTAGCAATGACAGTACCTCCAAAGCGCCTTGAGGTTTTGTTTTGCTGCGATTTATATGATTAGTAAATGTAAGAATTTGAAGATTTTAACGTTTTGCAGCCTGTTTGCTGTGGTGGTCATCAGTGATGGCAATATTCTCCTATACACACCATTCTCTATTGCTTTATTAACTTTATTTTGTTTCTGTTACTTATCTGTGGCCCTATTCACTCCAGGGAAATCATACAACTCTTGATATACATGTACAGATAGTATTTTGTGTTATTTATTAATGTATGTGTTTATTTTAGCATAAACACATTAATTTTTTTTATGTAAAAAAAAAATTAATACTTTTAATGAGCATGGATGCATTTAATTGATAAAAAACAACAACAACAACAAAAAAAAGTAAAGGCTTTAACTGGGGGTTTGGGGAGGAGGATTAGGATAATTTTTCTAACCCCTCCAGAAAACCATAATTTTCTGTATGATTTTGGTTTTTAAATTAAGAAGCATGTTATAATGAATTGGCATTCACGGGTGAGTGTGTATGTGCGTGTCCTTAAGACGTTCAGGGTTTTTCAGAATCGCAGCAGTACATGTCACAGTTCTGACACGTTGTTCATCATATGGCAAGAGATGGCACAGGAGAAATCAGGATACTAAAAGAGGAAGGAAAATCACGAAAAAGAGAGAAAGAAGGGGAAGACAGCTAGTCAACCAGTAAACAAAAAAGAAAAAAAAGGTGATTTGTGTTCTCAGTTTTGATTCTGAAGCTTACCGCATGAAGCTGTTCCATTAACATAAGCTAGAATTTCTATAAGTTACTCAGCCGAATGTTTATCCACTGGAAGTTTAACAATATTTCCAAATATGTATGTTTTTCCATATAATTGAGCAATACTAATGGACCACTGAGCTTCAAAAAAAGACCAAGTGACAACTGTGTCTAGTGATATATATTCATAACTGCTTTTTATGAGGAATCAATTGAAATCTACAATGTAGTACTAGTCATCTGCTTTAATTGTCCTGGTAGAGTTTATGAAATAAGTATTGTAATGATGTCCGATTCATTAAATAATAATTTGAGTCAGTTCATTTCAATGAAAAGGAGAAACCCGTTGTTAAAACCAGTCTTCAGTTCAAATCACTGATTCAATGATGTCATGGATAACCACTCATGCCTTGAGACCTGAGACAGGGTGAGGAGGTCACTTTTTATTTGAGGCAGAATGTAAGCTTTATCAAATTAAAATTCAATAAATTAAAACAACAATAGAGCTTAATTTTCTAATGTAAATGGTGTCAGTGTGTAATAACTCATGTGATATGTATATTTGTTAGTTGCTAATGTAATGCATATGGTGTAGTTTTCTTAATTTACAGTGTTTTTATTTACAGACTTATTTTATTAGTATATTGAAACATATTGCCTTGTCCAGACCCAGGGTCTTCTCATAGTTTCACATTGGAGAAAAGCGCTGGGCAAGAAGATCAAGTCAAGGACAGAAGTGGTGATGGTGATTTTGGAAGCAGGCAGATAAGATAATCGGGGGTTGGGGCCTTGGGGCCCAGATTACAAATTAGCCAGGGGTCCCAGAAATCCTAGTTGCACCCCTCTGTGTGTGTGATTGTGTGTATGTGTGTGTGTGCGTGTGTATGCATGAATGTATATACAACGGAGTTCACTTATCTCGAGTCACGGTTAACTCGCCAATCCTATTATGTCGGCGCTTTTGAAGTGGAACTGCCAAACTCCCTATTTGTCTTAGTATTTTCGATTCTTTTATGTCGATTCCTTGATTCCTACACTAGTATCTCGAGCAAAAAAGAGGGACAAAGTCATCACTTCACATGGTTTTATCTCGTGAGTCATGAGCGTACCTAGTTCACCTAGTTCCGAGTTTGCGTTGCACATGAATCGCGGTCCTGGTCGCTCTGTCAGTGACGCTTTACTCACAGCGCTGCGCAGGACTTTTTAAAGTGAAAGCACATTCACGTTTTTACGAGAGCTGCCATGGGTCCCACCCCCATCCCAAAGCCTCATCCGCTTCTGTGTGCACATAAAACCCACCTTCTCTGATTTGATTGGTCTTCTCAAATATTTTGACATTGGTCAGTGATGAGCGGTAACGACCAATGAGTATGTGGCTTAGATGAACGAACATACACACACACACACAAAGACGTCCTGCTTTTGTTCTGAAGTGACCTCTGCTCAGCACCGCTGTGGGAACACGATTGTTAAAAGATGGGACGAAGCTGAATTTGTTGAGAAAGCACATTAGACATGCAGAACGAACACAAGAAAGTATGCAATCTAGTACAGCGTGATGACCTCACGAATATGTTATGACTGTTTACGCAGTGAGCGAAATTGTGTTTGCAATGTTGGAGAATTGAATTAAAGGTTTGTATGGAGAATCAAAGGTGGTTTTTTATTGTATACTGGTAAATCTTTGCTGTTAGTTGGTGCACAAATGCCTTTTGTTGTTAGGAAACGTATACAGTGTATGTACATTTTTATAGCATGCCGATCGCTTCATCAAACAAATCGCCATATTGGGTGTTGGTTATCTTGCTAAACGGTTATCTCGACGCCTTTTTGCAACCCCCGAGGCCGTTGACATAATCGAACTCCACTGTATATATAATGATGCTGAAAGTCAGTTTTAGCATCACATTTAAATTTTAACATTTAAAAAGAAAACAATTATTTAAAAGAAAACATATTTCTCAATATTACTGTATCTTTGATCAAATAAATGCAACCTTGATGAGCATAAGATACTTATTTCAAAAACATTTAAAAATCTTACTGACCCCCAGATGATTTTTATTATATTTTCTATATTTGTAAGGCCATTGGTTGATTTTCAGGGAACACATGAATTTATAAAATGTCCATGTTGAATGCAATTTCTGTGGATGAAAGCTTTTGCTAAATGCATTAATATAAAGCTAGTGACTCATACTTCATGGTGTTATTTAAAAAATTAATTCATATTTAGAGGCCTTTTTTTAATTATATTGGTTGTAGTGATATAGGTGTGTTTACTTTTGATTACCCACTGGTAGAAATGTTTATCTAGTTTCATTTGAAATATAAAATTTCTAACTTTGTGTGATGATATAGTAATAACTATTAAGAAAAAACAGTAACTTTTTTAAGCGCCATACATGTACACCTTATATGCAAATAATTAAATGCATTGTTATTCAATTAAGGAGCACGTATGACAACATGATTTATAAGACATCATTCATTTGACCTTCACCTCACTGTTATTGCATGCTGCAAAATTGCATGCATCGTAATGCAGCATGGTGTATTTCAAGTCATCCATCAAACATTATGTCATATAATCTTTAATAGGGTTGAGGAAATTAGGATTCTAAATATGGCCACAAAGCCTCTGGGATCTGCAGTTTCATGCCGCATGTGCATAGACACTAATGTGTTAATGTGTCTCTGTGTTCCCTTGTCCCTCAGTTAAACTCTACACTAGCAGCGTGGCATCATGGTTGAAGGGGTTGGTGGTTTTGAATTTCAAAGCTGTTTGCTGATGGGAGTTAATAAAACAGATTACTGTGCTCACAGTCCTCGATATAACACCTTGTTGCCTTTGAGTGCTGCACTAAACCCAATGACTGAAAACTATTTGACCTTGTCTATGTGCCCTTGGGGGAATCCATGATTGTAAAAGAGAGACATTTCCATTCAGATGCATACATTTCAGTGTCCCTTCATACTTCCACTCTTCCCTTCTTCAGCCAGTCTATGTAAACTTCTGAAGTGTTATTCATATTCATAGAGCCATAAAAGTGCTTCTTTTGCTTTCAGACATGCTCAAAATTGCCCATCACTCTATACAGAGCATTGTCAATACTGTCTAACTGCCTTTCTTGTTTATAAACATGATATCAGTATCAGCCCAAATCGAATAACTTCACCCAAGCTTCCCGCTATAGTAGACTGCATTGGTGAAAGGTGACACAGTAATCAGCAACTGGAGGCTATTTCTGGCACAGGTTCCCTGTCCTATTTTTGTCTCAAAAAGTCACATTAAGTGACCATAGCCATTAGCCAACTATGTGGGTGCTGAATAAAAGAGGAGAATTTGCAGAAATCGTTTTCATTTTATTGACTCTTTTGGAGTCATTATGAATGTTACATTCAAAGCCATCCACTTGCTGTTTTCCACTCACAGAGTCAATAATATTTGACTGTAATGCCAATCTGTCAATGAAGTGTTTAAGAGGTCATGAATTGAAATCAATCGTTCCTACACCATATAAGATGGCCATTGTACTGTAAAAATATTATTTTAAGCTTCAGAACTTGAAACTTCCTCACTAGTCCAAAAACAGCTTTAAAAAAAAATAAACAAGCTCAGAAAATTACTCTTTTTGGATTTGCCCACATTATTATATCATAGTGCGACAAAAGACCAACTCTGCAGAAAAGGATCAACACCTCTACATCATGGCCTCTAGCCCCACCCAACGATTAGCATGTCATGTTGTAGTAAATATGAAATAGATTAATTGAGCAACAAAATGATGTCTCTGAGGATTACAAGATATTTTGTACGTAGGAAATTAATGGGAAATACGAAACCTAAGAGAATCTTAGAGAATCTCTAAGAGATGCCCCCTAAAATACTAAAATATTAAAAGTGCAAAATAGAACTAATTTATATGAACTGGTGTGACTGAAGCACAAAGCAAGTTTTTGCAAAAGTGTAAAAATACAATCAGTAATTCAGGCACAATGCCAAAACATCACGCCAAAAACAGTATTGTACTCTTGCTTTATTCTGTCATTTGTAAGTGTGAACTCTGGTCTCTGGAGATTTATTTTTGCCTTTTTTGCATTTTTATTATGTTAGGATAGTGAGTAGAGAGGAAGCAAAGTGGAAGATATAAAAGGGGGCTGGGTTTGGGAAAGGTCCATGAGCCAAGCTGCCCACTTGGCTGTCAGCGCCAACGACAGGATATTATTTGACTGCAATGTTTTATTTGCAATCATTCTATACGTATAGCCTGTACATAAATAAACCTTTATATGATGTTATTGCAGATTAAAATCTATAGATCAAAATATTAATTGCATTTACGAAGAAATGGCTTGGTACCCAGTGGTGTACAGTGTTTTGGGGCAGATTGCTGGGGCGGATTGCCAGCAACAGCCATTTTAGGGTTGTTTGTGATTTGGTCTTAGTGACTTAGGAGTCTTCGTGTCTACCTCTAATTGTTCACAGATTTAGGAGCTGATTTTAGTGCTAAAACGCATTATGAAATAGTCTTAGATAAAAAAAACATAGAAAATTAGGACTGACACAGCAATTATTTTTTAACAGTTTCTTCTAAATCAACAAGATAGGAGCTACATTTAGCCTTAAGGTGTTTTGTGAATATCTTTATTTTATCATGAAATACTGCTTTAATAAAAAAATAATTTTATTATTGCATACATATTCATTAGTATCATACAATTCTCACAAAATATATAAGAAAAAAGTATTATTGAACAAAAACGTATTACATTTATTTTACTGAAAATAAAAAAGTTACATTTCAAAACTGTGGTCATTTTTGATCAAGATCTTCAGGATTACTTCAGGATTAGGGCTGTGTCTGAATTCGCCCCATATACCCTTAAATAGGGTTAGAGGCAACAGTGTAGTTGGAAAAAATTGTAGTTGGAAACCACAGTGGACATTATCAAGTGCACTTATTCCCACTCAATAATGAGTGTACAACCGATATACTCAATGGCTAGCGAAAACCCATAATGCACTGTGAGAGTCATGTGCTGAATGAATACCCATGTCTGACCAGAAGATGGTTCCCACAGTTGAATTAGCGAACTGTGAGGGTTTGAATGAGGACTGAATGAGGGTATAGGGGGCAATTTCGGACAAAACCGTCGGATTACTAGGAACTTCCAGGAAGGTGTGTTGGAGCAAGTTGGAGCTAAACTTTGCAGGCCATTTGTAAATGACTCTCCATGCACACACATTTACCACTTGTAGAAAATGGTGAAAGGAAATTAAAAATGGAACTGTTGTCAGCACACAATACATGCACACCTACATAGTATAAACATCAAATAATACCCATACAATTTATGTAGGGAATTTAGACCTTCCAGGAGCAGGATTTGTGTATCTCTTATATGTCCATCACATATATTTTATTATGGTGTTCCGCCCGCATAAGTGGAAGAATACATTTCATGTTTGAAATGCAGACATTTCAGAACCGTTAAAGGAATCAAATGTCTTGAAAATAGTTTGCCTGTTGAATTAAATTCAATCACACTGGTATCCCTAAAATTTACATATCACCGAATCCACAAAAAAATGGTTCACCCAATCAATTTGGAAAACATTTTTCATTTCAATAGCCCAGGAAGTGTTTATATGTAAAGTAGAGTGATATTCATTATAATGCATTTCTACACTAAAACAATATTCAGAATCTTAATTGTAAATGCAGTCTATGGATGCAATTACAGTGCTGTCGTCCTCGGTTGATGCATCTTTAAAATGGCATGCCTTGACATTGAAATGTAGTCATATTCGTGAGGTATTTAACATACATTAACATGATTTATCCTGAAGGTTATGCATAATGACCTGCCAGTAGGAAGCTGCCACACGTTTTGACCTTGTCAATATGGTAACCTGCTGACCTATCTCCTGTTGCACAATTTTAACCCTGACCCTAGGTAATCCGCTCTAATTAAGATGATTCTTCGCAAGGATATTGGGCACACCTGACGAGTCGAGTCGGCCATGCCTGAAGGAACCCTAACTTTTAACATGGGAATGGCCATTTCTTACGTTAAATGGAAGACGCTGAAAAGAGAAGATGATATGCACAGGCTAATGTGATTCACCCATGCTAGAGGATTACAAAGTGTTTAGTGGCTAGAGGGAATGTCAGGGGCCATTTGTTTAAGGGCAGTGACAGACTCATTAAAAGTACTGAGTCTCATATCTTTCCGGTAATATGCTTCTGTCACTTGTCAGTCTGGGTACCAGTCACATCCTGAAATCCCACAAGGTAAAACATTTCAGAGTTTGGGACCCAACTGGAACAAGTAATGGGGAAAATTAAGAATGTCTTCCATGAGCCAGAGCCCCATCCCCCTGTAAGCTAAATAAAATGGTTTGAGTGACACTTTAATCGCTCTGATAACCCAAGCTTGCAGAATGGAAGCAAAGCCAGGCCTATGGCATTACATTCCCTTGGGACTTGACAGTTTGACTTTGTCAAGGACAATTCTTTGATTTCTTCCATTCCTCCTTCAGTCCGTAAGAACGAAGGCTGCCTAGTCTCCATCATCTACCCCTCTTAGTCACAAATAAACTGAGTGCACCAGTGAAGTTGTCATGGAGACAACCCAAGTAACCTCTGCTGTCAGTGCGCATCAAGACTTAACCTGTAATGGCTCCATCCGAGGTATTGAGTCTAGGACAAACTGTGACTGCTGGGAGATTCAAAACAAACTTGTTTTATGATCATTTGAATGTCTACATGGGTAAGTGTTGATTTAGATTTAGATGGGATGTAACTAATGGTATAGTTCATCTTAAGATTAAAATTCTTTCATTATTTACTCTCTCTTATAGTGTTCCAAACCTCTATGGCGTTCTATCTTCTGTAGAACACCAAATTATATTAATTGAATGGTTCAAATGTTTTTGTCAACATATGCCTTTTGGGAGGAAAAAGTCCTTCTACCTTTTCCAAAAAACGTACATAATACAATTCATTGCAGTTTCGAGCACTAGTGGCAGTAAATCTCCAATTATTTGTTTCACATAGGTGATTTCTGAGTCTAATTAAAGGCTTTTTTTTGCGCTTTTCCTAGTATGGAACTACGGTATGACATTTTACCATAGCGCTGGATTTTTAAATGAATACATTTTCATGTTTGCCTTAAATAACCAGCTATATGGGTTTTCTGAGGTATTAAACTTGTGCTGTAGCTCACCTGTTACAGCACTCACGTGTGATGCTGAGCACATTTAGGGATGAGTCCAATGAAACACAATAGTCACAATAAAAGAGCTCAAAGACTTGTAGAAACTAAAATGGCATGGTTGCTTTTATCTTACATATGCTTTGGTTAACTCTATAGGTTAGGTTAGGGTTTATTGTAGGTGATGCGTTATTTTCAAATGTGATAGAACATTATCCTTTTTGCAAAACTTACCAGACATTTTATTTACAAACTGCTATGATAACCAGTAATAAACGATGGCAGGATTTAGATCTATTTTGGGAAAACTTTAACACACTTTTAGCCACTCACTGGACATTTCACATTAAATTTGTTGCAGAAATGTCACCACAGGCACGTTGATCCCATGTGGGGTTTTGTCCAAATAGTCACTGATGTCCAAAACCGCACTGGACCCCATTGAATTTTACTGTATTAATAAATAATAATACAACTAAATTTAAGCAATAGCTAAAAATATTTCTTTACCAATATATATATCCCTTTTTCGGTCTTAAAGCTTAGAACAATGCAAGGGTGAGTAAATGAATGAACTATGATGAGTGAACTACTTCTTTAAGTTGTACATTAGAATGAAAGAATGAAATGAAGGCAGAGCATCTATAAGCCCCATGATATTTTTTCCCAAAGGAGTATGCTCTAATAAATTACCCCTGGTATTTAGGAACAGCCAAGGTTATTTGCCTGAAAAGCATGGATGATATTTGTGCAAATGGTGAGATTTTTTGTGTGTACGTGTGCCTATTGCATGTCAAAGGTGTGCTGAAGTGGATTTTTGAGTGACAGCTTTGCTTTATGCTACTGCAAGTTTATTGTCAAGACCGACTGCCACTACTCTGTTCTACACTTTGACAGAACTACTTACACGTGCTGGTGTTGCAACCGGACTGTGAGACGGCAGACACACAAGGGTTCATGTGCCCGTTTCTCAATGACTTATCAGCATCCTTATTTCCAAGGGTTTTGACTGCAAACCCACCTTAAAGATGATATGCACTCTAGTGAGGTTTCCCTAATGCAGGGGTCGGCAACCTTTAATGTTGAAAGAGCCATATTTAACAAAAAAAATTTTTTTCAAATATGTTCGGAGCCACAATCTATGGGGGGTGGGGTGCGGAGCGAGGTGCGGGGGGTGCGACACTCCTTTCCTATAAGGGCTGATTTGGGGTATAGCAATGTGCCAGGTTTGTTGGTCAGAACACGACAGAGAAGGAAGAAATTGTCTCAAAGTGATTTATTCGATTAAACAGGTCAAAGAGGGGAGCCAACCATTAATATGAGCTTCAATAATGTCCGGTAATGCTGAAGGAGATTGAGATGTGGGAGCACAAGAAGCACATGTGATCAAAGATCTCAGTAATGTCCTTGCTCAAATGGATGAGCTTGGATGGAGGCTTGATGGAGACTTGGATGGAAGGGAGTGCAAAGGAGTGTGGTGTGTGTGTGGTTTTCCTGTAACAGATAAAACAAGATTCTAGTAACAGAATTACACACACACACAAATATATATATATATATTTATATATATATACATATACACAAACTATTGGCTTCTCCCCTCATACATGAACACGATTGTATTCATTAATTATTATTACTTTATCTGAACATAGCAGATCAATATGTAAACACAGAAAATGAAGCACAGCTAAATTAGCATCGGGCTATAACACTTCAATAACTGCGTCATAACAAAGGTGAGTATGTGCATAAGCAAACATAGTGGTAATTGTGAACTCACTCTTATAAGACGCACAAAACACACAATATTCACTCGTTCCGAGGCTGTTAACCAAGTTATTGGCTTTTCTCCAGCGCTCATGTATAATAGTTAACTGATATTTGCCGCGGTGGGTGATATATGATTCACTCTGAACTGAACTGCTTCACTTTCTGAACTAATGCGCGTCGTAGTTTCAGAATAAAAGTCCCCTGAAACAGTCAGCGCAACAGCGCTCTTAATCCTCTCATATGGCCTTTTTCACAGCGGGAGCGCTGCTACAATTTACGTGCAGGGGATGAAAGAGCCGCAGCACAGGGGTGAAAGAGCCGCATGCGGCTCCGGAGCCGCGGGTTGCCGACCCCTGCCCTAATGATAGTTTAAATAGCTCACAAGACATGATAGTGATTCACAGTTGTTTTTAAGAGCCTTTTATATTTTATCTTTTTTTATTTACAGTAAATGTGAGTGATCCTTCTAAAATGTACAATTTCAAGGACAAAGAGCTATTTATACTGTGTGGGGAAGATATTATTGACTTAATAATTGGCTTGTATATTGTCACAAAGCCAAAGCAACTTGTTAACTGGAAAATATTTTGTACATTGACAGCATTTAAGCATTTCAAATAATGTTCAAATGTATCTGTACCTTAAATATTAGTATGTTAACTTAGACAGACCTAAAAAAAAATGCATTCTGTAAAAACACATTTTCTGTTTTCCTGTACCCTCTTGTTTCATAACCACTGATTTAGGAAATGGACACAATGGAGACAATTGTTTTCAAACAGGAAGAAAAGCATATTAGATGGTCCAGGTTGTTGATTGCAGACTTTGGTATCTTTGTTAAATGATGAGTTATGAAGAACATGAGACTATTTGTGTCCTTAGCTCAGAAAACATCTGAGGAAAAAATTGCTTTGCTAACAGTTTCGTTATTGTCTAGGGGAAATAAAATGCATATTAAAGACTTCTATTTTGTGCTTTTTCTTTTCTTTTTTGAATTTAATTCATTGCTACTATAATAAGTACAGATATGTGGTATTGTGTTTACATATGAGACATAAGCCTCTGTGTTGCCATGAAAATGCATTTTCCTACACAATTTTCAGAGAGCAGGGAGCTATACTGAGTGCAACTCAGCTGCAACTGCCTTTAGTGTTTCCCACTTGATTACAATGTTAGTTAATTATTTCAGCTTTATACACAATGTCAAGCTCTTGTGCCTGGCGGCAAATATAGATGTGCATTTATTAAAACCCCCCATGTTCTTTCACTAATGAAACCATCAGCTATAAGCCATGCCTAACCCTTACATTTAATCACATTGCACACTCTCACGTTTTGAAACATACATGTGTATCCTACTTTATATAGAGCACACATTCATTCACATGAGACAAATCAATGGAACGCAGCACATGCAAATGTTTATAGGGCAATAAAATGTTTATTGGACTCCTGAAAGTCCTAGTAAATATATTCTTTACTTGATAAAAATGAAAAGTTACTATGTAGGCTGCTTCTGAAAGCTGAAAAATGCTGCCTCCACAGAAGACGGCAACAAGGCAATCACATCCAGATTGATTTTTGATGGCAGCATAGATGTATACTCTTCTGCCTATTCTTCGATGTCCCAGATTTCAGGTTTTGATTCTGTGACAGTTGAGCTAAAAAAATAGAAAGGGTATCTGAAAGGTGCACTTAATGGACAGGTTGTGTGTAAATGTACATTTTCGACACACTTTTCACTTTTTTTGTAATTTTATTGGAAAATTTGGTATTACAGTAATCACCAAAGCTCTCCTTATTTTATTGTAGATCATTAAACAGCTATGCTATCTCAGAAGTCTGTACAAAATCAGTTTTGGGAAGTACTATAAATGCTCCCAACAATGTCATTGCTTGATTGTAAATATATCTAACTTCTATTTTATTAGATAAACTCTATTTGCGTGAACAACCATTATAATGTTCAAAAATTGGCTTCCACACTGACTTGGTTACTGATGTAACCCTCATTCCCTGATGTACTGACAAATTTGGAGCACAGGGCAGTGGGACACTTGGAAGCCCCAATCATCTCTGAGTTTTAGAAAAATGGCCATTGGATTTGGCTAGTGGAGTTTGCGTGTCGAGCCACTCCCCTGTACATATGGGTATATAATATTTAGGTTTATGCCATTCAGTCAGCAGGGTGGTTCAGAGTTGTGGCAGGAGGACATAACGTCTTCGTTCCATCCGTCAGTGAACGAGTGTTACATCAGTAACCAAGACATTCCCCATCTGTCACTTCAACATTATGTCGACTGACAAATAGGGTCCCTCTGAAAAGCGCAATAACCACCGAACTGTGTTACGAGTGTTAGATAGATGTTGGCAGGCCATAGTGAGCCCTTCTGGCAGCTGCTTCCTTAACCCATTGATGTGTACGATCACACCGGTGTGATCAGTCTTGGCTGGTCCCTGGAGTGATTAGAGCGTTCAGTGCATCACATGATCAACTGCTAAATTCAACTGTGTTTTTGTGCATTGTCTGGCGCTGAACCAGAGACGGACGCTCTCAGAGCTTGTCATATATCCCAACTACTTAGTAATAACTTGCAGTAGTACTTGCAAATAATACATTTATAAAGAAAAATACACTATAGAAAAATACACACTTATGTTCATGGAGGCTGAAATAGCAATCCGTTCAATTATAAATAAGTTTACTCTGTTCTTATCTTCATCGGCCACTGTATTTCAGGAGAAGTTTATGAATTTACATTTTGTATAAACGACAGAACAGATTCTCTGAATTGTGATGCAAACTAACATCACACATGTGATGGCGCCCATCACACATTATACATCAGGTTTTTAAATTACACAACACATTCACTTCTATATGTTTGAGAATTGGAATATAAAGTAGTTGTTGACATAGCCAAAAAGTTTGTGAATATTTTAAATTAAAAAGGAAAACCAAAATAAAAGCTATACATCTGTCATACAACAGATACATACAGCTTTGGTGTGTCACGTGACAAGCATGACATGTCACCATGGAAATAATAAGGGGAAACATTCTAAAATAACAGTCGCCTTAAACTCACACTTGGGGCTCAGCAAGAATATTTCAAACTTGCATCCGAAAGGGTTAAAATCATGAGCTACTCAGTGCCCCACGTAAGCCCTAAGTAATAGTCCTCTATGCCAACAGGGTGGAAGGGACAGGGCTTACAATAGAGACAGTAGTAGGTGCTGTCCTTTCGTAAGTTTGTTTCACAGAAAGAGTCCTTTGAAATTCTTATTAAATTTGTTTTCCAGCTATGACCAATTTTATTGGTGAAGTGTACCTAGTCCAATGGAGAGGGATATTATGCAGGCTCATCCTACCCATAGAGGCAGTGCTACAAATGGAAAGATAGCTATGATTGTTCCTGCCTAGACAGGGATGGAAACCATACCTTGGAAGAACACACATATGGTATCACCATGGGGGAATCACAACATATGGAGAAACTAAAACAGTACTGTAACGGACTCAGCCACGCCCACGGCACCAGACTCCTCCTTCACTCCTCCCACACGATCCCTGTCACCTGAATACTGACACCTGCAGCTAATCACCCCCACACTATAAAGCCAGCACTCACTCTGCACTCAGTGTCTGGTCTCATCACTGTTACCCGGACTCTCTCTGCGCTACCACGCTGAGACTTTTCATCCGAGCCTTCCACGAACCATTCTCCTCGACATTCCTCCAAGCCATCCTGTTTCATCCCGAGTTTGCCTTCGTTTGTCTTCGTCTCCGCTTCACTCAGTTAAGACTCTTTATTGTCCATTGCCTCTACTTACCCTGCCATTCACTGCACTGCAACCGTCTACTGTCTTGTGTCCTGCCGATAATAAATCTGTTCAACTCACTCTGTGTTTGAGTCTTCCGTTATGACAGAAGACCAGACCACTCGGCAGGCCGAGGCGGTAGCGGCCGAGCACCCGTCACCTGGACCCGTCACGATCCCCGAGTTAGCCCAAGCACTACACCTAGCACTGCAAATGGGAACCACTTCTTCTTCTGCCTCCGCCAGTCCCATGGCCCGACCAGCGCCCTTTGCTGGCGAGGCGGAGGAATGCAACGGGTTTCTACTACAGTGCTCCCTGTATTTCGAGCTGCAGGCCCGTCAGTTCGAGTCAGAACGCGCCAAGATAGCCTTTATGATCTCCCTTCTAACAGGACGCGCCCTCCAATGGGCCCAGGCAATCTGGTCGACTGACGGGCCTGTCACCCAATCACTTGAAGCATTCGTCAAACACTTCAGAGAAGTCTTCAGCCGGTCTGCGGGGACTCTCTCTTCACAGGATCAGTTGCTTCGAGTTCAGCAAGGTAACCAGCCCATCCACGAGTACACACTGAGATTCCGCACATTAGCCGCCTCTAGTGGCTGGAATGAAATAGCCCTGATGACAGCTTTCCGACAAGTTTTAAACCCGCAGATCCGTGTTCACCTGGCTATCTATGATGAAACCATTGGACTGGAAAATCTGATTCAACGTTCCATTCTCGTCTCACAAAACCTTTCAGCCTGCTCACTCTCCTCAGACCTGTTGCATTCCCCGCCTCCATCGCGGGAGCACCAAACTCCAGCACCAGAGCCGATGCAAGTCGATCAGTACCGACTAACACCATCTGAAAGGGAGCGGCGTATGCGTATGCACCTCTGCTTGTACTGTGGAGGTCAGGGCCACTACCGAAACACCTGCCCGGTCCGACCTCCACGCCCAGCGGTGAGTACCCTACATACAAAGCCCTCCATTACTACACTCTCTTGCACCGATGTACTGGTAACTTCCAATGTTCACTCTCTTCCAGCAAAAGCCCTGACTCCGGCGCAGCCGGCAACTTCATCTCCTCCTCCTTGCTCCATAAACTCAAAGCTTCCAAATGTTTACTCAATACCCCCTATCGAGCTCACTCCATATTGGGAAAACCGCTGGGCCGCGGGTGCATACGCTACGCCTCCACGGAGCTCACCCTCAACATCGGTTGCCTTCACCAAGAGACCATCGCGCTTCTGGTGCTGGAGGGATCCACGGCCGACATTGTCCTGGGACGCCCGTGGCTAGCGACTCACTCACCGGACATCTGTTGGAGATCGGGGGAGGTATTAAAGTGGAGTACCCATTGTTTCGATAACTGTCTCTCTTCTGTTCAGAAACTCCCACCACCGCCACCTCGACTCAAATCACTGCCGCAGGTCGATCTCGCATCTACCTCCATCGAAAGCCCCCTCGCTGAGGTTTCCTCCGATCTCCCAACACAATACCGGGCGTTCCAGGATGTCTTCAGTCCACAACTAGCCACCACACTACCACCTCATCGGCCATGGGACTGTGCGATTGACCTGCTGCCTGGGACCACCTTTCCCAAAGGACGAATCTACCCCTTGTCCATCCCGGAGCAACAGGCCATGGAGGAGTACGTTAAGGAGGCCCTCAGCCAGAAGTACATTCGTCCGTCAACTTCCCCTGCCGCTGCCAGTTTCTTCTTCGTGGCAAAAAAGGACGGAGGCTTGAGGCCCTGCATTGACTATCTCCACCTCAACGCCCACACCATTAAGTACCGCTACCCGCTTCCCCTGGTTCCCGCCGCTCTGGAGCAGCTGCGGGGGGCTCGCATTTTCACAAAGTTGGACCTGCGCAGCGCGTACAATCTCATCCGTATCAGGAAGGGGGACGAGTGGAAAACAGCCTTCGTTACCCCAGCAGGTCACTATGAATACCTAGTAATGCCCTTCGGTCTCTCCAATGCCCCCGCTGTGTTCCAGGGCTTTATGAATGAGATACTCCGAGAATTCCTGCACCAGTTTGTCATTGTCTACATCGACGATATCTTAGTCTACTCGTCCACCCCTGAGGAACATCCATCCCACGTTGCGCAGGTCCTCCAAAGACTCCGAGAATACCAACTATATCTGAAGCTGGAGAAATGCGAGTTCCACCGCAGCCAGACTCAGTTCCTCGGATACATCATCGACCAGAGCGGCGTCAAGATGGACCAGGGGAAGGTGAAAGCAGTGCAGACCTGGCCCACACCCACTTCCGTTAAAGAACTTCAGAGATTTCTAGGATTCGCAAACTTCTACCGAAGATTCATCCGCAACTTCAGTACCATCGCTGCACCCCTGTCTGCACTGCTCCGGAAAGGGCCCAAGTCTCTGTCCTGGAACACCGACGCTGCCCACGCCTTCACCAGCCTCAAGAACGCCTTCTGCTCGGCTCCTACCCTGGTTCACCCAGATCCCGACCTCCCATTCATGGTAGAAGTTGACGCCTCATGCACCGGGGTAGGGGCCGTGCTCTCGCAGCGGCAGGGTGAGCCTCCTCGTCTCCATCCATGCGCCTACTTCTCCAAAAAGCTGTCCCCGGCGGAGCGGAATTACGACATCGGAAACTGTGAGTTGCTCGCCATCAAGCTGGCCCTGGAGGAGTGGAGACACTGGCTGGAGGGAGCTCGACATCCATTCCAAGTCATCACCGACCACAGAAATCTCGAATACCTCAGATCCGCTAAACGACTCAATCCCCGCCAGGCCCGGTGGGCTCTGTTTTTCACCCGCTTCCATTTCACAGTCACCTATCGTCCCGGAACAAAGAACCTCAAAGCCGACGCCCTTTCCCGCCAGTTCAGCCCAGAGACCCCTTCCCAAGAACCCGAATCCATTCTCCCTCCAGCCATAGTGGTAAGCCCAATTCAGTGGACCATCGACCAGCTTATCGAGGAAGCAACTCACGAGGAACCTGCTCCGCCGGGGGGTCCAGAGGGTCGGATCTATGTACCATCAAGTCTCCGCCTGACCCTTCTGGACCAAGCTCACACCTCTCCGGGCTCTGGACACCCAGGCAGCCAGCGTACCCTCTCGCTCCTTCAAGAGCGGTACTGGTGGCCCAGTATGGCCCAGGATATCTCCCGTTATGTGGAGGGATGCTCAGTCTGCGCCACCACCAGGACCCCTCGATGATTGCCGGAAGGTAAACTCCTCCCTCTACCCATCCCTCGTCGTCCATGGTCCCATCTGGGGGTGGACTTCATGACCGATCTACCACCATCAGACGGTAACACCTGCGTCCTGGTGGTGGTGGATCGGTTTTCCAAGGCATGTAAGCTCATCCCCCTGAAAGGATTGCCCACGGCTCTGGAAACGGCGGAGGCCCTTTTCCACCATGTCTTCAGACACTTTGGCCTCCCCGAAGACATCGTATCCGACCGTGGGCCCCAGTTCATCTCCCGCGTCTGGAAGGCATTCTTCGAGCTCCTCGGTGTTTCCATCAGCCTGACCTCCGGATACCACCCTCAGAGCAACGGCCAGACTGAGCGCAAAATTCAGGAAATTGGGAGATTCCTCCGAGCCTACTGTGGTCGCCAGCAGGACAGCTGGAACCGGTATATTCCGTGGGCCGAGTACGCCCAGAACTCCCTTAGACAGGACTCCACACACCTCACTCCATTTCTGTGTTATCTTGGCTACCAACCCCCACTTTTCCCTTGGACAGGTGAGCCCACGGAAGTTCCAGCTGTCCACCATTGGTTCCAGGAGAGCGAGAGGGTCTGGGACTCAGCTCATGTACACCTCCAGCGGGCAGTTCGTAGACAGAAGCTCCAGGCCGACCGACGGAGAGGACCCACACCCCAATACCACCCGGGTCAACTGGTTTGGCTCTCCACCCGTGACATGCGTCTACGACTGCCCTGCAAGAAGCTGAGTCCCCGCTACGCAGGTCCTTTTAAGATCCTGAGGCAGATCAACGACGTCACCTACCGGCTCCAACTCCCCCCACAGTACCGCATTTCACCATCCTTTCATGTCTCACTGTTAAAACCCTACACTGAACCTCTTGTGTCTCCTCCCACAGAGTCTGGTGCTGAAGCTGTACCACCGCCTCCCTTGGATCCGGAGGACCTCAACATCTACCGAGTGCACGAGATCCTGGATTCGCGGCGACGAGGCGGCCTGCTGCAGTATCTGGTCGACTGGGAGGGATATGGCCCCGAGGAACGGTGCTGGGTAACCCGGGACGACATCTTGGACCCGACCCTCCTGCAAGATTTCCACACTGCCCATCCCGACCGACCGGCGCCTCGGGGTCGAGGCCGTCCTCGTCGTCGCCCGCTACGGTCCTCCGGAGCTGCCCGTGGGGAGGGGGGTACTGTAACGGACTCAGCCACGCCCACGGCACCAGACTCCTCCTTCACTCCTCCCACACGATCCCTGTCACCTGAATACTGACACCTGCAGCTAATCACCCCCACACTATAAAGCCAGCACTCACTCTGCACTCAGTGTCTGGTCTCATCACTGTTACCCGGACTCTCTCTGCGCTACCACGCTGAGACTTTTCATCCGAGCCTTCCACGAACCATTCTCCTCGACATTCCTCCAAGCCATCCTGTTTCATCCCGAGTTTGCCTTCGTTTGTCTTCGTCTCCGCTTCACTCAGTTAAGACTCTTTATTGTCCATTGCCTCTACTTACCCTGCCATTCACTGCACTGCACTGCAACCGTCTACTGTCTTGTGTCCTGCCGATAATAAATCTGTTCAACTCACTCTGTGTTTGAGTCTTCCATTATGACAAGTACATGGGCTGTCCGCCTGGAAATATACTCAAGTACTGGGCCTGGCATTGGATGACTCCACCGTGTCTGACTGGAGAAGGATGTTCAGAAGAAACTCAGCCTAGGGTTCGCGAAGCAAGAAACTCACCTGAAGAGCAAAGAAGGCAATAATATCCCCCCTTAGAGTGGATTGGTGCTGCAAGCCAGACGTAGAGCCAGCCTTCATGCACCATGCTTTTTCACCATACTGTTTGTACTCAACACACAAGAAGAAACCGGTTCCACTCAGAGATTGTAAAATCTCACAAAGGTATGAGGTGTCACCCAGCCCGCAGCTTTGCAGATGTCTGCTAATTCTGTTGCCCAAGAAAAGGCAACACTACGTGGGCATGGAAATGGTACGCCCAGTCATCCAACAATGAGCACTCATGACAAGGTGGAGAGTTCCACTCGAGTCTGATGCCTACAGTGGCCTGAGCAAGCATGGCTGTCAACTCTGCACCTGACTCAGCGTGAGCGACCACTCCCGAAGGGGAAGTTCAGCCTAATATTCCTCTGCAGAGAACAATAGCCTGGGACCCTCATTAGATCATCACCTGGCAGCTTGACGGCATACAACATGCTTGAGGAGCAGGCGGTTAGGAGGACTGATCTGTTGGAAATGCTCTCTCTTTAATTCTCAGGTCTCCCAGAGTGTTAACATACTCATGGTTCTACTTTGTGCACAGGCAGTGGGCTGAGTAACATCAGAGGGGACTCTAGTCTTCATGGTCATGTTCTTGCAGTGAGGACATGAACCATCCAGAAGCGCTGTCTCAGCATGCTCTTGGCCCAGGCCTGCGAGATGGTCATCAGATGAAGACAGAAAAAAAACACATCTAGAAACACATGGGTGGAAATGCATGTTTAATAAGATGCTTGCCAGCTGCGCTTATTCTTTTAAGAAAATCTGCTCTTTTGCACTGAAGCGCCTAGGGGGAAATCGCTGCACATAACGGTGTACTGCTCTTTATGAAACTCGCTGAACACACAATTCCTGCAGCAAGAGAGATCTCCTCTGTTGCATTCTCTTTTCTCTTGAGCGTTGCTTAGTGACTGGAAAGAGTGATTGCTGTCTGCAACCAATTTGCTCCAATGCAAAAATGTATATGTGCCCCCATCTTAAATACCCATATTTATGGGAGATTGTTTTTGCATGGAAATTCCACTCGCCAATACCGTTGGCAATTGTATCTAAAACCCAGAGGTGATTTTGCTCCCAAGTGAGACCCATTTGTCAGTCGACATAACGTTGTAGTGACTGACAGATGGGGAACTACGACTACTGAAGAAGGTTGAAGAATAACTCAAACATGATTTTGCAGCTAGTTGCTTTAAGTTAACTTTACATTTTTTTACAGTGAGGCCAGAAAGTCAACATATACGCTTTCTAAGATTTTGGATAAAATCATACACTCCTTAACCTTTATCTCTGTGTTTCTGTCTGTCCCTCAGGAAACATCTTCGTGGTGAGTTTGGCGGTGGCGGACCTGGTGGTGGCCATCTACCCGTATCCACTGGTCCTGACCTCCATATTTCACCAGGGCTGGAACTTGGGATACATGCACTGCCAAATTAGTGGCTTCCTGATGGGTGTCAGTGTAATCGGATCCATTTTTAACATCACCGGCATCGCAGTTAATCGCTACTGCTATATATGCCACAGCCTAAAGTATGACAAGGTCTACAGTGACAAAAACTCAGTTTGCTACGTACTGTTAATTTGGGCCTTGACGGTGCTCGCTATCGTACCCAACTTGTTCGTGGGCTCCTTGCAGTATGACCCACGGGTTTATTCCTGTACATTCGAGCAGTCGGCAAGTTCTGCCTACACGATTGCCGTCGTCTTCTTCCATTTCATCCTTCCCATCATGATTGTCACCTACTGTTACCTACGAATTTGGATTCTGGTCATACAGGTGCGTCGACGAGTAAAGCCTGACAATCGTCCCAAGCTCACTCCTCACGATGTTCGAAACTTTGTAACAATGTTTGTTGTTTTTGTGCTTTTTGCCGTGTGCTGGGCACCATTGAACTTTATCGGGCTGGCGGTAGCGATTTCTCCAGAGCGTGTGGTTCCTTTAATACCTGAATGGCTCTTTGTGGCAAGTTATTTTATGGCATACTTTAACAGTTGCCTCAATGCAATCGTCTATGGAGTGTTGAACCAGAACTTCCGTCGTGAGTATAAGCGCATTGTGGTGTCAGTATGTACTGCAAGGATCTTCTTTGGGGAAAGTTCAAATGAAGCACAAGAGAGACTCAAGAGCAAACCTTCACCGCTTATGACCAACAACAATCAGGTCAAGGTAGACTCTGTGTGAACAGAATGAGTGTATATGTGTGAGGTGAAGAGAACACAAATAAGCAAACTTGATTTAGAAAATAAACCCAAATACATTGTCAGGAAGCAGCCCTAAAACTGTGATTTGTTGCCTCAACACAATTAAAACAAACAGGAAATGAATATCATTGTCTTTTATAAAGCACTTTTTTTCATCGTTGGTCAGAAGTACTTGTATGTATGAATTTCTTGTTTTAATGTTTACAGTGATTATATCAACACATATATGTAAAACATACTTTGTGATTTTTATATCAGTATCTTTGTTTGAATGAAAAAAGAAACAAACATGAAGGTTTGAATGATATACTAAGTGCAACAGTCAGGTTCTGGAAGTATAAACTCTATAAATTTTCTCCATAGGGAAACACATTTGTAATGATATAAACTTTTAGAGACAGGCCTGTTGTGAGCTCTGAGGTTAAGCGATGGTATGTGCTTTTGTTGAAGCCGTCTGTATTATTTCAACTTATTTCTTGGTGAAAAACGACATTTCCCATGATGCTGTACAGAAAATTCCACGATCAGAGTCACATTGATCAAATTGTGCTAAAAGAGCTCTGCTGAGTAATATGTCAATGGGTTATCTCATTTTCAATGCTTCATGGGATTGTAGTTCTTTCCCTAAATAAAGCTGTTAAGTACACATTCTTGTACCTTTTTTTTGTCTGATTTTCAAGTAAGCTACTTGAGTACTTTCAAGTAAATAAAAATGTGTAATGTTCTAAAAATGTAGGTTAATGTCTTGGTTCATGGTTTATTTTTTATTTTTTTAATCCATATGGGTAAAAATTAAAGAGCAAAATACTTCTGGAACCAATGCCACTATAAAGTGGGTGGGCACTAATGCACTATTACTGTATATAAATATATATTGAGTGTGTTTCACTGATGTTGATCATTCAGTGGCGAATGAATAACACAACATTGTCAAAACGATGCCATAAACATCAGCACATCTCTACAATGCCTGACCACAAATGTGACCAAAACTTTACAAACACTCTACCAAAAGAGTTTGTGATGTTTACTGCTTTGAAATAACCTCACCCGGTTTGCCACTGTTACCCTCCATTTGAGAAAGCAATACACCTGAATTGCTGCTTTCCCACAATCCCCTGCAAATATGTATGGAAGTATGGAATTCCTCCACTTTAGGGTCTCTGTCCTCTCCTCCTGCTCTTTTTAAGCTTTATCTGCCTTTGTTTTTTTAAACATCTCTTTACATTATCTCCCTAAATTTTTCTTTTTATCTGTTTCCCTCCGCTCTTTGTATGCATGGATCTAATGACACATTCATATGCAAACTGAGTAAAAATATTAAAATCAAATTGCTTGATGAATAATAAATAAAATTTGAATTTTATATATCTTGAATATGTGAGAATGAGGTTATTATTTTTATTTGTATTAATTTATTTTTATTTCATTTTCTAGTAAAAAATATTTAATCATTCCTCACAAAAAGAAGAGAAAAAAAGGCTAAAACAAGATTAAAAACTTCATGAAAAATGACACTGGTTAATGAGACTTCTTTATTCCAGAGGGTAAATCTTGAATCATGTGTATTTTTATGCCATTTTTTCTTGTCCTAACACATCTTGCATCTAACACTTTTAAAGGTTTATTTTTAAAAACAGGTTCAGATATTTTTCTGGGCCAAAAGGTAGGCAGTATCAACACTCCAGTATAGGTATTAAAGTACAGTATTAGACTGAAGCTTATGCAATAGTTCTAGCTGAACGCCCACCACTACTGCTTGATAAAGAGAGAGAGAAACATGACATGCACCGGTGACATCCCTCTGTTTAATCCAACCCAACCAACTGAACAAGCGCGTGAGAGAGAGAGAGAGAGAGAGAGAGAGAGAGAATGAGCAACAAAATACCAGGATGTACACTGCCCTCTAACAGAATTATGCACTAATCTGTCCTCTCCTGCATTTATCGCCCTCTAAAACATAGATATTCATATCTATGTATAAAATTATTGAACATATAATATGAAAAAAGAGGGGATTGACCCCCAATCTGACCCCAGGTGTGGTTATGGTTTGAACATGAGAGGTGGTAATTTCTTAGAGCCCATAATTTGAAGAATTTGGAATAAATTTATTTATTTATTTGCATTAACTGCAATTTTAAGTTGAATGAATCTGTGTTGATTTGCTGTTTCTTGTTCACGAGATGGGGGCAGTTTTAGAGCTGCACGTAGGCTGATCAGGGTTTAGTCTTTTGTAATATGATGATATCAGAGGTTATTCAGAAATAGTCCATTTAATTTGAGGTGATTTACAGAGGCCTGGCTTCCCAGACACAGATTAAGACTATCCCTAAACTGCAAATAATTTCCAATGGAGAATCACCTATGAGAGAGTTATTTGACACAGTACTGTTATTCCCATTCCAAGCAACCGACCCCAGTTGTCTGTGTATGGGTTTTGCATTTTGCCTCTAAAGAACCAGATTCAATTCTGAAAATCATCTGCATAATCTGTATGATCTTGCATAAAAGAAAGAAAGAAAAAAGTTGCCTACATATCAACCAACAAATCTAGATTATAATTATTTTTAAACCAAGCATCATGAATTAGGACAAAATAACTAAATTGGCCTCTTCTTACATTGGCTGTAACTATGAAAGCTCAGGTTTATTACGTGTTGGCATTGTTTAATTTTTGGTGTAACTGTGTAGATCAGCATCTCCAAAATTAAAGGGTAAATCTTCGACCATAAACACCTCTGTATGAAATTACCTTACCTGGGGCATGAGAGGTGTAGTTATGCAGGAACTGATCCATCACTCAACTAATAATGTGATGGTTTGTAATTCACACTTATAGACCTAAGGAGGTCAATATGTGAGTCACCCTCTGGTCTATGTGAGTCCTACCGCCCCAGTATAGTGACGGGGACACTGTACTGAAATGAGCACCGTCATTCGGATGAGACGATAAACCGAGGTCCTGACTCTCTGTGGTCATTAAAAATCCCAGGATGTCTTTCGCAAGAGTAAGGGTATAACCCCGGCATTCTGGCCAAATATGTCCATCATGGCTTCCTAACCATCCCCTTTCTCTGATTGGCTGCATCATCACTCGGTCTCCTCTCCACCAATAAAGCTAGTTTGTGGTGTGTGTTGCAATATGGCTGCCGTCGCATCATCCAGGAGGATGCTGCACTCTAGTGGCGGTTGAGGAGATTCCCCCTTCCATGTAAAGCGACTTTGAGAGACTTTGATAAAGCGCTATATAAATGTAATGAATTATTAATATAATACAGTAATACCACGGTTTACGAATTTCATTCGTTCCAAGAGCGAGCTCGTAAACAAAAATGCTCGTACACCAAAACTATTTTCCCCATAAGAATGCACTAAAAATCAATTAATTCGTTCCACACGACCATAAATGCCCATTTTAAATATTTTTTTGGTTTTACCCTATTGATTACAGTAAAAACTATAACCCTTAAGATCTCATATAAATACTAATTAATAATTGACTATTATTAAACTATAAAAATTAAACTATAAAAATACTTTACAATTTACTGTAATGCACTTCAGCTTTCAGCAATGGAGGAGACTAGAGGAGGGGGGAGCGGGGAAACCAAGGATTCAAGTGCAAATGAGTGAATTTATTATAATAGTGCAGAAAACAACGAAGTGATAATCCAGAGGTGTATCACACACGGGAGCCGCGGTCGCGAACGAACGCGTGGGAGCCGCGAACGAAGGACTCGACAAGACAAGAGTGAAGAGAAGTGAACTAAATAGGCAGATGATATGAGAACGAGGTGTGTGTCTCTCTCTCTCTCTCTCACACGCACACACAGGCATAACTAGGAGACAATAAATTCATGAACCTTGACAGTTACTGCTTAGAGGTACTGTACATATATATTTCACTATGTGAACAATAGAGATAATTAATTAATTGATGGTAGCAACAGGAAGTAAAACCGCTGTACACCGTACACTTTTCTCGTACACCGATACAATGCTCGTACACCGATATGAACCTCCATGCTCGTACACCGATTTGCTTGTATACCAAGTCGCTCATAAAGCGTTTCTCCGTTTCTTTCTCAATAATTGCTCAGCTGGTAAGTTGAAGTACTGTCTTTGTTCAGGGTACTTAGTTTCACATCCATGTTTTTTTACCCAATCATTTAAGCTCTAAAAATGTCACGTGATTAATTATAAGCTGTGTCCGATGAGATTTAACACTTGCAGTCGGAGAGCTGAAAACGGAGAAATTAAGTCGGACACTTTCTGCTTTGTGTTAAGCTCGTGCAGTGTTTTTGTTCTGTATCACAGATGTAGTGCATTGGATAATTTTTTTTATCAAATACACAGATTTTTTTCATGCATCAACAGAAACACCTTTCATTTAATACGCTTAATCTATTGCTATACTGTATTGCTTAATACAGTGCCAGAATAGAGTTTAAGTCTTTGAGCAGATATGGGAATAGTGACGTCTCAAGTTAAAATTTCTAAACCATGTTATAAACCGACCTGTCTGTGCAGAGCCACACACGTCTAATCTCAAGCCGCAGGAAAATTATACTACTACAACACTGATCGGCTGATGGCACCATAAAAATGATTCCCAATGCCACAAACCCAAGCTGCTAACCAGTGACTATCCTGAGGTGTGATGTGAAAGTCTGCAACAGTCAAAAATAAAGAGTAAGATAAGAATAACGACGCTAATATCGACACTTGAATGGCTGAAAGATACTGTTCTGGATCCAAATGGTCTAGTTATAAAATCTATCAGAAGCGGCAAACTGGTCAGCATGGCAAACTGGTCATGAATTAATGTCTATTAAGACCGAAGAAAACCCTGAAGAGAAACAATGAGCAAACTTACATTGATTCCTAAAACCTGTTTATTTAGGTGACAACACTATGTCAAAACACCAGTCAAACATTCTTTTTTTATACGTTCGATAACCTCCTGCCCCAGATCCGTCTATGTTCAGGGATTTCATGAATAAAGCACTGGATGTAGGCACTTACATTCCTGAAACCTAATAAAATAGATGGTTGCCAAGAACTGTAAATACTCAGGTACAATGTGATGTGTAATACTTCATTGTGCAGTTAAATTATGGAATATAAGAAATATAATATATACACTATGTGTCAAAAGTTTTGAGTATGATTTCTTGATGTTTTTGAAAGTATTCTCTTTTCTTGAATCTTCAGCAGCCAGTCTTCAGTCTCATATGACTCTTCAAAAATCATGCTGATTCGGTGCTAAAGAATCTTCTCTTATTATTAATGTTGAATGATGTTGTGGTGCTTTATACGTTTGTGGAATCTATGATACACTATCATTCAAATAGTGAAAAAAAAAAAAAAATTAATTAAGCAAGGGTGCATTAAATTGATCAAAAGGGACAGTGAAGACATTTCAAAACCAAGCTAGAAAAAAGTAGTTATTTCTATTAGTACATCCGATTTTTTATCTTTTACTTTTGTCCATTAATATAAAATGATTAAAGGGAATGGGCCATTGAGAATTATAAACATGCTTGTTCTGAAATCTAATTGACATAAAGAGTGAATCATTAATTCAGTCAGATTTACTGTACAAATGTCTTTTTTCCCCCAAACGGATGCATACCTCTTTCTATTACTTTCTATTAATTCATAAAAGCATAATGAAAAAGACTGTACTGGTAAACAATTTAACAGTCTATTGTCATGTGTTTTCTGACTAATTTAATGCTCTCTGTCTTAATAAATAAAAAATAAAAAAACACTTATATCAGGCACCACACTGTTAAGAGTATACAGTGGGAATGCTGTAAGTTATTAATATTTAAATATTACCATAAATTAATATACACTGCTTATGCTAATTTTGCAAGCTGTATGAAACATGCCTAAGGGATCGTTTTCTATGCAGTCTATAAATTAAAGTTTAACACATTTTTATTCTATAAAATAATGCACAGTACATGTTTTATTGGCATTTAACAAATTACAATCTAATTAATTTGCATTTAAATGCAGCTACATATGGAGTAAATTGTACAGCTAACATCCTGTAATACGCTGCGGAGCCTGTCTGCATTTGTTGTGTGCACGCATGACATATTGCGCCCACATTTTGCTTCAATCCTTTAAAAAAAATATAGAGTGACAGATTGAGCTGGGCGATGCCTGAGATTGCCAATACGTGTTGTGCAGTTTCATATGATTTATTTTATTTTCTATTTCTTGTTTCTCTTTTTGTCCTGCCTTCTTTCAGCAATTCACCCACACACCATCAACCAAGTGAATGGCTATCTGAAATTGGTTTGGTTTCATCACTCTCAGTGGTAAAGATGGATCACATCCATAGAGAAGAATAGCAGGAGGGAAAGTATTGGGTGAGAGCTTGAATACTGTAAAGTCAAGCAGAGTCTGAAACAGATATGTACCGATTTGCATGTCAAACAGAGTTCACTTAATTGTTCAATCTTTTTGTAATTTCACTTCAAATAGTGGAAAAGCTGACAGACCCCTTTGATATCTGACTTTCTCGTGTCCTGTTCGTGTCTATTTGGTTCTTTCTCTCTCAATTATTCTGCCGCCTGACTCTATGAGTTTAAAACATCAAAAATTTGGGCAAAATCTCTCAGTAAGGAAAGAAGTTTTATATCTGTGGGAGAAATGGACACATTCATTAATACATCCCATTCCATTATACTCAGTCAAAAATTAGATAAAAATGTTAATTGCTGAATAGCTTATTTTGTAGCTTTTCTTCTTCTGTGGAGTGGTTTGGACTTTTTTTTTTTTTTTATGTTTGACCATATTTTCATCCATGTTGAGACATATGATGCCTTCAAGTGCACCGAGTTAGACATTCATTATTATAACATCACAAATTTAAGCTGGATACATAACAGGTAGCCTAAACAAAATATTTATATTATATTTTATTATATGCACTATTATTGCATACAATAATACATAAGTACATAAGTAGCCTAACCAAAATAAAATATTTATATTAAATGTACTATTATTGCATACAATAATACATGAGTACATAAGTAGCCTAAACAAAATAAAATATTTATATTATATTATATTATATTATATTATATTATATTATATTATATTATATTATATTATATTATATTATATTATATTATATTAACCGAAGTATGTAGACTGGCGTGTGATGCGGAGACAAACGGAGAACTCGGAGCATCAAACAAAAACACTTTAATAATAAAACAACACAGCACATAGGAGTGCAAAACAGGGAGGCATCCACACGTAGACCATCCAACATAAAGATAACGTTAACAACTGACAAACTGGGGAGTGAACAAGCCACAAGGAGAACTTAAATGCTGACTATGATTGACTGAAACACAAAACACCTGTGACTAATATGTGATGGAGGGGACTGGGTGACGGTGAGATGAGGAACAGGGAACATGTGACACGGCAAGGCAAACTAAGAGCCCATGGTAAGGTGACAATAACAACATAAACGTGACAATTATATTATATATTTATATTATATTGTATTGTATTATTTTATATTATATTATATTATATTATATTATATTATATTATATTATATTATATTATATTATATTATATTATATTATATTATATTATATTATATTATATGCACTATTATTGCATACACAATTTTTTTTGCAAACCCCATCACTTCTCCAAGTGATGCAGGACAGGTCTGATAGATGCTTATGAATATGCAACTAGGGACATCTCATGAGAGATGGCCCCACAACTTCAAACTGGGCTCCCGTTTGCACCCTTCTAAACAAATATTTGCATATTCATAAATATTTCATCACTGACCTAGAACTAGATGTTGCATTTTGGAGAGATTCTAAGAAGAACCATTATACCAAACAGATGCGTGAGCAGCAACATGAGAGGAATGAATAATTGAAGCTTCTGCACTCTTTACCAGATTTAACCCCCAGCACTCTGGAATAAAAAATAAAGTTATTTGGCCATCATGAATGACCACATGAGGACATCTGGATGTCTATCACCCTGGAAATCAAATCCGTCTGGCTGGAAACACTCTGCAGGCTGCATATAGATTAAGATTAGGAAGTCCCAGAGTGAAGCAGATATTAATCCCTGCTGGAATGGAAGTGTCTTGTTAATCATGCACTGATGACTGAGATAAAGTTACCTAATGTGGAAAAATTTAACATCCCAAGCTATGATTCTCATAGTGATAATATGTGGAAATTGCGGTGGAGTGTATACAATTATAAAATGTGATCTCTTCTGTTTTTATTTCAATTAGACTGCGATCTAGCCATTACGTGATTTGAGGTCATCAAGGTCAAACTGATGCAGCATTTTAAATCCCATATCACAGGACCGTGCAGCTGATATCAGCTTTGACCTCCCCTTGACTATTCCTGAAGCAAATCCGCAGTATTCCCTAGCTGCAGGTGTTCAGGCTAGATTTCGGAGCACTAACTCTCTGTGCATAAAAGCTATGCAGGTAGGGCTTTCCCTCCTGCTATTTTAAACAGGATCTACATTTGGTATTCACGCAGGGAAGGGCTACCTCTGCATGGAGTACTGACCTTTTTGCTTAACATGATTAGTGCTCTGTCAGTCTATGCCCATCAAATAAAGAGGTCATGGAATCAAAAACAGAGAAAGTTCTTAGCCCTCGTGGACTTTTTCTTTTTTTATCTCATAAGCACAAGTTTTCTCTTACCCAACCAGATTCACCCGTTGACTTTGAGGATGGAGATGGCAAGTCAGCAGATTTCGCCCCAAGCTTTATGGCAGACGAAAGCTGAGCTCTGATGCAAGAGGACAGCAGGACCTCTGATATCTGCTTTTCACTCAAACTCACCAGACTTTGCCCCTGATAAAAAAGAGGCTGGTTTTAAAACATTGTATGCTTAACATAGCGTATTAATATGCTCCACTTGTGACATAAAACTGACACTAAGCAAAAAAAGTCAGCTGTAGATAGTTTTGCATTCTTGTGTATTAATTGACACAATGAATTATGGGTTGGGGCTAGGGTCCCCAGACAGTGTGTAGTGATGATCAGTATTGAGAAAAGCTGAGATTTGATCAAATAATTGATTGACAATTATTTAATCTTCAATTATGCTCCATTACAAATTATTTTAGCTATACAAGTCTGTAACTCATCTGATATCCCCCCTGTCCCTGTCTAACACATTTGTATTGCTCGCACAGAACAGAATTTTACTCTATTGGATTTGTTCTACTTCACTGGGCTCCTTACATTCACTGCAGACCTTGGCTGAATTAAATCGTATAACTATCGGGCCACTTTTCAAGTCATCCATGTCATTTTGAAGTGGTCTCTTATATATGCACTGTATAGGGTATGTTTGTGTTTTTAAACTACATATAGAAGGCTAAATATAGAAATTTCCAAATGTTTAACAAGGTTACAAAAACTATAAACTTCATATAGAATAAAATAAAATATGCAGCTCTAACTTAATGCAGATGAATATAATGCATGGTTTTGTCTCACTTTTAAAATCAAAATACACTGTGAACACATGATTGTAGCTAGACATGCATAATTTCATATGCTTTTGTTTTCCAAAACATATCAGAGCACAGTTCATTCAGCTTTGCCATAGGCAAAGTCATTTTTCTTCTACAGTCAGTTTTTCCTCTTTCTGGTCACCTGTTGTCATGAAGGAGCAAGATTTTCAAGAAAATATTGATGAGTAATTTAAGTGTAGTAGAAAACTTGCTTATATCTAGCTATCGAAACAATAGTACATATTATTTAACGGCTTAGACATCTGAAGCTAACTATTGCTTGAGTAATGAGGTTTACTGTAATGTGTGTTAGGAACAGTTTTCAAGTACAAGTCAACTCACCTTTACTTATATAGCGCTTTTACAATACAGATTGTTTCAAAGCAGCTTTACAGTGGTCACATGAAAACATTATAAACAAAGTTTGGTTGGCTGAACGGCAGCCTTAAAAGAGTGGGCGAATCAATACAATTGATGAAAATTAAGTGTTAAGTATTGATTGATTGTTTGATTATTATATTGATAACAATTCAAGTCCAATATTAAGAGTACACAACAGTACACTACCATTCAAAAAATTGTTTGTTTGTTTGTTTGAATAGTAATAATAAAAAAGATTCTTAAAATGCTTTTTTTTAAATAGGTCATATGAGCAATTTGACTTATTTTGAAGCATGATGTAATATGTCATATGTGTAATATATAATATGTAACTCAATACAGTTTATGTGGACAGTCTTTTGATTTGTTAATTTGTGTTATAATTTATGTCTGAAATGACTTTGTTGTTTCATCCCCTACTGGATGAAACAACGTTCTAACCCTAACCCTAACAACTTTATGTGTGACACAAACAGGATATTAACTTTACTAGTCTAAATACTTAGACTAATCTTTAACACACACATACGTGCTGTCACATTCTTGAGTCTCCAACCCATTTCCCAGTATCCCTCTGGGTCTCCACCTGCTCTCAGTCAGCCATCACCACACCTGCTGCTGATCATCACCTCATTTAGACGCACACAAACACTCACCGTGCCTACCGTCAGTGTCTGGTCTCGTTTTACAAACAACATCACTACTACTTGTCCTGTTTTCAATCTTCTGTCTTCATTTTCCCCAGTTGCACTGTCTATGCATGAGAAAAGGACTTTGGTTACTCAAATGATGTTGTTTGCAATTCTCAGAGTTCAATTACTCCCCAGCTGCTATTGCTTGTGCACTGCTTTACCTACCAAGAAAACACGGTTTTGGAAATTACCTTTCTGTATCATCTTCTGTTCATGAGACATCCATACAGCTTAGCAACCCAAAGAAACAGCTGAAGCACAATACAGGAAATAATTTATTTTATTTTATTTTATTCACCAGATCAATAGTCTTGAGCAAACCATCAGTTTTTAGTTTTAACACACCCTTTAAAAGGGATAGGAATACTTCACATATCAAATAAATAAGTCCTGATAAGTCCTGTCCTGATGCAATTTGAGGCTCCAGTTGATATTAGCTGATGCTGTCTTGATGAGAGAGAACTAGTTGGAGTCAGAGGATCTTTGGTGAATGGAAAGACAAGACGTCTAGCTCAACATCTTCACGTCAGAATCTGAGATGATCTTGTGACCCCTGCTCTTTTGAAGTTTGAAGATGTCACACCCTCTGGAGGTGAGTGAGCCAATAAGGTTTTTCTTTTAGAGGGAAACTTTACGACTCTGTCCTCTAGCAGGATATTAGCATTAGAAATTGGATTGGATGTTTAAGAGAAGAACCTTCAAGATTCTTATATTAATTTTACAGAGTTTGCGTAATGTAAATTAAGAAAGAGAGAATTGGAGTTCATAGATACCAAGCATGCTTTTGAAAAAAAAAATATTGTTTTGTTGTCGTGTTCCCCCACATGACATTGCTCCAATACACACAGCCAGGACAATCACTGTGTGGATGGAGGACCACCAGATTAAGACCCTGTCATGGCCAACACATCTCCAGACCTGAACCCCACCGAAAGCCTCTGAAATGGAAGTAAGCGGGTCACCAGCCATTAAATAAATCCAAGCTGTATGAATTTTTGGCCATAAACTCACCCAACTGACTGACTGAAAGGGACTATGATGAGACGCTTGAAATCTGTGATTGGAAATCAGGGTTATTTCACCAAATATTGTTTTCTGATCTCTTCCTAAGTTAAGACATTAGGCTTATAATTCATGGTCCCCAGAACATCTGTTTGTAAGAATATCTGAATTTGTGGTCTGACCCTCTGCTTTTAAACTTTTTTTGTGGAAAAGTCCTAATGCTAATGTTAAAGGTTATAATTTTAACTGTAATTAATACAGTAAAACAAAACAAAAATATTTAAAATGGGCATTTATGGTCATGTGGAACGAATCGAGCGATTTTTATTACATTCTTATGGGGAAAAGATTTGTGAAAAGTTTTGGTGTACGAGAATTTAGAGTTACAAGCTAGCTCTTGGAACGAATTAAACTTGAAAAAGACACCCCAATAAGCTAAAGACACCCCAATAAGCTAGTTTGGAACCAAGTCGTACTTATTTGTATATTTTTTATGGAAGCAATTTGATTATCAAAACTATTTTTCAACATTATGAAATTATTTTAAAAGTTGTTTAGGATTAGGATAAAGCTGACAACTGTTATCCTAATCGGTGGATGATTATGTGGTGTTATGATTATTTTGTTTGCGACAAAATGAATGTAAATTTTTTTTCTACACCAATAGTATATTTTGACACCATGTGGACCAGTGCCACCCCTGCCCCTTATTTAAACTCACTCCAACTCCTTCTGCGAGGCCGGCTGCTTCCTTCAAAGGACTGCATCATTTGATAAATGGATCCAGTTCTTTAGAGGATTGCAGTAATACTCTGTCATTAAAATTAAGTGGACAAGTACACCCCCATGAGATGAAGCATTTACCAGTGAAGATTTTCTGGTATCAGCATGTTCTGGAGGGGTATAAAATGAGTGTGTATCTAAGCCGTGTTGGTTAACTAAATCCTTCACATTCAGGCACTGGCATCTGCGAATGTGCACACATACACTCACAGACACCTCCTTTTAGCCTATATGATCCCTTCTAATCATTTTGTGGCTTTTCAGCTGTCTTCTATTTTTGGTTTCCCTCATTTTGTGCGTCACAAAATCAACCTAATGTCATTTCCTATCCATTCAGAATCAATACGCATTAATACTGCCCACATCTCAACCAAAAGAGTCAGACTGCCAATTTTTTTTGTCCTTGTAGTTGAAAGTCAACATTTCTTCAATTTGAACACCCTTCATTGCTACTGTCCGGACAGTGAAGAGGCACCACATAAGTATTGTTCTTCATCTTAAATTCCTTTTCATGAACACATTCTGGTCTTATGACTAGTGTAGCAAGGACTAATTGGAGTGTCTTTTTAAAGCCATTTCATAATTTGCACTTCTGGAGGTATAAAGGATCTCTTTTGACCTGGATTCCCAGGAACGTCTTTTTACAATGAGGTGCCAGATAGACCTGATTGCTAAGAAAAGATAAAGGAATGTGATGAACAGGGTTTGTAGAATTACATAAGATAAAGGGCAGAGGGAAACGTGAGACCTCCAATTCACAGGAAGTTATAAATTGAACTAGATTTCAATACAATTGGAAAGTTAAAAAGTTTTCAATTAAGCATACTTTGTTGATTATCTTAGATAATAACTAAAACTCATCCTTGCATATGGACTTACAGCAGACCCTTTTCACATTTCTGGTGTTCTCAGAAACAGAAGTTGTCATAATTTGATAAATCTACAGTGGTGAAAGGGAACTACAGTACAACAAATATCACTTTGCATTCCCGTTTGCCCCAATAGCAAGAGACTAAAAGTCCATAACAGTGTTTTGAATTTTCAAGAGGAAAAAAATATGAGATTGATTTCATTGGTCAGTAGAGAGAGAGAGGCCAAATTTGCTGTCACTACCTTACCGGTTGTGTTAGGAACACTTATGTTGCAGCATTAATCAGTTTTCTGTTTTAATACTGTAAGGGATTCGAGAAGGATGCAAGGATCCAATCGCAAGGGGGAAGTTAATTTATTGACAGGAAGAAAAAAAAGGAAACGGACAAGGACTAGACTAGGATTCACTAGAAATCAACTAGGATACTACTAGGACTCAACTAGACATCTGGACAGATGACAATAAAGCAGCACAGGACAGCAAAAACGAGGAGATTAACTACACACAGGAGGGAGGGTAATTAATCGGGAACCAGCTGGGACAAATCAAACTAATGACAATGAAACAAGACGGGCGGGGTAACAGACAAGACATGAACACGCAGCCAATGCGGATGCGCATTGCTGCATGTTCACATTAAACAAAGACAACACGCAGCTGTGAAAACACAACATGAAAGCACGCGGCCAATGTAAGCACGAGCTTGGAACCAGAGCTTGGAACCGCGCCCACTCACAAAACGTAGAGTGCGTGAGAACGAGCAACCACTGAATGTCATGAATGTCATGAATGTCATGAATGTCCGAATCCTGACACAAACCGAAACTAGACAAGACCAGTCTCAGGAATAGACACCATAACCAGCACATAAGACGTTACACAGGCAAGCGTTACACAAACATCAAACACGATACATTATGGTAGTGCCAGAGCTCTGCCACAAAACCAAGAAATTACTAGACCGAATGTGGCAGAACCCTGACAAATACCAAGTTAATAAAATACAAAGTATGGTTTTATAAATGCACATCTTTTTTAATAATGAAAATTAAAACAACAAAACAAAACCTTTGATTTACGTTGTTAATAACTGTGGATCATGTCATCACAGTCTTTGAAAGTCAAAACCATGCTTTTCCACTTTTGTTATTTGGTTCATACCAAAAAGATTTGCAACATACAGTAAATCATCCCAGTTGTTGCAAACAGTCCTTGAGTCAAAAATGATTTTCTGTGTAAAAAGACTGAGCTGCATTGAACCTTGAAAATTCCTTTAAGAGGAAACTTTAGATATAGGTATTTATATGGTAATTAAAGAAATAAACATTTGAGAGTGTGTGTGTGTAGTATAATGTTGTCCCTACAGTTGCAAATATTTCAGTGTCAGGATTTATAAACCTGGATGACTAAGCTTAAAAGAAAACAGGCTGTAACATGATCCAAAGCTCAGCAGTAAGACTATTTCAGTTCCAAAGTAAATCTGAGAGTTGCTTGGGGTGCTGATTATAATTCTAGTAATGGGATAATTCCAGTATTTACTTTGCTGAGTCTCAACACAAGTGAATCAGACATGGCACACATGGTGTAACACTAAAGTGTCATTTATAATAAAGACATATCATAGACTGCTATTATTTGTATTTAAACCTAATTTAATGGCTATAGACACCCCCCTAGAAATGTTCAGCATTTTAAAATTGTATTGTTGTTGGTGGTGTATTTAGCAGACTTCTGGGGACACATATATCTATCTAAAAAGCGGAGGGCGGTATATTGGGTTGTGTCGTGTAATAATAAAGCAAATAATTTTTTCCATTGACCAACCTTCACTCAAAACGTAAAGAATGCATGAAATTCCTTTTTATTTAAATGAACTTTCCCTTTTGAAAACGTTCATGAAACAGAACTTTTATATTATTTAGTTTGAAACACACAATTGCTATTTCTATTAAAATTGCCATCATAACCAGCTTAATAATATCCCAGCCCTCATTACTGAGATTAGGAAAGTAGAACATTCACATGCATGCGTACACACACACTCTCTCTCTCTCTCTCTCTCTCTCTCTCTCTCTCTCTCTCTCTCTCTCTCTCTCTCTCTCTCACTCTCTCTCTCTCTCTCTCACACACACACACACACACACCAGATAATATTGGAGCTGCCCCACCTCAGTACATGCATATACATACACTCATATTAAGATGATAAACAACTGCAACCCACAAACATTCACACTAGTCTAATAATCATCCAGATATCATGAATTCACATCATGCTATTTAGCAAACTGCGCTGTTCTGATAACAGTCGGTCCCTGGGCTGGGCAGCTGTAACTGGCCTCAGATAAGAAGTAATTATAACTGTTATTAAACAAATGAAGATAGTCTGCATGTGGTGGCCATGATTGTGTTGAGTTTGGAGATAAAACGGAGCAGGTTATTTGAGTTACCTTAAAATGAGTTGAGCATGTGTGTGTAAATCATTTTAGTCCATATGTGTGTTATGTGAAATTCAGCTAAGAGTTATTTGAGAAGCATGTTCAGTGGAAGATGATCTTTTGCAGTCTGAGGTGTATAAATTTTTGATGTAATATTACCCAAAAATGCTGTATGGTGGCCTCAGGCTATTGAAAAAACATTGTAATAATTGGTATATATATCAAGCTTAGTGTTAGTTCTGACAAGTCATGTTAGTCAAGCTCACATCAGCTGACTCTCAGTGCCACACTTTGGCGATGCGTGTGTGATGCGCAGCAAGGAGCATGAGGAGCAACACGTTCCAAACTGAAACTCTTTTTTTTATTCAAACTCGAGAAACAAAACACTTTAAATATAACTTCGACGGCACATGATAGCGCAAAACCTGGAAACTAGAAACACTTGGAGATAACTAGGAAAAAATACGGAGATTGCATCCACACACACAAGAATTACAGTGGCAGGAAATAAGATCAAGACATAACATCAACATCACATAACACGATCAACGTCAATAACTGACCAAGAAACACAAGAGAGCTTATAAAGACAAGGACATGAGACACACCTGAGGACACTGACAAAATAAGTGATACAAGACAGGTGTGGAAGGATCTAGAAGGGCCCGGAAGTGAACAGGAAGTGTTGACACAATAGACAGGAAGTGACAACAGGAAGTGAACCTGTGACCTTACTGACAGGGAAATAAACAAAGAAGACACAGATGGACAGGACTAAGTGTGACACTCAGCTGATGCATGTCTACCTATAGAAATACAACTCCTATCAAATCATACTATATATAAGATCGATTCAGTACAATCAGCAGCTTTAGCGCGTTGCTCAGGAGCTAATTAAACGACAAGTTAGGCGGGCAGGGAATCGCATCATCTCACTTGGAATTGTGCAATTGGGAAATTAGCAAGACTTTACCTCAGACTCAAGTTTGTGAACTTGAACATGCAAATTCACCACATTGATCATAAGCTCCTTGATTTGAAAGTGAACTGAGTTAGCATTACATTTCGCATCGCTGAGTTATTGACATAGACTAGCTGAAGTTACATTAATCGGACTACCTCAAAAACAACGTTTAGATTAGATCTGGACTCCCTGCATGATGAAAAGGTATCAAGAAGGAGATCAAGCATCCACATAACACCTTTCATTCTATTCATCTCTGAATGTCTTCCTGAAGCTAAGCTAAGTTGATTTTTATGGTTACTGCTTAAAAGCAATCAGGTTATTTTTAAAATGCCTGTTGCTCAAGGCTTATCTATTTTCAGTAACATGCTGTTTGTTCTACTTGATGTGAACAGATTGGCAATGTGCATTACCTGTTTTCATTTCCAACATGCTGTGAATGTATAAAGTCAAGTCACCTTTATTTATGCAGCACTTTACACAATACAGATTCAAAACAGGATAAACAGGAAAATAATTATTCAATGATGCAAACAGAATTCAATTCTGCTATAAAGCAGCTCTAGGGGGCCATTAGTAAACAGTCATTCTTCAGTTGAAATTAGTCAAGTGTTTAATATTCTTGTTCTTAAGACTATCTAGGTGTTATGTAATATTTATTGGTAACATGCTTGTTGTTTAAGGTTTATCTGACGCCATTTCCAACATGCTGTGCAAAGCTTATCCGGTTGAAAGACCAGAGTCTATGAGCTGGATCCCCTCAGAGGCCAAGCATGCAGTTTCCACAGTCCTAGGCAAGGATGGATTATCAAGCCCCCTGCCTGGGACAGCAGGTCCCTCCTGATGGAGATCTGTCAAGGAGAAAGACTAGATCCATGAACCACACTCTGCCTCGCCAACGCAGGGTGGTCAAGGTAAGACGGGGGGGGGGGGGGGGGGGGGGGGGGGGGGGGGGGGGGGGAGCTGGATGATTATTACAGATTATTACAGATGCAGCCTTTATTAAGGCTTATTAAGGCTGCATCTGTATTACAGATGCAGCCTTAGCCACGTCTGAAACTGAGGAGCTTGGCACGTAAGGAACAACCAGAGTAGACAGTGAGATATCTCTCGAGATGCAAACAGATCCACTTGTGCCTGGCCAAATTTCTACAATAACTGCTCCACCACTTCTGGGTGAAGCCTCCATTTCCCAGGCCTCGGCCCCTGCCTCGACAGGATGTCTGCTCCTACAGCCCTCTGATGATTTATGTAGGCGACCCCTGATTTCTTGTCTGACCGGACAAGCACATGATAGCCCCTGATATCTGGGAGTCAGGCTCTGAGAGCCAGAAGAACAGCCATCCTCTCTAGGTGATTTGTGTGCTAAGAGAGCTGGTGTTAACATTTTGCCCTTGGGATAGAAACCAGGATTTCTTCCAAATAACCAGGGCACATAAGCATCACCGCATGACCTTGATCACGCACAAAGGGTTGCCACTGGTAGCCCTACCATGAGGCCGAACATTCTCTCAGACTGTTTTACAGTGAATGACTGGCCTAGCATTATTCTTTTCACAATTGACAGGATTGCTTCGATGCACATGGGTGAAAGATGTGTGTACATCATAACTGAGACCCATACTACGCCTAGGAAGGTGGTCCTATGTAATGGAGAAAGCACACTTGTGACGAACAAGGCGGGATCGAGGGACATAAATGCATCACGAGAGCCGGTGCCATGATTAGTAATGAGCTGCATTTTTTTGTGGTATTTTCTTTCTGTATTTCTTTCTTGTGAGGGTTTTTGTCTCTGGCCCTTGTACTATCATTCTGACAGGTGTCGCTTATAGGCTGTCTGACCTGTCAATCATGCAAGAAGACGTGATTGGCTGTGCTGCCATGAGGGTGTGCTCTTCTCATCTCATCCGATGATCAACACCTGTAAATATCGCTTATTAAGGGACGTACTGCTGCACAGCAGGAGAGACTGCTTTTTCTTTTTGTTCTGATTCTGACTTGTGTTTGTTCTCTTATTGTTTGAATTTCGCGCACAAGCACTGTATACCAAGCCTGAACAGTTATGGATAACTGACGTTATGAGAGCAACATTCGAAATTCGAAATGTGAACTTACACAAAAAAGGTCATTAATCTATGGGTGTGGGTCATGCCAACGATTTTTTACACAAATCCCCAAAACCCGAGGGGCTATATGAGGGTGCGGCTTATCTGCGTCTGCTGGTTATATGCGGGAAAATATGGTAGCTGTATCCCATTTCTCCTGCCCTCATCAAGGTCTCCTAACAAATATGCCTGGTAGAATAAGCTTTTCCCACCAAAACCACTGACTAGCTCACAGTGAACACAGCCACCGCCTTTGAGCACTGACCGTGTGTGCTAAACTCCCAAACAAACAACACACAACACACATTCAGCTGTTATTGCTTAAGTTTGTGCAAACTAGAAGTTGCCACCAACATTACTTCAGTGTTTTGATGTATTTGCAGGTGAATAGGGTGTTAGAAGAGGAAATCTCCATCTCTCATTTCTTGCTCACAGCAGTTTGTCTGTTCCAGGGGAGCAGTTAAGGATGTTTGCCAATGGAGTCAACTGACGCAGCAAAGAAGTAATGTCAATCCAGAACTGAAGCGGTCTTCACATTTTGAGTAAAGATTATGAAAGGTTAGTGGTAAGAGTAGCAATTTGTGCTACAGACATAGTGTGCTTGTAATCCAAGACCCCTGATGGTAATTGGTTACACGTTTGTGGCTTAACAGCTTAGACAACACAAAGCCTAGATCAAGACCTAATGGCAATAAGCAACAGTAGTTTAACGTTTACATTGCCTTCATTTGGGTTAAGTTGGATTTGAAAATAGTGCAAGACTACAGCCAACAAGCATGTACATCCACACCTGCATGAGAAGAAATAACTTAACTGTCCTCACCAGCAGGTGGTAATGGGATTCATCACTCAAAATAATATTGGAAATTGGACTGCGAATATACAAACCCTAAGTAAGCTGCACTTGATTGATGTTGATCACTTAATCTTCACTTTACTTCATTCCAGATGGCATGTAATTTATGGATATATTGCACTGAAATGCTTAAAGAACCCTTCTGTGTGTGCCCTCTTGATTTCGATGTTTGCTTGCTTAATTACTTTCTTTTTTGTTCTTGTACATTGGTTTGCTATGCTGGTGCTAACATGCGCAATCGGATGAAACAGTTTTCTGGTAATATTGTCAACATGCTTGTTGTTTATGGTTTCTATGTGGCTTGGCAACATACTCGTTTAAGTCATCTGGGTAAGGGCAAAACATGCTTGTTGCTTACGCTTTTCTCCCCTTCACTGCTACTCTTCTCTTTGGGGCACTTTGTCCCCAGTCTCTGCTATATCTAAGGGACATACTGCTCCTTTCTGAAATTACCTATTCTTGTCTGTCTGTCTTTTCCAGTATGAGGAGAAAGTTGCACTTAAATGGGCTTGGTCATTAAAGAAAGTTTACTTCTTGGCCTACTTAGCAGAAAATACTTAATGTAAAAATATGTAATCTGTATGAACATCATCTTGATTGGCCATGGTTAAATGTAATAAATTGTTCTGAAACTACAACACAGCAGTAGCTGATAATGTAATGCAGAATGTACTCTCAAATGCTGCTCTGTCATTAGTGTATGTCTCTATGTGGACAGGTTGAATGTTTAAACTTCTAAGTTTGGAGTTGGATAAGCTGTTTGCCATTGAATAGATTATAGTTAACTCCCTGCTGTTCGATGTCATAACTGCATATAGATAATATTTCTTCATTGTTATTAATTACAAAGTAGCCATGCATATTTTTGAGTGCAATGTCATGTCTGTCAAATGTCATTCAGAGATATACATTCAAACCTGTCTTGTCACAGTCAATCCCAAGAAACTCAGTAGCCAAAGGAGAGAGCAGAATTTAAACTTTTAAATGACAACTGAATGCTAAATAGGAATATTTCCTGGTAAACAAATTAAAAACAGGCCTGCTCAACACAGATATCATATGGCTTCAGAAAATGTGCACAGATAGAATTAACTCTTTTTTTATGTTGTTTTTGGCACTTGGCAGTATATCACCGTCCACTTGCCTTGAATGGAAATGAATGGAATCTGCTTGGATATTCTGGAATAGAAACTAGAAGTTTAATCTTGGGTAAACTACAGGAATCATCAAAAAAGCTGAATACTGAACCAGATGAACCTTTTGCTTTTTAAATGTTACTAAAAGTTGACGATGTTCACTTATGAGAGTATGAGAGTTGATTTGGGAAACCTGTTTGCGAACATTGGAAACCATTGTCGTTTGCAATTCTGCTTGACATTGCTGATATGTCAGAACACAAATATGTTGGTCTGAGATGTTCAGTCATTAGATCTGTTCACTGAGCACTGTTGCACAAACACATTCACTGACAGGTGAGAAATCACTACATGTGTACATTGGGATTAGCTAATAATGTTTTACTGGGTTACTGATTAAATTTGTTTCTGTTTAATTCTTTTAAAAAAAAAAAAAATTCTCAAGTTCTAAGTACAAGGATGTACTGGGTTTGTGTTCAGATCAATCTCTCCTGAGAGACTGTCATCAATTTTGCTATATTTGTTGGAAGTTGTGCAAGGGCCATCTGGTGCTTTGGCTTTCAGAGAGCAGTGCATATCTTCAAATCGAATTTTTTTTAGGCAGACTGTCCGCACTATTAATTTCAAGGGCTCAAATAAGATTTGTGGATTGTTTTAGTTATGACATGGGCACGTGTGTGACGACGCTTTCAAAACTGATGCGGTGCATCATCTTGTTGTCCCTGTCGAATTGTGGAGCAGAACTCTTTCGTCGCACAGAAAAATGCTGAAATCTTTAGGACATTCCGATCTTTTAGAACACCATATGAATACTTCTGCCATTTCTGTCACCAGTTTTGACATTATCATTGTTTGTCTCGTTCAGAGTGACAGCTTGAAATATGATTTGAGCAGCCAGGGCATCCAGACTGAGATGAAGAATCCGGATTTGACTCGCATTTCAAACCACCTATATATGTGGTTTGAATCATACTCTCAAAAACCCATTTGGGTAAAATCTGGATATGCAAAATTTGTATTTTTGCTGGCAGTCTAAACACAACCTTAGTCATCAATATCTTAAACCGGTCAATGCATTATTTAGACCAAAGTCCAGTCATATTTTTATTAACATGTGCAAGCATATATTTTTAGCATCTGAATGAAGAAGTGTAGGCTTGCATGAAAGGTTAATTGGGTCACTGTGGGCAAAGCCAGCTTATCTGCTGAAATTGGACTGTTTGCATGGGTTTATGGCTGTGTAAAAGAAATTGGTCCTTTTTATATATATATTTTAATGATGTTTTATTAACAAAGTTCGGGAGGAGCACGTTCAAATGATTAACATAATCAACACGTCATCAGCAATTACACCTCATCCTATCAGCAGGAGAGGAAGCATGTATATATAGAAATGTTTGACTCACCTACAGCTCTTTGACATTTTTCGGCATCCCTCCACCACCCCAACTCCTCACACTTAATTGTTCCTATCAAAATCAGGATACGCGGGAGTGCTCCAGGTTCGGGCTGAATACCGAGCTCGGAGCCCTCTCCTCGGACAGCACGCCAAATATGCTTACCATTTATTGCTCCTGAATCATTTGTAAGTGTGAACTCGTGAAACTCCTTATAGGTTATAGGTTGCAAAATGTTGTAACTAATATTGAATAATGCAGAAGTCTATATATTTTGCAATTGATGTAACCTGCTCAATTTAAAATATAATTATCAGAACGACTGAAGGAATTTCAATGGACAAATATATTTTTTCCTCCTTAATATATGGCATCTAACAAACTAATAAACTAAACCACCATTTATCAATTTCATTTTTAGTTTCTCTCAATTTTCCTCTCCCTTACATAAACTTTAATCTATCCAGACTTGACCTATTCCACTTTTGTTGCTTTGCTAAATATTAATATCAGACCCATTATCGGTAACACATGCTTGCACGCACGCACGCACGCACGCACGCACGCACGCACGCACGCACGCACGCACGCACGCACGCACGCACGCACGCACACACACACACACACACACACACACACACACACACACACACACACACACACACACACACACACTCTGTTTCACTTTCTTTGAAGGGATTCTCTATAGGCATAATGAGTTGTATACTGTACAAACTGTATATTCTATCCCTTTACACTTACCCTACCGCTAAGCCTACCCATCACAGAAAACATTATGCATTTTTACATTTTCAAAAAATATTGTTTAGAACAAAGATCATGGGGATGTCACAGACTCTGCTGCGACCCTTGCACCAGACTCTTACTCTCTGCCCAGTTGATCCCAGTCATTTTCATTCCTATGTAAAGCACTTTGAATTCTCATTATGTATGAAATGTGCTAGAGCAACTGACTGACCGATGACTGGTCCCCACAGTGTAGAACAGGGGTGTCCAATATGTTGCTTGTGATCTACCGGTCGCTTGCAAAGGTTGTATGGGTAGATCGCATGGAATTAACAAAGTAGACATTAGCCCATCATGTGTCCTCACTATAGAAATTGTCACTTGATTGACTTCCAGGGCAGCCAATCTGACACATCGGTCACTGCGCATGCGCACAATGGCAACAAGTGCTGCAAAACTCTAGCAAGCCGGTGAACTAGCCTCCAATGTTATTTTTAAAACTTAAGAAAGACTACATAAAAATGAGTGGAGAAGCTCTCATATATGAAGTGTGTTTTCCTCATCTACTTGTCCAGGGGTCGGGAACCTATGGCTCTTTTGATGGCTGCATATGGCTCTTCTGACGCCCCCCCCCCCCCCCCCCCCCCCCCACAGGACAATGGCTTTACACAGCTTCATGTTAAAAAGAAATGTGGGTATATGGCTCTCTCAGACAAAAAGGTTCCCGACCCCTGTACTAGTCTGTCATCAGAAATTAAAATGTGTAGCGGAATTTTCGGACTGTTCAGAAAAACTAAGACACTGACTTCCCTCTGAAAAGCAAACTGAGAAGATGAAGGGTGAAGGAACTAATGTTCTCAGTTGTCCGGACAGCAGTCATTTTGTACAAACTTAAAAAATGTTGTATTGTTCAATGTGGGTTCATGTAGCACCAGCATACAGTGGGGCAAATAAGTATTTAGTCAAACATCATTTGTGCAAGTTCTCCCACTTAAAAAGATGAGAGAGTCCTGTAATTTTCATCATATGTACACTTCAACTACGAGACACAGAATCAGAAAAAAAAATCCAGAAAATCAGATTGTCTGATTTTTTAAGAATTTATTTGCAAATTATGGTGGAAAATAAGTATTTGGTCACCTACAAAAAAGCATGATTTCTGGCTCTCACAGACTTGTATCTTCGTCTTTAAGAGGCTCCTCTGTTCTCCACTTGTTAACTGTATTAATAGCACCGGTTTGAACTCATTATCAGTATAAAATACATCTGTCCACAATCTCAAACAGTCAGACTCCAAACTCCATTATGGCCAAGACCAAAGAACTGTCAAAGGACACCAGAATCAAAATTGTAGACCTGCACCAGGCTGGGAAGACTGAGTCTGCAATAGGTAAGCAGCTTGGTGTGAAGAAATCAACTGTGGGAGCAATTATTTGAAAATGGAAGACATTCAAGACCATATAATCTCCCTTGATCTCTAAACTTATAATCTCCCTTGATCTGGGGCGCCACGCACGATCTCACCCTGTGGAGTCAAAATGATCACAAGAATGGTGAGCAGAAATCCCAGAACCACACGGGGGAACCTAGTGAATGACCTGCAGAGAGCTGGAACCAACGTAACAAAGGCTACCATCAGTAACACACTATGCCAACAGGGACTCAAATCCTGCAGTGCCAGACGTGTCCCCCTGCTTAAGCCAGTACTGTCCGGGCCCGTCGGAAGAGAGCATTTGGATGATCCACAAGAGGATTGGGAGAATGTCATATGGTCAGATGAAACCAAAATAGAACTTTTTGATAAAAACTCAACTTATCGTGTTTGGAGGAGCAAGAATGTTGAGTTGCATCCAAAGAACACCATATCTACTGTAAAGCATGGGGGTGGAAACATCATGCTTTGGGGCTGTTTTTCTGCAAAGGGACCAGTACGACTAATCCGTGTAAAGGAAAGAATGAATGGGGCCAGGTATTGTAAGATTTTGAGTAAAAACCTCCTTCCATCAGCAAGGGCATTGAAGATGAAACGTGGCTGGGTCTTTCAGCATGACAACCATCCTAAACACACCGCCCGGGGGAATGAAGGAGTGGCTCCGTAAGAAGCATTTCAAGGTCCTAGCCAATCTCCAGATCTCAACCCCATAGAAAATCTTTGGAGGGAGTTGAAAATCCGTGCTGCCCAGTGACAGCATCAAAACATCACTGCTCTAGAGGAGATCTGCAAGGAAGAATGGGCCAAACTACCAGCAACCATGTGTAAAAACCTTGTGGAGACTTACAGAAAACGTTTGACCTCTGTCATTGCTAACAAAGGTTATATAACAAAGTATTGAGATGAACTTTTGTTATTGACCAAATACTTATTTTCCACCATAATTTGCAAATAAATTCTTTAAAAATCAGACAATTTGATTTTCTGGATTTTCTTTTCTGATTCGGTCTCTCAGAGTTGAAGTGTACCTATGATGAAAATTACAGGCCTGTCTCATCTTTTTAAGTGGGAGAACTTGCACAATTGGTGGTTGACTAAATACTTATTTGCCCCACTGTATATTATGCATATAAATAATTGTCAATATATTTATACATGAATATGTGTTTTGTATTTTTATACTAGCTAAATCTTTTTTACTTGGTCATTTTAGCACTAGCGAGTAGCTCACATGCCTCACACTCACCTAAAGGATTATTAGGAACCTGTTTAATTTCTCATTAATGCGATTATCTAATCAACCAATCACATGGCAGTTGCTTCAATGCATTTAGGGGTGTGGTCCTAGTCCTAGTCAAGACAATCTCCTATCTCCAAACTGAATGTCAGAATGGGAAAAAAAAGGTAATTTAAGCAATTTTGAGCGTGGCATAGCTGTTGGTGCCAGACAGGCCGGTCTGAGTATTTCACAATCTGCTCAGTTACTGGGATTTTCACGCACAACCGTTTCTAGGGTTTACAAAGAATGGTGTGAAAAGGGAAAAACATCCAGTATGAGGCAGTCCTGTGGGCGAAAATGCCTTGTTGAGGCTAGAGATCAGAGGAGAATGGGCCAACTGATTCAAGTTGATAGAAGAGCAACTTTGACTGAAATAACCACTTGTTACAACCGAAGTATGCATCAAAACATTTGTGAAGCCACAACACACACAACCTTGAGGAAGATGGGATACAACAGCAGAAGACTCCACCGGCTACCACTCATCTCCACTACAAATAGGTAGGCTACAATTTGCACGAGCTCACTAAAATTGGACAGTTGAGGACTGGAAAAATGTTGCCTGGTCTGATAAGTCTTGATTTCTGCTGAGACATTCAGATGGTAGAGTCAGAATTTTGCATGAACAGAATGAGAACATGGATCCATCATGCCTTGTTACCATTGTGGAGGCTGATGGAGGTGGTGTAATTTCTTGTCAGCTGCCATGTCATCCTGTAGCCCTAAGATTGGTTGCCCACTGAAGCTAAGCAGGGTTGAGCCTGGTTAGTACCTGGAAGTGGTGTTAGGAGGCCAGCAAGGGGTGCTCACCCTGTGGTCTGTGTAGGTCCTAATGCCCCAGTATAGTGACGGGGACACTGTACTGCAACAAGCACCGAGGTCTTGACTCTCTGTGGTCATAAAAAATCCCAGGATGTCCTTCGCAAGAGTAAGGGTTCAACCCCAGCATCCTGGCCAAATTTGCCCATTGACCTTGGCCCATCATGGCCTCCTAATAGAGTAAAGGGATTTTTGATTTTCTTGATTTATACTATTTATACTAGTTTTGTACTTGATTTATAGAAGTGGCAAATTGATAACATTCCCTATTTTCTAGTGGTCATATCCAATAATTATTTTTTTATTACAGTGTTGTATATGGCTCAGTCGGTACTCCTACTCCCATATATGAAATACAGGGAATACAATGGCATAGTGGATTGCAGTAAGGTTAGTAGCATACCACCCTACCTTAATAGTCAAATAATATTTTTTTAATCATACCCTTATTGGGGGCTGAGCCCCCCTAAAATCAAAATCCTAGAATCGCCCCTGTTGGTATGTGTGAGCATGGTGTTCTGTTTTAGAGTTAAATAAAATGTCTACAAACTTAATGTACCGGTAATTTCCTGCTTATTCATTTTCGTCTACAGCAAAATCTCAAAATCTCTTTTACTAGCATTTAAAAAAAAAAAAAAAAAAAAAAAAAAAAGAGTATAGATCCTGATCCCTGGTCTTACCTGTTGTTTTTGTCACATATTCAGGTTTTGTTCTGCCATCATATTGCTGAGAAGAGTTAGTGAGACAGTGAGACTCAATCTTTTTTTCCCCACTCATCGGTGAGTTCTCAAGAGACTAGAAGTAAAGAGAGTTGTAAATTAGTAATGTTCCACTATTAGGGTAAAAGCCATTTGGAACTGCTATATTTCTTCGATGTCATTGCCAAGATCAGCATTTGACTGTGAAATAATGGTTGTACATGATATCTCGCTGTGAGCTTTTACACAAAAATAATCATCTAATTAGACACACGTCTCTGAGAAGTAGAGCAGAGGGACTACGAGAGCGAGGAAGAGAGAAAATGTAATGGGTAACGGGTGGGCAGGATGGAGAACTATGCTTTGTCAATCTCTAAAAGGTCTGATTTGAAGGTGCAAGACAGAGAGAATTCAAGCTGTGAAAGTCATTATGTCAGTTAATAGATTTTGTGTTAACACGCGTTGTTGGTGCCCTTCTTTTGCTGGCAGTCCATTTACTGCAGAAACCCGACAGGTGTAACCCTGTCACAACTCATTGGCTTCCCCCTATAAATCTTGACAAGTTATCCACACGACTCTTCCCTGCTCTCTACATGCTAACAGACATCCTGATCCAGTTACAACTTGTCAAATTAACATCGGTCAAATTCTATTTCAGCTTGTGTTGCATAAAACGTCAATGAATTGGAGGAATCTTATGGGAAAGAAGCTCACAAAATTTCCTGTATTAGTAACAAAAACAGATCTAGACTACATGAAAAACAATACATTTTAGTGTAATATCTGTATTAGGCTACAAAACAGATTTTGAAAAGGTCATTGACAGAAAAAGTATGCAAATCTATATGGTAATGATCTCTAAAGGAGGCTAAGAGGAGACAGGTTAACAAATCACTGCAGGTGTGGGCATGACCTCCACTGCCATGTTAAAGCAATCAGTTAAAGGGTGCAAGGAATTTTTCTTTGTTTCTTGTAGGACTTTATACCGAATTGACAGAAATATTCGTTTTATGTGACTACATTATTTCAATTATTATAATCATTTTTTTTTTCAGAAACATTACATCTTTAGTTAAATTAAATATTTGGCACACTTACGATTTGAGTTTTAGTTTGGTTGTGTGTAGTTTTGAATACTGGGATCAGGAAATGTCTCTGAAGTTTAACACATGTATAGTTTTGTACATGTATCTGATATGTTACAGAAGTACTGAAATGGATCTGATTTTGAGCTCTTGCCAACAACAAATATATTTACTATCCCATGTTAAATCCATCCATGAAGTAAGCATTAGCAGGGGTCCATTTCTATGGCAATTAGATGACATTAGTTGACAGATCAATCAAAGCTCCTGCGATGTTGTCAATGTACAGCATGGATCTCTTTATATTGTTTCAAATAATCAACACAAAGTATCTTTTGGTATAGCAATCACTGACATGATCACTGACCTCTTTTAAAGTCCTTAACGCCACAGTGTAATGTTTAACAAGGCCTTGGTGTTATTTAAAATGAGTGGGATTAAAAATGCATGGAGGTTAAATAAGTTGAAAGGCATACCTTACCTCATAAACCACCCATTTTGACTTATGGGCATTTACTTGAACTTTCATGGTTCTCTTGATACATTTTAAGCAATTCCAGCCTGGTGAAACTTAGTTTCACATTTATAATGCTATTCTCTTTTTTTTCTTGTTTGCAAAAACAATAAATGCTTATACCAGGTAAAATATAAATCTGACCAATTGCTCTATATGTTACCCTTTCTGAAGATTAGGTGTGTGTGTGTGTGTGTGCATGGCATATGGGCCAGCTGAACCTTGCTGTATGTGCCATATGCTTCTCTTTTTTGCAGTTACTTTTTCCAAGCCCATCTGCACCACCACACTCCACTGGGAAGGACAGTATGAAGGTTGTTAGGTGTGTGAGTTTCTTAAAATGTCATAAGCAGAAGTTAAGTGTGTGATCATTTGTATATTAATGAATTACTGTAATACCTTCATTAGAATTGCTGCATTTCTTTGTATGAGATAATTTCACATGTTGATATGAAAAGGCATTTATACATTGCCACTCAATAATGTTCATGTAAAAAACATGCTGTGGTTGGTGACAAGAAGGATAACTGTTCACATGTACTGAATGAGGACATGTTTTGAAAGGCTATATTCAAAGAATTTCAGGACCTCAAAACAGGAGTTTTCAAACTGCAAATATGTGCTTAGAAGTCCATGAAAAATTTCAGAGAAAACATTTTTACAAATTTATTAAATATGTTTAACAATTAAAATATGAAACATTTGTTTTGTTGAAAAAATATTTATTAATTGTCACGTGTGATGAAAGAGGCGAGGACTCAAAGTGCATAAGGTGGGTAAATTGATTAAACAAGAAAATTAAACAAAATATTTAAAAAAAAAACACCCCGAGGGGGAAAAACAAGACTTGACTTGATTACAAGAACTCGACTAAAGACAGGAACAGGACATCAAAGACACCACCACGATGAGATGAAAAACCAGCAAAGGACAGAAAAAAAGAGGGGAAAAAATAGGGAACACATGAGGCGGGTAATAAGAGAGAACAGCTAGGGCAAATCAAACTATAACAAGGAAACAAGATGGGCGTGGTTACACAATGACAGGACCAAACATGACATGAACACGCAGCCAATGTGAACATGAACACATGAAACAAGACAAGACAGCGGCAATCTGGTGAAAACACAAACTGCTCGTGACACGAAACACAACATGGAAGCACATGGCCGATGAAAACACAAACCGCCTGCTAAACACTACATGCAGATAAGAAAGAGCGCAGCCCAAGCAAAGCCCAAAACCGCGCCCACTCACATGACATAGAGTGTATGAGAACTAGCAAACACTCGTCTTGTGCACTTACAACAAGGACAAACCCAGGCTATGGATGTCCGAATCCGACACAAAACTAAAGCTGAACAAGACTAAAGTCTTGGGATCGGACATCATAACCCGCACACAAGATGCTACACAGACAAGATAGTGTGCAACTCGAGACACTAGAAGCTGTGCACTCCCAAATAGACACAACAATTGGGCACTGTCAGAGCTCTGTCACCGAAACATTAGAAAACAAGACCGAAGTGACAGAACGCTGACATTAATAAGTAAAAAATTTGAGATGATGCTTTATTAAAATGACAGTGTAAAGCCAATTGTTTAATTTCAGAAACAGTTATATAATTTTCTTGTTTATTATACCACATTAAATACGTTAGGTGTGTGTGCAGGATCAAGGCATGAAGAAAGCTACATATAATATTTATTAAACATTATCAAAGAATACAAGGAATCACACCATGTACTAAAGACGAGAACCGATACTGACTAAGAAACACTGGGTACACCGGGTTGATGACGCCTCCAGGGTGGTGCCAGGAGTAGAGGAGACCAAGGTGGCCCAGCGTTTGCCTCTTCGGCCAACATGACCAGGAGTATATAGTCCCCCCAAAAAAATTTCTCGGGTGAAAATGCCAGGTTGAGGCTGGAGTGAGCTTGGGTGGTGCCGATAGGGTGAGGATTCGGCAGTGCGGAGCCGGTAGGACGAAGAGCTTTTGCAGAGCTGGCAGGGAGAGCAGCAAGGGTGGCGTCGGCAGGACCTTAGGTTCGAGGATAGCCACTGGGCCTTGAGGGGCAGAGGAAGTCCTCTTCTTCCTCTTTTCTCTCTGCTTACGAGGATGCTCAGGAGCGGGTTCAGAGTATGGAAGGTGTTCAATAGCCGGTTCGGGGATTAGAGGGCGCACTTTTGCTGACTGACGAGCAGCGGCCACAGGCATAGTAGCTGGAACCGTTCAGATGGAGGACGAGATTAACAAAGTCGGCAAACGGCATACAACAGTCGCCCAGAGACGGGCATCAAAACAGTTTGTCTTTTAATCCCATCCAGAGGCAGTGGTTGAGTTTGGTGATCTTCCAGATCACTAGATGGACCAAATCCAGGAACTCCTTGATGCATTGTTCCAGCGATCGTCCTTCTTGACTAAAAAAGAAGAGGTGATCCTCTGCCCACTTTCTCTCCTCAGTCAGACCCATCCTTTCCATTGTGTTTGTGTGGTTGGTTCTTCTGTCAGGTGTGTGTGTGTGTGGGATCAAGGCACGAGGATGATGAGGACGACGAAGAAAGGTACAATACTATTTATTAATCATTATCACAGAATACAAGGAATCACACCACATACTAAAGACAATAACCGACACTTAGACAAACACTGGGCTTAAATACGAAGGTAAACACAACAACTACAAAGACAGGGATGACAAAACCGTGACAAAATATTCATTCTTTCTTTCTTTGTCTCTCTCTCTCTCTCTCTCTCTCTCTCTCTCTCTCTTTTATTTATATATATATATATATATATATATATATATATATACAGTGGTACCTCGAGATACGAAATTAATCCGTTCCGAGGCGGCCTTCGTAAAATGAGTTTTTCGTATCTTGGAACACATTTTACATGTAAAATGGCTAATCCGTTCCAAGCCCTCCAAAAAGGCAACAATAAATTTCATAACTGTCGTTCTCGGGAGGATTCAAATCTGCACGGGGAACCCCAATGGATCTGTAGGATGTCGCCTTAACCTCTCAGCCACCACTGACTGTACTGTAACACACATTGTTAACTTTGACTTAGGATGGTCTTGTGCGGTGGTGCTTTCACTTTAGTTTTCACAGTCAGATTTTAAACAATTGAAAATCTGAGGGGGCCGGACATGTAAATGAGGCCACGCCACTGGTACGTACGTACACTTAACTTTACGAAAACGCATAAAAAATTTAAAGTTTCGGGTGCGGAGTGGCTGAGCTAAAGCACGCCAGCACGTACGTATAGAAGATGCATGATGGGAGGGATGCTGTCCAATTAGAGAGAAGGATCTCATGGCTTGGCTAGCATCAGGAACCAATGGGAGAGCAGGAGGATGGTGGCGAGTCTACTATAACTAAGATGGCGGCGTGCGGCGCGAGTTTCAAAATTGTTATGGGGCGAATCTCGGACTTTCAGAAACCTTTCGTATCTTGAAAACTTTTCGCGTTTAGAGCAGTAAAATTTTTCATCTTTGCTTTCGTAACTTGGATTTTTCGTAAGTTGAGCCTTTCGTATCTCGAGGTACCACTGTATATATATATATATATATATATATATATATATATATATATATATATATATATATATATATATATATATATATATATATATATATATATAATATGTATTACACTTTTTATTTTAGGAAGGTCATTTGCATCATATTTGAGGGGGCTTTGGCTACAAAGAGTATGAAAACCCCTGCCTCGGGAAAAAGAAAAGTATTTATTTATTTAATAACAAAAGTTAATTAAATCACTCAATCTGTACCTTGCAGCTCAGCTAGTACTCTTTGCAAAATTCCCTGCATTCAAGCTATTGGCCGTGTCCATCTGTCAGTTACTACTGTACATCAGTAGACTCCCACAGAAGGTTCTCAGGTCTTCTGTGTGTGGTTTGCCAGCTGTCAATTGCTTAGATTATATCCTGCTTGGTCTAGAATTCTGGTCCTATCTCCTAAACCGCTCTGAAATCTTCTCCACATCTACATTTCTTTTAAACATATGAAAAGTTCATATTTTGCTACAGTCTAATCCAACTAATTCCCCAAAGAGATCTTGCTTTGTGCTCATATACGATGTGTGTTTTTCTTACTGTTTCATCTTCTACAAAAAAAAAAAAAGCAGTATCTGTAACATGACAGATTTTTCATTTTTGGATGAACCCTTCATGAAGAATCACATTTTCCTTGATCATCTGAATGTACTAAATACTTTCAGAACTGCCTTAAAAAAATTACCTGCATTTTGAGAGAACTTTATCAGAGAATGAATTTAGAGTTTTGTCTGCTGTTCTAAATCCCATAACTCATGCAATCCTGATCTTTGTTATTGTGTGCACTGCACAGGCGGTACGATCTTGATTCAACCTCCTTTTTTATAAATATGACCCCTAAAGCCTGATACGTATCACATGAACACTTATATGTGGTCAAGCATGAGAGTCCTGTGATTCAGACAACAAAAGTAGGAGAGTGGGAAGGGCTGTTGCTGAGGTGAATGAAAAAGATAAACCTCACAGGGGAAAATTAAGAGTTGGAGAGAGACAGAAAAAGAGAGAAAGAGCAGAAGAGCAAAAAACAGGTCCAGAGAAATAATGAGTGACAGGTAGCGAAAATGAATAAGAAATGAAATGGCGAAAGAATAAAGCAAAAAGCTGGATAAGGATGAGCCGACCATCAAACTGTGTGTGTGTGTGTGTATGTGTGGGAGAGATTGAGAGAAAGTTACAGACAAAGAACACCAGAGGCACAATCTAAGAATAAAACCTGACATGTTGTCTACTGTTGGTAGGCTTCATTGGCTAGCTGACATATTTGGTACCAGACGAGAGGACGTTCAAATGATGTCAGCATTCCTTCTCACACATCAAAACCAATGGAGTGGGCCAGTCTGCAACAATGTTTCAATGCTTTATGGTCAAATCGTAAACCTTGACTAAGGGTTTAGCATTTGCTAATGCTTTGGGCAAGTGCCAGTTTGCAAACCTGATTGCTGAACAGAACTAGAAGTGTGGAATGTGAAAACTGCTCAAGATATAATTTTCATTTTGATCTAAATTTGTTTTCAACAAGAAAAAATTCCATTATGAATGTCAAAATGGTGCTTATTAAATAAAAATCCTCTATAGCATTAGTACATGCATATATTTAAAAAAACGATCATAAATCACCTTAAATCTTCATAAAATCTTAATAAAATGTATCCCCACCAATATACCTCTTAATAAGTCTTTCGAAGTATGCGATGATTTCATAAATCAGGGCAATTTAGTGCGAATGGACAAACATATGCTTAGGAAAGTTCTGTGCTGGTTTTGTTTCACTTTTACTCTGGTCACTTTAGCCTTGTTGTACTTTAAATAGAACTAATAATTTTTGGTCTGTTCATCCCTTTTATTTATAGAAACAATAAAGTGATAGGCAGAAGAGTAAAAGGATCTGGAAATGTCACGTGAATGTCACATGAATGTGAATGTCATGTCAACGTGCGTGTATGTGCACCACTTGGTAATATCTCCAGTAAGTTTAGATGAAAAGGCACTGTCTGTTGTCTGTCTTTGTTGTTTGCTTTTATCAGATGCAGATTATAAACCGTACCGATTAGTGTATTATCAATATTGGCTAATAATAACTTGCCTTACTGCCCATTTAAATCTGGTATCCTACAGATAAGATTGATCTAAGCTCATTGAGAAACCGTGAATCTGACTACATTTTTGCAAAACTTCATACAGTTTCCAGCCTGAACTAATGGCAGTAAAACACCAACTCCTAATTCCTTTTCACATGAATTATGATTACAGGGGCAGATTATTGATTAATCAAGACCTATTTTTGCATGATTTCTTGTACAATACTGTTATGACATCAAAACTCTTCTATAATATGGATGATTTGTGACCTTTACATTTAAACCTTTGCATCACATAACCAGCTTCATATGTATGGTTTTGCCCATATAGTAAACTTGCTTGGTAGCTTACTTGTGATGATAAGCACTTCGGTAAGTGTCTCGTGAAACATGAGTCTTAACAAAAGTGTTCAAAGTTAACTCAGTTGTTTCAAAAAATTTGTTTTTGTTTCACTTTTGCTTTTTTTAAATTATGGGTTAGGTTTAGGGTATGCAATAAACGCGACGTTAATCTTTTAGTGCCACTCATCGGACATTTTATTTTCATACCACTGTGATATGTTCAGCAACCAATAAAAGAGATTCATATCTGCAATTTTGCAGGAGTATCACAGCAGGCAAATATTTCCAATAAACATGGGTTGGAAAAGAAGTACAGTCAGTAAAACCTATTTTAGCTTTAGACTTGTGCATAATATGAGGGAATACGGCCACACTGCCTCCTTAATAAGCATTTAATCTCATATCCATAATTGATAAGATCGTTTTGGGAAATCCATTTAATCAATAATAAAGATTACCTGGTGAGCATATTATACATTTTAAGTAATCAGGGACATTTTATGCTCCCCTTTTTTTATTAGAACTGAAATAACAATCTCCTCAGAAATGATGTCTGACTGTATAGAGTCTAGTCTGTGCCTACAATTGTCAGCAGCACCAACAATAATGGTAACTGCCTAGAATTTCAACTTTAAGTGAAGGAATAAAAAGAAAAGAGGTAGGAGGGAGGGAAAGCCAGGACAGCTTAGTTCCTTTGGGTCTCAGCAGCTTGTCGCCCGTAGTAAAGAAGTCAGTCAGGGTTTCTCGTGCTGAGTCCCGTGGGTACTGACGCTAATATGAAGTGTCCATGCTAGCGACAGCTTTGGAAGAGAGATGGAGCGCAGGGGCTTTGAAGCCCTTCTCTGTTTAAAACCCTCCTTGCTCAGAGTCCTCATTGCCTGAAAACGTGCATGCTGTTTTTAGAAAGTGCCCGAACTCCTCTGTTAAGCTGTCTGCTCTGGGAGGTTGCTTTGTTGGATAAAAATAGATATGTTCATGTGGAGTCCTCTAAATATTTGATGCAGTGTAATTTGTTTTGTGAAGACCAAGCAACAAGTCAAATAACAGGCAATGAAACAATGTGAAGGGACTGTTACTAAAAATATACTGCTCATGTGCTCTCAAGGCTTAGCTGAAGCCGCTATTGATTGGAAGAGCTTGTTCAAGTCAGAACTGTCCTACAAGTTCACCAGCACAAACAGAGATATGCACCTAGAACCAGAACAATCACAATGACATCCTGAACATTTTGAATTGCTGATCATTATTCAAGAAAACACTAGGACATAAAATTCTGAGTACATCAGATATAATTATAGAATTTTTTCTCAATTCCTTTCTTACAGTGTAAATATACACACTTTCAAAGGATATGTTCATCTTCTCTAGGCTCGCTAATTACGAACTCCTTGTGAGACCTGAAGCTGGCTTCTGCTGATGAAACTGCAAACTAAACTTCACTAAAATGTCTTCTATTGACTGCACTTCTGACTCCTGGTCTTCAACATATCTGGTCCTTGGGTCTTAACTGTAAATCCCCTACAGTTAATGGTCACCCGGCAGCCGGCAGCAATGTCACCCTGTAGCCTAAGACTGATTGCCCACTGAAGCCAAGCAGGGCTGAGGCTGGTTATTTCCTGGATGGGAGACTCCTTGGAATGACTTAGTTGCTGCTGGAAGTGGTGTTAGGAGGCCAGCAGGGGGTGCTCACCCTGTGGTCTGTGTGGGTCCTAATGCCCCAGTATAGTGATGGGGACACTGTACAGCAACAAGCACCATCCTTCAAATCAGACGTTAAACTGAGGTCCTGACTCTCTGTGGTCATTAAAAATCCCAGGATGTCCTTTGTCAAGAGTAGGGGTTTAACCCCGGCATCCATGGTCAAATTTGTCCATCATGGCTTCCAAACCATCCCCATACTCTGATTGGCTTTATCACTCTATCTCCTCTCCACCAAGTGTGGTGAGCGTTCTGGTGCAATATGGCAGCCGTTGCATCATCCAGGTGGGTGCTGCACTCTAGTGGTGGTTGACGAGATCCCATCTTCCATGTAAGCGCTTTGAGTGTCTATGATAAAGCGCTATATAAATATAATGATTTATTATTATTAATTAAAGTTGCAAATCCTCATACAAACAAGTCCCTATTGAAAATTCCAGCACTGCTGGTCATCAGCATGAGGTATGTTTTGTATGCTGGGATGCTGGCTGCTGGTCAGAAGTGTTGGTGGACCAGCAATATCAGCTCAGTTTTGCTTGAGAACAGCATGACTATGATGGCCCACCAGCTAGACCATCACTACACCAGCTCTAACCAACATAAACCGGTCTGGACCAATATGGAATTCACGCTGGATTTTTCAGTAGGAGTTATAATTTATCACTCATTCACAGCAGGTGGATGCGATTGTGCCTGCTCTAAATTCCGTCCGCCCCTCTCATTGAAAATGATTTGGGTCCTAACTGGTGATTTTTTTTTCTCCCCCCAAACAGCTGACTATGTGCTGGGCCGGATTTACCATATGGGCATTTGTTCACAAGCCAAGGGGCATGACGTCTGAGAGAGCACCACAACATTCAGGTGGGCACTGTCAATGTTATATTTCCCTCTCTTTATAACTGCCCCTTCACACTTTTTGGTTGCATGTACACTGCAAGTTTTAATGCATAGATCCAATATTTTGATTAAATCGTTTATCATTTTTTTGGTTCACCGATTTACTTTAGACACGACTGGTATCCAATATCTGTGTTTACATTAATTCCCACCCAAAATGATTGTTGGTGACTGCACATGGTTGACCCTCTGGTTTTGAATGGTCACACTATTAAAATGATTTATATATTTCATGTAGGTGGCTGTAATTATTTGCCAGCATAGACAAGACAGCTTTAATGGATGCTTTGCAGCACAAAATCTGACCAAGCAGAAATATAATGGCAATTTTCATCTACAGCTCTTATTATTTTATCTACAGCTTGGTAGATCTAGGTTGCACTTTAAGATTACTTTTTAAAAAGTTCAAATAAATAAATGAGAAAGGTAGAGAGACCTAACAGTGGAGCTCATCACCTCATTGCTGAAAAAATACAATGTAGCTTTCAGTGATGTAGCTGTTTTATTAACTTGTGTGGCAAGTTTATAAAATATTCAATAGTTCCTGAATGTTTCTGTGTGCACACAATTTCTTTCCTTTAAAGTTTCTACCTCAATAAAAAAGCTGTGAGCACACAAATGCATATCTGCTTCATAATGCAACATTAAAAGTTATCTGGGCAATCGTTTCGTCCTTGCTTTGTGATGGCTTGGAATTCAAAGAGGAATCGGATATGTTTTTAGCGGTAGGTCGGATGAAGAAGCTGTCAGTGATCAAAATAATGATTTTGAAAATGGTTTGTTTTGAGTATGTTTGTGATCACAGATGCTTAATAGACTGAGAAATGAGCTCTGACGACTGTGATGATGGTATACAACAATCTCCAATAGGCAACAACATATACTTTATGTTATTTTTCTGTACTTGTTACCCTAATATCAGGAGAGTTTTATATTATCGCGACAGGTCGGACATTCCTCTGTGTTAGATATAGATCCGGCTTGTTAAAGACCCAGATAAGCAATAATGACTGGCGAAACATTAATACATTTAATGGTTAACCTTTGCGGTTGATACTGTATGTCATGAGCTTCTATTGTAGAAGATTAAGCATAGTCAATCTCGGTCTTGGAATGTGTTCAAAGGACAGTAACCATATACAGTCTTTAATTAGAACAACTAATCAGATGAAATCACAGAGCCTTGGTTATTTAATTACACTAACCTGGATGCACGGTTTCCACTGTCTGCAACTTTTACAAAATCAGCATTAAAAACTGCAGATATACAAATCATTTAGCGTGGAAGCCAGGATTTCTTTTTTTAATGATAAAATGTTTCTCATACAAAAATAAAAGCAGTGTGTGCGACTGTGGATTATTATTTTTTGAATGAGGTGGATATTAAAAACATGCTCATTCATCGGCTCTCTGGTTTTGAAGCAGGGGCATATTCTTCGTACCTCGCTAAGTCACTTAGCAGGATTAGATTGTTGGCGATTTCGCATGATCTTGGATTGTTCGGTTCTTCGACGCTCATCCGGGACTGGTTGTCATAGTAACAGGTCCGTTGAATTGAACCTGCTAGGGAGCAGGCTTACTTCATGATGGCAGGATTAGATCACGGCTTTATAAGCGGAAGTGATATGGGAATTTTGTCCTGTCCGTTTTTACGAGAGCAAACGGTTGCTGAAGGTTCAATATAATATATTTAATAGAATTATAATGTTTAAAAAAATAATATATAATATATATATATATATATATTATATATTATTTTTTTAAACATTATAATTCTATTAAATATATTATATTGAACCTTCAGCAACCGTTTGCTCTTTATATATATATATATATATATATATATATATATATATATAGCTATATATATAAATATAAAGTATAGTTTTTCACGTGAGGGTATAATGTATCTAGTTAATTTAGATACAATTAGTCGGGCGTTAACAACAGCTCAAACTGTGTGTATTGCCTTGCGCTACTTTGCGAGTGGCACGTTCCTGTTAGAGATGCAGAGAACATTGTGAAAGTGCTGTCTGTCGTGTCATTCGCAAAGTTTTCCTGGCACTCAAGCAATCTTTACGGTGTTTTTTTTGTGGTTTTTACAAACCACTTAAGACCCCAAGTTGTTTAAGAGAGCTTTTTCGCTATTACAGGTACATTATAATTGATTATAGAGATTATGAAATCATGACCATGCCAGTAAATATCACCCTAATGTATTGGTGCCATAGACTGCACACACATTGCCACCATCAGAAAGCAGAGGACCCTGTGGTGGAAATACAGCTGATGATGATCTCCAGCCAGTGCACTTGACCAGTCTAGTGCTGGAGCTGCACGGGACAGAACTGTCCAGCATCATTTTTGAAAAGAGGGAACTTTGCACACAGTTTAGTTTAATTTTTAAAAATCCAGCTGATCGTCTCTTGCCTGTGGAATGAAATAAATAAATAATGCAAGGTCATCAATAGTACAGTGTGTTTATTAGTGTATTTGACTAACTTTGAAGTTCCTTTTGAAGCAATTCAATCTCAAGTCAAGTCGGACTTTTTGCTTTATTAGGTCTTGCAATTCTATTTCATGAATTAACTTTTTTTTTTGCAGAACAGCGCAAGTAGTAAAGATACCATTTTGTAGAATATTTTTGCATTTTACTTTTACTTGTTGCCAAGTTCTAGTGGGTCCTGCGGTGGCTATAAAAGAGGATTATGAAATCCAATTAATATAAGACAATATAATTACACACACGATCACTAGGCAACTCACAAATGTAATTTGTCGGCAACTTTTTGCCAGCCCTCTCTCCTGGCTTTTGCAGCCTTTAAAGTGTTGCTTTGTGTTTTAATTAAACACTGAAATTCAGCGACGCGCCGCCGAGAAAAACTGTGCGCGCTCTTTCAGCATGCTCGCTGACCAATCAAAATGTTTCTGATCAGTGTTTCTACTATCGATTCATATCCCCTTTTAAACCAGCACATGAACGCGCAATGATCTCAGATAACTCAATCCAGCTATACTAATCGTCAAGAACAGGTGCGTTCGAAGAACTGAATAATCCAGCTCATAGTAAGCGCGATTATCTCATCCCGGATGTGTCAACTGATCTTGGATGTAGTAAGCGACGTACGAAGAATATGCCCCAGGGCAAGGCTGATCTATTTTTAGCTTTCTGTTGCTGGATTGTGCAGCACGTGAGCCAGCCCCCAAAGCCATAGATAACAAGGTGGAAAATAGGGAATGTCACCAGTGACATGGCCATGTTTCCTATGATTGTATGAATGTTTTTAAAAATGTCTTTGTGCTAAAACACAGCAATTCCGAAAGCTCTACACATTCTAATCTCACCTGGGAATATATTTTATTTCACATTCTGCTGAAAAAAATATGATTTTCTTAAAAAAGCAGGGCCGATGGACTGTGGATAAATCCAGTCTGCCATACATTTTTCTGTGGCTCTCCGAATGATTTCAGATATACAAGCTTCTCAAAAATGAAGCAGCATTTAGGCAACCCCAATTGATGCATGTCTTGTCCAAATATATTTATGCAAATAACTATGCAGAAGACCAACCCTTGAATGAATAAAAAAACACGTGCAAGCTTCTGCAGCAATATGTCTGCACCTTAAAATATTCACAATGTTTTCAGGACAAGGAATTGGATGTGAAAGAGATGTTTTATGTTTAAATGAAATGTTTTAACTGTATTCATTTAAAATGCATTTATTCTTTTAAATAGGGATTTGCCTGAAGCCGAATATAATGTTTGGAAAGGAAATAACGCATTCTACAGAGAATTCTACATTATACTGTATATAATTTGAAGGTATCAGGAAGCTACTATCAATAAATAAGGTGTTGAAATGGCTTATTTTTGTTTTGACGATCATGCATACTGTGTATTGGGAGCGGTAGTTCTGACTATATATATATATCTTACAAGATAATATTATCGATACTCAGGACCAGTTCAGAATTAGGCTATTAAATAACCTTATTTTAATATTGTTACTATTAAATATCTATTTCTGTCACAGCACTTCATGTTTATCTTGTTTACTTCCTGGTCCTCTATGCGCTTTCTTGTTGTTACCTCTAACACCTGTTGTCGTTATCATTCACTTCATTAGACTTGTCCAAATGTGCTTCATTGACTAATATTCCTCCGTGTATATCTACACTGTGTTTTCTCTCAGTCTTTGTCTTTTCTCGTTTGTGGTGAGTTATGTTATTCCCTGTAACCGTGTGTGTTCATTTATTGCTATTTTGAGTTATTATTAAAATGCTGTTTGAATCATCTTTGTGCTTTCATCCGTGATTGTAATTTTTTTTATGTACAATTAATTAAAATATAGATGGTCTTTTCTGACTTTGAGGTTGATTATTGTTATTAAAATGCAGGTTTATGATGTTCCTTATAATGTTTTGTTTTGTTTTTTTAAAGTATTTAGCAAAAATAATTTGTTAGGTGTGATGCCAGACCATTTGAAGAAAGTTATGGCCACACTTAAATTACTAAAATCACTTAAATAAGTTTTTGCTTGAATAGAGTTTGTTTTGTTTTCTATGTTAAGGCTTATGATGAAAGTTCAACTTTCTCTAACTTTGATGGCTTGTTCTTTAATTGGATCTAATTCCATGAATGGTATCTTAATATCAGCAGTGCTTCTGAAAGATACAGAAAGTTTCATTGTATTTCACAAGCCGTAATACCAAGATTTCAAAAGCTATTAATAACACAAATATCTGCATTCATCTTCAGCATGTTCCTTGTAGCAGTGACTTGATGCTATTTGAAATGAGAAGTCTCAATGCTGTTGCACTGCCGTGTCGTCACTTTGACATAGTCTACATGTCAATCAAATTACTATCATCAAAGCATTCAAAGCGTAGACTACATTATCGTCAAGGATGGTGAGATAACTTTAATAAGAGATACAGCAGAAAGGAAGACAGCGTGTGTTGGCAGGCAAAATATGTGAATTGGCATCTGCCAAATCTCCTTTAATCGGTTTAGTGAAATTTAAATACTTTAATTTCAGTGCAGGGTTTCACATGCATACTTCAAATTAGTTACTATCTGCTTTGTGATCAAACTGTGATTGATCAATTGTAGAGCTCACCCCAAATAATACTGATGCCTTTTCAGCAATCCACATATCTTGATGTTTGTCAAGTCTTCTTTGTCTTTACTGGTTTGTTGCGTCATGTGTTGTTTTCCTTCCGGGTCCCTTCGGTGTTTCCTCTCTTGCCCTCCCTGCACAGTCTCGTCATGTTTGCACTTCCAGGTCCTGTCTGTGTATCTTCCCGTGCCCTTGTGTCACCTGTCTAGTTAATCACTTCCCTCGTCAAGTCCTGTCAGGTGTCCCTAATGTGTGCTCTCGTTATATACCCTCCTGTGTTCTCATGTGGTTGTCGTTTGTTGAAACTGTGTCACGTTTCCACATCGCTGTTCTCCTTTTACTTGTATGTATCTCCGTCTTCCCAGTTTCCCCTGCTATTCCAAGGTTTTGTTTGTTTTTTGCACACATGTGCCGTTTAAGTTCCTATTTAAAGTGTTGTTCGTTTTTTGGTTTAATTAAAGAGTTTTGAGTTTATCCCTTCTGTCCGTGTCTTCTGTGTTCGTCTTCCACCATGAGCTGGTTGTTTTTTTCCCCCCCAAGATGGACCTTTTTCAGAGTCGAGAAGTGGAGATTAAGTTACTGACGCTCCAAAATGGACGACAGCTAGAGAGTTACGTGGAGGAGTTTATTGAATTTTCATACCTGGTGAGGTGGAATGATGTTGTTCTGAACACACTGTTTGAGAGAGGGCTCGAGATTGAGGTCGTACGAACCCTTGAGGTACGGAGGTGTTGTTGACGGAAAACCTCAACGTTATTTTGTGGCTCAATGATTCTGACTTCAAAGTCGAGGAAGCTATAGAAACGCCGCTCGCCACCTCCGTGACCGAGTCAGTGCTACGCGACCCAGTCCATGCACCTGAGCCCTGGGACCGGTGCCACTCTCCGCCGCCGCACACTGTTACCGTTTGTCCTGTCTGCTGTGGTCTTTGTCACTTCCTGTTTGTCGAGTCTTCTTTGTCTTTACCATTTTGCACTTCCGGGACCTGTCTGTGTATCTTACCGTGCCCTTGTGTTACCTCTCTCGTTAAATCCTGTCAGGTGTCCCTAATGTGTGCTCTCGTTAAATACCCTCCTGTGTTCCCATGTGGTTGTCGTTTGTTGAAACTGTGTCACATTACCACGTCACTGTTCTCCCTGTGCTTGTATGTATCTCCGTGTTCCTAGAGAATGGCAAAGAAAGAATGGCATAGAATCCCCTAACCCTAATCTATGCCATTCGTATTCATATTTTACTTTTCTCCAAATTTAGGGATAAATTAGTGGTAGTTTTAGGGGTAGGGATTGGACTATGTTATTGGACAGGAATGTTGTTCAAGAATCAACAGTAGATGTTGTTGATAATTATAATACAGTGTAACCCACTTATCTTGACTTCAGTTATCTCGCCAACCCTGTTATGTCGACGTTTTTGAAGTGGAACTGCCAAACTCCTTATTTTTCTTAGCATTTTCTTATCAGTTATGTCAATTCTTTTATGATGCCGAACCCTGATATCTTGAGCACAAAAGAGGGACAAAGTCGGCACTTAACATTGGTTAGCTCGATCCCCGTGATAGTACCGAGTTCACTGTGTATGCGCTGAGTTCACGTTGCACGTGCATCAGTCCGTATAGTCGCTCACTACAATGACGCTTCACTCACTCTTGCGGTGCAGTGCCGTCCAGCCGCAGAAGAACTCGCGCACAAATCAAGCTTTAAAGATGCTATCTTGGAAGAAGAGGCCAGGAATTCCCAGATTACATTGACATCGATAGATGTCAAGAGATGCAGTTGTTTTCAAGCAGATCGTTAAAGGCAAAAAGAAACAAGTCATTGTAGACTTTGTAAAAAAAAAACTAGTAACCGCGTGCGCAATACTTTCAGAACTGTGTCAGAGCGAAAATAACTGTCATGAGCGAATGTGTTTATGTGTGTTGTGACTGTTTATCTCAACGCTTTTTTGCAACTCCCGAGGCCGTCGACATAACTGGGCATAACCAAATCATTTTACTTTTATAATACGATTTTCTCACTTTAGATATGGAAGGGCGCAACACTCATTTCTTCCGTGGGCAGAGCGATAGACTCATGCGGCGCAACACTCCTTTCTTCCGTGGGCGGAGCGATAGACTCATGCGGCGCGACACTCCTTTCTTCCGTGGGCGGAGCGATAGCGGACAGAGCGCGGATAGCGGGACCGCTGCTACAAGTTACGTGCAGGGGATGAAAGAGCCGCAGCACAGGTGTGAAAGAGCCGCGGGTTGCCGACCCCTGGTTTAACCAAAGGACGTTTTTTTAACAGTATGGTGTCCCAATTACTGCACTAGGGCGTCTGTCAGAAGTATTATGGTAACAGCTCTGTGAAAGCAAAACTTCAGGGGTCGTTTCGTAAATATTTAAAAATATTGCTCTATATCTCCTTATCCTCATCAAACCGGATTTTACATCACATTGCCTTATAAATAAACGCACAAACACTGAAAGTGTGCTGTTATTTTTCTTTGTGCATTCAGGTCAGTTCAGGACCGTTATACACTCACACTCAAATCCCACATTTTTCAGCCAATTAAACAGAAAATCAAAAACATCAGATCTCAGTAACAAATCAGAATGGAGCACTTAGGCTTCAATCCATGAATGCAGTGTTGCAACATATAGTAGGTACAGAAAGTATTCAGACTGCCTGAAATGGTCTACTTTGTTATATTGCAGCCATTTGCTAAATCATTTAAGTTAATTTTTTCCCTCATTACACACAGCACCCCATATTGACAGAAAAACACAGAATTGACATTTTTGCAGATTTATTAAAAAAGAAAAACTGAAATACCACATGGTCCTAAATATTCAGACCCTTTGCTGTGACACTCCTATATTTACCTCAGGTGCTGTCCATTTCTTCTGATCATCCTTGAGATGGTTCTACACCTTCATTTGAGTCCACCTGTGTTTGATTATACTGATTGGACTTGATTAGGAAAGCCACACTTGTGTATATAAGATAAACGTTGGTGGACACCCATTTATAGATCTCTCCAGAGATGCTCAATTGGGTTTAAGTCAGGGCTCTGGCTGGGCCATTCAAAAACAGTCATGAAGTTGTTGTGAAGCCACTCCTTTGTTATTTTATCTTTGTGCTTAGGGTCATTGTCTTGTTGGAAGGTAAACCTTCGGTCCAGTCTGAGGTCCTGGGCACTTTAGAGAAGGTTTTCGTCCAGGATATCCCTGTACTTTGCCGCATTCATCTTTCCCTAGATTGCAACCAGTCACCTTGTCCCTGCAGCTGAAAAACACCCCCACAGCATGATGCTGCCACCACCATGCTTCACTGTTGGGACATTATTGGACAGGTGATGAGCAGTGCCTGGATTTCTCCACATATACCACTTAGAATTAAGACCAAAAAGTTCTTTCTTGGTCTCAGCAGACCAGAGAATCTTATTTCTCATCATCTTGGAGTCCTCCAGGTGTTTTTTTTTATGTGCCACTCTGCCATAAAACCCCGACTGGTGTAGGGCTGCAGTGATGGTTGACTTTCTACAACTTTCTCCCATCTCCCGACTGCATCTCTGGAGCTCAGCCACAGTGATCTTTGGGTTGCTCTTTACCTCTCTCACCAAGACTCTTCTTCCCCGATTGCTCAGTTTGGCCGGACAGCCAGCTCTAGGAAGGGTTCTGGTCGTGTCAAACATCTTACATTTAAGGATTATGGAGGTCACTGTGCTCTTAGGATCCTTAAGTGCAGCAGAAATTGTTTGTAACCGTGGCCAGATCTGTGCCTTGCCACAATTCTGTCTCTTAGCTCTTCAGGCAGTTCCTTTGACCAAATGAAGGTGTAGAACCATCTCAAGGATGATCAGAAGAAATGGACAGCACCTGAGGTAAATATATGAGTGTCACAGCAAAGGTTCTGAATACCTAGGACCATGTGATATTTCAGTTTTTCTTTTTTAATCTGCAAAAATGTCAACGATTTTGTGTTTTCTGTCAATATTGGGTGCTGTGTGTAACTTAAATGATTTTATCAAATGGCTGCAATATAACAATATAACATTTTTTTTTATTTCGTACCAACTGTATGTCAGTTAAGTATAATGGGCACTTTATAAGATGCTACTCACCAGGTAAAGGTACTAGGTATTTTTAGTGTGTTTATATGTGTGTGTGTGTTATCTCTACAACTTGGGCCTTTATGCTTTCCCTGCAAGCGTTTAAAAAAAAAAGTTGCCAGTCTCCGCCAGTAAAAAACCCCAAAACATTTTCACAACAATTTCATGACCCTCAGAATATTTTGTTGTATGAATATCTGAACATGCAATATATAAAAAGAAAGAACAACCCTCACAACAAAAGTTTTATTCTACTGTAGTTTAATTCATGCATGAAGGCTTGAATATGGGCAAGTTTCATAAAAAAGCAACATTAAGTAAAAAGTTTTTGTCAAAGACTACATCCAGATCGGATTCAGAATGATTATCAAAATGCAGTTGGAGTAGATGAAGTCCATCAACACCCCTAATACATATACATACTAATACAGTCCTATAGCTTGTCCTGTGTCAACATTTCTGTTAAAATCATTAGGCAGTTGTAATTTATTAGCTGTTTATTGTTGATGATCGCATTATTTTACAAATGCATACAATTACATATGCTATCGTTTGTTTCTGCATCATCTGAATGTTTTTATAAGATTTAAAAACTATTTCAGAAGGTGGTAAGAACACCCTCTATCGTATAATAGTGAAAACACAGAAAGCCTTAAAGATTCTGTCAATGGCGGGGAAGCTTTTTCTCACAAATTATGGAAATTTTTGTCAATGGAAAGACTTAACAATTTTACCTCCTTTAAAATAGCCAAAACAGATGATACTGATCATTCCTCAATCTCCCCTATATTTTCTTGAATTATGTGAGTCTTTTATAATATTTCATTGTTTGGATTTTGATGTCACCTTGTGCTGCAGTGAAACACTTCTGTGTGACTGTGACATTCTGTCTGTGACTGCAGAGCGACTAATGGAGGATACAATTACAGACACACACAAAAGCAAACCCAGCTAATCTTCTTCTCAACTAGCATAGACCCGTCTAATGAAAAGAAAATCTCTCTCATCCTCATCCTCATCCATTCCTCTCTCACCTAGTCAAATCTCTCCATGGCGTTCTTTCTGTCTGCCTTTCTTTTATTTTCTGGCACTTCTTTCTCATGTAATAAATACACCAGTCCTCAGAACTCTTTCACCCACATAAAACCTTGTCTCCCACTTAGGCTTTTTAATTCTTCATCCTCCATTTTCCCCTCATTTTTCATTCATCTTCCATCCTTTCACCAACAGTGCTTTGAGTTTTGAATTTCAAACTGGGAGGATTAGTGAAGGTAGTTTTCACAATGCATTCTCTCCGTTCAGACAAACTGCAGGCCAATGGGGCTGTAATGAGATTTTTAAAAGGACCTTTTACTTTCCGTCTACTTTTACTTCCTCCCCTCCCCCATCTTTCTGTGAAAAGACACTGCTACCTCGGTCAGAAGAGTGCAACTAAAATAATAATAAAAAAATACATGCAGTCCACAGTGGAGAAAGAAAAATATGAAAACAGATAATGCTATTCCTTCCACCTCTTTATTCTTTCTCTGTCTATGCATGTCGTCTATCTTTTTTTCCTCATGCATTCTCTGCAGCTCTCCCCCTCAAAATGCGATTATCTGCCCTTCCAAACACACATCACTCTCACATTCATGTGGAAGAAGGAAGCATGGGGAGAAAGCAAAGAAAGAGAGACTAGAATGTATATTGCAGAGGATGGAAGTAATTGAGGATATTTTTTTCATGTTTTGAAGTGTAGGAAATAGGCATATGTGTCAGGCTGCAACCAAATTGTCACTCAGAGTGAGAGCGGAAGAGGCACAAATAGAAAGAGAATCACTTCACAAATAGAATACTCTAAGGTGAGCACTACAAAGCACTCGAAACCAAATCTTAAAGAAGTAGAATAAAATAAAAAATCTGACATTTAGTCACCCTCATGTCATTCTAAAACTGTATGCGTTTATTTTTCTCTAGATCACAAAGGATGGCAATTTTTTTTGATGAACAAACAGAAATCGTTGTCTACTCCATAAACCATCATGCCATTTAAAAGTATAATTCACAAAGTGGATGCAGACACAAGTTTTGGCAGATAATGACTTTAGAAGACATCAATTTTCACAAATAGTTACAAAGAAACAAATAACACATTTAATTAAACATGACGTTTTGAAGCAGAAAGACTGAAAAAGTGATAGTTCAATAATCTTTTTGTTTTAATTTACATTTATACTTATACATTTGGCAGATGCTTTTATCCAAAGCGACTCACATTGAAACACATTGACTTTGTAATCAGTTCTTGCTTTCTCTGGGATCGAACCCATGACCTTGTTAACACCAATGCTCTACTGGTTAAGCTATAGGAAAGCTAATATATACCTATACAAAAGATAGTACACCTTTAAAAACCTTTAAAAGTCCAATATTACAGCTATGTTTTTGTTTTTCACAAACAGTGTTGACCTTGCAAGCATAGCAAATTGATTAAACTGGGATTTGACTGCTCAAACCACTTCTGTAAGTGATCAGCATTTCAACGTATTTTAGTGTATGAAAAGTGTGATTTATATAACATAATTTATATTTATGCATTTAGCAGACGCTTTTATCCAAAGCGACTTACATTGCAATCAGTTCTTGCTTTCCCTGAGAATCGAACCCATGACCTTGGCGTTGCAAGCACCACACTCATTTGAGCTACAGGAAAGCAATGCAATTATTGTTTCTCATGATTTGATAACATATGTTACTCACTGTGTTTAAATTTGCTGTAAATCTTTACTTTGAAATTATGAATTAATCAATTTATTTGTTGCCTCCATCTAAAACTGTTTGATATACGTTAAAGCAGTGGTTCTCAACTGGTGGATTGTATCCCAGAAATGGGTGTTTTCAGACAGGAGGGGAAAATCAATGCTAAACGCGATTAATGAAAAGCAACCATATAACATACATGGTTAAAATTGTAAAATAAATCCACTTTGCAACCTTTAAAATGGAGTATACAAGCAAGTGGTTGATGTTGAAGTCTGTCCAATGAAACTTGTTTTATCTTTCACTTGGTAGCGCAAAACCAAACAGATGACAATTTACATGACAAACCCTCACCTTCAAAATACATGAACAAAACTTCACATGGTAATAAAAATATGAATGTTTTAGACTCAGACAGTATTCACAGTACTTGTTCACTTGCAATTTAAAGAGAATTTGCTAACCAAAAATTGATTCAATTTGATTCTGTTAATTGTTCCATTATAACAGCTCCCCATATTTTTTTATTGTATTAATGTATTTATTTTTTACTGTATATGCTTGCTTATTTTAGATGTATGATTAGATCAGTGTTAACTCTCAGTTGAGAAACAATTCACTGAAGTACCTTCAAAATGTAAAAAAAGGATATAACACTGTTTCCATATCACTGGATGTCCCGCTAAGTACCACTGGTTGGTTCAACAGGAAGTGGAAGCAGCATCAAACTGGCACGGTAAAAAAAAAAAAGGTTTTACCTGAAAACTGTCTACACACACAAAAAGTGAGATCTGTGAGAGAAACCACTTAAAAGGAAATGCAGCATTCTGTATCATTAAAAAGGGGTGTTTCCTCCAAGAAGGCAAGGGAGGCATTAGCTCCTTAAATAAATAAAAAACCTGGAGAAAATAATCGATTTTACTAAATATAAATCAACGGAAATATTAAAAAAATTGACTTTAAAAAGTGTACAGTAAAGCAACAGTGTCCAACAGCAACACCCATAAAGCTAAAAGTGGGAGTCAGTATCTCTCATGCCTCCTCTGCTCCTATTGACTTAAAACAGACATCTGTTAAGAATGAATGGAGGATAGTCACCTGAGAGGAAGCAATGCATCCATCACGTTATGATTGGTTGGTGAGATAAATCACGGCCCTTGTTTTCATCGGCCTGAATGAAGGAAATTATGCCGTTAATAGAAAGGCTTGATCAAACTTGAAATCCCCTGAAAACATGACGACTGTGTCTCTTTTTAATGAGAAATCAACTTAGGCTAATTAAATGTACAACTCTTTGTCTGTGACCAGTGTCTCCAAGCTGCTGAAAATAAGTTGACCATTAAAAAGAAACTGAACATTAGTCCACAAATAATATATATTGTTTAAATTGGTACTACCTTTAGTTATTAATTTGGAATAAGTGCAAAAATTCGTACAAACACTAACTTGATGAATTCACATTTTCACAGATAGAACTGTATTTGGTCTCTCTTTTTTATGTTTATTTAACCAGGAAATGTGTAATGGATATTAACATGTTATATACAGTACATTAAAAAAAAACTTGAGAACCCACCGCATGCCACTGGAATGAAGGCATGTCATACTGGAATGGAATTAAATCCTGGAATGAGTATTTAATGATAGGAATAAAACTATCATTTTTAGTGCTATATAGCACCAAATTGTGCTACAAAGAACCATTATGAGTTGCCATATAGCACCATCATTTGAGATAGCACTAAAAATGGTTCCCCTATGATTATGAGCCAAAGAACCACTTTTAGTGCTATATAGCACCATTTTTTTTAGAGTGTATCTCTGCCTTTTATGGAAGAAAGCAACAACAACAAAAAAACAAAACAAAAAAACAGTGTCAAATAGAACTTTGGAGAAAGAAGTAACCCTGTTATGACATAGGAAAATATAGGAAAACACACATATATGTTTCTCCCCCCCAAAAAAACAACAAAAAACAAAAACAAAAACAAAACAAAAGCAACAACCCATAGCTGCAGTGAAGTATGGTGGTAGCATCATGCTGCAGGGCTGCTTTTCATCAGAAGGAATTGGGCATCTCATTAAAACTGGAAGAATGGATGTGGCAAAATACTGGAAAATTCTGCAAAAGAAAATAAAGCTTAGAACCAAGTTTATCTGTCAGCAGAACTACTCCCAGATTCCAATTACATGGTCAAAAACACTATAAAATAACGTGTTGTCTTAAACAAAAAAAACAAATAAATAACACAGCATCAATCATTTTGAGTTATGAAAACTTAGGCTGAAATGATCTTTAACCAAAAGACTACATTGAGTTAGATGAACTTAATGATTTGTAACTTAAACACCTACTGCTCTTAAAGACCACAGAGAGTTAGGACCTCGGTTTAACATCTCATCTGAAGTACGGATGTTGCGGTATGCAACGGTATGCAATCTCAATGTTGAGATTAATATATACAAAGATCTGCTTAGGATTTTACTGATTCTATTTCTATTTGTATGGTAGTCAGTTCTTGATAACAGTCATAACAGGATTTTGACATCAATAAAATAATCCATTTAAGTAACTATTATGGTTAATGTTCAATGTCACCTGCACAACTCCACAGATTTACATGAAAGTTTAAATATTAGTAATCTCTCCACCCAGATACATATTTTGTGGAAGTATGACACTATAGGTGGCATGTGAGGTGGAAAAACTTAAACACTCTAGTGTATTGCACGTACATCAGAGCCTATATATACCATGGAGACTGTACACATCTTCCTCTTTTGGTTCCATGTGGCATAGTGAGTGGAGTACATTGTTTTCAGGTGACGGTATACAGGTCCACTTACCACAATGAGGAGAGGAGAGTTTGCATCCTGTATATCTTGTGAATTCTGTCGCCATAGACATGTAAATAGAAATTGCAGAGACCATATTGCACATCTGCAGGTTGTTTAACACGGTGAACAGTTCCCTCACATTGTGCTTACTCCTCATTTCCATGAGTGTGAACAAAGTGGATGTTGTAATGTCAATGTCCCCACAATAGCAGACCGCCAAAAAACTCTTGGATTTTTTAAACTTGCCTTCAAGTTAACATCGCTGGATTCAGCGTGGACCTGTCACGATATATTAAAGGGAGGACTCAAGTGCAAGGAAAGGTGGATTTATTAACAAAATGTAAACAAACATACATGTAAAGCAAAAACCCACGAGGGGGAAAGCATAACAAAGATCAAAATAACAGATACTCAAAGAGACCATAAACAAACCGGAGTGCAAGGCAGGGAATCACAGACTTGGAACAGGAAAGACATCTACGAAAGACAACGACACCACACAGGACAGCAAACACACTGGGATTAAATAGAGCACCTGAGGGAGGGTAGTGATGAGACACAGCTGGGAAAGATTACAGGCAACAAGGAGGCGGGGCAGACACTAACGAGACAAACACACGGGAGAGAGAGCAGTGCCACGGTTCTGTCCACTAGAACACTAATAACACTGGAAACATAGAAACGTGACAGGACCATCCAGAAGAACTCACTTAACACTTCAGCGCACTCCTAACAAAATCAACAATAATCTCCAGACTCTACCACCTCTGGACTTATTCAGCAACCGAAGTAAAGGCAAGTAGCAGTCTGCAGCCTTTCAATGTGTTTCTAAGATGTGCCCATTTAAGGTGATCTTGATTGTTTGTTTCTCATAGGCCATGGTTAAATTATTGTAATCTTGACATTCTCTTTCTTTAATTTCCTTATTCTGTGTATATCTTTGTTTCCCTTTCAGGGAACTCGAGCTGCGTCAAAGCGCTAGGGGATATAGCCTTGCGTCAGTCACGTGAAGATCTGTGCAACCAATGAGAGACGAACGCGTGTGAATTGCCGGTGACGTCATGAGGAAGAGCATAAAGGCGCGTCTGAAACCCGGACGCGTCAGCATGAATGCCTGAAGCGGGCCCGGAGGCGCCAGGAGCTGAGGCAAAGACGCAGCGTCTCGTTCCCCTCAGGGAACCAGGGTTACATTCGTAACCCGAGACGTTCCCTTTCAGGGAACTCGAGCTGCATCAAAGCGCTAGGGGAACGCTATACCAACGCCACCTCAGCGACGCCGGCATCCGGGTGTGTCCCAGCTCACTGAGAGAGCACCCTGGTTCCCGGGGCGGCATTGAGGTCCAATTGGTAGAACCTCATGAATGTGTGCAGTGAGGACCAGCCAGCCGCAGCACAAACATCAGACAAGGACACTCCGGAGAGGAGAGCCTTGGATGCCGCCATGCTCCTAGTCTGTGCCGCAGGTCTCAGCCTTAATGTACCACGGAGGAAACGAGTGACTAGGGGGTCCCTGCCCAAGGATACCCCACCCAGAGGTACGTGGCAAGCCGCTATAGCAGCCATGTAAACCTTCAAGGTGGAGGGGGACAGCCCTGCCGCAAATCTTTCTTGCAGGAACTCCAGCACTTTGCCGACTTGACAGGTTACTGGGTTCACCTGCCTTTCACTACACCAGGACGTGAAGAGTTTCCACTTCAAAGCGTAGAGTTTCCTCGTGGAGGGAGCTCTGGACTGAAGGATGGTCTCAACAACCTCGGCTGAGAGACCGGACTCTATGAGCTGGGCCCCCTCAGGGGCCAGACCCACAGCTTCAACAGCTCTGGTTGCGGGTGAAGAATGCAACCTTCCGCCTGGGACAGAAGGTCCCTCCTGACCGGAATCTCCCAAGGGACTCCGTTGAGGAGGGACACGAGGTCCGTGAACCACCGTGGTCAGTGGGGGGCCACTAGCGTGAGATGGACCTTGTCAATGATTAAATAATAGTCATATTAATTCTACAGTCATTCTGATCTAATCCAAAATATTTAGAGTTAATTAGGTCATTATAATTAATTATACATATTTCCCTTTTGAGCCAATTTGCTACATATGGCTGACCCAGTCTAAGCTGCACATGTCAGAGTCTGTCACTGCATTCTGGTTTAATCTTGGATTTGTGACAGAGCCCTGACAATACTATATTGTCGTGTCTTTGTGTGAGAGCACGACTTTGAGTGTGCTTGAGCCTTGCACTCTCCTGTCTGTGTGTCCTGTTTTGTGTGTTGGGCGTGGTGTTCGGATCCTGACACTTCAGTTTAGTTCAGTTTTGGTTTTGTGTTGGGATCCGGACATTCATACTCCGTGTTTGTTGTCTGTTGTGAGCACACAAAATGATTCTTTGCTTGTTCTTGTGTGCTCTATTTTGTTGTGTGGTTTTGAGTTTGCTCTGGCTGAGCACTCTCTTTTCCATGTTTTCATCGGCTGCATGCTATCATGTCATATTTGATCTTGTGCTGTGCAGCACACACCTTGTGTTTTTGACTGGCTGCCTGCTTTCATGTTCTCCTGTTTTGGATGAACACGTGGCTTATGGGTGTTCTCATTGGCTTCAGGTTCATGTCTCGTTCGTTTGAGCACATGGCTTGTGTTTGTGTTCGCTGGCCATGTGCCCATATTCATGTCATGTTTTGTTTGAGCACATGTGTTGTCACATGCGTTTCCTTGTGCCATGTGCTCCCTGGTCTATTGTCTTGACCCCACCCATCTTGTTACCTGATAATTGGTTAGTTTGCCCCACCTGTCTTCCCTCATTGCCTTGTGTGTTCCCAATTTATTCTCCCTGTATTTGCTGTCCTGTGCCAGATTGTCATCATTTTTCCCAAGTCAAGTCTGTTTTCCCCCTCAAATTAGTTTTGTTTTTGTTTTTATTTTATTTGAATTATTAATAAAAACCCTTCTTCATTGCATACTTGAGTCCTCACTCTTCCTTTCACCTGCAAACCTGACAGCACATGTCGGACTGTACATCCTTAATGGAGCATCCATTGGTGCCTTCAGCCATGCTTGCCTCCAGAGCTCTTGAAATGGCATGGAAATAAGGAGCTTCTTTCCAGTAGCTAGAGGATCAAGCTAGATAGATGTGGAAGAGTTGGTTACCAGATGGAGTATCCTTCCCTCAATTTTAAACTCCCGACTAACAGCAGAGACTGTAGCCCAAATGGGTCTAGAAAGCAATCTAAATCCAACAGATAGGGGCAAATAGACAAAATGCCTCAGTTATGTCCCTGATACTTTGCACTCTTTTGTGGCCAAATTGCAAGACAATTTCCAAAGACCCATGGGAGGGTCTCGACTATATGCCAGAGGTATCACCTTCAGTTTGAAAGCAGATCCCCTCTTTCAAAGAACGTGGTAGTACCTTCAGTGTCAGGCCAGATACATATCGCTTCATTAGAAGGAGAGATTTAAATGCTATTCAAGTTTTTCAAGAGTTGGAAGAGAGCAGAAATAAAGCCGTGTTGTATTCTTGCCGTTTCCTAATCCCCAAGAGTAATAGTAGCTTTTTTCCTATTCTGGATCTTAGGGGCCTAAACAAGTATATTTGGCCTTTGCGATCCAAATGTTAACAGTATCAAGGGTAAAAGGGGCCACTCAGCAGGATTACTGATTTGGCCTAGAAAAATTTATACTAATTCATCACAATTGGTCAACTTTTTGGGAATGAGGAGTGGACTTACATTTAATCTGGGTGACATTGGCTTTCACCTTTGCCTGCTTGGCCTTATGGAATCTGTGGCTCAGCTCTTCATGAGGTCAGTTCAGAGGTCCCCAAGTCCTGTGAGAAAGAAACTCTGCCTCTAGAGAGACTGTGCTGTAAAAGTGCTTGTTACAAAAAGGCTATGAAGGCCCCTTCTCTGGTGGGAAGATGCAGTAAACATTGAATGTGAACATCGATGTAGTGAAGGTGGATGTTAGGTCCAGTGCTACACTGTCAGATGTTGTATCACAGATCTGTCACTGGAAAGCTGAGGGGCAGTACTCAATGGCAGGGGGGTCAGATGTTGATGGAGTCACCAATGGACTGCTCAGCACATAAATGTGTTAGAGCTGAGATCCATAGATTGGTCATTGCATTAATTTCTCTCATGCCTACATTGGAGTCATATTCAAACGAGAACTAAAAAAGTATGGTAGCTGTGACATATGTGAACAAGCAGGGGGGATTCACTCTGCTTTGTAAGATGGCCCACAACCTGTTGGCATGGGCACAGACTAACCTCTTATCTGTGAAAGCAGTTTTATCTCCCAGATGTGAAATGTGAAAATGCTGTCCAGGAGAGGAACCAGATAGGAATGGAGAATGCACCCAAATGGTATAGTTATTTTGGGATCGTTTGAGATGGCAGATCTTTTCACCTCCAAGGAAAACACACAATGCCCTCTCTTTTTTAATCACTGGAGGGAGAGGAGAGTCCCCTAAGGGCAATCTTGCATGACTGGACGAAAGGACTTATCTGTACGTTCTAGCCATTTTGGCACCTTCCCACCCAACTTCGGAGAATTAATTTGGAGGAAGTCAGAGTCGTTCTAGTGGCACCTTGGTGCCCATACATGCCATGGTTTTCCGATCTTCAACTGGTCTTATAGGAGGCATCCCCGGACTCAGGCCCAAGAAATGTTGCTCCATCCATTTCCTCAAAGATGAAGAATGTGTGCCTGGCCCCTGAGAGGACCCACCTCCTAGCGATGGGTATCTCCCAGTTAGTGGTGCACACCTTACAGAGTGAAAGGTGCATTTTTTAATTGTGGTGTGAGGCATGCCGAGAATATCCACATGCTTTTGAAACAGCTGTTATTCTGGATTTTTTGCAAAAGCTTTTTGAGAAGGAGAGATAACAGACTTAGACTTAGAGGATTAATGGACTATCACTGGTCTCTTCTCTGGCAGGTAGCCTTGCAGAGTCAGACAATACCCTCATTCACCAGTACCTTAAGAGAGTGGGATGTCTTAGGCCTCAAAGGGCAACAACTGTGCCAGCTTGGGATTTTGGAAAGAATTATTCAATTATGTTTAACACCATTCATCTTCATTGTATGGAGGGAAGTCAGAAGTTATCGTTGTTGTCACTTAAAATTTACATGAGGCACACAGAGCTGCACAGGCACAGGCACTTTCAAGCCTTAGAATCTGAGCCATCCATTGTCCAAATCTAGACTAACCTACTGGATTTTATAGGTAGATAAAAATCGGCCAGTCGACCTGAACTCCCCTTCATATTTTTATAGTCAGCAGCTGGCTGGAGCAGATTTATTGGTTAATTTCTTTAGTTTAGTTTTTTGTTGAAGGGGCTGAGATTTATTTGCTTTAGCACCAAAAATAAACCAGCAGGCTTTCCCTTGTAAGGAGAGCTACACAGTTGTTATATCGAGCCAATGTCCTATGTCCAGATCATCCCATACAAATGGAATTATGTCTGGGTGGAGAGTCTTTATACGATTGAGAACAATGGTTTACAGTGTAACAGCCTGTTCACACCAAGAAGACTAACTATGAAGATAATGATAAAGATGTAGTTCCACACCACAGCTATGACAATGACGATATAGAGGAATGACTTTGTTGGGATCACTTTCAGAACTATTTGTTTCCAGCTGTTGAGCAATAAAACACTGACAGCTAGTCAGAATCCATTCTAATTTTAAGGCTTGCACATTTAAAATGGCTGACGAGATTGTGGAAAAGTTCATCTCCAAGGTAGAGGAAAATCCACCACCCTTTGACCAATCAAACCCCATTTACTTAAATATAAAAGAATATACATTTTGACAGGCTAGCAAATAGTGTAACATAAAATTATCTCAAGTATTGTAAGGATTGTTAGATTATAGGTTCTCTGCTATTCCTGAAGATATGTTTTGTCCACCAGAATGTTTTAAAAGAGCGCTCTTTGAAGCAAGAATCAAGAAGACCAGACGGCTGAAATCAACTTCTGGTTTATTGACTGTTGCTTAACATCTTACAAAAGTACACAAGCTTATATAGGGTTTTCTTTTGTCCTCCCACCCTCACAGAACAGCGGGTCCAAGGTTATGTCGTGCTGATATCAAATTAGGCCACGTTTTGGCAAACAATATTCTCACATAACAGTTTATACAGGTCAAGTTGACTTGATATGAATCGTATCAAAAGCATACGAGATGTCTAGAGAACAAGAACATGAGGACATGTCAGAACGTCTTGTGATCAAAATACAAGGCTACAAAATACGTCAGATTACAGAAATACTGAGTGTCATCACAAACAAAGGGGTAAAACATAAACCAACAGAAAAGTCACCATGTCCTCCACCAAATATCAACAGTTAATACGTGTCAATGCTTGTGAGATATAATATAGATATAGAGAGAATCCTTCAAGTATCCAGTGCTAGTTTTGACAACATTATTACTTCCTTTGAAGTTGCAATGAAAAATACTTTAGTTATTTTTTATTCCATTATTTTGACTGTCAACTAAATTCTCTGTTAGATTAGATCAATTACACTAGCTACACTCACTCGAAACATAGAATGGTGACGACATCTGTTGGTTAAAACCATGTATATGCTACAAGAACAGCTAAAACGTTTATTGACATGTTGTGCACATTTTGAAACCGCAGCGTGCAAGCTCAGAATAAACCGATTCGTTGGTGTGGATGCAAATATATTAATCGTTAAATTTATCGTTCTTGGTTTAAACGAGCCTTTAACCATGGTTTTCTGAGTGAGTGACTATCTCTCCACCAGATGGTCACTCTGAGAGGTGTGTTAAATAGAGAAATATGTGTGCAGTGTTTGGGCTTATATAGGCTCTACTGGACATGCAGTTGGTAAGAGTGTCTTACCAAAGTATTCATGTCACATGCCATTTGTTGTGTCATAGTCCCATACATATGCAATGCGTATTTGGTAGGGAGAACCATGGTTACACTGTAACCCACCATTCTTTAAGGTAATAGTCATCCAATATTTATGTTCTGTAATGACACATCCATTTGAGTTCAGTTATAGATTTTAATATGTTTATTAATTTCTGAAAACATCAATTTTTCGTACTTTTGACCTTGCAGTTATTTTACAATTCTGCTCACAGAAGGAACTCTGTAGCACTGTGTAATTTATCAGCATCTTACTGTTACATTCCTATTAATCAACTTCTATGAAAACTATGATCATTTATTTTGAACTTTCATTTATCTAATGTCATTTACGTGTAACAAATGACTCTTAGTCCTTGCGGTCTTCATTCATGTTTCCTCTCTCCATAGTCAACGACCTTGTCCTAGTACTGGTCCACCACCATTCTCACATGACTACATGCAGAATTCTCACTCAGTTACAGATCGATAATTAGTTCGTAGTACAGATCGTAGTAGCGTGCAATAAAGGAATGTTAATCGTATTTGACTTACATCATACAATGTGTAGCAGTGCTTGTGGTTTTCACGGAATAGATAAGAACAAGAGAGAAAGAAAGAAAGAGGTGGAGTGAATGAAAAGATTGATACTGTGTCTTCATAGACATGTACTGAAATGTACCACACCACATATGGACCATGGCAATCTCACAGTTTACAATCGCAAAGGACATGTCACTCAGCATTCTATAAATTGTGCTAATCAAATATACTAAATAGAGTGGAGTTCGGATATGTCGACGGTGGCGGGGGTTGCAAAAAAGCATTGAGATAACCCATGTAACCTATATTTGTCACAATACGAACAGGGGAAGGACTCAAGTGCAGGGTGAAGAGGAATTTATTATAACAAAACAATATAACAAACGTAAACGTAAAGCAAAACCCACGGGGGGTGGGGGGGGGGGGAAACATGACATGACCCAGATCAAACTATAACATGACACAAACCAGGAACAAAGGCAGGAACACAGATCAGGAACAACAAGAATGGCATCCAAGAATGATAAACTGATGACAACGACGCAACACCGGACAGCAAACACTGAGGGGTATTTAAGGAACACATGAGGAAGGGTAACAATTCACAGCTGACAACACTCAAGGGAACGAGGTAACAAGATGGGCGGGGTTCACAAGGACAAGACACAATTAAAGGGGCAGTGTCAGGCTCCGTCAACAGACACTCGAAGGCCCCGTCCACACGGAGACGCGGATCACTGCATCCGCATACATTTCTCATCGAATTGGCGTTCGGTCCACACGGATCCGGCGTTTTGGTAGACTGAATCCGCTCACTTTTGATACCCGGTCCTAAAGTGGATAGATCTGAATCCGACACCCTTGCGGACTCGTGTGGACGGCCAATCCATATATTTTTTTGTTTACCGATCACGTGTCGGCTGCGTCACAGTAACAGCAACAGTGTTGCCAGATTGGACTGAAGATTTCCAGCCCAACTACAGCTTAAAACCCTCCCATTTAAAAAAATACCAGCCCAAAGTGCGTAGTTTTATAAATAATGAAAAATGTTGAGCGATTTTACCCAAATTTTATCAACCAGCCCAATGCATTTTTTCCCGGTCGGACGTGACCAAAAGGTAACTAGCAATCTGGTAACACTGAACAGCAACAACAATGCGCATGCTCAAAGTCTTCTTCTCTGTGTATAGTGTATTATCTGTGGCAGAACTACAGCGCCCCATACTGGTCTGGCATAGAAACTACACCGGATTCAGTCGGTTTCAGTGGTATTGTGTGGACGCTGATATTTCTTGCGCCGACACCGTGTTTACGGACTTTATTTTTTTTTTTGAACGAGGAAAAAAAAAGATCGGATAGGGGACGCGCCGGCTTCGTGTGGACATGGCCGAAGAGACCCAACTATAATGACAAGAGCCGTGACAATATTACAGATTACTTTTTTGTGTAAGATCACATTTCGAACTTCAAATGTTGTTCACATGATGTCATTTGATATGTAAATTTCATTAGATAACTGAAGGTTAAAAATAAATGATGATAGTTTCCATAGAAGTTGATTAATATGAATGTAACAGTAAGATGCTGATAAATTACACAGTGCTACAGAGTTCCTTCTGTGAGCTGAATTGTAAAATAACTGCAAGGTCAAAAGTACAAAAATGCATGTTTTCTGAAATTAACTGATGTCAATAACTGTTCAGGCTCGGTACACAGTGCTTGTGCACGATATTCACACAATAAGAAAACAAACAAGTCAGAATCAGAAGAAAAAGAAAAAGCACTCTCGTAGCAACAGCTTGTCCCTTTAAGAAGCGTGTCTGATGAGATGAGCCCGCCCTCAGGGCAGCACAGCCAATCACGTCTTCTTGCATGATTGACAGGTCAGACAGCCTATAAGCGCCAGCTGTCAGAGTGATAGTGCAAGCACGGCACGCCAGCTGTCAGCTGTCAGAGCGCCAAAGACAACAACCCTCGCAAGAAAGAAAAATGAAAATTCATTGATTTACATTATGTGAGTTATTAAATGACCATTACATGCTTATGTTTTTGGTGTCTTTTTACACAACAGTGTTGCCGCGATTTGTTTGATGAAGTAATCGGCATTCATCTAAAATAAAGTACATACACTGTACTGTGTATATGTTTGCTTACAACAAAGGCATATGTAAAATGCATATGTCTTTCTGGATCAAAGACAGACTTCTTGTACATTTGCTTTATCACATCGGCCTTCTTTTCCCAATCTGAAATGGTGTTTACTGGAATGCCATGCTGACGACTAAGTTCTGCTGGTTTTGTTCCTTTTTCTAGCAGCAGAACGATTTCATACTTTTTCTCTATTGATTGATTGTACAGTTTTCTCTTAACACCTCCAGAAATTTTTAGAAGAAAAAAAACAGAATAGCTACAGGGTGTTATCCCTCAGACGAGATCAACGACAGTGAGTGAACGGTGAGCGGAGCGCGATCCACGTGCAAGGCAAACTCAGCGCATGCGCAGTGAACTAGGTACGCACAAGTCACGAGATAACATTGTGAAGTGGCGAATTTGTCCTTCTTTTTTGCTCAAGATATTAGATTTCGGCGACATTAAAGAATCAACATAACCCACAAGAAAATGCTAAGACAAATAGGGAGTTTGTGAACTCCACTGTATTTAAGCTTTGCATGAACAGGGAGTAAAACTTGGGAACCATGGGTTTCCTGAAATATTTCTTGATTCTAGCTAGAACTGCTAGTGTACTCTGAACGAATTTACTATGTGGTGACAAACACTATCCTACCTGCCATTTGCAGTGGCTGCACACTAGTTGCACACTGTTGAGAGAATATCTACATTGTTTTATTCTCAAAAATCCCTTTGCTAGTCAGTTTGATCTCATGAGTATTTGTATGTATTTTATGCAAATTGTTCTACATTTACCTACATTTACATAGACACAAAAAAAAACAATATTGACAATAATTACGTCTAAAATATAAATTATTTACGTATGAGCAACACTAAAATGTAAATTATTTGCATATGAACAACTTTACAGTCAAACAAATGTGTACCAAATCTTTATTTTAAAATCATGGCAGTAATAGTTTGATTATATTGTATTGTAAATTACAGCACAGTAATAGGAGTAAGGAGAACTTTGGCCTGCTACCTATCACCCGATGCTGTGTCATCCCTGAAAACCCTGACGCTGGACACCAAACCCTGCCGAACTACGTGCTGGAGCATGCCTACAAACTATGTCCATTACGGAGGACTAAGGAAGTCCTGAAGTGGGGCACCACCTCTTTTACTGACTGTTTCTCTCAGGTTCCACAATCATCACTACCTCAAAGACTCTAAACACATCCATAGAAAACCCTGGAATGAACCAGTTCTTCAATATTCCAACCTACTACGCCCCCTTCAGAGTCATCTTCTGCCTGAAGAAACCCTCACTGCTGCCTCCACACCAGCCAAGGGACTCCACCATAGACCTTCTTCCTGGTGAGCCAGTAGGAAAATTTACCAAATATCACTCCCTGAATAAAAGGTCATGGAGCAGTGTATTGAATAAGCTTTATAACAAGGTTACATCTGCTCTTTGTCTTCCACTGCTACATTTAGCTTCTTCTTCATAGCCAAAAAGACAGAGGCTTTGTATTGATTACAGGACACAACAAAATAATTCCTTTATCCACTTCCCCTTGTTCCAGCTTCACTTCTCCAAGTTGGACCTCTGCAGCGCTTATAATCTAACCAGAATATAGAGTGGTACAAGTTGGGGACGAACTTCGTGACACCAACAGGCCACTATGAATACCTGGTATTCATGGATTAGTAAGTGCCCTCTCTGTATTACAAGTCTTGATGCACGAGGTGCTCTAGAAGTATCTATCTCCACCGGTTTGTACTAATCTACAATGATGATATTTTCATACACACCCGGAGCTTGGCTAAACAATGCCACTGCGTTGCAGAGGTCCTGAAATGCCTGAATTCAAGGGACTTTCCTCAGCCATGGAGATGGGAGCTGCTGTTTAATCAGATCTTCCGGTACTTCAGAAGACATCATATCAGACCGCGGACCACAGTTCATCTCTCAGGTATGGAAGGCATTTTTTATGCTCTTAGGTGTGACCATAAGCATCTCTGGATACCACCCACAATCCAACGGTCAGGCGGAAAGAAAATTCCAAAAGATAGTTCATTTTCTGCATATCTTCTTCAATGACCACCAGAACTCCTGTTACCAATTTCTAGGCTGGGCCGAGTATGCACCAATCTACCAATGGACTCACCCGCTTTCAGTGCATACTCTGGTACCAGCCTCCCATATTCCCCTGGTCTGGAGTCAAATATTCCATCAGTCACCCACTGGTTCTGAGAGAGTGAGAGGGTCTGGGACATAGCCCACCACCAACTACAGCAAGTAGTGTACAGGCACAAACTGACAGCCGATCTTCGCTGATCCCAGTATACCAACTGGGTTAGAAGGTCTTGCTGTCTACCTGGGAAACCTGCAAAAAGCTAAGTCCCAGATACATTGGCCCCTTCGCCATCACTAAACAGATCAATCCAGTCACATATGAACTTCAACTTCCCTTACACCTCTGAATTTATACTTACTTCCATTTCCCACTATCAAAACCCTCTCACTCTCCCCTTTCTGTATCCATAGACCCTGGCCCAACATTGGAAACCCCCCTTACATTGATTTCTGGAAAACAATGCGGTGGTCTCTTCGGGTATCTTGTAGATTGGGAAGGCTACAAGATCAGTTATCTGGTCTTGCTTACAGCTAAGGACTACCTTCATGTTACCCCAACACTGTAATTTTTCATTCTCTGAAATATGTCTCTATACCTCAAATCTATTTTTAAAAACGTATTATCTCTTCCTTACTAGTTCCACAGAATAGAAAATAGAATTAATGTCATACATTAATCAATATTGTCAAGAAACAGATTATAATCATAGATAAGAATAAAAAGAAAACATATAATTAATAAAATATAATTAAGAAAACATGTGTGACGCACATCAGGTTGATCACACCGGTGTGACCACACGTGTCAAACTATTGAGCATATTTTTGTAAATATAAAAAGTAAACAGTGTACTTTCTTATTTAAAAAAATTTTTTTTTTTTTTTAAATTAGTATACTAATTGCACACTTAAACTTCTTTTTTGAAGGGCAGGTACACAATTACCTCTTCTGTGCTTTTCCCCCTGCTCTAAACAAACAACACATATCACAAAATATAAAGATTCTTACTTTAATTGCTAACTGAGAAAAGAACGTCTCGGGTTACGTATGTAACCCTGGTTCCCTGAGGGGAACGAGACGCTGTGTCGAAGCACTAGGGGAAATAGCCTTGCGTGAGTCACGTGAAGATCTATGCAACCAATGAGAAACGAACGCGTGTGAATGCGTCACTGCCGGCCGCAGCCGGTGACGTCATGAGGCAGAGCATAAAGCGCGTCTGAAACCGGGGCGCGTCAGCCATGAATGCCTGAAGCGGGCCCGGAGGCGCCAGGAGCTGAGGCCAAGACACAGCGTCTCGTTCCCCTCAGGGAACCAGGGTTACATACGTAACCCGAGACGTTCCCTTTCTGGGAACTCGAGCTGTGTCGAAGCACTAGGGGAACGCTATGCCAACGCCACCTCAGCGACGTCAGCATCCGGGTGTGTCCCAGCTCACTGAGAGAGCACCCTGGTTCCCGGGGCGGCATCGAGGTCTAGCTGGTAGAACCTCATGAATGTGTGCGGTGAGGACCAGCCGGCCGCAGCACAAACATCAGACAAGGCGACTCCGGAGAGGAGAGCCTTGGATGCTGCCATGCTCCTAGTGGAGTGGGCTCAGACCCTCAAAGGAGAAGCATGTCCGGCCGACTCGTAAGCTAGACAGATAGCCTCGACTATCCACCTGCTTGGTGTTTGCTTAGAAGCTGGAGCCCCCTTAGGGGTCCTAAAGCCAACGCAAACGAACAGTTGGTCCAACCTACGCCAAGTGGCAGTCTTTGACGTAAGCGTCCAGTGCTCGCACTGGACAGACCTTGTTCTTGCTCCTGCTCATGATCATCAAATGGGGGAGGGCAGAAGGCCTGCAGCATGATAGACCGAGCCACCTCAGTGGGAACCTTGGGGATATAGCCTGGCCTCGGGTGGAGAAATGCCTTTCCCATCCCGGGCGCAAACTGAAGACATGAAGGGGCCACTAAGAGGGCCTGAAGATCCCCGACCCTCTTGAGCGAGGCGATTGCCAGCAAAAGAAGGGTCTAAAGAGAGAGGTACTTAATAGAGATTCCTCTAAAGGTTCAAGGGGCGGCTGGGACAGGCCTAGGAGTACCACGGACAAGTCCCAAGCCGGCACCCTGGTCTGTGCCGCAGGTCTCAGCCTTAGTGTACCACGGAGGAAACGAGTGACTAGGGGGTCCCTGCCCAAGGGTACCCCACCCAGAGGTACGTGGCAAGCCGCTATAGCAGCCACGTAGACCTTCAAGGTGGAGGGGGACAGCCCTGCCACAAATCTTTCTTGCAGGAACTCCAGTACTTTGCCAACTTGACAGGTTACTGGGTTCACCTGCCTTTCACTACACCAAGAAGTGAAGAGCTTCCACTTCAGGGCGTAGAGTCTCCTCGTGGAGGGAGCTCTGGACTGAAGGATGGTCTCAACAACCTCGGCTGAGAGACCGGCCTCTATGAGCTGGGCCCCCTCAGGGGCCAGACCCACAGTTTCCCAGAACTCCCGGGAGCAGAGTGATGGGAGGAAAAAGCGTACAGGCGTAGCCTCGGCCACGCCTGTACCATAACAACCCGCCCCAGAGGCCCTGGATGTTAAACGAAAGCCACAGAGGGCAGAGAAATTCTTACGGAGGCAAACAGGAGACCTGTGCCTGCCGTATCTGTCCCAAATCTGCTCCAAATAAGGGGACCAAGGGTTCCAGCCCTCGGGGAGAACCCCTGGTTTTCAGCCACCACTGCAGGGGTCTCGCACACAGTCGGCCCCATGGAATAATCGCTGGAGCCGCTGCATGGACCCTAACACCTCAGAGTGTCTCACGTGAGTGGCTGCCCCTCGATACTCTTGACGGCTGAACGAAGGCTTGAATGCGCTCGGGGAAGAGCCGAGCCAACATAGCCACTGAGTCCCAAAGACTCCCAAGAAAGTGGTTCTCTACGTGGGAGAAATAACACTCTTCTTGGTGTTCAGCGTAAGAGTGTCACTCGTCGCTTAACAGCTCAACGAACGGCCTGGATGCTCTCGGGGAGGAACCGAGCAGACATGGCCACTGAGTCCCAAATGACTCCCAAGAAAGTGGTTCTCTGAGTGGGAGAAAGTACACTCTTCTTGGTGTTCCGCCGTAAGCATCGACGAGAACCAGGAGTTCTTCCGCATGCTCAGGGTGCGTGGGCATCGCCCCGTGACCTTGATTGCGAAGCGGGTACCCCTCAGGGAGAACCCCTGGTCTTAGTCCTAACCCCAGCTCCTCTGTGTGCGGGCACAACACCTCGATGTTGTGCTGCCCGTGCAAGTACAGATGAGCTTAGAGCAGCCGGACCAAACACGGAAGCACTGATACTGGTACGCCTTCCCCCCTGAAGGCGAACCACAGGAACTTCCTGTTGTGGAAGGATGGGAATGAGGGATTTATATGTCTCTGATGTCGATCGTGCCGGACCCGTTATAGGACCTAATCTGTACTACGATCCGCCTGAGCGTCGCATCTCTTCGCATCAATTTAAGAGACAAAAATCCAGAATGAGCCGCAACCTTCCATCCTCCCTTCGGAACTATGAAGTAACAGCTGAAAAGCCCGGACTTGCTGTTCACGAGGGGTCCATACCCGATGGCCCCTTTCGCCAGCAGAGTGTCTACTTCTTGTTCCATGACCAGAGCCTGCTGAGGGCCTACAGCAGACTGTAGGACCCCCGAGAACCGGGGTGGTGAGACCCCGAACTGAATGGTGTACCCTAAGGTGACCGTGCGCAGGACCCACTGAGAGATACCGGGTAGCCGTGACCACGCATCCCGGAACTCTACTAGGGGAACCAGCCTCCCGGGGCTGGCCTCTGGTGCTGATAGCATGTCCACCACTGGGCCGGGATTTCCGGATTCCCGGGTGGAGTGCTCTAGGACCCTCCTCGGAGGGGGTGGTTTTCCCATGGCGGGCTGACTGGTCAGCTGCTCCAGGGATACACCACCTTGTTGCGGCTTGGCGTCAGGGCCGCTTGCTCTTAGCCTTCTTAGCGCTCAGGACAACCCTCAGATCGCCCCTCTTGCCAGAGGCTTGAGCCTGTCGACCCGACCCCCCGGGATTAACCGGAGGAAGACGGGTGGCGACACTTCGTTTTTGAGCGGCCCTGTGTGAAGAGCTTTGAGACCTCCCTTGACTGGCGGTCTCACGTGGAGGGCGGCGGGGAATAACTTTACTGAACGACACCTGCTGTCGTGCAGCCTCCTGAAACTTGTCGACAACGCTTTTTACGGCGTCGCCGAGCAAGCCCGAAGGGGACAGAGGAGCGTCCAGCAAAACAAATTTGTCCTATCTTTCATAGCTGACAAATTGAGCCAAAAAGGTGTCTCTCCGTAGCCACCAGAGCTGCCATGAAGCGGCCGACAGAGTAGGCCATCTCCCTAGTGGCCCAAAGAGACAGATCCACGGTCCGGCGCAGCTCTGCCACTGCCTCCGGACCGATACCGCCGCCCTCGTTGAGGTCCCCAAGCAACTCCGCCTGATATGCCTGCAGCAGTGTCGTGCCGTGCAGACACGCTGTGGCATGACTCGATGCGGAGTATGCTTTCCCCACCAAAGACGATGTGACGCGCATCGGCTTGGAGGGGAGCGCCAGAATTTTAATGGAGGACGCGGACTGAGGGACGAGGTAACTCGCCCTCATCCACTTTCTTCAACCCTCCATATCAATGATCTTGAGCCCCACTAGATTATTATACATCGTAATATTACGTGTATAAATTTTCTCGGAGGCTGGCCTTCCCCAAGATCTAGATACCTCGGCATGTAAATCAAGTATGAAAGGCATTGCTCGGCGCGGGGAAATGACGCGAGTCAGAAGATAACGCTCGTCTAACATACTTAGGACGAGCCCTTCTGGTCTCTGCTGGCCAATCAAGCCCCAGACGAGAGACCGCTCGCGCCACAACCTCAACAAGCTCCTCAAACGCCGGCGAGGAGAGTGGCGAATCCTCCTCGACCGGGTCAACACTAGCTAAATCGATCTCACTCTCTGAACTTGATAGAGCTAGTGTTGGAGTCACAGCACGGGCATCTCACTCAGAGTGCTCGTGACTGGGACCCGCTTGATCTCGTGAAGGCTGAGGTAAGGACGGACCCACCCCAGCAGCCTCAGCGAGATCCATTTGTGATCCCCAGGACCGAGAGCGCCACAAAGCCTCGGCTACTGCAGGTCCCGAATCGCGGGGAACACTAGCCTAGGCGGCCTCGTTACAGACCGCCAGGCGGGAGCGGAGATCATGCACCACAGTGAGCATGCAGATAGAACCTCTCGCAGTCCTTACAACCGGCACTCTCAAGTGCCGACCGTGCATGCTCCACTCCCAAACAGATTACACACATAACATGTGTATCCCTGCCCGTTATGAAACGTGGGCAAGGATAAACACACGGTGTGAACCTCTGTTCATTCGCCACATTTTCACACTCATTCTGATGATTTTTAGCTATCTCAACTCAAAATCACTCTCACACAGACACAGCACGCTGAAGGCATTCAGAGCTGACGCGCCCCGGTTTCAGACGCGCTTTATGCTCTGCCTCATGACGTCACCGGCTGCGGCCGGCAGTGACGCATTCACACGCGTTCGTTTCTCATTGGTTGCATAGATCTTCACGTGACTCACGCAAGGCTATTTCCCCTAGTGCTTCGACACAGCTCGAGTTCCCAGAAAGGGAACAGGTCTTTTCTCACATTGATCAGTGTGCCTGAAAGGATGTGAGTGGTTAAGTCAAGTCACCTTTATTTATATAGCGCTTTTTACAATGTAGATTGTTTCAAAGCAGCTTTACAGGAAAACAATATAAACAAAGTTTGTTTGGCTAAACAGAAGCCCCAAAAGAGCAGGCGAATCAATACAATTGATGAATTTTAAGTGTTAAGTTTCCCCAACTGAGCAAGCCATAGGCGACAGCGGCAAGGAACCAAAACTCCGGCAGGTGACGTAACGAATGAAGAATAGAATGGAGAAAAAACCTTGGGAGAAACCAGGCTCAGTTGGGGGACCAGTTCTCCTCTGGCCAACAGCCAAACCGTGCATGATTATTATACAACAATTCAAGTCAAATATGAAGTCCAATTTGGTCCGGTTAGAGATGGGTTCATGATCGACACAGGGGAGGGTCCAGTAGAGTCACGGTCTCCGCAGACACCCCAGGGCAGTGCTGTGCTCGTGTCCAGGTCCTTCATCTGATCTGGATACGGCCCGGATCCAGCTGCCCACGGTAACCTCGGAATAAACAGAGACCAATATCAGCGTAGATGCCATTCTTCTTCTGATGTATCGAGTACATCAGGTGTTATGGGAATGTTCCCGGTTCCGGCTTATCTAAATTATGCAGCCTAACAATCATTTTACATGATTTGGATTAAAAATGTATGTATAATGTGTTATGTGTATGCCAGGTTGAAAAGATGTGTTTTTAGTCTACATTTAAACTGACAGAGTGTGTCTGCTTCCCGAACTGTAATAGGAAGACTGTTCCAGAGTTTAGGAGCTAAATAGGAAAAGGATCGCCCGCCAGCAGTTGACTTTGATATTCTAGGTATTATAAGCTGGTCAGTATTTTGGGATCGCAATAGACGTGAAGGACTATAATGTGTTAAGAGATCGCTCAAGTACTGTGGAGCTAAACCATTTAATGCTTTGTAAGTAATTAGCAAGATTTTAAAATGTATTCGGTGTTTAATAGGAATAGGAAGCCAGTGCAGGTTTGACAGAACTGGGCTAATATGCTCATACTTCCTGGTTCTAGTAAGAACTTGAGCTGCTGCATTCTGGACCAGCTGGAATTTGTTTATTAAGCGTGCAGAGCAACCACCTAGTAAAGCATTACAATAATCTAGCCTTGAACTCATGAACGCATGAACTAACTTTTCCGCATTTGTCTTAGATAGCATATGTCGCAATTTAGATATATTTTTAAGATGGAAGAACGCCGTTTTACAGATGCTAGAAACATGGCTTTCAAATGAAAGATTGGTATCAAAGAGCACACCCAGGTTTCTAACTGACGACGAAGACTTGACAGAGCAGCCATCGAGTGTTAGGCAGTAGTCTAGATTATTATGTGCCGAACTTTTTGGTCTAATAATTAGAATCTCTGTTTTTTCAGAATTTAGCAGTAGAAAGTTATTAGTCATCCAATTTTTTATATCGGTTATGCATTCTGTTAATTTAGTGAATTTGTTCGTTTCATCAGGATGAGAAGAAATATAGAGCTGAGTATCATCAGCGTAACAATGAAAGCTAATGCCATGCTTCCTAATAACTGCACCCAAAGGAAGCATGTACAGGGTGAAAAGCAATGGTCCTAGTACTGAACCTTGAGGAACTCCATACTGAACCCGTGACCGATATGACATCTCCTCATTTAATGCTACAAACTGATAACGCTCAGATAAGTATGACTTGAACCAGGCTAATGCAACTCCACTAATGCCAACATAATTTTCAAGTCTATTCAGAAGGATTTTGTGGCCGATTGTATCAAATGCAGCACTAAGGTCCAGTAACACTAACAGAGAGATACAACCACGATCGGATGATAAGAGCAAATCATTTGTAACTCTAATGAGAGCAGTCTCAGTACTATGATATGGTCTAAATCCTGACTGGAAATCCTCGTAGATGCTGTTTCTTTCTAGAAAGGAACATAGTTGTAAAGATATTGCCTTTTCTAGAATCTTTGACAAGAAAGGTAGATTCGATATCGGCCTGTAATTAACTAATTCTGTAGGATCAAGTTGTGGTTTTTTAATAAGCGGTTTAATTACAGCCAGCTTAAAGGTTTTTGGTACGTATCCTAATGACAAAGAAGAATTAATAATATTAAGAATAGGATCTATGATTTCTGGAAGCATCTCTTTCAGTAGCTTAGTCGGTATTGGGTCTAGCATACATGTTGTTGATTTTGATGATTTAACGAGTTTAGACAATTCTTCCTCCCCAATAGCAATGAAGGATTGGAATTTTTCTTCAGGGACACTAAAATGTACTGTATTTTGGAATATTGTAGTAGATTGTTGCATGTTTATTATTTTCTCTCTAATATTATTAATTTTGCAAGTAAAGAAGTCCATGAAGTCATTAGTGCTGTGCTGATTTAAAGCATCTGGGGTTGAGGCTTTATTTCTTGTTAATTTAGTCACTGTATCAAATAAATACCTAGGGTTGTATTTGTTTTCTTCTAAGAGGGTAGAAAAGTAAGTAGATCTAGCTGATCTTACGGCCTTTCTGAATGCAATAGAGCTGTCTTTCCATGAAATGCGAAAAACCTCTAGCTTAGTTTTTTTCCAGCTCCGCTCCATTTTTCTGGCTGCTCTCTTGAGGGCCCGGGTGTGCTCATTGTACCACGGTGTTGGACTATTTTCTTTAATCTTCTTTAAGCGTAACGGAGCAACAGTGTCTAAAGTGCTGGAAAAGAGAGAGTTTATAGTTTCTGTTGCAACATCAAGTTCTTCTAGGCTATCTGGGATGTTAAGTAGATGAAATTGATCGGGAAGATTATTTATAAAGTTATCTTTTGTGTTAGGAGTGATAGTTCTACTATATTTATAACATGGAGTTAGTTTTTCGACTTTGGCTAAAGGTAATCTACACGCAACTAAGTAATGATCTGAGATGTCATCGCTCTGCTGCAGAATTTGAACAGTATCAACATTGATCCCATATGACAATATTAGATCTAAAGTATGATTACGAGAATGAGTGGGTCCTGATACATGTTGTGTAACTCCAATAGAGTTTAAAATGTCTCTAAATGCCAATCCCAATGCGTCTTTTTCATTATCTACATGGATGTTAAAATCACCGACGATTATGACTTTATCTGCAGACATTACTAATCCTGAGAGAAAGTCAGCAAATTCTTTGATAAAGTCTGTATGGTGCCCTGGTGGCCTGTATAGAATAGCCAGCACAAAAGTTACACAGGAATTATTACTTGCACTTGATATTTTTACATTAAGGACCATCACTTCAAAAGAATTATATTTCAAATTAGACCTTTGAGCAGTACTGATCGTGTTACTATAAATTACAGCAACACCTCCTCCTTTACCTTTCAGACGAGGCTCATGTTTATAACAGTAATTTTGAGGGGTGGACTCATTTAAAGTAATATAATCGTCTGGTTTTAGCCAAGTTTCTGTCAAACACAGCACATCTAGTTTATGATCTGTAATCATATCATTTACAATAAGTGCTTTTGAGGAAAGGGATTGTATATTCAGTAACCCAAGCTTTATCATTTGTTCATTTGTGTTATATCCGTTCTTAGCTGTTTGTAAATCAATTAAATTTTTACTCTTAAACGATTTTGAGAGATTTTTGTATTTGCTAATTCGGGGAACAGACACAATCTCTATAGGATGATATCTAGGTGAAAGAGTCTCTATGTGTTGGAATTTATCTGACCTCTGTGAAGGAAATGGTTAAGAAATGTATGTATTTTTTGTCTTCTCCCTGAAGGATCATCATTGGTTTTCAGATGTTCTAAGGAGAGAAAAGTCTCAGAATGAAAAAATAATGTATTAAGAACATCCTTACCAATTTCCCACAGTAAAACTGAGAATGTGAGGGAGCGAGGAGCATCATTAACCCTTCTGCCCTTTGGGAGATTTGTTATAAATCTAATGGAGAGCATATTACTTCTTTTCCCCCCTTCCTGAAGCGTTGAAATGATTGTTTTTGTGTGTGTGTAGAATCAGTTCATACTTTCTCCTTAACCTTGCTATAGTTTTTGTGATCTCTGAGGCTGTCTGGAGATGATTGATCAACTTTTCACTCAAAACTTACTTTGTAAGAGTTTGAGCTGTACTTAAATGAGAAACCATTTGAAAAAAATGAAAGTTATTTGGATTTTTGTTTTGTCCAGATGGGTCAGAGTCTGTAACGAGAGGGTCTACAGGAACAGGAGACATCTGCTGTGACTTGTTTCCTTGTCTTATGTCTGCACTTTTTTGTTTTTGAGAGAGAAGTGAAAGAATTTTGCAGTAATTGGTACAGTGCTTCTGTTAAAGATATTCTCACCAATCTATCTAATAAACATGTAATATTATATTCACATTTCTAATATATAATCCAGCATGATTAGAGGTATTTTGTTTTATCACACAATACTGGATGTGTCAGGGTTTTGTCACTTTATAATACTATTGCATTGACGTTGATTGTCTTCATGTGAGCGCGTAGCTTTGAGTGTGTACGGGCCGTGAACTCTGCTGTCTGCGTGACTTGTCTTGTGTGCGTGGCCTGGTGTTTGGATACAGACCCTTCGGTCTGGTTTGGTTTAGTTTTTTTTCGGGATCCGGTTATTCATGCTTCATGTGTTTGTCTTTTGTTGTTAACGCACATATTTGGTGTGAACACACGGACTATGAGTGTTCCCATTAGCTGCATGTTCATGTCTCGTTCTGTTTGAGCACATGGCTTGTGTTTGTGTTCGTGGGCCATGTGCTTTTTGTCCTTGTCATCTTCTGTGTCAGCACATGGCTTGTCACGTGTGTTTCCTTGTGGCATGTTCTCTCCTGTCTTTTGTCTTACCTCATGGTTGGTTAATCTACCCCACATGTACTCCTTGTCTTAAGTATATTATTTGATGAAAGTAGTTTGGGCTCTGCTGGACATTTCGTTAAACAAAACAGAGGAGAGAAGTCCATCATGTTGTCATAATGTCGGGAAAAGAAGCCCAAATATGTTTAATATAAGAATAGAAAAGAAAGTAAATGAGGCCAGAAACAGTGCACAGTGTCACCAACATTTTCGCCCTTAGGATTATTTTTGAACAGTTTCAGACCTTACTGAATCACTGAAGAATGTTAATTCACTTTCATTTAGGTTGATCGCAGACATTAAGTATTAACTGTTATTCATGCTTATCATAGAATAATCTTAATAATTAAAATCAATTTAGTTTTTAAGGACATTTCTTATTCTCATCAACACAGGGCATTATCATAATCTGCATCATATACCACATAATTAACAAGTAATTGGTAAATGAACTATTCTCTCTCACTCTAAATTTCTGCATTAAAACTTCAAAACAGTGGGGATTTCAATTTAGATCTTTTTCTTACAGTCAATAGCTGTGTCTCTTTGAATGTTTCTTGGGAATAGCAGTAGAGCTCCAAAACCAGTGATCACGTGCTAAAAGTGGTAGAGTGGGAGAACCCCTGCAAAAAGCCCTGAATTTGCTTTCGTCATCAAGAAAGTCAACGCAAAGTTTCTAATAAAATGCTCAAACATTATACATAGCCAACAGAGAATAACAGATTGAATTGATATCTAAGAACCTGGGGTCTCATTTATAAAGCGTGCGTAAGCACAAAACGGGGCTGGAAACGTATGTACGCCAGTTCCCACGCAAAGGTTGAGATCTATAAAAACAAACTTGACAGGAATATTTGCGTAAAAGCACGCAAATTGTGACGCATGCATACAAACATTTTGGAGACGGAGCGGTTTTGGCGACAACCGATGGTAAGCTGAGGGATTGACAGTAGAATTAATGAAATTAAACACATTGAACTTGAAAAGTTGTGCATATTATGGAAGCCAGTTTCCACCACGGTTGAGAAAGGGAAAAAATATTATTTAAGTCGAAATAATGACTTAGTATCTCGACATAAAGAGAAACTTACTCGAAATAATGACTTCACTTCTCTGTTTCTCTGCATGGTCAAACGTGTAAATGCGAGATCACAGCAAACATGACAAGTTCTGTAAAAGCTGCTGTCTTAGTTAAAGTAAATGCAATCTATAGCAACATGAATTATAAATTATCAGTATATTTTGCACACTTTTCCATGTGCATAGGAAGGCATGGAAGTGGAACAGAATTAAAGCAAGGCGAGGCGGTTATTAAGCGAGGCGGTTACCATGATATCGAGGAGCCGGTGAAAACTGTTGCATCAAAAATGCACGATTTACAAAACTATCGGATTAACGCTGGATTTCTTCATTAGGTTTAAGTGTAACGTCTTCATAAAATGCATGAGTACATGTGTTAATATTAACGCGAATTTCGCGAATGCTCTTTGATGTGCAGGTTCATCATAAAGAGTCACTATAATACAATAAAATACAATAATATAATACATCTTATATAACAAATATATTTGTTATAAATGTAACAAATTATATATTCTATAATTCCTCTGTTTGAAATCCATGGATCACTGTGCTGCTGCTTGTTCATACACAAAAAAAACCCCGAATAAAATATTAAATACTATGGAATCCCTTCTTATATACTGATGATTTATCTTTCATGTTCTTTAATTATATTATTGATTATCACACTGACTTTAACAGCTGTTTTACAGAACGTGTCATGTTTGCTGTGATCTCACATTTACAGGCTTTGACCATGCGGAGAAGCACGAGAGGTTAAGTCATTATTTCGAGAATGTTTCTCGTTATTTCGAGATACTAAATCATTATTTCGACTGAAATAATCTTTTTTTTTTGTCAGTTGTGGTGGAAACGGACTTCCATACGCATATAGACCTATCCATATAACCATTAACATACAAATCACTTTCAATCCTCATTATCTAGGATAAAACGTCCTATAAAACATGCCTGTCCACAATAGCAATTTATATAAATAAATGGAAATAAATTATCAAATAAAAGTGTATCAATTTAATTTATTTTACTTTCACTAGCTAATGATCTATGGGTTTATGTGCATTGTCTGATTGGTATGAGCAGGTGTAAAGGATTTTAAAGAAAAGAATGCGATCGCTGTAAACATAAATACTACAGTGACACTCCTGCATCTTCGGCATGATGGATGCGCTGGCTGGAGGACTATGCCAATGGCAGTTGGTGTTGCCATATCCCAGTGCTTCTCAATTATTTTCTGTCACGCCCCCCCTAGGAAGAGGTAAACATTTTGCGCGCCCCCCCTCCCCCCATTTTGGAACGTTCGTCTTATGGTTTCCATGGCAACGCGTCATGCTTGTCACGTGACATACCGCAGTCACAAAAAGTGCTGTATAATAGATTAATACATTTATTTAGTTTTTCTTTTTTATTTAAAATAGTCACCAACTTGAAACCTAAAAGAATACTTATGTGGTTGAAAACTTATGTTGTGATAAATGACAAGCTCTGAGCGCGTCTTTTTTGGATCAGTGCCAGATAACGCGTGAAAACACGTGTGAATTTAGTGGTTGATCACGTGACACATGAACACCGGTGTGATCGAACACATCAAAGGATGAGGGGATGGTTATCTGAACTTCATATATGCTACTCTTGTTCAGTGCAAGAAAACCTACTCCCTGGCAAAAAAAAGCATGTACAAAAAAAATTGATGTATGGGAGTCACAATGGATGTATAGGAGTCAATGTTTGCAGTCAGATGCATTATGTCATAATTTACTATTCTTTTGTGAAAAGTCTGTTGAAGGTGATCTTGAAGATGATTGCAATTTTATGTGTCTGCTGAAAGGACACACATTAAGTTCTTCAGTAGCATATTTGTAGGAAGCAGTGTCTGCAATTGCATGTGTTTGCACATTTGGGGCTTCATGCTAAGCTTTTGAACAGAGCTTGACCTCTTTGACCTTCACCTGTCCTCATTTTAAAGTGGCCGGCAACATTCTGTGAGAGCTGAGTCAAAACAATGCTTATCTATGGGGCATTAACTTCATTAGGACTGACAGAATCAGTTCATGCATCAATGGATGCCGTGACCGTTTCCACCAAACCTGTTACTGATCTTGACGTTGCCTTGAGCTTCTCCTCCAATGTGAGCACAGAGGTTCTGTTGAAACTCTAAATAGCATTAGAGAAAAATTGCATCTGTCGTCATGTTGTTTCCTTCCCTCTGAAGACCGTCTCTAATCTCATCTCATTCCCTTCAGATGTCTCTTATTGTTGGAAAGAATCTGACTCATTCACTTTCCATGTAGGTTAAAAAAACTGGTCTTGATATTTTCAGAAATTATTTTTTTAAAGGTTGTGCTATTATATACCAGGCAAAGTTTGATTGCCTAAAAATAAAATAAAGTTGATAAATAAATAAAAAATCCCATAGGACATTACAAAAACCTTATTTATACACTGGAATATCATATAAATGACACCCTTTTCACACCTTAGTAATCGTATAGGGATGTCCTGGCAACGTTTTGTCAGAAAGTCTAGAGTTAGTAGTGTTGATTATTTTAATTTATTCTACATGTTTCTGTAACTTTCTCTTTTATATATATATACTGTGTGTATATATATATATATATATATATATATATATATATATATATATAGGGTTTTGGTTTTGTTAGCATAAATTACATTAATCTAATAAGAAAAGCACTTTTACAGCATTAATTTACTAATATATTAAACATTTAAAGTCACATCTGTAATTATTTAATGGACCATAGCAAATAAACGAACAATGAACTGTTGTATTCTTACATAACTTGTGATCAAGAAATACCATGACACTAGTTCTGCTTATTGTTAGTTAATCCACAAATAACATCTTAGGTTACACATGTCACCATGATTACATGAAAAGGGAATGAGACCTTTGACGACCATATGACGACACTTTGGTGGTATGCCTTCAAAGTGACTGTGTCTGAAGCATGTGTCTGTTACATGTACGAAAAGAGAGAGTCGATGCCTCCTTTGATGTAACACATTTAATGTTGCTGGGGTTCTGTAAAGAAATATCACAGTGTAAACTCAAAAGCACATTGGAGCATCTCAATTGCTGTGCATCATATACTCTGTTTCTGTTATCTGAAGTATTTTGCGCACCTGAGCAAATATTGGCGAGAGCTCCCTCTAGCAGTCTGGATAATTAAAGCTGCTGCATACAAAACATAAATTTTAAATAGGGGGGTCTTCTGTTTTAATGGTCTTTTCTTTACCCTAGTGTCACATGTCCAATCCCGATTGATACTGCATCACTCGTAATCTGTGATAGCGGAATGCCGAACTACAAAAGGGACCGGCAACACAGCAATGTAAGCTTCTGATTGACTGAAGCAAGCTGTTTCCAGGTATACAGGAAGTATGGCAAACCTGTGCACCTCGTTATAAAGGTGTGATGGGAGGATCACCCTACTGCATTACATATGTCTTGGGATGGACGCTTCCGACCATAGAGTCTTAGAGGATGCCTGTAGAATGAGCTTGGACTAGCATAACTTTCCTGCTTAAAGTCTGTTTTGTGGCCGGGGAACCCTTCTTAGGAGGCCCGAAAATTACCAGCTATTGGCCAGACATTCTCCACTGAGAGGTCTTCGACACATAAACCTTTTGGGCCATGACAGGTCTGAGTAACTGTAGCTTCTCTTGTTCTGCAGACACAAGAGGAGGCTGAAAGGGCTGAAGGACTCAAGTGAAGGAAAGGTTTCACTTCATCTTGAGAAAACTTCAAACATGAGGGAGCAACTGAAAGAGCTTTGAATTCTCCTACTGTTTTGAGAGACATAATCGGCAGCAGAAACATCATCTTTAGAGTGATGCATTTGTCAGATACAGAATCCAAGGGCTTAAAGGGTGCCAGGGTTAACACTTTTGAAAAACACTGTTAGATCCCAAGCCAGGACTCTAACCTGAGCCATGTCTCATCCTCAGAGTACCAAAAAGGAAAAAAAAAGAAATCAGGTTGTGCTCTCTCATGTTGAAGGTAGTTATGGCCACTATGTACATCTTAAGTGTAGAAGAGGAAAGACCAGCCTGAAGGAAATCCAGCACTGAAGCCACATGGCAGTTAACTGGGTCAAACCAACAGCTCTGCCTCCTGCACAATGAAGTTAAGACTTTCCACTTTAGGGCATATATTTTCATATTGGAGGGAGCTCTAGAATTAATAATGTTCTCTACAACCTCAGTTAGGAGACTATCATCTAGGAGCTGATCCTGCCAGACTCACAGTTTCTCCAGCCAAGGGTGATGTATTGTGCCCCCATTTATTGTGCCTGTGTTACGAGGTCCCTCTGTAGAGAAGAGAAGACATGATCTAGCCACCACCACAAGGGTGTTATGTACTGTAAGCCAAAAAGGTGATATTGGGTTCAGCTGCCATGAGCCCTAGCAGTCTTTGAAACTTTTTTTTACAGTTATGAGCTTGCCTAGCTTGAATCTGGTCACCATTGTCAGAATCACCTCTTTACATGTAGGAGACAGCTGTGCCTGCATCGTAACTGAGTCCTATACAACTCCCAAAAACAGTTTGCTGGACTAGTGTAAGCATGCTTTTCTTTGCATTGAGTCTCAGCCCAAAACACTTTATGTGGTCAAGCATGACATTTCGATGCCATGTCACCAGCTCCTGAGATTGAGCTAATATCAGCCTGTCATCTATATAGTTTAGAATTTGAATGCCCTGGTGTCCTCTGACTTCCTTTGATCATGATAAGTGGGATCGTCAGTATTTTGATGCTGAATCTCCTCAGAGAATGTTTTAGCTGATGCAGATCTATGATGAGACTCATCTGCCCATATTTCTTAAGAACTATGAAGAAGTTTCTGGCCGTAGTACCCACCATTTCTTTCTGGAGGAGGAATGAGTTATACGTCCTTTGCTATTATCTGTTGCCTCCTTGAGGCTGACTACTGTAGGAACAAACCACTTCAGTCGGCAAAACCCAAGCTGGAGTCTATAACCTTTGTGAAGTATGTGCACAATCCATTAAGATATATATTGGGTAGTGCTTGCCAGGCTTTCGGACAACTTTCTAGAGGAAACAGACACTAGAGGCTGTGTATTTGAAGAAATGGTCTTGGTACCCTGAATCAAATTCATGGTAGAGTTTAACCAAATCAATGTTTCTAAAGGCCTCTCTGTAGAGAGCGAATTCCCCATAGCTTCAGTATTGTCGGGCAGACACTGAAGTTTAATTTGATTGGAAACGGTCATGTCTCGGACCACAGTGGGTTAACAAATTGATTTCTTGAAGGCTCCGTGGGGAAAAAGATGTATGTCACTCCACCCTGGGAGGGGGCTTCTTGAGAGGCCTGACTTTCCCGTAGCCTGCTTAAAAAAGAATAACAGTCCTTAGATCAGTTTTCTCCTTTGGAGACTTTGGGGGAAAGTGTTGCTTCGTCCCTCCAAGTTACATGAGGGGGGTTCAGGCAGCAAAAGTCTACTTCTCTTTTTGCCGGTATGAGGAGCTGTACGTAAATGTTTGGGCCTGTCCCACTTATGGCAACAAGGCATAAACTTCTGAAATGCTGCCGATCATTTCGTCACATCATATGTCAAAGGTAAGACAAGTTTTTGAGTCTGCACAAAGTTTTCGGTTTGTCTGTAGTCACCTTTATTTATATACTGCTTTTTTACAATAGAGATGTTTCAAAGCAGCTTTACAGAGATAAAAGTAAAATAATGCAACAAAGTTTGTTTTAGCTGTACAACAGCTCTAGAAGAGCAGGCCAAACAATAATACTGATGAATATTATGTGTTAAGTGTCCCCAACTAAGCAAGTAAAAGGTGACAGTGGCTCCAGCAGGTGACAGAAAGGATAATTTTTGTGTTGGAAGAAACCAGGCTCAGTTGGGGGACCAGTTCTCCTCGGACTAACAAACAAATAGTGCCATGATTATGATATAGACAGCATTTCAGGTCAGAAGTTAGATTAAGATTGGGACACTCAAAATATTTAATCAATTTTTGTCTGGATATTAAATCCATTTAATCCATTGAGTCAAGGTCACTGCAAACACTTCAGGGCTGTTTTGTGGTTGTGTCCAGGTGCATCTGATCTGGATATGGCCCGGATCCGGCTGACTACGGTAACCTCTGGATAAACAGAGTATAATATCAGCGTAGATGCCATTCTTGATGTAACAAAAAATGGGAAGTGTTCCCGGTTCTGGCTGACCTACACTCTGTATTCTAACAATCATTTTACTTGATTTGAATTATAAAAATGTACAATGTATTATGTGTATGCCAGGTTGAAGATATGTGCTTTAAGTCTAGATTTAAATTGACAGAATGTGTCTGCTTCCCGAACAATGGAAAGAAGACCATTACCGAGTTTAGGTGCTAAATAGGAAAAGGATCGACCGGCAGCAGTTGATTGTGATATTCTTGGTATTATCAACTGCTCATAATTTTGGGATCGCAATAGACATGAAGGACTATAATGTGTTAAGAGCTTGCTTAAGTATTGAGGAGCTAAACCATTTAGTGCTTTGTAAGTAATTGTTTGCTAATTCTTTAAAAATGATAAATATCTTATACAGCAGATCAGGCAGAGGCTATGTGATTGAATCGCCATAACTTTGTATAAAGAGGAGTGGTTGTGTGAGAGTCAAGCACTTTTGTTTAACGCTCCCCCTTCCCAACCTTAAAAGCTAAGCTGTCATAGTCTGCAAATCTCATTACAATAATAAGGGGCAGAGTCTCCTTTTTCACTCATATTACTCCAGCTGTTCTCAAGTTTGATATGTCATCTCCCTAAGACATAAATACTGTCATTTTGACTCTTTTAATCTGTCAATCACTACTAGAGGAAGAGAGACAGTGAGTTAGTGTAACTGAACAAGAGACAAAAAGTTGTGTGTTTGCTTCCAGATCCCATCAGACCTCTGGCTGTCTCTCTTTCCCCCATCATCATGTCCATGTCACCCTTACATAATAGCTACACATAATCTCCTGTCTCCTGTGAGTATTTATAGACCACAGAATCTGCCTGTTTGAGAAACCGTTATCTCTACAAATCCTGCTTTACATGACTGTGGTAAAAAAGTGTGCTTGTCATTTAATATTTGCATAAACAGTGTATATTCATAGAAAAATTCAACATATGTAGCCTAACCTAATTAGAAACCTGCTTGATTGAAAATAAAGTTCAGTTGCGGTGTGCAACCAATCCAACATACAAACAAAATTAGACACATACAAAGCAGCAGTGTTGGAATCTGTAGATGACAAAGAACATTACATTATTTATAACACAAGTGATTATTTACCACATTAGTTTAGCTCCTCTTCATCTTAATGTTGGGGGGTGCGAGCGAGACCGAGATGGATGATGAGTCCGCGCGAGATTAAACACACCTCCTCAGCGCCAAAGCAGCAGCGTCAAAGCCACTTGCAGCCGCTCACGGACAGGTCCGCGAATTCGATCCGCGGCCCGGTAACATTTCATCCGGTCCGCAAAATCACCCGGTATACCAGTTCGTCCGCGGACCGGTACCGGGCCGTTGACCGGGGGTTGGGGACCACTGCCCTAAGCCATCTTAGATTTGCTTAAATCGTTTTGGTCACTGTCATGTTGGAAGATCCATTTTTAACCCAGCTTTAGCCCCTCGACTGGTGGCATGATGTTCTGTTTGGTCTTTAACTGTTATTCCCTCAGAATACCATGGGCCTAACAGTGTGAAGCTGTTCAGTAAAAACAGCCATAGATATTCATAATCCCACCACCTGACTTTCAAGTAAAGTTCCATTGGTTGTCTACAAAAAGCTGGATTTTGCCAAGTACAGTATACATTTTAAATTTGCATCATATGTCTTTCAGGATTGTCCAAGAGGTTGCTGGTAAACGTTAAGGTAGATATATTTTGATTTTAGAAGTAATTAATTTATGGTCAATACAAGAGACGTCTACACATTTATTTGACCCTTTGACACATACATTATTATTAATCACTAATTTACTACTTGAATTAAACAATGCAAGCAACTTGAAATTAACTATTTTACCATAATGTTTTCCCCCTCGTTTTCTTCCTACAACAGAAACTGCATGCAGACATGCTATAATTTGACTATTGAGTCTTTTATTTTACCACTTAAACATTATGTACAGCAAAGGCAAAAATAAATATGAAGGTTAATGGGAGGTTAGAGCTTGATTCATAATAATTGAGGAATATATCAATGATAAACTCCTCACCATTTTAATGAAACCTGATGCTCTCCAGTATAATGTGGACTCTTTCAACATACCTTGTACATTTTCATTAAGTGAACTGTAAAGATAATGGCCGTTTTGCCAATGTCATATTTTACTAAGCACTGCTTCATCCTTGAATGACACACTTATCCTTTGTGCTTCTCAACCTGATGTATTCTTTGGCAAAGAAATTACTTAAAGTAGACAATGAAGTAACAAATGTAATGCTGAAACCAATAATAAAATTCTCGTTTGAGAGCTACCCGCTTCTTGCGATATACTGCCCTTGCAACAGACCTTGAATGTCTGTAATAGATGCAAATTTCCTTTTGAAAATAATCAGAGTTTTATTTTCACCATAAGAAACAGTAATTGTAATACATCTCCAACAACTGTTGGTTTGTTTTTTGAGCGTTATTGAATAATTGTTAATTTGTGAATGCTTCTCAGGTAAAGTGATCCACTAATGCTGACTAATGTCAGTCTGCAAGCATGCAGTGTCGTTCCCTAAGCAATATACCAAGTGATTAACATTCACAAGGAGTGGAAAGCTGTCAGACCGAGCGGATAGCAGGCAAGAAACGTTGAGGTATGAATAATTAGAGAAACGAGGGACCTGGCATGATGACAGGACATAGCCAGGGCAAGAAGCTCAGAGAATTGAACCTTTGAACAGGGATGTCTGAGACCTAGCAGGCCGTGGATGGGTGTTAATATCTTTACCTTCCCAGGGCAAGGATTTTACGCTCGAATATTCCACTCCTGGAAAGTGTGCTTGGAAGTTGTAAGCTTAATTTGCTTCAACCTATGTAAATGTGCCATCGAGTAAACTCCAGCTCACCATTCTTGGATGTACTGTAGCTACTGGCACCCTATCGTTTTTGGAAAAAGGGAGATACTGTTACATCCAGGTTGTTGTTGTTGTTGTTGTTAGCTTGCTGATAAAGCACACTGTAATTACAATCACAATATACATGATAAGACATCAATCCAATCATTTTCGAAAACCAAAACTGTCTTGAAAAGAAAATCCACTTGACAATAAAATCTCATCGTCTTGCATATTAAGCAGTCTTGAGATTATCCACATACAGCATTGTGTTTAATATAGCCTTGGGTTTGTATGAGTCCTCTAATCATCCTTAACCATATTGGGTCATACCAGGCCAGTCTGAAATCCCAACGTTTTAAGCCTCCACTGGTGGAACTTTAATTGGAAGGTAATGTCTCATCTGGCCTTATACCCCAGGAGTCCACAAGGAATTATCCCTTACAGAGTGGCATGATCTGGGATTGTCAGGAGAAAATCCTCACAAGAGCCACGGGGCTGTCAGAAACGTACTTTACCGTAACTGAACAGGCTAAACGCCACATTGATTGGGTGGGTCAGGAAGAACTGAATGTTTTAATTGTTAATTACGACATAAGCCTCTCGCTTTAGTATGTGAGTTACATTACATTGTCAGTTACATTTGAGTTACATTTCAATCATTTAAAAAGATTCTGACGTATTAATCACATCACAGTACAGTGAAAAAAACCCGAAAGAACTGATTCAATGTGTTCCTTGAATGGAATGTAAGTCGCTTTGGATTTACATATATGTGTGTGTGTGTGTGTATATATATACAGGCATTGTATATATATATATATATATATATATATATATTACAAATCACAGTCATGAAAACACTAGGCACTTTCCATGAATCTCAGCAAGCTAAAACATCCTTGTTAATAAACGGGAAAAATTTACATACATGTTTCTAGGATTTAGCTATATATATTTGACCTGTAATGTTTTTATGTTTAAGTTTTTTTTCTATATTACTTCTCACTTTAATATTCATGGATCAACATACAGTTTTTTCCATTATTGTAATAAAGTGCAGTCCAGTTTATTTGGACTGTTATGCTTATTTTTTTTAATCTAGTTTCCATTTGAAAAACAATCAGTTTAATAATTTGTTATCGGCAAATAAAGCCCAAACTAGTTATCGGTGTCGGTAAAATCCACTATCTGTCAACCTCTATTTGAAAATGTAGTTGTGAGTTTGCAGCAGCAATTACAAACCAGCAAAATGTTATTAATTCAGATTAAGACATGCGACTGAGAATATACAATGAGAACTGAATAACAGTGATCAGATATACAGTCGCGTCATGAAACTTAATTATATCACAGTAAACAAATAAATATTAATATAAATAAACGTACCTTCATACCATCACTTAGTATGTATTTAATAGCACTATCACCTACTATTCATTTATCACTGTAGAAGATGGCGGCAGAAATGAAACTGAAAGTAAATAAAGATTGTGTTGATGGAACTGCCATCAGTGGGTTGTATGTGCACAATGACATCATATTCACATCGAAAAGAATACCTATACAAGTAAATAAGGAATTTAGTACACAACTGCTGGCGGTAGATCATTTTCCTATTTAGCACCTAAACACTGTCTTCCTAGCATTGTTCGCGAAGCAGACATGTCTTTTTGGACCAGCTCTTGGAGTTTGTTTATTAAGCGTGCAGTGCAACCACCGAGTAGAGCAATACAATACAATACTCAATACAATACTCTAGCCTTGAGCTCATGAACGCATTGAATTTTTGCACATTTGTCATTGAGAGAATATGTTGTAATTTAGATATATTTTCAAGATCTGACCAAATACGGTTTCACAGATGCTAGAAATGTGGCTTTCAAATTAAATATTGGTACACCCAGGTTCCTAACTGAAGTATTATCAAGTTTTAGACAATACTCTAGTCTAGGCTGTTACATGCAGAGGTTTTTGGACCATTAATTAGAATTTCAGTTTTTTCACAATTAAGTATTAGGTACGAGTAATCCAATTTTTATATATCAGTTATGTAGTCCATTAATTTTGTGAATTAGTATGTTTTGTCAGGGAATATATAATATGTGCAAAGAAATATAGAGCTGTGTCATCAGTGTAACTGTGAAAGCTAATGCTGTTGTTCCTAATGATATCTCCCAAAGGTAGCATGTACAAGGTGAAAAGCACCTCTTAATTTACTGCGGCCAGATAAGTATGATTTGAACCATGCCAATGCAATTCCACTAGTGCCAACATCATTTTCGAGTCTGTTTTGATGGTATCAAATGGGGCATAGTGTTCAGATCCTGGGGTGTGCCCTCTCCTGTCCGGTGAGTTATTGTGTTCTGAGTAATACGTGGTTCATGTTTTTCTCTGGCTGCGTGCTTTCATGTCATTCTGTTTTGTGTGAACACATGGCTCGTGAGTGTTCTCATTGGCTGCATGTTCATGTCAAGTTTTGTTTGAGCACATGGCTTGTGTTTGTATTCGTTGGCCAAGCGCTTGTGTCTTTGTCGTGTTTTGTGTGAGCTCATGGCTTGTCACGTGTGTTTCCTTGTGACGTGCTCTCCTGTCCATTGTTGTAACCTTGCCCATATTGTTTCCTCATTATCGGTTAATTTACCCCACCTGTCCTCTCTCATTACTTGCCTTGTTTGTTCCCTATTTATGCTCCTTGTGTTTGCTGTCCTGTGCCAGATCGTTGTCATATTTCATTCATTAAAACATAAAAGTTAAACTTAAAACTTTTTCGAAGTTTTTCGTATGATTCCTAAAGACAAAGATGAATTATGATATTAAGAAGAGCATCTCTTTCATATCTCTTCATCAGTAATAATAATGGCCATGGAACAATGGTAGTACTGGTAGAACAATGGAACTTTTCTCTTTGGCAAGCTGTTTCGAACTACGAACGTTGGTTAAACCAATTTAACTAAATAACTGACTTTTAAAATAGCATAAAATGTAAATGAATAATATACATCAGCTGAATGTGACTGAATGTGAAAGTAAATATTTGTTTCATGGTGTCTAGTTTTAGGCTTGCTTTGGGCCACGAGATGTGGAATGTTTTGTAGTCTTGAAAACAACGAGATGGCATCACAGCGGGGCATTCTGGGACAGTAAGCAAGAGAGCAGATGAGAACTGAGAACCGCTGCATGTGGCCAGGTAAACAAGTGTCTTCCACTGTCTCTCCCTCTATAAATTCACTTTGCCAAACAACAAATTTGCCCCTTCAGTTCACTTTACTCATCCCACTCTCAACGGGTGATTTACCACTGGTTACATTTTCCAGGGTTTGTAGACTCTTTTGATTTCAGCTTTTTGTTCTTTGTGATTCCTTTCATTCCTTTCACCCCTTCTCCTCCACCTTCAACCTCTGTCTTGTTTGTCATTCTCACTGCTGTGTTCTGGGCACTTTAAAGCTAAGAGTAATAGCCAGAAGCCCCCTCATCAAAGGTGTTTCATTTTATCTGTAGCTGTGGAAAAGCCAGGGATTGCTGTCCTTTGATTCCTGTGTGTTAGAAGTACAATTACTCATACTCATCTTAGGGCCACCGACCCAGATGCTGTGAGCCTCCAGAGTGGGAGATGCTAACATTGAGAAGGCATATGCTTTCCGGGAGTTCAAACAGTAGAGCATGACACTTGCAATGCCAACGTCATGATGGGTTTGATTCCCAGGCAAAGCAAGAACTGATTAGAATGTTAATGTGTTTCTTAAATGCATTGTGAGTTGCTTTGGATAAAAAACGTTTGCATAAATGCAAATATGTGAAATATTCTGCATTCAGTCATTTTCACTACTCTTTCTTCTTATGCCACATGCTACACCATCAATGATTGAAGTGACTATGCTAACTTCAGGTGGTCTCAACCCGAACAGCCTGAACTGTGCCTGAATTCTCCTGGTAATCTGAATGCTCTTTTCAGAACTACTTCACTTTTCACTCTTGCTCCAATGATGATTTAAATTATGTTGTTGATAGAGGGCCCAGTTTCGGATGCATTGAACACCCTGCTGATCTGTACATGATGGCCAACTGCTTCTGATTGGGCCAAATCCAGTCTCCCAGACAAAAGCAGGACGGTTTGTGACGGTTATACTTTCCATAATGCATTTGTACTGTATGTGTCATTTTGCACATACCTAATCAATTCAGTCTATAAATATCAACTTTTGTGGTCACTGTTTCATGACCAGAAACGCAGAGCTTTCCATTAGGAACAAATCAATGAGAAGATGTGATGAGAGAGGCCAAATTTTAGTGATTTTGTCTGAGACTGCATAATTATGACTTTTAAAAACATTCTGTGGCAAGAAAAGCGCCAGTAACACTCATTCTCAATCACGCCACCGGCCTCGTGTTGTTCTTTCTCGTCCCTCAGCGACGCCCTGCTCGCCACAAACATGATTACATGTATATGATGCTACGGCATGAACATAGTACAACTTCACCTTCACAGGAGATCAAATGATGTTTTATTAACAAAGTTCGGGAGGAGCATCAAAGTTCAAAGGATTAACGCAATCAACTCGTCATCAGCAATTACACCTCGTCCTATCAGCATGAGAGGAAGCATGTATATATAGACTAGCATGTATATATTCGACTCACCTACACCTCTTGACAGTTTATGGCATCCCTCCCCCCGACTCCTTAATTGCTCCTATCAAAGTCAGGATATGGGGTAGTGCTCCAGGTTTGGGCTGAATACAGAGCTCTGAGCCCTCTCCTCGGACAGCACGCCAAATACGCTTACCTCTTATTGCTCCTGAATCATTTGTAAGTGTGAACTCTAAACTCTAAACTCGAGGAGACATGGGAGGACCATCCACACACACGACACGTACATCCAACACTGACAATAACCAACAAAGACAAATGAACACAATAGGGTATCTAAGGGACAAAACACAGGATTGGGACCAGCTGACGAGACTTAGGAAGTGATTAGACAGAGACGGGAGCGTGTAAGACCTGGAAGATACACAAAGTAACCCGGATGTGAACAGACACAACAAGACTGTGACAAGAAGAAGGGTGTAGGAACAAAAATTTCGGTTGTCCGGACAGCAGTCATTTTTCTCACAACTAAGTTCAAAAGTGAAGGCAGCCACCAGTACAGTGTACAGAGTTGTTAGCAAGTTAGCAAGAATGCTTTTTTCCACAATTATGTGGAATATTCTACAAAGTCACAAAAGAGAAATTAAAACTAATGCTAATAATTTGTTTTATCATGAACAAACAATTGCATTGCTAGGATTTCTTGTACAGTTTAGCTTCCCGGCCAGCAGTGTAATGTACTTCTGAAGCCACTGTAGTCCTTGTCATCCACTCGCTCTTGTTTAAATAATTCAGACTGACGTATTATCCTGCCTGCCCTGGACTTTAATTTTAATGACATGAGAGGAATGTTAAGTGAAGTGAAGGGAGTGGGATATGGAGATGATGAGTAATACAAAAAAAAAGATATGGAATTACAAAATGGAGAGGCAAGAAGGAGGGTTTAGATGGAGATGAAAACATACATCGTGGTCCCATCCCCCTCGGTTGTAATCATAGTTATCATCACCCCATTTCATCCCTGTAGTGACAGCCCTGTCCATACAGATCGGGAAAATGCTGCTGACCTTTATCAACAAAACCAATGTATAACACACCATAAGTCCATGTCTTGTTCTGCATTATTTATTAGGCAGATCAGATAATGTACATATTATACATGAGGGAATTCAGACAGTAAACAAATATAAATGAGGTAATAATATTTAAATTTGAGTGTATTAAAAAAATTTAACATTAAGTTCTGCGGGAATCTTTCCCCTTAATGTGTATACGTGAATCTAAATGTTTTTTGTTTAAAGAAAAATTCTTCTCGTTTAGAGTAAACTATGAAAAAAATCATCAGAAACATGAGAGAAGATATTTTAAAAAGTAGGCTCATTAGTTTGAGAAGTATCAGCACCAAACGAGCGTAAAAGCTTTAGGGGCTTCTGACAATGACCCTGTGATCTGCAGCTCAGACCAGACAGCTTCTGATGAGTTTAACAAGGTCATTTACTAATTAGCCACCCACACTTTTTGCTACATCCATCACATCTCTGAGCCCCTTAGGGTCTGATTTAAATCTGTTAAGTATACTGCAATGAGAGACTCTGGGGTAGTGTGGTTACAGTGATGTTACAGTGACGGTAATGACTCCGGCTTAAACCGTGAGAAAATATTCTTTCTGAAAGAGCCACATGCTAGATATATTGAACTAGACAGGCGCACAGGCCAAAGCTTAACAAATGTTGCCTGCTGCCCCTTCTAATAAGAAAAAAGTAAAAAATTAGATTAAACATTTATTGCAAAAGTAAAAAAAAAACACCTAACAGAACAAGGAGAGATACAGGTATATAGAGGTATGGATGGATGCAGAACTGCATTTGCTTCACATCTTCAAGTATATCTAATAAACCTCCTGTTATTTCCTTATCCTTCACCCTTACTCACTACTTTTATGAATATATAAAAGAAGATTATGAGAGATGCCTTTAAAGTTCTTTGTGCATGAGAAAAGTTTATAAAATCTATTATTTTTATTTATGGTAGTAGTAGCAGCATTATTGTTATTATGAATGAACTGCTGTTTTATAGAAAATATATGCATGCAATTTAATCAGAATGTCATGGTCAAGATGATACATAAAACCATATGGGTTTGGAACAACATGAGTAAATGATGACAGGATTCTAATTTTGTTGTGTGATCTGTCCCTTTAAGAAAGGTGTTTGTTTATATGCTAATGCTTTAGGATTTGACAGCAATATGGATAATCATATTTGAATAGCCTGCTTTTCTCCCTGGAGTGTCTTGCAAGTCTAAACGCAAGAGATTTAAAGACATATAAACACCCAGATAGACGTTTTTCCAGGCAGATGGTGTAAACAGAAAGCTAATATTGCAACAAAACAGAAAGAGCCTTTTCCTGACAGAAAGTGCAAGAGCTGATTACACAGCTCTCAAAACAAAAGGTCCAATGTATCCAGAAATCTTGCTGTTCTTTCATAATTTTCTTTACTCTAATCTGGCCGGTGTTGTTATTTTGCTAAAAGGTTGGGTTATTGAGTGAATGCCCCAGTAACTTGATAAAACACCTTCATTTATCATGTATTTAGAAATAAATTGAAGATAGATTGAGTAAAGGGATGGGTTTGTGAAGAAGATAGTGAGACAGTCTGTCTCAGTTACTTTCCATTTAGCAGACACTTTTCATCCAGAGAGACTTATACTACACTAATTGTGTGCAAAGTCTCCCTCAAGGAGCCAGAGGTTAAGTGTCTTGCTCAAGGGCACAGTGATAATTGTACTGGACTATGACCGCTTCCTCATTTCACTTTTACAGATCCTCAAAGAAATATTCCAGGTCATTTCCAAGTTACTGCCCATGTCATACATTTGAGCCATGCTTAATATATAATCAAATGCTTTAAAAAGCAATCATAAGATGTTAAACATGGTGTTGTGACAATATTGTTATGTTTTAATCATTGCAAGGATTAAAAAGAATAATAATAAAAAAATAATAATAAATTATTAGTTAAATGAATGGAGGGAAGGGAAGACATTTTTCTCAGTGGGATCATGTAAAAAAAAAAAGTCACATTAAAAACATTTGTCTCATGCAATGCTCAAACAGCCCCAAATTTGCATTTGTGACATTACATAATTTGTATAATTCCTTGAAACAGGAGTAAAAACAGCATGAAAACAAACAGTGGGGCTGCAATTCAATCTTATTCAATTGACGCCATGTCTCAGGTACTCATTTGTGAGGATGTGTTCAAATTAAGATATGCAGAAAAGGTGTATCTAATGGTAAGAAAGAAAGTGATTATGTGCAGCAGAGCATGTAACTGCTTTGTGTGGTGTGTATGTTTGTGTACCTTAGGGGCAAACAGTCAGCCTTAGAGAAAACCTGTCAGGATAAACAACCCAACAGCATGACCCCTTCCCACAGAATGAACACACAGACGCACGTCGCTTAAAATTCTTGTCTTTTCTCTGTGCCTCTTTGCCAGAACAGAGGAAGGTGTTGGACATATGCATTGATAATTTGTAGTAAGAGATGGAGAATATAAAGATTGGCTTTGTTCTTAATGTTTAATGCATCACGCTACAGTTGGTCTTCTTGCGGATAAAAAAAGTCAATCAATCATTTCAAACTGATGTCATTCCAAAACTGTATGACTATTTTGCTATTGGAATTTCTGATTTGTTTTGTTTTTGTGTGTATAATGAAAGTAAAAATGGTTTGTTACCAGCATTCTTCAAAATAACGTATTTTATGTTCAGTGGATGAAAGAAAGTCAAACAGATTTGGAATGAAATAAGTAAATTATGACATTATTTCATGTTTTGGGTCAACTATCCTATACTATATTTAATATACTATACTATATTTAATGCAACTCAGTCTGCACAATCAGATCACTGTGCAATAAAGTATGTGCAACAAATATTGGTGAACAAGTTAATGGTATTGTTTGTGACAACCAATCTGAATGTGCTAGCAAAGGCGACTGCTGTCTAGACAGTATTTATATATATTGAATCATATATTATAGGAGTTTAGCATTCATTTTATGGACTTTTTTTTAAACACAGGGTTTAAAAAGAAAAGAAAATTATAACATGAATGTCCTTTTAGAGCTTCAAGAAAGGTGAACACTAAATTTCTGGAACACAAGACTGACAATGAAGTAAATAAGTAATTTTGATGATATCTCACCACCATACCACATGGACCCTTAGTTTGCTTTCATTCAGTCATGTGTCTCTTTGTTTCAGTTTCCCATCACTCACCAGTCACCATGGACACTAATCACCATCACAGCTGTTCATTGTTTTCTGTTCATCACAAGGTGTATTTAGTTATTAATGTTCACTCCTCAGTTGTTGGTTGTGACTAGGGATGAACGAGTACAACATTATCTGTATCTGTAAACCATATGAATTATCTGTATCTGTACTTGGATTGGGCGTGGCCTAACCCAGAAGTAGGCGGGATTTAACCAGGAAGTTGTTGGGTTGTCTTGAAATGGACGGGGCTTTAACAGGTATGTTATTTTTAATCATGCAATTGATATGGGTTAATCAGAAATTGTTATAATTATTACTGATTAGAAAACTATTTACATGACAGCATCAGCATTGAGCTTCAGATCAATGGTTTTGATCACAATAACATAACTTTAAAAAAAAATTTTTTTTTGATCAGTGTGATTTAAAAAAAAAAAAAAATTATTTCCACACCAGATATGTGTATGATTAAGAGAAAGAGTGTTACACCCCGTCTAGGGAAAAGGGTGCAACATGAAAAACACAAAAAGGTAATATTTCGAAAAATGATAAATTTATTGTTCTTAAGGATGGGACATTAGATTCAGGAGCCGACATGGCCAAAACAACAAACAAAAATTCCTTGTTTCAAAAACCTCTTACTTAAACCCTAACCTCAAATAAAAGAAAATATAATGTACAAACCTAACTCCCTAACCAAAAACAAAGATCAAACAACTTACAATAAACAAAAATGGCGTCGGTCTCCCTACTTTCCCAAATAATAAGTATGTACAATATTTACAATCAGGCGACCAAACTTGAAAGGGCAATCCAAAATCAGTGTCAAACAGGCAAATTGGTCAAATCCAACAAACTCTTCAAATACACAAACTAATTCAAACAAAGACTCACAGTTTTCAACACTCTTCACAAATACAACTCTTAACAATAACACAGCTTCCACAACATGCACCAAACAACCTCTCTCCATTCTCCCCAAAATCTCTCTAGAGGAAGTGATGACATGCTTCTTTTAAAGGGCTATGCACCAATCAGGACAGAGCATTAATTGGTCTGTAGGAACCAATCAGCTGGAGACACAAACACACAGAGATACTAACAGAAAAACAGAGAAATAAAATACAGAACCATAGGGTGGTAACAAAGAGAAAGAGAGGGGACTGGGGGGACTGTGTGTTCTACGGATCAAATAGTCCGATGCTGTTTTTAAGATCTGCATTCCTTTCTTTTTTATGAAATGCAGCAAGAAAGTGTCAGACACAGCCGGATACTCAGCTGAAACCAGTATCCGGTACGGATAAAGCACTTTTGCAGAGTACGAGTATCATACGAGTAATACGAGTCAATTTCTGTGCTCGGATTGAATACAAATTCTCATTGGGTAGCTGACTGTGTCTGCGTTCTGTGATAGGCTAGTCACAGTGCCCCTCCCCTACACATACAGATTTGCTGTGTCCTGCCCAGCTCATTCACACGCAGAACACTGAGAAGAGAACAGCTCTCTTTCTCTCTCTGTCTCCCACTCAGTCACTCAGGTTCGTGAGTCTTTTCCGTCAACAGTTAGGGTTTCTTCAGCTTCAGGTTTGTTTTTTATTTCGGTTTGTTTGTAGTACTTATTAACCAGTATAGTTCTGGTAAACGTGGGGTTTGTTCAGACGTGGTGCTTGATAGAATGCGACTAGCTTTGCATCTCTGTCTGTTTGAGTTTTTTTTTTAACGGTCTGCTGGTTGTAACCAATTTTTTTTACTTCATGCAAAAATATAATGATTAAAAATAATGATTTCTTCATAATTGCAACCGCATGTGTTGTATTCATTGTTGCAAAACATGTTCTGTATATAGTTTGTTTGTTATCGTTATCAAAACCATTGATCTGAAGCTCAGTGCTGATGATGTCATGTAAATAACAATTTCTGATTAACCCATATCAATTGCATGATTAAAAATAGCATACCGGTTAAAGCCCCGCCCACTTCTGGGTTAGGTCCTGCCCGGTCCGAGTACAGATATATATAATTCATATGGTTAACAGATACAGATACTGGTACAGATAATGCTGTACTTGCTCATCCCTAATATTTACACAAACTTCCACAAAAAAAATTTAAAACTTAATAATATACAGCACAGCATTTTGAAAACGTTGTCTTCTCCGTGTTAATAACCGTGTATAGGTTTGGAACAAAATTATGTTAAATGACTTGTTTTGTTTTAAGCTTGTTGACTTTTTGTTAATTTCACATTTTTATGGTTATAGCTTCTTCTTTTTTTACACTGTTATCCTATTAGGGGACCAATCAACAATCACCTTCCACTTCACAGCTCCCTCATCTCCCTGGAGGCAGATTTCTATTGAGTTTGAGATGCACTTTCTCTCTCTGTCACACACCTGCACATACAGATTAACCAACTATGCACATAACAACAGACACTTTCATTCATTTATCTAAAGCTATTTAACATCAGTGAACTCAGAACATTAATTTGTCCCACATAAATATGCAAACATTAAGTCCATGTGAAAGATCCACACACGTTTGTTAGATCAGCACACATACACATACACTCACTCACATGCTCATGCTCATGCTCGCCGCAACTGTCCTGAACCTGCCAAAGCTAATCTGTCTTTGTGGGGAAGAACTCCTGTGCCTTTCTACAACAACTAGAGCACGCACATATGCGAACACGCGCTTTGGCATGCCTCAAGCGATCCATGCGTTTCACTCATGAAAATATGAATGTGACTTTCTAAAAATAGATACACTCTCTTTCACGTCTAAACTCATTCAGTTGATTCTGTTGTTTTGGTCCATGTCTTGGTGGAGCCATGCTAAAAATAGGAGTGTTTACCCCTGAGTACAGCAGAGATTCCTCCTCAAGTGTTGCCTTCTCACCTTGATTACTCATTCACCCGTATTTTTAGGAAGAAGCAAGCTGTGATGGAAAGAGTGACTTTTTTCATAAATTATAAAATCTTGGATGTATTCCCTGACCATTACATGTGAAAGGTTACAGAAACACATATTTCTGCTCTGTGTTTGTATTAGCATGCGAGTATGCGTCTGTGAAATGGATCCACGTGAGCTTTTAATTTCCCTGCTGTGTTAGCACACTTACATGATGAGCAGCTTTGAGCCGGCCTCTCTCAGTTGTTTATAAACAAACACAAATACATACACCTCTGAGGCCATTTTATTGGGTTTGGAAACTTTGAAAAAGTTGGACATTCTTGGATATGCTCAGAATACTATTTAATTATTTTCAGCAATAAAATAAGATTAACGTTTTGAACTGCCTCTGGAGCTCAAGTCGAGGTGATTTCACATTCATTCAGTACTTTGATTGCAGTGAAACATCTGCAACGGGCTACAGCAATAAGTGATTCATGATTTCTCATGTTTGGCTCTGAGCTCCCAAGACGCATTTTGGTTGGCAGATTTGCAGTACCCGTTGAGTCAAAGACCATAGCGTCTGTAAACAAGTTGCCAAGCGCACACAGTTAATTAATTGAAATGAACTTAAGAGTCAAGGCTGAGTCAGTCATTTGAATAAATGTAAGTTGTTTTACCTGTTGTGGTGTGAGGAACTAGAGAGTGGTCGGATGAAAAGGGCATCGACTAAACCAGAGAAATCCTAGCATGAAACTCTGGGACACTGCAGCTGGTACATGCCCTGAGAAAGGTCAAACTGTAGTCAAATGTGTCCACTTATAAAAGGACAAACTGTTACACACATATACAGTGGGTACGGAAAGTATTCAGACACCCTTACGTTTTTCACTCTTTGTTATATTGCAGCCATTTGCTAAAATCATTTAAGTTAATTTTTTTCCTCATTAATGTGCACACAGCACCCCATATAGACAGAAAAACAGAATTGTTCACATTTTTGCAGATTTATTAAAAAAGAAAAACTGAAATATCTCATTGTCCTAAGTATTCAGACCCTTTGCTCAGTATTTAGTGGAAGCACCCTTTTGCTCTAATACAGCCATGAGTCTCTTTGGGAAAGACGTAACAAGTTTTTCACACCTGGGGACCCTCTGCCATTCCTCCTTGCAAATCCTCACCAGTTCTATCAGGTTGGATGATAAACGTTGGTGGACAGACATTTTAGGTCTCTCCAGAGATGCTCAAGGCTGTGCCATTCAAGAACAGTCACAGAGTTGTTGTAAATCCACTCCTTCGTCATTTTAGCTGTGTGCTTAGGGTCATTGTCTAGTTGGAAGGTAAACCTTCGGCCCAGACTGAGGTCCTGAGCACTCTGGAGAAGGTTTTCATCCAGGATATCCCTGTACTTAACCGCATTAATCCCTACATCTGAAAAACACCCCCACAACATGATGCTGCCACCAGCATGCTTCACTGTTGGGACTGTGTTGTACAGTTGTACTGTGTTGTGAGCAGTGCCTGGTTTTCTCCACTCATACCAATTAGAATTAAGGCCAAAAAGTTCTATCTTGGTCTCATCAGACCAGAGAATCTTATTTCCAACCATCTTGGTGTCATGATAAACAGGCCAACACAGATGTACGGTAAGTAAACTCAGATCTTTATTTTAAAGCAGGCACGAGCACAGTAACTGGAGATGGCATGGAAGAGGTAGAGAAGTTGCAGAACTGAAGGCTAATCTGAGAGGAGGTTACAAGTAGCGTTGTTCAGGTAGACAGGAGAGTTCATGGAGGGAATACTCGGGACGGGAGGAGATACTTGGTATTCACAAAAGTTGTAGCATGAGAGTCAGGTAGTCGGACGATTAGTGCAGGGTGAGGGTTGCATTTAAAGGCATTGGTGATCAGTGACAGGTGCTTCAGTAATCAGGTGATTGGGACTGTGTGGGAGAGTGAGCAAGTCTGGTGCGAGGGGTGTGGCTGGATCTGTGACACTTGGAGTCCTACAGGTGTTTTTTTAGCAAACTCCATGTGGGCTTTCATGTGTCTTTCTCTGAGTAGAGGCTTCCGTCTGGGCTGCAGTGATGGTTGACTTTCCACAACTTTCTCCCATCTCTCAACTGCATCTCTGGAGCTCAGCCACAGTGATCTTTGGTTTCTTATTTACCTCTCTCACCAAGGCTCTTCTTCCCCGATAGTTCAGTTTGGCTGGATGGCCAGCTCTAGAAAGGGTTCTGGTCGTACCAAACATCTTCCATTTAAGGATTATGGAGGCCACTGTGCAGCAGTGGAATCTTAAGTGCAGCAGATTTTTTTTGTAATCATGGCCAGATCTGTGCCTTGCCACATATCTGTCTCTGAGTTCTTTAGGCAGTTCCTTTGACTTTGTGATTCTCATTTGCTCTGATATGCACTGTGAGCTGTAAGGTCTTATATAGACAGGTGTGTGGCTTTCCTAATGAAGTTATAATCAGTATAATCAAACACAGCTGGAGTAGAAAAATCTCAAGGATGATAAGAAGAAATGGACAGAGTGCATATATGAGTGTCACAATAAAGGGTCTGAATACCATGTGATATTTCAGTTTTCTTTAACAAATCTGCAAAAACATCAACAAATCTGTGTTTTTCTGTCAATATGGGGTGCTGTATGTACATTAATGAAGTATTTTATTTTATTTTTTTTTAAATGGCTGCAATATATCAGAGTGAAAAATGTAAGGGGGTCTGAATACTTTCTGTACCCACTGTATACTGTGTGATCATTCTCACATGATGAAGTATCTTTGAATATCTTTTTGTCTGCATTTCAACAGTGGAATCTCATTCAAAATCATATGTGCACATGCATATGCCTTAAGGAAACCTTTATACACCTCTAGTCACTATATGCAACGTGTTAACACATTTCCAGAATACCTACTTTACCTACTTTGACCCAGCCTCAAACACTGTAGCTGGTTTATGTTGTGTACATGTCGAGAAGACATGCAAAAGCAACTTCTTTCTATAATCACTTCTAAAGGATGAGGATGTGAAGAGTCAGTGGTTAAAATTACCACTGCAATGCAACTGCAGCATAACCTTTTGACCATTACTTCTCACATTCTCACATGAGGCCTAACTGGGATTTACAAAACGCTAATCTATCAAGAATGGGACAGTGCCCATTGCTCCTCAGAATCACAACCTGTAAGTATGACATGCATAAGACAAGTACATACATGTATATATAAATTATTTAAATTTTCTCCTACCTGGTGTTCAAAATAAGTAGTTTTTGTGTTTTATAAAATCACCTGTGGCCTCCATTAATGAAGATAGTCTTACTAATTTGAGTAATGATAAAGGATTGAGCAAGATTTGTTTTACAAACTTTAATGTTACATCAGTCATTCACATTAGTGCTCTGTTAACACTGTTATTCATACAGTTAATAGTACAGTACCAAGATTTTCACCACAATAAATTAGAAATAACTTAATAAACTAATAATAATAATAACTAAATAAACTTTTTTTTATAGACATACACTTTACATGCTGATAGTGAGGAATTATAGTTGCAACATCGCTGAGAAATGTCCTGCTCAAGTCATCCTTGCGATGAAAATTTGAGTTGAATAACTAGTTCTTCCAGTGTTTCATCATAACATAATAATATAATCTGGTCAGTTCTCAAGATCAGTTTGACATTTGACTTCAGGATCAATTCAGATTTCAGTTAAATTTGACAGAATTTTGAGCAACTCCTAGCATACTCATACACTCAAGCAGGCATCTGACAATTTTCACTAGCCTTCCTGCCCAAGTTTTCACTTTTACTTCTTTTGGTTTCAAGGCAGTATCTGCTATAGTCACTGTTCTCTTGGACTTCTCTGTGCGTTTCCACTTTTGCAACCTGATGCTTGATGCTTGGAGCTTCTGACTGCTCTGCTCATTGAACTGACATGATTTTACTCAGCTCAAACACTTTGGTTGTTGACAGATTTGTGGAGCCTTTCCCCATTACTGCTGCACAATGGATCTGGCTCTAATTAATCTGGTTCTAAATATTGTCATCATCAGACTACTCCCTGTCATTTCTCTTGCTTCATATTCATCACTAGAACTTTCAGTGTGTTCCTTCTCTCCTGTTTGACTCACACAGACTGAATTTTCCAACTCTATGACATGTTCTTTGGTCTTTTCATTTACATCACATTTTAAAGTGCTCTTAGGTGTTCTTTATTTTGGGATTATCAACTCTGTAGATGGACAATGATATTTCCATGTCATTACATTAATTGCTTAGTCCAACATGTCTGTCAACATTCCCTTTCCTATTTCCTTTTTATTTGCTACAGGTAACCTCGGAACTCTTCCAAACATTAAGTAGAATGACACAAACCTTGTTGTTTCGGGGTAGTACAATTACAGTGTCTGAATCATGTGTGTGTCATGATAAACGACAGGAAGCAAAATGCGAATAACAGATGTTTAATGAAATGATGAAAAGTCACTGAGGTGAAAAACACTGATGACGCAGGGACTGAGATGACAGGATGACTTGAAGTGATGACGGTGCATTCATGAACCTTGACAGTACCCCCCCCCCCAACTCCTAGGAACGCCTCCTGGCATTCCCCTACTCCCTTACCTGTCGATTGTAATCATCAATAAGGGAGTGATCCAGAATGTCTCTGGCAGGCACCCAACTTCTCTCCTCCGGACCGTAACCTTCCCAGTCCACCAAGTACTGGAATCCGCGTCCCCTCCGCCTTGAATCCAGAATACGGTTAACCGAATAAGTGGGTTCCCCATCTACGACTCGCGGCGTTGGAGAAACTGGGGTTGGCGGATTAAGACTAGAACGAAAAACTGGTTTTATTTTAGATATTTGAAAGGCGGGATGAATCCTCCTGTATGCTGGAGGGAGTTTGAGGCGGACCGTCACCGGACTAATGATCTTGGTGATAGTAAACGGACCAATAAATTTGGGAGCAAGTTTATTAGAAACGGAGCGGAGAGGAATGTTCTTAGTAGAAAGCCACACTTTGTGACCCGTGACGTATACCGGAGGCTTAGACCGGTGGCGATCGGCTTTGGCCTTGGTGCGCTCCCTCACCTGGAGTAGAGTCTCCCAGGCTCTAGTCCAGGTGCGGTGACACCTCTGGATGAAAGTGTGAGTGGAGGGGACCACAATTTCGGATTCCAGACTAGAAAAAATGGATGGCTGGTAACCTACACTACACTCAAACGGAGATAGGCCCGTGGATGACAACAGTAACATGTTGTGGGCGTACTCCATCATAGAGAGTTGTTGGCTCCACGAGGAAGGATAAGTCACACTGCTTATCTACCCACAAGCTGACTAGTGATGTTGATGAAAAAAATGACTTTTCATGGCGATCAGCGATAGCTGATCTTTTGATCCATCCTTGATACCTGCAGTTTTTTAAAGACAGGACAAGAATTAATGCATCACAACACACACACCCTCAGTTCTGTGGTCTGTGAGGAGTGCGAGAAAAGAGAAAAGTGAAACCCTGCTCCCATTAACACTGTAACTGCACATGATAAATGACTCCAAGTCAAATACATGGCTACAATTATACAATTTTAAACGTAAAAAGACAATATACTTTTGAAAAAATCAAAAGGAACTTTAGGAGATGACTTAACGTTTGCTGGAATCAACATCATTAGCAAATATAACTCACAAAAGTTCAAATAACACAAATCTAATATCCTGTGATTAAGGTTTTCCCTCTTTTTTCAGACACTAGATAGATTTAAAGGGGTTTAGTTCCACTGTGGTGCTTGATCAGAGCTGTACTGGTTGATAGGTCATGTGACTGTATTAGTCTGAGTAAATGTCTGCCCTTTAAATGCCTCTCTTCCTCCTCTGAGAGTTGTGTATGTATGTGCAGATGTGTGATATTTTATTAAAAGACCATGGTATTTATTTGCTTGCAGAGTAGATGGCCTTGGTCATTTGGATCTAGAATTATGAAGTTCACATGAACCCTGCAATCCTTAGGCAAGCCTATAGATTGTGATTTTAGAGAGAGAAAATTACATTTTTGACATCTTATTGTAAACTGTAAGGAAGGAACATGAATTAGAATTGGCAACTCGAACAGGCCCATCAGAGATATTTTCTGATATCCTACATTTTGCACTGGTACCTCGAGATTCTTGCATTTGCACATGCTCACAAAGACAAAGTGTATAATTTTAGTGATCAGAGTGTAACGTCCACTTTATGTTTATGATGGGAATGTACCTTTATGACAGCATACTTTGTTGCTGTGGCGATCATTCTGAGCATTTATATTCCTGTCTTGTTTTCCTGTTACCGATCCTGCTGTTACCCGTTATTGATTCTGTCTGCCTGCTCCGAACTTTGCCTGGATTATCACTGGTCATTGTTATCTGCCTGTCCTAACTTTCCCGCCTGTACTACGATTCTGATTCTGTCTGCCTGCCCCGACCTTTGCCTAGGTTATTGTTTGTGTATGATCTCTGCCTGCTCTGACTATCCGCCTTTACGACCTTTCTTATTAAAGAGACGCTATTGGATCCCTGCCTGTGAGTCCATCCGTTACATATGCACACTGTTCTGGTGTGAGCAGTCTCTAGTAGTATGCATATAATTTTGTAGTTATACAGTTTAAAAAGTAATTGACGGTCGTGGCAATCTTGACTGTCTTGTCTGAAAAACATGAGATCAAACTTAACTGAAGATAGAATTTTAGATAATTAAATCAATGCTTCTGGAGCAAAGACATCAGAAAAATTATTTTCATTCAAGACCAAATGATTTGATTTTTTTAGAAAAAATTTGGTCAGAAAACTATTCAAGTCTACTGCAAGCGTTCCTGAAATTGTAGGTTGCCTAAAGTTTATTGTTATACATAGCTGTGTGTTAATATTTTAGATGGCTTATTTAAGCCAAAAGTTGTCGATATTGTTGTTGATGTTCCCTATATATATTGTTTTATTGCTTTTGTATATGTAATCTAAAGATTCCCTGCGAATAAAGTTCCATTGTCTCAATTTTATTTTATCTCAGTATTGCTTGATAAAGCAGAATATAAATATGACTTTAAGCTCCAGGAAAACATGTAATGTACCGTACATAAGTTTCTCAAATGTACAAATTTTACAGGCCTAGATACATTTTCAGTGAACAATTTAACTGGGATAATGTTGCTGACTTGCTGTCAAAAATGTTGGCATAGTAATACCCCTGTCAGGATCCCCGGAGGCTTACGATTTAAAATCTGCCATCTTTCCTCATAGTGGTTCAGGTAACTTTGAACCAATCACCTGAGCCATGAAGCATATGACTTGCAATAAAAGGTTCAGGGAAAAAGGGAGATCACAAAATAATATAATAATTAGATATTTCCCAACTCTTTCTTACGTAACCATTTACTTTAGAGATCTGTTTTTGAGATGGAGTGTCCTCATTTTCCCACACAAAAAGATTTGTGTAATGTATACGTGCTTTTCTAAAATTTAGCTACGCACATACCTATTGCATGCAGTTAGATGTTTATGTAATATAAGCATGCACAAGAAAAAAAAATGACTGAGGGCCAAGCAGAGTTATTACAGTAACGTAACGGTGAACGTCACTCTGGGTGAAGTTGAGTGGGAATACAAAGTTTGTATATGTTCTTACGCTAACATTTCATTAAGGGTTTGAGAAACAAAAGGAAAAAACAATTTTAAACCATGTTTTGGCAGAAATAGGATCCAGTCCCTGAGTGACGCAGCACTGAGTGAAAGAAGGTCAGGGTCATCTCATCAAGAAATCCCATCACTGCAGTCATAATCAGTGTTCCATCTGTGGCACCAGTAAAAACCTTACCTAAGTCCTCACTGTCCCAACTCCTTGAGCATTAACTTTCAACAATGGCCAAAAAATGCTGAAAAAACACACTGAAAAAAATGCAGCAGTTCATGGTACAGCCTCCTAAAACATCAATATTTTAGCATAATTATGTGGTTGCTTTGTATGCCTACAGTTGGACAATATGGCTTTTTTGTCAACTAGTATCTGCTCAGTTTTATTAAGTGTATCTGTATTCATGTCACAGCATTAGTTACACTCTCAACACCATACCTCGCAGCTCCACCAATCCAATCCCAATTACCTGAGTTCTAATAAGCTCACCTGCACACAGCACTTTATCAGTGACTCCTCACCGCATAACCATCTGGTCTTGGTGTTCACTACATATAGCAACTCACCTGGCTACCTGCCTGCAATCAATCCTTCTTTAAGTCTTCCGTTGGGGACCCATCTCCTGGAGTCTGTCTTTATCCTGAAAAACAAACCAAGACTATTATTGGTGAGCTAAGTTATCTTACCTGAGCTAAGAACTTCGATTCTCACCTGACATCATCGTTTGTCTCTGTATTACCTGAGAATGAACGTGTTTGTGTGAAGTTACCTGATTTGTCTCCTTCTGTCCGATAACATTTTAACTGCCTTTAAATGAGCCCCTGCTCTTGCTATCGAGTATATTACCATAATTTTTATTTTTTTGAAAGTCTCTTATACTCACCACAGCTGCATTTATTTGATCAAAAATGCAGTAAACCTGAAACATTGTGACTATATTTTAAAATGTTTAAAGAAGCACATGTAAGGTATGCATCTTCATGCAGAAGCTCTTTTTCATTTCAGTCTCTAACACACATACATGCAAGAGTACAAATGTTTGACAGTGTTTTATGTACCAACATTATGTCACCATATGGAGACCAAGGCATCAAATGTAACTAAGTATAAAATGTGTGTCATTTTTGCCCATTATCAAAATTATATTGAAGGGTAATTTCATGTCTCTCAAAATGTAATTTAAAATCTGAAATTTCCCTTTTCAAAACTCAGATGGTGTTAAAAACCAACACAGACAGTTTTACTGTCAGCTTACATAATCCCACCAGCTAAAGATAATCATGTTTTCTGGGTGTGATTCAGAAGACTGATTAGTATAATTACCAGATTTCATGTTTGTTGGAGTTTCATACATTCTGAGACTAATTGCTGTGCTGATTACTGCCATGTTATTGACAGACAAAAATGAAAGAATTGCAAGGATAGCAAATGATGTTAAAATGCTGGTGCAAGATCAAAGTTTTAATCATAACATGCAGAGCACAGCATCATGGACTCTTTGTCTGGTCTTATTTCTTGTGGCCAAATCCATATGAAAGGTTGCATTAAATTGGCATTAACAAATGCAATCGATTTATTCAATTTAACCTTTTAAAGGGATAGTTTACCAACAAAAATTTGTTCAAGTTCATTCAATACAAGTTTTCAAAATTTGTATTGTACTGGAATGCACATTGCTCTACGTATTTTTAGTCTTAGGTCTTCAAAGTAAGCTCAGAGGAATGGTTCTAGATCAGTTTTGTCAACTTCAAAATTTCAGCTCAATACTGTGGACAAATCTTCAAGAACAACTTTCAATCTCCTTTAGGGGGATAGCGGAATCAAATGTAGACAGACTAATTTTCCTGTGGTGTAGCAGTCTATTTGTTAGAAAACGATACCCCTGTAATCTCCATGCAAACCCAAAGAATGTAAATCTGTGACAACAGTGACAGCATGCACAGTGCTGCCCTGTGAAGGAAACTGATCAGTTGTTTAAGCAAGTGGATAGTTGAGACTATTTCTCTTGCTTACGAGGTCTGTAGCCAGCCCTCACCATTGGCTCGCAGAGCTCATTCGGCGGCCTCTAAGTCTTTACTGTTGCAGGTGTCCCTGCAAGAAATATGTGATGTGGTGGGCTGGTCCTCTCCACTCACATTCATGATGTTCTATGATTTGGACTTTGGATTTGGTTTGCAGGTGCTCATGTTTTAGTTGAGCTTGTAGTATTTTCACAGACAAGCACTTGAATGCATGACGGTTTTGGTATGATCATTCCCAAAGTGTCAATTCTATTATTTAGCATGGGTTTTCTCGAAAGGGAATGTCTCGAGTTACAACAGTAACCCTTGAAGGGAACAGAATGCTGCATTCCTGTGATTGACTTGCTTTGGCTGTTCTGAAGCTAATGCTGCGGATGTGCTTTTGTGCTTTGAAAGTGTTCTGTGGCGGTCCGTTTCTCCATTGGACTGATTCCCCACATGTGCTTCAGACACAATCATACAGAGGCATTCCACTGTGTCAATATTAGGATGCAGCATCTTGTTCCCTCCTTAAGGAAAAAAGAGCTACAGTTGTGACCCTAGACATTCTCTCTTATTTCTCCATGCTGTAAGAAAAAATGTGTACTGTCTATATATCTTCATGCATGCTAAAGTATACCTATATAGTAAAGAATTAGAAGTAATAGTTCAGTCAAAATATTGGGAGAGTATTAATAATTTGTGACTGTGGCAAGCAGGGCAGGGCCAAGGAATGTGAGAGCGGTGTGAGGCCACAGTGACTTAAATTTATATGGAAAAGATCTATATATGAAGGTTCTATTTAAAAATAAATTCTACAGAAAAAAGAACACCATTAATTTGGAAAGTCTTGAGGGTGTGAGTAATTCGATTTCCTGGCCAGCAGAATTTTTTTTTTTTTTATTTGAACTGTTTACATTTCAAGGGGTCTAAGAAACATTGATAAATAATAAACATATGATAAATAATAGCATGATAAAATAAAAGAGGTAATAATTGAAAGGAGTAATAATTTTTCAAAAAGACCTTAGCAGCCATATCCCTCTTGATAGCAAGTTAACAGGTATGACCAGAAGCCCTTACTAAACTGATCATTTATCCATCATTTGCATGCTCATAGAATTCAAAAGCCTGGCTGAAACAACAAAAAAACCGAAAACAACCCTTGACCTTTTCTGCACTTTTGATACCCAAACAGCATGTTCTGTTATTTTATCATTAATCACCTCTTCACATTCTCATTTGCACAAGAAAAGGGTTCAGAGAAAACAGATTGGGTTAGTGATTAGACATGCAGACACAGGACAAGGGATTGCATCAGCTGAATTACTAATGAAATCAAAACGCTCAAGCATCCAAGCCTGTAGGCCACACACAAAAAAATCTCATTACAATGAAAGAAGTGCTTTGTGGGGCTAATTTGTCCTGTGCATCTTTTTACACCTATATGATTGTTTGAATAGTATCAGTTGACCTCTGCTTCTAATAAAGCAGGGATAAAAAATAAATACATTCCAATTCAGTTATGAATTCACTCATTGACCCACAAGTCTCTACCATAATTCATATATACTTCAAAAATAGTACATTTACACACACACACACACACACACACACACACACACACACACACACACACACACACACACACACACACACACACACACACACACACACACACACACACACACACACACACACACACACACACACACACACACACACACACACACACACACACACACACACACACACACACACACACACACACACACACACACACAAGCGCCTCTGAAAACATGGTTGGTTCCTGCACTCAGGCTTGGGATGTGCTCTTTTCTTTTAGTTTTGATGCTGTTTGTTTACCATTGTCAGCAGAAGTTCAAATAGGGCATAATGTCCTTCAAGCACTTCCTCCTCCTCTTCTCCTCTTCCTCTCTTTTTACTCTTGATCTCTGTTTGTCCTCTTTGTGCCTTTCACACACATAGCACACACAAGCATATTCACCCCTCAGATCACACATCAACAGGAAATGCCTCAGAGACTCAACATTTTTGAAAGCCCAGCGCACATGCTGGTTCATCTTCACTGTCACAACAGCACAACTGAGTATCAATCATTTGTTTCACTGATACTGTGGTAGCAGGATTATAATTTCTTAATACAGACAAATATAGTCTTCCATATGGGCAATGGGCATGACAACTGATGTATGAACTTCTAAGCCATCATAGTCATGATTAGAAAAGTGCCAGTGAGACTCGCCAAGACTCTCATTTCTTTAATATCATTCGATTAGGTGGTCACATAGCTGATGCATGCCCACATAATTCTTAGAGAAGATCGAATCTGTGGTTAATTATGATTTAACTGTACATCTCTGAATAGTTGACTAAAAGTTTGGTCATGGTAATTGGCATACTGCAGATCCAGGAAGATCCAGGCCTACTGGTACTGTTAAATGCATAATACTGTGCACATTCGATCTGTCTCTTTATATACAAGACCCAGACAATATATTTCAGGTTTCTCTCTTTTCCACAATGATTTTGCATAGTGTTTTTCTATTTCACTATATCACTAAATTTAGTCTATGATCTTTGAAAGAAAGCACTGCAATCCTCATACCATCATATATTTATGGTATCGTCAAACCTTTGTGAACACATGTTGTATGGTTTGTTGTACCAGTATTGATTGGCAGGTTTGTGCCCAGAGGAATTAATACCTCACATAATGCGAGAAAATGTGGTAGCCCAGATCTCATGAATGACAGCTAAAATGCTCTTGTGACTGTTACACTGTTCCTGATTCCCCTTGATCTCAATGAATCCTTAAAAGTCTGCAGATAAAGCACTGAAATAATATCAATAAGCCACATCCAACTATGTCAGTTTGCATTATTAGGGCTGTTATCATGTTAAGATTTTTTTTCTTGAGGTTTATTATGAAAAATGATCAGAACAAAATGCTATTAATAAGTTGCCATCCTTTAAACTATGTTTCACTTAGAGACAATTAAAAGGTGGTTTGTTTACAAAATACAGTACCATTCAAAATTTTGGGATCAGTAAGATTTATTCATGTTTTTGAAAAAACCTCAAGGCAGGAAAAAGGTTGCACCAGAAGCGGTAGCTTTAGTGTTTTCAGCAAGTTCTCAGAAATGGTAGAAGTGTGTTATTTTGCTGGCAGAGAGTGTGTTTAAAAGAACCCAGGCTAGTTTAAAACAGTAAAACTAGAACAGTCCATCCCACACCATATTAGAAATACTACTATGGTGACCGAACAGCAGTTTAGATTGTGTGTATTGTTCCTCTCCGAGGATTTGGAAGTGCTGGAGTTATCAAGCTCTGAGGCGCTAGATGTTGTTAGCATCAAGGGTGGAGATGAAGATTCGCCACTTCAATCTCCAGTTTATGAGTATGCCAAGTCTGTTGGGGCCTCCTTTTTTCTTCTTTTTTCTCAAACTGAGGTGTACAGGTGAAAAAGAAAATGGAGGAGGAACTTGAGTGCTAATTCACTCCAAAATCTTTATCGTCAAAAACGTTTTGTTCCCAACACGCCAGTTAGAAGCTACGAGCCAGCCGCATAGCGCCTCATAGCCCCATGCCATACCACTCAAAAATACCCGAACACCCCCTCAGAGTGTTGGGTGGTCGGTACAACAATCTCAGGGGATCGTTCTGCCATCCCTGCCACCAGGGAATCCCGGCGTTGCTGGGAATCTTGCCCCAGAAAATACCAAACACTGAACACTCAAGAAAATACCAAAGGCCAGCCATGATAGGCTGGTTGCCTCGTGGAATCTCTGGTTTTGTGGTTTTGTTTGCTGAATATTTATCTTTGATATATTTGATATATTGAATATTTCTCTTTATTCCTGTGAGTAGGGTCTGGTAATGGACAAAGAAGTAATCTCTGCTGGGTTAGGGGTCATCGAGTATCTCTCTCGAGTATAGCTCTGAGATCAGGCTTTATTACCAGCACTTCACTTGTCCAAAGAAGGATGGAAGGTTGATTCTAGGTAGGAGTGGAGCACGTACGGTCAGCACTCGAGCACACTGGCTGTGCACACGGACGCTCTGCTCCTGCCCGGCAGCCTCCGAGGAGATCACAAATGAACTAAGTCCTGGCCTTATCCCTTATCAGGTGGTCTGACTTCCTCTTCCAGAGCTGGAAGCAAGCACTGCGGTTACTTCCACTCCAGCAGAGGCATTGGTACTACAGCCATCCAGTTCTGAGGAACTGGACGCCATTAGGATTGAAACCTGGAGAAGTATCCTGAAGTATCACTTTAATTGCCCGTGTTGGCCGGACAGAGTGTGGTTTTCAGACCTAGTGTCCCTCCTTGACAGAACTCTGCAGAGATTCCGGTAAGGAGGGACGTCCTGTCCCAGACAGGTGGCTCGATAGCCCATCCTTACCAAGAACTGTGGAGACTGTGAGTTTGGCCTCTGAGATGACCCAGCACATAGTTCCTGTGCATTCACACTTAATCGATCGGGATTGCTTCATGAGACAAAGCATTTCCCTAGTGTTTCAATGCAGCATCTCATACCCTCTTAAAGGGTTACACACGTAAAGTGAGACATTTCCCTTGCTTAATAATGATATGCATTCCTGTTGTGCGTCTCTGTCTCTGGAATGGGGATGGGAGGGCATGGGCTACCCACATGGATGCACTGTCCTCACTTCAGGCCAACTACATTCACCAGAGAGCAAAGAGAGTGAGATGAACATCACTGTACGTTGAATATTCCCAACTGTGCCCTCTCCACTTATCCTGTCAGCAAGTTTTCTATTTCCAGGGATTGAAAACTAGCACAGTGTGACCAGTGGCAACACACCTTGGAGAGATTTGTATTTTAAATCAAATATCAAAAAGGATACGAAAAAAATCAAGCATCTGAGGGAGAAAATGAAAACAGATAAAGAATGTGATGTCCGTGTCATGCTGCCTCATGTTTAGGAAATACAGATGAGTCATTGGACAGGTGATCTTTATTTTCACAACTAAATATCTTCAAATGCCTCTAAAATATAATCATGATCAAAACTTTACAGGAATAGCACAAAATTCTGCTTTCTGTTCTGAGATTTCAAACTCATGTTAAAATATAAGTAACAAATATGAGTAACATGCTTTTAAGGAACATTAATTTTGTACATCTCTCGTTCATCATTGCATTGAATTGTATTATATATTGGCCCCCATAATAAATAATAGAGCTTTGATTTAAAAATAAGTATATTAAACATCATATACAATACTTTGCAATAAGGTTCCAGTAGACAACAAGAACAAGATAACATAACATTAACTAATAGTGAAAAATACTTCTACAGTATTTATTAATCTTAGTAATGTTCATTTCAACATTTACTAACATTATTAAAATCAAATATTGTATTTTTAAATATTAGTTAATCCACAGAGAACTTGCATGAACATACAACGAAGCTAGATATTTATTAACAAACATTAACAAAGATTAATAAATTCTGTAAAAAAAATATTTTTCATTGTCATGTTAGTTAATATTGTTAAATAAAATTGTTTCCAAGTCAAATATGAACTCCATTTTCTCTTATATCATACATAAGGTTGTTATGGCTCATATAGTATCAGATATGTCACTCATCAAAAAACCCAGATGCTAATTTTTTAAAATGTTTTGTCTTCAAAATATTTTAATAAAATGTTCCACAAAAAAGATTTATCCTCACTATTATATCATATGTCAGACGTTACATGGTCAAAGGTATTTTTTTCCAAAAAGTGTGCAACCAAATATTGAGTTAAGAGTGCCAACAATTTTGTCCAGCCAATTTTTGTAGTTTTCGTGTGAAATTATGTGAAATTTGCTCCAATACACACAAAGGGTGAATAAACGTGTATAGCAAGACTAGTAAATATTTTTTACTATATTGATGTTTTATAGATTGTGGATATGTAATGATTGCATATTCACTGAACATTCTCAGTGGAAATTCATCCACATCAGTGGACATTCTCTTTTAGATGTCAGCCTTAATATCATCATCTGCATGCTTCTGCCTTTTTCTTCCATCACAAATGACCATGCATGTCAAAATCGACTTTAAACCCTGTATAAAAGCAATCTGTTGTCTAAGGCAATATCATAGTGTACTTGATGCTTCATAGCGGTTGACAATTCTAATGTTTCAACATACCGTAGTCACAGTGAAAGAAAACATTACATTCAGCACTGAATGCATTTGAAGGATGTGTACTATATCTGCGCTATGTTTTTTCTATGTTTACATTATTAATAAGAGCATCCCTCAAAAAACAAAAATAATTAATGTTCTCACAGAATGTTGTTTTAAGCTTACAGTAAAAAAAGAAAAAAAGAAAAAAATGTAGGGGAAGTAGAGAAACCCACAAAAATCACTAAGACAGTGAACCATCAGTTGCTATGGTTACATAAGCAGAAGCGACCTTTAGAAACCTTTGTGAGAATGACAAATTGTTAAGAAAACATATTATTTACACATTGATAGAGTATGTTATATACATTTATTTAATTAAAAGGCTATTTTCTAGGATTTGATTTTAAAATGGTGATTTAAAAAAAAAATCTGCAATTAAGATGTACTATCTATCAGGCTACATGTTTTAAAATCAGGGTTTTCATGTTCACTGGGTCACCTGCATGACAATGACACCCTTCAGAAAGGACAGAATGTAATGTATCTCCATTAAACATTTTGCAGTGTTTAAGCCTGGTTTGACTTATAAGCGGAAGTGCTTTTTGGATATGTAACAAGATCGAGTGTTCTGTTTGGAGGAAATACAAACGTTCATATTCCATAACATGAGTTTCAGTGTTACTTTTGTATAGCTGTTACATTTGACCTTTTAAATGTCTGGTCTAAAATGAATAGAAAGGAAACAAGAACAAAACGGGAATTAGAAAAAATTCCAGATTTTTTTTATAAACTACAGAAATCACAAGATAAGAGTAGATCAGAGAAAATATCTGTATCAGTTTGAGAGCAATGTAAGCTATATTGACTTCTTCATGCTTAATCTGCTGAAAAACTTGTTAAACAGCTGATATACACATTACTTAACTGTGGTTTATCACACATGAGTTTAATTTATTAAGCTACACTCAGACCTGATTATTATCACACCTGTTCTCAATCAAGAAATCACTTAAATATGACATATTTGACAAAGTGAAGTAGCCCAAAAGATTTTCAAAAGCTAGACATCAGCTAGAGGTCTATTAGTCTGAAAAAAAGGTTATAAATCCGTTTCTAAAGCTTTGGGACTCCAGCGAACCACAGTGAAAGCCATTATGCACAAATGTTGAAAAATAGAACAGTGTTGAATCTTCCCTGGAGTGGCCAGCCGACCAAAATTACCAACTCATCCAAGAGTTCACAAAAGAGCCCAAAACAACATCCACAGAACACAGGCTCACTTGCCTAAGTTAAGTTCATAGTTCATGATAGTTCATAGTTCAATAAGAAAAAGAACTGCATGGCAAAAATGGCCTGCATGGAAGATTTCCAAGATGAAAATCACTGCTTAGCAAAAATAACGTTAAGTCTCGTCTCATTTTGGCCAGAAAACATCTTGATGATCTCCAAGAATCTTGGGTAAATACTAGTTTACCTTTTTGGAAGGTGTGTGTCCAATTAGATATGGTGTAAAAGTAACACTGCATTTCAGAAAAATAACATTATACCAACAGTAAATTATGGTGGTGGCAGTGGGATGGTCTGGGGCTGCTTTGCTTTCACGACCTGGAAGAGTTGCTGTGAAAAATGGAACCATGAATTCTGCTGTCTACCAAAATATTCTGAAGGAGAATGTCTGAATTACAACAATTCTGCATTCACGAGTTCACACTTATCAATGATTCAGGGGCAGTAAAGGTATGCGTATTTGGCATGCTGTCCGAGGAGAGGGCTCCGAGCTCGGTATTTGGCCCGAACCTGGAGCACTCCCCCCGTATTCCTGACTTTGATAGGAACAGCTAAGTGTGAGGAGTCGGGGTGGTGGAGAGATGCCGTAAACTGTCGAGGAATGTCGGTGAGTCAAACATGGCTATATATACACGCTTCCTCTCATGCTGATAGGATGAGGTATAATTGCTGATGATGAGTTAATTGCTTTCATCCTTGAACGTGCTCCTCCCGAACTTTGTTAATCAAACATCATTAGATGAGTGGGCCAAAATTCCTCCACAGTTATGTAAAAGACTCATTGCAAGTTATCACAAACGCTAGATTGCAGTTGGTACTCCACGTCTGGCCAGTATGCACAACTAACAAGACCTGCTCCTCGTCCTCCCTGACTTTGCACAGTGTCTGTGCATGAAGGCTCACTTGGGGAAACGCATATTTGCATAGGCCCCAAGGCCAGCTGTGGCCAGTACATCCGTGCCAAAGGTCCTCTCGATCAGAGAAAAGAACAACTGGCAGAGGGAGGACTCTTGGGAGCCAAACAGGTCTACATGTACATTCCTAAATTGACTCCCTAAATCAGCTGGACCTCCTGGGGATGGAGTCTCCATTCTCTCCGAAACATAAGCTGTCGTGAGAGCCGCTGCTGACTCCAGAGGAAGAGGTGGTGGGTAAGTTGCGACATGTGACTGGAGTGCAGACCACCTTGATAGTTGATGTACACAACACTCAATGTATTGTCTATTTGGACCAATACATGTTTGCCCTGCGGAAATGGTCAGAGCCGGTGCGAGGCAAGATGTACGGCTAGCAACTTAAGGCAATTGATATGTCTCTCTAGTCGAGATCCTGTCCAGAAGGCTGAGGCAGCAAGCTCGTTGCATACGACACTCCATCCAGTGATGGAGGCATCTGTTGTGACAACAATATGCTTGGACACTTGTTCTGAGGGCACTAGAGCCCACAGAAAGGCAAGATCTGTTTAGTGACAACTTGGTGTCACAGCCACACGGAGCATGCCACTGCACCATGCCCACCTCGGGACTTGGACGGTTAGCCAGTGTTGAAGCAGTCTCATATGCATTGATCTGAGTGGCGTTACGGCAGCTGCAGATGCCATATACCCCGGGAGCCTCTGAAACTGTTTTAGTGGGACCGCTCTCTTCTGTCTGAACACCTTCATGCAATTCAAGACTGACTGTGTGAACACATTGGTGAGACATGCTGTCATGGTGATCAAGTCCAACTCCAGACGAAGAAAAGAGATGCTCTGCTGCATGGGGGAAAGCTTGCCCTTTTCCCAGTTGACCCGAAGCCCCAGATGGTTGAGGTGTCTGAGCACCATGTCCCTGAAGCAGAGATAGAGGAAACTGCTCTTTTATTGAAAATATTGGACAGCGATCAAAGTTATTAAAATATTATCCTCCTGGTCCTCCCCAGGGGGAAGGAGTGGTGTGTTCCATGGTTCTGAGCAGCTCCCTCCATCTCCAGGCCACCTGTCTCAAGGCTGCTTTGATGTTCTCTTTGATGGCTTAAACAGGCTGCGTCACCTTCCTGTGGGATGCTCGGGGGGTAAGGAAGGTTCCTGTTCTTCTGGAGACTTTGCAGCCACAGGGGGGGGGGACACCCTCCCACAGGGGGAACAGACTGAGAGACACTGTGTGGCGGCTTGGTGGCAGAGTCACACCAGAGCAAGATGTGACTTGTCAACTTAGTCTTCTTCTGGACAACCGAGAACTGCTGGGCAAAGTTCTCAACATGGAGACGTTGGCAAAGCAAACTTTGTCGGCATCCTTCATCTCAATGAGGTCCAAACAAACATGGCATTCCTGGACCAACAGACCAACATCATCTGGCGATGCAATACTGTAAGTCTTAGCAGCCAGGGTTGCTGTCATTTCACTCGCCTCGGATAGGAGGCACAAACGATTCTGCCAGTGGCAGCACTTTGTGGGCACCTCTGAAATTTCTACGAAACCCTTGGTATTAAGGTAGTGCGAGTGGAGGAGGTAAAAAAGCATCTTCAGGCAGTAAAAGGTGCCTTCCATGACTTTTTAACCTTCTCATGCACCCGGAAGAAAGGTACTGGGATGGCGTTGCACCACACCCAGATACCAATCATGAGTGCTTAGGACTTGGTGAAGGGTTCCACTCGAGCCCAATACCCGTTGCAGACTGCGAAAGCATGGATGTCAATGTCTGCACTTGGCACAAGAAACACACGCAGCCAATGAGAACACTCACAAGCTGCATGTTCACATAAAACAAGACAACATGAAAGCGCACAGCCAGTGAAAAAACAAGCTGCGCTCAACACAGTACCAGCCGCGTGCTCACGCGTGCTCACACGTCAGAACACGTCACAAAACATGAGAAAACAACAGAGAATTTCCATAGAAACAGTCAGCATCCTGAAAAAAACCTTCAAGGATTCAGCATCCTGAAAAAAAAAACTTTAGCATCCTCAGAAAAAAAAAAAACAGTCAGCATCCTGAAAAAAAACCTTCAAGTAATGGCTCAAACTCTCGGAACTGTATGTGCTGAAATGATTTTGATGGCTCTTTACTCAAACATCTGGTTTGGTTGATTTGCTCTAAACCAATCAAGTGGTACTAAGCAATTTACTCACAGTATTTAAAACTTTCTTAAAGTAAATCTTTTGTTCCACTGTGACATTTCCAAACCACTTACTTTCCATAAAAATAACTGTAAAAAAACACTTTTAGCATAAAGACTCTGAGATAGGACAACCCCAAGGTATTTGTATTCAATAATATTCAGAATATGATCCCCATTGATAGTTCAGTTTTATTTTGATTCACACTGAAGACTCTTTTCTAAAACCCATACATATCACCCTAGTTTTAGCTTGAGATTTGAAAATATCACTCACACCAAGAAATAAGTTTGTTCAAAACAGGTCAGTAACTGACCCTGGAAGAGACTAATGGAATATCATCTGCAAATTTAAGTGTTATTCAGGGAAGCTTCTAATACAACTTATTGGTGTATAAGATTTAAAAAAAATGCGTGAGAGCGGACATATCCTAGCTGGAACCCTACATTAGTGATTTTTGAACTCTATTTCTGAACAAATCCTGCAACCACAGAATAAGGCCTCGATCTAGTGAGAACTCTGTTGCTAGTCTTTGAACTAAAATAGATGGTTGGTATATTATTGAAAGCAGTAGAAATATTAGCAAGATTTGCACATCATTTTTGGAAGCCTGAAGATGTGTGTAAACAAGATGACAGTTATCATCTACTCCTTTATTACACTGACAGGCAAATTGAAAAGGCTCCATTAAATGTTGGGTATTTGACATTATACACCATAAAGAAGCAATATTAATTGGCCAGTTCATGTCATGTCTTTGAGATGTCAGTACTTCCCCATTTAAGCAGATACAAGTTGGTTTTTCATTGCCAAACAGCTGCCATTGAAAATAATATTTTTCTAAACGTGTAAATCAATATTTTGTAAACAAATCAAAATCTTTTCACAAAACTAGCTGTACATGTTAGGAAAATCAGCCAATGAATCATGGTTCACAGGAACAACAGAATGTAATAATGAGATATAACAAAATTCTGTCATCATTTACTTGTTTACTAAAGAAAGTATTTTAAAGAATGTTTCAGCTGTTTTTACCAACAAAAAAGGTTGAAAAGCACCTTTACAAATATATTTAATAAATGAACACACAAAGGGTGTAGGATGTATTTCTAACATTTTGTGTGGGCCTGCAAATGAGTCATCATGACAACAGTCTACAACAGCCATTTAGAGGTATTGAAACCTCATAGTATAATCTATCATTCAGGTTAACATTATTATGATTAAAAGCACACTGTTTTGTAACTCTTTATAATTTAGTCTTGGAACACTATGTTGCTATACATTCACATCAGATGTGTCATTGTCCACACTAATTTTAGGAAATTAAAGCCTTCAGTACTTTCACTAGAAGCAGCCCTGAAGCTGACAGCAGCGTTGTGCGTGACACGCCTGGGTCAGTGGATCAGAAAATCTGAATGGGAAATCAACACGTTTACAATCAGCAATGCAACTCAATACTGTCAGAAAAGAAACACAGTACGCAGAGACAAGACAGACAGACTCGGGCTGTGTGTTTGTCCATGTTAACAGGGAAATGTATGTATTTGAATGTGTGGTCAGTGTTAGCCAATGAAAGGATCGATAAAAGAGTGCTGTTTTGCAGTGACAGAGGCTCATGGGGGAAACTTTAGTAATATTTTTCTAAACGTTGAGCTGTGAAGGGAATATGACATACTACAGGTGTATTTATGGTTCCAGCAAAGTCAAACTGAGGAGAGGAATTGGGGAAAGGAGCAGAGGACATTTAAGTTTACATTTAATACTGAACAATATCAATGGACAATAAGATGCTGCAGTGCTATACTTATAACCATATGGACAAAATAGTCATACAATTTAAATAGTCACAGTATGACTCGTTTAAATGTGTAAAAAGCTTTTATTTAGCAAGGATGGATTAAATTAATCAAAACAAACCGTAAATCTGAAGACCAAGTAAGGTAACCCATACTCGATATTTGTCCCTTTGCCTGGGAGTGATTGGGGTAAGGTGCCTTCTCAAGGGCTTTCCAACCAGTATTGAGAATCGAACCAGCAACCGTAAAGACATTTATGAAAATGCTGCAAATAAATACAGACAGAATTAGTCTGAATAAAACCATATATTCATGTTGAGACCATTCTGTTTGCCAGTGCTAAATTTTGTATTTACACATTTACAAAAATCTGTTTTATGGGGACATTCCAAAGACATAATGTTTTTTTATACTTTACAAACTGTAGATTCCTAACCTTAAATCTACCCATCACTGAAAACTTTATGCTTTTGTACATTTTCCAAAAATCATACTTTGTAATACTTTATAAGCAATTTTCCTCATGAGGAACAAAAAGTATAATTTTGTCACATGAACACGTATACACACGTACACAAACAACAATAAAAATTCTTATGCCCACATTATTCAGTCAAATGCAATTCTACATAATCCACTCTCGTACACAAACACACTATTATTCAGACACTTACACCTTCTGTCCCATTAAAACACACATCACTCTGAATCAAGACTGAATAGATATTCTTATTATATTATAGATGCCACCTGTGTTTATTTGGCTGATCTCTAATAAATTATTGTGCTCTCTCTGTTTCTCTTTCTGTTCTCTCTCCTTCTCTCTCTCTCTCTCTCTCTCTCTCTCTCTCTCTCTCTGCCAACTAATCACCATATAAACACCATCTGATCCACTTTCTCATTGCTGTTTTCTGATAGGGACAGGTACGGTCTGATGGGATCAAATGAAGCAAGAGTGGAGAGGAGGACAGAGCCACTGAAATTCAGACACTGTGTGAGCATGTCAGCAGTTTACGACAAAAACTGTCCCCTGAGAATCTACTATGTCAGCTTGTAGGACGCTCAAAGAATATCAGATGAACAGATGATATCTCACAGATGCATCATACAGGGAAATGTACTGAAAGATATTTGTAGCAGTTAATAAAAAATAGCCCAAATGCTATTCAAATCATGTGATTTCTTTGAACTGTTGAAGAGTTGTTGAGTCTCTAAATATAGGCTTATTTACCTCTTCTTCTTGTTTTCATAAGGCTTAAGGAATAGGTCAGCTGGGGTTTGTTTCAGAGATGTTAAACAATGTTTTCACAAATAATAAATAAGTAATGTTAAATGCTGTATCACTCACTGGTCACTATAAAGTGTCATTTGGACTATTATTTTTTCCACATTCAAAACATAACATTTGCATATGGTTTTGGAATGGTGAGTACAAAACTACAGAAATGTTGAGTGAGTACTTTTAGCCTCAGAGCTGTGTAATTTGTTGCACCTGATCTGTTTTTCACACCCGGCTGCTTTGGAGCTGTATTTGCAGTATCCTGAGGGAGCCTAACAACTCACCACCCTTCAAAGAACTGCATTTAGACAAACTGATGGGATGAGACATGGCATCCTTCACTCCATCTCTCTCTCTCACACATGCTCTCTTTTTTTGGTGAATTAAATTGGGATCACATTAGAATGGCTGTTTCATTTGCTTTCATTTATATGCACACAAAACCAAGAGGGCAAAAATACAAAAATGCTTTCAAGCTGACCACTTACTGTTTCACACTGACCCGCAAATATTCATTTATTTAAATATTTATTCAACATAAGTTTAAAACACTTCTTCTTGGCCTTGGCTCAATACAAAAAAACTGGAGATTCCAAGAAGAAAAGCATTTAGAATCTTAAGCATGCAATTTGTTATAGCTCAGGAGTTACTCAAATGCTTGATAATGCTTGATGTGGCAATTATTGTATGACAAAGTGATCAAATACAGTATATGTAGCTTATTCATGAAAAATGGCAGCAATAGAGTGGTTTGCCACTGGCTCCTTTCTGAGATATTACAATGGGGTTTTACATTGGATTTGTTAAGTTTATGTATATAATAAATCCTGTGGTAAATATAACTTGACAACACTTGTCATAAAAAGTGTTATGCACACATATAGCAAAACGCCCCCAAATGTCTTATGTAGTTACTTATTAAAAACATAAGTTTTCAAAAAGAATCAAAACTGCTTCAAAATAAGTTTTTGATATGGTTATGTATAATTTATGTTGTAGAACAAAACACCAGAGTATAGTCAAGTTATGTGTACCACAGGCTTTATTTTAGACATAAAACAAAAAAAATCCCATTATTAAACCGAAAAGAACAATCTTAAAGGAACCAATAGTGAAGTATTGTAGTAGAATACCTGCACCAGTCAATATTAAAATATTCAAAATCATATAAGAACACTGATGAGGTAATTGGCAAGCTTTAGAAATTATTATTGTTACAACTGTAGGGAAGCACTCACACACCAATAAGTAGCCATTAAATAAATGGTCTGTGTTATGCTTATTTAGCATGCTTTTTATTAATTATTTGAGTTGATTAATTAATTACTTTAATTATCCCTCTTTCCTCTGCCTACCTGTCTGTTCCTAAGTATCAGAGCTTTTTTGTTTTGTTTTGTTTAAGAAGTTTAATAAAAGTAACTGCTGTATCTAGATCCTGTCAACTTCCATTTGTGCTGCGACCATGACAGGCGTAGCTGGGGTATCTGGGGCCCCTGTGCAGGTTGTTGCTGTGGGTCCCACTGAAAACTTGTTCCCAGGGTTGTGTCTTCCCCTGTTAAATCATGTTTGAAGGGGATCTATCCTCCCTTGGCTGAAATCATGTTCCGGGTGAGCCACCTTGGTTGAAATTGTCACCACAATTAGAATCCATCATCACCTTTCGCCCAGCTATCGATGTCCCTGGTTTGGTGATAACTATTGCTGCGGTTCAGAGATTCAGTGACTTCGTTCATGGTGCAGATGGTACTTCAATACTGAAAACCCACAGTAATTGCCGCTTACTAGGAGTTGCTGACTGGAAACATCTTTAGAAGAGGTGAACTGTCCACTGACTGACAATCAAATAGGAGTGAAGAAAAGGAAGCATTAGGGAATAAAAAGTGCTGCAGTCAGTTCTTTTAGCTATTTGTTTCTAATTGTTCCATTTCTTTTCATCACCTACATTTCTGTCTTTACCTCCTGAGCTGTGCTCTCTCATGCGAGTTGTTTCCTTGGACGCAGTGATTCTTGATTGGCTTTGCTTAGACCTCAGCAATGGCAACCCAACAGGGTATAATTTTGTCCCTAAAGGAATAGTTCACCCGAAAAATGAAAATTATTCTATAATTTATTCAACCTTAAGCCGTCCTAAAATATAAAATATATATAGCTTGTAATGGATATGAATAGTGTCTGGGTTTTGGAATCATCAAAAAGCGCATCCATCCATCCTCATGTGGGTTAATAAATACTCTCTGAAGCAAAAATATCTATATATACAATTTTAAAAACTATAATTACCGGTTTCTGGCAATCACCGTACAGTGATAATGAGAGGAGAGTGTTGCGTTTCAGCAGGAGCAACGTGCAAAGTGGATTTATAAAAGCGGCGGTGTCATGCACATGAATATTATTGTTCAGTCTATAGGCATGACATTTTTCTTTACAAAGTGACCTGGCTAACTACTGGCCTGGCATGCATAATTCAGTGTATTGTTTTTACCATTTTTGCGGATTTGTGTGAACATTATCGTCTAAATGCAAAAAACGTAGAGCTACCTAAGAGCTATTTTAGTATTAAAATGCTTGGTGACTAATTTTTAGTTTATTATTTATTTTTTGCTGTTTTGTTCTAAAATTAGGAGCAACAGACCCCTGATTTTTAAAAGTTGTTCCTAAAGATTGTGTGGGGAATATGGCTCCAGGTTTATCTATCATATGTGAAATTAATTTATATGTTGTTTAATCTGTGTCCTTGTGCTTTTATTGTGTAATGACTTGTTGTTTGTTGTTATTTCAAAGATTGCTGTTCTCACCTTTTATATCAGATTGCTTGATTTCTTCTTAATTACCTTTGTATATAAACAGGCCTTGTGTTCACTTGTTCTTTGTCAGGTCTTGTCATTTCACGGTTGATTTGTTGAGTCCTGTTCCTGTGTTTCTTGATTCTTGTGTTTTCTTTATCTTTGTTTTTACTTTTAAAATCATCTGTACTCGGATCCTCTCTCAATCATCTGAGTTCATCATTACACTTGTATTCATTATGGTTACATTTGTCACGGGGTGACGGCGCAGACGAAGACGATGAGGAGATTCAAATGAAACTTTAATAATAAATGCAAGGAGTCGTAACAGCAGTGCAAACACAAAGGAACAGACCAACATGTGTATAGCACAAACAACTACCGACAACTGAAAGGTGGAGAAGGAGAACTAAATATACTAGTGATAATGAACAAAAGACAAACACCTGTGATGATTTGTGACTATGACAACTGATGAGTGACGTTCTGGAACAAAACAATAACATGTGACAGACAAAAGGCAAAACAAGAGTCCTAGAAAACAGTGAAACGTGACATTACTCCCCCCCCGCAGAAGGCGCGACCCTGCGCCGACGAAAGTCCAAAAGGGGTGGGAGGGTGGGCATCCTGGAGACCGAGGTGCAGGGAGTCAGGGTGGTCTCCAGGGTGGTCTCAGAAGATCCGCGGCCCTGGGTGGTGCAACCCCCCAGGGCGGAGCAGGAGGATCCGGTACCCTGGATGGCACAGCCCTCCAGGGCGGCGCTGGGACTAAGTCCTTCCCAGGAGGCTCCGCCTCCTTTGTCCCACCCGCCCTCGCGCAGGCACTATGGCCCCCCCCCAAAAAATATTTAGGCTTAGCCCCCAGATGGTGAATGGGAGGAGGCTTTGGCAGTTTCAGGGCGAGGAGCGCAGGCGGGGCCGGCAGGGCGAGGAGCGCAGGCGGGGCCGGCAGGGCGAGGAGCGCAGGCGGGGCCGGCAGGACGAGGAGCTCTGGAGGGTCAGGCAGGACGAGGAGCTCTGGAGGGTCAGGCAGGACGAGGAGCTCTGGAGGGTCAGGCAGGACGAGGAGCTCTGGAGGGTCAGGCAGGACGAGGAGTTCTGGAGGATCTGGCAGGGCCGGCGGTTCAGGCCACGGGAGGTCCGGGTCTGGCAGGGCCGGCGGTTCAGGCCACGGGAGGTCCGGGTCTGGCAGGGCCGGCGGTTCAGGCCACGGGAGGTCCGGGTCTGGCAGGGCCGGCGGTTCTGGCTGGCGGATCTCTGGATCTGGCTCTGGCTGGCGGATCTCTGGATCTGGCTCTGGCTGGCGGATCTCTGGATCTGGCTCTGGCTGGCGGATCTCTGGATCTGGCTCTGGCTGGCGGATCTCTGGATCTGGCTCTGGCTGGCGGATCTCTGGATCTGGCTCTGGCTGGCGGATCTCTGGATCTGGCTCTGGCTGGCGGATCTCTGGACCTGGCTCTGGCTGGCGGATCTCTGGACCTGGCTCTGGCTGGCGGATCTCTGGACCTGGCTCTGGCTGGCGGATCTCTGGACCTGGCTCTGGCTGGCGGATCTCTGGACCTGGCTCTGGCTGGCGGATCTCTGGACCTGGCTCTGGCTGGCGGATCTCTGGACCTGGCTCTGGCTGGCGGATCTCTGGACCTGGCTCTGGCTGGCGGATCTCTGGACCTGGCTCTGGCTGGCGGATCTCTGGACCTGGCTCTGGCTGGCGGATCTCTGGACCTGGCTCTGGCTGGCGGATCTCTGGACCTGGCTCTGGCTGGCGGATCTCTGGACCTGGCTCTGGCTGGCGGATCTCTGGACCTGGCTCTGGCTGGCGGATCTCTGGATCTGGCTCTGGCTGGCGGATCTCTGGATCTGGCTCTGGCTGGCGGATCTCTGGATCTGGCTCTGGCTGGCGGATCTCTGGATCTGGTTCTGGCTGGCGGATCTCAGGATCTGACTCTGGCTGTCGAGGTGCAGGCTTGGGCGCGAGTCGGCGAGCCGCGGGAACAGGCGCTGGCAGGCAAGCGGCTGGAACAGGCGCTGACAGGCGAGGCGCGGGAACCGGCGCTGGCTGACGAGCGGCAGGCTCAGGAGGAGAGACCGGATGGACTGGCTGTCTGGACCGGGGGTATTCGCTCTCCAGACACCTAATTATGGCCTCCTGCCAGCGAAGTCCTGTGGTGTCTGGGAGTTTCTTCTTTTGGTGGTAATTCGCCCCGATCCAGTACAGCGAATTCAGCGTCGCGTCATCAAAAGGTGACAACGCGGCGAGCGCGCTGAACTCCATAGAGAACTTCAGAAAGTCCGTGTTTCTATGGGCGATCGCTATAAACTCCAGTCGATAATCCATCTTCCTTTCTTATCAAACAGTCGTTCTTGGGTGACCAAACCCGGTCGGTAGTTCTGTCACGGGGTGACGGCGCAGACGAAGACGATGAGGAGATTCAAATGAAACTTTAATAATAAATGCAAGGAGTCGTAACAGCAGTGCAAACACAAAGGAACAGACCAACATGTGTATAGCACAAACAACTACCGACAACTGAAAGGTGGAGAAGGAGAACTAAATATACTAGTGATAATGAACAAAAGACAAACACCTGTGATGATTTGTGACTATGACAACTGATGAGTGACGTTCTGGAACAAAACAATAACATGTGACAGACAAAAGGCAAAACAAGAGTCCTAGAAAACAGTGAAACGTGACAACATTATCTTGTAATTATTGGCAACCACAACAGAACATGGTGATGCAACTTGTCATTTGTGAAAACCTCATTTTATGTATCCTAAATACAAATAAATGTTTGCCTTTCAAGGCAAATATTTAGAGCTAGACCAAAAATAAAGAAAAGTAAAATTTGAAATGGATTATTTTAACAATTAAGTTAAAGCATTATTTTTAATGTTAAATGTAAAATTAATGTGTCAAATTAATAATGTGCTTGGTTTTCATAATTTTTCCATCTCAAATTTCATATAATGTACTTTCTTCAGTGATACATCACAGAATATGCTGGTGTGATTTGACAAGCTTCGTGACAACCTTCAATTTGAATTGAGGTTTTAAATTATTCTTCAGAAAATAGGTCCCTTTATAAAATTGTGTTTTCTTTTCCACCCTGTGACACACATGGACAATCACAATGGCACTTTTTTATCAAACAACCTTCTCCCCTGCTGTGAGTTCCCTATTATTAACCATGTGTTGCTGTGATTACATTTAAAATAATTGTTTCCGTTCGAAATCGTTTATAGTAATAAATATTGCCACTGTAGTAGTTCTACATTTATTCCATTGAATCTGGCCTAATACGTATAGGGTCAAACAACACCCTTGGGACAGCAGGACACGTGTGCTTGGGACACATTTATGAATGTGATGTACAGCCTTCAACAACAATCTGCTCACGTATGACCTCAGACTCCCACCGTGACGTGAAGTCATTTTAGCAGAAAGCAAACACACTGCACGATTAATTCACTATTTGAAGTTGCACTTACAGATCTCTGGGCTACTCTTACACATGCATATTCTGTATGGGAACATTATTACAATAACTTACACCATGATGCTTTCTTCATGTACTGCATGTTGACACGTGATGTGAGTATTAATTTAGCACATCTTTACTGTTTTATATTTGTCGCTTCACATACATGGTGCCATCTTACAAACTTGATGGCAGATATTAATCTTTGCAACAGTTAAACACTCGTTATTTACTCACATATGCATTCACTGAGTCCATCAAATGATTTTACTCTTTAATCTTTCCTCTTTTCCTCTTTAATCACTGTAGTTTTTGTTAGTTTATACATGCAAGATAATTACAATATTGTACTTCTAAACATTGACATGCACTTAAAACGGCAACCTTTTTGCTAATATTTTTCTCCCCGCACAGCCACATACACACACTCTTGAATGGGGTTTGTGGGGACTCTATATAGGCATAATGGTTTTTTATACGGTACAAACTGTATATTCTATATTAACCCTACACCTAAACCTCCAAATCACATAATTTTTGTTTTTGTTTCATTAAATACTGTTTAGTATGTTTTTAAAGCCATTTGGTTTACAAAGACAGAGGAAGTGTCCTCAGAAACCATATAGCTGTTCAAACACACACACAGATAAAACTGCTGCTGGTCTACACAGTTTGGACTGCCAAAGGTTTTATTCAGGTCATGATCGATTTTTTTGGATGCCTAGCAATAGGCTTAATAAATCAGCTTTGTTTTTGCTGCCTCTTTTGTTTAATTTATCTTCTCTGTTGCTCTGAGAGCAAAACTTGCCTGTGAGCCTATCCAGAACCTCCATAAACCTGAATTTTCACTGCTTGGGTGTTTTTCCAACAATAGGAACATTTGGCCCTGTGGATTTTTACAAAATAAACATTGGAAGACTAGGGGCCCGATTTACAAACCCTTATTTTGGCAGTAAAAAATACTGCCACAATTAACTTTTTTCGCTGATAAGGCATGAACAGTTATTTTTTGTGTCTGATCTTATTGCATATGCTTTTGTAGTAGTTTCCATTTTAGACAAAAAATGTATGAGAGGAGAGGGTTCAAATTAATCATGCAAGGTGATTTACTAAGGTTTGCGCTCGTCAATTGAGATCCTGTTTAAAACAGATTTTTTTTTATATAACATAATTGTGCACACTGGCAATATTGATAGGGGATGAGATAATAAAACAACCATTAAATCCATTGTCATGGTGAACTGAGATATATATATAGCTTTTTGTCTGTCAGAATGTTTGATTTATACCATGATTTTATTTATGTTGGCCAGCAGTAACTGTAATTAAATGTTATTAAAACATTTTCTCCACCTTACTCCAACAGCGTAGTTGATAACACAAAATACAATTTAAGGCTCTACTGCTGGAAGCAATTTTCGAGAAAGCTGAATGAGAACGGCTGATGAAACAGGATGTGTTTTTAATAGTAATTTAATAAGTAATAAGAACATGAAAGAACAGCCCTCATCTGCATCCAAGACAGCCTTCACTATCAGAGCAAGATGAGTTCAAACAAACGCAGCATAACTTTTAGCATTTTCAACAAAGACGAATGACTGCAAGAAATTAGATATTTTATGTAGCGCCATGACCAATGCCAGTAAATACGGTTTGTGAAGTATCAAGCTGTTACAATCAAATTGTATTAATTTTTTTTTGTGCCATTTATTTTCCTTGTCAGAGATATTAAACAGTTAAGGCACACACGTTTTTTTCATTGATATCTGGTTTGGGTAACGGATGTCATGTATGAAACAATTCAGTATGCATGGGATTAAGAAGCAACCTAAAAGCCTCTACTTAGTTAAAAGCACACACACCCACACACACAGTATTGTAATTGCTTCCTGCCTTAATCTGATGCCCCACTGCCTTGCTGTTCCATCCTTTGCATGACTACGTTCTTATCAACTCCTAAACACATCTGCCACACACACCAATTTACACAAAGCAGGCTTAATTCTTGATTTATATAAACACAGAACAATAACATACAGTATAAATGTATGAGTGTTAGCATTTCCTGTCATTTTTAGGAAAAACTGGATATCACAAAGATTGTGTGGGAGTTTTTTTGACTCAGTCTTTGTTTGATTTTGTATTGGTTGGTCTGAAAGATGAGGACTAAGCAAAGCCTTCAAACACAGTACAGCAGGGGTGGCCAACCTGTTCAGCATGATGAGCCACAAAATAAAGCTCATGACTGCGAAGAGCCGCATAAAAGATTGTTGACGGGGTTAATCAGCCCAATGCTTTTCCCTGTCGGCCAGAAAGCCTCGTTAAATCGCGCTAGAGGTTCTGTTAAAAATAAATTGTGATTGTAAACACAGGACATGTGGAGACTACAGAGCCGCAAAAGGGCAGTCAAAGAGCTGCATGCGGCTTGCGTGCCGCGGGTTGGCCTCCCCTGCAGTACAGCCTTTCGAATGATCTTCAGAAGCAATAAAGCAATCCTATTAACCTACTGCCCTTTAGTCATATAATTTCATGATGCCCTGATACAGTCACAACTTTCATTGTTTAATGCACAAGCACACTCAAGCTTGTGCACTGTATTAAATTGTAGGTGAAAATAAAATTGCTAAAATACATGTCTTTTTCCTAATGTGTTTTCACATGTGGGTGTGTAAATGGTGACAGCCAAGCTTTAAAATTGGATTTTCAAGGAAAGGGAAAGTGATCTTTGTTTCAGAAAAACTGCCACAAAATTATTTCCATATTGGTGGATAAGATGGGTGTGGTTTACAGGGAATGTCCTTAGGCGTGATGGTTTTTATACTGTACAAACCACTTATTTAATTTACCCAACACTAACCCTACCCCTAAACATTCTTTCAGCATTTATAAAAATAAATCAATAAAATAAACAAAGAAAAACATCTCGGTTACGTGTGTAACCTTAGTTCCCTGAATAGGGAATGAGACACTGAGTCAAAGCTCTGTGGGAAAGCCTGTTTGAGTACATTGTAAAGCACATGTGAAATCAGTCCAAGGGCGTGATGGAACGTCATAGGCAGGTGATGTCATCGTCCAGGAAACTATAAAGCACACTTGAAATCGGAGAATGCTAGCTTCTGATAGGCTGAAGCAAGATGCTGATAGGCATGTAGGGAGTATGGCATGGGGATACAACTGGCCCGGATTGTCTGGCCAACTCATAAACAAGTGAGATAGCCTCAACTACCCACTGGAGACCCAAAACATACAAAAAGTTATTCAGATTTCCTCCACAGAGCAGCTCTGTGAACATGGGCATCTAAAGCCGGAGCAGGGCAGATTGGATTTATTTTGTTCTGGTCTGGAGAATGGAAAGGAGGAGGACAGAGTGCCTGGACTAAATAGGTCTTAAAGAATTAGTCAGAATCTTAGGAACGTAACCCGACCTAAGGTAAAGAAAAGCCTTTATCATGCAAGGAGAAAATGCCAGGAATGATGGTGAAACAGAGAGAACTTGTAAAGGTTCTTGTTCGTATTAACACCAATAAACGGCTTTAACCAGCCTTGGAATTCAGGGTTTGATTCCCACTCCTTCCTGAATTTTTGGGTGTACAGTTTTGACTGAGACATGATAAACAAGCCAGCTAGTTAGCTTTTGTCACAGACAGGCGCACACACACAGTGGACGAGAGTACGTGACTGAGACTGTGTGATTTATATTTTTGCAGTAATTTAATTATTTTTTAGACAAAAAACATTTGACATCCCGCACTGCCATTGAGTAATCAGCCAGCGGCAGCTTGCCAGACATGCACGATTCATGTGGAGGAGTGAACATCTGCTCTGCCTGCATCTGGACAGATCTGCTGCGCGAGGACCGCGATCCACATGCAACGCGAACTCAGCGCATGCGCAGTGAACTCTGTCACAAGATAACCATGTGAAGTGGCGTATTTGTCCCTCGTTTTTTGCTTGAGATACTAGGATTCGGCAACATAACAGAATCGACAACCTACAAGAAAATAATAAGACAAATAGGGAGTTTGGCAGTTCCACTTCAAAAACGTCGACATAATAGTATTGGCAAGTTAACCGTGACTCGAGATAAGTGAACTGCACTGTATATAGTAAAATTAGCTCAAGGGAAATATGAATAATTAATCATAACTCGTTGTGATTAACTTGATTTAATTAATAGGTTAAACAATAACTCTGTTCATCCAGTGAACACTCAGTTTTGATAGTTTATTAATTCTTCAGAAAGGATATTTCTGTACAACATATGGAAGGTCCTACCTAAAAACTACCTAGAACCTAGAAACTGACTAATGGAAGAGACAGTGAAGAGCAAAACTGCCAAGGGAAAGATACGGGCTTACCGAAAGGGAAACCGTATCGTAGAGCGTACACATATGGGATTACCATGTGGGAATCTCATCATATGGGCATCTAGCCCAGTACAAGGGCTGACTAACAAGGCATGCACAGGAGCACTGGGCCCAGCGTCGCCCGCCTCCGCCTCGTCTGACCACTGAAATATCCAGGAGGAACTTGATTGAGGGTTCACCAAGCGGGGAACACAACTGAAGAATAAGTAACTGCGTTCATATCCCCCTGTTCGAGGGGAATGGTGCTGTAAGCAGGACACCAAGCCTGTCTTCCCATATATGACCTGCTTTTTCCCAACATAGGAATAAACCGGCTCCACTCGTATGTTAGGTGTCGCTCAGTCCCCAGTTTTACAGATGTCTGTCAGAGAGGCGTCATTCGCATGGGCATGGCTTGCCTTGGGCCTGTTACGCCAAGGCGATGGCATCCGCTGTCCAGTGGGACCGAATTGGATACAGCAACATGAGGGCTGGGTCTGCCTCCTCCTGGGGCAGTGCTTGCAAGTGAAAGGTCCTGAAAGGGAGAGGTGGGAACTTTAGGCCAAGGTCACATGAAAATCTGAGAAAAGGCCGCCCTGAATTCAAGACATAATTCGCTGACCAAAAATGACTGCTGGTCCCCAACCCTCTTGAAGGAAGAGGAGCACTGTCTTGAAAGACAGTATTTTGAGCTCAACTGACTCTAGGGGCTTGGAAGGAGCTCTCTGTAGATCAGTGAGGAACACAGAGCGGTCCCAGGAGGGAAAAAGGCGCAGCCTGGGAAGATTGAATCTCCTGGCGCCTATCAGGAACCAGATGACCAGATGTGCTACTGCCACTGTAGGCCACTTAAGTCCTCCGCATCCCATACAGAGACCACATGTGGAGGTTCCAGAGGTCTGGAGGCATATGCCATATGGTGCCCTGTACTTGAGAAAGGAGGTCCTTCCTCAGGGGACTCTATCACGGGCTTTCACGAGGAGCATGAGTTCTGGGAACCAGGTCTGGTTGGGCAAATATGGCTCTACTAACAAGACCTGCTCCTCGTCTTTCCTGACATTGCACAGAGTCTGTGCAAGAAGGCTCACCGGGGAAAAATGCACACTTTCATGGGCCCTGGGACTGTCTGTGTCCCTGGGACTATCGATGGTCTCATCGGTCAGGGAAAAGAACAACTGGTTTACCTGTGTGCCCCCGAATCGATCAGCCGGACCACCTGGGGAGTCTCCATTCTCCTAGGAATGTAAGCTCAACATCAATTTATTTTCTTTTTTTGTCTACACTCCCCTCTTCTTTTCATTTTCAGTCCTTGTCCTTGTTTTGAATTCTATCAAACATGGCCTAGATTTGTTTCATATTCTAACAACACCCCCCTCACACACACAAACACACCATTCACATGCACCGTTCTATTCTGAAATAACTTCAGTAAACTAGATGTTAAATAATTGAAAGAGATTTACCTCAAACAGCTGTACAATTGAATTTTTCTTTTTACAAATTCCTGATATGCAGTACCCAATCTCACAAGAAATCATAATTTGGGGTGGTGATTTTGTACTTAAACGTAAAATGTTAGGAGGATAAAATAAAATAAAGTCTTTCGTTAAGCTTCTGAAAAATCTGTTAGAGGCCATTCATAAAGAACATGTTTTCCCCCGTGCTACTTTTCCAATGCTTTTCTACATAAACATGCACTCGACATTTGATCATTGCATTTACTACAAACATTTATTGAAAAAAATATAAGTGGTATTTATTTCATTAATATTATATTATTCACAAAAATCTTTTTTTAAATGTACAAATATCCCCCTAACCTACCCTTAAACCTAACCATCAGTGGGGCATAAGCAGATCACACAAAACTAAACAAGTTCATACCAATGAATGAAGTGTGGCGAGGGGGGCATGGTTAAGTGAGGTCTGCAGCAAGGGAACGAGTGCGGAGAGGAGCGGTGATAAGGAGGTCAAGTGATTGATAAGTAACACCGTGTTTAATTCCAGTGATTGGTGAAGAGACAATATAAGCACCCCGCAGACTTGGGAGAGGAGAGAGAGACACACACACACACACTCTTTTCACCCTTACAGTTTTGGTTATATTTTGTGTCAAATATTAAGACTGTTTTGATTATCTCAACACCCCGGACTTCTTTGTCCTTTATCTCTGAACCTTCTTATACTAAGTAAAAGTGTTTTGCATATGACTTCATTAGAAATTAATGGGGGAACTATTAGTTCCTACTGGAGTTGTAAGAAGTGTGTGAAGTGTGTGTGTATATAAATTTGAATATTTGAAATGAAAAAAAAAATTACCAACACTTAGTTAACAGTAAAGGACATCAGTAAACCATACTCAGTTCCCTCTAGATGCACGCATATACTCTTTATTCATTGACATTTAGTTTCCCTGCCTGTCAAGGACTGCGACACCCTACTCCAATGATTCTATTTTCAACATTTGCCCGAATAACAATTATATTTGTGTGTATGATAGGTATATATGATGTACGTAAAAACACACACAACAACAACAACAACAACAACATAAATAGAGGATCATTTAAATAGAGGATAATCTGCATATTTACTTAATATGCAGAGAACACATACTATATTTTACTTAATCCTTACACTGCAAGAACAAAGCCAAAACTCTCTAACCTTAATGAAATCAATGAGTCTATGAATTCTTATCACATACAGCACACAAAAAATGTGCCAGAACAACAAAATGGCTAACAAAATGTGCTGTGCAAACACGTAAAATTATTCAGTTTGAAATGCAAATGTTTGAGAAATATCTGGGAGTATGTGTAATGAATAGATCTCTATTTGAGACAACATGAAAGAAACTGAAACCAAGCACTATGCCCCATAAGCATTCTGTAAAATAGTAATGGAGAGAAATCCAGAGACACTTCAATGAGAGGAAAAGCTGAAAAGTGGGGAAAGTGTAGATACACAAGACTAGCAAAGAAAAAATGAAACTTCAGTTCTTTAATATAAAGAGTTAAGTATAACTCATTATGACACATGTAAAAAAAATCTCAGACCTCATTTACACCTCAGTGTAACACTATTACACTGTAATATACAGTGTAATACTGTGTGATTTTATTACAAGTAAAGAGTGCTAAGAGTGCATTGACAGAAAATCACTGAATTGTTGAAATTTTTGCAGAATTATTAAAAAAAGAAAAACTGAAATATCACATGGAAATTAAATAAAAATATCACTGAAAATGAAAGTATTCAGACCTTTTGCTCAGTATTTAGTAGAAGCACCGTTTTTCTGAAATACAGTCATATGTCTTTTTGAGAAAGATGCAATACATTTTTTCACCTGGATTTGGGGTTCCTCTGCCATTCCCTCTTGCAGATCCTCTCCAGTTCTGTAAGGTTGGATGGTAAATGTTGGTGGACAACTTAGCGACACTGTCCCGCTCCGCACTCTGCAAGCCCTGATAGGACGATCGCTCCGCGTGTGCAATACTATCAGAACTGTGTCCGAACGAAATGACTCTGTTTTGAGCGAATGTGTTTATGTGTGTTGTGCCTGTGTTTACGCTGTGAGCGATCATTTTGTTTGCAATGTTGGAGAATATAATTAAAGGTTTGTAGGCTATAGAGAATGCAAGGTATTTTTTATTGTATACTGGTAAATCTTTGCTGTTAGTTGGTGCACATATGCCTTTTGTTGTTAGCAAACATATACAGTGTATGTACATTTTTATAGCATACCGATCGCTTCATCCGATAAATCGCCATATTGTCTGTTGGTTATCTCGATAAACAGTTATCTCGACGCCTTTCTGCAACCCCCGAGGCCGTCGACATAAACGAACTCCACTTTAATATTGTCATCATTCATAGATTTCATGTTGAAATATGTCATTGAATTATTATAGTTTTTTATATTTCCTCGGAAGAGGGAAAGTTTGATTTATTCAAGATTTCTTTCATAAAAAAAATGTCACTGTTTGCACGAACCACGTGCACTTACCGATAGCTCTGACTGACGGCTCGCGAGCTGTGGAAAGGGACTGGTGGCGTCATCTGCCATTGCTCACCAGCACCCACTCCACGTAGGCAGTGAAATCATTCTCAGGACTACCCACTGGAATGCATGCCCTGGACGACGTGTTCAGCCCAGTGTGGTAGAAACTCACAAGCAGGTAACCAGGTTCTTCAATCTGCAGCGGCGCTGAGCAGAGCGCACATCAGAACAGAAGCAGAACAGAAACTCACAAGCAGGCACGTGATTTTCAGGAACTCCTGGGTGTGGAGTTCCAGCAAGCGGGCCTTCTGCTCCAGCAGGAACAGGGCAACAGCGGGCAAGTCTGTTTCCACAAACAGTCCTTTGAGGGTGACCAGCCCTGGTCATTTGTTCAGTTACGCTTTTAGGTGTGGTGTGCAGGCAGAAGACAACAAGGAAGAAGTAGGATTCAAAGGAACTCTCTTTGTTTCAATATGATAAACAAAAGACTTTAAATATAAATAAAACTGGAACTCTTTGTGCAAAACATGGAAGAAGATACACTGAGGAACATCAAACACAAAGTAATAAAAAACAAAGACATGGGAACACAGGAGGGCTTTATACACGAGGAAAACGGAACACACCTGACGAGACTAACACCATAAATGATTAACAAGACAGGCGTAGGAAGGGCATGGAAGATACACAGAAGTGGGCCGGATGTGAACAACATGATAAGACTATGACAGCAGTTTTTATGTTGGGCTTTGATTACAATTTTTTTGCACGATGTTAGGCAGAAATCATGTGGCATTAATAGTACGTGATGCTCTAAAATTGTGTTTGTGTTTTAATTCTGCAACTTTATTTTGACTTAGTTGAACCATTTTGCTAGAAAATTATTCAATAAAAGTTTAAAATACAAATGGTAGAAGTTGTACTTAATTATTGGAAAGATCGCCAAAGGTTTAGATGGTTTATTATTTTATAAAAAATAATAATTAATTAACTAATCTGAAAAATAATTGCTAGATTAGTCAACTAATCTAAACAAATAAATAGAAATTAGTGAAATAAATAGAAATTAATAATCGGCAGATTAATCAACAAAAATCAAATAAGGATAAATAAAAATGTGTTAGCTGCAGCTCTAGTTTTAATGCTAACTGAGGAACACATTATCTGTGGTGGCAAATTTGAATTAATTCACTCGTCATTCATACATTTTCTTTGTACTATGTGCTTAGGCCCCACTGATGATTTGGTTTAGGGGTGACCTTCATACATTTTGTATAAATTCATACCAAAATTTCTACTTATAAAATTGTTTCACACAACATCAAGTTTGACACTGAACGGTGTGGTGTTCAAAAGTGGTGACCAAAAGTGGTGTCCAAAAGTGAGACCAGTTGTGAAAATGGCACCCCTACCACATTCTCCTGATATTCAAAACTGAAAATAAAACTACAAATTATATATCTCCAATATAAAACATTTTGAGAATTTGCTTTAATGCAACATTTACTCTTGCTGGCATAGAAAACGTCTCAGGTTACGTATGTAACCATAGTTCCCTGAGAGGGAACGAGACGCTGCGTCCTTCGATCGCTTTGGGGAATACTTGGACAATGTCTCGCGAAGCACAATATGTAAACTTCCGTCGACCGAGTGTGAGTGACGGTCGCAGGTCGGTGACGTCACGAATCAGGTCATAAAGGGGCGCCAGAACCCAGAGGCAAATAGCTTAGAGGTGTCTGAGCAAGCCCGGAAGGCGCAAGGAGCTGAGGCCAAAGACGCAGCGTCTCGTTCCCTCTCAGGGAACTATGGTTACATACGTAACCTGAGACGTTCCCTTTCAAGGGAACTCGCGCTGCGTCCTTCGATCGCTTTGGGGAACGATATACCAACGCCACCTCAGTGACGAAGGCCGACGAGTGTCTCGTAGCTCACTACGAGAGGACCCGTGTTCCCGGAGCGGAGTTGAGGTCAAGCTGGTAAAACCTCAGAAAGGTATGCGGGGGAAGACCACCCCGCCGCATCACAAACATCAGATAAAGATACACGTGATATAAGGGCCTTGGAGGCAGCCTCGCTCCTAGAGGAGTGGGCACGGACCCTTAGAGGCAAAGGGGATCCGGCCAACTTGCAAGCCAGGGTGATAGCCTCGACTATCCACCTGCTTAAAGTAGGTTTGGATGCTGGGGCCCCACTAAGGGTCCCAAAGCAAACAAACAATTGGTCTGACTCATGCCAAGGGCAGACCTGTGGACATAAGTGTCCAGTGCTCGCACTGGACAGACCTTGTTTTTAAAACCCTGGTCCTGGTCACCAAAAAGGGGGGAAGGCAGAAGGCCTGCAGTACAATAGACCTGACCACATGAGTGGGCACTTGAGCACGTATCCTGGCCTGGGATGAAGGAAGACTTTCACCCTCCCAGGCGCAAACTCAAGGCAAGAGGGAGCTACGGAGAGCACCTGTAGACCCCCAACTCTTTTTAGCGATGTTATAGCTAATAAGAATAATGTCTTTAAAGTGAGGAACTTTAGGGGAACCTCATTCAAAGGTTCAAAAGGTACATGGGACAACCCCTGGAGTACCAGGGAAAAGTCCCAGGTAGGAACCTTGGTCTGTACTGCAAGCCTCGGCCTAATAGTACCACGGAGGAAGCGTGTGACGAGGGGGTCCCTGCCAATGGACATGCCACCCAGAGGTACATGGTAAGCAGTCACGTAGACCTTCAGGGTGGACGGGGACAGCCCTGCAGTGAATTTATCCTGCAGGAACTCCAGCACTTTGCCAATGTGACAGGTAACTGGGTTCACCTGCTTTTCGCTACACCAAGAAGTGAAAAGTCTCCACTTCAGGGCATACAGCTTCCTCGTGGAGGGAGCTCTGGAGTGGAGGATGGTCTCAACAACCTCAGTTGAGAGACCAGAATCTATGAGCTGGGCCTCCTTAGAGGCCAAGCCCACAGTTCCCACAGTTCTGGGCAGGGGTGACGCATCAAGCCCGCTGCCTGGGACAGAAAGTCCTCCCTGGGATCTCCCAGGGGGCTCAGTCCAGAAGGGACACAAGATCCGCAAACACACTCTGCCCGGACACCATGGAGCAATTAGTGTGAGACGGACCTTGTCTCGGCGAACTCTCTCCAGAACTCCCAGGAGCAGAGCAATCGGGGAAAGGTGTACAGACATAGCCTCGGCCATGTCTGAACCATGGCACCTGGTCCGAGCAGGGCTGGGTGCAAGAGTGAAAACCACAGAGGGCAATGAGTCGATTCCTCGGACGCGAACAGGTCTACTTGTGCTCGGCCGAATCTAAACCAAATCTACTCCACCACCTAGGGGTGGAGCCTCCAATCCCCGGGCCTCGACCCCTGCCTCGACAGGACGTCTGCTCCCACATTCTAGGTAATAGGGATGTGAACTGCCCGTAGATGGAGCAGTCTCCCTTAGGTCCAAAGGAGGATCTGCCGCGCCAGTTGTATAATGGTCGCGAGCATAAGCCTCCCTGATGATTTATATAGGAGACCACAGTGGTGCCGTTGGTCTGAGCAACCACATGGTGGCCCCTGAGGTCTGGGAGGAACGCCTGAAGCGCCCTCCAAGCAGCCATCATCTCTAGCAGGTTTATGTGCCAGGATAACTGGTATTCATGACCTTCGGCGGAGCGGTCTCTCAAGGCCGCTCCCCCGCCCGTAAGAGGCGCATCCGTCGATAGCATTGCGCGTCGACAAGGAGCTCCCAATACGGGTACTCATGACCTTGGGCGGAGCGGTCTCTCAAGACTGCTCCCCAGCCCGTAAGAGATACATCCGTCGATAGCATTACGCGTCGACAAGGAGCTCCCAGTACGGGTCCATGAGACAGAAACCAGGATTCCTTCCGCACATCTAAGGCACGTAAGCCTCGCCGCGTGACCTTGATAGTGTGGAAAGGGTTGCCCCTCGGGGAAAACCCTCTGGTTCTGAGCCACCACTGTAGCGACCTCGTGCAGCAGCCCGAGCGGGGTAACGCAGGAAGCTGCTGCCTGAGAACCAGCACTCGCTGAAAGTGCTTTACAGTGAGTGGCTGGCCTAGTAAACTCTTTGACGGCTAACAGGACGGAATCGATGCGCACGGGGAAAAACCGTGCAGACATCATAACCGAAACCCAACAACGCCGAGGAAGGTGGTCCTCTGGAGAAGAGAGAGCACACTTTTCTTTGCGTTTAGCCTCAACCCCAACACATTAAAGAGCGCGGGAACAACATCTCAATGTTGAACCGCTAGCTGTAACGACTGGGTAGAAAAGCCATTCGTCAATATAACGGAGAACTCTGATACATTGGAGGTGCAGCGGGGTTAGCGCTGCGACCATGCATATGATAAACGTGCGAGGTGAAAGAGCTAGGCCAAACGGAAGCACTTGATATTGGTAAGCCTTCCCCCCAAAGGCGAACCTGACGTACTTCCTGTGTTTGTGGAAGGATGGAATGAAAATATGCGTCCTTCAGGTCGATTTGACAGACCAGTCCTCGGACCTGATCTGTCACGATCTAGTTCAAAGTCAACATTGATGACGAGTGATTTAGAAGGCGCAAATTTAGGATGGGCCGCAATCCTCCATCCCTCTTGAGGAACGATGAAGTAACGACTGTAAGCCTGACTTTCTGTCCGAGGGGGGTACATATTTTATGGCCCCTTGCCTCAACAGAGTGTCTACTTCTTGTTCCGTGACCAGAGCCTGCTCAGGTTTCACCACGGTGGGTAGAACCCTGCTAAAGGAAATAATATATATATATTGCAGGACCCAATGAGAAACTTCTGGTAGGCATGAGATGCGACCAGAAATACTAATGAGGGAACCAGCCTCTCAAGGCTGGCCTCTGGTGCTTGAATGGCAGACGCTCCAGGGCCCGGTTTTCAGGGGAACGCCTGGAGTGAATGCTCTAGGACCCTCCTTGGAGGGGGCGATCTCCTCAGAGCAACCAGACTCAGGGGTGGCAGCTGAGAAGGGACGCCTGTGCGAGGTCTGGCACCTTAGCGCCAGGACCTATTTGATGTAGCCTTCTTGGCGAGGATGACGGTCCTCAGATCCGTCCTCCTGCCAGAGGGTTGAGGCTGGGAGTGCCGGCCCGACCCCCCGGGTTTCTGGAGGGGTTAGCAGGTTGCGACGCTCTGCCTCAGAGCGGCCCATTGTGAGGAGCTCTGGGGCTGTGGCTGGCTCACAGCCCCTAATTTGAGAGCAACGAGGCAGCAGCACACTGAACGCCACCTGCTGCTAGCAACCTCCTGGAACTTATCGACGACCATCTCAACAGTGTCGCCGAAAAAGCCCAGAAGACGAGAGAGGGGCGTCCAGTAGGAACTTGTTTCCTTATCTTTAAAGGTTTGAGCCACAGATGCCTCTTTTATAAATATAATATATATATATTTATATATATACACACACACATATAGATAGATTCATATAATATTAAATTATATGTATATTTATGCTCTCATCGAGGTCCCCCAGTAACCCTGCTTTCCTGTTTACATTTCACTGACAGCTGTATATTGTATGTAACTGTGTATGTGAAATAAAATTCTTGAATTTTATATGCTTGACTGCCCACGAGAGTGGAAATAATCCTCACGGGTTTATAGAGCAGTGTAGGGTTTTTTATGTTTTATTTTTTGCATCAATACTGAATGAGATAGGTAGCTCGCAAGCGCCTCCTCAGTCTCAGGATCGATCACTTTATATATCGCGGGGGGTGACTCGCGCTAACAGGATGCGTTCATCTAATTTATTTTCTTAGATGGAACGCTTCTTTGCCGGCAATAAATTGTCAACATGGCGCGCGAGTCACTTCCTCGAAAAACTCCTCATACTGGAGAGAAAAGTGGCGAATATTCTCTCATCATTAAATGCTGACAATGTCAAAACTCCTCAGAGGCAGATCATTGCAGTATGTGTGCCCATATGTAACAGCCCTCGGGCTGCACGGGCAATGGATCTGCCGCGAAAGGGCTGAGATAAAGCAGCGCTCGTCTCACACCCCGCCGTCTGATCCATTCGCGAATCCCAGGACCCAGATCACCACAGATCCTTGCTATAGCGGGATCTGAGTCCCGGGCAGCGCGAGCCTGTGCGGATTCAGAGCATCTGTAGCGGCTGGCTGGCTACAGTGAATACAGACAGCACACTTATACGCTTGTCTGAGCATGCTCTGCTCCCACGCAGACACATAGTGAATGCGCGTTTCCCATGTAGTGAAAGCAGGAAGACGCGCAATACACAGATGTTTGATTCGCCATTTGAAAATTGGAGAGCCCTTTTCTTTTAAACTAGTCTAGGGAACTCAAACAACCAGCGCGACAACACAACACACTCTCACACTTGTGCTTGCGAAGACAAAACAAGCTATTTGCCTCTGGGTTCTGGCGCCCCTTTATGACCTGGTTCGTGACGTCACCGACCTGCGACCGTCACTCACACTCGGTCGACGGAAGTTTACATATTGTGCTTCGCGAGACATTGTCCAAGTATTCCCCAAAGCGATCGAAGGACGCAGCGCGAGTTCCCTTGAAAGGGAACCAAGTTTGTGCCAAACCTGATCCAAGTTATTGTCCAAAGAACATTCAAAGGAAACTATGGAAATCTGACCTTTTGAATAAAGGATATTATTTGAACCACTTTTAATTGGAGAGACAGTTAATATTTTACATTTTGGTGTTTCACAGCTAAAAAGAAAAAGCCATCATTCAGAAATCAGAAAAACACTGACAGAGCTTTAAATTGTACCTTTAATAAGAACTGCTCATAGATTGCACACTCTGCACATATTATAATATTTTCCTTGTGAACTGTCCAGCCAAAATAACTTTTTGCTCAGTAATTTAACAAAGTAATTCCATACACACTTGGGGCTATGAAGAGAGTGAAACAAAATTAAGTGAGGTTTATTGGAGACTGCATATTCCTCAGTATTTGATGAATGTCACTGTTATAGATGAGAAACTTGTTATGATAGATGGTTCAGGAGAATCCAGGCTTCAAGTGAGCCGAGGAACATAATTGAGGAGGGTAGAAAAACTCTCTCTGACAAAGTTGACAATGACAGTATTCAAACTTCGAAACCATGCGTTACGCAATTTAAAGCCAATCTAACTTTCCCAAATTATTCATGGAAAAAGTTTCAGATATATTTTTTGTTGAGTGTATTCATCTATCAGACCCCCTGTCCTCAGCAAATATCTTTCTTAAATAATAAGATGTAAGAGACGAATTTAAGTTTAAGTTTGATTAAAGTTTGTAGGAAAAATGGGCCAGGTTGTGTAAGCAGGACAAATAAAAAAACTGAATTTGCAGGAGGGCTTCAGGTTAGCATAAGGTGAGGGTCAGATTGATGACTGAGAGGTGTTGCACACACTGAGAAAGAGGGATGGAGAAAGGGACAAACGGACATTTAATTCCTCCATAATTAGAACCTGTGGTTCAGTCGGGCTGACAACTAGGGGCTAAAATGGCAAGACTTATACATTGCATTATGGGTACGACCTGCGGTCTCGTTGAATAAATGTGTGTGCGTAACAGTGACTTTCCAAGTATAACAGCATGTTTTAAGACCTCATTAAACAGGAAGTGAGCCATGCACTGTTTGAAGTCTGATTTTGCATTCCATCAAAGATCACTAATAGACCTTCCTAACCCTAAGTCACAGCCCCTTGGCTGTCAATCAAACCTTGCACTGGGGGCAGCCAGATGAGCAGTTATTAATGGCCAGATTAATTATGGATTTGCTGCCTAATTATGTGAAGGACTGCGGAAACAAGGTCTTAACTTACTCTCTCCGTCTCTAATGAGAACATTTCCATTTTTTCAGTCATATATAAAGAAAAAAGGTATATGAACATTCTCTAAGGCTTTTAACAGACATTCTAAACTGTCACAGGCACTGGTTGCAGCACAAAGGAAAGCTGGCTGGATCTAGATACAGCAGATACTTTTCAAAGAAATGAAAATGTTTACAAAACACAGAAGAGCCTCTGGAACAATCAACCAACATGGTACGGCCAAGGACAGACAATGAACTGAAAGAACCATAGGGCTTACATACAAGAGCAAACAAAAGAGGGTTAATTAAATAGACACACCAAAACCTAACCAACTCAATCAGTCACCAAGGAGACAAACAGGCAGAGGATGGAGGAAGACTGAATTAATTGACCAATTGACAAGGTGACACCCACAATGCAAGGAGCCAGGGAGATCAAGGTAGTTCAGGAGGGCCAGGGAGCGGGTGCTGGTCTGAGCTCTAGGACAAGAGGTGCAGCATTTGGGCTTCCACTTGGGACATGGACAGGTGCGTCCCCAAATTTATAAAACTGCTTTGATTGCAGCCTGCTCAAGTCCCAAGATCAAAAAGGAGGTGGGACTATCCCAGTTTATTCCCAATTATTTGGAGTTCCCCAGCCCTCTAACTGATTTCACTAAAATGGAAACACCCGGTCTGGTCCGGTCCAGTGGAGAGACCTGTGCCAACAGGCCCTAACCAAGGTAAAGTCTCCAAGTAAAATAAATAAATGAATAATAACAAATAAATAGAGCCCCTTATCCAACATGTCGGTCTGCAGCAAAAAAAAAGTTAGATCAAAGTTAGTGGAGTGTAAAAACGGCCACTCCACTAACTTTGATCTAACTTTTTTTTAGCTGCAGACCGACATGTTGGATAAGGGGCTCTATTTATTTGCTGTACTTTCCAGATGCAGGAGTGTTTGTCCATACGGTGGGCCGTCCTCACCCTCCATTATTACCTCCTGTAACGTGAATTCACGTGCCCCTCCAGTGACTCCATCGCATAAAGGAAACCAATGTCCGGATCACCCGTTGGTATTTAGCTTTTAGTTTCAAGGTGGCTGTGGCCAACTTCCTCTCTAGAAATGGGGGAGTGGGGGCTGCAAGCCAGACGGCTCCCTGGCCTGAGTCGGGCGGTGTGGGTTTGTGCGAGAGGGCATGGGGGAACGAGTGTAGAGATAACTGGTGATAAAGAGGTCAAGCGACCCGCAAACCTGGAAGAGGAAAAACACACAGAACCTTCTGTCTTGCCCTTTTGTTTTTATGCCAAATATTAAGAATAACGTTTTCATTTTCTTGCCACCCCTAAGTTTTCGCAAACAACTCATTGAAAAGCAATAATAATGAGTAGATGCTTGAGAAACTGTACCTCTGGTTGGTTTCATTTAGATTGCATAAACGGAGAATATAAAAACATTTTTTTATATATTAATTAATTTTAAAATAGACACTTCAAGCTTAGCATCTGTAATACAATCCAAAATAGATTGCTTAGTGCTTATTGTGACCATTAAATCATAACAGAAGTTGAAAAGATCTACGCTACTGGCCTAAACTGTTTGAGAAGCCATAGAAGGAACTTTTGGAATATAGTACAGTCTAGGGTGCAATATAACGGTGAAATCACCTGCAGCAAAATCTTGAGAGGAGGAGGAGGTTATTCATTACTCACTCATAATAGAATCCTGAAAAAAAAAAAATCATGCAGCACAGCATTTTCCAACATTGATAATAAATCAGCATATTATAATAATTTCTGAAGAATCAAGAAACACTGAATAATGATGAAAATTGAGCTTTGCATCACAGAAATAAATTCTATTTTAAAGTAAATTAAAAATTGAAACCCATTATTTTAAATTCTAATAATATTTCACAATATTACTGTTTATTTCTGTATTTGATCAAATTGATGATCACGCTCTTTTAAAAACATAATCTTTTGACAGGTACTATATAAAATTTTTTTTGTCACAATTGCTTCACATTTCCCTTTTCCTTCAAGGTGCTCACTGTGTCATTTCCGGCGGGCTCCCTCATCCCTCCATCTTCACCTTGGTCGGTTGTCGCCTGGCCTCCACCTGCGGCGTCGGCTGGATCCCCCCGGTTCCTCCTCCGTCCTCCGTCCCACCGCCTCCGAGTCAGTCCTCTGTCCTGTCGCTGGTCCTTCGGAGGCTCGTCATTCCGGTTCCTTCTCGGCCTCCGGAGCCAGTGGCATCACTCAGGTCCCTCGGCCCATTGGCTCCTCCCTGGAACCCTCCCTTTGCCTGGCCCCTTTTCCCACCTGCACTTCCCTGGACTCTATTACTTTGGACTCTTGTTTTTTGTTCCTTGTCCTGTCCTCCCCCTGGTCCCCCTCCCTCCCTCCGCTGATGGTCTGTTTAGGTGCGAGGTCGCGCCTTCCGGGAGGGGGAGCTACTGTAAAGATCACGTCATACTCCTCCTGTGTGTCCCTCTCGTGTTCCTGCAGCCACCCGTGTAATCTATACCACCTGTTTATGATTATCCTACCTATTTATACAGTCATGTTTCCCATTGTCTTTGTCTATCGTTGATGTTATGTTGTTTCGTGTGTGGATGCAGTCTCCTCCCGTGTTTGCACTAGAAGTGCCGCTTTGTTTTCTATACATCAAAGTTTTTTTTCAGTTTACTTCCGTGTTCTCCGTATCGCAGGCCAGCTTCGCGTGACACCACCCAGGCTGATCCAGCAAGACGACAGGTTCCCCAGTCAAGGCAAGTCCCCGAATGCTCTCCATAGCTCAGTCCAGCACCCGCTTTCGTTGCAGACGCGGAGGCTAGGATTACAGCAGTGCTGAACTGTGGCAGCAATTGTGTGTGGGCAGCAAAAATGCCCGTAGCTTCTCCCAAAGACTTTTTTTTTTTCGCCGTCTGTATCTCATGATTCCTTGCTACGGCCAAGGAGGCTGTCCTGATCTCCAGCTCCCTCGTCACGGCCAAAGAGGTCGTCCTGATCTCCTGTTCTTTTGTTAGGGCCAATGAGGCTGTCCTGGTCCCTCAGCTCTGCTGGAGAGTGCAATCCTTCATGGCTCCCTGAGCTGCCAGGGCCACCCTGGTCTCCTGAGAGCCTCCCTGGCCTGTGAGCACAGCTCTGCTCATTCATTCATAAAACTCAGGACTCCAGGGCAGCCCAATCCCCTCCCTGGTTGGACTGAAAAGTACTGTCAGAGAACTGTCATGTTTATGTTCTTTCACTTTCCCCATGTGCTCATTTGTTGTCATCATAATCATCTGTTTCATAAATAACCTTGTTAGTCTTGTCAGCTGTGTTGTCATTATTCAAAGTATACACTGTGTTCTCCCTCGTTTCTTGTCATTGTTATGTGGTATAGGTAAAGTTCTGATATTTTCCATTTTTGCTTTCAAAAGACTTTATTTTTGTTATCCTTCATCTTCGTGTTGATTACACCCACAATGTTCTGTCACACACACACACACACACACACACACACACACACACACACACACACACACACACACACACACACACACACACACACACACACACACTATATATATAAAAAATTCACTTAAACCATTTTTCTGGTTCATTTCATTTTCTTTTTCAATATACAGGTCCAATAAATCACAATATGGTAAACAAAGTATCATATTCCAAAAACCATACATGCACTATACAAAGTTTATGGTTTGGTAAGTCAGAGTGACGTGTATCAGCCGTCTTACTCATCTGTAAAACGTTAAATGACTAATTCAATTCTGCTCAGCATGCAGGATATTAGATCTGTGAAGGGAATAATTTAACATGCTCTCACCTATCCCAACATTCCTCCTCTACCGTTTGTCATGCACACACAGCACACACTCAAAGAGAATGACACTTGATCTGTTTTCTCTAGTCTAATGTCTGCTGCTAGTTCCAACACATTAGTTCTGTCATTACATGACGTTTGGACAGGGTAAACAGCTATGAAATGTTCTCTGGGGTTTAATGTTGTACATTACACTCAGAGAAGGTAATGTCAGGCCAAAGCATTGTCGATTGGAGGAAGACTAATATATAACAACACTTTCTAACATGTATCAAAGCTTGTGAGCCATTCTTTTTCTTATTAAACATATTTTTTATAATATTTGTGTTACACTTATGTCATGTCTCAGCTTACTTCCCGTTTCCTCACGTGACCCTGTTTTCATCCACCTGTCTTGTACTCACTTACCTCATCAGTCTTGTCACTTGTTCCTAATCATTCCCCTGAGTATTTATAACCGATGTGTCAGTCAGTATTTGTCCTTTGTTGTTAATGTTTAGACATGATGTTTGTGTGGTCCTCATGATATTCCTCTGCATGGTATGTCTCCTGTTTTTCACAGGTGAGCTCTGTTTTTCTATTTAAAGTCAATTCTTTTGAGTTTGTGAATCAAGTACGTTGCATCGATTCCTGCTTACACCGTCTCCTCATACTGAAAGGACACTCAAGTAGTTGGAATGTAATACTTGTTATCAAAATTAAAACAAATTACATCAAGCAATACATAAGTTCCATATCCTCTCTGTCGTTATAGTTCAAGCCTGCTTAGTTTACAAAACCAGATATGAGGGAAAGTTAGTTGTTCAGATATGCGACTGCTTCAAAGCTTGATGAAAGAGAAAAGTTTCCTCCAATATAAATGTGGTGAAATTTTGTTTGCTGATATCTATGCTCCATGATGTTTATTGATTGAGTGGTATTCAGGAAAGGAGTATATAAACGGCATGCCCAAGCTAGCGAGATATTGCATCATTGTATCCTGAACTCCACTGATCGATGTTTGAGCTACATGTCTGTTTTGCTTTGGCCTTTTTATGGTTCTTGTTTTTATTTTCTTATTTATGTTGTTTGTCAGTTAATGTTGTCATGGTTTTTCTGATCTATTCAGTTGAATCTGTTATTACTTGCATTTTTTTGGTTTATTAGTATCTTTGTATTTGTATCATTTTGCTCTTTTTGTTGTATAGTGTTATTTTCACTTTTTTCTGTTCTGGCTTTACTTTGTTTAGAGTGTTTTTGTGGTGCTTTTGGCCATTTTCTCCTGTAAAAGACATTTCCTTTTTATATTGTTTGTTTTTGTGTTATAGGAGAGTGTGCTTGTGCGATTTTGTGCATGGGAGGGGTTACTCATCGTGGGCTGCTTTGAAGCCCCATGCTTAGCCAACTCTATTACTGGTGCGTCCCAACTCAGTGTCAATATTTTTGATTCTTTCTTTTCTTTGGTTGATCTGTTTATAATTTATCTTTGGCCTTGTGTGGTTTGGCACCACCAGTATTTTATTGCTATATAGGCTAATAATAATTTTGTTTTAAATTGTTTATGATGATTCAATAAAGTTTCAATTTGTATGCATCCACACTTCATTGTCAGATGCTTGTGGGAGAGGAATCGAACTTGTGATCCCTTATTTGGCATTTCCCCGGGTGATTAAGGCTTTTTTTTTGCTACTTGTCATAGCTCGGTCTTGCTGTGCATCACAGAGCACCAATAAATTTGACGTTTCTCCAAATGACCTTCATATTTGGTTGACATCCAGACCATAACAAAGCAAATGCTTATTAGCTGACATTTACCTGTAAAACTCGCCTGAAGATAGTACTGAAGGAAAATGCAATCGCACATTCAGAAAAAGTTTGGCAAGTAGCTTCACACAGACAAACTGGCAGATAAGATTCCTTTGAAATCTGCTTCCGCTCAAAGCTCAGGCTCACAGGCTTCACACACACACCCCTACCCTGACTGAATTGATTCTTACACTCGCTCATTGCCAAAACAGGAGAACTACTCAAAATCCACATCCCTTGGTAAAGGAGGATGCAATCCAAAACCGAATACTAATACATTCATTGTATTTATTTTACGCCTATTTGTTTCCAGTGCAAAGGTGAGCAACCTCTAATCTCTTGCATTAGAATATTCACAAGTTCACCCTTACAAATAATTCAAGTTAAGTAAATGGTATGCGTATTTGGCGTGTTGTCTGAGAAGAGGACTCAGAGTTCAATATTTGGCCTGAACCCAGAGTACTCCCCTCGTCTTTCCTGGCTATGATAGAAACAATCCAAGAGGTGAAATGGGGTGGGGCATACCTTCATTTTTAGTAAATGGTATGTGTATTTGGCGTGCTATCTGAGGAGAGGGCTCGTTGCTGGTTCGGGAGGGCTTCTTGCGTTCTTGGACAAGTTTAGTGTTCATGGTTTCCGAAAGTTCTGCGGGTGATTCTCCAGAGAATCGTGTTCCCACAACAGCAGCAAGTCTCTCCAGTGGAAGCAATTTCCAAAGAAGCAGAGTTCCCAAGGGAGCGTCACTGCCTTGTTGGTGGGAAAATTTTCGAGGAGAAACTGGGATCCCATGGGAGCAAGGAGGCACATTGCTACTGCAGCACTGGAATCCCCTTCGAGGAAAATCTGAGCTGCTACGGGAGCAAGGAGGCACATCACTGCTATGGCACTGGAGACCAATTTCTGAAGATACTGAGCCACTGCAGGATTAAGGAGGCACATCACTGCCTCAGTAGTGGATGGATGCTGCTGCGGCAGTTATAATGGAAATGTTCCTACTAATGAGGTGAGGCTGTATTTTGGGTTTGTGAAAAAAGTTATTGATGAGCATTTGTTGGGCTTTTTTGATGCTTTGTTTGACTTAATGAAACTCCTGAATCAACTAATCACATACAACCATGTGATTGGTTGATTAAAACAAAAACTAAAACAAACCTGCCCTGAGGGGGGAAACAAGACTAGACTGACTGGACTGAACTCGAACAAGACAGAACTTGACTTGGGAGATATTTAATGGAAAACCAGCTGAGAGAAATCAAACTAATGACAATGAAACAAGACAGGCGGGGTAACAGACAAGACATGAACACGCTCACGACAAGGATGAACACATGAGTCATGAATGCCCAAATCCCGACACAAAACCGAAACTGAACCAGAGCAAAGTATCAGGACCGGACATCATAACTCGCACAAAAGATGTCACAGACAAGTGCGCACGCGACTCGAACAATAGAAGCCGCGCGCACGCACACACAACTCGAGACATAACGGTAGTATCAGAGCTCTGCCACAAAACCAAGAAATGATTAGACCGAATGTGGCAGAACCCTGACAGTCGGACCATTCTCCTCTGATCTCTAGCATCAACTAAGGCCTTTTCGCCCACAGGACTGCCACATACTGGATGTTTTCCCCTTTTCACACCATTCTTTGTAAACCCTAGAAATGGTTGTGCGTGAAAATCCCAGTAACTGAGCAGATTGTGAAATACTTAGTCCGGCTCATCTTGCACCAACAACCATGCCACGCTTTTAAATTGCTTAAATCACCTTTCTTTCCCATTCTGACATTCAGTTTGGAGTTCAGGAGATTGTCTTGACCAGTACCACACCCCTAAATGCATTGAAGCAACTGCCATGTGATTGGTTGATTAGATAATTGCATTAATGAGAAACTGAGCAGGTGTTCCTAATAATCCTTTAGGTGAGTGTATATAAAAAAGGAAAAAAGCATGAAACATAGTTTAAGCATGAAACATAGTGGCATCCACGAGTAGATTGCTTAATAGATCAATATGGATTCAGGGGACATTTAAGTGTATCACATTTAGAAGCTACAAAGAAAAATTGGCTCATTCATGTTGTTAAAAAAAAGAAACAAAAAGGAAACCGTACCAAAGATAATTGACATATGGTTTGCCGTGGCAATTATGAGACAAAAAAGAAGATATGTAAAGCAGTATGTAAATATGTAAATATCCAGAAATCACAATGTATGATTTTTTTTTTAACTATTTGTATGATACAGCTACAAATAAGTATTTGAACACCTGTCTATCAGCTAAACTTCTGACCCTCAAAGTTAGTCCGCCTTCAAAATGTCCACCTCCACTCCATTTATTATTGTCACGGACTCGGTCACACCCCTCGCACCATACTCCTACGCTCCACCTACTCGTTCCCAATCCCCTGAATTCTAATCATTCGCACCTGTTCATCATCAGCATCTCCCTATAAATCCAGCCAGTAACCAGTGCTCGGCGTCTGGTCTTAGCACTCGCTACCCAGCGCATGCCTCACAGACTCACACTCGCTTATAATCTCCCTAGTGATCGCATTCCGAGAATCCTGTGTCAAGTCTCCCGTGCTCCAGCGTTCTCCTCGCATCTCAGCCTCCGTGAACCTTCCTCAGCTCTATTCCAGCCTTTGTCACAATTGCCATACCCAGTGTGCTTCTTCAATAAAACTTAAGGTTACTCACGTCTGTTGTCTGTAGTCGATCATGACAATTATCCTAAATTAGATGAACCTGTTTGAGATTGTAAGCTGAATAAAGACACCTGTCAACCCCATACATTCAGTAAGAATCCAATTACTAACATGGCCAAGACCAAAGAGCTGTCCAAAGACACTAGAGGCAAAATTGTACACCTCCACAAGGCTGGAAAGGGCTACGGGGAAATTGCCAAGCAGCTTGGTGAAAAAAGGTCCACTGTTGGAGCAATCATTAGAAAATAGAAGAAGCTAAACATGACTGTCAATCTCCCTTGAACTGGGGTTCCATGCAAGATTTCACCTCGTGGGGTCTCAATGATCCTAAGAAAGGTGAAAAATCAGCCCAGAACTACACGGAAGAGCTGGTCAATGACCTGAACAGAGCTGGGACCACCGTTTCCAAGGTTACTGTTGAAAATACACTAAGATGTCATGGTTTGAAATCATGCACGGCATGGAAGGTTCCTGTGCTTAAACCAGCACGTCCAGGCCCGTCTTAAGTTTGCCAATGACCATTTGGATGATCCAGAGGAGTCATGGGAGAAAGTCATGTGGTCAGATGAGACCAAAATATAACTTTTTGGTCATAAATCCTATTTGGTCATAATTGTATTAAGGAGAGGATGACCGGGGCCATGTATTGCGAGATTTTGGGGAACAACTGGGCTGGGTCTTCCAACATGACAATGACCCGAAGCACACAGCCAGGAAAACCAAGGAGTGGCTATGTAAGAAGCATATCAAGGTTCTGGCGTGGCCTAGCCAGTCTCCAGACCTAAACCCAATAAAGAATCTTTGGATGGAGCTCAAACTCCAACAAGCCAGAAACCTGACTGATCTAGAGAAGGTCTGTGTGGCGGAGTGGGTCAAAATCCCTCCTGCAGTGTGTGCAGACCGGGTGAAAAACTACAGGAAACGTTTAACCTTTGTAATTGCAAAAAGGCTACTGTACCAAATATTAACATTGATTTTCTCAGGTGTTCAAATACTTATTTGCAGCTGTATCATACAAATAAATAGTTAAAAAAAATCATACATTGTGATTTCAGGATTTTTTTTTTTTTAGATAATGTCTCTCACAGTGGACATGCACCTACGATGACAATTTCAGACCCCTCCATGATTTCCCCTCCATGAAGTGGGAGAACGTAGCAGGGTGTTCAAATACTTATTTTCCTCACTGTAGAAAGCAATGCATGAGTAAAAAACTGAATGTGTGTCTTGTTCGTCTGTCTTTCCATATTATGATTGTTTTGTGCAAGTGGAGGAGTATGTGTGCAATCCGGCTCGCCGCCCTGCCAGCAATAGCGGCGCCCAGAAGAGCCCAGCTTTCCCAACCTGTACCCTGACCCTGACCCAAAAAGTCACCAACCACCTCCCTTCCAAAACGATGGTGATGAAAAAAACGTGCAGTGGATGGCTTTATGGTCCTACAGCAGGACCAACCGTTCCACTTGAACCTCCTCCCTTTTATTCAGCAAAGCCATCATGCCAGTGATAGAGGTGGTAGGAGGAGATGGAACGACAATGTTGGCTCAGTGATCTTGGACCACAGCCGACCTCAAGGAACAAAGTTCTTTATTGATAAACATTTAGGAAAAGCATTTTCAGGAAAACAGCAAACACAATCTTATTTAGATGATTATTTGTTCCTTTATCTGTTGCTGGTTTGAGTGGCGCTTGCACATTCGCATAGTGATGTGTGAAAGAGAACTGGCATATGGTAAAAGTCAAAAGTTTGTCCAATGCACGATGTGCAAATTGAATTTATTTTGTTGTTCGACAAACACTGGAGGACTAAACTTGACCATGAAAACACACTGCTTGTATGACGTCAGCATAGCAGTTTATGTATCATTTATTTTTCAATTTCTGATAATTCTAATAAGATACAGATTTAGTGGAACGGTAAAATTACATTTATGAATGCAATAAGAAACTAGTGTGAATCAATTTTTCTTACTAGTCTGTATCTTTTTTAAATCTGTATCAATCTGTTGACGCGCGAGTTCAAGACATGTGCAAAGTTCTTATAAATGTACTCTTTGTATTAATGTTGTTTTCAAATGGTTCTGCTAAAGTTTTATACCATTATCAATAAATAAATTAGTTATACTCACAAATGTGTGATATTTAAAGTTTTTTTGTCCGTGTTTCTGCACCACATGCAATATCAATAAGAACATGCTCATAAAAACATGCTCATACTAGAAGACGTACATTAAAAACACTTTACATTTGAATCAGTTAACAACATAAGACATGTCATAAATAAAATTAGTTGGTTAATATTTGGTACCTGGAGATCAAATCATTATCAAAAATAAATAATTATTTACATTTTTATTTTAAGTAGTATTTTTGTTGTTCTTGTTTTGTTAGTTTCAGTCTGTCGCTTTCTTCTAAACGCTTGTTCATTGTCTGCTGTGCACACATTCACTTACACGCATGGCATTACAATACATTAGCAGAAAACCCTGAGTGACGTATGGTTGGTGCACTAGCATGTCTTACTGGAGTTCAGCTGCTTTCCTATCACAAAGCCCCAGTAAATGTCAGAAAAGCTGAACGAGAATCCTGTACAGCACACACACATAGACACAGACAGAGAGACCTTCATAGCTGTACAGAAGAAAATTATGTCAGCTGGATTTTGCGGATAAATACAGTGAAATGACACCCAAAATCATTTTCTGTCTATGGTAATTTTTTATTTTGCCTATTTATTGTCTTTATGGAACAGTTTTTCTTTGGTTTAAAAGGATGATTTACAAATCACTTAACATGTTTGCTTGCTTATTTTATTAAACAAATTAATGTTCTAGTCAATACCACCTAAACTGAGACCAAATCAAGAAAAGTATGTGTTCAGACCAAGACAAATCTTTGAGGGGTTGAGACAAGACAAGACCAACACCATCACTCCTCAAATTCATCTGAAAGATCCACATTTACTGTCTGAGAAATGTCTTGTATTTAATCAAATACAATAAGACACTATCGAGAGCAGTTGCCAGTTACCAATCAACAAATTCATCAACCATTTATCAAACAAAATAACTAAAAACAAAATCCATCTTTTCATTCTGCTCTGCAGACCTGCTTTATATAGCTGAATTGAACTTATTTAAATCATTATATAATCATTTCACTTATATAAATGATGTACTTTACAGTTTTTGAACCAATGAATGAATAAAACTAAAATTGTCAACTGAATAATGACAGTTTACTATTGTTTTCAGAGATGCTTTACAGCAGAAATTTAATCTTTTGCATTGAATCATTGCATTATGTTCCTGTTCAAGCTTCTTTGAAACTATTTGTATTGTATAAAGTGCTAATAAAGGTTACTTACAGAGGTGGCACATAAGTTTCATCTGAATTGGTACAGTTACAACTCCCTAAGTAAAGTTTAGATTATTGGTTTTAAAACATAGCTTTTTAAAAACGTTTATTGAACATTTGTGTAAACTCAACATGATAGCAATTGCGCTAATATTTGTAAAAACAGCTCTCTTGCGGTACTGCTTAATTATATCACATTATCATATAAAATGTATTATCTATATAAATATATTATCATATAAAATTCAAAATAATTCTCATATTTTTTGCAATCATAGCTTGAATTTTGTTACATTTGTATTAATTTTGGTGATTTTTCCACAATCCCTTGTTGATTTGTGACCCGACACAAAAAATCAAATTTGAAATAAATTATTGATTGCATTTGAAGCAGGAAGTTTAACATCCAACTAAAGTAATGATGTTAACAAATAAATCAGACAATGTTCCAGATTTAGTATGAATTAGCATGTTGCTAACAGGATTTTGTATGAATTAGCATGTCGTTAGCAAGACTCAACATGACTTAGCATGACACTAGAAAGATTTAGTGTGAATTAGCATGTCGTTAGCAAGATTCAGTATGAATTAGCATGTCACTAGCAAGATTTAGCTGGAATTAACAAGTTTGCTAACATAGTATTTAGCATTAACTAGCATGGTTTAGCATGTTTGCTAGCATGTCCTAGGTAATTTGTTAGGCTTTGTCAGTAATAGATACACAGTGAATTAAGTTTAAATACTCCATTAGAGTCAATGTAACACAAGTGTTAACCACCCTGCATGGAAGTCTGTGGAACTTTTATGATTTTAATCTTCAGTTTTTTGGATAAACCACAAGTTGGATCAGTGTGAAAAGATATAGCAACTCGAGTGAGAACACGTCTAAAGTCTAAGCCGAGTTTAGTGGTTGTAGTTTTAAAGCTCTTGGAGTTTATGAAGTCAAATTTGGAACATAAGAGGAATAATAATTTGTTTCAACAGTAGATCATTAAGTTGGCTTTCTCAAGCTAACTTAATATTAAGTTCCTGAGCTTAGTCGTAGGCTATAACCTTTTTATAGAAACAACAAAGGCAACCCTTTTGTATAACTTTTAGAGTTCTAAATGAATTGCCCAATTCAAATGAGTCATATAACGCTCAACTCCTATATCTCTCTCAAAAAAAAAAATTCACGTAAAACTAAATGTAAAATGTTACCCTACATCAAGCCTGAATATGCTAAAACTTGACAGAAAAGGGCTGGCAATTCTCTTTATCCTTTAGTCAAAGCCTCTTGGGGTGACTTACATTCCATGTGCCCAGTTCCGTATGTCAAAGTCAGGGTTAGATTTGTTAGCACCCCACGGCATTTAACAGATTAATAGCAGAGTATATTGAAGAGATGGGGAAAGTGTGTACTCTGTGTCCGTGGCCAGAATGAAAACTGAGCATGCGTGTGTGCTGGCTTGAGGGGTTAGAGCATCAGCCTCAGGGCTTCGCTATGGGGTACCATCATTACACAGAGTATTACACTCACAAATGTTATCTGCTGAGACAAGTAAATAACCCTACCCAAAGTCACAAGGTGTAGTGCCTGTGGGCATTCAGACTTTTCCAAAGGTGAAGGTCTGGCTTATAGGCTATCCAAAGTTAAGTTATGTTTTTGAACAAGACAGACGTTTACAGATAGTTGACTAGGCTTTGGTTCTACTAGGCAGTGTTTTTCAACTGCTGTGCCGCGCTACACTAGTGTGCGTTGTAAATGCAATTCTTCTTTTAAGAGGCACAATTCCTTATTTTAGTACCCACAGTACAAAGCATGTAACAAAATTCAAAAGTTAAAGTGACTTATTCATGATCAGTACAGAGACAAAAAAAATTTTAATAGGGGCACAGAAGCTTAAATGCATCTAAAGAATTGAAAATAAATATTTGCAATGGAGATTTGGGTGCCAAGCAAAGGCTGTGTGTTCTTTCAGCGGGCTCCCTTTGTGTTTTCTGAGCTGTGGACGTTCACTGGTTGCTTCCTTGGTTTGATTGGTGGGAAGTTCAAAGTTAACTTTTTTTCGGAAAGTCAGGGAGGTTTCCTCTGCCGAGATGAAGAAATGTCTAAATGGCAAACTGGGCCAAAAGAGCAGTCAGTGCAAAAAAAAAAAAAACCTGATTTCAGGTGTCTCTGATTTTTTTTAAAGACCTCTGGATACACCCACTTGTTGGCTGGATGGCCAATAAATTCTGAGCTGGAAGAGTTCTTTGTCTCTCTCACAGTCTAAGTTTACATCTTTTATGATGTAATAATAATATAATATAATATAATAATGATGCATTTTATCAGCACATATTATACATCATCATTTAAAGCATCCAGAGAGGATCATTTAAAGACTAAACTTGATAAGGTGGAAAATACATAGACAGGGGAATATATTCTCACATATGGTTACAAGCATTTAAATATCCCAAAAATCATAACTAGGTTAATTGCAACATGGAGACATGCATACACACATGTATATACTGTCACTGTTGCATCACGTCTGTCACTTCCGGGTTTCCCCGTGTCTCCCGATCCGCCCCTCTCCTGTCTTGTGTGTTGACTAGCTTGTTTGTCATTCAGCTGTTCTGTGTTAGTCCTCATGTATTTAAATCATTATCTGCTGCATGTCATTGTCAGTCTTTATCGTGAGGCAACGTGGTTGTATGGTATGTTCTGAGTGTGTGGATGTTATATATTTCCTGTTCCGAGTTTTTGCACCCTCTAAATAAAGTGTTTTGGTTTCTGATTCCTTGCTTCCGAGTCGTCTCCGCATCGCACACTCGCGCAGTGGTCGCGCAAAAGGAACAACAACAGAAGCGTTGTAACATATACAAGCTGGGGTAGTTTACTTATTCGGAGGTTTCACTGTCTAGAGTCAAAACGTCCTTTTGGTGTCCCACATGGGGTGACTCTTTGAAGTCAACTTACATTTATGCATTTGGCAGACGCTTTTATCCAAAGCAACTTACATTGCATACAAGGAACAAATTGAATCAGCTCTTACTTTCCCTAGGATCGAACCCATGACTTTGGCGTTGTAAACACCAATGATCTACTGTTAGATCTACAGAAAAGCTTAGAAGCTTAGGGCGTCTCTTGCTTATTGTCTGTCAGGCAATTAACCAGACACTAGGGTCAATTAGGCACAGGCTCAAGGGAGTTTACAAGTAGTAAGAAAGGTAAAAAATATTCTGGGGTTAATCAGATTCAATCATCTTGATTCAGTTCAGACACTATACGAGTGGTGACTTCATTACATGAAGTCAGAATGGTTCAGCACAGTTAGCTAACTGGGCCTGTAATTGTGCCGTGCTGAATGAAGCTCACGTTGAAATATAATTGGAACGGTTCCTTACTGTTCTTAGAATCATTCAGTCTGACAGAGGAAAAGTGGCTATAGATGTCATAAGACATGTATGTTCCTGTTGTCCTGTGTTATATTTCCCACCATTATTTTGTTGTCATGTTAATTAATTTAATCAGCACAGCTGTTATTCATTATTTCATTAATTTAGCTTCTACGTAAATTCCTCCTTTTCCTCTATTTCTTGCTTTGCCATGTTGTCCAGGGTGCATCTGACCAGGGTGTGCAACACCAGCGGCAGAGGGAATATTAGCGGAAATTGACACAGAGGACTGGCTGATTGAGCTGGACACAGAGTTATCAAGCCCTGAACATCATGTCAGTCTTCAAGGCACTCTGGCAAAATGCTCATTGCCGCAGCATCACCTAGGAGTCCTGTGTCAGCGATGCCACTCAGTTCCATAAATGCTTGTCTGCGCCCTTGGATCCAATGGTCATCCCCCAGATGTCGACAGTTCCATCTACATCTCAGTTTCCCTTTCAGGGAATTCGAGCTGCGTCAAAGCGCTAGGGGAAATAGCCTTGCGTCAGTCACGTGAAGATCTGTGCAACCAATGAGAGACGCGTGTGAATGCGTCACTGCCGACGCGAGCCGGTGACGTCATGAGGAAGAGCATAAAAGCGCGCCTGGGACCCGGAAGCGCCAGCTCTGAGTGTCTTCAGCGTGCTGTATGTCTGTGTGAGTGATTTAAAACTAAGACTAGTTTGAAAATCAGGGACTTTGTGTGAAAATGGCGAATGAACAGGCATTTAGACCGTGTGTTTTTCCCTGTCCGCGTTTTATAACGGACAGGGATACACATGTTATGTGTGTTGTCTGTTTGGGAGTGGAGCATGCGCGGTTGGCACTTGAGAATGCCGGCTGTAAGGACTGCGAGAAGTTCTCTCTGCATACGATCCGCTCCCGCCTGGAGGTCTGTAACAAGGCCGCTCAGGCTAGTGTTCCCCGCGGTTCGGGACCTGCAGCAGCCGAGGATTTGCGGCGCTCTCAGTCCTGGGGATCACAAATGGATCTCGCTGAGGCAGCTGGGATGGGTCCTCCCTTATCTCAGCCCTCACAAGATCAAGCGGGTCCCAGTCACGAACACTCCCCGAGAGATGTTCGTGCTGTGACTCCAACACTAGCTTTATCGAGTTCAGGAAGTGAGATGAATCTAGCTAGTGTTGGCCCGGTCCCCAGTCTGCATCCTCCATTAAAGCTCCGGCGCTCCCCTCCAAGCCGATGCACGTCACGTCGTCTCTGGTGGGGAAAGCATACTCAGCTTCGAATCAGGCTGCGGCGTGCCTACATACTACGGCACTGCTGCAGGCCTATTAGGCTGAGTTGCTGGGGGACCTCAACGAGGGCGGCGGTATCGGTCTGGAGGCAGTGGCAGAGCTGCACCGGACCGTGGATTTGTCTCTTCGGGCCACTAGGTAGACGGCCTACTCTGTCGGTCGCTCCATGGCAGCTCTGGTTGCCACGGAGAGACACTTATGGCTTAATTTGTCAGTTATAAAGGATAAAGACAAATTTGTTTTGCTGGATGCCCCTCTGTCCCCTTCGGGCTTGTTCGGCGATGCCGTAAAAAGCGTCGTCGACAAGTTCCAGGAGGCTGCACGACAGCAGGCGGCGTTCAGTAAAGTTCTTCCCCGCCGCCCTCCACGTGAGACCGCCAGTCAAGCGCGGTCTCAAAGCTCCTCACACAGGGCCGCTCAGAAACAGAGTGTCGCTACCCGTCTTCCTCCGGTAAACCCCAGAAGGTCGGGCCGACAAGTTCAGTCTGCTGGTAGAAAGGGTGATTTGAGGGTTGTCCTGAATACCAAGAGGGCCAAGACTAAGCGGCCCTGATGCCAAGCCGCAACAAGGTGGTGTCTCCCAGGAGCAGCTCCAGAGTCAGCCCGCCATAGGAGAACCACCCCCTCTAAGGAGGGTCCTAGAGCAATCCACCCGGGTTTCCGGAATAAGCCCCGGCTCAGTGGTGGATATGTTCATAGTACCAGAGACTAGCCCCGGGAGGCTGGTTCCCCTAGTAGAATTCCGGGACGCGTGGTTACGGCTATCTCTCAGTGGGTCCTGCGCACGGTGACCTTAGGGTATGCCATTCAGTTCGGGGTTTCACCACCCTGGTTCTCGGGGGTCCTACAGTCAGTGGTAGGCCCTCAGCAGGCTCTGGTCATGGAACAAGAAGTAGACACTTTTCTGGCGAAAGGGACCATCGAGTATGTACACCTCGCGAACAGAAAGTCCGGGTTTTACAGCCGGTACTTCATAGTTCCAAGGGAGGATGGAGGGTTGCGGCCCATTCTGGATTTGCGTCTTTTAAATCGCAGTCAGGCGTCTAAAATTCAGACGCACTCTGCAGACGCACTCGACTCACTGAACACACACACATTCACTGCAGACGCGCTCAACTCACTGAACACACACTCACGCTTTCACAGACACGCTCGACTCCTGCGCCTCCTCTTCCAAGAGAGCATCTAGAAGGCTTTAGACTTCCGCGAGTCTTAGACCCCCGCCACTTCCGTGAGTTCTTCTTGGGCTGCGCGACACTGTGAGTGAAGCAATCCACGTGCAACGCGAACTCAGCGCATGCGCAGTGAACTAGGTACCATCATTAGCCATGAGATAACCATGAGAAGTGGCGAATTTGTCCCTCTTTTGTGCTTGAGATATTAGTGTTGGCCGATATTAAAGAATCAACGTAACTGACGAGAAAATGCTAAGACAAATAGCGAGTTTGGCGGTTCCACTTCAAACGTCAATATAATAGGATTGGCGAGTTAACCATGAGTCTAGATAAGTGAACACTGTAGTTGAAACAAAGAAATATATTATTCAGAAAATAATATGTCATTATTAATGTTAGTTGTAAATTCCTGATTTAAACCAAAAAAAAAAAATAGGCCAAATTATAATAAATATTTTTACAATTGAAACATGCTTAAACACATTGTTCTAGACACAAAAATATATAACATCTATTTTAAAAAGATATTTAAGGTTTTTGTAAGAAGGATTATGACTCATACATTTTACCCATGATTGTCATCTTGCATTAAGCCAGAATTTAAACAAGTTATAATATTATTGTCCTATCTTTCCTCACCACATGGAAAATTCTGTATCTGAGTTTGTCCTCATGTCCTCAGTATGCTGAAACTGGTGAGAGGATGTGTAGATGGAGCTCATGCTGGTTATGGAAATCCCTAATTAAATGCTATTAGCTATGAGCTGTGAATGCAGGAGCACACATTTAATTTCTGTCATCACAACCATGATTAGATTTCTCTAGAGATATTTGCAATATGAGATAATGCTCAAATTCATAACATGCAAGGACAAATGGCAGGGCAATTCAGCGTCTCGTTCCCTATTCTGGGAACTAATCTCACATACGTGACCTAGACATTCCCTTTCAAAGGAACTCACGCTGCATTGAAACGCTGTGGGAATGTTATACCTACGCCACCTTAGGAACAATTGCTTGTCTGTGTGAAATTGTTGCGTAAACTAGGATTGAAGCACCTGTAAGTCAAGGGCATAGAACAGATTTAGTTTCTCTCGTTCAGACATCCGGAAGGGAGGAGGACTAAAGGCCTCCAGCACAATGGGTCTCAGCAGGACGTAGAACATAGCTACCGGTATACGGTGAAGAAAGGCCTTCACCATGCCAAGTGCAAATTCCAGACATGAGGGAGAAATAGAGAGGGTTTGATCTCCAATTCTTTTGAGAGACAAAATGGCGAGGAGAAAAATTGTTTTTAAAGTGATAACCTTCTCGGGAACCAGTGCTAAATCCCAAGGCGGGACTCTTCCGTTAACTGACATGGAGGATAACTGACATGGAGGAAACAGGTTATTAACAGGTCTCTCCCCAAGGAAGCACCATCCAGAATATTGTGGTAAGCTGCTAGGACTGCCACAAACACCTTCAGAGTGGAGGGGGATAGCCCAGCAGAAAATCACTCCTGCAGGAACTCAAGTATTCCATCCACTGGGCAGTTAACTGGGTCCAGCTCGTGATTCCCACACCATGATGTGAATAATCTCCGATGAGGGTGCTCTAGAGTGTAAGATGGTTTCAGCAACCTCGGTTGAGAAACCTGAACTTACGAGCTGGGCCCCTTCAGATGCCAAGCCCACAGTTTCCCCTTTGACTGAGACATTCAGACCTCCTGGGCAGAATTTCCAGTAGAGAGCCATCGAGGAGAGACACAAGGTTCGAAAACCAGAATGGCCAGAATGGGGCTGCCACCAGAAGACTTACCCTGTCTCAACAAACTCTCTCCAGAACTCCTGGGAGCAGAGCAATCCAGTGGAAAGCAATTTTCCAGCAATTTTCTGAGGGCATAGAGGAGGATCTGATACACTAGCTTGTACAATGGGACAAGCTAGTCCCACACCATGGTGAGCACAGGCCCCTTTGGTGGTTTATATTAGAGACTGATAAAAATATGGTGGCCCCTCAGGTTGAGGAGGAAGTGTTTCAGTGCCTGAAACATAACCAGCATTTCCAGGCAATTTATGTACCACAAGAGTCGATGGCCCTGCTACAGACCTCAAGCTGAGCAACCACTCATGATCGCTTCCCAGCCAGTGAGGGATGCATCCATCATGAGCATGTCACAATGTCAAGGAGCCATGGGAGAGAAACCAAGGTTTCTCCACATCACTAGAGCACGAAGGCACCACCACATGACCCTCATTATGCAGAATGGGTTTCCCCTCAGGAAGAACCCCTTGATTTTGAGCCACCACTGTGAAGGTATTATGGATAGCAGGCCAAAAGGTGTTATGTTGGACGCAACTGCTATAAGACCCGGCAGTTTTTGAAACTGCTTGACTGTAAGTGACTGGCCTAGCTTTAAATCGATCAAGCCTTTGAGAATCGAGGTGATATGAGGCATTGTCTCTAAATCCCATATAATTCCAAGAAAAGTGCCTCTCAGACAGACAATTGATGTTTAACTTGACACACACATAGGACAAATGATATTCACAGAGAGTGCTGGCTGAAGAAACGAAAGCTAGTGCTGTATGGTTTGGGTGTGCTTTCTAGTTTCCTGGTCTGGACTGATTTCACAGGTGCTTCATGAGGCATTTCCACGGCATTTTGAAGCAGCAAGTATTCCCTTGTAAGGGAACCACTTTAACAATATTTACCAGTTTTGTTAAACTCTAGCTTACAAAAGGCTACTTAAAGCTTCAAAACTTTTTTATACTTTTGGGTTAAGGAGACAGCCTTTTGTAGCAGTAAAGTTCCTTTCTTGAAAAGCACCCAACAATTTTCCACACCTGCACAGAACCATGTCAAGAAACGCAGCAGATAAACAACAACAAAGACCATTTTTATTGATCTTTAGCACAATAGTTTATTTTTGCTTACTCAAAGCCTCATTAAAAAGGTGAGACAAGCACACTTGCACACACATCAGGATAAAATTGCTAATGTGAGAAAATACAAAAAAGAAACTAAAAATAAATACATACACAAAAGAAAGACATGACATTGTACAGAACAAAAACTGTGTGTGTGCTCCCATAACATAAGTTCCCTTTCTGGGAACTCGAGCTGTGTCGAAGCACTAGGGGAAATAGCCTTGCGTGAGTCACGTGAAGATCTGTGCAACCAATGAGAAACGAACGCGTGTGAATGCGTCACTGCCGGCGGTAGCCGGTGACGTCATGAGGAAGAGCATAAAGGCGCGTCTGAAACCGGGGCGCGTCAGCTCTGAATGCCTTCAGCGTGCTGTGTCTGTGTGAGAGTGATTTTGAGTTGAGATAGCTAAAAATCATCAGAATGAGTGTGAAAATGTGGCGAATGAACAGAGGTTCACATCGTGTGTTTATCCTTGCCCACGTTTCATAACGGGCAGGGATACACATGTTATGTGTGTAATTTGTTAGGAGTGGAGCACTGTGGTACAGTGGATAGTGTGTTTGCCCATTATGCGGGAGACCGGGGTTCGGAGCCCCGGTGGGATGAACTTTTTCATTGCATGATCTCCGCTCCCGCCTGGCGGTCTGTAACGAAGCCGCCCAGGCTAGTGTTCCCCGCGATTCGGGACCTGCAGTAGCCGAGGCTTTGTGGCGCTCTCGGTCCTGGGGATCACAAATGGATCTCGCTGAGGCTGCTGGGGTGGGTCCTCCCTTACCTCAGCCCTCACGAGATCAAGCGGGTCCCAGTCACGAGCACTCTGAGTGAGATGCCCGTGCTGTGACTCCAACACTAGCTCTATCAAGTTCAGAGAGTGAGATCGATTTAGCTAGTGTTGACCCGGTCGAGGAGGATTCGCCACTCTGCTCGCCGGCGTTTGAGGAGCTTGTTGAGGTTGTGGCGCGAGCGGTCTCTCGTCTGGGGCTTGATTGGCCAGCAGAGACCAGAAGCGCTCGTCCTAAGTATGTTAGACGAGCGTTATCTTCTGACTCGCATCATTTCCCCGCGCCGAACAATGCCTTTCATACCTGATTTACATGCCGAGGTATCTAGATTTTGGGTAAGGCCAGCCTCTGAGAAAATTTATACACGTAATATTACGATGTATAATAATCTAGTAGGGGCTCAAGATCATTGATATGGAGGGTTGAAGAAAGTGGATGAGGGCGAGTTACCTCGTCCCTCAGTCTGCGTCCTCCATTAAAGCTCTGGCGCTCCCCTCCAAGCCGATGCGCGTCACATCGTCTTTGGTGGGGAAAGCATACTCAGCATCGAGTCATGCCGCAGCGTGTCTGCACTGCACGACACTGCTGCAGGCATATCAGGCGGAGTTGCTTGGGGACCTCAACGAGGGCGGCGGTATCGGTCCGGAGGCAGTGGCAGAGCTGCGCCGGACCGTGGATCTGTCTCTTCGGGCCACTAGGGAAATGGCCTACTCTGTCGGCCGCTCCATGGCAGCTCTGGTGGCTACGGAGAGACACCTTTTGGCTCAATTTGTCAGCTATGAAAAATAGGACAAATTTGTTTTGCTGGACGCTCCTCTGTCCCCTTCGGGCTTGTTCGGCGATGCCGTGAAAAGCGTCGTCGATGAGTTTCAGGAGGCTGCTCGACAGCAGGTGGCGTTTAGCGAATTTCTTCCCCGCCGCCTCCAAGTGAGACCGCCAGTCAAGCACTGTCTCAAAGCTCCTTGCACAGGGCCGCTCAGAAACAAAGTGTCGCCACCCTTTTTCCTCCGGTAATCCCCGGGGGGGTTGGGCCGACAAGTTCAAGTTCATGCCGCTGGTAGAAGGGGTGATTTGAGGGTTATCCTGAACGCCAAGTAGGCTAAGACTAAGCGGCCCTGATAACAAGCCGCAACAAGGTGGTGTCTCCCAGGAGCAGCTCTAGAGTCAGCCCGCCATGGGAAAACCACCCCCTCTGAGGAGGGTCTTAGAGCAATCCACCCGGGTTTCCGGTATCAGCCCCGGCTCAGTGGTGGATATGTTCTTAGTACCAGAGACCAGCCCGCAGAGGCTGGTTCCCTTAGTAGAATTCCGGGCTGCGTGGTTACGGCTACCCGGTATCTCTCAGTGGGTCCTGCGCACGGTAAAAATAACCCAGCAGGCTCTGGTCATGGAGCAAGAAGTGGACACTCTGCTGGCGAAAGGGGCCATCGGGTATGGACCCCTCGTGAACAGCAAGTCCGGGCTTTTCAGCTGTTACTTCATAGTTCCGAAGGGAGGATGGAAGGTTGCGGCTCATTCTGGATTTTTGTCTCTTAAATTGATGCGAAGAGATGCGACGCTCAGGCGGATCGTAGTACAGATTAGGTCCTTAACGGGTCCGGCACTATCGACATCAGAGACATATAAATCCCTCATTCCCATCCTTCCACAATAGGAAGTTCCTGTGGTTCGCCTTCAGGGGGGAAGGCGTACCAGTATCAGTGCTTCCGTGTTTGGTCCGGCTGCTCTAAGCTCCTCTGTACTTGCAAGGTACTATCGTGTCCTGAACTATGTCGACAACTTGGCTTACCCTGGCCAAGTCGCCGCAGTTAGAAGCACAACATCGAGGTGCTGTGCCCGCACACAGAGGAGCTGGGGTTAAGACTAAGACCAGGGGTTCTCCCTGAGGGGTACCCGCTTCGCAATCAAGGTCACGGGGCGATGCCCACGCACCCTGAGCATGCGGAAGAACTCTTGGTTCTCGTCTCACGATGCTTACGGCTGAACACCAAGAAGAGTGTACTTTCTCCTACTCAGAGAACCACTTTCTTGGGGGTCATTTGGGACTCAGTGGCCGTGTCTGCTCGGCTCTCCCCCGAGCGCATTAAGGCCGTTCGTCTAGCCGTTAAGAGCATTAAGCTGGGCCAGCCACTCATGGTGGTGGCTAAAGACCAGGGGTTCTCCTTGAGGGGTAACCCGCTTCGCGATCAAGGTCACGGGGCGATGCCCACGCACCCTGAGCATGCGGAAGAACTCCTGGTTCTCGTCGATGCTTACGGCGGAACACCAAGAAGAGTGTACTTTCTCCCACTCAGAGAACCACTTTCTTGGGAGTCATTTGGGACTCAGTGGCCATGTCTGCTCGGTTCCTCCCCGAGAGCATCTAGGCCGTTCGTTGAGCTGTTAAGCGACGAGTGACACTCTTACGCTGAACACCAAGAAGAGTGTTCTTTCTCCCACGTAGAGAACCACTTTCTTGGGAGTCTTTGGGACTCAGTGGCTATGTTGGCTCGGCTCTTCCCCGAGCGCATTCAAGCCTTCGTTCAGCCGTCAAGAGTATCGAGGGGCAGCCACTCACGTGAGACACTCTGAGGTGTTAGGGTCCATGCAGCGGCTCCAGCGATTATTCCATGGGGCCGACTGTGTGCGAGACCCCTGCAGTGGTCCCCTTCTTATTTGGAGCAGATTTGGGACAGATACGGCAGGCACAGGTCTCCTGTTTGCCTCCGTAAGAATTTCTCTGCCCTCTGTGGCTTTCGTTTAAACATCCAGGGCCTCTGGGGCGGGTTGTTATGGTACAGGCGTGGCCGAGGCTACGCCTGTACGCTTTTTCCTCCCATCACTCTGCTCCCGGGAGTTCTGGCCCAGGCGGAGGGTTGCTGACCCTGCCCAGAGCTAATGTTTCTGGCCCCTTAGGGGGTCCAGCTCATAGAATCCGGTCTCTCAGCTGAGGTTGTAGAGACCATCTGTCAGTCCAGAGCTCCCTCCACGAGGAAACTCTACACCTTGATCTTCATGTCTTGGTGTAGCGAAAAGCAGATGAACCAAGTAACCTGTCAAGTCGGCAAAGTACCGGAGTCCCAGCCACCCCTTGAACCTTTAGAGGAATCTCTATTAAGTACCTCTCTCTTTAGACCCTTCTTTTGCTGGCAATCGCCTCGCTCAAGAGGGTCGGGGATCTTCAGGCCCTCTTAGTGGCCCCTTCATGTCTTCAGTTTGCGCCCGGGATGGGAAAGGCTTTTCTCCACCCGAGGCCAGGCTATATCCCCAAGGTTCCCACTGAGGTGGCTCGGTCTATCACGCTGCAGGCCTTCTGCCCTCCCCCATTTGATGATCATGAGCAGGAGCAAGAACAAGGTCTGTCCAGTGCGAGCACTGGACGCTTACATTCCAAGACTGCCACTTGGCGTAGGTTGGACCAACTGTTTGTTTGCGTTGGCTTTAGGACCCCTAAGGGGGCTCCAGCTTCTAAGCAAACACTAAGCAGGTGGATAGTCGAGGCTATCTGTCTAGCTTACGAGTCGGCCGGACATGCTTCTCCTTTGAGGGTCTGAGCCCACTCCACTAGGAGCATGGCGGCATCCAAGGCTCTCCTCTCTGGAGTCTCCTTGTCTGATGTTTGTGCTGCGGCTGGCTGGTCCTCACCGCGCACATTCATGAGGTTCTACCAGCTAGACCTCGATGCCGCCCCGGGAACCAGGGTGCTCTCTCAGTGAGCTGGGACACACCCGGATGCTGACATCGCTGAGGTGGCGTTGGCATAGCGTTCCCCTAGTGCTTCGACACAGCTCAAGTTCCCAGAAAGGGAACGTCTCGGGTTACGTATGTAACCCTGGTTCCCTGAGGGGAACGAGACGCTGTGTCTTTGCCTCAGCTCCTGGCGCCTCCGTGCCCGCTTCAGGCATTCATGGCTGACGCGCCCCGGTTTCAGACGCGCCTTTATGCTCTTCCTCATGACGTCACCGGCTACCGCCGGCAGTGACGCATTCACACGCGTTCGTTTCTCATTGGTTGCACAGATCTTCACGTGACTCACGCAAGGCTATTTCCCCTAGTGCTTCGACACAGCGTCTCGTTCCCCTCAGGGAACCAGGGTTACATACGTAACCCGAGACGTTTTAATCTGAATGTACCCTTCTTGGATAAGTTCCTGTGCACAATTATCTAAGTTAGTCCTAAACCAATCACCAGAGAGCACATAAACCTGTATTGCTGCCCTTCAATTACCCATGTGTGTTTAAATTAGGTCCAACAAAACTAAATAGGTGGACATAATAATAATTCAAGCATTATCGATAATCATTAGTCTTTAAGTAAAGAAAAGGGAAAATGTGCACTGTTATAGTCTTTTTTGTGCTATGATACATGATCATCTTGTAAAATGAGGTCTAAAAGAGAGCTATTTCCTTATTATTACTATTAAATTAATTATTGCCATTATAATGGCATAACACATCTTTGGGGTGATTCAAAATGTTCTCATCTTGCTTCACTATTTCAAATCGCAAGGAATTAGATCCTTTACATTAGCTGTTTTTAGACTGTGCTGTTGCTATCTGTCTATTATAAATAGTATGAGGGCACCACAATTACAGATTATTCTTGGTTAGAGAAGTGATACAAAATGAAACTTACTCTAGTCCTCTCTGCAGATTATAAGGGCTTCTGTGCTATTTATTAAAACCAAGTACAAAACCTCATCAAGTTAGTGTTTTAAGCTTTTTTTAATTTATTCCAAAATAATAAATAAAGGCATTAACAAATACATTAAAAAGATTTGTGTACACAAGATTTAGCTGTCCACACAAGGCATGCCTAAATCAGTCAAGGCACCAGCACAAAAACACAATCAGCAAAATATTTTATAATTATCATTATTATCAACATTTTCAAAATTCCAGAAAATATGAAGATATAATTTTTGATATATGCCAACATTCCTTACTTCATCACAACGATATAATTTTCTAAAGTTATATTTCTAATATTATAATATATTATTTCTGGCCTTTGTGGATTTACTTTTGGCTGGACTGTAACACAAAACAACTAAAGAAACGGATTAGAGGATTACCAGGACCAAAGGACCAAAAGACAGGACTCAAACTCGGGTCATGTGACTCATGTTATATACTTGAGTGCTGTCCACAAAACTATGTCTGTAACATCACATCCATTTCTGAGCACCAAAAAAGGAGAAGCAATTATGTTGGAAAATCTGAAGGGCAGCCAGTCAAAATATACTGTATACAATCAGGGTTAATCCACCATCATCTCTGTCACCAATCATTTGCCCCCAATCCTTTACCCAATCAGAGATCAGTCTTTGGAATTTTAGTCACTTGAACCATGTAATGTAAATGCGGCCAAGACTTACTGACATCTAGACTAAAAGTTGTCTCTCCTGCTCTTACAGATTCCCATCACTGGTGGGACTGAGAACACGAGTTTTAATTTCCAGTTGTTTATCTTTAATAAGTAAAATGCTAAAAAAAAATTATTCCGAACATTTTTAGTCTGTTTTCATAAACATTCCACATATTAAATAAACAGTTTTCTCTTCAAGTGGAACTGTTTTATTATGTTCAGATTTAGTCTTTAAAATGGACAGTGTGTGTATTTGCACAAACACACATGTATATGTATATACATACAATATATATATATATTTACATACATACAAACATGCAAGCTGAGCAAAAAGAATAATCATGTGTTCTACATAAGCAGTTTGACAGTAGACCTAGCTTATCTAATGAGGACGCAAAATGATTTACTTCCCAGCATCCAGTTTATTATGACTTATTTCTGGCATGAAACTCTAGATGGCGCAGGTCTTTAACTAATTTGGTAGCAAACACGTCATTATCTACATTGCACAGCTGATTGGTTGTTGCTGTGCCAATCTTCAAACAAATACCAGTAGTGTTGCTGTCAGCAGTCTGCAGGATCCTTTCAGAAACCCCCCACCTCCCCCAGCCCCATAGATCTGATACGGGGGATAATTAATGTAAGTGGCATGTGCTGCATGTCTTGCATGTTCACAGCAATGTCTGTGAATGTATTGGCAGTAGTAAGTCTTGGTACTTGCTCTGAAGCAGCACTGCAGATCTTTTCCGCCAAGACCAACTGTATTCCCATTGTCATAACCATTACCATGCCAATATAAATTACCATACCAGTTCTCTTAAGAACTGAAGTCATCATGTAATCCTGGTATTATACAAGCAATATAGCAAACCAAGCACTACCCACACACAAAAAAAAAAAAAAAAAATGATGTTAATTATCTTTGTCTACATGCTACAATTCAATCACAATCTGAATGGAAACGTATTGTTTTAACGGTTTTTTTATTTTACTTTAATTTTACTGGCATAATAACTGTAGCAAGCAATGTATTCCTGTGTAACCCCATCAGATGGCAATTGCGCCAAGAGAAAAGAAACTGATTGAATATACAGAAACGTTTTTTTCTCGTTCTCACAGGACACAAATCTCATCCAATTGCTCATGTTAATTCTCAACCTCATTGTTTAAAAGTGACAGATAATATGATTTGGATGATATGCATATGATGTAGAGAGATGTAGCTATCCAAATGGAGGTTGGGGGCAGGAAGCAACTTTGAGTGCAAATCTCAATAGACTTCAGCAGACAGCAGTGAGGCAGATGGATTTATTGTCACTGGAGATCTTTTTCTATTACGATGTTAGAACGAAGCGAGGAGAACTGACACTACAAGGTGAGTTCCATCAGCTGAGGATCACTGTTCAGATAAAGTAAAGCTGTGGCAGATGCAGAATAAATCTAAGGATTCAGAACAGGTGCTTTTAATCACAGCCTGCTTTTCTTAAACCATTGTGTGGGGGAGCATAATTTTCTTTTTCTTTTTTCTTTTGTTCAGAGTCAAATTTTACCAACAACTTATTTGTCAGATACTATACTCAGCAAATAATAGAAACATCCTCTCACTTTCAACTGCTTTTTTACTAGCAAAACGTTTTTTATTAATCTTTTTATGTTCATCAACTGTCGTTAATTGAATGAATTTCACAGATTTTTGATTAACATTAGATATTTGATTATCTGCTTTAAGTACTTCAAAACCTCTCGTCCAAATGGACTCATCGGATCCGGCAACTTTATTTTCCAATCTTTGACGGTTCAAATTTTGTGAGTCTGTTTGTATTATTGTATTATAGACTACAGTAGTTTGTTTGTACTCCTATAGTTTCCAGTTCTTATTCTAGTTCAAGTTTTCAGTTGCAATAAGAGATACGCTTATTCGAGTTACTGTAGCCTGTCTATCAGTTCAAACCAGTTTGACCATTCTCCTCTTGCATCAACAACTTATTTTTGTCCACAGAACTGCCACTCACTGAATATTTGATCTTTTTTAGACCATTCACTGTAAACCCTAGAGAAGTAGATCAGCAGTTTATAAAATACTCAGTCCAGCACATCTGGCACCAACAACCGTACCACATTCAAACTCACTTAAATCACCTTTATTTTCCCTTTCTTTAGCTTAGTTTTTGAGTATCAGCAGACCATCTTCATTGTGTCTATGTGCCTAAATGCTTTGAGTTACTGCAATACTATTGACTGATAAGATATTTTTGTAAACAATCAGCTTGTATATAAAATATATATTATATTAGAATTCTATTATAGAATTTATTATAGAATTTAAAAAATGTGCTCTTCACTGCAGCAAACCTTTGAATTATATATAAACTTCTGAACATACACTATATATGTGTCACATGTGGAATAACTTAAAAAAGTGGAAATTGTGGATACTTGTGGAAATAACTTACCTGTTATTTACTCAGCAGTTTTCTGAGTTCAGTGACATAATTAGGTAATTCGATAAAATCGATTCGATAATGTTTTCCTGTTGCTGCTAACTTGTTGATGTCTGTAACAATCATCTGCAGTCTACGATCTGCTAAAGACTGTTTGAGAACTTATCTGAATAACTTGCTGCTCACCTGTTTCCTCAGTTACTTATGAAATAAGGAATTGCCTCTCCTGAGCTCATCAAGAAATTCAGTATTGGTGTTGTCACCTTATGTATGCATGTATAAAGATAAATTGTCACTACATTTTAGTGCTTATTTGTACACCGTTAAGTAATTTATGGGAGTGGCAATCGTATTTAGCAACCCAATTCTCTTGAAACACTTCTAAAATTCAGGTAGTAAGCCAAATTCTACTCTATAGTGAACTAAAACAACTTTTTAATGTCTTCTTGAAATCCACATCAGGATCTGTTTCTCTTCTGTATTTATGGTGGAAGAAAATCACAGGGAAAGAGGTATTGATCTTCACATACCGATACAGTCTTAGCACAGTTGTGTTCACCATCCCATGTTGTCTAAAGAGACTGTATTGCTAGGGAAAATGGCAAACAAGCCAAATATAAGCCTTAGATTTTAAATACTGTTTTAGAAATAAGACCAAAATATCACAAACTCCACTTGCCCCCTTTGGAAATTCCATAAAGTGGCTCGCTTTATTAATGAAGCCCAAACAAGCACAAGACTCAAGTAGACATGTTACCCTTCTGACCTTAAATAAATAACACGGCATAGTCTGTCAGTGGTGCTTTAGTCAAAATTGTCAAATGTAAAGTTGGTGGCTAATATTACTTTGGTAAAAAAAAAAATTCACACGAAACAGCCATGAGATTCCTAAATGCTATTATGATTACTATGGCTTCAATCATTGCAACTTCAGGAGTGCGTCTTCATTATAGACTCGGAACGATAATTTAGCAGATTATGGGATTGGACTAGGCACTGTTGTCACCCCAAACCTAACCAACTGTAACCCTACCTACACTGAATCCTCCGCTTGATTATTCAGTGTGTGGTTTCGTTATGTTAATATCTTAGTCAAATATTTATACCTTTTTTTTCTCCCTTCACAGCAGCAATGCAGGTGCATGATGATGTATTTGCAAATAAACTTGAAGATGAATGACATGGCACTTCCTATATTTGTTCAAGATCAGATATAATCTACCGTACATGCTAAAACCTCACATTTTGGTGTATGATTGCAATTTTCGCATTTTTTATTTGCTAAATAACTTAAAACAGCCATGATTGACATTCCCAGGTCCAAAAATAATACATAGGTCACTAATTATTGTGTTATTTAATAGGCTGTGAGAGACCTTGATAAGCACTATAATTCTGAACCGCAGAACATTTGCAAAAACCCTGGATAAGTAAGTCTTATGAGAATTTTTATGCTCAACACAGATCTAGAAGAGATGGGCAAAAACGTTTATCTAGGACAGGGGGGGTCCAAACTTGGTTCTGGATGGCCACTGTCCTGCAGAGTTTAGCTCCAACTTACCTCAGCACCCCTGCATGGAAATGTCTAGTATGGTTGCCCTTCAGTATTGGACACTCCTGATCTAGGACTTCAATAAATCTGTCTCTATGGATGGACTCATAAGTAAAGCATGAATGCAATACACCACAATAACAGCAACTCTCGGTAGACATCAAAAAATCTATACTATAGCAGCTTAAGAATAATGACTACCCAAGACATACAGAAAGACAAGCAATAGATTTTTCTCATTCTCATCATTTGTCTTTCGTTTCTTTCTAATTTTCCTCTACTCTGCTTCTAACTTGCTGTGGATGTAGCTGTGTGATGTTGGGCTTCACTCATAGCTGCTTCTCTCATAAAAGCTTCAATAGGATCAGCTGCTTTCCAGACAGACTTGGCATACTCTAAATTGGGTTCTTAAATTAGCTATGTTGTTATAAATATTTGCACATACACTTCCTGTCTTTCAAAATCACCGATCTATTTGCTTGGACTCATGCAAAGCAGTTCTACCCAAAGTGTGTTTTCAATAAACAGGGCTTGTTAATGGTCAGAATTGAGTGAAGAGGTCAGAATTGTTTTAGGGCAATTGTTTTGTCAATTTTTCAATTTTAGTCAACCTTCATTTTGAATCCCAAGATCAATATTTTAGTCTATGCCGTTTTTCGGTTGAAACATAATTTGTAGCGCACCTGCCATCCGATAATTATTCAAATTTGGTCCATTTTATCACAAAAATCAAACAATAGATTTGACACCCTTTAATGGTGCATGACTGAATTAAAAAAATTGAAATCAAATTGAAAAAAACATTATTATTACTTGCATATTTAATCTTGTCAGCTGTATCTAATTTCCTCACTCATTCCTTGTGTATTTAAACCCTTTGTCTCCTTCAGTCCCTGTCGAGTGTTGTTGTTTTATGATTGTGGTTCTCCCAGTCCTCATTCTCTTTACATACATTTTTCACAATAAGTGCCATTTTTGTTTTGTATGCTTCAAGTGTTTTTAAGTTTGTAAATAAATTATATTCCTGTACCTCCTTGTCTCCTCATCTCATCTACAACCATGACAGAACACTTGTCCAGGTTTGTTACCTCAAGAGACAGAGTAAGGATGCAATGGAATGGATGCAACAGTAACCCTGATCTGCCTGCAAGAGCAGGATAGAACGCTTGAGGAACACACCAGAGACTTTCTCGAGCTTACCTAGCAGACACACTACCTGGAGCGCTAGGTCTCTGTTTTCTTCAGCACCTTTCTGAGCAAGCAGTCCAAGGCCAACTGCCAGAGTATGTTCCAGGGGATAATTTCATGGATAATCTGGACTGGGTACTGGACTGCTGCGGATCACTCCGCATTGTCGGTATCACAGAGGAGGCTGATCCAGCCAGGATGCTGCTCAGGATGCTGCTCCGGCAGACTGCTCTGACTGTTTTAACGACCTCTAATCCTCTGCCGGCTCCAGTGAGCATCAGAACTGAGTGTTGTTGTGCTGTTGTGTGTGTGGGCTGCGTGCACAACTGCCAAAAAACTTCAGCCAGCCCCAAAAGCCACTCCCGAACCCAGTGTACCTCATAGTGTCCAAGCCCTCTCTAGTGTGCTGTCTTGTGCTTGAGCTCTCTTCAGTGTCTGTCCTGAACACCCCTAGTACCCGAGCCCTCTCCAGCGCACCCTCTAGTGACAGAGCCCTCACTAGCACGTTCCCTAGTGTCCGAGCCTTCTCCACGACACTCACCAGTGCCCGAGCCCTCCGTTGCACATCCTCTAGTGACCGAGCTCTTTCCAGTGCACTCTTCAATGCCCCCTAATGCCTGACCCCTTCATACACCCAGGGGTCTTCCCCAAGAAAATTTTGGGGGGCTACAAGGCCCTGGCTGAGGGGGCCAAAGGCAATGAAGCCACGGAGGCTGAGCCACTTATTACTCCAGTACTCCTGGCACCGCCCTGGACCTCTGAGCTCCTGGCGCCACCCTGCAAGGCTGTGCTGCCCTGGAACATTGAGCTCCCAGTGCCGTCCTGGAAGGTTGCACAACTCTGGACCCTTGAGCTACATGCTTATGCATATTACATAAAATATAGCTTTTTAATTTAACAGATAAAACAAGATAAAAAAAAACAATTTATTACACAACATTGTCAGCAGCTTGTCATATACATATTTGTCAAATTCAAGGTCATCTATTCAAGTTCATTTAAAATGCACAGCGTGTCAAAATGAAGAAATAAACCATCATTGAATTAATTTAATTTACTACAGCCGTTGGTTATCTCAGTTCACGTATTTCAGATAAATGATCAACCAATTAAATTAAATATGAATTAACTAAGACAAAAGATAGAAATACAATGAAGACTAAAACTAATGGAATAAATCAAAGAATGCACAAGGACTAAAACCACTTAATCATCAAACTAACCTATGTTGTCACAAACAATGCTTAAACCTAGTCCCAGAAAAAAGCATGTTTTAGCTGAAAGCAACGTCCATTGACATATCTTTACATATGTCAGTGTCATTATTTTGTTTCAAGATGCACAACAGAAATGTTGAACCAAGGCTTAATCTTGGCTTATTCAAAGCCATGTCTGTGAAACTGGGCCTAATTGTATTAATCTCTGTAAAAATTGCATTAACAAATTAATTAAATAAATAAACATAAATGTAAGTACAATCAACTTGGCTATAAAGGTAATTTTTTTATTTTTTTTTATTTAGCAAAGTTATGGCAAACTTTTATAGGATAACCAGGTTGCTGCAATGAACACTTCTGAGTAGGAACTGGTCACAGACTTTGAAGAAATTCAAAAGTTTAGTTTGAAGCAGATTACAGAGACAATTGTATCACTGTTAAAAAATAAAAACTCCTCTGTGTGATGATGAATAAGTTTTTTTTGCAGCACACTAGAATCTGTGCTGAGAGCTAACAAAGTGTACAGCTTTATAGTATATGTGCAAGAACTCTCAAAAACTGGAGTAGTGGACAGTGTTTATGCTGAAGCTGCACTTCGACCATGTACATTGTTCCATACTAACCCATTATTCTTGCACCAACTTTGTGTTGCTGTGGTAACCGGTGCCTTTTGAACTGACTTTTAAAATGGAACAACCTTTAACGAACTAAGAGAGTGTTTCAGATGTAGAGAGTATTTTGTATTTGTCACAATCATGTCGTGTTTCGTCACTTTCAGCCTGTGTGATCCTTCTGGGTTTCCGTCATTATCACGTCAGCCACTCACCCTTGTTAATAGTTTCAGGTGCTCCCTGTTATCCTGCCTATTTAAACCCTCATGTTCTCCCTTGTCTTTGTCGATTGTTGTAACTGGTTACTTGTCTGTTCTCCGTGTATGGATGTGCTTCCGTGTCTGTAAAGCATTCTGAGTGTTTGCACTGTTTAGTGCCGTTTATGTTTCTCCATAGTGGAATAAAGTGCTTTCTGTTGGATCTCCGCATCTTCTCGTGCCTCCACATCGCATGCCACCAGTTAACCATTACAGTAATAGTGAAAAGACTATTTATTCGCAAGGCAACAAGATCAGCAGTTCAAGACATTCATTTGTAAGCACACAACACAAAACACTCCTCTTTTAATACAAATTAGGCTTTATGGATCATTCTAACACGTAAACTAATATCTAACATATTCACGCACATATACATTAATGCGAGTTGTAGAAAGAAAATGAGGAAAGAGTGTGGAAAGAATGAGTTGTGAGTTGAGAGTGAAATCATGGAATCCCAATTTTCTAGCAATAGAACATGACCTGAATGAACCATCAATCATTAATTTAATACTTCTATCGTTCCTTAGTCAGGGTTATTAAAATTTACTTCAACACACCAGTTCAGCTTGAATCTAGAGGGCTACTTGCATACGTGTTTCTTGTGTTCCTTTGGGATGAAGACAAAGTCTTGTGGATAAAGTTGGAAGTTTGAAGCTGGCTTTATGGCAAAATGTAACTTAGAACACACCACTCAATGGACAGAAAACAAACTAAGTAAAAGAAGGAAAAGTAAGTGAAAAAGTGGTTAGATGGCTTGAATGAAACCGTTATTCCATTGCTGTCTGTCTTCCCCCAAACTATCTTTCTCCCTTTTGTCCAGCCTCATGGAAGGGTTCTGACCAATTAGATTTAGTTTTTGGTTCAGAGTGTACATTTTTCTCCTCCTCATATCATAAATTACACGTTATCTAACTCACATGGGCTTCTAACCTTCCCATTCTTGCCAGTAGGAAACAAAATACAAGTTGACATTGACATTTCAGTTGACATAATTAATGCATTGAACAATGTTTGATTATAAGTCTGTATTGCATTGTTTTGGGAAAATCTGATGTTGTCACGGTTCTGTCTCTGTTTCCAGTGTTATTAGTGTTCTAGTGGACAGAACTGCACTGCTCTCTCTCCCATGTGTTTGTCTCGTTAGTGCATGCCCCGCCTCCTTGTTTCCCATAATCATTCCCAGCTGTTTCTCATCACTACCTTCCCTCATGTGCCCTATTTAATCCCGGTGTGTTTGCTGTCCTGTGTGGTGTCGTTGTCATTTCATGTCTGTGCCTGTTTCCCTGTTCCATCCGGGTTGTTTTATATTTAGTATTTATGATCATGATCATGTTATGTTTTCCCCATTGTGGGTTTTTGTTTGCATTTTGTGTTCTTTTGTTATTCTAATAAATCCTATATTTTCCCCTGCACTTGAGTCCTCCCTGAACACTTCGTGACAGATGTATTCTGATTTGTAAAATTTCAATCTCTGTGATTTTTAAGAGACTAAAAATCCTGAGAATCCTGAGTTTGAGGGGTCATTCAGAGGTATTTTAGCAGAAGGTGGTCTGTTTTGTGTCTACAAGGGAAATTGGTTTTGAAGGGGAAGTCGAACAATCCTTAACTCAAGCTGTGCCATCTCCAAACCAATCAGTCTTTTGTAAACTACCTAACGTTGACATCTTAAGTGGTTGGGACCACAATCTTACAAACGTTTGTCGTTTTAAAGTTTTGGAGTTCCTTAGATGGCTCAAAACAAGTGGATTTACAAATGAAAGATCATCTGATTTTGATTAATCAGTTTGAGAGTTTCTGATTTAGTGTGTGGATTTACTTCTGGGTCCCTTCTGTGTATCCTCTCGTGGCCTCCCTGTATCTGTCTTGTCATCACTTACATCGTTAGTCTACCCAGGTGCTCGTCATTTCCTTGTGTATAAAATCATCTTGGTTGTTAATGTTGTCATTGTGACATTGCTATGACTTTTTGTTCGTGTGTGTGGATGCATCCTCCGTAATTCCTTGCCTCCAAGTGCTCTTAGTTTCAGCTTTTTGCACATGCGTGCCTTTTCTGTTCTCATTTAAAGTGTTTTGGTTTTGTTATGAATAAAGAGTTTCAGTTTATATCCTGTTGCTCCTCATCATCTTGCTCCGCATCGCAAACACGCATCACCATAACAAGCAGTAAAAAGAAAATTATTTTTATTCCTTTTATATGCAATTATGAAGGCTCTATTATCAAAGATCAAATAATAAAATGGTATTTTCATGTGGTTCTGCACACAACACTTCTGACCAAAAAAAAATTCAGTGCATGATTTGTTAACTAATACATTTTGACACTTTCATTACATAAGCTTAATATGTATAGCTTTTCTGATGTATCAAACTTTCTGGGTAGCTAATCTGATTATTACACATATTATTATACATCTGAGTATTACACTTCATTTTCACAGTCCTGTGAAACACAAATCACAATAAAAGAGCTGAAAGAAAGCTAAACTGGCATGTTCAGAACATGCATTTTTGGGTTTTGTTATGGATAGGGTTTAGTGTAGGTGGTACATAATATTCAAATTTTAAGTTTGGTAAAGCATGACTTACTCTCTACCTTTCTACCTTCTTCTGCTGTCATGTTAAGTAATGAATCATAATGCGGACATGGATAATTGTGCATTGATGCAGTAATACACCATAATCAATTATAGCCAATACTTTCTTTGACATAATTTATTGCATGCCTGTTAGACTAGTGTAAAACTACAAGGGTAGGCAAAACACAAATGTGAGTGTCATGGGTGCGTGTAATGCAGGAAATGGCGTGGCGAAGGATCAGGAACGTACACTTTATTTAAACACGGAATAGGCACACAGAGCAGGCAGGCACACGGAGTGGCACGACACACAACATAGTCAATAATAGACACAGACTTAGACACACAAAAGGCATATATACACAAGATAATGGGGAACGGGTGACGATACTAACAAGGGAGTGACTGACGTGACAGGGGAAGTAAATGACACAGGAAGCACACGGAAGGGAAAAGTGAGAAGTGACAGTACATGACTGTGACAGTGAGTAATAAAAAATGCACCCACTATTTTAAAATCGTACGTCTGGGCATATTTTGGCTTTCATGAATAACTGATAAGCACAACCTGGACAAGGCACACTCTGTGTGTAAACTTAAGAAACTTGTAAACTAACCCTAACATTATCCTTTTTTTTTTGAGATGCTAACGCCTGCCAGTGCCAAGACAAAATAAAATGGTAACAACTTTGCCGCCCAACTCTGAGAAACGGAAGAAAATAACCAGAGCTGTGGCAGTGTTTATAGCAAAGAAGACATCCGGCCATATTGTGTGGTGGATAAACCCAGGTTCCCTTTCGAAAGGGAATTCTACGCTGATCCCCTAGAGGTCGCTTTGGGGAATACCTCCGGTATGACAGGTGTTTGAAGCAACAAAACAAACCTATGAAATACGTGACAGCGGGTCAAGCCTGTGCAGCCCTGCACACCATAGCGTGTACAGGCTACATGAGAGAGAGCTAGAGCGGTGGCCCCAATCAGGCCCCCTCGCCTAAGCCCGTGGTGTAAAGAGGAGTGGTTTTGGGCCGAGGCCTCCACTCCTGAGCTCAACCTGCTAGGTCTAGCGGCCTTGAAAACAAATGGTCAGCACGCTGGCACTACCCTCGAGAGGGCTGTTGCCACTTTTTTTTAGGCACTGTGCTTTGTCCAGGTTCACAAGTAGATCAGGGCAGAGAGAGCCTTCTTTACTGAGGCCTCTACTCCACGGAGCTCCGCTCGACGATCCTAGTACAGTAATACCTTGAGAGTATTCAAAGATACGAGCAAGCCTTCGGGCAGATTTTTGCTTCTAGATACGAGTACATTTTCGAGATACGAGGACGCGTACTGATGCCAATGCTGACGCACTTTCACTTCAGTGTTCACTGACTTCTGTACGCGTCGCCCGCGAGTGGCTGATTTTCTCTCCATTTTGTTCATTATTCTTCATATTAGCAATGAGCTCTAAGAAAGTGAGTGGTAAGAATGGTAGTGAGAAGCAGCGCCTGATGACCATGGGAATGAAGCATGAAATTGACGATAAATATGGGCGCGGTGCCGCATGGGTGATCTAGCAGCAGGAGCATCAGGAGGAACTGTCGATTGAGGAGTTGATCGAGCAACAAACGATACAGGTGGTGCAAGAGCTCAGCATGGAAAAGAAACACACCGATAAATTGTCTACTGGTCATGCTTCGCGCTTCTTGACGACGTGTACCTTACTTATTTTTAAAGGGACACAGAAACAAATCTCCCTCGATAGGTATTTCGTTAAAAGGTCTGCACCAAGTGAAAGTGAGGGTAGTCAGGGGAAAAAAGGGAAAAAACGAGCAAAACAATAATATAAAATAGAAAAGTAAATGGATCTGAAATGAATTCATTTGCTTTCTATTATTTCTTACGGGAAACCATGATTCTAGATACGAACAATTCAAGTTACGAGCTCTGCCCTGGAACGGATTATGCTCGTCTTGAGGTATTACTGTATGTGGTAGGCAAAAAAGGGTCTTGTCGTCCTCTTGTCGTCCAATGCTTAAGGGTTTCAGGCCCCTCTCATCTCGAGAGTGTACCCTTCAGGAGGTTGGTCCACTTCTTTGAGTGAAGCGGCACTGTACCTCAGTTCTTGCTTGAACCCAATTGACTTGGGTCAGAGTGAGGGCAGTGGAGTCACCCTTGACTCCCAAATTACACTTGTCTGTACAAGCATTGTCAGGCCAACAATTTTGGCCTCTGCTCTGGTGAGCTCCGCTTCACAGGCTCAGTCCTAAGTAGAATGGCTCCATTCCCTAGGGGACGCAGCATCTTGTTCCCTGTTCTCAGGGAGCTATGGTTACAATAGTAACCCGAGACGTTTTCTTCCTGCTGAAGACACTGGAGTCATGATATAAACAGTATAGCAGTGTTGGATAACACACAAGTAATTCGAGTTACATAATCAGATTACTTTTTCAAGTGACTAGTAAAGTAATGCATTCATTTAAATTTACAACAAAATATCGCAGCTACTTTTTCAGTTAAGCAATGCAAGTTACTTTGTCTTCCCATTAATTATACATTTCAATAGTTAGTGCTTCTTTCATTCAGTGTCAAATTAAAAAGGAGTCTAACTTGACTACGGTCTGATGCATTTGCATGGACTGTCATCTCAGATAGTAGAATGATTTTTTGTTTTACTAATGTAGTAGATTTGACTTCAAAAATCCAGGACCAAATTTTTTTTGGTAATGCTGCTCGATAAATTTCCTAATATGAGATCAAAATCATTACAGAATTACCTTCCAAAGCTAGTTAGCAGAGTCTGTCTGTTTATAACCTAAAGTGGTATGGCTGGCTAAGCTTTCTTCATTCTGATCTAAAATAACATCAAATGCAGATGAGATCAAAATGGTGTCAAATCAATACAAAAATAAACATATGCACTGACTGTACTAAACATATCATGACTTACAGACTTAATAGGTTTTGTTCCTTATTAATTGGTCGCTGTAAAAAAGTATATTTCTTAGAGTAGAACTTAGATTGTTTGCCCCAAATAAACAAACTTGCTTAACTAGGGTAATTAGCATTGATGGGGTAAAAAGAGAAAACCTTTGCACTGCATCGATTTCTTCAGCCATTATATCGTGTAATGATGTAGCTTGGTTTGTTAATTGTAATGAGCTGGAAAATCTAATGGGACCCTTTGGGAAAGGTTTTTTGCTTGGATACACATGAATATTGGATGTCTGATGAAGACATAGTAGTGAATTCAACATTGTGGTGCAAAAATTAGCAATGTCACCAAACTGCAGACAGGGTAAATACTTCACATTTTAAAGCCCAAAAACAGGATTCAGAAAACATATCAAAAATGACTACTGTGCTGAAATGTAAACACTCAGATATTCATAAACACACAAAAGAGCAGAAGAGAAAATTCAAGCTTCAAGTTTAAGACAAAAATGTGAACATGCATTGAGGAAGTGCGAAGCAGAAATATAAATGCAAAAGGCTTGTGATTCTGACAGTGTTTCTGCTGCAATTTATTGGTAATGCCTAGGACTTCTCAGTGCTTGAATGTGATGACATCATGCTTAGCCATTACATTTTTTGTTTTGTTTTTTATAATCACTTAGAAAATCTCTATTATTTTATGTGGCTTCATAAGTATATTTTGCACTAAGCTGATTAATATATGACCAGTATGAAGGTTGAGCATAATTTTGGAGTGAGGGATCCAATCGCTTGTGTCTTTATTAACTGAGTAGTCAAGACAGGCAGAAAACAATCTAAAGCGTAAATCCAGGCACAGGTCAGGGCAGGCAGAACAGAATCAGATAACAGTTAACAGGCAGAGACAGTAACAGGCAAACAAGACAGGATAAATAACGCTCAGACTGATAACCGGGGCTAATCAAGACTTCGCAGTGAGTGCATGGGTGAAGGAGTCTTTTATAGTTCATGAGATGGATAACAGCTGGTGTGAACAAACAGACATAATGGTGTTCAGCTGGTGTGTGTAATCAGTCCAGTGTACTGCATGATGGGAAATGTAGTGTGTAGTGTAGTGTCAGTTTATGTGTGAGCTCCCTCTGGTGGCCGTGGAGGGGAGCGCAGAGCTCATATTCATAACAACACCAAATAAATATGCACAATTTTGCATGTGCTGTAAAACTGGTCTCAGACCTGAGTTTATATTTTTTATTATTATAGACCAGAGTCTATTTACATTTATGCATTTGGCCGACACTTTAACATTAACTTTAACGACAAATTAACATTCTAACCAGTTCTTGCTTTCCCTGGGAATTGAACCCATGACCTTGGCCTTGTAAACACTAATGCTCTACTGGTTGAGCTACATTTACATTTTACATTTATGCATTTGGCAGACGCTTTTATCCAAAGCGACTTACATTGCATTCAAGTAGCACATTGAATCAGTTCTTGCTTTCCCTGGGATCAAAACCATGACCTAGGCGTTGTACACACCAATGCGCTACTGATTGAGCTACAGGAAAGCTACACTACACTGTATTAAAACAAAACTTTTGCAGGATCTGTCAAGCTACAGTTCAGTCTTCCAATAGTTTAATTTTGTATATTTCAAGCAGTCCACATTGAAAAAATAAATAAATAAATAAATAAATAAATAAAATACATAAAGTAAAGTGCCATATAAATATGTGGATGTGTCTTTCCTGTATATGAGAGGGGGAGAGATTAAAAACATGAGAATCCTGCTCTGACAGCAGCTGCCGAAAATGTCTCTCTCAGTGCGTGTCAGCATTTGACTCTTACATTGCACTCTCTCTGGGCTATTTGGAAATACTCTTGATTAAATTTAAATTAATTTAGCAGAATTGTTTTGAAAATACTCTGCCTTGGAGCATTTTAGTAAGGAAAAATGAAATGCTACGAGTGTGTTAACAAGGATAAAATTGGTGGCATGACCCACATTTCTACCAATTTAGGTGTAAGATTACCACAGCGTACACTTCAAAAGGAAGACCGTCACGCCAGTATCTGGAGCCCTGAGCTAGCCAATTGCTAATACACGTGCGCTTGACACAATACACTGCACACACAAATGCATGCATGTACCTGAACACATGTCTACTGGACACGCTCTATCTATCTATCTATCTATCTATCTATCTATCTATCTATCTATCTATCTATCTATCTATCTATCGGTCTAATCTAAACTATTTTATTCCTTGTTTATTGATATATTTGATTACTGAATATTGCTTTTTAGAGTGAAAATAGAACTTAATATAGTAGTGAAGTGAAACTTCCATGGCTCACTTCAGAAGTAGCATAGTTATTTACTTGCTATTTTTACTGTGATATTTACAAAGCCACTGTATTGTTTTTAGAGTGTGTACAAAGATAGTCTGTTTACAATGCTTGTACCAAATATATTGCATCTTGATAAAAATGTGAGTTCTTGCGGTGTCAAGATTTGGAGTTTGCCAGAGGGTCCAGTGCATGTGCTGTGCATGCGCATTCATGTGTCTGGTACCTAATTGGGGAGATTGTGTCTGTTCATGATACACTAAAAGAGGAACAACACCACCACTCTGTGCTCAGAAGAAATCACTGCATCCATTTTATATTCAGTGTGACTATTAGTCAACAGTGAGAACTTTCACTAATATCATTCTTAACAACGTTATTACTCGTTTACCAGCTGTCGTGTCACAGATCACAATAATTTGTATTGGAACAGCTTTTCATTAGCAATTTGAGCATAACACCTGTCAGTCACATTACAGGTGCTATAATAACTGCACATTAAAGTTGCTTTTTTCTTCACAGAAGACCCTTATTTTTCAGCTTTGTTGTAATTAGAAGAAGTGGGTGGTCATACACATCAGCGTTGTAGGTAATAGCCCAGTAACAATGGCTTTGCTGTTGAAATGAAGCAGTAGTGAAAGGGAAGATAATAGAGGAGAACACAAAAGCCAGCAGAGGGAGGGAAAGTTTTAATTAACTGCAGCCCAGAGGGACACTGTGATGTATTTCTTTACAAGTTAACTATTAGACAAACACATTTGAGCACAAACAGAAAGACACTAAATGAAGAGATGAATAACAAGAAAGAAAGGGAAGAAACGGAGCCCTGGGCTTTTAACAAATACAGTTCGAGCTGACCACTTGTCAGAAGATAAGCTCGGTAACATTTGTGGAAGTTTTTGGGCAGGATGTTCAATGGCTTCAAAAACTTGCACACTGCTCAGGGGCCTCATGAGACCCTGCTAGTTGGGTAAAAAGAGAAAGCACACAGATGAGAAAAAAAGAAGAGAGAGTGCAGAGGAATGAGGACAGAGAGAGAATAGATTGGATGATGTCTGAAGAGAGGAGAAAGTCATTAGAGTTTGACTTGGGTTCTGTAACAATTAAACTTCGACAAAAATAGTGCAGAATGCACATGCTGTGAATCTCAGTCCACGTTTTTTGACAGACCTCATGCCCAATGAAGAAATAATAAGAGGATTGTTTTCTTTGTGGAAACATACAGTAAAACATTTGATTTAGTATAATCGATTGACATGATCCAGCTTTTTGTTTGGCGATTTGTTTTATATATTATAATATATGTATTAGGTTGTCAATCCCTGACAAAGCAGAGCTGGCAGAAGAGATCGTGAAGAGATAACTAGAGTGGGTAATTGATGAGAGCATCGCTATTCTTTCTGTCATTGTCAAAAATAAAATAGTACTCTAATCTGTTCATTTCAGTGACCTGAACAATGGTCATGGCAAATTGAACCATTAATAGGTTAGCACGTTGTCAAACGTTACTCAAAGTGAAAATAAATGCTTAAAACTGATTTATTTCCATTGTCACTTCACATTCACAGCACCTTACCCCAAGGAGCAGCTGTTTTCAGTGTTGGGCCTGTAATGCAATGTGGTGGTATAGGGACCCATGGAAAATTCTAGATTAAAAAAAATTAAAATTTGTTTAAAAGGGAGGTAATTAAAAAAGAAATATGCATAGGCCCATTGTTAAGCAATATCTTTGTCCATCTCTCTTTTTTTCAACATAATGTAGTTTATATACTATTTCTGTAGCAAACTACAAAATACTCATCACTGTCATTTTTAACTTGCTCAGCAAATCTATGGCAATACTTAAATAATTTAAAAAAAATTGAGTACTACTTATCTGGCACAGACCCAGCCAATACCCTGACACATGAGGATGACAAATACGTGAGGATGACACTATGGTTATCTGGTCATACCATATGGCCTGTCCAACTCATGCTTCGTATTTCAATACTTCAGAAATGAGGTGCTGTGGGAGTATCTCCATCGATTTGCCATCATATGTACTGATGATATCCTGATCTACTCCCGGACCCTTGGTGACCACAAGTTTGAAAAATGTGAGTTCCACAAGTTTACCATTTACCTCCTGGGATACGCCATCAATGAGTGTGATATTGAAATGGGCCAGGCGAAGGTAGAAGCCATCAACCACCAGTCCAAGTGTCTATCTTGAAATACATCCACTACAGAAGTCTTCCAAAATCTGAAGAAATTCAAAATATAAATCTAAACATACATACTTCGTGATGCTCATCGACTCAACCCCAGACAAGCAATATGGGCCCTTTTCTTCACACGGTTCAACTTCAAGGTATCTTATTGACCTGTTTCATGAAACCTGTCACGAGTCTACTCACCAGAAGTATGTTCGACACCTCCTGAACCCATTCTCTCTCCAGCCATCATCGCCAGTCCTATTCAGTGGTTTCTGGTTTCTAGACAATCAAAATCAAGAGGCCCTAAAAACCAAACCTGCTCTGCTGGGAGGCCCTGAGGGGAAATCTTACATTCCAACTAATCTTGTCCATTCCCCTCATGGACTCAGCACACTCCTCTCCAGGCTCTGGAGACCGAGGCAGGCAGTAGACCCTCTCAATCCTCCATCAATGGTACTGGTGGCCAAGTATGATTCAGGATTTTGTTCAGTTCGTGAAAGGTTACTCCATCATCAAAGCTCCCCATCATTTAACACCCTCCGGTGCATACTTAGTTTACAACCAACTCTGTTCCCCTGGTCTGGTGAGCCTTGAGAAGTCCCAGATGTAAACCACTGGTTTGTGAGAGGGTTTGGGACTCAGCACACATCCATCTACAGAGAGCAGTTCAGAGACAGAAGTGGTAGGCTGATGCAAGAAGATCGGCCAATCCCACTTACCATCCTGGGTAGAAGGTCTGGCTCAACACCAGGGACATCCGTCTCCGACTCCTCTGTCACAAGTTCCTGTTACATTGGTTTCTTCACCATCCAGAATCAAATCAATGATGTCACTTACCATCTCAATCTACCAGCACAGTACTGTATATCACATTTTCAATGTATCTCTACACAAACCTTACATTAACCCTTTGGTTACTCCCTCAAAAGCATATGGTATGGTTGACATACCTCCTCCTCCAGTGGAATCCAAAGAAGGGTCCATCTATAAGGTGAACACAATCCTTGACTCTCATAGAGGAGCCATCAGCCTTTAGTGCCTGGTGGAGTGGGAGGTATGGGCCAGAGGAACCTTCTTGGGTATCTTGCTATGACATACTGGATCCCTCCATACTCACAGAATTCCATCAGAAGCACTCAAATTGTCCAGCACCCAGGGAAAGAGGTTGTCCATGTCACCTCTCTGTGAAGTCTTCAGGAGCAGCTCCTGGAGGAGGTACTGTCACAGAATCAACCAATGCCACTACACCAGATCCTGTCACTCCACCCACGATCCCTGTCATTCTGATCACTATCATCTGTGAGCACTAATCAGAGACTCCTTAAATACCATCCCTTTAGCTTCCCTGTCTGGTCCCGTCCATATTACTTGGATCTGATCCTGACTTCTCTCTGTGGACTGTACACTTATCATCGTCATCTTCTGTGTTTCGCTCTACCTCACAAACTCTTTACTCAACATCGCCTTGCAAGCTAAGAGTCTTTCCAGTGGTTGTTTCTACATATCTGGAAATAAACCTGTCAAAGTTAGTCTCCTCTTCTGTGGTGTGACTGTAAAACAGAATTGTAGGAACAATATGAAATTATTAACTTACCCTAAAATAAATATTTAAAAAAATTCACTCAAAAAAAGGTCTTGTCTCAGGCAACATGAGGATTTTGGTTTGTTTACGGTTGTTACATATGTGTGTAAAATATACTGCACTCAGATCTCATTGGGTCGCACATAGATCATTGACTGTGGTATATTTGAATATTTACAAGAGAACAAGATTTCAAAACTAGTCAGCCAGATATCATAGTTAAAGGTTTAGTTCACCCACAAATGAAAATTCTGTCATCGGTTACTTTCTTCATCTATTACGAAGTAATTACGAAGTCAGAGTAGTTGAAGTCTGCCCAGATGAAAATAGAAACAGAAGGAAAACTCAAGGCGATTGATCTGGTCACACAAGCCTTTATAGATGGATTTCATACCAGCACACTCCTCTCAAAAATGTAAAGAGCGAAGAACAAAACAAGAAAAAGAAAACACAAATCAAAGAGGGAAAATGGAAGAGTAGAGCGGCCATCTCTCTCCAGAAAAAAACATATTTCTGTACACAAGGACAGTGTGCACACAACAACGTACATTGTCTTTAAAGTACATACACATCATAAATTCACTTAATTTGTGTTCTGAAGATGAACTAAAGTCTTTTGGGTTTGGAACAATATGAGGGTTAGTAAAATACAAAATTTTCATTTTTGGGTTCTCAGGGTTCTGTTACTTTGGTCTGGTTTCCTAGTGTTTTGGTGGACAGAGCTCTGACACTGCCCTTTTGTCATGTCTATGTGAGAGCGGGTGGCTTGTAGTCGTGTGCTCTCTTGTCTGCGTGCGTTCAGTGTTCATGTCACACACAGTTAGTGTGTGTACAAGCTGCACGCTGTACCGTCAGATTTCAGGTTTTCAATGCGTGTCTGCATTTTCTCCGTGTTCGTGTCTCGTCATGATGTAACCCCGCCCATCTTGTTCCCTTGTTATCCTTGATTCTTCCCAGCTGTTCCCAGTCATTATCTCCCTCATGTGCTCCCTATTTAATCCAGTCGTGTTTGCTGTCCTGTGTCATGTCGTTGTCCTAGTTGTTCCCTGTGGCTGTTTGTACCCTCTCCATGCCGTGGTCCATCCGGTTTTTCAGTTTAGTGTTCTGTTTATTAGTTTAGTTATGGTTTTCCCCCTTGGGGCAGTTTTTGTTGATATGTTTGTTTTATTTTCATTATAATTAATACCTTCTACCCTGCATATTGAGTCATTGCCTTCTTCACCTGTGAGCCAACCATGACATGGGTGATCTAACCCTTTAAGGAATCAACCAGCACAAGCCATATGCTAAACATCAATACCTCAGGCAATCCACTCTATGTGGAATTTAACTTTGGTGTCCACTAATATAACTGGTATCTTTATTGGAGTGTTTGTTTATTTTTTAATTAAATTTATTTTTGGGAAATCAGTCATGCGAGTTAATCTTTAATTGATTATTCACTCACATTTTCATGTTGATGTACCTTATTAAATTATTTCACAAACCACCCTCTAGTGCTTTGCGTGTACATGTATATTTGGGCAGTAACTAATTTTTGAACACTTAATAATTATTCATTAATTGAAGACAGCGTCAACTGACATTAATTCCCCAACTCCTGCCTTTCCTTAATGAATTTTATAAAACTACTGATCTTTTTTAACACAAGTCATTACTGTCTCCATAATTTATTCTGAAGTTGTCTCATAGCTTAGCAAAATACTAAACCGACCACATTTTGACCTCAAAGCTGAAAAGTAAAAAGTGACACCAAAGACGCTTTACTAGCATTATAGTATTTTTTAATAATTCGTTCAATTGTTTCTCAAAATGTCACTACATCTTTAATTAATAACATAAAAATTAGAAAAAGTAGAAATAGAAAAATATTTCCTAACATTTCATCCCATGTATAGTGTAGATTATGTTATGATTTTACTCATTATCATTGTTGTTTTTGCAAAACGTATTAAATTACATGTTATAGAATATTTTGTAAACGCCTTAATCATTTTGGAGTACTTTGTTACATTACAGAACAGTTTCACTGTAGAAAATCAACATGCATTTGAGTGTTAGAATTATGTTAGCACATTTTTTGACTATAATTTTCACAAGGTGGCACAAATCAAAAATGAATAGAACAATAATGCGTAGGTTCAGGGGTTGGGTTTTATGATTACATTTGGGTTTGAATCATATGCTCATTTTTACAGTTTCATATAAATTCTCATGACACTGTGTTAGTTATGTGTGTTTTAGCGTTTTCTTCGCTCCAATGTGATCCAGATGCCTTGCTCTGGTCGCAGTACAAGTTCCCCCAGTGGACGTAGTTCCTCCCTCTTTTGACATGCCACTATGTTAAAGTAGCGGAGAATATAAGCCAGAATAACCTTCTCCTCCATCATAGCAAACCGTTGACCTGAATACACACAAAGATAAAACTGTGTTTATTTGTTTACTTTTTATTATTTAAATGTGGAAAGCTAGAATAACACATCATGTAAAAGTATTATGTTTTTGTGTAGGTCTCACCGATGCAGTTGCGAAGACCGGCAGAGAAAGGAATGAAGGCATAAGGATGTCGACCAACGCAGTTCTCTGGCAGAAAGCGATCTGGACGGAACTCTTCAGGGTCAGGGAAGAAGCGTGGATCACGGTGAAGGGCATAAGTTATGACGATGGCATTTGCCCCTTTAGGGACTTTATAGCCATCTACAGAAAGCATATCACACACACACACACACACACACACACACACACACACACACACACACACACACACACACACACACACACACACATGTTGTCTTTCCATAGACGTGATAATTTTTATACTGTACAAATTGTATATTCTATACTGTATATTCTTACACTATTCTTACTCTAAAGTTTAGAGTCTAACACATCACAGAAAACTTTCTACATTTTTAAATTTTCATGACACACACACAAATATCATGCGTGATTGTCATTGTTTAAAAAATAATAATAATAATGAAAAAATATTATTATGATACCATTAATGTTGCTTCAAATGCTTATGCGTTTTTTTCTTCAGTGGAAAGCCAATTATTATGCTCTCATAATATTAAATCAAATTTAATTTTTATTTTTTTCCAAAGTATTTTTGCAATTGCAATTATTTATTGACAGCTGCGATCATGGGACAACCTGTCACCCACATGAAATCACAGCGACAGCAAACCACAATAATCCAATCAATTTCAGATGGACAAAATCAAATCCTGCACTACATTTTGTTTTGTTCAAGAAGGCGTTTCACTGATACAAATCACAAAAAGACCATTGCAACTTCAGTTTCATGCTGAATAATTTTTTTTTAACTGATAAATAGACGGAAATAGACAGAAAAAAGATACTTAATAGTGTAAATTAATGCAATATATGCATATATGCATAACTTAATGAATGAATAGGTAAGGAGACTAAAAGAAGGAACTCACTGATCTGTGTATCCTCACAGATGGTTCGGGCAAAAAATGGAACAGAGGGGAAGAGACGCAGAGCCTCCTTTATTACACAATCTAGGTAACGCAGTTTCTTCAGATCCTCTGTGTTAACAGGTCTCTCAGATTCACCTGACACAGACACACACACACACACACACACACACACACACACACACATTGCAAAATCATTATAATGAGTTCAAAGCTGCAGGCTCATTTACCTATTCAAGGTATTTAACTGCATAATATGAACCACAGGTGGGCTTAACACACCAAAAACCTCAAATAGTTCTTGTTGGGCCTTTCTTTGGACTTCCGGGTGGGAACCTAACAAGTGTATGGCCCAGTTCATAGCAGCCGCTGTAGTGTCATGACCCTACAAAATGTTACAAAAATGTTCATTGGAATCAATGCCATCAAGATATAACAGCACTCTAACATGAAATTATTGTAAAAGTTCCTACCTCGAACATAAATGTGTCCACTTCCTCCTGGATATCTTTGTGAGTTAACTTTTTCCCATCCTCATCTGTTGTTTTCAACAGCATGTCCAAGAAAGCACGTCTTTTCTTCATCCCCTGATCTGATTCGCTGTCAGATTCAATGTAGGTGATGTACTCTGCCCTCTCATAAATGACCTGTGTCAGAAAAAAAAACACAGGTGATTAGAAAGCAGCCTTGACCAGAATGAAAATATGAAATTATGTCACACAGACACTCACACTCTCTGTGAAGGAGTGGAGGACCTTCAGACTACGGTTGTGCTCTCTGCCTTCGCCAAAATAGTTATACACAAAGTCAGGCCAGTACCAGGGCATCCTCTGGCGCCTGGTGATGATGTCACTCATTCTGCATCAATAAGAAAAAAAAGGGTCTTTGCAAGTAATGGATCATTTTCACAGACTGTGATGTGTTCCCAATTTTATCATTATCGCCAAATCTAGTAAACCTTTTCATATTTTCATTAGATTTGCTGTCATCTCAAATTCACAATCATCTCAAAAGTTTATCCAAATATGACAACTTCTGAAATGTGGAAAGGGTCCATGAACTGTTTTGAATAGCATACTACATTGGATTAAAGTAGAGGTCAATAATCATTTTATATTCATTGTATATATACACATACATATGTGTATATGTGTGTGTATATATATATATATATATATATATATATATATACACACACACATTTATTTTAAACATACATATTTATATATTTAATCATTCAAGCCAGGGGCGTAGTTTCAGAGGGGATGGAAGAAGAGTATTTATCACATTTTATTGTAATTATTGTGGTACATTTTTACTAACTTGTAGAATTTATAATACATGCAGTTTTGGCTTGAGTTTTCCCTTAATAATAACAACCTTCATTTAAAAATCATTTTGTGTTTTCTTTTATTATCTTTGACTAATATTTAAACTTGTTTGATGATCTGACACATGTAACTGTGACAAACTTGTCACGGTTTAGGATTTCATCTACTCCTCCTCCTTGTTGTGTGGTATTGTGGAGGTGTGGTTACTGATTACCTTTCATCCCTTCCAGCTGCACATCATTTCATCTCCCTATTTAACCAGCATTCACTCACCCTCCCATTGTCAGTTCGTTTCAGATCTCTGTGCCCTCGTCCTCCTGTGACGCCTGTCTCCAGGAGATCGCTACGCTGACTGTTCCGCACTGGATTCTGTCCCGTTCCCTGGCCACTGTGGTCCCTGCGTCACTGCAGCCCGTGCTTGCGCTTCCTGTCCTGCCCAGCCGCCTTTGGAACTTACTCTCCTTCACATTTCACTGGATTGTTTATTCTGTTCCAATAAAGCCACTACTCGCACTTGGATCTATTGTCTTTTCTAGCAGCGCCTGACAGAACGAACTGACCATTATGGATCCAGCGAGCCTACAGGAACTGCAGAGTATTCTCTCCACGAACGATCAGCGCATGGAGAGACAGGAAGAACAAGCTGTCAACACCGCGCGGGCTGTGCAAGCATTAGTGACGCAGGTGACCGAGCTCACCACTCGGATCCAGCAAATTACCATGCCCACTGCGCCTGCGCCACCACCACCTCCTCCTGTTTCTGCAGCAATGATTAGCGGCACTGAACCGCGGATTCCTACACCGGAGAGGTATGCGGGCGAGCCCGATTTATGCCGGTCGTTTTTAACCCGGTGTTCAATTTTTTTTTCCTTACAACCTGTTACTTTTGCCACTGAGGCTTCCAAAGTCGCGCTGGTTTTGACTCTCCTCTCAGGGCGCGCTGCCCGCTGGGGCTCAGCAGTCTGGGCTAATAATAATCCATGTGTTTCCTCATTCCAAGCATTGTCCAGCGAAATGACCCGGGTCTTCGATCGCGCGATAGCAGGTCGCGAAGCCGCCCGAAAACTCGCTAGCCTCCGCCAGGACAATCGATCGGTGTCGGAGTACATGATTGAGTTTCGCACCCTGGCGGCGGAATGTGACTGGAACAGAGAGGCGCAGTGGGACATGTTTCTGCATGGGCTGGCTGACCGTGTTCACAAGGAGATCTACGCCCTCGAACTACCCCGGGACCTCGACGAACTCATGGACTTGGCTCTGCGGGTGGACGCCAGGGTCCAGCTGTATCAGGCGCGTGCGCGTCCCAGCCTACCTCAGGGGTTCCCGGAGCTCGTCAGGGAGAACACGGTCAGTCAACAGGACCACCACGAGCCCATGCAGGTGGGACGAGCTCGGCTTTCCCGAGGGGAGAGGGAATACCGTCGTTCGAGGGGCCTCTGTCTTTACTGTGGGGGCTCGGGGCACTTCATTAACAACTGCCCCGTAAAAGACCCAGCTCGGCAGTAGAGCAGAGGTTACTGTCGGGTGGGCTCGGACTTGGTAAAGCCTCATCCTCCACCCTCCTCTCGGGAGGACTGCAGTGGGACCAGGGGACACACGTCTGTCAGGCCTTGGTGGACTCTAGAGCGGAGGGTAATTTTCTTGACTATTCTCTGGCTACCTCACTCCAGATCCCTATTGTTCCCCTCCACCACCCCATCACTGTGCACGCCCTCAATGGACAGAAACTCCCTGACATTACTCATTCCTCGGACACCCTTACTCTGGTGGTGTCTGGTAACCACTCAGAGAGAATCAGATTCCTGCTCACCACCTCCCCCTTGTTCCCCATGGTCCTCGGTCACCCCTGGTTGATCAAGCACAACCCCAGGGTTGACTGGGGATCTAATTCAGTCTCTGCCTGGAGTAATCAGTGCCATGCCTCTTGTCTCGTGTCTGCTTGTACGTCTGTGTCTAGTTCTGTGTTACAGGAGGAGTCGGTGGACCTCTCTAACGTGCCCCAGGAGTATCTCGACCTGAAGGAAGTGTTCAGTAAGTCCCGGGCTGCTTCTTTGCCTCCTCACCGTCCCTACGACTGTGCCATAGAATTACTACCAGGTACGTCTCCGCCCAAGGGCAAATTATACTCGCTCTCTGCTCCGGAGAGGGAGGCCATGGAGAAATATATTTCTGATTCGCTAGCTTCTGGGTTCATCCGTCCTTCCTCTTCTCCAGCGGGGGCGGGGTTCTTTTTTGTGGGCAAGAAGGATGGATCTCTGCGACCTTGCATTGACTACCGAGGACTGAACAACATCACGGTGAAGAATACCTATCCGTTGCCGTTGATGTCTTCAGCCTTCGAGAGGTTGCAGGGAGCATCCGTGTTCTCAAAATTGGATTTGCGTAACGCTTATCATTTGGTCCGCATCAGGAAGGGGGATGAATGGAAGACCGCCTTTAACACTCCCAGGGGACATTTTGAATATTTGGTCATGCCTTTTGGGCTGTCCAACTCCCCGGCGGTCTTCCAGGCACTCGTTAATGACGTGCTCAGAGACATGGTAGATCAGTTCATCTATGTCTACCTTGATGACATATTGATCTTTTCTTCCTCTCTCCAGGAGCATGTCCAGCACGTCAGGCGAGTGCTCCAGAGGTTGCTGGCGAATGGGCTTTTTGTCAAGGCGGAGAAATGCGCATTTCACGCACAGTCTGTTCCTTTTTTGGGGTATATCGTCTCATCCGAGGGAATGCGCATGGATCCCGACAAGATTAAGGCTGTGGTGGATTGGCCAAGCCCAGATTCCCGCAAGGCCCTGCAGAGGTTTCTGGGGTTCGCCAATTTTTACCGACGTTTTATTCGTGGATTCAGCCACCTAGCCGCGCCCCTGACAGCGTTGACCTCTACCCGAACTGCGTTCAGGTGGTCGGAAGCAGCCGAAACTGCTTTTACCAAAATCAAGAGCCGCTTTGTTTCGGCTCCCATTCTTGTCACCCCTGATCCATCACGCCAGTTCGTAGTGGAGGTCGACGCGTCGGAGGTGGGGGTAGGAGCGGTTCTTTCCCAGCGCTCTGTTTCGGATGACAAGATGCACCCTTGCGCGTTTTTTTCTCATCGATTGTCACCAGCAGAACGTAATTACGACATTGGTAACAGAGAGTTGCTGGCAGTAAAACTGGCGTTGGAGGAATGGCGTCATTGGCTAGAGGGATCGGGAGTACCCTTTATCGTCTGGACTGATCACAAGAATCTCGAATATATTAGATCGGCCAAAAGACTCAACTCTAGGCAGGCTCGGTGGGCGCTATTTTTCGGACGTTTTGATTTTTCTCTCTCGTACCGCCCGGGCTCTAAAAACATCAAGCCCGATTCTTTATCGCGCATTTTTGACCGCTCCGAACGCCCGTCCACTCCCGAGTGCATTTTTCCTGAGAGTCTCATTGTCTCCACACTCGCATGGGAGGTCGAATCGAGGGTTGAATCAGCCCTAGAAGGGGTAACGCCTCCGCCCGGATGCCCACCGAGTCGATTGTTCGTGCCAGAGGGTCTACGTTCAGACGTGGTTAAATGGGGTCATTGTTCCAACGTAGCTTGCCATCCAGGGGCTAATCGGACCAACTTTTTGGTTAGGCAACGATTCTGGTGGCCCGGTATGACTCGGGACATTCGGGAATTTGTTTTGGCCTGCTCAGTTTGCGCCATGGGTAAGACTTCCAATCGTCCTCCAGATGGGTTACTCCAACCGCTGTCTGTCCCTTCGAGGCCCTGGTCCCACATTGCGCTAGATTTTGTTACCGCCCTCCCGCCCTCCCAGGGCAAGACAGTCGTTTTGACTGTCGTGGACCGGTTCTCTAAGGCGGCTCATTTCATTCCCTTACCTAAATTACCCTCTGCTAAGGAGACAGCGGTGGCTGTCGTTGATCACGTCTTTCGCATACATGGTCTCCCGAGAGACGTGGTTTCCGACAGGGGTCCCCAATTCATATCCAAATTTTGGAGAGAGTTTTGTAGATTACTGGGAGCAACTGTAAGTCTGTCTTCGGGTTTCCATCCCCAGAGCAATGGCCAGACTGAGCGGGCCAACCAGGATCTTGAGAGAATGTTACGATGTCTGGTTTCCAGAAATCCTTCCTCCTGGAGCCAACAGCTCTCTTGGGTTGAGTACGCACATAACTCGTTACCAGTGTCGGCCACGGGTCTTTCGCCATTTGAGTGTAGCATAGGGTTCCAGCCACCTAATTTTCCTAGTCTGGAATCTGAAGTCGCGGTCCCCTCCGCCCACGCCTTTGTCCAGAGGTGCCGGCGCACATGGAGCAGAGCCCGTGAGACCTTGCTCCAGGTGGGTGCGCGTACCAAGGCCCAAGCCGATCGCCACCGGTCTAAGCCACCCGTCTACGTCGTTGGTCAAAAAGTGTGGCTTTCATCCAAGAACATTCCTCTCCGCTCCGTATGTAACAAACTTGCTCCCAAATTTATTGGCCCGTTTCCCGTCACCAAGATCATTAGTCCGGTGACGGTCCGCCTCAAACTTCCTCCTGCGTACGGAAGGATCCATCCTGCGTTTCATGTGTCCAAAATCAAACCTGTTTTTCGGTCTCGCATTAATCCGCCTGCTCCGGTTCCCCCCCCGCCGCGACTCGTAGATGGGGAACCGACTTATTCGGTCAATCGCATTCTGGACTCTAGACGGAGGGGACGGGGATTCCAGTACTTGGTGGACTGGGAAGGTTACGGTCCGGAGGAGAGGAGTTGGGTTCCGGCCAGGGACATACTGGATCACTCTCTGATCGACGAGTTTAATCGACAGGTAGGTCCTCCTGGGAGCGCCAGGAGGCGCTCTTAGGAGGGGGGGGTACTGTCACGGTTTAGGGGTTCATCTACTCCTCCTCCTTGTTGTGTGGTATTGTGGAGGTGTGGTTACTGATTACCTTTCATCCCTTCCAGCTGCACATCATTTCATCTCCCTATTTAACCAGCATTCACTCACCCTCCCATTGTCAGTTCGTTTCAGATCTCTGTGCCCTCGTCCTCCTGTGACGCCTGTCTCCAGGAGATCGCTACGCTGACTGTTCCGCACTGGATTCTGTCCCGTTCCCTGGCCACTGTGGTCCCTGCGTCACTGCAGCCCGTGCTTGCGCTTCCTGTCCTGCCCAGCCGCCTTTGGAACTTACTCTCCTTCACATTTCACTGGATTGTTTATTCTGTTCCAATAAAGCCACTACTCGCACCACTACTCGCACTTGGATCTATTGTCTTTTCTAGCAGCGCCTGACAAAACTGTCACGAGTCCGTGTGTGAAGAAGGCATGAAGACAACGAGTAATAATCCATTATGGCTTTTATTAAAGCAAACGACACTGAAGAAGGTAAACACGTAACACATTAACGAGAACCGACAACTAAGGAGTGAACAAGGACAACTAAATATACCAACAGTGATTAACAAAAAGACAAACACCCGTGATGATTAGTGATGGCTGACAATGATGAGTGAAGGAATGATCAGGAACAACAACTACAAGTGACAAAAAAAAGAGTCAAAATAAGAGTCCTTGAAGAAGGTGATCGTGACACAAACATGCAAAAAAAAAAAAAGAAATCAGGAAGGGGGCCAACACTTTTTCACACCACTGCAATTGTCACGGTTGCAGTGGGGTGGATGAAGGCACGAAAATGTCTTTTACTAATGAAGACTCCAACATTACTACTTTAACAACCAAAAATAGGCACAAACTGTACATAAAACATATAATCGGCCATTGACAAAGTACCACAGACATTAACACGATGTACAAAAGACAAGATCGGACAAGGAAAGGAAAGTTAGTTTCCAATGGCACCTTGAATTACAGAATTCTGTCAAACTGATAAGGTTCTAGGAGCTTAAATAATAGAAGAAGAAGAAATTGAGAAATTGTTAACTATAGGCTTTATTATTAATTCATTGCAGTTATGTTATCAATCAACTTTGCATGTGTAGATGATTGGTAAGATACCACAAAAGAACATTTTACACAACTAAACAAATGTCATGAGGGATGCCCCACCCCCACCCCCACCAAACCCCGAAGAATAAATTGATATGTACTTGCAAAGTTACTTGTAGTCAATAGAGTATCTGTTTGACCATCAAATCTATCTGACCCGACCATCAAAGAGAGCATAGAGTAAGAAGATATTAAGCAGGTAGTCCTACTAATACTTTGTTGATAGTACGTTGACATGTAGTTGCAAAGCTACTCATAGTCAACAGATTGTTAAAAAGAGACTATAAAAATGAAGTGTTACCAAAATATTTTACGTATATTGAAACTTGCAAAACACTGACTCAAAGTTACATGGCCAAAGTTCCAACTCATCTGTCACGTGGCCTCTACTCTATTTAAACAAACGAATAAAAGCTAACTCACCATCCCAGATAAATAGTCATTTGCACAATAACAAACCAGTATTGATTTGTACTTAGATGTACAGCCCTAAATATCCCTGCCATATTAACACTAATAAATGTAATAAAAACAATTACCTGTACACACTCCGCACATATTCAGAGTCATAGTTGCTCTGTGCATAGATTTTCTTTCCCATGGCAGTCTCTGAAATGCAAATAAGATGTGTTTTGAAATTTGACACTTGCTCCACATCTTCAAACAAACTACTTCACAGTGTCATTCACCTTCAGCCCTAAAAACTAAAACTACCATGAACAGAAAAAAATGTACGTCAATGAGTTGTGTCTATACAGAGTACCTTTAACATCAGTCCAAGAATGTATTTGTAAATGACCTACCCTAAAGCATACATATTAGACTTTCTGTCAGGACCTCTTATGATGACGAACTCTGCGCTCTCTCCCCCTGGCCACCGGAGAGAGCTACACTACATTTCCTATGATGCCGTTCATCGGACTGATTATTACACCAGCTGCGAACCATTACACAAACTATAAGACGCTGTCAAACACACTGTTAGTGCGAAGTCTTGTTTTGCTGCTTTAAACATTACTAAGCGTTGTTATACCTGTGTCTGTTCTTCCCGTTACTGACACTGTTGTTTTCCCATTATTGATTCTGTCCGCCTCTCCTGATCTCTGCCTGGTATTTCGCTTGTGATTGTTCTCTGCCTGCCCTGACTTCCCCGCCTGTACAACTAATCTTGATTCTGTCTGCTTGCCTTTTTGACGCTTGCCTGGATTATTGTTTTTGTTTGCTCTCTGCCTGTCCTGACTATCCACCTGTACGACCATTCTCATCAAAGACACTCTATTGGATCTCTGCCTGTGAGTCCCTTTCGTTACAGGACCACTATTGTCAAAGATGATTGACAATTAGCATACACTTTGGATTAGTGGTATGGTTCTGTTCTGGGCAGAAACATGAACAGTCTAGCATGGATAAGAGCAGGGATAGCAATAATAGAACAGAATCAACATAAATATAGTCTAGCCATAACTAGAGTACTCTAGCTTTCAACTATCAATTTGGAAAACAAATTGGTTAGGAATAGCTTTGAGTCCAAATTGTTTTGTAAAATATATAATCTTTTATAAACTTCAAAATGTTTTGTTTTACAGTAAACTTAAACTTGAAGTACTTTCACCTCTACATTGATTCATTCTTTCAAAATAGACCAACCATTCATTATAACCATTTAAATTCAGATTTCTGCTCAGAAAGGGGGTGACCGTTAACAGGTTTAAGGTTAAAGTGTACACTGGCAGAGGATAAATTGTAGAACCCAAGAAAATCACACAAACCACAGATGATGTCAAGGGCGCAGAGAGTGATGTGGTTAAAGCAGTTGAAAGGCCCTTTTCCAGCTTGTTTCTCTAGCTTCTCTATGAGCACCTCTGCCTGCTCATTCATCACCTCCAGGAACTCCGTTAGTATAGAGAAATGAAATGTTGGCGTTAGCATCTTACGTCTGCGTCTCCACTTATCCCCAGTACTAGTAGAAGGAACAATAGAATAGGATTTAAGACGGATATCATTTATTTAAGATATGTATATCTGTATTTCATTATGATTTCATTCACTAATCTTCTTTATGGATAATTTGATAATTACTTGCAAAGGAATAATAATAATAAGTTTACTCTTTTATTAAAAGTAAGTTAGTAACAAGTTTACCTTGTGAGTAGTCCTGTTCCCAGCCAGGGGTGTAGAAATTTGTATGCGTAGGCCTTGTCCATGTGAACAGGGTTGTTCAACACTGTCTGTATAAGCAGTAGGATTTGCAAAGAGCAACATAAAAAGCAGAGAAGTTAAGACTTTGTAATAAATCAAATTTACATGAGTGTTAGCACTATGATTAGATGATATATTGACCATTCATGATTTGACTGCAATTTAAACATTTTGTTACCAGTATAAAATTAAGCAACATTTTGAATTTTACATCTGTTTAAATGAACTTTTTATTTGACAGTTAGGTTTCCTAAAGAATGCGTTATAATTTTGACAATCCTGTTATTGATATGTGTGCCTTAAGTACAGAGTGAATCTTGCACCATTAACACTTTACTAAATTGGACTTTAAAACTCTACAGAAAATTCTCTTTGAATATTATCTTTAACATTGTATGTTTGTCTTTGTACACAGATAACATACATATATTATCTTTTTCTGATATTTCATGCAGATTTATCAATTTGCGCTGTCAGATAAGTTCACTCTCCAAGGTTATATTCATTCGCTCATTTTATCTAATAACGTTTACTGATACAAGTGGATATTACCTCGATAGTCTCAGCATGGTATAAGAGGAGAAATGGGACAGGTCCAATCCATACTTTAAGCAAAGGTGAATTCCGAAATTCATTTGTGTAGCCAACCAACTGACAAAAGAAATCTGAAAGAGAATTTTTCAAAGTTTGTATTTAAAACATTTGAAGGGTTACTTTTAAGTGTCAAGACAGTAACATAGACATTAACTTTTTTATGTTAAATTAACTGGAAACAAGGGGTAGTTTCAACTATATGGTTTGTGTACTTAAAATTATTACAAATGCTTATAGAAAAATATTTACTAAGGAGTAAAAATGTGACACGTTGTCCCAGACTTAACATATGGTGAGGGAAAATGCACATTTTAGTTGCTTTTAACCGTAAAATAATAGTAAAATCAGGATATTTAAGAATAAGACTCAAAATAATTTCAAGAAAAACATTTTGGGGTAATAATTTTGGGGTAATAAAAGGAATATTTTTGCATTGGGAAAATGTGGCTGATTCGCTTGCTACAAACACATGACTTACCTGAACTGAAAGCAAATTAAGTTTTTTTTTTTTTGATACAATACAAGTCTTTCAATTAATATGTCATAGAACTGCATTGATAATTAGTATACAAATTTGAAGAATTATTATAGCATAAAGTGCATTATCACAGCCTCATGTCATATTGAATACCCATTTGATTGTTCTCATTCACTTGTCAATTATCACGTATAAATTATATTTTTATCGATCAGGTTATAGCAGATTAAAGCAAACGACCTAAAGGTGCTGGGGGGAGAGGGAAATAGACCGACAATGCTCCTCTTACCTCCCGCATTCGATTTAAACTGTAGCGCGTTCCCAATTAATGGATATGTGTTTCCAATACTCGGGATGGGCTTCAGCTCTTTCCAGTTGTGCAGGTAGTTTTTCAGCAGCTGGTAAGTGATATATGTAAAGAGAATAACGCATACTGTGGCTGCCCCAAACCCAAAAGTATACACACCGATAAACACAACCATCTTGACAGTGAGACACACAACGAGTGGTCTGTGTCTCTATCAGCTCTCCAGTGAATGTATTGGACTTTGGATCATCCTGGCAATAATACCACAAGCGCTGTTACAACCCACTGAGATTACTAAAGGATTACAGAACCGTTCAAAATCAAAAAGTATCCTGAAATTAAGTTATGTTGGGAAATTCACAACTACTAGAAGGTCTAGGCTACAATATATAGGATGTTTGGACACATATTGTAGAAGCATAAAAGCGGTTAGAATAAGTGACAATACACAAGTGTTGTGGAAAAAATAATTTGTAGAGATCTGCCAGAAGAAGTAGCCATGATGAGTAGCCTAAACGGTTTGAACAGGGGCATCTAATGACCAAAATAAATTGCAATTCGCAAATGTGAAAATCAAGTGTGCCCAGAGCGATTTATTAAGGATGAGCGAGTACAGCATTATCTGTATCTGTATCTGTTAACCATATGAATTATCTGTATGTGTATCTGTACTCAGACTGGGCGGGGCCTAACCTGGAAGTGGGCGGGTTGTCTTTAATGGGCGGGGCTTTAACCAGTATGTTATTTTTAATCATGCAATTGATATGGGTTGATCAGAAATTGTTATATTTATTGCTGATTAGAAAACTATTTACATGACAGCATTGAGCTTTAGATCAATGGTTTTGATCACGATAACAAACAAACTATATACAGACCAAGTTTTGGAACAATGAATACAACACATGCGGTTGCAACTATGAGGAAATCATTATTTTTAAACATTATTTTTTGCGTGAAGTCAAAAAACTGGTTGGAGCCAACAGACGGTTAAAAAAAACTCGGATGACTGGCAGAGAGAGGGAGAGAGAAAGAGAGTGTGTGTAGCTAATTAATCTGTAATATAGTTTTTATACCACTACTTTATTTTTTGCGTGAAGTCAAAAAACTGGTTAGAGCCAGCAGATGGTAAAAAAACAAACAAAAAACTGACAGGCAGAGAGGCAATGCTAGTCGCATTCTATCAAACACTGTCTGAACAAACCCCACATTTACCAGAACTCTACTGGTTAATAAGTAAGTGCTACAAACAAACCGAAATAAAAAACAAACCTGAAGCTGAAGAAACCCTAAACGTTAACAGAAAAGACCTGCAAACCTGAGTGACTGAGTGGGAGACAGAGAGAGAAAGAGAGCTGCTCTCTTCTCAGTGTTCTGTGTGTGAATGAGCAGAGCGGGACACAGCAAATCTGTATGTGTAAGGGAGGGGCACTGTGACTAGCCCATCACAGATCGCAGACACAGTCAGCTACCCAATGAGGATTTTTATTCAATCCGAGCACAGATATTGACTCGTATTACTCATATAATACTGGTAGGCTACTCGGCAAAAGTGCTTTATCCGTACCGGATACTCGTTTCAGCAGAGTATCCGGCTCAACCCTACGATATATATTCACATGCATGGTTTTAGTGACACATACTCAGACCACCTCCCAAGATGCTCTTGGTTTTGTCTAGATCGTTTTGAGTTCTCAGGTATTATGGGATGGAGGGGTTGAATAATCCAGCAAACCGTGCTCAAACAACATTTAAGAGTAGCACGTAGCCTACATCACAGAGATGTTTATTTGATGTCTACAAGATGTATTTTTTAGCATTTGCTAATTAGCAATATTTTTCTAAGACGTCTTTATGATATTTATGATTTAGGATATTTGTAAAACTGGTCTCCATGCAATGTCAGTGCATCCAGTTTGTGCTGTATGGTCAATAATTGTGTTGTATACAAACTCTGCGTATACACCTAGTCATGTCAGAACCATATAAGAATGTTGATTTAAACCTATAACTACTGTTCCCAGAAGGAGGGAAACGAGGTGCAACACTTCTAGCTTCTAAGCATACCTTTTTAAAATGAATGAATTCAAAATGAATAGCAATAATGATCACAAGATGGCTCACATGCCTTTTCTTGATCATCGCTGCATGGTAAAAAGGCAGAGCTATATTCTAGTTTATAATTAACTAATAAAGCTTTATTATAAAAGTTTACATAATGAGCTCATAGAGTAAGATAAAGATTGTGTTAATTTGGGTAGGCCTATTAAATGACAATATTATGAAGTGATCTAAATAACTTAGGTAGATATCGAAATAGCTACTCAAGACCTTCTGTTGGCACAAATATTTCAAGACATGTGAGAAAAGAGACCAACATAATTCAAGATAGACCTATATGGCAGTAGTTTTACAATTCATTATTTTCACTTAATTTTCGTGTTGAGACACAATTGTGAAATTTTAACACTGGTGAAAGTTGTGGGTATAATTCTGAAAGGGTATCTGGACTTAAGAATGCGAATATTGTATCAAACAGTTTGACAGTTTGTTTATCTACCTCCGTGGATGTAAAGCATAACGTGAAGTTTGGATAGGTTATGATATGACGTACGTTTTCCTTGTCTTTAAAGCATAATAAAAGTCATTCCTAGGTTGCCATGATACGACGGTCAGAGTTGCAGTTATTCAGCTCCGCGGGAGAGGGCGGCATTGTTCGCCTGAAAGTCTTGTTGAGTCGCCAGGGACAGACAAAACACTGAAGCTATTGTTTGTTTAAATGTTTTATTGCTGTCTTTATTACTTTTCATATTGTATCAAGTTTAACGTAGATACTGTTTTGATGGATCATTCATACACGTCGTTTATCATAAGTAGTAGAATAGCTTACTTATTTTTAAATGTATCAATTTAAATAAAGTTGACAAAATTTGTATATTATACTTTATATTATAACATATCCTGTAACGTTAACCTAATAATCGGACCGTTTGCACTTACCTCTTCTGTTGGACTTAAAGTTGAGCGCGTTGCCTAGAAACGGGTAAGTTGGACTTATCCCGGGGACAGGTTTTAATACTCTCCATTTATGCAAGTAATCTTTACACAACTGGTATGTTGTAAAAGTCAGGACGAGTAGAAATGAGACAAAAATTAGAAATCCGTTTAACAGTTCACCAACTTCCATATGCATGTTGGCGTCTTGTTATATATGTAGAGTAGTGGTTTTTCAAAGCTCCTCGCCTCCTAAATGACGACTTGAAAATGTGGTCCTTCATCTCCCTTGGACACGGGACGTGCTTAGGTTTTCAAATACACAAAACGATTCTGCACAAGCATTTGACCACAATATATATATATATATATATATATATATATATATATATATATATATATATATATATATATATATATATATATATATATTTATGTTGTTTTGGATATTAAAGCATTTGCTTATAAAGAAACTGACAAAAATAAAAAAATCTACCAAGAATATTCAGTGAAGTAAAGAAACGACCACTTGGCTGCACTGTACAATTTGTTGCCATTCTAAAATACTCAAATCATAAGCTGCTTTTTAATCGACAATATTGACATTTACATTCTTTAGCAAAATTGATTTTAAATACAAATAAAATACAACTTTTATCATCAGTTTTTCTTATTACCCATTCTCAGGTTGAAATAATCAAACAATCAGTACCAGAGGCAACATGCAAAAGCTACTCAACCTACAAAAAACATATCCTGCTTTGCTAAAAAACAAAGAAATGGGAGAACCCATTTAACCCATTTAAACCCATTTAAATTGATTATGGTATTGTGGTTATTAGTGAAACTTAATGTGAGAGCACAGTAAATATATGAGTTTGATTAAAATAATTTGACAGGTCATATTTGGTAGCTTCCTTGCAAAGCCATTGGATGTCATTTCTGATAGGTGGTGTGGTCTGCTGGCTTTGGAAAGAACGGTTCAGCGTTCAACCTTTTCTGACATGCAAATTCTTTTCAACTGTAAATGTGTTGAGTAATTTGAAAGCGATGGAACAGAGAACCCAAATAAGGACTCTAGTACAAATATTGAGGACCTGGGACAAAATAAACATGGAAAAATAATATCTAGTTAACCTTATTGGTAGAGGCTAATGCTGTCCGGAGTTTCTGATGGAAAGCTGGGATTCGTTCCCTGTGTAAAGGCCAGTAGAGAACACAGCAAGGTTTCAACATTCCACGACGAAGATGCAGAGAGCGGTTCAAATTGTAATCAGTTACATCTTGCAAGAAAATCAGAATCAGGGAGTCACGATTGTCCTCCATTACCTGGTGAAGTGCGTGATGTACTTTGAATCTGCAGAGAAAGAACAAAAAGTAAATACTTCTGAACTGGCTAAAATACCTGTGCATTTTAGTAATTTTCTGAAAAGAAAGCTTGTGTTTGGTGGATATGTGGTGTTTTTTTCAGGATCTGAATCTACTGTATAACTGAAACTGGTCAGTGGTTTGCATTTTATTCATGGTGACTAAATATTATTGTAGATATGCCTTTTTGAATAATGTATAGATACTTACTGCCTACACCACGGATCCTTTAAAAGCATTTCTGTAATAACAAAAATGATCTTCCTGGATTGTCCCATGTTATCAATAATGGTGTCAAGTTGAGAAAAGCCAGGAATTGCATCTCTGTCTTCAAGGAAAAAATTAAATTTTTCATCCTCAAGGGGGAGCAAACTTCGTTCTACCCATGGTCTGTCCTTAGCAGTGTGAATGATATAAGCATCATACACATATCTACCTTCAGTAAAATGTTTATCCTTCAGAGACCCCAGCATACGGTTTACCATTATGCTCCAGAAGAATTGGATTCTCCATCCCTGGAAGTGCAGCAGGAAAGCTGTAAATAGCAAAATTAACACAGCTGTGCTACTCAAAATGTAGAGGGCCTTAAAAGGTGTCATATCCTTGCAGGACAATGGGTCGAAGTCCATGACGGAGCGGTTAAAGTAGGCATTTGGGGTGTTACAGATATAACTTTTAGGAAATCCAGGAACACTTGCATTGGTGGAGTTAAGCCACTCAGAGAACCACAGTATGCTCTCACAGGTACAGTCAAAGGGGTTGCGGTCCATGTAAAGTTCTCTCAGTTTGGACAGCGGCACACCAAATGTGTTACGTTGGACGGATGTTATAAGGTTTTTTTCAAGATGCAAATACTTTAAAGACTGTAGATCATCAAAAACAGAGGCATGCAGCTGATCCAAGAGATTACCACGAAGACTTAGCTCATGTAACTCAGACAAGCCACGCAAAGCATCAAGTGGAATCTCATCTAGGCCGTTGTAATCCAGATCTAGAAGATACAGTTTTGTGGTATCCTTGAGGAAAAACACTGGACCACCAGGGTTGGCCGTCTTCCACAACCTAGCCAAGTTGTTGTGCTGCATTTTCAGCACTTTCAGATGATACAGCCCTTTCAGCATGCCAGCATTTATGTTTGCTATATTGTTATTACTGAGATCTAGAACTGTGAGGTTGACTAGTGGCCTGAATGGAGATGGTTCCATATCTAGGGTCCCTTTTAGGGCACGGTCTAGCTTTAGAATCCTCAACGTAGGGACATGGATGAATGATGTATTGACCAGGGAAATACTTTGCTGGTTTAAAGACATGTCAATCTCTTTAATGCTAGTTAGGCCCTCTAACTCATCCCCTTTCAACGGCTGATTAATGAAGTTTCGACCAAGTAGGAGTGTAGTGAGGTTCCCCAAAACTGAGAAGGCACCAGGCCCCAACTTGCTTATACCCATGGCCGTAAGATTAAGAATCTCAAGGAGTGGCGATTCTCGAAGAGAAGCAAAAGTTATGTTTGTGACTGTCTTCAACCCTGTGATGCTCCAACTTAAATCCAGTGTCTTCAGGTGCAGAAGTCCAGAAAAGATGTGCTCTGTTATCCCTCGGAATGCAGTATTTTCCATACACAGATGCTCCAATCGGACTAAATGATGGAACGAGAAGTCTTCAATAATTGGTAAGGATGATGAATGACTCTTAATCAGTGCTTTCTTCAGGTTAAGCTGCCTCAGGTTTCCCAATCCACGGAAGGTGTCCTTAGTTAGGTGTCTTATTGAGTTATGCTCCAGGGATAAAAACTCCAGTTGGGGAAACCACTGAAAAGCATCATCAGCAATCTTTGACATTGTATTGTAGCTGAGGTCAAGAACTGTGATGTTAGTCTTGTGTAGACCTTGAAAAGTCGTGTTTGAGAGTGTCACCTGGAGAGTGTCTTTAAGGGAAAGGTTTCGCAAGGCTGTGTCAGCAAGTTCTTCACAAAGATTAGTGGTAAACTGAAGGCCAAACCTGCTCCGATCCAGAACCAAGTCAGACAGTCTAGCTATAGCCTGGAAAGAGCCATTCTCGATCTGAGTAAAAAATAATTGCAAAAGAAGAAAAAGTTTGTTGGAGTGAAACCAGGAAAAAACAAAACTACACTTTTAGCATGACATTGAGTTTCTTTGCCTGCAGATATAATCCAAGTTATAATATAGTGGGTTTTTGCATAGTCAAGCAACAGTTTAATCTGTCTGTCCAAGTATTCGTGACAATGCATAATCTAATATTAATCTAAGGATTAACCAAGCACGTATGTCATCTGTTTTAGCAACTTTAGTCTTATTAGTGTGTATACATGTTTTACAAAGCCAGGCAAAAGTCTCATTATTTAGGTCTGTTAGTTCAACTTTGTAAAAATCAGACCATTTAAAAAACAACTAGAGCATTTAAATGACAAATTGTTTTTAGTTCAGCATAAATTGACCTTTAAAATCCAATATAAATAGCATAATAATAATATGCCTTTTATTTTGAGGTTTAGTTCAAATTGTACTTTTTATATATATTATCGAGTAATACAAGAGCTTGGTATTACTACACTTCATAAGTTAGCACAAAATGTTTAGGTCATGTCAGTAATAAGACTAAGGTTATTCAATAGTATTTCATCATGAAAGCATAACGGCAAAGTCCAATTGTCTGAGCACCACAGAAAAATAGGGTCCCAAAAGCTTTCAAAGAAATATAAGGGCAGATGAGCAAACACACACTGCAGCAAACTGTGGTTTTATATATAAATTCTGAAGTGCAGTGAAAGTAGCCTAGCGTGTCACATTCGGTTCCTCTTACCTTTTTAAGAGACAGAGACGAGAGTGTAAGAACTCGAAATGCAGAGGAATTTCTGAGGAATGAGAAGTCATTCTTTTTCAGTTCAGTAATTTCATTTCCAGAAAGAACAAGGGTCACCAGGTTTGGCAGCTGAGGTTGTATGCCCAGTTTAGCAGATTTCAATTTGTTTCGAGATACATCCAACCACGTCAAACTCTACATAGGGAGGAAATGTTAATGAAATATACTACCCATAAGACCATAACAGAAAATGTAAATGTTATTTATGTAAATTATGTCTGTAATATGTTATTTCTGGTTAGGGGCCATAGCATGAACTCAATAATTGGCTTATCTATGTTAGAACCACGAAAGAAAAAAAAAACTGGCAAGAAAGGAAGTGGTAGAGTATGCTAATTTTTGGACAAACCATTGTGACTGCAGACAGTATTTTCAGATAAGCATTAAATTATCATTGAGATTTGACAGTGCTGACCATATCTTTACAAACACTCATGCCATCCCTCTATGCAAATATTGTGCTAAATAACAGTATTCTAGCTAAACCTAATCTAATTATACTTTAACTATCGCTCATAAATAAAACAAGTCCATAAAAAATACGTTTTCCCTGTGTGGGAAAACGTGTCTTCATAAACATACCTTTAGAACAGAGAAGGGCTCCCCTTTTAGCTTCAGCCTATTGTCAGACAGGTCAAGTCGTGTTAAATGAGAACAGTTTTTCAGGTCTTTCTCGCTCATCAAATGCAGTTCATTGTGTTGCACATTAAGAGTTTGTAGGTGTGACAGAAAAAGACATAGATCCTTTTCTATGGCAGTTAAAGAGTTGTAGCTGGCATCTACATTCACCAGATTCGAGTACAAAAGCAAGGAAGACAGATTTTTTAATCTATTGTGAGAGACATCCAATGTGGTGATATTTTGGGGCAAGTTCGATGGAACTACATTCAGATTCATATGACTACAGTCTGCTTTGGCATTTTCAATTGTACATGTTGACTTGTGTGGATTTGCAGAGCCTGCACAGTGGGCATGGAAACAAGTGCAGAAGAGGGGCAACAATATGAGTTTCATCAGTTCCATATATTTTCCTTTCATCCTTGATTTTTCCACCCCAGTCAAACTGTAATAAACAACAATATTGTTGACAACAATATTTCACACACAACAGATAAGCTTACCTATAGACTTGTGAAATTATCTGAAGGAGACCAGGGTGCTATGGATGTCACATGAGAAAGTTGTCACAAGGTTTTAACCGAAACTTAACTTCGGGATAAGTGTATTTCTGTCTTATGTCTGGTTGGGTCAGGTTGTCACAGTGGTAATTGTATGTATGTACAATCAATTACTGTTAATGTTATTTTTTGTGGTGCCTCTTTTTTTGATGTTTCATTAGTTATATTTTGCTTTATAGCTGTATGCTGCTGAAAGTCCTTAAATTGCATATAGCCTAATACTGTTTAAATACATGCATCATACTTATGTATAAACACTATGTATTTCACAAAAGTTATTGAAAGATGGGATTTTCGAAACAAAAACGTGCAGCCCTGGTTTCCATTCTGACTATTAATAAAGAAACATTCTACATCTGTGTAAAGTCATAACAACAAAATAATTGGTTAGACTCTTTCCAAAACCGGTAACATGATGCTGGACGTGAACGCATTCATTTGTTGTGCTGCAGTTAAATTTAGCATGAGTGCTTGTATAAGCTTTCAAGAACTTACTTGAATTATGACGATCTACTTTTCCCACGTTCAGCTCAAATATCTGCATGGTTAAGTGGTTCAAGAGTCAAGCAACAAGAGTCAGTCCTCTTATATAACAATATAAACTTTGCATGGGGAAAATCACCTTCTATAGGGAACCATTCCTCTTTCTTAAGAAGTGAAACAAAGGGGGGCGGATCTTTTCACGCAGACGTGTTTTAGATATCAAATGTCGTCCCTTAGATACAAAAGCGAGATCAAGTGATACTTATATAATGTTTAATGTATTACATGTTCCCCCTAATAATTTGAATGCAGAATCGATCAAGTAGCAAGATCCTTCATGACTATTGCAATTTTGCATTTCATCTGTCAGTAACTAAGATAAAAACAAATCTCAAGAGACTACTTCCTCATTGTCATATGAACGTGCAATCAATTTCATATCACTTCTGCTATTTTTAATATAGTTCTACTCCCCAAATACTTTATTCAGGTTTAAAAAAAAAAAATTAAAGATAGGAAGTGAGTAAACCGAGGGTTTTCCCCTTTTTCACACTTCAATGCAAATGAAACATCGATTCAGCAGTCGTTCATCAAAATGTCCGACTAGGGGCGCCAAAGATTTAAAAATGAGATGGTTCAAAATGCAAGAAACCACGTTGTAATAGCAGCTTACAGTTTTTCTCTAATGCTAAAACACAAAATCCAATCCTCTAAACCAAATGACCAGTTGTCTAAACACATTTACTAAATCTAGCCATCATTTTCCAATATCATGAACACATTTCACATGAAGACACAATTCACAAAACACAATCCTCCTTTCTCATAAATCTTAACACATTTTTCCTTGCCAAAACACAAGCTGCAAAACATCTCTTCTCATATTCTCAAATGAAAGCTCATGTGATGCAAAATGCTTGCCACAGTCAGCAATATTTGAACACAATGAACACACCTGCCGTCATTCATTACACACAACGACTCAAAATTGAAGACACTTGTTGCTAATGCTGTGAGCACATGTATCAAAGCAAGTTCAGAGTGCACAGTTTGCTGAAGATTCCAAACAAATACAATGGATGAAGGCAGAGTCAAGGGAAGAGGAATTCGAGTCAGAGGAGAGAGAAGAGCTGGCCATGGAAGAAGAGGAGGAGGCCACCAAGGGAGAGAAGGTCCAGGAGGGAGAGCAAGACAACCTTGCACCATCAATACAGACGAGATGCGATCAGCAATCATTGACCATGTCATTGTCCATGGCATGACAATGGCTGAAGCAGGACTAAGAGTCCATCCAAACCGGAGTATGTTCACCGTGGCCACCATTATGAGGGCATTCAGACAACACAACAGGTATTGTACTCTATTGCTTTATTTGTCACAATACAATTTTACAAGCCCAACCTCATCAGACTCCGGGAGATTAGAGACAAAGTCATTGCCGATAATGTCAACTTTGAGAGCATTGATGTCAGCTTGGCCACAATAGACCGAGTTCTCCGGCGCCAAAAGATGCGGATGAAACCGGTCTATAGGGTTCCCTTTGAGCACAACTCTGCGCGACACAAAGACTTACGTTACGAGAATGTGCAAGTATACATCCATGTTCACAGCACAGTTAGAGGACATACTGTGTTTCTCAGTGGCCTGCATTACTTCTGGACAATACTGTGCAACCTGATTGACTGTTGTTCTGAACACCTGTGCACTTTCACATTTTCACAGAGGATATTACAGTTGGATGCGATGGCCAGACCTCATGAGTACCTTTTCCTGCATGAGGCTGGCTTCAACCTGCAGAAACTAAGGCAAAGAGGCCGTAACATCATTGGCCAAAGAGCCATCAATGAGGTTCCTGGCAAACGGGGGGGTAATATTACTCTTTGTGCGGCCATGGGTTTGGAGGGGCTTGTCTACCAGTATGCTGTCCTTGGGTCTCACAACACCCAATGTCTCCTCACCTTCCTAGAGGAGCTAAAAACCATCCTCCTGGACCGCCAACAACACCATCCTGGGCTCGCACATCACATTTATGTGATCATTTGGGATAATGTACGCTTCCACAGAACAAACCAAATCAGAGAGTGGTTCACCACCAACAGTAAACACTTTTTAAACGTCTGTCTGCCACTCTACTCCCTTTTCCTGAACTCTATAGAGGAGTGGTCCCCAACCGGTCCATGAGCGGCTGCAAGCGGCTGTGGTGCTGTAGCTTTGGCGGTGAGGAGGTGTGTTTCGCTTCCCCGTCAGAAGTTCAGCGGAGTTTCGCTCCCCCCCTCAACAAATTGCGGTGTGTGTGTGTGGTGTGAATAAAGTAAATAAAAAAACTTCACATCCTGATCATGTTTTCAAAAGTACATATGTGTGCAATAAATTCTGTTTTTGCATCGAGGTTGTGTTACAGTAGTGTACATGCAGAATTTACTATAGATTTATACTCTTCATATGAAACTCAACATATAAATGCCTAATCCTCTGCAGAGATATAAAAAGATTCATTACTGTAAAGTTTCTCAAAAATATGCATTGGCAGTTATGAAACAAAAAACCTTCTCACAAATTGAGCATTGTGTTTTCAATTGTTTTGCTGTAGTGTGTAATGATGTGTATAGTGTTTACATTTTGAAAGCTTCGAGCTGTTCTTTTGGTGTGAAAGTTTGAGTTTTGAAGTGAGAAGGTGTGGTTGTGTTTATGTAGCTTTAGAAAAGGTTGTTGTATTTAGACATTGGGGAACATGGAGGAAACGTTTGTGAAATGTGTTTTAGCATTTGAGAAAAACTGTAATATATCAGTATATAAAAAATAAACATGAACATGAACCTGACTTTTCCAACTGTTTTAATGTACATATAGGCTTTAAATATATTAAACGTTTTTCTACTCACACTGAAGGAAGGAGGTATATGTATTCACAATATCTAATATCATGAATTTCATTTTCAAAATTCATTTCGAAATGAATCATTGGTTTCATAAGACTTTAATGAACACCGAGTTCAGCAGGTGTCTTGAGGAATAGGTGTGCATGCTGTTCTGAAGAATTTTGATTGAGATGTGTGCTGTTACCAAGCAACTGCAGCAGGAAGTGAAAGGGCACCTGGAATCTGGTGACTCAGTGACAAAACAGCAGGTTACCACTCTGCATCAAAATGTGTATGAATAGTGTTTGGGCTTGGGACAGGACACTTTCAGGATGTTTATTCCATCAGTATTTTAAAAAAATTATATATATATATATATCATTTATAAAAACAGATGTCAGGAGCACAACATTTGTATTGGGAAATGACATGAAATAGACTGACTATACGCTACTTGTTAAATTTCAGCCATATCAATAGCCCTTTCTTTCTCTTTTAGCCTCACTCTATATATCTCTCCCTGCTATAGTGACTAAACAATGCTGGACAGACAGGTGTGTGTGTGTGTGTATTTGTGTCCTTTCATGGTCAGCAATTATTCACTCCACACAAATGATCAATATTCTGTGTGTGATGCTGGTCAATCTGTGCATGTTTCGCTGACGCGGTTAATAGTAACATGCAGCTATTCTCACTGATAGTTACCACAGGCAATCCCATCAGTCCGGGCATGCACATCGACTCTAAAGCACAGCTTTTCAAACCCTTGTTCGTGAGACTTACAAAACAGGTTGCCAGGATGGTTAAAACAAATTTAATGTGTAAATTACATTTAAAAAATCATAGTTTATAACAGGAATGAATATGCTAAATAAATTTGACTTAATTAACAGATTAACAAAACCAAAGAAAATCTGTGAAAATCTGGGGCAACTTGGGCAATCATTTTTGGTGAGGCGAGTCACTCCACAAACAAGTTAATGGAAATAAAAACCGAAAGTAGAAAGCGCATCCTGTTTCTTTACTTCACAAAAGCACAGTGTTCCGTTTTATTGTGAGTATACACAAGTAGAAGTAAGCACTTTGCAGTTTCGATTGATGTCTTGCTCTCATCTGTGTGATCAAAATGCCAGAGTAGGTTTCCACCGTTCGATCGTGCCGGCGCCTCATGCATACAGCATATTCCAACATAGCTGTTCATTATCAAAATAAAATGTAGTTCAGCATCCAAATACATTGTGAATATGTCAGGGTACTGTCAGTTCTGTGTGGTCTACTTGTGGTTTTGTGACAGAGCCCTGACATTTCCGGATGCTCGAGTCGCCTGCTCTCCTATCTGTGTTATGTTTTGGGGCATGATGTTCATATCCCCACACTTCGGTCTTGTTCGCCTTCGATTTTCTGTCGGGGTTCGGACATTCATGCTCCATGTTTTTATCTTCTATTCTGAGCACACAAGATGAGTTTTCGCTCATGTGCCCTCTTTTGTTCTGTGACTGCGTGCGGTTTCAAGTTCGCTTGGGCTGTGCGCTCTCTTGTCCTCGTCAGTTGTTGCGTAGCATGCGGTTCATGTTTACAAATGCCGCATGCTTTCATGTCATGTTTGGTCTTGTGTTGTGTAGTGCACAGCTTGTGTTTTCACTGGCTGCGTGCTTTCATGTCGTCCTGTTTTGTGTGAACACTCAGCTTTTGAGTGTTCTCATGGCTTTTCACATGTCTTTCTTGTGCCATGTTCTCTCCTGTTTATGGTGTCTTGTTTCCTCATTATTGGTTTGATTTGATCCACCTGTCCTCCCTCATTACCTGCACTGTTTGTTTCCTATTTATTCTCCCTCTGTTTGCTCTGTAATCGTTTCAGATCAGATCAGGTCCACGGATCTTAGGATTGATAGGTTGATCTTAGCTCAGTCGAATCATATAGTGGTTAGACATCGAGATGTTGTACTCGCTTACAAGGAAATGTTGAGGTTTAGGCTGAAGAAAGGTGTGCTTTCTCCAGTTCTGAGAACCACATGATTAGGACTTGGTTCAGTTGCACGCATTGAATAAGTTCTATAGGCCACACCAGGTCTAGATAGGTGTCACTCACTGTTAAGCAGTTTCAGAGACTGTTAGGTGTGGTGGCAGCAGCGTCCAACGATCCTCCTTTTGGCCTGCTGTGCATGAGACCCCTTCAGTGTGACTCAGGACCAGGAGGTTTTCCCCTAGGGGCAACTTGGGCAACTTTCTTCTTTTGATCAAGGTCACAAGAAAAACTTGTGCCTTGAGTATGTGGAAGAAACCATGGTTCCTAGCCCAAGGTCCAGTTTTGGGAGCGCATGTCGTTGTGTAATGCTAAGAACAGATGTGTCTCTCACTTTTTGGGGAGCGGTCCTAGCAGGATGCTCATCTCAGGTCCTACTATGTGCTTGTCCAGTAAGATAACATATCGGTGGCCACTTACATAATCGCCAGGGGGGTTTGTGCTCACATTTACTTCCAAGTGGCGCACCAAATCCTGTTAAAATAATTTATGGAGTGTACAAATTTGCATAAAAATGGATGAAGCGAAAGGTAGTTTGGTTACTAGCGACTGTGCGGTCCTTTTATATCTAATTTCCACATAAAAGGAGATTTGCGTTAGAAGACCCTAGTTTTTTATTTTATTTTTTATTGCATGAATTAATAATAAGAACCATTATTGATAATTTAGCACTAAAAATGTATTAAAATATTTAAACAATATTACAGTTTTTCTCAAATGCTAAAACACATTTCACAAACGTTTCCTCCATGTTCCCCAATGTCTAAACACAACACCCTTATCTAAAGCTACATAAACACAACCATACCTTCACACTTCAAAACTCAAACTTTCACACCAAAAGAGCAGCTCGATGATTTAAAAAATGTAATCACTATACACATTAGTACACACTACAGCAAAACAATTGAAAAAACAATGCTCAATTTGTGAGAATGTTCTTTGTTTCATAACTGCCAAAGCATATTTTTCGAAACTTTACTGTAATGGATCTTCTTAGATCTCTGCAGAGGATTAGGCATTTAGATATGCATGAGTTTCATATGAAGAGTATAAATCTATAGTAAATTCTGCATGTACAAACCTGTAACACAACTCAATGCAAAAACAGAATCTATTGCACACATATGTACTCTTGAAAACATTATCAGGGTGTGAAGTTTTTTTAATTTACTTTATTCAGACCACACATACCACAATCACTGTGCAGCATCATGTCGCTGAGCTGCATCAGGCCACATCACATCATCCACATCGCAGGCTATATTGTCTCTTGCCAAAAACCGCGGGAAAATCGCCCTGGAATGGCGAATCCATCATTGGAAGGCCTCCACTGGGATGTCAACAAAGGCCAGCTCCATTGCCCCTTAGGAGGATCTCTCTAGTGTATGGTTGTCTGTCATAAACCTTCCATCTCCACGATGAGAAGAACTCCTCTATAGCGTTCAGGAAAGGGGAGTAGGGTGGCAGACAGACAGGCAGTTAAAAAGTGGTCACTGTTGGTGGTGAACCACTCTCTGATTTGGTTTGTTCTGTGGAAGCGTACATTATCCCAAATGATCACATAAATGTGATGTGCGAGCCCAGGATGGTGTTGTTGGCGGTCCAGGAGGATGTCTTTTATCTCCTCTAGGAAGGTGAGGAGACGTTGTGTGTTGTAAGACCTAAGGACAGCATGCCGGTGGACAAGTCCCTCCAAACCCATCGCCGCACAAAGAGTAATATTATGCCGCCGTTGGCCAGGAACCTCAGTGATGGCTCTTTGACCAATGATGTTACAGCCACTTTGCTTTTTGTCAATTGACATGTTTTACAATACAGTAACAACTGATTTGAAACCAATAGACTACTTTCACAGGCTTGCAAAATTGTATTGTGACAAAGAAAGCAATAGAGTACAATTCCTGTTGTGTTGTCTGAATGCCCTCATAATGGTGGCCACGGTGAACCTACTCAGGTTTGGACGCAGTCTTAGTCCTGCTTCAGCCATTGTCATGCCATGGACAATGACATGGTCAATGACTGTTGCTCGCATCTCGACCATATTGATGGAGCGAGGTTGTCTTGCTCTCCCTCCTGGACCTTCTCTCCCTTGTTGGCCTGCTCCTCTTCTTCCATGGCCAGCTCTTCTCCCTCCTCTGACTCAAATTCCTCTTCCCATGACTCTGCCTTCATTCATTCTGTTTGTTTGGGATCTTCAGTAAACTGTGCACTCTGTGGTCACAGCATTAGCAACAAGTGTCTTCAATTTTGAGTCGTTGTGTGTAATGAATGACGCCAAGTGTGTTCATTTTGTTCAAATATTGCTGACTGTGGCAAGCATTTTGCATCACATGAGCTTTCATTTGAGAATATGAGCTGACTTCTTTTGCAACTTGTGTTTTAGCAAGGAAAAATGTGTTAAGATTTATGATAATGGAGGATTGTGTTTTGTAAATTGTGTCTTCATGTGAAATGTGTTTATGATATTGGAAAATGATGGCTAGATTTAGTAAATGTGTTTAGACAACTAGTCAATTGGTTTAGAGGATTGTCTTTTGTGTTTTAGCATTTGAGAAAAACTGTAATGGGTCATCCAATACCAAATTTTGGAAACTTCCCTGGCTCAATACTATCTTTTATTCTGAAGAAAGACAAACATAAATGGTGATGAAAGCCAAAATATTAAATGTTATGAAGGTATATTTACTGAGTAATTCACTGTTTAGGGGGTGTCTCAAAAATATAAGATTTTTTACAAGAGATTTGGAACCAAATAACAAGGGGTAAAATTACTTTAGAAAGATGACAGCATCGTTATTTTATTTTTACACAGAGATTGGTAGGTCTATTAGTTAAATCTGTTTACTTTAGCAATCTTTGTTGCATTATATGCCAACAGTGACAGTTGGGAAAAATGGGAAAAGCACTTTGTGTTTGCATTCTAGTAACTCAATAAGTGTTAAAGATATCTTAATATCCTTCTATATTGTGGCTGTAATAAAAAAATTCTTTTCAATCTGAATTTTATAGGTCTTATATGGTTCAATCCGAGAAATATGGAGATCTTCATGCAGCTCCATGTGTAAAATGATCAGTTGTGGCCGTTCTTATTTTTTAGTGGTCTTTCTTCTTCATTTATTTATTTGTTTGACAGGTTTTTTTTAATAAAAAAAACAATGGTGCCTTGGTGAGCTAGCTGCATAAATTCAATCATTAAAAAAGTTAAAAACATTAAAAAAGTTATTCCAAACTTTTACCGACATGTAATTTCAAGGCATTATAAAGTACCTCTGTTATAAACACCCCTATCAGCTTCCTTCATCTCTATTGCTTCACTCTATCTAGAAGAGAAGGGGCAAATAAGTAAAGGAGAATACAATCACATTGAGATGAAAGGAGGTTGTTATGCTATCAGCAGTCATATGTCTGTCAGATTTGATCTGTTGCCATTTATCATAGATATCTGCGCACTATATTCTTTTTCAGATGGAAGGAATCAGGTGAAAAATATTCCTACAGGGAGAGAGGCAGAAAAGGGAGGTTTAGAGACAATTGATGGACAATTACCGGTAAGTGAGAGAGAAAGGGAACAGAGAGAGTGAGTGCAAACCTTGCAGAAATCAGCTGTGCACTGGAGTCAGCAATGGAGAGGGAGACAGAGAGCTGTTGTGGGAAACGATTACTGTCACATTCACAGGCTGGAATACTTATGAAGAAACATATTTGGATACAGTAGGACATGTCTTGTCTACGTGCAGTGTTTTGTCTAAGAGAGTGTTCAAATTAAATCCTCAATCTGAGCTTCACATACACTCACATACAACATAAATGCTTTCTGGATTTGGATCATACTGAAACTCCAGACAAGGTAAGAGCTCAATGATATTGTGTGTATGCATATTACTGTGCTCTTTTACATCAGATCTATCTATCTATCTTAAAATGAAAAGGACAGAATATTAAAATGCGGGAGTAATCCTGCATTCTCACTTGATGTTAAATAGTCTTAGAGGTAATCTTACTTAATTGTATGTGTTTGTGAGTGTGAACAGTGTCGTGTGAATGGCATGCTGAAAAAGAAATTGCTGTAGATTACCAGTGGTCATACTGGTTAAGTAATGGTGCTGAAATAGATACAGGGCATGTAGACAAGGCAGATCTACTGCCAATATCTAATAACTGAAAACATCTCAGTACAGCATCAATCACCTGATAAAATGTCTTTTCAATGGAAGGTCAGGAACAAGTTATGGTATGGTCCATAAAAACCTCATAGCTTTATAAGTGGATAATTGTTAGAGTCAGTGCTTTGTGATGACGTGTGTGTATGTGTGTTAAAACAATAGCTCATGGCGCTTTTTCAGATCAGGGGCTGCAGTGCAAACCGATCGCTGACTCAGCCACACACACACACACACATTTAATGTGCCCCCTGGGGCAGCAGAGCATCAATACTACACCCAGATCAGCAGCATAGCTCAGCATTGAGCAGAGCAGAAACACAGCCTCTAATACAACACAAAACAGCAAGAGTAACATTAAACTGTATAGGAAGCCCCAGTCTGAGAAAACGTCTCGGGTTACGTATGTAACCCTGGTTCCCTGAGGGGAACGAGACGCTGTGTCGAAGCACTAGGGGAAATAGCCTTGCGTGAGTCACGTGAAGATCTGTGCAACCAATGAGAAACGAACGCGTGTGAATGCGTCACTGCCGGCGGTAGCCGGTGACGTCATGAGGAAGAGCATAAAGGCGCGTCTGAAACCCGGGCGCGCCAGCATGAATGCCTGAAGCGGGCCCGGAGGCGCCAGGAGCTGAGGCAAAGACACAGCGTCTTGTTCCCCTCAGGGAACCAGGGTTACATACGTAACCCGAGACGTTCCCTTTCAGGGAACTCGAGCTGTGTCGAAGCACTAGGGGAACGCTATGCCAACGCCACCTCAGCGACGTCAGCATCCGGGTGTGTCCCAGCTCACTGAGAGAGCACCCTGGTTCCCGGGGCAGCATCGAGGTCTAGCTGGTAGAACCTCATGAATGTGTGCGGTGAGGACCAGCCAGCCGCAGCACAAACATCAGACAAGGAAACTCCGGAGAGGAGAGCCTTGGATGCCGCCATGCTCCGAGTGGAGTGGGCTCGGACCCTCAAAGGAGAAGCATGTCCGGCCGACTCGTAAGCTAAGCAGATAGCCTCGACTATCCACCTGCTAAGGGTTTGCTTGGAAGCTGGGGCCCCCTCGGGAGCCCCAAAGCAAACGAACAGTTGGTCCGACTTACTTACTTACTTACCCTGGTCTGTGCCGCAGGTCTCAGCCTTAGTGTACCACGGAGGAAACGAGTGACTAGGGGGTCCCTGCCCAGGCATACCCCACCCAGAGGTACGTGGCAAGCTGCTATAGCAGCCACGTAGACCTTCAAGGTGGAGGGGGACAGCCCTGCCGCAAATCTTTCTTGCAGGAACTCCAGTACTTTGCCAACTTGACAGGTTACTGGGTTCACCTGCCTTTCACTACACCAGGAAGTGAAGAGTTTCCACTTCAAAGCATAGAGTTTCCTCGTGGAGGGAGCTCTGGACTGAAGGATGGTCTCAACAACCTCGGCTGAGTGACCGGCCTCTATGAGCTGGGCCCCCTCAGGGGCCTGACCCACAGCTTCAACAGCTCTGGTTGCGGGTGAAGAATGCAACCTTCCTCCTGGGACAGAAGGTCCCTCCTGACCGGGATCTCCCAAGGGACCCTGTCGAGGAGGGACACGAGGTCCGCGAACCATATTCTGGACAGCCAGTGGGGGGCCACTAGCGTGAGATGGACCTTGTACCGGCGAATCTTGGCCAGAACTCCAGGGAGCAGAGCGTACAGGCGCAAAGCGTACAGGCGCAACCTCGGCCACGCCCGTGTCATGGCATCCCGCCCCAGAGGCGCTGGATGTGTGAGTGAAAACCACAGAGGGCAATGGGAGTTTTCTACCGAGGCAAACAGGTCGACCTGTGCCTTGCCGTACTTTTCCCAAATTTGCTCCACCACCTCGAGGTGGAGACGCCATTCCCCTGGTCTCGCCCCCTGTCTTTGGGTGAAATGTATCTGGGGAGAGACCCATTGGTGACACTTTTCCTCCATGCACACTGAGGCTGAGGCTTGCAGTACGTACTAGGTTACCACCCTGGGATCTGGCCATGGTTCTCCACAGGCTCCCTGGCTCTCCACAGGATACCTCTTTCCCTGACTCCCTTCATGCCAATTGAAGAGGTTCCAGTCAAGCTTTTTACTTTAAAAACAGTGTTCCCCCTAGCTATCACTTCTCTACAAATTTTTGTCTCTAAGAAGCTTGGAATTTACGCCTGGCATGGCGTAGGCATGGCACTTCCTCCACCCTAGGCCAGGTTATGTTCCTCAGGTCCCCACTAACTTAGCCAGGCCGATTGTACTGCAGAGCTTCTGTCCTCCCCACTTCAGGGATTCAAGCGGGGAACAAATAAATCTGCTTAGCCCCATCCAGGCATTGGAGGCTTACGCTCACAGAGCTGCCCTTTGGCGAAAGACTGAACAGTTGTTCATCTGCTTTGGACCCCCTATTAAAGGGTCCCCTGTGTCCAAGCAGAGAATAAGCAAGTTGATAGACAAGGCTATTGCACTAGCTTATGAGTCGGTCGGATACCCACACCTCTGGCAGTCCAAGCCCTCTCAGCAAGGAATATGGCTGCATCTTAAGCCCTTCTGGCTGGTTCTGCGGCAGGCTGGTCCTCGCTGCACACTTTTGGTAGGTTTTACAACCTTGAATTAGACGCCTCACCTGGGGCACATGTATTATCATCTCAGCACAATCCCACCTGGCACTCACTTGGCAGCTTTGGCATGGTGTTCCCATTGCGTATTGACGCAGCTCGAGTTACCTTAAAGGGAAAGTCTTGGTTGTGTATGTAACCTTGGTTCCCTGAAAAGGGAACATCCTGCCATATCTCGTGCGTGCCCATCAGCAACTACTTCAGACACTTTGAAGCTAGCACTGTTTGATTTGGCATGGCTTTTATAGTAACTGGTTTTATTACACATGATTCATAAACTCTGGTCTCACACGGTTGTGAGACCATTCTGCACTCCAGAGCTTGCATCACAAGGAGACTATATAGGAGACTTCATGGTGCGGTGATTGTCTGCTGGACCCAGGTAACTGCCCGGTTGGTACAGTGCAGGAGTTCCTGCAAGAACGATTCACTGCTGGGTTATATCTATCCTCTGTAAAGGTGAATGTGGCATTTTGTTTCCTCTTCAGGTAACCAAGGTTACATACGTTAACAAGACGTTTTGGTGGTTGTGTCAAACTGAGACAAAAATTCATGTAAATTGAAAGATATCATTATTGAATGCATTTTGGGGCAAAGCAATGATAAATGATCCTCTGTTTAGCCCACATAGAGTGCTGTTGTGGTCACTGTGTGAAGAGTTTTGATAAAGTGAGTATTGAGAAAAGTTTCCTAACGATAAAAAAAAAGTATAATCAGTTCTCAAAATTCTAATAAATCATAGTATGCCTAATTGTAGAATTTTTTTTAAAACTATCAAGTAGGCCTTTTAGACCCTAAATAGTTTAATGAGAGCTAACATTACAGAGAATACAGTACTGAGATTTTAAGTTTAATTTTCTCCTCTCTTATTTTGAGAAGGTCGTAGCAGATGCAGTAAAACATGATCTTTTATTCTGATTAGGTAAAGAAAGCTGCACAGTCTAGTGTACCCTCCCAGGAAATTCCACTTGATTCACTGTGGAATGTGTGGGAATGCAGTCTTCGATTCATTCATTGCATTTTTGTCCTGCCTGACTTGAAAAACATATCCGTCCTCAGTCCCTTTTTGGCTATGATGTTGACAGTGTGGATATGATAAGATAATTATTTTAGTAATGTGACAGAATATATATATAGTTGCTACCAAAGAAGGGAAATGAACCAGATTCCATTTAGTACAGCTGTTCAGAAGACCCCTAATCCTGTTATGTGAAGAAAATCTTTCATTCATCATGCTGAAAGAAGATTTAGATGGAGAATGGGAGATTTTACAGTTTTACATTTGTTAATATATTCTGTATTGTATTGTACTGTCCTTTTTGTTACTCCAGTGGATTGTCAGAATAGATTCCTGTTCATAAACATTTTATTTGTCCATAGTAAAATGTTGTCTTATATAGTAAGAACTTTGAGTAAATACAGTAAAGTCTGGTCAATAATCATGCAATTTGACAGGAAGAGACTATGTTGTTACAGGCCATTCATGGAAATAAGTTATGCTGCAATAATAGAATGGCATGGAAATAAATATTTCAAATAATGTAACATCAACTCTGGTCATGGAGGCCAATTTCAGAGTTAAGAAAATGCCAATTGCAACTTTATATCTTGCAATTTCTGTTTTATTTATTGTAATTGCAACTTTATTTCTTGTAATATGGACTTAATATATCACACAATGACTACAGCTTGCAATCTGACTTTATATATGGCATTGTGACTTTATATCTCAAAATGGAACTTTATATCTCACAGTGTGACTATATCCAACACAGTCTCATGGCAATTTGTAACTATTTTACATTTGGGTGAATTGTTTGCAGATTTGAATGAATTCATATGATCTCTATATTTAAACATATGATTTGCTTAGGCCTCAGTGACGACCTTCATGCTTACTGTTTTTTCTAATAATTGTACAAAATTATACAAGATCTCCACCTTGGGAAATTTAGTTATATTTTCCCATAAGATGTTGCTATATCTGTGTTTCTCATGATTGTGACTATCTCAGAATTACAATTTTATGTCCATGACTTCCTTATTTTAAACTTTATCTCAAAATTATCTCTTTTTTGAGGTGTAAACAGGCTTCCACAATCCATTGTACAGAAAACGCCAACAATCTAATGGATATGATTATAGATTTTTTTATTTCAATTTCTTCCCATCCAAAATTAAGTGCAATGCAGTTCACAGTGCAGACTAATTAACAGGCATAACTTTGACATGCAGTCTAAATCACAGGCGCATCTCAAAAACAAACTAAAATATATACTGTTCCTTCTGGAAATATTTAATTATCTTGCTAAAAAGTATCTCAAGCAAAACTAAACCTCTATTAACCTAGCAAATCAGATGAAATTAGGTTTCATTCTCAAAAGAACTTGTTGTATCAACTCGGTACATTTTAAAGATCAATATTTCCAGGTAGATTAATAATAATAAAATAAAATAAAAATAGTCCTAAACTAAATTTAAAATCTGGTTGACAGGAATGTTATTCCAGGACTAAGAGGAAGTTATATGTGGGAACACATCCTACTTGGCAAAATCACAGTAAGCCTTTTGTCTCCATCTGTGATTCAAGAGAGATAAGATGTTCTCAAAGACATGCAAATCTGACAAACACTCACACAATGTGTTACTACAACAGAAATAATGTTGTGTTTTGTTTGCGTGTATGCGTGTGGGTGTATTTACATATTGCAGCAGTGCCGTCCAATTTTTGGTTAATCTTTTTATGCAAGTGTGCAAGTGACAATCCATAGCATCTGTACTGCTAATGAGAGAGTGGAAAAGAACAGGAAAAATTATTTTTTCTATAGTGAATTATTCTAAGTACAGTTCACTGAAATGACCTGCCGCTCTAAACAGTGTGCATATGACCAGACTGAGTGTGTGCGTGTCTCGCTTTGTCTGAGTGTGTAGGTGCTAGCCGTCATAAGTGTGGGAGAGATGCTGATTGCTAAGTGCCGCTGAGAGCCAGCTCTATTATTATGCTCTATTATTCTGCAGAGGTGGCTTTGATGCCATTTGAGTGAAGTATGGTAAGAGTGTGTGAACCACACCCTGGCACAGCAGACTATTTACTTCCAGACATTTATTTTTACAATCATTACAGACACAAGATATGTGACTACATACTTTTTAATTACCAAAAATGAACAAATAAAAGTGTCTATATGGCAAAAAAATCTAACCTTGCATCGGACATTTGGACAGTCCTTATAGTAAATGCTTAGTTACAACATTCAGGTAAGTTTGAGAAAAAATTTGACTTGTTTGAAATAAAACTATGCTATATGCTTACTATAAAAATGCTAAATGTTTTTAGTTTAGCCTATATATGTAATGGTTAGCAAAATTCATATTTGAAGAATTGCTCTATCTATCTGTCTATCTATCTAGTCCAAAAAACGTTAAAAAAAAAAACACAGAAAAAACTTTCAAACATGACTTTGTCAAACCAATATTAAATGTTCATTTAATCTTTGAATTTCTACTTCTTTATATTTAAATTGAATGCAATTCTACATCCTGTTTCCTACCTTAATTCAAATTTAGAAATATAATTTTTAATTCATCTCTGAATGATGCACAATCTATTTTTGGGTTAGCCTATAGGAATTATAAATGTATTTTTTTAAACAAAAGAAGTGTAGTACATTCATTTAGATAGTTGGAAAAACGTGTTTGTGTGTGTGTGCATTCATGTGTGAAAGTGGGAATCATTCCTCTTCCTACAAACACTCTCATGTCTCAGCTTTGAAAGTGATGGAGATGTTAAACATGACAGAATCTCACCTCTGTTCCTCCTGTTTCACTTCTGCTCTCACCTCTCTTCTTCACTCTCGGTCTGTGTTCTCACACCCATTGCATTCAGTCAAAATAGAGTGCCTCTCTCTTTAAATAAATAGATAGATAGCCTGTATATTATGTAAGTGGTCAGGTGTCTTGAGGTCTGTAGAGTGGCAAGAGTGTGTTTGAGGAGGTATTGTGTATAAAATAACAACAATAAAAAAATAAAAATAAATAAAGAGAGATTAGACCTTTATCTTCACAATTGCAACTTCATTCATCTCAAAATTTAATACTATATCTTGCAGTATTACTTTTTATCTCACAGTTATAAAATCTATATGATTTTATTTCAAATATTATTTTGTACATAGAGCAATTTTGTATTTAAACTTCTTTTTTTTCTCCTGAGAGAACAAAGAAGGGAGAGAGAAAGAGCAACCTAGCATCCTGTACACCTAGAGCATGATCAATACTGCACAGTTTAATTCTGCTTGAATGCAGAGTCAATAAAGTTCCACATGATAGACAAAGGGGATGACATAAATAAATTTAGAGAAAAAGACGGAAGACATTAAATTTATCAGCTGAGGACAGATGTACTACTCAACTGATAATTGTTTTTTTTTTCATGTACTGTCAATATTCTTGATTCTCGACCACATCCACCATTTTTGAAATGCAGATAGTTTAGTGAAGAAGCTGCAGTTTTATATGTACTAATTTGCATATGTTGATTTACATGAGACTCCAGTCAAATCAGTCATATAAAAGTTGTTATATTTTACATGGAGCAGATCACATTGTCACAGTCCTGTTGCATTGCCTCACACTTCCTGTTTCCTTCCGTGTGCTTCCTGTGTCATTTCCTTCACTTGTTGTGTCAATCACTTTCTCGTTAGTCTGTCACCTGTCCCCAATCTCCTCCTGTGTGTGTGTGTAGTGTGTTTCTCCAGGCTTTTGCACAAGTGTGCTTCCTTTTGTTTTCATATTTAAAGTGTTTTGGTTTTGCTTAAAAAAAGATAATTTTAAAAAAAAAAAAGATAAAGATAATATTTCTGTATATCTGTTCTCCTCTTGTTCATCCTCCTGCATCACACAACGCCTGACACACACAACCAACAGAATACTATTTATTTCTATAAACCCCCTTTGATTTGACACTCTATAAATTGAACAAACAAAATCATGAACCTGAATAGCCAATTCTACAACAGCATTAGCTGAAAACTTTTGCGTTTGAGTGAAACCGCTTGATGTCAGTTCATCTCCAAAATGGCTGGCAAATTGGGCAGAACAACATACAAGATTCCACCATCCCAAGATCAAAGGTGAGCCCCAGTGCTCTTGAATCATTCATTAATGCTAGGAAAATGACCTCATGTTGGAATGTTTCTTCCCGGAATGCTACATGGCTAAAGCTAAGCAGACTGAGATAAAGCCTCACTATCAAGTGCAGGGAATGCAAAGTGAACAGTAGCAGGAGATAAGGGTGTTATTTTTTCCTCTGTATATCATCACGTATGTAGACGCAACAAAGTGTGACTGTGTGTGTGTATGTGTGAATAGAAAGCATGCAAGCCACATTCCATGGTATTTTTGGTGCTCACATGCAAGGTAATTAGATACTAGCACATGACATCATGCTGTAAGTGGTGGGCTGTGACATATGCCATGCTCTGTGATATGTACTCATGCATGTGTTTTCACATTGTAAACTGGGTTGCTTTCAGAGTGTATACAGTGACACAATCTAAATTAGGTAAACTAGCTTACCCAGCTACCAATAAGGAGGCAGAAATATAGTTTGGCTTATTTCAACCTTTGTCATTGAGCAGGTAAAATTAAAACCTTGCTTAAAAAAGTTACCGGCATGTTGATTTTTAAAGCTAGAATGGTTTAGTGTCTCTACAAAACCTTGAACTATCTTAACCAGCAAAACATTCATGATACAATAGCTTTGCAATAAGGACCAGGTTGTTTAAAGTTTTGCTGGTGAACAGTAGCCTATGTCTATTACAGTCAAAGAGCAACTATAGACTAGTATTAACCATCTATGACCCTCTGAAGTGCCTTAAAATGTGCAGCGTTATTCAGCGTGTTGACGTAATTTCCACTGAAATTAGAAGCCAGCGCAGCAGTTCTTCCCCTTTTCGAAAAAAGAGCCAATAGCCTTTTGTTTATATCACAGCTCGGCCAGGCAGAGCCTTTGAGCTCTGAAAAGTCACATATATCCTCCTTTTAAGATTTTATATTAAACTGGTACTAAAGCGAAACAGTGAAAATAATCATGCTGAGGATGTGCAGCTTGAAATGTGTGTTTATGTTGGTGCATGGCACCGATATTATTTTTTCTACTCGTAAGAGCTTTTTTCTAATGATGAATCTGTATAATAATCGTTTCTCTTATTAATCTATTCCTAATCACTTTAAAATTTAGATTATGAGTGAAATTCAAATGTGTGGGGGGACAATTCATGTCAGTACTTAATTGAGTGTGATTTTTCTGAGAGCTCCTACTTGTATCACATGACTGCTGTACCACCTAACCATTGCAGATTAATTTAGGAATTGATAGTGTTACCATAGAAACACATAATTACCAGTATGTGGACTTGAACAATTCTGAATAGAACATAACTTTGTTGTCATTTGAGACTATGGTGATTACCATATCATTTTGTATATAAGTTTTCATAGTTACCTTTGTTTCTTGCCATAGAGATGAATTGCCCTCACCAGTCCCTTTTTAGCCCCTTGTTGTCTTTCATATATAAATAACCCTGTGTTTCTGTCTGTGTTAGCCCTGTGTTTGTCAGTCATTGTTTTCATATTCCTCTAGTAAAACTTTTGTGTTTGTTCTCTTCTGCCCATTTTGGATTAGTGTTTTTGCTTGGATTTTTGACAGTCATGTAAAAGAAGGTGGCGGACTCTCTGATGATTTCAGCATGTGTGACTGTGAAAATGTTGCTGGTGGTTCCAAGTCCAGTGGTCCCAATCTGGTGGTCTGAGAGGTCCTCAGCTGCACCTCATATGATGGCAATCTTGTGTGTCTGTCCTTGCTCCTCCCATGGCGGCGATATTCTTTCCCTGAACTCTTGGTCTGCCATTTCACGGCCAAGGAGGCCATCTCCAAACTTTTTCACTTCCCTGTGATGGCCAAGGAGGCTGTCTCTGAACTCTCTGCCTGCCCTTTCATGACCAAGGACTTTGAACTCCCTGATCTCCCTGTTACAACCAGTAAGGGAATCAATAAACACTCTCTTCTCTCTGATTCAGTTCTGCCATGGTGGCCTTCAGGTCCACCTGGTGCTCCATGGTGGTCTTCAACTTCACTGGAGCTTCAGCTCCATGGTGGTCTTCAACTTTACCTTGGTGGCCTTCTACTTGGTCAACTCAGTGGTGGTCTCTGCCTTGGCTGCCTGATTCTTCTGTTCTACCCTGGCTCAATGTTCCACTTAATTCTCCAGTCCCTCTTCCACTCCATGGGCCTGGCCCTCCATCCCTCCTTCTGGTCTGTTATATTTTATATGTTCCCCATGTCTTGTCAGGACTTTTGTTGTATTTCCTGTTTCTATTGTCATATTTGTAGTTCATTGTAGTTTTCGCTGTTGATTAGTCTTTATTGTTCTCGTTTTTCTTGTTAGCTTGCTACCGCTGTGTATTTATAGGCCTTGTTTCATTCGTTCCTTGTCACTCGATGTTTGATGTAAATAGCCTGTGCTCTTTGTGTTCTTTAACTCTTAGTTCTTTGTTTTTTTTTTTGGTTTGCACTGTAATCCCTGCATATAAATCTGCTCTACTCTTGCCATCAGTTTTGTTCCTGCCAGCATTACAAAGTTAACCAATGAGACCTTATTGTAAAGTGTAACTTGTTTAAGAATCATTAAAGAATACACACTCCTTGATACCTTTAGTGATATAACAGTTTACTGTCAATTGGGCTCTAATATGCACCTACAAAGTAAATATATAATTATATATTTATACCTGCTTTTTTCTCTCAGTTCAGATAACCAAGACACCTGGCTATTTGGTGAGACTAAACACATATTTACGTCACTAACCTATATGTGCACACATGTACATTCATATTCTATCGCAAAGGTCAGCTGCGAGTGAAGAGATTATATTTGGACATCTTTGATCTGCAATAGTCAGAGGTGTTACTGATGCGGGGTATTCGAGACAGTCTCCACAGCAGCATAACAGTACAGTGGGGCATTTGTGACAGAGCTGAAATTTCACTGTAAATGCTGTCTTTTGTTATTGCTCATTATGAAATTATTGATTGATATAATGACTCAGTAAATTTTTTCATGTTTAAAATATTCTATAAAAAGTCCCATGCTATTTGTGTCAAATTTTGGTGAAGGGAGGAGTGAGGACTCAATTGTGCAGAAACACAACCTGCGTGCTACACAGAACAAGACATAACACGAAAGCATGGAGCCAATGTAAACATGAACCATGTGTTACACAACAACACACGCGGACAAGAGAGCGCGCAGCCCGAGCAAACTTAAAACTGTGTGCACTTATAGAGCATAGAGTGCAATAGCGAACACTCATCTTGTGCGCTAAAAACAGATGACAAACATACAGAGCACGAATATCCGAATTCCGAAGCCGAACAGGACTAGATTCGGATTCAAACACCACGCCCCGCACACAAGACACAAGATCACATGGACAGGAAAGCGCATGGCTCGAGCATGCTTGAAATCGCATGCTTACACAAAAGACAAGGCATTACAGGAGTGTCAGAGCTCTGCCACAAAATCAATAATTTGACTAGACCGAATGTGACAAAACCCTAAAAATTTGCCTGAAAATGCAAGTGAAATTAAGATATTACAATAACATGAAAGTGATAACCTACATCTGCTGTCTTCTGAATCTCACCAGACATTGGCTAAATCTATGCTGTGGAAAAACATTTTAAAATTTAATGAAAGCATGCCATTATAAATTCCCCAGATTTGCCAAGTCCCAATGATTGCCACTGCAGTGGCAATGTATTTTATTAAATTATTTAAAATGTATATAAAATATGATATTTCTATATCCTATCCATGTCGTTGAGCACAACATGACACTTCGGATTAAGAGGGAGATTTACAGCAACTTCTACATTTAGTAAATGGATCAGAGCCACTGTCCATCATCAACCAAAGAAAACAGTATCGTTATGTTAGTTTGGTTATTTGTTTAATATTATTTTTGCAAATACATTTTCAAATAATAACATAACATTTGTATGAAATCCAAAACAATAAACATATTATTTCTTGTCCTTCATGACATGTAAGAATAAGTTAAATGCACTATTTTGCATGGCAAATAGGTAATGAGCAAATCTGACCATAATGAGAAAAAAGACAATGTGCTGCATTGTGTAATTTAGCTCTCAGGCTCCTCTCTGTGGTTATATCGGTGATATTATAATTATATACTGGCATTCTGTTCTAAATCCCGTATACATGATAAGATAAACGATCTAAATCCCTCTTAACAGCTGCTCTGAATGATGTATTCCCATTGCTTTCAGTCCTTATAACGCACAGGGGTTCTGAGGATAAATATATAGACTGCCAGTGTTACAATATAGGCCCAGTATTTAGCTAATTGAGTAAATACTTTGTAAAGTTTAGACTATGCATTCGAGGGGTTTATTTGGGTTAGTAGGTTTGTATGAGTGCTTCTATGACTTTAATATGTGGGTCAAACTGTAGGGGAAACCACCATGCTGCCACTGAATAATGTATTGCTGTGTGTGTGTGTGTGTGTGTGTGTGTGTGTGTGTGTGTGTGTGTGTGTGTGTGTGTGTGTGTGTGTGTGTGTGTGTGTGTGTGTGTGTGTGTGTGTGTGTGTGTGTGTGTGTGTGTGTGTGTCTGTGTGTGCGCGCGCGATTCAGAATGCACCATGGTAGAGTTTGTTTAATGTGTGCACTGGAAGTGAAACATATTACATGTGGTATCCTCCAAATGAACTGCACTCTAAAAAAATGCTGGGTTGTTTGAACTCATGTTTCGGTCAATACAGATACACTCAACCATTGGGTTTAAAAATGAATTAAAAAATTTAAACCAACAGCTGGGTATTTGACCCAAACAAGGGTTGAATTTTATTAGTGTGTGGATCTGCATTTTATGGTAATTATGGCACTTTTAATAAAAGTTTCACTTTTTATAGGATGGCATAATTTGTGCCCATCACATCTGTGATGTCTTTTTATTGATGATGATATCAACATACAGATGAAGACAGGTTATGTAGGGCACTTTCTATTAATGTGTCATTGACATTGTTTAAAAAGTATACAAACTGTCAAAAATCCCCTCACACAATACTATTTAGTAGCAGGGCGCTTGCAACACCAAGGTTATGGGGTTGATTCCCAGCAACTGATTAGAATGCCAATGTGTTTCTTTAATGCAATTTAAGTCACTTTGGATAAAAAGTGTGTGGCAAATGCATAAATGTAAATGTACACACATAACTCAAATAACACTTTGACTGGCATTATGAAAAACTGGACTTATAGGCCTACATTGGTGGCAGGATAAACGGCAGCAATGATATTCTGAGATGCGGTTTAGTTCTACTCTGTACTAACTTTCCATCAAACTTAAAAAATGATACAACAGTTCAATGCGGTGATTTTGCCCTTTAGTGACAGGGGTGACCTCAACATCTCACAGCACAGTTTGTGCTCCCCTGAGCCCGTGCGCTGATTGAAGTGTTCTGGTTGCCATGACTACTAACCTGTGAGGTACCAATGCGCGGCGCTGCGCTCCATCTTACACATCAGCGCGCGGACTCTATAGGCTGTGCTATAAAATACTCCTCTTCCCTGAGAAACAAGCAACGATTGGATGATGTCTGGATAAAGTCTCTATTAAGAGGCTGGCCCCTTGCTTTCGTGACGTGCTCATACGCGCTCTCGCGCACAAGTATCACGTCCTTCAGAGTATGCAAAACGGTCTTGCGTTTCTATCTCCTCCTCCTCCTCCTCCCGGTGCCGACACGGAGAGGTGTTTCGTCATGTGTAAAGAGACAGTTTTACCGCAATGCTATTCCAATAGCTCTCCAGCTCCCTACGAGAGCCACTGACCCAAGAGGAAAGGGTGGTGCCGCGCACTGGCATAGTCCATGCGCGTTCACGCGTTTATCTGGAGTCGGCATAGCGGACAAGAACCGAGCGGAGCAGGTGTGCGCTTTCAGTCTGGATTCAGACCTTCTCTGTCGCTCTTGTCTCTGACTTTGATGGACTTACATACGGCGCTTTAGTGTGTACCTGCGGTGGATGACTCCGTATGCGTGTTTATTACTCAGGGTAAGAAACGCTTCTTTCACGGTCACACACTGACAGAATCACACTAACGCAGATGGAATAATCAGAGTTTGAAATTACAGAGGTAGATTAAAGATACAACATTTTAGACGCAGCTTATTAGACAACGTAATGAAACAACAATATAGATATTTGAGATGGTAGCTGTTTTAGATGCAGACTTCAGTGGCACACAAAATTCATCTGCAGATTTCTGAGGCATGGCATTCCAGAGGCACAACATTTTAGAGTCAGTTTTCAAAGGCTGAGATTAGTGATAGAGGCAGAGCATTTCAGAAACATAATTTAGCTTCACTTTTCACAAGCACAGAATTCCAAATGGAGATTTCAGAACACTGTAGAGGTTATAGGAGGCACAGAATTAATATTTCATGGAAAGACTATATGTAAAGCTAAGCTGGACTGTTTATTTCCAGGTTGATTATCACAGCTATCAGATGTTGTAACACTATTTCATCACCTATTTTTTTTAATTATCTGCTGGTTCTCAGTTTGCAGTATGGCATTGGTTACAATAGCACTGCTGCTGTATTCCAGCTTCCTTTTAAGCTGTTTTTCTCTGTGATTCTGATGTGCTGTAATAGTTGACCCAACAAGTGTAGTAACAGAATTGTGTCCGTTTTTTTCTAATTCCGATGCTTTGGCATATGAATCAAGATTTTGCAGAGTGAAGCTGATTACCCGTAACTCAATCTTGCATGACCTTCCACAACAACAAAGAGCGCTTGTGTCCCAAAATCCGACGCCAAGATCCTTTGGCTTAATTGATTAACATAACAATTAAGAGGCTTGTCATTACCAGCTCATTAGTGAGATCCAATAAGCAGTGGAGGTAATGAGCGATCTGTGTTCTTATCACGGATGTTCGTCGAGTGTGTGGCTTTGCATTTTATTATCTGGTGATGGCATTATCTTCATTTCATAGTAATTTTAGCAGTGTCCACAATCATATGATTCAATTATAATTGTGTGCAATGTAAAGTCTGTTACACAGCTTGTGTTAGAAAATAGATGTATTAATTAATTCAAATGGTGCTTGTACTGATGAAATCAGAAAAAATTATTGTTGAAATTGTGTTTTCTATAGTAAAATCTGAAGATCTGACTATGACCTGGGGACAGGATGTTAATGTGTCAGAACAGAGAGAATGGAGGTTTAATCTCTTGTTAATCTCTTGTGTTAATCTCTTTATGTGTGATATTGTGTGTACAGGATGATGTAATGATAATGCAGTAAGAGGCTATTTGGATTTCTATCCCTCTCTTTATCTGTATCTCAATATCTGTATTACACATTCATTTAAATACTATTCTTGTGGGAGATTAATTAACGGGAAATCACACCATTGACCTCACACCAAAAGATGTGTGTGTGTTCAGCAATGGAATAGTTCCAGAATTATGCAGTCAATCAAATGTAAAGGTTTTCAATACATTAACTTGATTAACTTTTATATAAAGATGCTTAATTTCAACTCTAATCTAGTGGCTACCTTTCTAAAGACATGAAACTGAAAAGCTTTTAATCACAGTGTTACCAGAATTAAGGGGTCTATCAAAAGCAGCTTGGGAGGGAAACAACCTAAGGCAAATGAATCTCTCTCTGAAGTTACTTACCTTTAATTCTTCATCATTCATATTTAATGCAGGCTTTATGACTCATTCTTAAAGTTTATGTGCTTAGAGTGCGCTGTGTGTATAAAATTGATTTAAATCGGTGTGTTCAATGAGAATATAATCTGCAGGATTGTGTAGACTAGAACTTCTGTAACACAGAGAGACAGACACATGCACCCTAGTGTCAGTGTCAATAAGGTGTGAAGTGCTAAAGAAAGCATCTCTGTGAACCTATCGCTGAGTGTTTATGTGATGAGATCTGCATGCCTGACGCCAAGGTGCCTGTGCACATTTGTCTAATGTTACTGGGTAGAGATCCCTAGAATAGTGCTGGATAAAGTGCACATCACTTTCTACATAGACCCACAGTATCCCTAGGACTGACAAGCATCACTACTTTCAGAGAAACCTGGGCCTTGCGTCCTGATAATAATGGATCTTGACTCTTAAGAGCTTCCTCATGCGAAGTTTTGAATGCTTTTTACATTAGGCATATTTATTTACCTGGCAGAATTTAATTTAATATGTGTAAGATATATATATATATAATATTTTATAATATAAAATTGTAATTTAAACAAAAATATACATGTTCAGATTTAAACTAACTATTTAAATAAACATATCCCGGCATTGTAAATTGCATTAATACCAAGCACAACCTCAAATACATTAATTTTAGGTGTAATTTTGGCAATTTGGTAATTTAGCAACTGAAGAGTGCTTGCAGATCTATGATGTAAGTGCTACTTACTTTAAGCTATGATGCTTTTGGGAAACCATGATTTTTTTAATGGTTTCTACTACACTTACAGTCATGACCTATTGGTTAGAGATTCAGACTGGTAACCCAATGGTTGTGGGTTCAATTCTCAATACCGGCAGGAAATGACTGAGGTGCTGTGCTCAAGGGCAAAAATGGCTTCACAATGCCGCTGGTGTATGTTCACTACTCACTACACCTAATGTGTGTGCACTAACTTGGATGGGTCAAATGCAGAGGACAAATTCCAAGTATGGGTTACCATTATTATGGTAATATATAATATAATATAATATTATGGTAAATGTGGTCCAGAGCATTCAGAATTTTGGTTACATTTTTGGTTTTTATGTTCCATATATTATCTCCATGTAAAACTGGTGATGTCATATGTAGGGCAAACAGCAATACAGTAGCAGTGACTGCTGTATCGACCCACATGATATATGATTACACATGTGTTTACTCAACAGCAATGTTTTTTATAACTTCTCACTTTTCGTGTCAGGATATGTTTAGCTCGTATTCACTATGATAATGGATTGAGTGTTGAGATGGGTCAGCAGAGGTAACGTCTTTCCTTTCCCTCCACTGTGTTTGAACAAATGTTTAATTGTAGACATTTAATAGTGTATGCGTGTATGTTTGTATATTAGCATTTGTAATTGTTTTATTTCTTTGTGAAAACAGGGATATGTTCAGTCAAATTAATTGTATATACGTTATTTACACACACACCATGCACATTTAGCCTAACATTTATGTGTTAAGAACATTTTTGCTGGCCATAAAACACAAGTCCAGTCATGGTTTTGCAGTGTTCCTTTCCACCACCTTATATTCAGCAGATTAAAGAACACTGGTTCTTCAATGGGTTTTAAAGAACTAGATGATTCAAATCGAGTTTTTATAAATAAAAATTATGGCATCAAACTTTAACATAATTTTTTGTTAAAATGAGAATTCATTTATTTTTTACTTTTCTGTGTCAAGTTTACATTATCTTGTAAATTGGTTAACTTTGTCTGTGAAGTTTATGCTGTGTCATAGTTGACAATTGAATAGCATAAATCAGTGGCTTAGGATCAGCTTTCCTCTTAGTCATTTTTATCGGTGTAATCTCTCTCCTAGAACAGCTCTCATTTGTTTTGTTCTTGACTGTAGTTTTATCGGGCTACTGGAACATTTTCTCAACATTACATCATTGTTGTGCATAGTATCAGTTTGCAGCTTGTTGCGATAGCACAGTCATCCTTGGCATGTACAGGACCTTTGATTACGTCTTTTTTCACCTAGCGCTGACCGGCCAGCAGGCCATTGTATCAGAGGTCGTGTCATGCATCACTTCAGACTAAACTGACACCAACACACTTACTGATCATATAAATAATGGACATTATAACCATCATAAGTACTGTTACGGCTAGGAAAAACTGGGAATACTCTGAACTAGGAACCACAAATACCCATCCACACACGCCGCAAACAGGGACACAGAAACTGTCAACAATTGACGAAGACATGAGAACATGAGGGTTTAAATACACTGGAGTAATGGGAAACACCTGACACGACTAACAATGGGAGTGGCCAACGAGACGGAAACAATGGATCGCACAGGCGGTAACAGGAAATTACGAGACATGACTGTGACACATATGAGTTAAGACTGAAATAATCACAGGGAACAATAAGGACTGATCAAGATAATTAACAAGACACAGGTGGAACATATGAGGGCAAATCAAGCACTATGGGAACACATGACCAAAATACATTTTCATTTATGCATTTGGCAGACGATTTTATCCAAAGCGATTTACATTGCATTCAAGATACACATTGAATCAGTTCTTGCTTTCCCTGGGATCGATGACCTTGATCAGCTCTACTGATTGAGCTACAGGAAAGCCATTAAACGACAAAATAGTAACCAACTCAAAGTCCTAATAAAACATAGGCAAAATGTGACATCAAAATATCTGCAATGACAAAAAAATTATTACCATTTTTGTTTGTTTTTTATTTATTTTTAAAACATTGTACACAGACATGTTTGACAGTTACTTTAATGTAGTTGTACAGCTACTTACAGACAGTAAAAACAGCTGTGCACACAAATTCACACATATTAGGCAGAGTTCTTCATCAGCAGACAGCATTTTGATGTGGTGATGTATGTGTCTCTTAAATGCTAGGTCAGTAGATAAGGCATGCATTTTTCTCAAACTGCCCTGTTGTACATTAGAGTCTCTCTTTGGGACCATAACTTAAACGTGAAGCAAACTCGCTTGACACTTTAGGGTGCTTTATGGCTTGTTAAATTTCCCTGAGGTCATTGAGCCGCTTACAGCGGATGTGAAGAGGTTGGGTCACTGATTCAGACATGACAGGTGGAGCCATGCAAACCTCAGAGGGGAACTTTCTACCCACTACAGAAGTATGTCCAACTACCAAAATAGACCTATCTGATCTCTCCTTTTTTTCCTCTCTCACCCCACCTATCTTTTGCTGTCTAACTCTCCTGTCTCCCCAGAGTGGAGCACTGCTCTGAATGGTAAGACCTGACAATGATAGCCTGAACACAGAAGAATAAGAAAAGATAATTAAAATAAAGAGTCAAATCAGTTGAAGACAAGCAGTAAAGTGCAATGTTGGCATTTCCCTGACTTTTAAATAAGAGTGAGTGTGGAATTTACATGACGGAAGGATCATGCTTGTTCTCTGTGTCTCTGTCTCTATTCCCCACATCTCTTGCTTTATCTTATTATTGTGCAGATCACGCATCTTTTGCTTGAGTGAAATGTCATTGTCTCTTCATGGATCTGACTTCGTCTCTATTCTGACAAACACTGGCAGATCACAGTAAAGTGTTGCGGCATCAGCTGTAAAGCAGCAAGTATACGGTGTTTTTTGGGAATAGATCTGGTTAATATTATGTCAGAATCAAGGAAAGAGATGTTCTCTCTTCCTAAACCTAGTGAAGCACTTACAGAGGCAGACTGCACTTCCCACAGATCAATTGTTTCAAACGGTGTACATCTTAATAATTCTGCCTCCTTAAATACCTAGTTTTAGTCCAATTTTGAGGGAGAGAATACAATAATGCTGATTAGGCCCATATAAAATGTACATTTGTGAATATTATGTAATCTGGTATTTGTTATGTTTTTGTAATTTATTATCATAATCTTAATCCAAATTGGTTGAAATTTTACTGCACTTACCTTTAGTGGCTAACGAATCGGATGTCTCGCACATTAACAGGAAATGGCTTACTTCCCCTTTGGAAAATTAGGTGGATACTAGTATTGTGTTGTTAGCTTAGCAATATGCTCTATTGAACTTTATTGTCCAGTCTTCTATGCAGGTTACTATTTGAGTTGCTGCCTATGTACTATGTAGAGACACTTATGAGTTTCCATGACACTTGTGTAGACAAAAACCAATGATCTTTGTACTGAATCACTGAAATCAGTTTTAAAGAGCAAGTACCTTTTAATATAAAATGTTCAGAGATATTACTAGTGAGTAGGTCAGCACAGTGCAAGTCATATTGCTGCAAAAGCTGCAGTAAGTCTCCCAGGGAGTGTATGCAGCAATCCAGTCTCTGCTACTGTATGTAAGAGGAAGCATATTCTGATTTTGCAGAGTCAGACTCCTTCGTGGGTCAACATATTTTTTTCAATATATTTCTCTCTAAAATCAGAGGTAAATGATTGTGAATAACACTGATGTAGAAGCACCTAAGCATAAACTTGACATAAACTATAAATTTATCTCTTAAATATGATTGGATGATTTGAATGCTGTTCCAGGATCAACAAAATGTTGATCCGATAACATGTTGCGCTTTGTGAAATCAGGTTCTAGGTAAGCGGAAGGCTATATTCTCATATAGCTAGAGAATTGTTTTTGCTTCAAATACAGTTATATTCACATGCAGTTATCAGTAGTTGTTTAAATGTAACTTATGTACAAAATGGGAAAATTGCAAAAAAAACATGTGCAAGAAAAGCATGATTTCCATCCTATGAGTTAAGGAGAGCAAAATGATCACTTCCTTGACAATTGATGAAAAAGTTTTTGTTTTTTTGTACATCATGGATGATTTGTAATTGAATCATTTGGATGTGACTCAATTTAACACATACAATTTTTAATACACTTTTTTTATGGATGGAAAAAAACTAGCGAGTGACAAACTTTTTAACACCACAATTACTAAAATTGCCATTTTAAAGGAACATATCAAGTGCATTTATAGTTTTTTAATCATATTTTTTCTTTCTTTCTTTCTTTCTTTCTTTCTTTCTTTCTTTCTTTCAATGACAGAATAATACTAGTGTCAAAACCACTGTTGTGGTTCCAGCCCAACACGGTCTAGAAATAGAACATAAAAAGTCAGTCTGCATTTTAGACCAGAGGAGTCAAACAAAACTAAAATACTTTTTAAATAAATCTTTTTTTAAGAACTGGCCATATATGAAAATTCTTTCATTTTACCAAATACAGTATGCTTTTTTGCGTGCACTGTTAATTGTTTTATATATTTACAATTTGTTCCTATCTATTATTCTTGTTTTGTTTTAATTTTGGCCTTTATCCTTGAAATGTGAGGATATGTGAAATGTGATGCAGTCCGTTCTTACATTGTCACATTCAATTTAACACAGCAATTTATGTAAGAATGTTTTACAAACTTTCTTAAAAAGGTCCATTGGGAGCACAAAATGCGGATGAAAGCTGTTTGTGTCTTGTCTTATTTCTGTGTGCATGTGTGTTTTTAGTGAGTTCTGGAATGTCACCTTGACCTCATCACCCCTAAAGTACATAGAAAGTGAGATCTATGATTGCATTATTCAGACACACACACACACACACACACACACACACCTACCTACAACCAACATTGATTACCCAATCTCTTTCTCACTCAGTATTTTATGGAATTCTCTGCAATTGTAATGATTTATCTGCAAAAGCAGATGTAAACAAAAATGTAATAATAATAATAATCCCTTTAATAATCCCACCATCACATTATTTAACATTCTCTGTGTTTGTGTATTAGAGATACAGTGAATGGGAAGAACGAGAGGATGAGTGTACTGGCTCTTTATGTGTATTTTCCCTCTCTTCCTCATTCTTCTGTTTGTGTGTGATTTGTTTAAGCTCACCAGTTCTCACCACAACAAAGACCTCAAAAGGGAACAGTGAGTTTGAGTTTCAGTGGTCTGGGAATACTTAGAAACCTGGCCAAACAGGGCACGTAGGCACGCACACACACACACACACACACACACACACACACACACACACACAGTACATACACACACATTTTTTTGCCTAGATGTGGACATTCAATAGAGATTGTTTTATATTTGGCTAATTATAAAAAGAGTTTAACCCAAACTCATACACTAACCTTAACAGGCAAACAACCAATACAATGTTACCAGTCAAATTCAAACTTTTCCCTTTTACACTCAGTATCAGTATATGCATAATGCATTCTATTTTACACTGGCAACTGTTATAATATATTAACTTAATTTATATAAATCGTTGCAATTTTTTCTATTTTGGCCTTCTGACATACTTTTTTTTTTAAAGGATGCAACACAGGCCTCGATGAATTATTCCAGGGTCACTCGTCCTGCAGGACTAGTGACCCTAAAAACTTACTCGCCCTTCACATAAAGCACTCGCCCTGCATTTTAACAGACAAAAATAGTTATTAAAGTAAAAAACACATGATATACTGCAAAACCAAATATTTATTGGTTGAATGCAACAAGAACCCAGAAACAATATAATTAATCTGATAGTGAATCTGAAGATCATTTTTATGGACATAAATTTAATAAATGTACTATATACAAACAATGGGATGCAGCCACGGCGGCGTTATTTACTGGATTTTATTTTCTATATTATAACACCGATGTCCCGCAAATCAGCCCATTTCAAATGATGGAAAAACAAAATACAATCCACATGACGCTAAATCCAACGCCGATAACAGTAACATTCACTTCGTCCAGCTCAAAGTCAAACATGCTCAATTTCAAACACAATAAGAAGTAATAATTCTATGACGGCTTTGACAAATGTGATGTTACACGGGCAGCTATGTTTCTCTGTCTGCCTCAAGCCCGGCTGATGCCCCGCCCCCGGAGTCATTTACTCCACTATGATTGGCCCCCGGGAGTCTTGTACTCCACTGTGATTGGTTGGCATGTACAGCTCCAGCTCGCACGAAAAAGGAACCTTTCACACACGCACACACACAATGCGGTAAAGCGCTATTCATTAAAAACTCGTGGGCCACACTTACATTAAACTTTCATATGGTCCCGCGGGCCACAAAATATAGTTTCGCGGGCCGCATGTTTGAGACCCCTGAGGTAAATACTACATTCGTGATTCGTGGTTCAAACTTTAGAACTGAATCGTGTATCTGATCGCTACTAGCCCGTCGTCGATTTTCTGCTCTTGTTTGGCAAATTTTACGAGTGTTATACGGTCTGAAGTTTTTTCTATGTAGTAACAGTTGAATGATTAGAAAAACTGTATCGGAATCTGAAGAATCTAACTCGCCCGATAGGGCGAGTTATATCAAATTTCTACTCGCCCGAGCCGAGCTTTCACTCGCAAATGCGAGCGGGCGAGTGGATTTGTCGAGCCCTGCAACAGAGAGTAAGGAGTTTTACAGTACATTGTTATAAAAATTCAAATTTATTTCAAATAAATGCTGTCTGATTGAACTTTCAATCAATCAAAGAATCCTGAAAACCAGTCGATAACATTTTTAAAAAATTGAATTCATATTTACTGTATTATGGATCAAATATATACAGTCTTGGGGAGCATAAGAAACATAAGAGACTAAAAATTCTTACCAAGCCCAAACTTTTGAATGGTATTTAAGTATTATCAGTTACTAAACATATGCCCTTCAAACACTTGTAGAAATGTATTTTTGTAGATGATTGAGGATGCTTTTCAGACAGGATAGAGGTGCAGGGCTTTATATTTAGAATCATCGTATCAGTGGAATTTGGACTGGAGTGGCTGGGTGACGTTATTCACAGACTGAAGTATGATGGATGGATTGCAGGTGATTCTGTTCAGGCTTTCTCTGTCCACCCGTTTACTATGATCAAAGTTAAACATGTGATGTGGCCTGTGATTGTTAGAACTTTCACATCTGAATTACGTTTCTAAAGGAGTGTATGTGTACATAGTACATACATGAGAAGACAACAAGATATTTCACACTTTTGTGATTTGCCAAAGCAGAAACACTGTATTGCATGACTGTTTGGATTCATAGAAATCGGACTTGTGGAAATCGGACGGATTTGTGTCCCCATGAGGAAACAACTTATAAATCATACCACAAAACACATGCCGTGTGTATGAATAAAAGAGATTTTGTTCATGTTCCTTTCATGAGCCGAACTCTTATTGTATTTCATGGTGAACACAAACAACAGCAATTAGTCCAATTAGCACTGAGCCCTAATGAAGTTTACAATGTGGTGTGTATGTGTGTGAGGAATTGGTTTGTTGGTTGTTAATATCGTGCACTGAAGGAACTCATTTATCTTACATAATACTGCATGCCACAGGCTTTCACTGAATGTCTAATGCCACTGTGCTTTTCTTTTGGTTAATCGCCTCTCTCTCTCTCTCTCTCTCTCTCTCTCTCTCTCTCTCTCTCTCTCTCTCTCTCTCTCTCTCTCTCTCATCCTCTGCTAATATATATTAATTATTTTTCCTCTACCACATAATAAAATTTAGCACATTTTTTATTTTTCCATATTAGATTATCCAAAGCTCAGGGCTATTACTTATTTATTTGTCTTGTGTGACATGCTTTTCTTGTCCCCAAGCTCCCTAATTTCTCTTTTTCTCAAGTCATCACTTTTTCTTTTTCTTTTTTTACCTTAGGCATGAATATTTTGTCATCTCTGTGAGGAGTAACAGGTTATCATGACGAATATGTCATCTGGCCCTGCATGCTCTGAGAAGATGCATTACATAATCAAATCACTCTACACAGTACAGTGGGTTCAAGAGTCCCTGCCATGTGTTCTGTTGTGTGTGTATGTATGAGTCTGGAGTACAAAATACGATGAAATACTGAGCAAATCTAAACTATTCTATTCTGCAATAGATTTCAATTCTAAAATCTGATTGTGTGAGTAACATACAAGCCAATCAAAGACATGCATTATGTTAATTTAGACCAGTGTTTCCTTTACACCCATTTTGGTTTTGCTATATTACTCATTTAGGAGTGAAACAAGGTATTCCATAAAAAAATACATAGAACATAACTTGATTTGATCCATTAAGAATTGTTTGGATTTTGAAAAGGTAGGACTGTATAGTCAGTAATGGAGTTGGTGATGTCAGGATTCAGGTTGCAAAAGTAGAGTAAATTGTTATATTTTGATGAAATATTACAAAGACAAATTTAGAAAGTTAACAAGGTCCCTTTGTTAACAAGGTCCCTTGACTAGAAATTTGGGCATAATACTAATACTAACTAAGTCATCAAAAGAATGTAAATCACTACTTTGAATGGTTATTCTATTCATATTTAGTTTTAACACAGCAGCAGGGACAAGGACATTTGTAGATTATTGGTTTGGGTTTAATTTATCTGAAAACACACTTTTGGACCAGCAGTGTTTCATTAGCCTTTATGGTCTTGTTTTTTTTTTTGGATATCATAAGGGTAAAGCTCCAGGGAAACTGAAGTGCATGGTTGCATTTAACTAGAATATATGTGGTCAGTTGGGAAACCAAGAGAGCAATCTGGACCCAGCAACAGCAGCTGGTATTTAACCACCCAGTGTCTCTCAAACTCCCTTTTCCATCTACTGACACAACACTTTTAAGATATGAGGCTTTGACAGACATCCTACAAAAACTGTACCAAGCAAATATCTTGGCACTGTTTCAGAAGCTTGTTCTGAGACAAAACAAGCTGGATTCTTCCTTATTTGGTTGGATCTTGTGTTTGGAGGGAATCAAGACTTGCTATGTCTACATTCAGATTTATATGGACATCTGACATGAAATTCTGAAGGAAGGATATCGTTGCTGCCCTCAGAATTGAACTGAATTTGTGTTTAAGTGGTATGTGTTTGGTTGGTCATCACCAAAATTGACTTGATATATAAAGCAATGTAATTTCCCTTACACCCAGAAATAGCTGCCTGTTTCGTGTTAACTTATCAAAGAATGAAAACTGTGCAGATAGGTGAGTCTGGTAGTTAAAGAGGCTTATCTACTGCTTTTTTCTTGACCAGCTTTAAATAGGGCCGTATGCACACACACATACTCTTAAGTGGTGACAGTCCACGAGTGTGTCCGCCGTAGTGGCCCTGACATGTCGTGACCTTTTCCTTTAAAGTAAGTGTCACCTTATCTCTGTCACATTTTTTTTTTCACAAGGTTTACCCTGTACATGTAAGTAAACTGAAAAAGGTCTTTACTTTATCTGTATTTTGTCTTGTTTTCTAGTAAAAAGTAGCTTCCCTGTGGCTCAAACAGTAGAGCGTTGGCGTTTCAAATGTTAAGGTCATGAGTTCGATTTCCAGGGAAAGCAAGAACTGATTAGAATGCATTCAAGATACACATTGACAATGTAAGTCGCTTTGGATAATAGCGTCTGCTAAATGCATAAATAAAGAATAAAAAAAAAGAAAATCCTTAATCCATAAACAATGTACTAAGGGTGCACCAAAATAAAAACTGTTTTTTTTTTGTATTAATATTAGAAATTTTAATTTAATTCAATAATTGTAATGATTCAGAATTAAAAAAAATTAAATCCAATAAAATAAAATAACCAGACTTTTATTAAAAGTAACAAACTGAAATTGGACAGAAAACATATTAAATATAAATATATTATTCAGTTATATGCATCAGAATGATCTATAACTAGATAATTCATTATATATGTCCAAATAATGTGTAGTCCTTAAAAACTTTTATTATCGGAGCTTGTGAGCAGAGAGTAGTGGGAAGCGGATCACTACGGGTAATGTCATTTTACCAGCATTTTTCCACACCATAGTAGTACTATTGCAAACAGAAACAAGTATGCTACTACATAGAAATTTCACATCAGCACATTGTTCAAGTGGCCTTTACTTTTCCGATGGAAGTTTGCAGTATATAAGTGGAGTGTTCGCTTGGGCCGTCAGCAACTGAGCTGTGCAGATATTGAGCAGAGCATCACTGATGACAACAAGAGACAGAGTAAAACCTGGGTGCTGAAAACCATATATTTTCGGCTCATATGATTTCCTCGTTTGACCAAAAAACAAAAATGCCATTATCGGTGCATCCCTAAAAGATACATTGACATGAGAAGCAATATTGCATAAAATTTGCAAGAACACTACTGAATATATTGAATTGTAATTAGTTATATTGAATTATATATATATATATATATATATATATATATTGAATTGTTAATGGTTATTTTAACCATTTTATCTTTTGTTTTCCAATGAATGCTTGTTTCTTACTGTTTCTTAATTTATTTATAGGATTTTATTTTGTCTGTGTGTGGTTTCCCATGATTCCTTGAGAATATGAGCATAACACATGGGCTGACTGTGATGTTTTATGAAGGTTTATTTCTGCATGCAAAGTCTCTTTGTGGTTGTGGCTTTCACCAGTGTAGATTTTTCTATGTATGTCACAGTAGCAGGAATCCGAGACTTGTTCCAGTCGTATCAGTTAAAATAATATGAGGCAGCACCAAACTGAATTAAACTTGACTGATGGAGTTCTGTTTTATTTCACAGCATTATTGCTTTCTGAGTTCCATACTGTTCCATTCTGTTTTGTAACCGTACTGCAATATATACAATATATACGATATACGATACAATATATATAATTACTGCATTCTACCGTAAAAATAAATAATAAATCACTCTGCAGTACTGGAGTACTGCCAGCAGGAGAACTTTCTAGAATCATTTAGTCAATTTGCTGTAACATTATTGTTTGTTTGAAGATGGACTATTTCAATCACAATGAAATGAACCTGGTAAAGTTGCCGATAGGGTAGTATTTCCTGTACACCTCAGTATTATGGGCACATTGTTCATTTCCTGTCTTTAAAACTTTATGAAACAATTAACAGTGTTCGTTGCATTCATTGTTTGATCACCTGTATGGTAGTTTTTCCACATAATTCTGTGGAGAATATTATTCATTTTATATACCTATATACATATATACTGTATATAGGCCTATAAATGATCCTTTAGAAATCATTCTGATATGCTGATTCTGTGCTCAAGAACCATTTCTTATTATAGGTGTTGAATACAGTTCTTAGAAAGGTTTTGTAACATTTTCAAATGTTTGTACTGCCAATTTTTACTTTTGAACGCCCTTGCTAAATTGTTTAGCATTTAGCATATTAGCATTCATCGCTGTGTTCTTAAAAATACACTGCTTTAGCATAAACTCAATATAAAATCTGTTTTAGTTCAAAACATTAGCATTGGTTACATGTTGTGTACTGTGCCAGACGCTTCACTGCACTAATAGGAAGTGGAATATGGTTTGTGGCGTTACGACCGAAGCCACTAATGAATCAGCATATCTGACAGAGGGAGGCAGAGAGTCTGTGGTTTGGGCAGGGATGAAGCAGACAGGAGCGTAAAGGATCTACAAAGAACATTTAGACATACACATTTGTTTGAGCATCCAATAGTACACTAATGACAACTTTTGTATATCTTTAGAATCCCACACAGTCTCCACATCTCTAATGGTACAAAAACACACAGATAGCATCAAAACAACCTCTTATAGCTTCCTCCTCTCACTCCCACTAGCTTTAGATAGAACAGCTAATCTGAATAAACATCACCATTAATTTTGTTGTTACAACTCATGCTTAATGTTGTCCTCCCCTGTTTTGTAGATTCTATCATCAAGTTATGCAGAGCTGATTTATTCAGCTGACTCAAATTCTCTGGCCTCTTTAAATCTGTCATGATAGTTTTAAAATATTCCAAATCAAATTCTTTGGCGGTCGATGATGGCCTATTCAGAGTGATTTTATTTATGCTTACAAGAGACACACACACACACATTCACTCGTAGACATAGCAGACTCGTAATATGTCACCGTTCTGTATTTAACTCAACGCCTGTTATATATATAGGATAAAAAATGACCTTATTACACAGACATGCTCTCTGCCACCAGTTTTGTCATATAAAGATGATAAAATGTCACTGCTTCTTAGGGGACTTTCTTTACTGTGCCTCTCAAGTAAATATCGTCAATACAGGCCATGTTTGATAAAGTACATATCAGTCCTGAAGCTGTTTCTTTTAAGATTTACAGGACAATAGATGCTTAATAGGTGCTTATTAATACTTACAAATGCTGCCAGATATTTTTAAATAATGATGAATTATTTTTGATGTCTTACAGAAAACAAATCATTCAAAAACTAATGAAAATTATGTCTATATAAAAAAACATCTTGGACATTTTTTATACAAAAAGCTACTTATAGAAAGTTAATTATTTTTATTTTTAATTTTGTAACTTTACCTTTAATCGAGAGATTGATGGATAAATGGAAATTTATAAATTGCAAATAAATCTGTAGTGCTGTCAGATGTGAAATAGTCTCTATCATGTGGTTCATGTTCTCATGGTTATTGGAACCACTCTTAATCAGCTGTCAGATCGGTTTACTGCAATCATGAGCACATTTTTGAGAAGCATGCAACTTTTTAATGGATTTCACGATTTGATTTCTGACTCATCATATAGCTGCTTATTCTCAACTTTTTCACAAAATGAAAAAGATCCCTAGAGAACTTGACAACACTTCAGAATTTGTCTACCATTCAATATTTAAGTCTTTAGGATTTGTTTATTTATTTATTCAAATAAATGTATACTTTTATTCAGCAAGAATGCATAAAATTGGTCAAAACTGACAGTAAAGACATTTATATTGTTCCAAAAATCTCTATTTCAATTAAATACTGTTAAGAATCATTTCTGTTAATCATCCATGAAAATATTACAATTATTATCACAGCTCTCTTTAATATTGTTATTAATAAGAACCATTACTAAGAATTTAGTACCAATGATAAATCACAATAATTAAACACAAAATCAGCATATTAGGTTTATTTCTTTGTATTTAAGTGACTTCTTTGAAATTTTAAAAAATTTAACTGACCCCAAACTGTTGAACAATAGTGTATATATCATCATATGCTTGTGTGCATATACAGCTGTTGTGATGCCTCTGGTCTGCTCATTGAAACACTATCCATGTACTGTCACTGAATCCTGATCTATAGTGCCAGCATTCCAAATGTAGTGTGTGAACGAGAGAATTTAAGAGGCCATAAATGACTGTGTTTCCAAAAACCAGTGGTGAAGTCTTTAAACCTGCATGTATGCTAGGAAATGGCAAATAACTTGACAAAATCTGTACTAAACTGACTCTGTCTATTTGTTCCACAAATGTATTTGAAAGCACAAATCTGTGCCTTGTCAAACAATGGAGAATTACAGTATTCATGGGCAAGTGCACAGCCGTGGCAGCTTGTCCATTACATAACGGAAATGCCAGCTTAATTGCCCTTTAACACAAGCTGCAGATGGCATTGAATGTTTGTCACACTCAAGTGCACCCAGAGGGCTTTGCACTAATATTGCCAGTAACTAATCAGGTCCTCTAAACTACAGCTGTGGATTAGAACAAAACATTTTGAGATTAAATGGATAGGACTTGATTTTTTCCATTGGGAATTGGACTGTGTAAAGTTATATGTATCTCAGTGAAGGCAGGTGGATGCTGGGAAGGAGTTGAAAAATAAAGAAAAACTATTTTTGAGTCCATTTCACTGAAGTATGATTTTTTTTATACATAATTTTAATTTTTTATACATATTTTGTATTTAATTAATTAATTTGTTAATTAACATAATTAATTTGTTCCACACGACCATAAATGTCCATTTAAAAAAAATTTTTTTCAGTTTTACCCTATTAATTACAATTAAAATTATAACCATTAGGATCTCATATAAATACTAATTAATAATGGACAATTAAACTCTAAAAATACTTGACAATTTACTATAATGCACTTCAGCTTTGAGCAGCGTGAATTTATTATATTAGTGCAGAAAGCAAACTAAGTGATAATGCAGAGTGACGGTCGTGGAACATGGAACACGGGAGACGGGGAGCCGCGAACGGACACGCGGGAGTCGCGAACGAACACAAGAGAGCCAAAGACAGTGCGGAAATAACAGAGACAACGACTCGACAACACAAGAGTGGAGAGAAGTGAACTAAATAGGCAGATGATATGAGAATCAGGTGTGTCAGTGCTCAGTGACCACGGCCTCTTACACACACACACACACACACACACACACACACACACACAGGCAGAACTAGGAGACAATGAACCGTGACAGTTACTGCTTAGAGGTACTGTACGTGTATATTTCACTACGGGAACAATAACAATAACAATTAATTAATGTTAACAACACGAGGTAAAACTGCTGTAAATAACTTATAAAAGTATCACTGTGGAATGATGTAGCCAAACCAAGCGACACTGAGAGAATGAACGGTTGGAACCGCGTTACTGTTTTATGAGAGACTGTCGTTAGGATATTTCCAGTAAAAATGCGCGCGACGATGCTGAGCGTTAGGACTTTTCCACACAAAAATGCGCGTGGGTGAGGGAAAACATTTCTTGCACTCCGATACAATGCTCATACACCAATTTGACCCTCCATGCTCGTACACCGATTTGCTCGTATACTAAGTCGCTCGTAAACCGTGGTATTACTGTATATGAAAATGTCAAATTTCTAGAAAAAAACTAAGAATGAAAATCCATCTTGAATGCCAAAGCTTCAGTGGGGTGTAAGCAGAACGTACAAAATGCACAAATTAAATTGTACTAATGCATTCAAATTTGTAACTAATTCACCAAAACAATTGTTTTAAATATCCATTAGCATTAGTGTTTTGGAAATAACACTTGGTAGTAAAATAGTAAACTGGTCTAGTGTAGAGGATCTTTAAATTGCATGTGTTTTGCTTCCTTTTCATGATGACCCAGAGACTAATTCTTTTTAAAGATGCTATAGACTATTATTAATGGTTTTAGTATCTTTATTTTAGGCCCAGCACGTCAGGGAAGAAACTTCACAACATTAACTGGTTCCTGCAGCATGTTATGAAATTCCTTGCAGAGTGTTCTTTTACGTTCTGCATTAGTTTCAAGGTATATGAGGCTATTAAAATGGACATATATCCTCTAAGTGAATGCCATAACTACAGTTACTGAGTCTCAAATACTGTTGACAGCGTTTTCACTCCCTGAGTGTAGCACGTCTTTCTTGATAATTTATTAATCTGTCAGTGACAACTGCATCTTATTTTTATGTCTAAATGCTCCCTAGCTTATGGTCTCTCTATATCTCTTTAATCCATTATGTCTGCTCCCCGTTAGCCTCAATGATCGAGAGACACATTATCAGTTATTGTAAGCATTGTGTTTGGAAATCCTTGACTATTGCAATTTTTAAGTGGAGTGACATTATCATAACATTATCCCACAATAATTTTTATGCGCTGCTGTGTACATTATCATGTTCCCAGCTAACAGGGAACATTCTCAAAATTTTGGATAACATTCTGGCAAGGTTCTTTCATATAAAGAAAATATGTTTTTTAAACCTTTTGAAAAAACTGGGCAATTTAAACATTCAGCAAACATTTAAACAACGTTGTTATAACTTGCTGGGAACATTAGTAAAATATGCTTAGGGGTCTTTTAGGATGTACTTTTTTACTGTCAAATACATGCTAGATGGACATGTTTGAACATTGTGCCTCACGTCTTTTGCAGTGTAGTTCATCTCTAGTCATTTTTTGTGTTGTTTGTGAACTGATCCTTATAACATATTTTTTGTTAACTGTGTTAACATGACTATTGGGCAACATTTAATATTTATACGAGACATATACAAATGCTATGATCATCCACCACACACATTCCACACCTCATATTTTTAAATACTGATAGTGATGAAAAAGAGTGTAATATGTTTGTAGCATACTGCAAAATTAACACATTGCAGGCACACCAAGTGCATTCCTGGTGTCCAGACTGTCTGGTGTCAGTCAGAGTATTACTACATGTGCTCAGACACCGACGCCACTGTTTCTAGCTGTTGTCTGTCTTGGATCCATATTAAGGTCTTTGCCTCCCTTTGATACACAACAAACATGTTTAAAACAGAATATCTTCTATATCTGGCACACTGAATAAAAATAACTCATAGAACAACTAAGTAAAAATACACAGTTGCCAAACAGTTTAGGTAATTTAGCATGTGGTATTGGGCATAAAACTATATAGACCATTCATAATAGACCTAATTCATTCTTCAAAATACAGTAAGATATACTTTTAGCATGTATTTATGTAGAAATAGAATAAAAATTGTTTTAGATAAAAAATAGTTTGATGTTTTTTTCAGGTGAAGGTGTCCTTTTTTCAGAACACAGATCATTGGAGATCATCATCATGAATACAGGTAAGTCTGTTATTACCGGTGTAGCTTCTTTGCTACTAGTGCATTATTATTGTGCATTTGTAATACGATTTTGTGTAAAAATGTCAGAACATTTGGTAATCTAATAAGATCAGGAGAAGTTGCAGTAAGTGCTTCTGGTTCATAAATTACACTTTAAATAAAAGGTCAAGCCAAACACACTGCATTATGGGATATGCTATAATATATCACATAGTAAGCTCTGTTGTACACTGCTCATTTTAGAAAATGTGGAGCAGGATTTCTGACCAATGAAATATCAAATGTCTGTGCAGGCCGATCGGTGTATGACATTAAAGTACCGCAAGAGCAATTAAAGACCAGATGGCTCCGTATGCTTTTGAAACTCTTGCAGTACTTTGATGTCATATACAAATCAGTCTGTCAGCTTTCCCACAATGATTTGCAAATCACTTACTGCAAGTTGTATACTGTTCTGTAAAATACTAACTTTTAATTGGAATAAAATAGTACCATTCAAAAGTTTGGAGTTGGTAAGATCTTTTTTTATGTTTAAAGAAAAAAGTCTCCTCAACTGCTCATCAATTGCATGTATTGGATCAAAAATACAGCAAAACACAATTTTATGAAGTATTGTTAAAATTTTATATATTTTCAATTTTAACATATTCAATAAAATGTATGCATTTATTCTTGATAGCAAATATAATTATAATGTACTGAAAACATTATTATTATTATTATTATTATTATTATTATTGAATATTGAAAACAGTTATATATTTTCTGGAATAATCTTTTCAGGATTCTTTGAAAGATTCAAAGATTCAAACATTCACACAAAAATGTATGTCTTTAATCTCACTTTTGTATTAAATCTGCATTCAATCTTCTGTATTTAATACATCCTTGTTAAATAAAAATTCTACCTAACAAAACAATCTACTTGTCCCCAAACCTTTGAATGATAATGTACATTGTTTCATTTTATTTACTTGTGTATTGCATTATCTTTTGGTGCAGTAATGTTGCATTTACAATGCATGTGCTTTGCTTTCTGTTTGCTTTGCATGTATGCTTCTGCGTGTGCGTGTGCAAACAAACATATTCCAGATAGTGGAGGATGTGCTCATAAAAGAGCATCCCTGTTGCTCTCTCTCTGGCCTGTGAAGAGGGTCCAGAGCTCACCCAACCTGTACGCTGCTGCAGGTATCAGTAAAGGAGCCGGACTGTCTAACAGACACAAATCTTTAGAATAGAGTTTTTAGAATGTCTTTCTTCATATCATTGTTTCATCAAGTCATTTTCTCCTCAGTGCTCTGTTTGTGTGTGTGTTACATCTTTAATGTTTCAGATTTGTCTTGCTAAGTTCAAAGATCACAGAAGCATTCAATTTAGGCTTTTATAAACTGTTAATATGATATAATTTTAAGGGAGTAGTTCACCTCCCAGAAAATGATTTACTCACTCTGAATATTCCTCAAACATACTCATAGCACAGTTAAAAGAACAGAACACATGCCTGTCTGAGAGAATTAACATCTTTAAATGAAGCGTTTCAATTTCAACGTGTTCATTTAGGGTCATTGTAACACAATAAAAAGGTTAATGCAATTAATCTTGTGCCTGAACCCATATAATATATCGTATGGAATGTTCTTACCATCAGAGCGATTCATTATTGAAGTTATTTTGATGAGACCTTCTAGTTGATTCACAGCCCTACATCATATAAGAGCTTTTGACACAATTATAATGTATGATAATGTAAGTAAAATCAACAAAAATTGAAGATTGGACATAGGACACATTTTCTCCTATCCTCACAGCATGTGTTAATAGAGTTTTTTCGTTCTTCCACTCATTTACGTAGTGTTGTAGTTTCAATCATGATAATGAGTGAGAGGAGCATGTTTCACATGTTGTGTGATCTTACTGTGACTGTATTCAGTGGCAGCTTCTTTAATCATCTGTCCTCTGTAATTCTGCATCTCTCCTTTCATTCCCATATTGTGTCTGTCTTCCATTTAGATGTTTTCAGGCATCAGGGACTTATTGTTTATCATGGAGGGTACACCAATTGTCAGGGTTCTGTCATGTCAGTTTCGGTTCCTAGTGTTTTGGTTGACAGAGCTCTGACACTGCTCCTTCGTCATGTCTTTGTGAGAGTGTGTTACGTCTTTTACGTGTAGTGTCTGCGTGCCTTCATGTAATTTGTCTCGCGCGCATTTGGTTGTTTACTAACTGTGCGCCGTCCCGTCTGCTTTGTGAACATGTGGCGATGCACGTCTGCATTCGCTGCGTGTTCGTGTCCTATCAAGAGTTGCCCCGCTCTCTTGTTACCTTGTGTCAGCTGTTTCTGATCACTACCTTCCCTCATGTGCCTATATAGATCCCTTTGTGTTTGCTGTCCACTGTGGTTTCGTTGTCTTTCCATGCCTGTGTTCTAGTGCTCCCCGATCTCCCGGTTTGTTCGTGCTCCTTGAGTGTCTCGTTATTGTGTTTAAGTTATTATTTTCCCCCGCGTGGGTGTTTTCTTTTGTATGATTATTTTCTTCATAATAAATCATCCTTCACCCAGCATCTTGAGTCCTGCCCTACTTGTATCATGACACCAATAGCAGGACTGGCTCACATTTTGCAATAAGCAAGATAGGACAAAAACCAAAAATGAACAAACTAATAGCTAAAATAACATAATATTATTTTATTAGTATATTATTTATATATTATTAGTTATAATATAAAATAAAATATGTTATTATTATTAGTAACGTAATATTTTTTATTTTTTAAATTGGGCCAGGTTTCCCTTTTAATTTGAATCGGCATGATATTCTGTATGCTTTGAATCTTTTGTCACATATTTGTTGTGGTTTTCTGTTATCATAAGTAGTAACTTTTTAATAATTAGTAACTTTAGTAGTAACTAAAAATTAACATCCAAATTGTTACCTCACTTATGTAGTTGTTACATTTTTATGTTTCTATTATTTATCAACACATATTTTTCCCCCCACAGGTAGTGATTCCCAGTCGTCAGATTCAGGCAAGTGTTTGTCGGATGCGTATGTGATTCTGTTCATTAGCATTTGTGTGTGTGTGTATATATATATATATATGTGTGTGTGTGTGTGTATAATATCTTTGTGTGTAGATGCCTGGCGTTCACGCAGTGTGTCTGAGGGGTTGAGGAATGGAGATGCCAACAGCTCGTCCTTGACTGCTAAAGGCTTCCGCAGCGTTAGACCCAACCTACAGGATAAGAAATCTCCTACACCGGTACATATTGATTGATTGATTGATTGATTGATTGATTGATTGATTGATTGATTGATTGATTGATTGATTGATTGATAATGCCATTTGGGCTGTTAATGCATTCTTGCTTGATCATACTGCTGTTATTTTTTTATTGTACTTCACAACTGTTTAGGTTAATTTTGGTTTGCAACATGACAACTTTTTAGTGGGGTTTAGACAAGGGTTCTTCTCAAGTGTGTTTTTTTTGACCGCTTAAGCATTCAAACTGAAACTTCTCTAAGAAAAATGAATCTATTTGAAATGATTTTATAAATTTGAATTAACCTTTTTTCTGTCAGGTCCCTTTGCCGCCCCCTCGGAGAGAGAGCTATCACATGACCCCTAACCCCCCATCTTACAGTTCACTTGCAGTATTGTCAGACACCTTTCTCTCTCCCCCACAGAATGATTTCATTTACACAGGCTCTGACACTATCCAATCTAGTGCCACCTCTTCATACTCATATTCCAAGACCACCCGAACCTCCACAAGCCCCTCTGGAGCAGCACCCCTCGAGGATCCCCACTTGTCCCAACAAGCTAATGCTAACAGTTTTATCACTCGGGTCCTTGGGAGCAAATTGTCCTCTTCGAGCTCCTCTGGCCATCTAAAAGTGGCACCCAACAAGATGAATATGATTAAAACTGACCCTAGGTCTAAAACTAAGCTGAAAGGTTCATCCGTTCCCCCACCTCAAGACCCCACTGCCACTTCTGAAACACATGTAGCCTCTCTCTCCATCCACTTAGTTCCCCGTAGTCCTGAACCCCAACCAGAGACCCAATCAGAGTCTGAGACTGAATCCAGGAATAACGCATTGGACTCCGCTGACCCCACGCAAGCCCCTGTCATACCACCAAGACCAGCCAGCAATTTGGTGGTATTACTGTCATTCATTTACAGTGATAATGTACACTTACAGTACCAGTCAAAAGTTTGTAATAAATGTTATTTTTTTGTAAGAAGTCTCTTACTCTCCCCAAAGCTGCATTTTTTTAAATTAAAAATATAGTAAAATAGTAATATTGTGAAAAAGTTTAATTATTTCAAACTTTTGACCGATAGTGTATCACTTATTCTTAAACTAACTGTGTAAACAGCACCCATTGACCCTCATCTGATGGAATAGAGTGAACAAACACAGACAGCATGATGAAAGAACGTGTGTGTTTACTGCTAATTACTCATTTCGTGTTATTTTTCCAGTCAAGCTTTTATTTCTTCCCACAGATTTATCTCTTCTTCTTCACTCAACATGGTTCATTTGCTTCAATCACTTCTTGCTCACTGGCTTTGTTTTGTGTTCACGTTAATTTCTTGTTTTCCTTCCCTTTTATTCCCACCCACCTCCATCAGCGTGAGTTTTCCCCTGTAAGAGGGGGCACAGGAACACTCTCTTCTGGACCCCCCTCCCCAGACCCATCAGCTTGTCGGTCACCATATAGCCGAGCGAGTCAGGATTCCCCCGACTTCCTGTCGGGGTTATTGCCCAAAGCCCTTTCGCCGACACCCTACGCCCCTCTGGAACGTTTTGGGCTAATGTCGGCCTCACCTGCTGCGTCACCGGTAACCATGTCTGCGCTGAGTCATTATTCCTCATCTACAGCCGGGCTGGAGGAGCTGCAGATCTGCGGCATGGACTCCTCCCCCGCGGCCACTCCCACCCCTTCCCCCACACTCAGCCACGCCTCCAATGCTCCTGACGAGCTTCCTACCGCCCCGTCAGCTGCCACAGGCACTAACGTAACTATCACGCTCGACTGCCGCACCTCACCTCAGTCTGCTGTCACGTTTGTTTGAATCTACTCGTGTCTGTATGTCTTTCAGCGCTATTGAATGTCTAACTTTGAGACATGCTTTATGTGCCAAGTTACAGCAGGTGACTGCCTGGATTTTCAATCTGTTCCATGTATACGTTTTTTTTTCATTCTGTGCTATGTATGTTGTTTCCCATTCAAAGTCAACATGCATGTTTTAAAACTTTATGATGGAATTTTTATTTTATCCATCAGGAATTAAAATGTGGGAATCCGTGGCAGAATTTAACCAGACATTTGCTGTTATTTCTGTACTATTTATTAATATATAAATGTGCTACCTTTGGGGTCAAGAATATTTTTGGTGTTCTTGAAAGAAGATTTTTGTATGAAAATTTGCATTTGTTTAATGTGAAATATTTCTGCAATATCCAATATACATTTTTTAATGAAAGAATTCAAACGTTGTTCTTTGGAGTAATGTGCAATGATAAATTGTCTATAAATGTGTATAAAGAAAGGAGAACGTTTAATTTCATGTTGACTTGAAATAGAAATAAGGTACATTTTATGTGACCTTTATTCCATGTGACCATATTTCCATTTTTTTTTCTATTATTCCATTTATTCCATTATTATTCCACAACCTCATTCTTGGCTTTATATTGTCGCTGTTGACTGAAGACTCAAACATCATTGGAATAACTTTCTTACATTGATTGTCCTGTACTCACTTTCTACTAAATTTTCTTTTAATGTGTGTTTCTTGTTGTCATGTGGTCTAACAGTTATTAAGTTACCTCTCCATTTGTCGTCCATAGTTTCTTTCATGTTACTACAGAAGCACCAAAATCTGATTACAACCTTTGTCTTATTTGTAACAGTATTCATTCATATCATTAATGACATCTCTCAGATACATTTGGCGTACAGCATCTGTAATATTTAAAAATGACATGTACTTATGTCTTGCATTTCTCATTGTAACTTCTTATTGTCTCATAGCTTTCACCCACTCATACTTGTTTTTTCTTAAAGTGACTCTATAAATTACATTACTCAGTTTCATCTCTTATGTTGCTCAGTGTCAGATGGCAGTGAATGGGAGCTCTCAGTCTCAGAGGCCCTTCTCTCCACCTGTGTACCCCCCTCCACCCCCAACCCTCAGTTCAGGCCTGGTAAAGATCCAGCAGGGTCATAGTTCTGGTGAGTAATTCTGGAGACTGGGATGTCTTCTCCATGCAGACCTTCGGCTAGCTTCGTAGGGCAGATTTTGACTTTTGGCGTAATGTTGCTAATTTAGGCAAGATTGAGTCTAAGTGGGTGGTTCTTGCCTAAATTAGCAACGTTATGCCAAAAGTCAAGCTAGCCGAAGGTCTACACGAAGGTACAGTAATACCTCGGTTTACGAGCGACTTAGTATACGAGCAAATCGGTGTACGAGCATGGAGGGTCAAATTGGTGTACGAGCATTGTATCGGTGTGCGAGAAATTTTTTAGGAGCTCACTTTTGGAAAGAATTAAACCAAGGTATTACTGTATATGCAACATACTTTTTAACTAAGTAAGTTTCAAACAAAAGCAAAAACATACTTTTTAACAGTCACGTATTACCTACTAGCTAGACTATTTGATTTCGGACAAATCTGTTATTAAATACAGATTTTTGTCCGAAATCAAATAATCTATCTAGTAGGTAATACGTGACTGTTAAAAAGTATGTTGTGCATAGAATGAATATGGGTAGTATGAATGAAATTTTGATGTACTGCATTCGCTTTGTTGTCACCGTCATGTGCAAAATAATGCATTAGTGACCGCCCACTTCTTAAGTAGCATTGGCAGTAGTAATAATTTTTTTACATATTTTTCCCATAAGTAAAAAAAAAAAACTTTGTTAAACCATCATAAGCCATAAACCATAAAACAAGCCAACCAGCTTAGAGGTGAATCACAACAATACAAACTTTTATTAGATGCAAAAAGTTTTTGAAACTCATAAAATAATATAAAAGTACTAGTCTATGTGCTTAATGGCTTTAGTGAGGGAAAGGGCTACAAAAGCCATGAAGCTAAAATGAAAGATTAAAAATAAAATAAAAAATGTTGATTATATCTATAGAAACAACATATATTACGTCTGTATATGTATATAAAATATTTATATATACACATGTATTTTGAGCGAGAGAGCATCCATGGGTAGTGTAGTATTTAACCATAAATTCAACTGTTATTTTAGAAATAAATTGAAATAATGTGAATGGTTGGCTTCCACAAAATAATTTACCATAGATTAACAACCTCGGAACTCAAAGTAGGTCCGTCTTTAAATGTTTAGCATTAAAACACATCCATGGAGAGTTTTTAATTTATGAATCCAGCTGTTACACTCCTCTCCTGTGCCATCATGTGAGAGTAAATGACTATTGAATGTGTACTCTGAATGTAATACTAGTTTAAATTCTGATACTACTCTTTGGGCTTACTGTTTTCCATATAATATATAGTATATTCATATGTTGTATGGAAGTAGGCATATTCAGACACAGCAAATCTTTAATGAATTTGGGCTTTTCTCAATTGTCTTTTTGAGACAATCTATTGATTGACTGCTAGTTTTATTGAAATAATGGATTTGTAACGCACAGTTCTTTTCAGAGGATGCCGGTTTTGGCAGTTAATGGTGCAATCCGGTCCTCAGGATATGATGCATTTGCGTCCATTAGGTCAGGCCAGAGCAATCAATACCTGAACAAAGGGAAACTGAGGAGAGGAAAAACTCTGACTCTTTGGTGGGGATTTGCTTAGGATGGCAAATTCATACATTTGTTGGAGTAGTTAAAAGAAAGATACTGACAAATAGTTTGTCTGCAAAACTCCATAGATGTGAAGGAATAAATGTTGCTGTCTCATTTATGCTGTGTCATAAATTTCATATTTCAGGGTGCTTAGTCAGAGTGAGAGCTTGTGGCATGTTAGTGTTCCTGCTTAATTAGATTTGATTTGACTGTGACTGTCACGCTCAGACATGTCATTTAGTTTCGATTACCAATTTCTGGCACTGTATTGTGTGTATGTATGTATGTATGCATGTTTGTTTTTCCAGGCAGACACTGTGCAATATTTACCGTGATTTTGCCACACAAAACAAATTTTGGGGAACATTGCAGATTCATTTTGCCGAAGGAAGTCTTTGACTGCTTAGTGTGACATGCTCATGGACAACCAATACATTTCCTTTGCGACGAATTTTAGCCTCCGACAAAGTCCTGACAGTAACACATTTTGAGTCCTGCACTGCGACCGTATCCATGGAACCAGTTTAATGAAGAGCCAAAAGCAGCATAGCAATCAATGATGTGTTTGAGAGAGTGTGACAGAGAGGGAGAGTCATTCTGTTAAAAAGGTTGATACTAGGTTGGTGCACTGTCTGCATTTTCTGTTATCCATGATCTCACTGAGGTCATATACAATTTGACAAGAAACAATTGTCTATGACAGAAAAAAAAATGCACAGCTGTCTTTTCTAATCTGTTTCCAACCCTTCCCTCTCTCTCTCTCTCTCTCTCTCTCTCTCTCTCTCAGAGGGTTCAGAGATGGTGCAGAGAGAGACTGTTGTCTCTGGTCAGACAGTGGTCAGTAGCTCAATGCCCATCGCTCGTTTCTCGGAGGAAGAGAAGAGAGTTTCTGTCATAAAAGCACCCCACTACGAAGGCATTGGACCAGTGGATGAGTCAGGCATTCCCATCGCCATTCGTACAGTGAGTAATATCCACATATTTTTAAGGAAAGACAAACACGACAAATTACATTTTTAAAATGTAATTTTAATGATTAATATGTCACGTGAGGTTTCTGTTTATTTGTGTGTCTTTCTTAGTTGACCTTTGTTAGTTAGCATGTTTGTGTTTGTGTTTCCTGTGTCCCTGTTCATTGGTTGTTATGGTTCATTGTTTAATTGATTCATCTCACCTGTTACCTCTTTTCTCCCTTCCCTTAATCTTTGGTCAGTCTACATCCGATTTTTGTACATATCCAATTGGAATCTGATAAAGTGCAATTTTTACAAATCTGTTTAGAGCTATATTCATTTGTGATTTGAAATCCTATTCGAATCTGTTTTTGTTGTTCACCAACTCAACGTCATTGCCATAGAAACCAATGCAGGTATTCCAAAAAACGAACACCACAAGGCACACAAATCAGATCAGGGCTGCTTTTCCCAACAGCTTTGTGGGCACAAGGTGATCGTGAAGACCATTTCCACCTATGTTCTCTATGATCAACTTAGCTCACAATGCTTTTGGAAAACGCAGCCTTGAACAGTTGGAAAAATTTATATCAGACTCCAGTCGGATATAGAAATAATCACTGCAAGTAGATCCTGTCTCAACTGTCCTTTGCTGCAACCTGACTGTTTTTAAAATTAAAGTAGGTTTTACAAGAAAATATTGTTTTAGTCTTTCTACTTCATAATTTCATAATGTGTTGTCAGTTCTTTGTAATTAATTGTGAAATTCACTTGTTCCAACATAATCAGACTAAAACATCACCCATGCTTGCAAGTTATCTCTCCGCTGAGTCTGAATCATCTCTCAAAGCCACGACACTTTGTAAAGCCTATTCGGCAGCAGGTCCAGCAGCAGCATGTCTGCATACAATGTCAATCTTGCAGGCATACCAGGCTGATTTGTTCAGTTAAATAGCTGAGTGTGAGAGTCACAGCACTAACGGTATACAAGAGCTTTGTCAGGCAGCAGATTTGTCTCCAATGCACAGAGTATATCAAAACAGAATTTGGCCAAACAAACCCCCCCAGCCCCTTGGTCAAAGTCCTTTAAGGGCAAAAAAGGCTTTTTCAAAAAAGTACCTCCACAAGGGCAGACCCCTCCAGGGGAAAACAGTGTCCATCTCCCCTCTGTGCCCTTAGGGGGCCTTTATGCCAATCCTGCCACCTTGTGTGCTTCGGGGCACAGCGAGCGAATATCCCAATGTCTACAAGGAAACATAGCTGTGTCGGGTTGATTGGTCCCTCCAAGAAGGGCTCTAAAACAGCCAAATAACTTGTTTCTTTCTAACTCACCGCTTCAGGGGGCTTCACTGGCTATTGAAGTGGCACCAGAGACTAGTTCCCTCAATAGATTGTTTTGCAGAGTGGACACTACTGCCAAATATATCCTGTTGAGTCCTGCATGCAGTCGAAAAGGGCTTCACCATTCAGTTCAGGTCTACCTTTTCAACTGATTCCTGCTCACAGTAGCAGGCCCCAAGCAGGCTCTCGTCGTGGAACAGGGGGGGCCAAGAGGGCCTTAGAATATGTTCCCCCTCCAACAGGATGTCTGGGTTCTACAGCCGGTACTTTATCGTTCCATAAAAGGACAAGTAGTTTCAGAGACTGTTGGATCTGTTGGATAGCAGCATCCAATGTGCTACCATTTGGCCTACTGTATCTGAGATCTTTGCAGTGGTGGCTCAAAACCAAGGGGTTCTCCACTAGGGAAAACCTGCTCTGCATGATTAGGGTCACCCGGCGAGGCCTTTGTAAATCTTAAGTAAACATATCATGAGACGAGAGAAGAGATGTGGCTGCAAGAGAGAGAAAACGTTATTTTGATTAAGGATTAGGACAAGAATAAAGAAAGAAAGAAAGATGTCCACAGACAAATCATTTATATTAAATTGTCAATCTTCTTTTCATTGTGACTTTAAACAGTATGACATCTGTTGACTGTCACTGATCAGTTTAACACAACAGAATAGCTGTTAATGATCTGTTATGAGGGCATTTTTCTTGATTTGTGTTCGAGTTGTTTTGACATTTGATCCTCGTATTGTGGTTAACGGAATGCTTTTGAGCTCTCAGCAGTTCAGACTGTCTGTGAATGTGTGTTTGTTAGCAGAAGAGAACATTCCTGGCTCTTTGCTGGCAGGTTACTATGATACTCCCTGTGTCTGTGCTCTGGTGATTTTGTTGGTTGTCAGGTATGACAAATGCTGTTAGCTTTTTGTGCGTCTTCATTAACCTACAAACTGACAAGGCTGCTCGTTTCTGTGTGTGAATGTGTGTGTTTGTGATTCTGTTTAGACTGTGGACAGACCCAAGGACTGGTACAAGACCATGTTCAAACAGATCCACATGGTTCATAAAGCAGGTGTGTATGATGGAGTGAGTGGGAGGGTAACAGAACATATCCTGTAGTATTCATTTCAATTGACATTCTCTATTTTTAGGCTTTTTAAATTGTATTTCTGTTTAATGTCATTTTTAACAGATGATGACTATGCTGACACATACAATGCAACATACGCTGTCATAAACAATGGTAAGTTCTGTGAAATCGGAAGAGCTGACGTAAATCTGTTTGGTTAAAATGTAAATGTGTAATAGTGCGATAAAATTCTGAATCATCTGTCTGTGTTTCTGCTTTGTATATAAGTGTTTTTTGTATTAAATTGTACAAAACAACTATTTAGATGTTGCTATTTCTCTATATGCATATACTTATCGGCATACCACAAAATGGTATTAACAAAAGTGGCCATTAAATTTGAGTTACAATCGTTTTAAAAATTGAAAAAAGAGAATGTGAATGTGTCCATTTACTGTAGTAATAAAGTAATAAATGTATTACTTTACAATATTGTATATTTATAAAAAGTGATGTGATATTTGCTGATATTTATTTAAAATAAACCCCATTTTTGTTTTTATAATTTATCATATACACTACCTTTTAAAAGTTTGAGGTTAGTAAATAATTTTTTGGGTAGAAATTATGACTTTTATTCAGCCAAGAATGCATTTAATTGATCAAACTCTATCAAATGACCCTGAAAAATTATATTGCAGCTTCCATAACCTTTTTCAACACTGATAATAAGTAATGTTTATTGAGCAATAAATAATATGACTTCTGAAGGATCATGTTAACACTGAAGACTGGAGTAATGGCTGCTGAAAGTTCAGCTTTACGATGACAGGAATAAGTTACATTTTATAATATATTAAAATAGAAACAGATATTTTGAATTGTAGTCTTTTTTAACAGTTTTTACTGTATTTTGATCATGTAGCTTGGTTGAGCACAAGAGACTTCTTTTAAGCATTTAAAAAAATAGTAGTGTACATCCATATACTTAATGATTTTCTGTAATGTAGCCACTGTACATTTGATTTATTGATCTGTAATATTACTGTGATATTTATGGCTCTTTCGTAGACAACTACCCTCCTGTCCATGTCCACCCACCCCCTCGAACACACACGTACCGGCCTCTCTCTAGAAATACCTCAGACACACCAGACAGTGCTGCCAACCGGGAGCTCTCACAGTCACCTGTGCCCCCACCACCCCCTCCCATGCCATCTCTCCTTCAGCTCCGCTCGCGGGACATGGACAGAGAGAAAGAGTTTTCAAACGACCCGTAAGAACCTCATTTCTGACCCAGCCTCACCATTTCAAAGTCACTCAAACACTCTGATTGGTTCTTATTCTCATTCTTTTCTGCAGAAATGAGTGGGGTCCTCCAGATCGTAAAGTGGACACACGTAAATACCGGGCAGAACCACGGAGCATCTTTGAGTACGAGCCTGGAAAATCCTCCATCCTCGAGCAAGAAAGGCCTGTGAGTGATCATAATTAAATCACTGTATTAACAAATTGTTTTTCATTAATTTAAACTGGCATAAAAATCCTCACATAACATAGAATCAAAGTTATTATGTTCTTGGGTTCTCCATTTTAGAGTAATTCAAAAATGCTGTTCCAGTCTATTTAATCACAAAATCAAAAATACAGGGTCAGTCTCCTACACGGATTAGGCCTTGTCCTGGATTATATTGCTCTGTCAGCAGAGACAAAAAAAATTGGAATTTAAAAAAAAAAAGTTCTGTGTAAAGCCAGATTTGTGTCCCAGAAACTTTAGAATATTTTAAAGAAGTTGTTCAAACAAAAATGAATATTTTGTCATTTACTCACCCTGTCTCTCTAGACCTGTATAGCTTCCTTTTTCTGCGCAGAAACAAACACGCACATTCAAATAGGGCATTTAAAGATGAATCGCACCAGGTTTTATGAAGATGTCACGTTTGTCACTGATGTCACATTCGTGTCATATTTCAGAAAAACTGACATATAGTGCACACATAATATAGTCCACTTTTATGATACATTTATGATGCTTTTTTATCAACTTTTTTTTGTTAAGTGTATAAAGTGATTCATTTTTTGGAAAAGAACATCCTAAACATTTTTGTACAACATGTTTTTTTTAATGAATGAAAGAAATATTTACAATGAAGTGAGTGAACTGATCATCTGTGACAATTTGGAGTTTTCAGTGAACTGTTCCTTTAATTTCTGTATGTTGATATTTTTTGTAGACCTTTCTTACTCCTTTCACTTCATATGTATACTATCATTCAAAAGTTTGGGATCAGTACTATTTTTTAAATTTTATTCATTATTGCTTCAGCAAGGTCGCATTAAATTGATCAAAAGTGACAGTAAAGACATTTATTGTTCATAAGATAATTATTTATATCAGATAATTACTTATAAGATTTTTTTTTATTTGAATAGAAATATATATATTTATTTATTTATTTATTTAATTAGTTTCAAAATTGATTTTCCTGTTTTTTGCTATTAAAGGAAATAAATTAAAATTGTATTTATTTATATTTCCACACATTTCATAATATATTAAAATAGATAACAATTATTTTAAAATGCCATTTACAAAAAAAAGTAATTTTTACTGTATTTTTGATCAATTAAAAGCAGCCTTTGTGAGCATAAGATAAAAATCTTACCAACCCCAAATTTATGAATTTCTCAATTTCATTGTTTTTTTCCCATTGTGTTGAATTCACCTTTATAAAATTGTCACTCACAGACCTAACTGTTTAGTACAATATCAAGCTGCATTTTTCCAGCCAGCTGATTGGACCTGTAATGCTGGGTTTTCCCGTCTGTTTCATGGATCACTTGACCAATAATGGACCATCAGCCATGAGTTTGCTTATCAGCAATGTAGTGCTGTAGCAAGCTTTCTTTTGCTTTGTGAATTAGTTCATGTAGTAGGTCAAATATTGGTAAAAGGTTTGCACTAAAAGCAATCAATTGGAGCTATAGTGCTGTGGTTAACATTAAGTCATGGTATTCATGCGAACGATGCAATTTTGAATATCCTATGTCCTAATGCTATTGTCCCCCTAATAATGTTACTTGTACTGTATTTGTCTAAACCAGCAGCACAAACAAAATGGCTCAGCTGAGGATTTTCCTCAGTATTTTATGTCTCCTTTGAGAGCAGTTGAACTTTTGTTTTGCATTGCAGATGTAAAAAGCTGGAGGGGTGTCAGACTAAGCGGCGCAGTTGTAGCCAGCGGCTCGGTTCACAGGGAACAATGGGATAGAAATGTCAGAAGCTTGAATCACAGCACTGCCCTCAGCACAAATGTTGTGGATGTGGCAATGGGAGATGTCCCAGGTGGCAAAATGAGTGGGCAGCTTTCTCAGCATGTGCTATCATAGCTCTAGGATGAGAGAAAGAGAATTTAGAGAGAGAGAGAGAGAGAGAGAGAGAGAGAGAGAGAGAGAGAGAGAGATGAGAGGAAGAAGCATGATGTCTCCCCCTTCTGGGCAGTACTGAGAGGCACAACTCCTGTTAAAGGGATAGTTCACTCAAAAATGAAAAATGTAATTTTACTCACCCTCATGTCTTTCCAAATGAATTGCTTTCTTTTGTGGAATGCTGACAAAATATCTTAGTGTTGTCTGTACAATTTAAGTTAATGGGAACCAAAGCTATTTGGTTATCAATATTCTTAAAAAAAAAAAAAAAATTCACGTGTTGCATAGAAGAAAGTAAGTTATGCAGGGAGTCAATATGCATAGAAGATAGTCAATTATGACAGAATTTTGTTTTTGGGGTGAACTATACCTTTAAGTCCTTATTATACTTTTATACCTTATTGTTATTTGATATTGCATATTTTGTGTGTGAAAGAAAATGTGTCGATGACCTACCACATCGTCCTCTCCTGTTCTTTACCCATCATGCCTTGCAGCATATTTTGGTCCTAACGCTGACTGCATCTCTCTTTTCCTCTCATTGTTGTCCTCTCTGTTTACCTCTATTCTTCTATGTTGCTTCTTGCTCCAGACGTTTGATTTAAACCCAGATGACATAGATTTAGAGAACGAGCCTTGGTTTAAATTCTTTTCCGAGTTGGAGTTTGGACGCCCGGTAAGTTGAATGAGGGTGCGGCAGGTTGGCATGCTGTAGGCTATAATCCGGCAAAAATGCTGTTGTGTAATAATAAGCGTCTGTGTGTGTGAGTGTGTGTGTGTGGGTGTGTGTGGGTGTTGTAGTTAAATTTCTGAATTGTGCACACTGGCTTTAAAAACTCTTATTTGACCAAGGAATCTGTGTTTGCACACTGAAAACAGTAGAATGATATTTAACATCACCAATTTGCTCAATAACAATGCTATAGCCAGCAGGTCAGACATCACACTGATGTTAAACCACAAGGCTGGTATCCCAAGACATGCTCCCAATCACACTTTGTTCTCAAAACTGTTGTCTGTACTTGTGCTCTATTAATGGGGTATAGTGTCATTTATAAATGATTTTCATTAGTTTTTAATCACTTTTAACTTTTAGTGTGAAACACTGTGTTTTTGCTTTGGCTCTGTTTGCTGAATCACACACCTACTCTTATACAGCTTCCAGCTCTTATAGCTGCAGAACCTGTGCAGAAAACACTCTGACATGTCTAACTCTTTTCATGAGAAAGATGAACAGATGTTGGATAATACAGTGACCCTAAAAAGGATTTGGACACATAATCCACATACATATATATTTTCAAGCTGAGCAAGATTTTTACAATTATGATATATTAAACACTATAATTAAACACTCAAAAAGTGACGTTCTGAATTTCATTTAAGCATGTGTTATACTAGTACAAAATAACCAAATATTCTTGATTATGTTATCAAAGGTTAAAGAATAGTTCATTGAAAATTTCACTAAAATTAATTACCACTAATCTGAATTTTGACAGTTGTCCATATTTATCATCAACATCTGTGCTGATTTGTGCAGGAACTGAGGGCAACAGTCATTATAAACTATCGTTGAAAGGTTTGAGGTAGATACAGATTTTTATTTAAGACATTCATTTACAGTATAACATTTTTTATTTTGTGCAATATTATTACAATTATAAATAACTGTTTTCTATTTTAATTTATTTAAAAATTTAATTTATTCCTGTAATTAGTCCAATCTTCTGTCACATGATCCTTCAGAAATCATTCTAATATGCTGATTTGGTTCTCGGGTATCATTTTTTTATCTATCATTTTCTATATTTTTTTTTTTTGCATTAATTTTGTCAGGATTCTTTGATTAACAGAATTCATTTAAATTTCAAAAGAACAGTATTTATTTGTAATTGAAATTTAGATATTTTGTAGTAGTATGAATGTCTTTACTCTCAATGTAAAGCATCATGGCGGAACAAAATAATTAATTTTTTCTTTAACAATGAAATTTATGTTATAATAAAATTTAAATAATAAAAAAATATATGTAATTAAATTATTTATTAAAATATAATAAATAATAATACAATTGATATAATAAATATTATTATTATTATGTTATAATTCTAGTACATCCACTAGTTGCAAATCCCATTACAAAAAAAATAATTAGAAATAATCGTTATTTTATCTATTTTATCTAATGCAATGGAATTCATAAACCCTTTTAATGTGCGATTCAAGTGTCCATATATATTGGAGGCCACTGTATGTTCATAAATGAGATAATATGCACAGTTCCTCCAGCTTCTACAACACACTTCCTGGCTTGTTTACTGGTTTGCTGCCACCATGTGTAAACAACCAAAATATGTGTGAAGCCTTTTTTAGTTTCATCGTTGTGTGTATTATATGTACACACAATCGTCCGTGTGTAAGGTAGGTAAAGCATGTGTGGGCACTGTAGTTGATTACTTTTGGCATACTAATAGTAGTATTACTTCACTAGTATTCACCCTTTGTTTGTTTGATCTCTGTTTCTCCATGTCCTAACGTTCTCACTCTCTCCACATGTGTCTTTTTCCCATGATGCACCTGCTTCTCCACCTCATCTTCACCTCTTCACCTCTGTGCTGTTTGTTCGTCCGGGTGGCGGGGCATCCAGCCTCCTAAAAAGAGGTTGGATTATAATCCTGACTACTCCACACATGCTGTGGCACAGGTAAATCTACTGTACCTTCCTGTCCATCCATCCATCCATCCGTCCTTGCTTTGCTTGTTTTTTTGCTCATGCTACAATTTGCAGTTCTGCTTTTCATCTATTATCTATATCTTCGTCTTTCTATTTTCCTTTCCCTCTTCTTCCTGCCCCATCATTGAGTTTCCAGATGGCAAATAAAAATCCATTTGACCCAAATATGTGAATTCTTATACAAACTATACAAATAAAACATGGTCATTTTAATTGAGGCTTTCCTGGAGTATCAGATAAAAACACTACTGAACATTTTGAAAAAATTTGCAGAAAATGTAACACTCACATATGCATTTGTGGTAGGAAATGCTCGTTATTTATTTATTTCACCCAAACATTCTGTCATCATTTACTCACCCTTTATGTACTTCCAAACCTGTGTAACTTTGTATCTTCTGCAGAAAACAAAAGAGGATATCTAGAAAAATGTTGGTAACCAAACAGTTTTGGTGACAATTGACTGCCGTTGTATGAATAAAAACTTTTCTCAAAGTGTCTTAATTTATGAAAGTAAATTATACAGGTTTGGGTATAAATGATTACAGAATTTTTTTTTTATGATTTTTTTTTTTTTTGATGACTATCCCCATCATCTCTTCTTACAATTTCCTCTGATGAATGAATGTGTTCATTTGCATGAGAGAATGTTTGTGTTGTAAATGTGTAATGTTTTTTTCTTTTCTTTTTTCTTTCAAAATATGTTGTTTGAGAAAAGTCACAAGGATTACTGTGCCTGTGGTTTTGGAATTTTATTTATTTTCCTGTGTCGCTAATTGCTTTCCTTTCTTTTCTCTGATCCAAGTCGCATGAATAAGTCAGAATGAACACCAAAGACTGCTGTATTGTGCTCAGATTTGTTGTAATTCACCCCAGGCTGTGTCAAAGGAAAGGAGGCGTGGTGATCTTAGACAACATAATAGACTGGGCTTCTTGTGACCTGGTGCCACGTGCAGCCTCTCTGAATCTGTACCGTTTCGTTTGCTAGCTTTTGTTGGGCTCTGTTTACTGTGGGGACCCGGCCCCTTTTTTCTCTGGAGGTCACAGTTCATTTTCACAGTCCTTCAAGGTGGGATAGAGAGATGTGGAACCCTTGTCAGTCAACGCTTTCTTTGCGCATGCGGGGGGAAGGTTGTCAGCGAGGCACAGGACGGGTGCATTACACTTCTTTGTTCCCATGGATCTCACTCTTCCCTTTTATTGTCTGCTCTCTTTCAGTCATCTCTCTATCTCTCGCCTTCCGAACAGCCTGATGGGCCTTCGAGGTAAGCTCCCCTTTCATTCTTATATCTTTTTTCTAACTAAGGTCCTTTCATTTCATAGAGAGATGCTTATTGGAAATCCATTGGAGGACAGAAACTGAGTATCCTCTGTCTAATTTAATTTGTGCATGTTTTAAAATCTCTACCACTCTTTATTTGAGTCAGTGTGTACTATATGTGAATTTTACATTCGTTACTGGTGTGTCTTGTGAGCATTCTTCATACCTCTTACTGTTCTCAGATCATCTCTAGCTCAGTAACACATGGTGTTGTCTATATGGCATCTGTAGAGTACAGCATATGAGAACCCTTATTTAGAACCTTATTTAATGTGTAAAATACCCTGTAGTCAGAGTGTTGTTTATATACTAGAGTATGTTGTCCACTTGCTGACTGATACTGGGTGATGTTTCCATTTTTCAAAATTGCTTAAACACTTTATTAATTTGGCTTATGCACTGCTTTTTTACAAAATCATTCAAATCACCTAGCTATTCTCTTAATTATTCATTTTCAACCATAATCATTTTTTAACTCTCTAATCTTGTTTACATATGTAATATGTAACAAGATTAGTGTTATAAAATAGCCAGTAATTTTATCAAATATTTCTCAGTAATAATTTTGTTTTGAACATTTTACTTCATTTTTGATCTGGGAATTTTTTTGTTCTGCTAGTGACTACAGGAAAAGACGAAAGTCAGAACCATCTGTCACTCAAGCTAACACAGGAAGTGAGCAGAATGCCAGTCAAGTATCTTCCCGTCCTCTGGGTTCCCATAAATCACAGACATTGAAGAAGCCCATCGTACGTTCTTCCCCCTCTTCACCATCCAGAGCCAAAGGTAATTTCAGACACACTCACACAACTACACATGTGAATTGAAGGTGTTTGATCGATTCTTGATCATGGATCAATGCCTTAGACCTAAAGTATACTTCGGCTGCCCATGTTTCACAACAGCTGCTCACTGTTTGCGTGATCATTTTGCATACAACAGCACATGTGCAATTGACTTGAGCACTTGAAAACAAAGTCCACTAGACATGCCGAATGTGTCTTCCAAGCTCACTGCCAAAGGAGTATACTTTGAAAGGCTTGCACTCTAGACTGTGCGAGATGGAGCAGAATACAGAATATTAAGTATACCCAGGCCTTTATGTCAGATTAAATTGTTTTTGGCAGAATAACTGTCTATTACAATTGGTTGAATAATTTCGAATCATGTCGGGAACCGAAAATACCCATTTCTCTTGTTCTGATGGTCACATTTGTGGTTAGATAGACCTAGTCTGTAAAATGTTTGAAACTTTGTAGAAGATCATAATACGTAATACTGAATGTTCTCCTCTTCCTCACATAACAATACTGACATTTTCTCACTGATATACCATATATCACTGACTATACTGACTTTTCTCACTGTTTTCTCTCGCTTTGTCATTCTCTGTCTGCTGAATTCACTAACCAGCTTTCCTGTCTCCTCTTTGTCATGCTGCGTTGGATGTTATTTTAATTCACAGCTGGAGACGCTAGTGAGTCACTCTCCTCCTGTATGAGCTCTCCAGGTATGGAGCGTCCTTCCTCTCGTCTCTCTTCAGACTCCCTCACTATCTCAACGCCCACCTGGCGTGGCTCCAAACGCTCCATCTGCTTCAAGAATGGTTGGCAGACCGGCCAACATGAAGCTGCAGAGACTTGGAGTAGCATTGACGATGAATCTGTCGTGACCCCTACATCACCACGGCTCAAATCACGCAGCTGTGATGACTTGTTGTCTGATGGACATGGTGCTAGTAATGATGGAAGAGCATCCACATCTGTGACTACCACTCGCTCAGAAAGTGCAGGTTCGTTGGTTGATGAAGACGTTCCACCGAAGCCTCAAGTAAAAAGTCTTACCTCATCTCCCAGGGGGCGCCGACATCACAGGCGTAAAATGGCACATGATGCTCCAGGTTTCCTTCAGCTCTACAAGAAGATGCACCACATAGATCGGGAGCAACTGTTGCCCTCAGAGGTGATTCGTTCTGTACGTGCACGAATCCTCGAACTGGAACGGCTACAGCAACAACAGAGGCACAACCTCCACGGTTGGGCACCTTTTGGTCATGAGGTGCCACAACACATGGTCCCAAACCGTATATCAGAATATGAACAGCTCATCCAGAAATCAAAGTCCATGCCAGACCTTGGTGACGAAAATGCCCCTTCAGGCACCACCACACCAGGGTCCTCGAGGGCCAGCAGCTGTCCCAAACGACGCTTTTCTGTTGAATCACTTTTGGAGGAGGAAGATCCTCCAGAAAGGGCTCGAAGTCCCCCTGAGGGACAGCCAAGACTGGAACCAGACAGCAATAGCCTGGTTCCACTTCATGGGAAGAACCAGAGGCAGCATCAAGACTACTCAGACAGTGAACAGGATGCCTGTGCCTCCGAAATGAGCGACATCCACATAGAAGGTTCTTCATTGTGTAGCGAGAGTGACCTGGATCATTGCTCGCTCACCTCATCGGAGAGCTTCTATGGTTCTGGGCAACGCCACCATCATGGACACCATCACCATCACCACCGCCACCATCATCTGCACCAGAGTGTGGGTCAGAGTCAAGGTTACCAACACCGTCACCTCATCAGCTCCTGTAAGGGTCGCTGTCCGGCATCCTATACACGTTTCACCACCATGCTAAAACATGAGCGACAACAGGAAAGGGCTCGGCAAGAATCCCACTCTGTAATTACATCTCCACAAGCCCAACAGTCTCCCAGTGAGTCAGGCCTTTCCAAGCTGGCCTTCCTGGTCAGCCCTGTGCCTTTCCGCCGGAAACGAGGCTCACCGCCGACCCAGCGACGACATTGCAGAAGCGGACGGCCAAAATCCAAAACTGCAATTTACGAGGCTTTAGATGCTGCTTTGCAGGACATTTATGACCACATAAGGGCGGAAAAGGGGCAAGGACCAGCAAGAATGCCAGATGATAGCATATTACGGCGGTTATTAGAAGAGTTGCTACCAGACGTGCCCAAGCGTAGCTCCTCCTTGCGGGCTCAAAGAGGGTCCGGCTCCCCCTCCTTGCCCTGTGTCCACCAGCCTTACCATGGAGCCCACCAATGTGCCTCCTACCAGCAGCAACACCATGCAGACGCCTCCAACAACAATCAGCATAATGTTAATGCTAATGTGCACTGCTACTCAGGTGCAGCTAGTTCTCTAAAGTTGTTTTTATTCTTCCATACCATTATTGCAGAATCCTCACGTCATTACCTCCAATGTTACCAACCAAAAAAATGCAATGCTTACACTTCTTTTCTACATAATCAGCATCTTTCTTCAGCATTGGCACCTTGTGTCTGACTTTAATGTATTAGGTAATTCGGTTGCCATGAGGTTTTAGGAGGAGGAACATTCTCATTCTAAAACATATTTGGTTAGACAATAGTCAATATTTTTCATTAGAGTTCATTAGCTAATAGTTACCTTTAAAGAAACTTAAATTATGAATACATGGGGAACTTAAAAGTGTTGTTTTCTCAGTACGGAAGTTCATACTGTGTTCATAAGTGCAATGATACAAGTGGAAAAGAAGTATTAGCTGTTCATGTTGTAATCAATGTCTGTCTAGTATATGCATGATCTGTTTACTAAGCTTAATTTTGTGTTTTGATCTTTTCCCCTTGCTTGTCATTGTTTTTTATTTGCTGATGTATGGGATACTATTGTTTAACTGCTTGTTTGTTTTCTTTTTTAAGCATTTATTCTATGTAAAGTTTTTGTTCAAAACAGTGTTCTGTGAGGATTGTAGTATTTAGGCCCTTTTTATGTCAAGTGTATCTCATTTTGTTATTTTGTGTTGTTCCAGATCATTCCTTACTTTTTGTTTGACCCCAATGTGAAATAAATATCTGTACATTTTGTAACTGTTTAATTTTCCTTTTGACACCAATAGAATGCATGTGGTGACACCTTGGACACGACACAAGTGTGTACCTTTTCTCTGTGCTTCCACAGATCAGGGCTCTGATACAGGACGTCTCACACCACAAAGCAGAAGACCCACTCCAGAAAGAGAGGTATAAATGCTGCTATCATCAAATCTATTTTTACATGAACTAGTTTTCATTTAATTATAACGGTGATTTCAAACCTGCAGGGAGAACATAACTGATTATAAAGTAAAAGCATGGTGATGGTAACCAATCAGAAAAAATCTTGAATCCTTATTGTGCAATGCCATTAATCCCTTGATCTTGTAACCTTTATTTTGATTAATGTCTCAGTAAATAGGGCTTAAATGTGCATATGTTGGATAGATGATGGTCTTTTTGCTTGCCTCGTAGGTCTCCTCTAAGCAGATGACATATCTTATATTGTCTTCTCTCCTCCATCAGAAACAGTCTGCCAAGGCAATTTATGATTTTAAAGCTCAATCTGCCAAGTGAGTATATATATATAAAACTCTGAGAGACTAGAATGTCGCAGCACTCACTGAATTTGAATCTGCAAAATGGGCTATGCAGCTTTTTGTTTGTGAAAATACATTAAGTTTGAATCTTGTCCCGCCATCCAAAACATTTTCTTTTTTATGTTTGCATTTTGTTATGTTACATTTTTGCTCTTTGGCTTCTGCATACTAACTTGATAAAGTCAAATTGGTCTCTGGCTGCCTCGTAATTCAGCTCTGAGCTGTCAATCATTGCATGAAAGTGTCAGCTTGCATGCAAATCCATGCTAATAAAACCATTAGTGAATTTCAACTTGAAATTTACATATCACCAACATTACCTTTGACATTGTCATCCAGGAATATGACCATGATGTGTTCCAACAGTTGTTTAAGAAATGAAAAGTTAAACACTACATCAATTAAGGTTAGAAAAATATAACCTGCTAGAAACAGAATAATTATTGCAATAATGATCCAATCATTGACTCTTAAAAAATTTACCTTTTTAAAAACAAACAGCAACTTTTTTTGTATAGTTAAATTATAATATATAATTTTAGTAAATATGTATGCTATTATATCGTGTCCTGTGCACCTTCCTGTGACCATCCAAGGGTATTTGTCATTGTGTACCATAGAAAGGTTTTTGTTACCATTCCCATTAATGAAATTTGTCAACATTGGTCTCTGAATTGTCGTCAGAAAGTAAAGATTTGACTGACTGATACAGAAGGTAGATCCAGAGTCATATACTTTGCCTGTGTGCATTTACAGGGAACTTTCCTTTAAGAAAGGTGATGCAGTCAACATCATCAGACAGATCGACAGTAACTGGTATGAGGGGGAACACAAAGGACGGATTGGGATTTTCCCCATCTCTTATGTTGAGGTCAGTGTCTATGTAACCTAATGAGTTAAACTAAACCCTGACACACTTAACCATATTCTCTCTTGCTTTCTATCTTTTATTCTCTCATTCAGAAGGTGGCATCTCCAGAGCGGAGGCAGCCTGTCAGGCCTCCTCCTCCAGCTCAGGTTCGAGAGATGGGAGAAGCCATAGCACGATACAACTTCAATGCCGACACTAATGTAGAGCTTTCTCTTAGAAAGGCAAGTGTAAACACCCTACCATCTCTCAAACTCTAAAACATGTACTTACTAACTCACTCTAGCCTTAATCGTTTTTTTAAGCATGTGTGCTGGTTTTTGCTGTTGTAGGGGGAGCGGGTTATCCTCCTAAGGAAGGTGGATCAGAATTGGTATGAAGGAAAGATTCCTGGCTCAAACAAGCAGGGCATTTTTCCTGTGTCCTATGTCGATGTGATCAAAGGCTCTCCTTCCAAGAGCCCCAATCACCAAGGAGATACACACACATATAGGTCACATAAGGTAAGTTTTGGACCATCACACCCACAAAGTATGTCCTACAGACCTTATTTAAGCCAATAAGTTCATAAACCAGTTTTTTTGCTTTCTTTCTTCTTTGCTCAAGCATGATACAGACTCCCATTTCCTATGGCTTGATTCTGCCACTAGGACACACCTTCAAACGGTCACTAGCGAATGGCTGTCCCTCACATTTGGTGTGTCCACCACTTACCCATCTTCCTATGGCAGTCCAGTGCCGCCCTCCCCTCCTCCCTTATCCAGCAGCCTACAATACCAGTCCCCTGCTCCACTTGTGCAAATGGTTACCGCGCCACAAAATCTTTCTTCTCCTTTTTTTAGCCATGGACCAATCACTTCAGAGTCCTCAAATGTTTCCCAGGAACCTCTCTACAGAGATAAGCTCACAGAAATAGATGTAAAAGAAACTTTCAATTTACCCACGAAATTGATCTCAGAACATAATCAACAGCTGTTAAGAATGAAACAAAAGGAGCATGATGGTAAAAATAAGTGTGTAAAGGAGCAAAGCTTGAAACAAAACTACGACCCATCTAAGCTAATAAGCGAACCTGATCCATATGGTGATCTTATGTCGATGTTTCTGAAAACTCAAATCCATAATGAACTTGAATGCAGATTGGCCAATCGATCCAAAAACATAGCTATTCAAGATGTATTAACTGATAGGCCACTTTCCATCACTTCAAGCCACAAATCAGAAAATAAACTGGATGAACATCCTGATATCTGTGAGAAAAAGGCTGAAGAGCTGCTGTCGGTCATTTTGAATGAGAAAACAGAGTTTTATAGTCCAGTAGCTGCGCTAAAAAGGGAGAAGCTTCCGGAGTTGTACATACAGGAAGAGGATGATGAAAAGATCAACAGATCAGCTTTGGAGACTGTTTCAAAAAAAGAGGTGCAACATGCAGTGACAGAAGCATGATAGTCTTGTTGTGTGCCGAGAGTAAAAAACTCTTAAAATAAAATTTTTATAAAATCTTTGACTAAATTAAAGGGGCCATATATTGGCCAAAATATTTGTAAAAAAAAAAAATGTAGTGTTTTCAGTGTTTCTTAAAAGGACTGGTTTTGCATCTGAAACGTAATAGTCTGACCAAGAAACATTACTATAAAGATAACTATAACGTTAACTAGCATCACACGTGAGCGGATGATAACGCTATGTTATATTATAACTATCCGCTGTAGTTATTGTTGTCTACCACTTTAAATGATCACACATTTTTAAGTGAAGTGGACTTTGATTGGCTAATATTTGTGATTCCATTTTTCTGTGCCATTAGTTGTGGAGAGATTAATGAAAAAGGATTATTGAAGATATTTATTTAACATAAATATGTATATAGTCTACCTCAATTATATTTCAAAAGAAAGGAAAGTGCTGTTTAGCATGATATGGCCCCTTTAAATGGTCTTTGTCACACTAGTAGTGCAATTTTGACAGTCAGGCTCAAAGTTGTAAAAAGTAGTTCATTTCAATAGTTTAAGCTTTGTCCTTCTCTTTGCCAGGCTGACTCTTCCTTCATCACACCATCTCTCCCCTTCTCCTCCCCCACTCCTAATTCATCCCTTACTCCATCTCCCACTAGCTTTTCTCCTCCACAAACTGAACCTCCACCATCTTCTTCCAAACCTTCTCCATGTTCTCTTGCTTCACCTCTTCATTCGGTCCCTTATTCCACCTCTATGCGCCAAACCTCAGTTGTTTCTTCCCCTTCAGACTCTCCTCTCCCTCCATTATCTCTCTCCACTCCTCCTCTGTCTTCACCAAACTCCCCAATCCCTCTTCCACCTCCTCCTTCAGCGACTCTCAACATTTCTCTTTCTTTGGCCTCTTCTTTGCCTTCTAATTATCAATACATTTCATCTCCTTCTCCTCCTCCCTCATTTCCGCCCCTCCTTTCTTCTTTTATGCCACAGCTCTCCCCTCATACATCCACTCCTATTTTCTCAAATATCCCCTCCTCCCACTCTCCTTCTCCTCCATCCTCTACTCATATCTCACCAATTCCGCCATCTCCTCCTTCATCTCCTATTCCTTCTTTCCATCCTCCTCTTTATTCTTCCTGTCAGCCACTTCTGCCAACTATTCCAGCCTCCCCACCCTCCTCTCCTTCTCCTCCTCCATCTTCTTCAGACCACATTCCATCCCCTGAAATTCCACCTTCTCCTCCCAGATCTCCTACACTCCCATCCTCTCTTCCTCCCTCCGCTCTACATGTAGTCTCCACTCAGCCCTCACCATCCATCCCCCCATCCTCTACCACTATTTCTCCTCTCTCCCCACGTTCACAGCCTCGGTCTCCTAAGATTAAGGTAAAAATAATGTACAAAACAATGACTTCAGGGGTGACGTGTTGTGCATGCACGTGTGTGTATTGATGTCCAAAATGTAGAACTTAATAGTCTTGTAATTTGTGGATATAAACTCTAAACCTTCACACACAAAAACTTAAAGGCTAACTAAACGTGTGCAATAGAAACACATGACAAATTTGCAATAGTCTTGTCTTCCCTATTGTAAACAATTCCAAGCTTCTCAAGAAAGTAAAAATGTAGTACAAGACTTGATTTTGTCCATCAGAAACTGATTGGATCATTGTTGTTCGCTATTGCTCTGATCGGATGTGAGGGAAAGGTTGTTCCACCCATTAGAGACTAAAAGAGATGTTGTTGCGAGAAGGAGAGGAAGTTACTTTGAGTAAACATTACGAGTTTAAATACAAAAATAAAATAAAAATCAGGTCAATAGTGCAAGTGAGACAGGTGTGTTTCTGCATGTATTTCTGTGTCTCTTACTGGCCCAAAGTTTGACTTATCACATTCCTAATAATTCAAGATTTTGGAATTACTACTAAATCTGAAATGAAATTAACAAAGCATTATATAACCTCATTCATGGTTCAATACCAGCAGTGGATTTTGAATGAGAATGCTGATCTCTGATTGGTTGCCTTGCATATTTGATTCTTGCAGACAGTTTATAGACAGGAAGTGGTGGTTGAGGGTAAGCCACCACGTAGTCCCATTTCCACCAGGAGGCGCTGTTTATCTCCCTGTTTATCACCCAGTAGATCAAGAAGGGTAGGATGGAGTGTGCTGTGACACTAGCAGCAGTGCAGACTGGGAAATGAAGTCCTTTCTAATCCCTTTTATAGTCCCCTGGTCGCATTTTCTCTATGCGTGTATTGTAACAATATGTTTTCTCTAAGCTCTGTGATGACGATGAAGACTCATAGAATGACATCATGTGCCTGGATTTGGCATGATATGTTGATGCGTTAAAATGTTACATGTGTACTACAGTGACGCTTTCCATTTTCTTTCTCTGTTCATCAGAAAATGATGCAGGATTCCCAGCCTGCAGGTGGTGACCCGTAAGTAAATTTTACAGTTTTTGACACTGTGTTATTTTGTTTATTCACCATCCAACCATAAACAGCAAGTTTTTAAAACTTTTTTTTTAATGTTGATCAAGCTTCCAAGCTGTCTACAACTATGTGCCTCGTAATGAGGATGAGCTGGAACTGAAGGAGGGGGACGTTGTTGATGTCATAGAGAAATGTGACGATGGCTGGTTTGTGGGTATGTATTTTATAAAGCTACTACAGCACTTCTGCAAATAGTATACAATTTTCATTAGAATGGCCTACTGTTCTTTTGAACGTTGAAAAATTCTGAATGATTTGAGAAGAAATTATTTTATTTTAATGGCATAAGAAATCAGTTACTGTCCTGACTAGTCAATCATTTATACAATCATTATACAAATGATTTGACCAAATAATGTGATTGACCAATCAGAATCAAGAATTTCATGGTAAATGTAATTATATTTATATACACTAACCAAAGGATTATTAGGAACACCTGTTCAATTTCACATTAATGCAATTATCTAATCAACCAATTACAGTTGGCAGTTGCTTCAATGCATTTAGGGGTTGGTCCTGGCCAAGACAATCTCCTGAACTCCAAACTCAATGTCAGAAAGGGAAAAAAGGTGATTTAAGAAATTTTGAGTGTGATATGGTTGTTGGCGCCAGACGGGCCGGTCTGAGTATTTCACAATCTGCTCAGTTACTGGGATTTTCACACACAACCATTTCTAGGGTTTACAAAGAATGATGTGAAAAGGGAAAAACATCCAGTATGCGGCAGTCCTGTGGGCGAAAATACCTTGAATGGGCCGACTGATTCAAGCTGATAGAAGAGCAACTTTGACTGAAATAACCACTCGTTACAACCGAGGTATGCTGCAAAACATTTGTGAAGCCACAACACGCACAACCTTGAGGCGGATAGGCTACAACAGCAGAAGACCCCACCGGCTACTACTCATCTCCACTACAAATAGGGAGGCTACAATTTGCACAAGCTCACCAAAATTGGACAGTTGAAGACTGGAAAAATGTTGCCTGGTCTGATGAGTCTCAACTTCTGTTGAGCTATTCAGATGGTAGGGTCAGAATTTGGCGTAAACAGAATGAGAACATGAGCTCCATCATGCCCTTGTTATCACTGTGCAGGCTGCTGGTGGTGGTGTAATGGTGTGGGGGATGTTTTTCTTGGCACACCAATTGGGCATTGTTTAAATGCCATGGCCTACCTGAGCATTGTTTCTGACCATGTCCATACCTTTATGACCACCATGTACCCATCCTCTGATGGCTACTTCCAGCAGGATAATGCTCAAAACATTTCAAATTGGTTTCTTGAACATGACAATGAGTTCACTGTACAAAAATGGCTCCCACAGTCACCAGATCTCAACCCAATAGAGCATAATAATCCTTTAGGTGAGTATATATATATACTGCTTCAAAAAATTACGGGAACACTTAATTATCACAGTGTAACATGAAGTCAGTTAAACTTCAGGGATATCAATCTGTCCAAATAGAAAGCATAAGTACGTAAATCATCAAACTAGCAGCAGGACTGGTATCTGCTCCTTTGTGAGAGAAGGAACAGGAGGAGCACTTCCAGAGCCCTACTGGTGTGCATGTTTCTGACTAAAACTGTCAGAAACAGACTTCATGAGGGTAGTATGTTGGCCCAACATCCTCTAGTGGGACCTGTGCTCACAGCTCAGCACTGTGCAGCTTGATTGGCATTTTCCAAGGAACACCAGAATTGGCAAGTCCACCATTGGCACCCCGTGCTCCTTACAGATGAGAGAAAGTTCACACTGAGCACATGTGACAGACATGATACCCTGTTATGCTACCTGCAAGATCATCCTGCAAGACCGGTTTAGCGATGGGTCAGTAATGGTCTGGGGAGGAATATCTTTAGAGGGTCAGCCTTCATGTGCTAGCACATAGTTCCCTTACTACTACTGTTAGGCACCAGGATGAAATAACATAAAAGCGTCTGCCAAATGCATAAATGTAGTAAATGCACATTGTAAATGTCATTCATTGAGATCCAATGTGTGATTTAAGTGTTTTCTTACTTATTTTTGAGCAGTGTGTATGTGTATATATATATATATATATATATATATACTCCTTTGTTTTGAAAATGTGAAATCTAGCGGTGAAAATGTCATATTGTGCCTTTAGAACTAATTGTGAAAGTTATTGTATTGCTGATAATCGTCTTGTCTGTGTCTTTGTTTTCAGGTACCTCTCGTAGAACCAAGTTATTCGGAACGTTCCCAGGAAACTATGTTAAACCACTTTAACAAAGAGGAAACAATAGCACAAATACGGCCACTCCAGTGCCTACTGTGTAGGGCCAATGAGGCACCTCACCTTTGAGAAAGTGTGTGTGTCTTTTGTGTGAGTGTTCACAAATACATTTTTAGCTCTGCGTTTCTGCACAGACAAACCACTAAAGTTAATTTCACTTTTAGCACTTTTTTTGTGCCGTCACACGGTCTCCTCACTGTTCCTTCATCTGCTAATTTGCTATTTTGACATTTTGTTATTTTCCAGGATGCAGTAGAGTTAGTACGGTGAGGGTTCAGGTAGCATGGTATTGCGTGAGGTCAGTAGAACAGTATAAGTGGTACTGAGGAGAAACCTCAGGTGTCAGTGTTAAACTGTGTGAGTGTGTCTGTCTGGGTGTGTGTTTAGTGTAATAAATAGTGCACGGTTAAAGCAATATAGAGACCACTGGTTATAGTTGAGGATGTATAATTTCATTCAAATGAGCTACAGGTGATATGATTGCTCATTCCCCTTGTGTGGCCAAAATAAGGAAGTGATAGAAACAGATGTGTTTTAAACCATGAATTGTATGTTAACAATAGGGGGTGAATTCAATTTGGTTAGGACACTTTTTCAAGTCATAAAATGTCCCTGAATTCACCCCTACTTTTGCCATATTGAATTACAAAATAACTGTCATGGAGCAATTTTAGTTTTGTTTAAGTGGCAATCATTCATATAGGATACTGTTCATATAATTAGTGCATTGTGGGTATTTGTATAAGTTGTATTTAAAAAGAAAGTTCATTCTGGACATTTTGGAAAGGAAAGATGCTTTTATGGAATTTGGTAACAAATATTTGATAAAAGAAGTTGTTTTCTAATGTTTACTTGAGAATTTTATGAATGGACTGAGTTTTAGAATTGTAAATCAGGTCTCTGTGAACCACTTGACTTTCATACAGTAAAAAAACAACATGTAAGTCATGATTAAATCATTGTTGGTTTTAGTAATGAATGGCAACAATGTTACAATAACAAGGTGAGCCTGTTTTGTTTTTTTCTTTGTTAACCTTAATTAGCTAATTTATCTAAAAGGTCATTTTGTCAATTTTCACTTTTTTTGAAAGTTTGATCTCTGGTGTAAACCTTAAATTATGTAAGTTATCTGCCACATTTTTCATGAGATTAAGTCGTATAGAGATTGCATCATATAATGCAATAGAGAGTTCTGTTGGTCTTTATGAATGTTGTAGTTTGTATGCTTGCCTGACATTTAAAAGTTCACTTTTTGTTTTTGAAGGATTTGTATACCAGTATTTTCTGCACTAAGTGTATCACTTGTGTTCTCATCTGAATTCATAGCTTGTGTTGCATCGGCTTTTACAAGTACATATATTCAGTATATGGAGAAGTGTGACTATGAATTTCACAGACAGCAGAGCAATCTTAAAGCACCTTAAACATTTATTAGTTTTATTTTTTTCTTTAAAGTTGAAGTGTGTTCAAATGTTGATAGGTTGGTTCATCCAAATGTCTACCACCAATAGTTTGAGTTTGAATGGGGGTTATCTGTTTGGCTGTCTAATAGCAGATGGGAAGGTTTTGGAAACTTCTTTGAAAACATTTGAAGAAATTACACACTTCAGCTTTAAATATATTAATCACATTGTTTGCATTTTCAGCTTCACGGTTGTGTTTGCTTGATTGCTTTATATGTCCTTTTGTATTGTAATGTACATGAGTTTCACTTCCGTCATAAAGCCCTTTTTATCTCACTTTTGGTTTCTTTCATCTGTTTTTTTAGTCGTTTATACTTGATCCCATGTGCCAAATTTATTCTACACGCCCAACTTCTTCGGTGCAAAAAAGAAAGAAAACGTATGCAAAAAAGAAATAAGCAAAGAACATTTTTGGGACTAATAAAGGACTTTCTTCAGCACAGGATGAATACTGATGCACACTGTAGTGAATCTGCAGTCACTTTTGCCTTTGCTACAGCCACAAACTACTCTCCTCTACTAAAGACAGTGGATTTTTTTGGATGTTTTTTGCCTTTTTCTTCATAGGCATATAGCGCTAGTGTTCACACTATATAACATAGTGTTATTTGATGTGTGTTGTGTGTGCCTGATGAACTGGTGAGCTTGAGAGGATCTTTTAACCTGCTCACTTTCAAATAAACCATTCTCTCTCTCTCTTTTCTTATTATCTATCTCTATCTCTCTCCCTCTGTCTCTGCTCTTTTGTTTTGTTCTGTATCCAATAAATTTCTGCTCAGTTATTTGAGCTTCTATGTTTATCCATTGGCTCCCATTTTTTATATTTGAACAGTGGGATTGTATTCATTTTCTAGTATTTTGCAACATTTTTATGTTTTTCTTTGCACAGCTAAAAATGCAAACGACAAAGCTACTTTTTTATTTATTATAAAGACAACACAGGGAACCTTAAAAAAAAGCATTTCACTAACAGAAGTTTATATATGAGGCAATATGATCAAATATACCATTCAAAAGTTTGGGTACAGTAAGATGTTTTTAATATTTATGTTTGAAAGCCCTATCTCACCAAGGCTTAATTTAATTAATAAAAATGCATCAAAAACATAATAAATAATGTTATTAATGTATTATGTAATTTATTCATTTTCATTGGCTATTATTTCAGTCTTCGCTGCCAACATAATCCTTCAGGGATCATTCTAATTTGACTCTGATATGATGTTCAAGAAACATTTATTATTACAGTATTATGTTGAAAGCTGTTATGCAGCTTAAAATTTAATTATAATATAATAAGAATAAGAATACAACATTTAATTATCTTGTCCAAAAAAAACAAATTACACATGACACTTTCTTGTTAGTTTTTTAATATCGTAACAACACACAGTTCAAGGCTTTAGTGTAGCTATAGCCAGAGAGATATGAACATCTGATTCATTCTCATTGATTTTTATTTTGTTTGGCCATATTCCCGAAAACCTTTTATGGAATAAATCAAGCAGGCCTGTTGAAGTCCAATTTCTGGCAATGTCTTTGGGGACACATTACTACTCTGTTGTTAAGAGGTATACATATGTATTATAATAGATTTCTGTCATTTATTTTTTATATATTTAAAGCTGACTGAACCAAAACATGGAGCAATGAATCAATCGGAGAAGACGATAGGGGGGAAGTTCCTATTTGTGTCAGGAGAAAAAGCAATGAAAGGAAACAGAAAAGAGTTTACATTTGTACCCATGTCCACTGCCTTGAGTTTATTATTACAATCAACAAAGTGGACATATAAAATAGACCACATGAGAAGAGAAGACGTAAAAATGAGAGAAACTGAACAGGGCTCTAACTAGAAGCGAAATACAGATTGGTAATAAAAGAATGTGCCTGTGAGACTTCACAAGCCTCCACATCGTTCACTCACCAAATAAGGGCAGAAGCAGTGAGCCCTGTCTCTAGGCCCATATACAAGCCCCCGTCAGCCATGAAGACCAGAGAGTCCTGCCTCCATCTCTGGTGGATGCATGACAGTGTGGTCAGATTTTCTTTGTAGCTCTGATTTAAGATCAGTCTCCCTTACCAGAAATATTCTTACTGTATATTAGCAGAAAAAGGAACCTTGAAATAATACTTAACCCTACTAGGCTGGACAAAAATTGTCACACCGTGGCTGTTTGTGCATTTAATTTTTTTTTTTTTAATTTTATAAAATGTTTATTGTTGAATGTGATTTCACCAAGTAGAACATGTTACTGGATCGATATTGGAACAACATTCCAATCTACAGATTAGATTTGAAGAACAAGTTTATAGTTAGTCAAGTTTAGTCTTACAACAAGGCTTAGAGGTGTGTAGAGGCTTCTACACCATTCTTTTCTACATCATCTGTGGAATTCCTGTAATCCATCAATCAATGAAATAATCAAAGTGAAATAAAGTAAGGTATCCTCACACGCGCATATATATTATATGGATACATACACTTACCTAAAGGATTATTAGGAACACCATACTAATATTGTGTTTGACCCCCTTTCGCCTTCAGAACTGCCTTAATTCTATGTGGCATTGATTCAGCAAGGTGTTAAAGCATTCTTTAGAAATGTTGGCCCATATTGATAGGATAGCATCTTGCAGTTGATGGAGATTTGTGGGATGCACATCCAGGGCATGAAGCTCCCGTTCCACCACATCCCAAAGTTGCTCTATTGGGTTGAGATCTGGTGACTGTGGGGGCCGTTTTAGTGCAGTGAACTCATTGTCATGTTCAAAAAAAAACAATTTGAAATGATTTGAGCTTTGTGACATGGCTCATTATCCTGCTGGAAGTGGCCATCAGAGGATGGGTACATGGTGGTCACTAAATGTAAAGTTCAGGTAGGCCGTGGCATTTAAACGATGCCCAATTGGCACTAAGGGGCCTAAAGTGCACCTAGAAAACATCCCCCACACCATTACACCACCACCATCAGCCTGCACAGTGTTAACGAGGCATGATGGATCCATGTTCTCATTCGGTTTACAACAAATTCTGACTCTACCATCTGAATGTCTCAACAGAAATTGAGACTCATCAGACCAGGAAACATTTTTCCAGTCTTCAACTGTTGAATTTTGGTGAGCTCATGCAAATTGTAGCCTCTTTTTCCTATTTGTAGTGGAGATGAGTGGTACCCAGCGGGGTCTTCTGCTGTTGTAGCCCATCTGCCTCAAGGTTGTGTGTGTTGTGGCTTCACAAATGTTTTGCTGCATACCTCGGTTGTAACGAGTGGTTATTTCAGTCAAAGTTGCTCTTCTATCAGCTTGAATCAGTCGGCCCATTCTCCTCTGACCTCTAGCATCAACAAGGCATTTTCGCCCACAGGACTGCCACATACTAGATGTTTTTCCCTTTTCACACCATTCTTTGTAAACCCTAGAAATGGTTGTGTGTGAAAATTCCATTAACTGAGCAGATTGTGAAATACTCAGACCGGCCCGTTTGGCACCAACAACCATGCCACGCTCAAAATTGCTTAAATCACCTTTCTTTCCCATTCTGACATTGAGTTTGGAGTTCAGGAGATTGTCTTGACCAGGATCAACTCCTAAATGCATTGAAGCAACTGCCATGTAATTGGTTGATTAGATAATTGCATTAATGAGAAATTGAATAGGTGTTCCTAATAATCCTTTGGTGAGTGTATATAATAACAAATTAAGACCATTTTTCTGATTTTTTGTTTGTTTATATTAACAACTTTTCGTTTGATGGAACACAGCAGCTTTGCTATTGTCCTTGTGCAAACTTTTTCCTTACACTGGAACAAAAAATCTCTTAGTTCTGAAAAGTGTTTAAACATGGCTTGGCATGGATCGCTGTATTGTTCTGATATTGAATTGAGGTGCAAGATTAGTTGTGATAAGACAAGTTAGGATGAAATGGATATAGAGAGATAGGCAAAGAAATTTACAGAGTAAAATGAGAACTTGGTGGAAGGAGCAGAGGGAGATGAGATGTAAACAGTGATGAACAGATAGATAGAGAGGGAAGAGCATTATTAAAAAGAAAAAAGTGAGAATGTTAGAAAGAGAGAGCTAGCCCTCTGTAGGAGTGGTCTTCCCTCTGTTCAAAAGGATTTAGAGCTGAACATACACACTTGAGACAGACACACACACACCTGCTGTGGATATGCCGTTCACTGTTGTGCTGGATGGACCCGCACCGTGGGGCTTTCGACTTATTGGAGGACGAGACTTCAGCCAACCCCTCACCATCGCCAAAGTGAGTGTGTGTGTGTGTGTGTGTAAGTTTAACTGTTTGGATGTTAAATTGGTTGTAATTCAGTGAAAAAAAAAAAAGTTCATTGTGTGTTATAAAGAACTTTTTCATGTTCAAAAGGGCAGCTGACTCATTTATAAAAATAGCATCTTACATCACCCATATTGACATAAAATAAAATACAATTAATCAAAAAGGCAGTTTTGAGTGCTGAATCACTGACCTGTTTTAGGATGTGTGTTCACATGTCCCAAAAAAAATCTGTTTCTCATTGATTCCTTACCATTTCGTCTATAATGATAAAAATGACAACAACTAAAATAAAAATAATTATTATCATTATTATCATTGTTATTATTATTGTGTGTGTGTGTGTGTGTGTGTGTGTGTGTGTGTGTGTGTGTGTGTGTGTGTGTGTGTGTGTGTGTGTGTGTGTGTGTGTGTGTGTGTGTGTGTGTGTGTGTGTGTGTGTGTGTTGGTTTTTGTGGTTTATAAGGACATTTCATCTGTAATTCAGACAATGTAAACGTGTTTCTGAGCATTGGGAGAGCTGGAAAACAAAATTTCTGCTCAAGTCCTTATAGTACACAAAAACCTGATTTTGTGTAAAATTTGTGTATGAGACAGTGCCCCTGTAGCCGGGTCCCGGTAATGCACCGTCTCATGCATATGCACGCATGTGTCTGAATCGCAGCTTTTGATTGGCTGATCGCCTGATGTCCTCATAATTACGGTTTTTGTCAAACCGGTGTAAAGGGGAAAAAATGACATTGCTTGCAAAATAACAACAAAAACATTAAAAAGGCTTAAGTAATTAAATAAAACAAAAAGGAATAATGATAATATCACCCATATTTTGATGACCCTGTCCTCCGACCTGAGATGCACGTGCTCTGTTGCTGAGACTGACTGCGCATGCGCAGAAATCACCGACATGAAGAGCGATCAGGTAAGAATAATGATAAATAAACCGTTTTATGTGTAATTAAGTCAAGTTTTCTGTTTATATAGTTTGTAGTTCGAATTATTCTACAGCTAATTTGACGATTGTGAAATTAAATAGCACTAGACTACATGTATATTACATTTCCTCATAACAACGCGTGAGGAATTAATTTATTATTAATTAATTTGTTCATTTATAATGTAAATAATGTAATATCTGTATGATGCTACTCACTACAAGTCATACAAATAAAGATAATAGCTGGTAGTGCACTTATTTTGGGTAATGGCTGATTACGTCATTGTTTAATTGAGATAATTACTTTTAATGCTGTTTTTAGTTGGTAATGTTGATGTAAGTGTATGTAAGTCCATATAAAACAGTCACAGTGTGCTTGAGAAAAAGAGAAAAAAATCTCTATATTGTTTTACAGTTTCACTTCCTAGCATGTAAATTAAAATAATCAGTAATGTTCCAAATATTTTAACCCTCTATAACAAATAAATGTGTAAAGCATTTGATTAGGCCAGTGATCTGTAAAAGTGATTTAAAACATTAATCTACACTGGGATTTGCAGGGGATGATGACAGCAACAAGATCCCAGAGGACCAAACTAAATCCAAAAGATGAAGATGGATTTGAAGTAAAATACATAAATTCATTTAAAGGTGAGTAACATACAGCTGTGTTTAAGTATTTTTTTTAATGTTTTCCCTGGCTAATCTGTTCACAGTTGGACAATTCCTATTGTAACTCATATAAATTGCATTGTATACTGTAACCTATTTATACAGTGAGGAAAATAAGTATTTGAACACCCTGCTATTTTGCAAGTTCTCCCTCTTAGAAATCATGAAGGGTTCTGAAATTGTCATCGTAGGTGCATGTCCACTGTGAGAGACATAATCTAAAAAGAAAAATCCAGAAATCACAATGTATTATTTTTTTTTAAACTATTTACTTGTATGATACAGCTGCAAATAAGTATTTGAAAATCTGAGAAAATCTATGTTAATATTTGGTACAGTAGCCTTTGTTTGCAATTACAGAGGTCAAAAGTTTCCTGTAGTTTTTCACCAGGTCTGCACACACTGCAGGAGGGATTTTGGCCCACTCCTGCACACATATCTACTCTAGATCAGTCAGGTTTCTGGCCTGTCGCTGAGAAACACAGAGTTTGAGCTCCATCCAAAGATTCTCTATTGGGTTTAGGTCTGGAGACTGGCTAGGCCACGGCAGAACCGTGATATGCTTCTTACAGAGCCACTCCTGGGTTATCCTGGCTGTGTGCTTCGGGTCATTGTCATGTTGGAAGACTCAGACTTGACCCATCTTCAATGCTCTAACTGAGGGAAGGAGGTTGTTCCCCAATACATGGCCATGGTCATCCTCTCCTTAATACAATGCAGTCGCCCTGTCCCATGTGCAGAAAAACACCCCAAAGCATGATGCAACCACCCCCATGCTTCACAGTAGGGATGTGTTCTTGGGATGGTACTCATCATTCTTCTTCCTCCAAACACGTTTAGTGGAATTATGACCAAAAAGTTATATTTTGGTCTCATCTGACCACATGACTTTCTCCCATGACTATTCTGGATCATCCAAATGGTCATTGGCAAACTTAAGACGGGCCTGGACATGTGCTGGTTTAAGCAGAGGAACCTTCCGTGCCATGCATGAGTTCAAACCATGACGTCTTGGTGCATTACCAACAGTAACCTTGGAAACGGTGGTCCCAGCTCTTTTCAGGTCATTGACCAGCTCCTGCTCCTCTGGGTTGATTTTTCACCTTTCTTAGGATCATTGAGACCCCACGAGGTGAAATCTTGCATGGAGCCCCAGTTCGAGGGTGATTGACAGTCATGTTTAGCTTCTTCCATTTTCTAATGATTGCTCCAACAGTGGATCTTTTTTCACCAAGCTGCTTGGCAATTTCCCCGTAGCCCTTTCCAGCCATGTGGAGGTGTACAATTTTTTCTCAAGTGTCTTTGGAAAGCTCTTTGGTCTTGGCCATGTTAGTAGTTGGATTCTTACTGATTGTATGGGATGGACAGGTGTCTTTATGCAGCTAACGACCTCAAACAGGTGCATCTAATATAGGATAATACATGGAGTGGAGGTGGACAATTTAAAGGCAAACTAACAGTTTAGGGTTAATGAGTTTTATGGATTTTTTTATAGATTATGTCTCTCACAGTGGACATGCACCTACAATGACAATTTCAAAACCCTTCATGATTTGTGGGAGAACTTGCAAAATATCAGGGTGTTCAAATACTTATTTTCCTCACTGTACTTATCTAATCACACATTTTAATGTTGAGTATGTGATCTTTGCGGAGAAATTAAAGTACTTCATTTTGAATCCAATTTGACACAAAACAGTGCAATGGTTTGGTCAGCTGTGCAGAAAGAGATCCTCAGCTGAGACTTGATGAGAATACTCAACAGCTCATTTATTTACCGTTACATTTTTCCAAGATGATGCAGAATCTTTTTTTATGTATATACAGAAATGTAAAGTTGTGTTTTGCGTATGTTTAAAAAAATGAATGTTCAATAAGTAAACTCCTTTCTCTCTCCCGCAAGATCTCAAATACTGATCAACAGTTGACGCTTCATGAGAGCATTAAACAGGTAATGTATTTACCTTTGGAAAATTTTGGCATAGGCCTGAGCATTTATTTCTAATATGTTGTTTAATTGACAAATTTTTAAATCCAATCAGACTTAAAATACTACAATACTACAGACTTTTAGTTGTGTGGCTGACATTCAGTGCTAATCTAATACAGTACTAGATTTTTCTTTAATAGCATTTAAAGAATTAAGAAATCTTTTACAGATATAAGAAAAATAATAAAAAGTGCAGAAGAATGTGAGAATAAAAGGAAAAAAAGGAGAAAGAAATTGATAGGCAAATTCAGTGTAGATAGCACAGATCGGCAATAGATCATATGTACTGCTGTATGAGAAACATGAGAGCCCATTACAGAACATATTAGAAATAAACGCTCGTGCCAAATTTTTCCAAAGCTAAATAAATGACCTGTTTAATGCTCTCAAAAAGTGTCAGAGAGAGAGAAAGAAGCTTACTTATTGAACAGTAATTTTACTTTTCTGTAAAATACAATATATGCAGCTCATGGAGATTCTGCATCATCTTGACAAAACGTAACAGGTAAATTAATGACCTGTTGATCATTATCATCAAGTCTCAGCTGAGGGCCAGTCTTGGTTGAAATCTTAAGGGGATAGATATTATAAATAAATACTTTTGCATAACGGGTGTTGACTATTGTATTTAAGTATCACTGAACTTCTGCCCATCCCCCACAATATGACACCAGGAGTAATTATGAGGACATTTTACACAACCCATGACTCCATCTGACTGCTGTATTAGATTAACACTGAACGCCTGCCCATCCCCCACAATATGACACCAGGAGTAATTATGAGGACATTTTACACAACCCATGACTCCATCTGACTGCTGTATAAGATTAACACTGAACTTCTGCCCATCCCCCACAATATGACACCAGGAGTAATTATGAGGACATTTTACACAACCCATGACTCCATCTGACTGCTGTATAAGATTAACACTGAACTTCTGCCCATCCCCCACAATATGACACCAGGAGTAATTATGAGGACATTTTACACAACCCATGACTCCATCTGACTGCTGTATTAGATTAACACTGAACTTCTGCCCATCCCCCACAATATGACACCAGGAGTAATTATGAGGACATTTTACACAACCCATGACTCCATCTGACTGCTGTATTAGATTAACACTGAACTTCTGCCCATCCCCCACAATATGACACCAGGAGTAATTATGAGGACATTTTACACAACCCATGACTCCATCTGACTGCTGTATAAGATTAACACTGAACTTCTGCCCATCCCCCACAATATGACACCAGGAGTAATTATGAGGACATCTTACACAACCCATGACTCCATCTTAATCACAATAAACAACCTTAGGTTTATTATATCTTCTGTCTAGTTTGCTCCTGCTTTTGGCATAAACCTGCTATGATAAACACGTTTCCTGAAACTACAGTTAGATCTACCTGAAAAACATGAAGGACTCTTTATTTATTTTATCTTTATTCTATTGTTTTTATTACTTCTGCTTATGTTTAAATATGTAATATTTTATGTATTTTTGCACTACAAAATTAAACGTATTTAAACTAGAATCCATGGCTATGTTCTACATTAAATTTTATGATTTTAACAAAACCTTAGATACTTATTATCATTACCAAGATAATCAACCTCATTTCCAAAACCTATATATCATTACCAAAACAGTTCTATAAATGTTAATTTAATTAAAAGAAAAATTGTAGTTTACTTTTCAACACTTGTACAGACTCTACACATTGTGTTCCTTCAGATTTGTCACATAATTAAAAAAATGGTCAGGTTTCATTTAAATATTCTAAAAAAATAGGTTGTAAATTGTGGAAGGTGTTGTGGTGATGCGAAAAAGCATTCAAAATAAAAATCCTGTTAATTTAAAAATAAACATTTCAGAATTTCAAATTACTGTGCATGATTCTTAATAATCCAATTTTAAAAATTTTAAAATGTATTAGCTTTTCTAACAACATTGACGTTTTCAGACTGTTGCAGTAATGAGAATTTTTAGGACTTGTTTTGGAAATTATGTTAAAAAATGTCTTAAACTGTAAGTGAATGTTTTTAAAATAATGTGCACAAATAATTTAGACTTTGGTTCAAATGTCTGAAATAATTTTTTGTTAATGCAAGCATTTTTTAAATTTTCATGTTTGACATGTTTTCATGAGAATCACCCATATATATATATATATATATATATATATATATACACACACACTGTAAGTCAATGGCTACTGTCAAATGTTTGGATACTTATATTATTCAGAATATCATCTTTTGTGTTGAACAGATGCAAGAGAATCATACAGGTTTGGAACAACATAACGGTGAGGAAATTTGACAATTTTCATTTTTGGGTGAACTATCCCTTTTGTTTGTTTTCAGCTATTTTTATTACAATTTGTTTATGAAATGTTTTTAAAATGTTTGAGAAAAATGTATGTGTAACTTGATTTATGTAATTGTAATATTAATAACTACATTAATATTCAGTTGTGTATGTGTTTACCGTGTCCTCTTAATTCATTTGTGTCCCTCTAATACACGTTTGTGACACTTGTGTGTATTGTACAGCAACTGTCCTCATAATCAGGTGTGTCCTTATAATACACAATGTATTCAGTTGTGTATGTGTTTACCGTGTCCCTCTAATACACGTTAGTGACACTTGTGTGTATTGTATAGCAACTGTCCTCATAATCAGGTGTGTCCTTATAATACACAATGTATTCAGTTGTGTATGTGTTTACCGTGTCCCTCTAATACACGTTAGTGACACTTGTGTGTATTGTATAGCAACTGTCCTCATAATCAGGTGTGTCCTTATAATACACAATGTATTCAGTTGTGTATGTGTGTACCGTGTCCTCTTAATTCATTTGTGTCCCTCTAATACACGTTTGTGACACTTGTGTGTATTGTACAGCAACTGTCCTCATAATTCCAGTTAGTCCTTATAATATAGTTTTGTGTCATGGGCGGAGCTTGTGCGTCTAATTATCAGAGTCCTCGTTAGTAGGTAAATTGTCAGGTTGTCATATTATAGGTTGTGTTGTGTGTATAGCAATTCTGAAGTGAGATCTGTGATGTGGGGCTCAAAAGAAAATTTTTGATAGTTTTGTCATCTCTGTAGAGCAAGCGGAAAGGGGTGCCCCCGTAAACCACCAACAGACTGGTTTGGGGCTCAGTGTCCTTGTAAACCACAAAAACCCGTATGTGTGTGTGTGTGTGTGTGTGTGTGTGTGTGTGTGTGTGTGTGTGTGTGTGTGTGATTAATTTAGAACATTATTATGCTTATGTTATTATATAGACTCATGTGAACAAGTATCACATTTAAAAATGTTTAAAATGTATTTTTATTTATATAGCTCAATTAGAAAAGGACCCTTCACAATACATGGCAATAAGGTGGATGGTGAATAGAGAAGGAATAGTAAAATGCATAAAACACAAGTAAAATAAAATAAATTTGACAACTTAATTGCATAAAACACAATCTGGCATGATTTGAGGACTGCAATATAAGTTGTCTTATAAAGAGAATATTTTAGGGGGAAGAACAATGGCTGTCCTCATGCTCTATTTATGTTGCACTGTGTGTGCATGTGTGTAGCTAAAATTGTTGATGAATCATTCATGCTGGAACTAACATTTGGATCCTCACACCTGTTGTGGCAGTGGATTTGTGTATTCTACATCTAAACAAATGTCAGGGAGAGACCAAAAGAAAAAGAAAGAGAGATAGGATCACATACTTCTTCAAACAGTTCTGTCTTTTCTGCTCTTAAAGGGATAGTACGGCCAAAAAATAATTCACCATTCCAAACCTTGTGACTTCCAAACTCAAAAGGTGGCGTTTTAAGGAATATCTTTGCTGCTCTTATCCAAAAGAGGAGTTGGGCTTTTGTGCTCCAGGGAAGAAAGAAAGTCATACAGGTTTGGAACTTGAGCAATAATGATTGCAAGTGTGTGAACTCACTTTAAAGGTCAGTCTTTCAAAAACACAAATTGTGTTAGAAAAATTAAACCTTCACACAATGATCAATGATCAGAATCGTTTCACTAGCATTTACTGTGTTTAAAAGGTTACAACCTATTATATGATCAAAGATCCAGTGATGAAATACACAATGCAGTTATTGTGCTGAGGTTTTATGCTTTTGTTCTCTGTGCAGTTCTAGTTTTGGATCCCTACTTTGCATTAAAGAGATTTCACACTTGGAACATTCTCTGCTCACTCTGCTGGTTCAGCATGACACTGTTACCTAATCTCAACATCGTGCAGCCATTTTTGGTCAAACACCCTCCTGTCCTCTGACTCTAGGCCTTGGGAATTGTTTTTTGACTTACAGCTAGGACTATAACTTTGACTTTATTAATCAAAGTTAAAAAAAAGGCCTGTTTTACCAGCAGCAGGTTGTTGGATTGCTCTCAAAATGTAGGATTTGTTGGCCTTCAGACTGTGTGGAACTGATGCAGGTGAGAGATATTGAGTTTAAAACTGATTTAGTCGGTAGATTTGCACTATTTGTGGAGAAAATGCCTTTTGCAGCATCAGAAACCATGTTTAAACATTTCTAAAACAATAGATTATATAATACTGCAAAAATACTTTTGTTTCTATGAACCTACAAATCTTATTAATATTTTGATATTATGCAGTTTTGCTTCTCAAATAAATTGATCTAGTGTTAAAGATGTTGACATCTGTTTTACTAGAAGAAGAAGACTAAAAATGATTAAAACTATTTATTTTTCAGTATGAAAATTAACCTGAATTAGTCTATTCTGTTCTATTATATGTTCTAGTTTACAATATTTGAGGTTTGAGCAGTTTTTATTTTTATATATTACGTCAGCCATCTGTCTTGCAGTATGTCTGAATTAAAATAATTTATTTTCTAAAATTATTTATATTTTCAAATGTTTTTACCCATAACATTTTGTTTATTTATTATTTTTATTACAGTTGTTTTGCTTTGTTTTTTTGGCATTTTTTTCTCTTTATTTAGATAGCTGGTTTGCATTATTGAAAGTACATCTGGGGTTAGTGGATGAGAGACTATAAGAAACATATTGAGTTCTTTCAGTTTGCTGATAAAGAGCTCATTTAGGTGTCAGGGCCTGATCTAAAGCCAAACCAGTGCAGTTCCACAGAAAAGCTCCATGACTGCGTCCATGAATGCCTTGATGTATGACTGATATGATGGATGCACCTTTACAATTGGTTCTTATAACCATTATACATGCCATTCTGCTCATGTAATGCAAGTCAAATAATGCAATGCATGTGTAGTTTCCTATCATTCATCTCTAGAGCTTCAGCAGGACTGCAGAGTTATTTCTTCCAGCGAGTTTACTGAGTAGTTTACACGGGTACACATACCAGTGATGACAAAGACATACATATGCCCACACACACTTACACATACAATCTTAAGATATTAAACAGATTGTTCACTCAAAAATGTCATGATTTACTCACCTTTATGTCGTTCCGACCCTGTGTGAGGATCAATGTCAAATAAGAATTTCATGTAGCAAATCCTTTTACTGTAAATAAATAATTAGTTTTTATTTTGGTTTCCAAATATTAACACTGCAAAGTCTGACTTATGAAATAAAAGGAAGAAAAAATGACAAAATATTTAATTAATAATAAAGTATTTTTTGCTGGTTATCAAATTTGATGCAACATGCTTTTATGGCTAATATAATATGATATGAGAAAACATGGCGCTCATACCTGACTAAAATCATGCAATTTGGTGAAGTTGCTGATATTTATATGGCAAAAAAAATTCTGATAGACGTTAATGTAAAACAATGACATCCTAATCATAGTATAGCAGACTGACTACTTACATAAAAGGTATATAAATATCAATTGTCACATTTTATCTCCCAGTAATATGTCTTAGTTAGATGATATTCAAATGCTTAGTGGATTGCAGTGAGGATTGAGAGATTAATTTTCCTCAAAGGCCTGATTTACAAAACATTATATATGGATAATGAAGTAAACCTAGGTGGCTTTGGTCCAGTAAGTGCTCATCTTTAAAAAAAAACATATTACTAGTGAAGTAAAGTACATTACTATGCATATTATTATATTATATATTGCTTTTAGCAGTGACGTCATTATTGTTATTATTATAATTATTACTAATAATAATAATAAGAGAGAAAAATTGTATATTAACCATCAAAAGGAACCAATGTTGTAGCTTTTCCATTTGCTAACGCTTCTGCTGATGTTATCAACTATTCTGTTTTCAGATATCACCAGGAAGTAAAGCTTCCAGAGTCAACCTTTCTCCTGGAGACATAATTGTAGCGATAGATGGAGTGTCTACTGAAAAAATGATGCACTCTGAGGCTCAGAATCTAATCAAGGATACCACCTATCAGCTCACACTTACTGTTGAGAGGTCAGAGATCACCTATACGTCCATATTAATGTGCTTGAGTACAGTTTGACAAACTGCTGCACACTGCACCCACATAAAGGGTAGTTGATGTATGTGAGCTTTTTTTAAATCGACATCAACATTGTCCTTTACGTGCAACCACACCAATACCACATGGCACAAGCAGAATTAGCAGCCAATTAGATTGTTTTTCTCAACATATAAATAGTCTGGTTCAGCATTTTCCTCTGAAATCCTCCACCTCTCCCAGCTCCACCTGCCTAGATTTGCTATGGGATTCATATATGTCCATTCATGCAGCAGCAGCAAGTCTGTGTCTAAAAGCTGTAGCTAGTCTATATGATTTGCAGCAATATGTCTAGTCCTACACCAAGTATATGTTCATTAACAAGAACTAATGAAAAATGTGTTTGCATTATTGTATTGCAGACCAGAGATTAAGCTGTGGTCACCAAATATCACTGAAGACAACAAAACCAGTCCATTTAAAATGAACCTAGAGGCAGAGAGACAGGTATGCATCTTCATAGTTTACATTTGCTGTCTGTCTGCACAATTGTATCATAAGTTGTAATTTTGGCTGACAGGAGTACAGACCAATTGGAACAGGCCATAATCAAAGGGCTACACCCTTCGTGGCTGCAGCCAACATCGATGAAACACGTCAGGTGGTGAGCCCAACCTACAACTCTCCTATTGGCCTTTACTCTTCAGGTAATATCCAGGATGCCTTACAAGGACAACTAAAGGGCCTTATCCATTACAAACCAGAAAGGTGACTCTTCCTAAACAACTTAAACTCAATCCTTCTAGTACAGTAAATGATTAGAACGTGAATGTTTTGTTTGAATGTTAGTAGCACTGAGATCACTAGGAAACATATTTTGGGTTCTCAGAACTTTGGTTAACATTTGGCAAGTCATTACAAATATTCTTCCAGTCACATTAATAAAATATTTGTTCAAAGTTATCAGGTCTTTAAAAATGTTCTCAAAATGTTAGCACAACGATATTTATACATAGTTCATGGAATGCTGTTTTTTTCTGAAATGAGCATTTTCATAAATTAATTAGATAGCAAAACGTTGATAGAATACATTTTTCTTAGCTGAGTATTTGTTTCTTGTTTCTAGTCCCAGGAAGCTTAGCAATATAGAGGATTCAGATGTATATCGGATGCTGCAAAGAAATCAAGATGAGGACGAACCCCACGAACCGCGACAGTCTGGATCCTTTAAAGCCTTACAGAGCTTTATCAGCACAAGTGAGGGTATGACACACTTGTACACACACACAAAACCTCAGAACTAAACAGTGTCAACTGCAACAGTTAAAGATACATACAAGTTAAATAATTATTTAGATTTAGCAATATTAGCCATGCAAATCTTGGATTGTTTGCTGCAGAAAGATTGTATTAATATGCCAGTTATGTTTATGTTTACTTACATGTTTTTATGAATAGATGTAATATACATGAAAACAAATAGAATGGGATTGCAACATTCAGGGTACATAAAAGCAATACTTTCAAAATCTGCAATCGGATTTGATTTATTCAGCAAACATGCTACTGGGATTCAGATCTTTTTGATCTTTGACAGGTACACATCCATTAGTGACAAGGAAAGTCCGTGCCCCCATGTCCAAGCCATCTGCTCCTGCGGGAAACTTGCACAAGTTACCAATGTGTGATAAGTGTGGTAACGGCATTGTGTAAGTCAGGTCACTGAAGCCATTGCATTGTCAAAACATTTACAGACCAGAATTCTTGCTAATACGAGCCACCAAGTATTTCTTTTAGAGATGCACCGAAAATTCAGTCTTATATACAAGGGAAAAATTATTGGCTTAATAAATTTAAAAAATGAATTATTTTAAATATTTGGCTACTCGTGAATTTAGGCACATTATTACAATGCAGAGAATGAAAAATGGATATTAATTTTGACATTTGCTTAATTTATAAATATCCATTATTGTTCTCCAATTAAAAATCTCTAATATTGGCCCGATAAGTATGATAGTACCTGTATCCATATCCATATTTCCACTTTCCAAGTTTGCACACCTAAATGAATAAAATACATATTAAAAATGAACACTGCTGTTCAAAAGTTTGGGGGTATGAAAGATTTTTTTTCCTACTTTTATTTAGCAATTAATGATGCACTGTAAAGACATACAAAGTATTTATCTTTTTAAATGAACACTGTTCTTTTAAATTTCAAAAAATAATCATGAGAAAAAAATAATCATGGTTTCCACAAAAAAAAAAAAAAAAATTAAGCAGCACAACTGTTTTCAAAATAAAAACAAATATGTTTCTTTTCATCTTTGATAAATGTTTTTCAAGCACCAAATCATGTGACACCAAAGACTGGACTAATGACTATTGCAAATTCAGCTTTGCCATCAGAAAAATGAATTACTTTTTAATATACATTAAAACCGAAACCATTTTTTTTTTATTTCAACAATATTTAATAACATTAGTTTGTCCTGTATTTTGACTTTATACTGTATAACTTCTTTCATAAACAAAAACATCTTAATGATCCCAAACTTGTGAACTGTCAGATGTGCTAAGATTTTTCATGAATCCAGCTTAACATCTTTGTCTTTTTTTCTCTCTCTCTCTCTCTCTCTCTCTCATCGGCTTTGTTTTCTCAGTGGGACGGTTGTGAAGGTTCAGGATAAGTTTCGTCACCCGGACTGTTTTGTGTGTACAGAATGTGAGGAAAACTTAAAGCAGAAAGGATACTATTTCATAGATGATGAGCTTTACTGTGAAACCCACGCTCATGCCCGGGCAAAACCTCCTGAGAGTCCAGATCTCTGACCTTCTCACTCTTCTGATTACATGAGAACACTATTTACAATCAACTACTCAGTGCATGAACATGTTTTAACCACAGACACAAATATTCTTCCACAAATCATGTCAACCAGACATTGAGGGCCACAGGTTTATGGATAGTGCATTGTCGTGTCATGTGTGCTGGGATGTAATATTTTCCACTTACTTTGTAGGAAAAGAGCATGTTTGTATGAATATTTTGTTTTGTTTTTGGAGAATCAAAGAAACATAGCATCCAACCAAGTGGTTTTGTGTCTTCACGCCATTCCCATCATGTTTAATTTGCTTGCAGTTCATAGGATGAATTTAAAAATGAGTCATGAATTGAGTTACAAGAAAGCATTTCTTAATTCTCTTAACTCTTTATCTTTTTTTTGTTATCATTTGTGAAGAAAAGACTGCTTTTAAATGTTACTGTCACCAGAAGTAATGTAGTGAGAGTCCTGCATATCCAAATATAGGTCTGTGTATCAAAAATACAAACAAATATTATTTATTAACACTTTTTCATCATTTGGCATAATTACATCATAGATGGTGAAATGTATCTTTTTGTTGTGTTTTCTGCATGCATCACATTTAAAGTATTTTCATCTCAAGCATGCCCTTCACTGACTGTTGTCTCTTATGTGACGTTTGATTAGATTTTATTAATGCAAATTTGATTAATACAAAAATTTCAGTTTTGTGATAGTAAAATAAATGATGGTCAGGCACTATTACATAAAAGGCATTTGAAAACTAGCAAAAATAAATGTCATTGTAAAATCTTTACAAAACGGTTTTAAATGTGACATTCAGAAAAAAGAAAGCTTTTATGTATTTACTTCAATGAAGCAACAATTCAAACATTAAAGTTGTTTAGCTTCTACAATGGCAGATTGTTATTTGTTTTGCTATATAGATAGATAGATAGATAGATAGTGCCAAGTGTTATTTTGATAGATAGATAGATAGATAGATAGATAGATAGATAGATAGATAGATAGATAGATAGATAGATAGATAGATAGATAGATAGATAGATAGATAGATAGATAGATAGATAGATAGATAGATAGATATCCTCCCATGACAAGAAGGTGGTCATGGGCACAGACCGAAAGGGAATATTTTTGGTTATGAACATAACTCCGGTTCCCTCTTATGACAAACGCGATATGACTACTGTTGTTGCACTACCGATGATATTTAAATGTTCCAATTTACATTCACAATATAACGATAAAAATTACATTTAAATGTTCAAATCGATCGATAACAAGTAGATACAAATTTATGTAATTACAGAAAATGTTCATCTAACACGCGGTTAATATATACGTTAACAATTATACAGTAAATGGCACGTGATCGATTACTGAATAGATTTTCTGGAGAAAAAGGCGAACTGTATGACGAGACCCGCAAGAGACAGACCATCGCCTTGGTTACCAGATACACACATCAAACTATGCGAGTCAAAGCAGCGGAAATATATTCATATTATCAGTAAGTGTCCTCCTCTTCACAAATAGACGTAATGAATATCCTGCAAATATTATAGGTAGTATATAAATGATAAGGCCTGTATAAATAGCCAAATCAGTATTTAGTGTACTCTTGCCCTGATAATTTTCTATAAGCTATTACACATTAATCTAAATATTGTTTTTTGACTATAAAATCCTAACAAAAATACAACTTTTTGGTTAAAGTTATCTTAATATCGTTGTTGGTTTGAAAGGGCCTCAGAGGCAAGTTGTTAATGATATAGTTAAATGTACTGATTTTAATTTTCGAATATATACATATATGGAAAAATATATTATCATTACATTTTAACTCGTTTTAATATAAAATGAAGAACACCATTAAATTAGTATGGGATATTTTCTATGCACTTTGCAACAGCTTTGAAGGAGAGCAGTTTGTTGACTTCACTAAACTTGGATTTAAAAAAAAACATTTCTAAGAGTAATTAATTGCATTGGGCTGCTATTCTAAACACTATTGAAATAACTAGATTATCCCTTTCAGGAATCACACACACCAAACTAAAGAACTTGAAGGTGTATAACTGGCATCGGTGAATAAGTTGAAGGATTGGAAGTGAAACGCTCCATCAGAAACTCAGACGTCATGGAGGGGTGTCGATTTTCAGAGAGCACTCTGCCATATGGGTTCGATTCTGACCCTGACATGCAAGCGAGTGAAGATGGCGGAGGAGACTGTTTCAATGTTATGAACAGGAAATGTAAAGCAAACAAATACACTGTGCTGAAACCGGTCCCTCTTGAGGAGGACAACTTACTACTGAGTAAGAAAGAAGATAGAGCCATGAAACACGAAACTGGCTGTCGTGACTATAGTCTTGCAGCTAAGTCAACTCGTCAATGTCCATTTGAGGTTTATCTAGAAAAGAGCATGCAGTTAGAGAAGGAAAACCTAGAGGTTAAGAAGAAGCTTAAAAAGATGGAGAACTATTCCAATGAATGCAAAACAGAGCTGCAGAGATTTGTGAAGAGGTTTAAAGAGTTTAAGAACATAAACAAAGACCTGGACATGAAGAACAAGCACCTTCTCATTAAAAACCAGCAAATGAGCCAACGGATTACAGAGGTCTTGAAACAGAAGACACCTCAGTCAAACGATCTAGTGAGAGGCACCACATCCTTTGAACATCACTGTCAGGAGAAGCAGCAACTTAGAGAAACAGTTGTTGAACTCCAAGAGAGGGTGAAGAACTTAACAGAACAAGTCGAATCACAATCAATGAAACAGGATTCAGAAATGATCAAAGAGAGGAAGATTGTAACTCAGCTACAGCATGAAAACCAGATTCTGAGAGAGAGACTGGACCACAACAGTCAGGTCATAAAAGATGCTGAAAGTAGAGCCGAGAGAGTTCGGCAGGAGTTGGATGAGGCAGAGTGTTGTCTGCTCACTGTACAGACGGAGAGGAATCTACTGCGGCGGGAGGTTAAGAGGCTCCATAAGGAATATATTAGCCTGACTAACAGCATCTCACTGCAGCTGAAAGGAAGCAACAGCTCTGCTGGTTTCGGGATGGTTTCAGGGGAACCTACGAAGAGCAATGCTATTCAGTCCAGCAGTTCGGGATCCTGCAGGTGAAACAAGCTGATACAAATTTAGATGATCATCATTATTTATAAGTTAACTTTATTTCTTTTGTTCACTGTTTTCTTACTGATAGGGAGAGACACAACATAACATAAAGCTGCCATTTGAAGACAGAGCCAAAGAGAATGAGGAAGTGTTTACATCTGCTTAACATATTCTTATATTTACATTTTTGTTTTGTTTTTTTTATTATAAATTGTATTGAATTATTCTTATTATTCATTCTAAAATGAATCTCTACTGCTAAAAAAGTTAATAAACCATATTCTGTCATTAAATATGTTGTTTTTTTATTGCTAGACTATATGTTTCCCTCTCTCTCCCTCACAAATTCTGTAAAAAGCTGAAAATAAATAAATAAAACTCTCAAGCAATATTACTTGCTCTGAAAATCTAGAAAGAATATTACATATTTTCTTACAATCTGCAATTATGCTCACATCTAAAACGGAAAAGCAGGATTTTTTGTAAAATTATTATTATGCTTTAAACAACAAAACAATACAACAACCACCTTAATGCCAGGGAGAAAGGGAAAAAAATTACAAATATTCAAGGTCTCTGTATCATTCATGAATTTTAAAATCTGTACACAGTTGATCATTTTTAATAGCTTTTCTATTAAAACTAGTTTTGATAATAGACAAATAGTTAAGAAATAATTAAGAAATACTGAGAAAAAGGGGCTTTTTGTTTGAAAATTTGCACTTGTGTATATGAAACTTGCATAACATAATTATTAAATTAATTACAAAAGCTTCCTTGTACACGTTAACATCAAACTTTGAGTAAACAAAAATTACATTTTCAAAATATAAATCGGAAAAGTAGGATTGATTGCATGTTGAGCAGTCACTTTCAGTCAGCAGGGGGCAGTAAGAGACCGTCTTTTCCCTGTGATATGACGTCAAGCATACGAGGAAGACGTGGACGTGTTATGATACGTCATCAAACATGTCAGCCTCCTGGTGACAGCAGCCGAATTTGATCCTGGTTCGAGGGAATTAAAATGGTAATACGCTGTGTTATTTTTGTTTTCAAACAAACCGCATGTTTTCCATATGTGCACACTATCTAAATGTAATATGAACTTGCCTTTTGTCAACATATGCATCAGAGAGACGAATATGCTGTAATGAATTTACAAACCTTTATAAATTCAATTATTTCTATCTTATGTTGTTGATGGTGTGTATTTTGAATTCCCCAGGTTTATTCAGAGGAGTGTGCCATTATTTTTCGAGTGAAAGGAATCTTGGAGTTTGCTTGCCAGCTTGACAATCCAAATGGTAAGCCTCAAATTATAAAATGATGGGATGTATGTTGTATTGAATAAAACTTTTAATCCCTTCATGAATTATATCTAATAATACACAGGATATGAACAAATTCTATTTGTCTATTTGTTTTTTTTTTGCAGGTTCGCAAAGTCAAAGCACCATATCAAAAAGTTTTCAGGTTCTCCGATCCAAAGTGTCATCAAAAAATATTGTTTTCACTGTCTGTAACAGTCCAGTATTAATATGGCCCAACACTGGTTTCCGGTCAAGCATGGAAAGCTTGACAGAAGCATCAGCATGTGGAGACATTCTGCAGTTTATAGAGTTAGTGATCTATATTGGTAACTGCATACTCTATCTTGTTTGTTTTTTCTCAAACTAAGACTCTTTCTTGTTGCTTTTCACAGATCAGAAGACGGGGGGAGCAAGAAAACACTAAAAAAGAAAGATAAGAAAAGATCTGGACCTGTAAGAGTCTTTCGCTAGAGCAGGGGTTTTCAAACTTGTTGATGCCATGGATCCCTAAATATGATGTTACCTTTGCGAGGAACCCCTTTCCTAACTAATAACATATTAGTCATCATGTAAATTGATATCTTGGACCCCTTGGGGACTTGAAAACCTCTGCACTTAACAGTCACTCTAACAGAAACTCTCTTTTTCTAGGCTGTAGTGAATATGAAGCTGTTGTTTGAGGTCACGGACCCTGCTGGGAATGAAGCTCCTAGTCTCATCCGAGTGGCCGCACAGCAGCACTGTGTGAAGATGCCGTTGCATTTAGATGGTGTTCTGACTGTGACCACTGACGAGAGCCTGGCATCGTGAGTGCATTTTTGTCTAAATTTTTTTTTAAATGTTAAGTTTTGTAATGAAGTGGGGGTTTTATTGCAAGGATTTTAATGCTAATATCTGGATGTGAAGTTCAGCAGAATGACTGTTTGTGGGTGTGTGGGATTTTTTCAGAGTGTGTACAGGGCTGGTGGAGACATTAAGGAGGCAGTTAGCAGACATGGAAGAAGTGGTGCTGCGGTACAGGAAGGGCTCCTCTTTTCTGGTGCCACAGCCATTTCACTTTCAACTGCCTGAACCAGCTGGCCTCACCACTGTAATCTACCCAGCTGGAGTGCCAGACGGCCAGTTACAAGCTGTCAGAGAGGCAAGACATGCATAGTTTCACTACCAATACACATTTTGGGAAGGAAATGAATACTTTATTCAGCAAGAATGCAATAAATTGATCAAAATAGATAATGTAAAGATCTTTTCAACTCTTTAGTCAGCAAAGAATTTTCTAAAATGTGTATATATATCTGCACAACTGTTTTCATCATTGAAGTTCATAAGAAATTTGAACACCAAATAAAACACCAAAGCTAGATATATTTCTGAAGGATCGTGTGACACTGAAGACTAGATGTCTATGAAGACTACTTGCTATTGTTTCAGCTTTGCAATCACAGTAATAAATTGCAATTGTAATAATATTTCAAAATATTACTGTTTACTATATTTTTGATCAAATAAATGCTGCCTTGGTGCCAATATTTCAATCCTAAGCATTGGAATGTATTAGTAATCCACATGGGTGTTCTCTAAATCAAATCAGCTTCCTTTGTATGTAGGACCTGCACAGGAAGTTTGGGTTGCCAAGTGACAGGCCATACCTGAGACGTGCCAATGCCTTTCATTTTCCTGATGCAGCCTATAAAGACGGTTATCTCCGGAATCCCCACATACACCTGAATCCACCCAACATTGAGGATGCTAAGGTGAGACTGTGCTTTAAAGGAATAGTTCAACCACAAATTAAATTCATTTTCTCACCCTCATGTCATTCCAAAACTGTTCTCTAAGTTTTTACCTGTGGAATACAAAAGAATAATTCTCAAGACTCAGTTCAAGCTATGCATCATAAATGAGAAAAATAAAGTTTCTTCCAAGCCTTCTGAAGTCGTATGAGAGTTTTGTATGAGTAGCAGATGGCAATTTAAGCTGTTGATCATTGATAATTCTGTCTGCACTTATTTTAAAAAGGCACTTTTGGTTTGTTCACTTTTTTTAAACTTTAGCTTTAGATATGTCGGATTGATGGGATTGATACTCCATAGAAAATGACTGCATCCAAAATACTCTCTCTCTCTCTCTCTCTCTCTCTCTGAGTAGGTACTTATTTTGAAGAAAAAGTAATTGCAGTAGAGTTTGGTTATGTCGACGGCCTCGGGGGTTGCAAAAAAAGCGTCGAGATAACAGTTAAGCGAGATAACCAACACCCAATATGGCGATTTATTTGATGAAGCGATCGGCATGCTATAAAAATATACATACACTGTATATGTTTGCTAACAACAAAAGACATATGTGCACCAACTAACAGCAGAGATTTACCAGTATACAATAAAACACTTTCGATATTCCATACAAACCTTTAATTATATTCTCCAACATTGCAAATACAATTTCGCTCACAGCGTAAACACACATTTATAACATATTCGTGAGGTCATCACGCTGTACTAGATTGCATACTTTCTTGCGTTCTGTCTGTCTAATGTGCTTTCTCAACAAATTCGGCTTTGTCCCGTCTTTTAATAACCTTCAATCCGCAGCAGCGCCGAGCAGAGCTCACGTCAGAACATAAGCTGGGTGTGTGTGTGTGTGTGATCAGCCAGCGGCGGCTTCCAGCACATGCGCGATTCATTTGCACGTGGAGGAGTGAACATCTAAGTGAACGCTAAGTTGGCAAAACTGTCAGCGAGTTCTTTTGCGGCTGCGCGGCACCACTCACGTGCGATCCACGTGCAACGCAAACTCAGCGCATGCGCAGTGAACTAGGTACGATCTTATTCACGAGTTAACCATGTGAAGTGGCGAATATGTCGCTATTTTGTTCTCGAGATACTATGATTCGGCAATATTAAAGAATCAATGTAACTGATGAGAAAATACTTAGACAAATAGGGAGTTTGGCGGTTCCACTTCAAAAACGTCGGCATAATAGGATTGGCGAGTTAACTGTGAGTCGAGATAACTGAACTCCAATGTATTTACAACTGCTAAAAAGTTCTATGTGGAATGAAAGTGTGTTGTATGAATGAATGCTCTCTTTGTCGCTCTTCTTGTGTTACTCCACTGCCATTCACAAATCATCTTCCATGGCCTCATATAGTAATATATCCAGTGTATGTACACTTCAAAATCTTGCTATAACTACTAGGTCAACGGGATATATCGGGGCCTAGTTTTTAATGAATATTGTGAATTTAGATTTACTACTCTTGGTGCATGAACCATCACCATTGAAGGAGGTTGAATATTTTCACAAGCACTTAAAGTCCAAAATCTCTTGATGCTTATAGTAGTAAATTTAAGTAAGTCTTTTCCTTCTCTATCTCTCTAGCTGTATCTGGTGCAGGGTGTGTACAGTTATCATCACTACATGCAGGATCGTGTGGATGATGACGGCTGGGGATGTGCATATCGCTCCCTTCAGACTATCTGCTCTTGGTTCCAGCAGCAAGGATATGTAGAGACAGCTGTTCCCACACACGTGCAGATCCAGCAGGTAAATAAAACCGTGTCACTGCATGGCAGCAGTTCTCAACTCTGGTCAAATTTTCTGCAGTTTAGTGCCAACCTCTTGAATATCCTATTCAGGGTTTTTTTTAAAAAAAAAGGTTTTAGTAAAACCAGGGGCCAGAGTTGAGAACCCCTGATTTATGGGATGGTGTTAAGGTTATGCTGTCTTGTTATATATATTTAAGAGGAACAGCACTTCTTATAATCTATACATTTATTGGTTTATCAGGCTCTTGTGGATGTTGGGGATAAAGAGCCACGTTTTGTTGGTTCACGTCAGTGGATCGGCTCCATTGAGGTTCAGGCTGTTCTTAACCAGTTGCTGGGGGTCACCTCAAAGATCTTGTTTGTCAGGTAGACAGAGGTTTTGTATGTTTGTATGTACTTTTTCATTTTTAGTGGCCAGATTCTGGTGGGCTATATTCTGAAACATGAGATACGAGAGAGAAATGCATTTTGTTTAAAAGCTGGAATACTCTACACAACTTTTAGAAGCTGACCAAATTTTAAAACAATTGGCATCATACATTTGCTAACTTTAGAAAGGGTTATAGACTAAAACTGATTATCATAAACTGAAGTTCTGAGAATCACACACTACCAGATTTTTCAAACACAACTCATGCAGAAGCATGGTAAGAGATACAAGAAATAGACATAAATATGTGTTCTAAAATCAGATTATGATTTTAGAACACATATGCTGGTGGATATCAAACATTAAACACGTTTGATATCCACCAGCTGGATGGAATCATAGAACAAAGAAAAAAAAAAGAAGGTCTTTGCCCAACACACATATGCTATTTTCTGTGAAACCAGTCAACTCATTATGCTCAAACTTTGACTGATTTGACTGACTGATTTTTGGTAACTAGCATGAGTTTCTCTAGATTGAAATTCAGGGCAAAAATCTAGGCAAAAGTAATTAGCTGTATTCCAAGCCTAAAACAAGATTTACAATAAATGTGTCTAAATGGTTGTCTTTCTATTAAAGTCAGGGATCTGAGCTGGCAACCAAGAGCAGAGAGCTGGCCAACCACTTCCAGACTGAAGGAACTCCTATCATGATTGGTGCGTTAAAATAATCTTTAGTGCCTTCCTTTAACTTTGGATTAAATGGGAGCAAGGTTTTTACCCTGAAGAATTATGTTATCATAATCAACTTCTGATATATCATTTTGGAATGATTTCTGATGGATCATGTGACACTGAAGTCTGGAGTAATGATGCTGAAAATTCAGCTTTACCTTCACAGAGAAAATATTTAAAATTCTAAAAACAATACTACTGCTTTAACAGTAGTAATTGTGAACAATGACCATAATATACTACTTTCAAAAATATGAAAATCATATTTTATGCAACATACTATTTTAGATGTAAAAGCTTGATAATTCTTTCTCACCAGGTGGGGGGGTTCTTGCTCACACAATTCTGGGAGTAGCATGGAGCGAGAACTCTGGACAAATACGCTTTCTTATCCTGGACCCTCACTATACTGGTGGAGAAGACCTGCAAACCATCACTGACAAGGTACATTTGACAACATAGCTACTCTTTCCATCCTGTCCTAATGATAACAAATTACTTAAATACCTATAATCACCATTTATTATCGCCAGTCATTCCTGCATTATACCCTGACACAGATGAGATTTAAAGTGTAACGTTGTATTAGCAACTGTTGAAAAGGTCAAGTCATGTACTTCAAATATGAACCGACAGATTTAGCTGCTTCTACAGTTTCCTGACGTTCTATTTATATTGACCCCCACTTTATTGTGTTATGAGTTATACCATTTGTGAATCGATAGCTCAGTGTTTAAGTAGGTCGTTTGTTAGTAATGTTTGTTTTCTTCAGGGCTGGTGTGGATGGAAAGGGCCAGAGTTCTGGGATCAAAATGCCTATTACAACCTCTGCCTTCCCCAGAGACCCAAGACCATCTGAGTCATGTGCACGACATTCATACTCCTACGAGTCCATAGGTTTACAGGAGGTCTTGTTGTTTTTAATGAGTACAAAGCGATACGTCACAGTAAAAAGTGATTCATCATTTATTGCCCATTGTCTTTACAATGCTTTAAAAGTTGCCTATTTCAACATCTGTTTTCAGTCATGCTAAAGGTTACGTTGACTTAAGCAATGTCTCGTAATTTTCAGTCAGGCTGTAAATCGATATTACAGTTTTCATTATATTATTACAATCACTAGAACACATTTCTCAGTACTAACTCAATACTAACAGTCAAAACTCTTTCCACTGTTCTCTTTACCAACTTCCAGTTTGGCACAGCAGTTAATTTCACATCCAAAATGAGCTAAAACTACCGAAACACAAATAAACTTCCATATCAAAGGTTGTCACCCAACAAACACACATTGTCACTCATAAAACAATGACCTAAAAAACACTAACAACAGGTATTATAGTTTTCTTTTATAACATTTCTTTATAGAACAAGAATCGCATCTCTCTACTGTTTAAGAAATGTACAGCACCGTATGTTACAGTACCTCCTTTTGTATAAATGGTAATGAAACTGAAAGACTTACACCTGTGTAGATGTTCAGCTGAATCTAATTGTTTTGTTATGTTTCTTTTTTTAATATTTCTCATTTGTAACATTTCAATATGGCCTTACTTTAGAAAAAAGAAACAATTTGTCTTCTTTGCTTTTGCGTTATGTTAGGTTTTGAAAAAAGTATTTAAATGTGCAAACTGTCCAGTAGGAACATGGTTTTTGGCTGGATTTGTATCAAAGTGAGATTTTCTTTTTTAATCTATTGAAATAAGTAATGCCAAAGCAATGGAGGATGGTCCACATAGACTGCTGTAATGCTCACTGTGTGAAGAGTTTTGAGAAATGGGTCTTAGTGATTGTTAATAAAAAAAATAAAAAAAATAACTAATGTAATTTCCTTGAGACTACCCGAGTTCATCACATTCACAAGTTATCTTAGATCCATCTTCACAAGATAAATTTCTTGCAATTCAATGAAAGGAACAGCAGTTAAAGGCTCTTTCAGATTATAGAATTAACTCTCTTATTGCTACCTAAAACAGTCCGAAAACTGCTTTCATCAAAATGTTGTATATTCCCTTAATATTTTTCACTGCATTTTTTTGTCATGTTTTACCTTAGTTGTTACAGTTAATCTATTTTTGTGAACAATGATTCATTCGCCAAGATTGGCAGCGAGTCTTCTGTCTTGCTCATTTATATCCACTCATTTCAACAGTCGCCAATTGACTGTCATAAAGTATTTCATATGATTGATTCACAAGACATATGTGATCAAAGATAAATGTTGCACTTTTTCCATTGAGAAACCCATAAGTTGTGATCTCCACCTTTAAAGGAAATTCTATGCTTTTGCCCTGATATCCATCTGCTCTGTTCTGGCAGATAAACAGATAATGTGTGTGAAGCACTCTCCTACAGTGTCTGTGATTCCACTTGAACTTAAGAATCCATATCACTGACCCCAGAACAGGGTTAATACCAACGTCCACAGGTAATTCAGACTCTGAGGACATGTTGAAACATCATCTGTTTACCATTCACTCCAGTAATGGTTAAACAGACTATATATTACTTCAAATTCTCTCTTTTCTGAGAGCATTGATCACCAGTCCCGTGCTTTCTTCCTGTCTTGAGGACTGGGGCCTGCACGGCCTCTCTTCTGTCCTGCAACAGTGCTGCTCAGCATATGGCGTTCAGCAAGAGGGGATGATGAAGCATTTTTCAAGTCCCTTGTTCTGCGATGCATGTTTAAAGACCTCCTGCATTCCTCGAACCCACAAGACCATGCAATATCCTCAGCGGTCTGTCCAGCTTTGTTGCAAATGCTGAACAGAAGAAGGGAATAAAAATTGATATTCATAAGATTACTATAGTTGTTGAGGATAATGTGTGTTTTAACAGGTAAGTAATGGGGTATACATGTTATGTTTGAGTTCTTTTGAACTTTTTACAATGAATATGCCCATGTATGTCTGTAATATAGTGTAGCAGACTTTCAGATATGCACTGAGACAATCTCAAGCACATTAACTCTATTAATTAGGCATGTGGCTTGATTATTTAAACAATGGCAACAACATGAAGTCTACAAGGGTTTTTTAAAGATATGTGTTTTTATTTAGCAAGGATGCCCTGAATTGATCAAAAGTGATAGTAAAACCTTTAACACTTCAAAAATATCTATTACAAATAAATAATATATTCAAAGAATCTGAAATGTTTCCACAATAATATTGAGCAGGACAACTGTTTTCAACATTTATACACTGGAGTAATTCAACTCTACCATCACAGGAATTTTGAAATCTACTAAAACAATACTTTTAAATTGTAATATTATTTCACAATATTATTATTTTTTTATAATATTAAAAAACGCTTGGTATAAGCATACAATATTTCTTTTAAAATCATTAAAAGATCTTAAAGACCAAAAACTTGTGAAAGATGCTGTAGGCTATAGAAAATAAATACTTAAATGTCTTCTCTGCATTTATTTATTTTTATTATTAGTATTTTTTTACAACTTTTGATAACATTTAAAACTGTAATGTTTTCTGTATTTGCATCTACTGTAATAGGATAATACCATACAGCGTCAAAATTCACAAGACAACAACAAAAAAACAATAAATAGGGTTAAATTATTTGCAGTTCACCCATATGTTCCAACCAATATATGAATATATTAGTCGCTTTGGATAAAAGTAGATGTACCAAATGTAGATGTACTCCTGTAAATGTAGTAGGAATTGAATGTACCGCATACCAAGAACGATACTATAAAATTAAATTGTAAATTACATTGTAGATTGTAATATTAAATTATTAGATTCTAATACTGTGAATATCTGGTCGTTTCTCTCTGTCAAACAATCCCTGGAAGCAGAACATATCCAACCTCCAACATGCGCTTACCCTAAATCTGCATCACTTGCCATGAGCACACTGATGCACTCCAGACTGCCCACTCTGGCCGCTTTATGGATGGGTGTCTCTCCATTTGCGTCCTTAAAAAGAGAGAGGAATGGCATAATCAACAACATAAACCCAAGTAACTACTGCTTGATTAGGGTGTTTTAGAGACGGCATACCTGCTGGTTTGCATCAGCACCTGTTTGCAGCAGCCAAAGCAAGCAGAAAGCCTGACCTCCGCATGCCGCGAGGTGCGCAGGAGACTGTCCGTGTCCGGGACCGGTCAAATCTCCATTCACAGCAAATCCGCTTTCAAAAAGATTGCTCGTACAGTCCAGCTAAATGGATGTTCAACGAAACGGAGACCACATTTCAACCAAGGTACTTATTTTCTAGGCGTTTGAAAGCGCGTTATGAAATATAATTGATATAAATGATAATGAAACTGAAAGACTCACACCTGTGTAATATTTATTTTAATATTTCTCATATGTAATATTTTAATATGTTCTTACTTAAGAAAAAGGTAACAATTTGTCCTCGCTTTTGCGTTATGTTAGGTCTTGAAAAAAGTATTTAAATGTGCAAATTGTCCAGTAGGAACATGGTTTTGGCTGTGGTTGTATCAAAGTGAGAATTAAAAAAAAAAACTATTGAAGTATGACAAATAGAATAAATTTCGATATGGTCTCTTAAATCTTTGGCGACTTGGCGCTTACCTTTTATATTCATAAAATAATAGTATATTAATAATAATAAGAGGCTGATTTAATTCAATTGACTTACCGACTCTGTCTGAAGCAAAAACATAGCTGGTGTCTAGACAATTCAACAAAGAATAATGCCGTATAAACGTTTCCCTGGGAGTGACACAGCTATTCCGCCGCAGGCAAACATGCATGAACAATAAAAAAGCAGAAGTATAAAGCTATTTAGACCACATGGTTCTTTGATGCTGACCAATCAGAGTCAAGGATAGGCAATCATTGTCACGTGACTATGCATCAATCCGCCTACTGCTCGCGAGCAAGCTGTGTGCAGTTCCACACGTAGGCACTTTCTTCATCAATTCATATGTGCACTGACGCTGCTTTAATAACGCCACTGTTTACATTGTGGTGTTCCGAGTGTGTGTTTTGGTCAGTGTCAAATTACACCAATGATTTTGTTGGGTTGTTCTCAGAAATTATGTTTTTCCCCCTTGCATGCTTTATTGGAGTTTATGATTATTTTGGCGTCTGCTGCTTTTCCAAATTAAATCAAAACTCTTTTCTTTGCTGCGGAATTACAACAGCCTATATTCCATCACAGATGAGGTTGAACAAAACTAAAAAGTTAAAATCTTACAGCTTGCATGAAATAAAATCTTGAGAAATGCTAACCGTGCAGTGTCATGTACACATTTATTTTGCCAAATTTATTGTAATACCAAAAGGTGGCAATCTGGATAGAGATTGTGAACTTGCAAGTCTGGTCTTGCTTGGTGGGAAGATGATGGACAATCTGTCATGCCACTTGTGCCAAGCAAACATGAAAGGGGCTTTGAGGGAATGTTATTTGTTGCTTGTCCTCACTTCAGCACAATGCCCTACTTTAAGACTCAGTTGGCAACAGCATCATTAAACATGCACAGTGGTCACATACAATAATCACAGACAAAGGAAATGCTTGCTTAACATCTCAATAAATACTATATAACAGATAATGCAGATCTTTTTTTTCTTTTCTTTTTTTTGCTGCAGTACCAAACATTTCCACTAGATAAAATTAGTTTACAATTAATTTCCAATGCAGTCAATTTTGACCACAAGAATTACAAATACAAGACAATTTTTTCAGGACCATTTAAACTCTTTTTAAGTTATCTATGTGACTGTGTGTGTGTGTGTGTGTGTGTGTGTGTGTGTGTGTGTGTGTGTGTGTGTGTGTGTGTGTGTGTGTGTGTGTGTGTGTGTGTGTGTGTGTGTGTGTGTGTGTGTGTGTGTGTGTGTGTGTGTGTGTGTGTGTGTGTGTGTGTGTGTGTGTGTGTGTGTGTGTGTGTGTGTGTGTGTGTGTGTGTGTGTGTGTGTGTGTCACATATCAAATGCCAAAACAGTAGGTTACTGTTTGTTCGTAACATAACGTAAGGAGTGGAGAGATCCACCTATGGGAAGGGCATCCATCCATTTTTCACATTCGTCTTCAGGAGGAATATGCTCCATATTAACAGCCTGTGAGCTAGAGTATGAAGCTTATGCCACCTTTGCGGCTTATATGTGCAACCGCAGTAGTGTTGTCGCAGCTTACCAGCATATGATGGCAACATACCAGCAGGGCAGATCATTATTAAGATCCCTCAGAATTCATAGTACAGTGGTACTGTAGTACAAAAAATTGCACGAAGGCTTGCTCATATCTTGGAATACTTGTATGTCGGGACGCTCGTATCTCAAGGTATTACTGTACTATAAATAAAGAGTACCCTGAAGACCTACTTCTTCTGGTGCAATTGTGAAGTGTGCATATGATGGACAGTTTAGACAGGAGAGTATCCCATGAGGCCACGGGAGAAGATGTGAATGTCAGTGAAGGAAAGCAAAGACTGGTAGGTCACATGATAATGACATCATGATGAATGTAGTATGTCCCAAGTACATTCATACTACAGTATATAGTACCTTCTAGCGGCCATTAAGCAATTACTTATTCAAATGAAGTACCTACTCAAGAGAGTATGTGATTTCGGATGCAGCTGTACATTTCAGGCAGATCCATAGACCACAATTGGTGTGACATCACAGAAGGTCGCAGGCTTGCTGTATGATTTTGGAGTTATTCCTTTAATATACATCTATTAATTTAATACTTTTGCTGTACAGTTGCTTACAGAGCTAACACAGGCACCCTCCTACTTCCAACGTCTGCAAAATGAATAAATGTAAATGTAAAAATACTTAAAGCTACCTCAAGCTGGCTGTTTTTTTAAACACGGTTATAATTTATTGCATTATCATAATTTTAATTTGTGTTTTTTGACTTTATAATTGGTATAAGTATATAATATAGTCATAATTAGTATACAGTATATTTAAAATATATATATACAGTGGAGTTCACTTATCTCGACTCACGGTTAATTCGCCAACCCTATTATGTCAACGTTTTTGAAGTGGAACCGCCAAACTCCCTATTTGTCTTAGCATTTTCTTATCGGTTATGTCGATTATTTTATGTCGCCGAACCCTAATATCTCGAGCACAAAAGAGGGACAAATTCGCCACTTCACATGGTTATCTCGTGACTGATCATTGTACCGAGTTCACTGCGCATGCGCTGAGTTTGCGTTGCACGTGGATCGCGGTCCATATGGTCGCCCTGTCAGTGACGCTTCTCTCACAGCACTCTCTGACGTGAAAGCACATATTGTTTTTACGCTTCTCAACGAGCAGCGAGAGCTGCCGTGGGTCCACCCCCATCCCAAAGCCTCATCCGCTTCTGTGCGCACATAAAGACCGCCTTCTCTGATTTGATTGGTTTTCTCAAATATTTTGACATTGGTCAGTAACGAGCTGTTACTGACCAATGAGTATGAGGCTTAGATAAACATACACACACACACAAACACACCCCTGCTTCTGTTCTGACGTGCGCTCTGCTCAGTGCCGCTGCGGATTGAAGAACCCGGTTGTTAAAAGATGGGACGAAGCCGAATTTGTTGAGAAAGCACATTAGACAGGCAGAACGCAAGAAAGTATGCAATCTAGTACAGCGTAATGACCTCACAAATATGTTATGACTGTTTACGCTGTGAGCGAAATTGTGTTTGCAATGTTGGAGAATATAATTAAAGGTTTGTATAATAGAATAGAAGGTGTTTTTTTATTGTATACTGGTAAATCTCTGCTGTTAGTTGGTGCACAAATGCCTTTTGTTGTTAGCAAACACATGCAGTGTATATACATTTTATAGCATGCAGATCGCTTCATCAAATAAATCGCCATATTGGCTGTTGGTTACCTCAGTCATCGGTTATCTCTATGCTTTTTTGCAACCCCGAGGCCGTCGAGATAACCGGATTCCACTGTATTTGAACTAAATAACTCAAGTCATTAGTTTTACATCTCTTTAAGGTGTCAAAGTGGTAGATTTTATCAAAAAGATCTTCATTTGTGTTCCGAAGATGAACGAAACTCTCACGTTGTTTGGAACGACCTGAGAGTGAGTAATTAATGACAGAATTGTCATTTTTGGGTAAACTATCCTTTTAAATACAGCCACGTTTTTCTGATATGGCGCCAAATCATTTAAGGAAATGACGTCACTTAGTTACTGTAACCATCGAGCCCACACACTCAACTGTGCAGCGAGCCGAACTTATGTTGTTATAACTCTTATCTTCAACCTTTATCTTTCTGAACAGCATTTGGAGATTTAAAGCAAGATAAAAACGAAGTACGTCAGCTCTGTGCTTTGGAGACACGGACAGTGTCGTAGTTCCGCATGTTTGTGTTGTGAATGTCGAAAGGTAGGGACTGCTAACCGTTTTAGCTGCATGGGTTTGCGTTGGCGTCCTCGAGTCATGTATGTGTACAGAGGTTTGTGGTCTTGTTTGTTAAAATAAAATGCACATTAAACGTACAGCACGTCGGTGTGATGAACGTGTATGTCTATTGCAGCATTGCCTGTTAAAGCTTTTGCCATAGAAACATGTCCCTTGTGTGTATTATAAGTGCCTCTGCTTTAAAGTGTTCATTAGAGGTTTCTGCATCACCCCTTGATATGATATGGGTGTAATGAGTGTTCCGATAAACGCAGAAACATGCCAGTTTCTAATCATGTACTTTGTCCGTTATTATTATTGTTTAAGTGTTTCAAATGGTTAGTGTTAATAGATGTTTAACTATTTACTTAAATCATTACATGACAACAAATTTTTCAAAAATCTGAAAAAACATAAGGTAAAAGCTGTCGGTTTTGCATTAATCAACTTTTTAGAGGCCTTTATAAAATTACCTATCTCTAAATCCGTGGTTCATTATTTTTTACTCCAAAATGTCCACAGTAACATTTTAATTCCCTGCGACTTGTCCTGTTGATTGTGACATCCTTGACAAAAATTAAAGTAAAAAAAAATAAAGTTAAAGTTAAAAAGATAAAGATAAAGTTAAAAAGATAGACGAGTAAAAAATATTGTTTTATTTATATACAGTATGTATATATATATATATATATATATAATCTCTTACAATAACTAGAAAAATCAAATCTATATAAATTTTTTTCTTCTTCTAGAAAGTAAGAACCTTTTGGCTTATTTTAATGATTGTTTTACTTTTCTTATTTTAAATAATTGTAAGTTGCGTTAGGGCCCCCTTGTTAGCTTGCTGAGGCTCTGTAATGTGCCCCGCTCCGCTGGTTTGAGAACCACTTCTTTAGAAAACATCAAAATAGTTTAATTTTTCAACATGTTGAGCCTTTATAACAGTTGCTGGTAGTAATAAAGGTTTTTGAACTACATTTATGTATTTGGCAGACGCTTTTATCCAAAGCGACTTACATTGCATTCAAGGAATACATTCTTATCAGTTCTTGCTTTCCCTGGGAATTGAACCCTTTACCTTGGCGTTGTAAACACCTATGCTCTTCTGGTTGAACTACAGGAAAGCTCAACTACATCTTCTTTTTCCTTTTTCATTCAGGTTCCATTGAATGAGGGCACATTTGGAAGACACACTGCAGACATGTACAGCCCCAAAGAGCTAGAGGAAGAAGTTGATCACTCATTCTTTGACAGTGACTCTGAAGCTAATGGACTTGATGGTGTTGAGGATGGACGGCTTAATAGACCGAAGGCATCAGAACAACATGATGAGAGAACCGGAATGGAGCCCCATATTTCAATAGATCAGATAGGGAGTGAAGTTCAAAATGAGAGAAGCTGTAAAGAAACAGCCAGATTGAAGGATTTTTCAAGCCAGCAGGACAGACGGCGACAGAGTGAAGAGACAGAATATGAAAGAGAGCGACAAAGTAGTGATGACCCTTTTAAAGGCTCCTCAACACTCCCAAGTGCCACAAGCTCAGAGACTATGAAAAACAGCCAATCAGTAGAAGGATCTAGTGTGCATTCATACTCGTCTGATGAGGAAAGAGAACTGGATAAGAAGCATGCTGTTTTTAAACTCAGGAAAGACAATGGTAATGGTAACCGTGATTGTGATGATGATGATGATGGATACCAGCACAGTGACGATGAAAGTGAAGACGATGTGAAATCAACAAAACATAAGAGATTGTCCCGCGGAACACCTAAAAAATCTGGTAAATTCCACAAGCTGAGCTGCAGCCACTCGTCATCATCTGATCCCGAGTCTTCCTGCAGTAGTGAAGAAGGAACCTCAATTAGCTCGCAGAAACCCAAACTAGTAGGTTCACCTATCCAGAAAGTGCGACAAAAAGAAGTGTCAGAATCAGACGACACAGTCACTGATGTTACCCCTCTCTCAACACCAAATGTTAGTCCTTCACAGTCCATTGATGTGGTTCCGCCCTCTGAACCGTTGGTAGCAGATGTTCAACAACAGCAGCCCAGTGTTGCTGTGGAGATGGTTGTGAATGATGCTTCGGACAGTCAGGGAAGTATAAGTTCTGAAGGAGAGAATGGATCAGGTTTGTGCAATAAATTGCATTTCTGTTGTTGTTCTGGCTGTTTCTTAAGAATCTGTCTCTCTCCCATGCAGTGTTTTTAAATGTAGAGAAACAATTAGACCGAGTACTTATGGTCTCCAGCCCTGGCAGTGTTGGCAGCAGCCGTAAGAACTATTCCTTCTCAAATGAAGAGGTACGGGAGATCGACCGGGAGAATCAGCGGCTATTACGTGAACTATCCCATTCCTCGGCACATTCGCGTAGTGGCAACTCCACCTGCTCCAAAACTAGTAGTCGCAGGGGCAGCGCACCAGCCATGCGTCTTTACCACACCGCCCTCAACAGACAACGAGATCAAGAGCGAATCCACAAGGAAAACCTGGTCAGTTTAAGAAAATCTTACCTCTTCCTCCACTAGAGGGAGTTATTCCCTATCCCAATGAATAGTTATGCATTGAAATCCTCTTCAGAATTAGTTTAGATTAAAATTGTAATGTAATCACACTGAGATCAGATCCTGTTATGAGAGAGAAGCTTTTATTATTTGTCGGCTTTTTAGAGTTTTAGAATTTTAGAGTTTATAAGTGTTTATACCTTCCCCATGATGAGCATTTGCATGTATACTAGAGTTCAATAGTTAAGGGATGACCTGGTTGCATGAAAGCCCCTCATTTAAGAAAATCCGTAGTTGTAAGGTTAAGGGTACCCTTATTGAAACGAGAGTAATGGGCTGCAAGAAAAATCCTAAGAATCCACTTAACGAACTTTAAGGTTTCATTAAGCCTTTTCCCTTAATTACTTGAGATTTCCCTTAAGATCTGTAATGTTTTGCAACAAAGTCTTTAGTAACCATTTAGCTCTAAAAAGAAATTAAGGGAGCAAAAGGGGTCCCTTAAGTCATCTGCTGAACTCAAATGCTATGGATGACTTTATGTTAATTAAGGAGGCGGCAGTAATGATTTTAAGCAATCAAAATAAGCCTGTTGATGGTATGACGTGAAGCAGTGTGTATTGTCAAAAATTAAATTGAACATGTCTATGTCACCGAACGTGTCTTTCATTGATTGATGAACGAACAGGCAAAGTGGCGCTGATGCGTTGGACAGATATAATGTAATTTAATGGCAAACTATGTGAGTGGGACTGAAGGTATTTGAGCGTTCAGTGTCGTAGCTGGACTCATTGAAACAATGTGCTCGTCCATCAGACCACCTTTAATAATCTCTGGAACTCAAATATTGTAGTATAGTTTAGTTGAAGTTAAACTTATTTAAAAAGGCAGTGGTCTGTTATGTTCTGTTTATTATGTGAGACTTCAAAGCTATAGCAGATGCTTCTCCATTGCTGTGTTTTGCCAGAAAGTATATTTAAAAGCTTAGTATAAATGCTAAGGTAAGGATAAGGGTTAAAGCATTTGTTGCAACACTTGCAACAAAAATCCCATGCCTTTTTGGTATTTTCACAACAATTTCCCCCCTCAGTGATACCTTTAAGTCAAACAGTTAGATTTAAAAAAAAGAGAGAAAATGATATTTTATTCACCCAAAGCTGCATGAAGCTGATCAGAAGTGACAGTAAAGATTTTGGCCTTTTACAAAAAAAATCTATTAAAAAAAAAAAATGCTGCTTTTTTTAACTTTCTATTCCTCAGTGAGTACACAAAAATCAAGCTGCACAACTGTTTTGTACATTGATGATAATAATAATAATAATAATAATACATGTTTATTCAGCACTAAATCGGCATATTAGAATGATTTCTGAGGCTTCATTAGACACTGAAGACTTGAGTAATGATGTTAAAAATTCAACCACAATGAATCCATCACAGGAATAAATTACATTTTAAAATATATTAAATTGTAGTACTATTTCACAGGATTACTATTTTTGCTGTATTTTTATTCAAATAAATGCAGCCTTGGTGAGCATAATAGACATCTTTCAAAAACTTTCTTTAAATAAGAAACTAACCCCAGACATTTGAATGATGTATGTTTCAATTCTGCCATTTACAGTGCTCTTCTACTCCGACGCCCCAGTATGTATCACCAGATATTCCTTGGTGATATTGTTCATTCATGTAATGATGTTCTGTGAGAGTGTTTATTTTAGTGTACTGTGAAAGTGTGCGTGGGATGGCGGGGCGCTGTCAGCCGTAGCCAATGAAAGCAGAGATGCCGTTACCACCTGACAGAGATGAGAAGAGACAGGTGGAAGCAGTTTTTGAGCACATGCTGGTCTTGATATTATACAGAATCTACCCCTTTATTTTCCTCTTCTAAGAGAGAGTATTATGCAACTTTTCAAATTTCTTTTGAAGGAGAGCGAGTAGATGATGCCGATGCTTTTGGAAGCAACGTAAAGTGTTGTTTGTGTTTTGTACTCTTAGCCTTTCTTGCTGTTATGCATGCATATTTTCTCTCTCTCAGTAATCCTCACAGAGCCTTATAAAGTCATATCCTCCTCGCTGTCAGTTTTTATTTAAGACGACTGAAAATAAAACACTCCTTTAATCAATGGAAGCAGGGACTAGAGCTGTGACTCAGACTGCATGTTCCTCCATGTCTTGTTAGCGTTTTACTGCTTAGCAACTAATGCTGGAACACAAGATCAAGAGTACGAGACGGGCGCTATCTTTCTTTAAGAGCACAGAGCGAGCTGTCCTCTATCTTCACCTTTACTCTATTTCCAGTCCCAGCTCTTTTCATGGGCTTTGCTTACTGAGTGCTTTCCAAAGGGGTGTTTGTGCCGACATACGGAGGCATGACTGCCTGTGACATTCTGATCCTTGTGCACAGGTTATTTTTATTCTCAATGGTTCACTGTGGCTTTTCAGAGTTCATAGTTGTAGTTACACTACTCTCTTGGTCATCTTGTTTGACAAGTTAATGTCAGGTTATAGATGTCTGAATAATTTTAGCTTTAGGGGGAATCACTTGTCAATTCTGTCAAGAAAATATAAATTGTCATATGTCACCATAAAATAAAGATGATAAATAAGTATTAAATATTTTTATGGACTAACTATGTACTTTTATGTCTCCCAAATTCTTACTGTTTATTACAGTTTTTTTCTACAGTTTTTATTTATTTTAATGTTTTATATAATGCAAATGTAATTAACATTATTATTCATGATGTAAATCACTGTTTAGTCTCTTTAGTTTTTTCAACTATTATTTGAATCCATACATCTTTTTCCATAAGGATTTTGGCCAGTCTAAATAACTGGCATTCATGCTAATAAAAATAATTCATATTTATAATTTATCTTGCATTTCAGCAAGCTGAAATGTTAAATTAAGTTTAAGAAATGTTACATTTCTGGCTTGGTTCGGTTTAATATAACCAATTCAGTCACCAATAATTTGAATAAAACCACTAATTTGTCGCGTGCAAAATATTGACTACTTCAGAGAGATATACTTGAGAATAATTTATAGAATATGTCAATATTTGTGTTTTCAGGCATTCCTGAAGCGTCTAGAATCTGTGAAGCCCACTCCTGGTATGACCCGAGATGAGCAGCTAACTGATTATCAGCGCCAGTGCCGATTCCTGGGAACGGGCGTTACAGCTCTTCCACCAGTCAAACTCAAGTCCAGCAAGACATCAGGTACATGCACAAACTTAAGCCGAAGTTTCATGTCATCACTATTACGTGAGCCTATATTCAGCTGTGTGCTACAGATTCCAGAAATAATAAACTAATAACTTGGGCTATTGATGATATATACTTTTTTCCCCCTTCAAAATAATGCATTTAGTTTAATCAAATCCTATCCTTTTTTTTAAATTATTATTATTGTTCCAGTAAAACCTATTGATCTCTTTTTTTTTCCTCTCCATTATTAACTGATAAATAAGTCTAGCCATTGAATTTGAACACAGACAACTGTTGTAATGTTGATTAGCTAAATGCTTTAACTGCATATATAGATTTCATACAAGATTGTTCATCTTGAATGAACAGTCATGCCAATAATGCAACTCTTATCTTTTCATGAACACAGGGAAGACTTCTAGACCTGGCAGTAGTACTCACAAAGCTAGGCCAGAAACGGCTAAACTCAGCAGGGTAACACCGCGGCCTGCATGGTCCTGATACGCCAAATATTTCCTTCTCTTTCATTACCCCATCCCTCTTTCACTTACATGTTCTGCTCTGGCTGTAAGTAGAAAATGTCTAAAGATCACAACATGAAACATTCTGGACAAACTTCTTGAGCTCACGTTAATTTGTCTAGATGTGGAGTGATATAAAAATGAAATATTTTTCTGACAACATGTACAACTGAATGTTCAATCATATTATTTACTTGAAAATGTGTGGCTTATATGTTTTAGATATTTTTGGAGACTAAATAAATTCACTTAAAACTGTATGAAAGTGTGACATTCCATTTTCTGAAACCTATATTTGACACACAACAAAAATAATTTATATATACATATTGTATAATTTTAAGGTCAATGTTGCTGTTATCAGAATAATTAATTCACATGATAATTTCATGACTATAAATTTCATGTGAAAGTAATGCTTTATTAGTTTTATAATATCCTGTGTTTACTGGCCCAGCTGTATGGTACTTGAATACCTGGCATGGTGATATGAAGTGTCACACGTGTACTGTTTGTTTCGATTAGTGTAACAATGCCAGTCATTCACCCTGTCACTCTTAAATTGCCTTTGAAAAGGCTGACTGACACTTGTTGACACATAGCAGACTAACAAGGTTATAATGCAAACACAGAGACTGGTGGCACAGTAGCCATTGTTGCAGAAGACTTTGTTGTTTGACTCGCATTACTGTAACTAGTTACTGTTACCAGACATTGCTATTATACTGGTATTATAAAACAAACATTACAATATACTGTACATTTCTTTACAGATTGTTATTTAATGTAAATTCAACACAGAGTAATGCTTTTATTAAATTTAAGGTGTTTAGAACTTTCCATCTTTAATTAGCCTTGTAATATGTAATATAATTTTATAATTATTTGTATTGTGTTATGAAATTTTAATAAAGGTTTGGGGTTAGCCAGAATTTTTTTATGTTTATGAGGTGTTTTGTGTTCACCAGGCTGCATTTATTTGATTAGAAATAGTCAAATGAATTATTTTTACAATTTAAAAGTTATTTTCTGTTTTAATATATTTTTTTATGTAAATATATTTTATATCTGTGATTTGCAAATCTGAATTTTCAGCAATTATCGGTGTCACATAATCCTTTGCAATTTGCTGATTTTTGTCCCCAAGAAACCTTTATTATTATTAATATTTAAAAGATCTGTGCTGCTTGTGGAAACTGTGATAAACGGAATAAAACGGAGAAACTTTTATCAACGGAAAGCTGCATTTATTTGAGCTAGAAATCTTGTTGTAATTTAGAATGTCTTTACTGTCACTTTTAATCAATTTCATGTACCCTTACTGAATAAAAATACTAGATTTCTTAAAAAAAATGTCTTTAACCCATCTTACTGACCCCAAACACTGAATATTCCGTATTTGGTATAAAAAGAAATTGTGAAATTTCAAATTTTCCTAATTAATTCTGTTCCATTTAAATGTGTGTTAAAAATGAATTGTGAATTTGAATGATATATATATATATATATATATATATATATATATATATATATATATATATATATATAATATAAGCCTATATGATATAACCCACTGCCATTACTGATCTGTAACACAGCTTTTTTAAGATAAAGATAAAATCTAGCAATGAGACATTTTATGATGACAGAGAAAGAAACCACAAGGACTGACCAGTTGTATTTTCAGCTTTATTCTTATTAAAAGAACACATAAGGTGGAATAAACCACAAGAACAGTCAGCTTTTCAGTGTACAGCCACTTGCTTCAGTCTGGGAGTGTTCAGCTTGTTAAAGAAGAGAAGAGCCACTGTTGAACATGTGGACTCTCAAATGAGGGATTGCTTCAAATAAATAAATGAGAAAAAAATAATTTTCAATCTGACCAGACTGAATGTTATCTACCACAGAGGGGAGAGCAGTAGGTAGAGTTAAATATATTTACAAGTGTAAGGGTTTAGGGTGCAGTGGCCACCTATGATCACATGATCACAATCCACCCCTGGGCCAGCTTGGCTAAGTACGCTTCCCCTACTTTGCCCAGGTTGTTAACGCTCTACACACTTAAGACATACACAGTGCTCAGGGGTTCCTTTGATGGAATTGACATGAGGGATGGAGAATGTTTATGTGTACTTCTTGATCTCGTCATAGAGAACCAACACAAAAGCGCCGCCCATGCCTCTGAGCACGTTGGACCAGGCACCCTTGAAGAAAGCACTGGCACCCTCATCCTTAGTAATCTTTTTCCAACAGTCGATTGTGCCCTTGTACATAATGTCAGCTTTTGGAGAAAAAAAAAATTATCCATTAGACTGATCACCAAGCTCATCATTTTTCTAAGCATACACAAAATTAGTAGAACATTTTGTGCTAAAATTACATGATCCTTTGGCTTACCTCCTTTGCGTCCTGACTGCATCATCATACGACGTCTGACAGTGTCGAAAGGATATGAAATGATACCAGCGGCAGCTGTGACAGTCTGGGCAATCATCCAGCTAACGACAATGTGCGTGTTCTTGGGGTCTGGCAGCATACCTGAGTGATAGAGATCGGCAATGTCACTGAGTTGTATTGAACAAGCAATTTATCTTATCCATGTCAGATGTTCCCCAATAGTTGCTTACCTTTAGCTGTATCATAGACACCAAAGTAAGCAGCTCTGTAGATAATAATGCCCTGTACAGACACATTGAAGCCAAGGTAGAGACCCTTAAGACCATCAGACTTGAAGATCTTGCCAATGCAGTTCCCAAGACCTGTGAACTCTCTCTCCGCTGCTCCTTTGCCGATATCAGCAGCAAGCCTTGTTCTGGCGAAGTCAAGAGGGTAGACAAAGCACAAAGAGGTGGCACCAGCAGCACCACCAGAGGCTAGATTACCAGCAAAGTAACGCCAGAACTGGGTCTTCTGGTCCACTCCTCCAAGGAAGATCTTCTTGTACTTGTCCTTGAAGGCAAAGTTGAGGGCTTGTGTGGGGAAGTAACGGATGACGTTGGCGAGATTGCCTCTCCAGAAGGACACGAACCCCTGCTCTTTGGGAATTCTCACCACGCAGTCGATGATGCCTTTGTACTGCATCTCAGCTGTGATCTGTTTGCTGGCATGCTGGACCTGTGAAGCAGCACAGTTTGGATTGGTAAGCGGAACCGTGCACCCTTGATACCATTGTGGTCGTATATCGGATGTGAATTATGGGATATGGATTTTTGAGCTGTAATTTCATTTAATTCCATGTGTGCTGTGTAAGGAAACCAAAAATAATAATAAAAAATAATGATTTTTACACTTAGGGATCAGTCTGTCCAAGAGCCAGGCTGGACTGGTGTCACACCCCACTTGCGCAAGGGGTTTAAGTATTAGGTTGCAGTCTCCAGACTATTTTTAACTTTAAACTTAAACCAAATATCACTGCTCTTCACAGGCACGATCTTAACACACATGATTGGCCTTTATGAACTCTGGCACTGATGGAAAGAGTGACGGAAGTCGTCAAGGTCAAATATGTAAACTTTAAACATTTTTAAAGACAACTTTTATTTGTGTGTGGGGGGGGGGGGGGTTATGCTTTTTAAATAGTAGAAAAGCAGTACTTAAATGACCAAACAACATTGATTCAACATTAATTAAATTGACTCTGTGGTGAAACTGGACTTTTTGTCAATTCTTTTTAAGTAGCACCATGGACAGCGACATAATTTGCATATGAATTTCAACAAAACTCCCCTGTTTATTCTATTCCGTTTGATTAGTTGATTCATATTTTACCAAAACATTTTTAAACTACATTAACATGCCGTTCACTGCACCCTTTTTCTAATGCATGCAGTTCTTACTTGCCATTTCCCCCTATCCATTTACAAGGATATTCGATAGCCTATATAATTCAGAATTTATTCATTCTGATTTTAAACCATACCTGCAGTAACAGTTTGACTCTTTCAATGGGGGCTACGGCTGTCTTGGAGATGGCAGCGGCCACACCACCGGCCAAGAAATCCTTCAAGAAGCTGATCACTGCGTCAGACATGATGTCCTATCTCCTGGAAGACAATCTCACCACCTTTAAGAACACCCTGCGACGCCCCTTCAAATGGACGAGTGCTCGTGTTTGCTCTCAATATATCCCGACTCATTATCGCGAGAGGAGCAGATGATGGATCCACGAGGGACCAAACAGAAACTCAACGCTGAATAAATATCCCGGGTCACAGGCCATGAGTCTTGCGCAAGTTCATTTATGTCCCGGGTCATGGAACTGGGGACGTTTAAAGGACACATTTTATTTCGTGCATACATTTTTGAGAAATCTTGCCAGAACCTTGCCTCGCACCAAAAGTATTACAGGAGCATTAGGCATGTAGAATAAAGTAGGCCTAAATTGTTTTAAAAACAAAACAATTTTGCTTACTAAATTATGTGTTCTAAGTTAATTTACATTTCCAGGATTAAACTGATATTCGTAAATGTCTATTTATCGGACAAACGTATAGCTTATGTCATTTGGATTTGCATAGTGATATTTCATATTTTGTGACATTTAAAGTAATCTTTTTAGATTTAGGCTACGTTTGTTTTTCAAAGGTAAGTAGCCCTAAAATATTGGATGCAATATTACATTGAGATGAACGATGCAAAAGTACAGTTTTGGGTAGATTCGCGATGGAACACAAATAAAAGCGACTCTCCCCGAAGACTTTCTGTAATGCCATAACCGTTAATTAATATCAGTGTCATAATGTTAGTCTTCTGAACAATGCAGGCCATTGCATTTCATGCAAACGTGTTGGCAACATTTATCGAGTGTTGCATTAGATTGCCTCCTAATATTTACAGGAAAATTGTTCAAGAAACTGCTTGAGGAATTATATCTCACTTTTGCTGATAGTGACCTGCACGCGCACCTGTGTCACGTGACATACGACCATAAAATGCGCTGAACGTTTTCTGCAGCTATTTATAACACTACACTGATTTATTGAATAGTGGCAAATAAGCTTAGTTTATTATGTACTGTTATCTTTTAGGCGTAATGCTGAAATTATGACTGGTGTGGATGGTTTTATTACATACGTTCGTTTTGAGTATTATGTATTGAATTTGTGGAAACTTGTGAGTAATATTGCTGTATAATTACTGTATATTTCTGATATGGAAATGGTTGTTATGTGCGTTCTAATGGCAGTTTCAGATATTGGGAACCACTAGGGCTAGCTACTCATTTTAGGTGTTTTTTTCCCTCCCCCTCAGTCTGTTAGTTAAGTTTGTTGCCTGGTTGCAGTACAGCCTTATTCTTCTGAAGTGCTTTTGAATGTTACTAAAAACAATGTGGGAGACTTTTCTTTAGAACACAATGAGAGCTTGATTTTGGTGCCAGGACTGTAATGACACATCAGCTCAAATTTCCTCAGTCACAGGAACAAATGTATTTTATTAACTTTCTCTCTCTCGGGAATATTATGCTCAGACATTAATAAACATGTGACATAGAGATTGACATGTGTTTGTTTCTGTTACGTTTGCGTTTTATTTTGTTAAATCACCAGATGTGGTGGGTTTCCTTTAGGCTGGAGAGAAAAAGGACCCCAAAAGGGTGTCGAATCTGAGTTTTGGAAAATTGTTAACGTCAGAAAATGAATCCGTTCTCCAATTAATTTACATAGCAATGCACAGCATATCTTTATTTATGTAAGTGTAAAAAAAATACAAAACAAAAAACAAATGCAAAAAAATACAAAACATCACGCGCATTTGCGCATTTGAGATTTGCGCGCGCAACCTGCAGCCCTTGGCTCGAGCGCTTGCTGTTGCTAGGGCAACTTGGCTTTTCTTCTGTATTAAAACAGTAGACAGACAGTATCTCCTCTCATAAAAATTCTTTAACATTGTACAAAACGGGACTTTTGACATTTAAACCATTATAAAGCTACTGATGCGTAATTGATCTAATCTCTTGTCTTCGTGCGTAACGCACTTTGGAAAAGGGCTTCCAGAAAGACTTGTATTAAACCGTAAACATTTCAGACAGGAATCTCAGGATGTCCACTGTGGCTTCTGTACGGCTCCCGGCCATTCAACACCCTTCATCAAGACTTGGAGATCCGGATCTCATCTCTCTCCGGGGGTTTTCCACAGACTGTGGAAGAGAGCAGAGATACTGGATGCCTCAAAAAGGAGCCAGACCTCGGTCTCCAGGGACGGAGAGTCTGGACTCTGCTTTTCGCAGTGAGAGCAGCAGAAGTGATCGAACTTATCTGATGGAGAAAGGGAAAAGAGGAGGAATAGCGATCCCAGAGCAAATCCCCGAAGGAGACGAGGTCATCCACGACCTGGATAAAACCAGACTACCTGCTTTCCGTGAGTCACTGGCCTCACATTTGTGTATTTTGTTAATATGAAATGAGTGTACATCAACATGTCAGCACTTCAAAGGTCAAATAGCCAAAATGGTTGACATCTATAATATCTATAATATTTATTTAACAATCAATCAGACACTAAAATACATTTTACTAATTGTATTTGATGGAAATCGTAAGTCAGTTGCGTTTGCGATTTTATCTAGTTGCTTTGGAAGGGGAAAAAATATTATGGGGAAAAAGTAAAAATGCAAATCCTAGTGCATTCACTGCCCTCACCAGTCAGTTGCCAGTTTATTAGATCATTTCAGATTCACAACTGTTCACAACACACATAGCATAATTAATTTAGCAAATTAGCAAATTAATAGCAAATTAATTTAGTGCTGCACACTGAGCGTCCCATTTATGAAATATAATACAAAAATACGTATAGCCACACAAATCATTTATTTAAGAGTTTTTGATAAAAAAATACACATTTTACAATAAAAATTAAGTAAAGAACACTGGTGAATTTATGTGTAGAAAATGCACATTTTTACGAAGACTTTAGTAATGAAATTTGATTTAGGTATTTTTTCGTAAAGATTTATCCGTTTTTGCTTAGCAACCACCGTAATGATTACATTTCATTAATATTCAGGCTATCATGTTTTCGACCACACGAGGGCGCTGTCTCTTCAGGGGAATGAATGATCTAGTAGTCAGTGAAACTTGAGTAGCCTGTCTCCTCTTTTTCAGTTTCTGAGACTTCTGAGACTTCATTTAGACCAGCAGTATTGTGTAGGAACATGTATGGGTCCAGAAAATATTACTGCATAAAAAATATTATTAATTAAAATATTTTCTATTTACATAATTCTATTGTAATATTTTCATGACAACCAAGCTTGGAATCTTTTTGCTATTCACCTTGCTGCCCTATTCACGTAAATAGCCTAATGGATGTATCAAGAGCAGTCATTTGTATGCATGTTTGTGTGTTTGGTATAGGTCACAGGGAATCATCAGAGAATCGATCCATTAGTAGGGTTTCTCATATAACACACTCCAGCACTGGTCCATGGATGACAGGTCAAACTGATCAGGTATGACACACATTTACTAATTGGTCACACATACTTTATATTAGATGTCCTTAACTACTATGTACATACATTATAAAAATAAGTAGAATGTTTCTGTTGTGGTGACGTTGCATTGCAAAACACTTTGTATTGCAAAGTACTGCTATTGAACTGGGATACAGGTATGGTTAAGGACAGGTTTGGTGGTGTGGGTAGGTTTAAGGGTGGGCTAATGTATAAGGGGGGGGGGGGGGGGGGGGGGTCAACCGTGTTATTATAGACATATTACAGAAATAATTAGCATATGTAATTACATGCAGGCATTGTAAATGTAAAAACATGTATGTATAAATAAGTGCATTGCTTTAAATGATTAATTTAAATGTAAGTACATAGTAGTTAAATACACCTAATACGAAGTGGTACATACTATATTATATGTACACAGTTGCTTTCTATTACATACATTAGCGCAAAAAGTAGTATTTATGAAGCGGGATTTGAGCACTTAATACATGAACATTGTTACATTTGATCAAAGTATGCGATAAAGTATAACAGTAATTTAATTGACATAATTGGTTAGATTTTACATTATACAATGTAAAATAAATCTACTAATTATTAATACTGATTACTGTAAATAAAGACAAACATACTACCGGTCAAAAGTTTGTCGTAATTAAGATTTTTTTTTTACGTTGCCATTTTGAAAAAAAAAAAAGGATTAAAATAGATAATAAATAAAGTCTCTTATGCTCATCAAGGCTCCCTTTAGTGTATTTGGTCAAAAAAATTGAAGGTGTAATACTGTGAAATATTAATAATTTGAAATCTTGTCTACTTATCAAAGAATGCTGCCACCATAATTCTGTAAAAATATATTACTGTTTCCACAAAAATAAATTAAGCACTTAAGGCTCTTGTAGGCTAAATAATGTGATGAACTCCACTTGGACTTACTATATTGGAACACCTGTGTGAACTTAGGGTTAGGGTTGACTTCATAAATCCACTCCATTCGTGGACTTGTTCTCTAAAAAGTTTGGCAAATTTTTTTTCTAAGATAAGTGAAATTAGAGGTACAAAAATTGTGTATATATATATATATATATATATATATATATATATATAAACACTTTAATTAACATGTTTTGGAACCACTGAACACTAGTTTGCATAGGTCTCCATGCACAATATTTAGTTCTGAGAGCAATAGTTTAATTCTGAGAGCTGTGTATAAATGCAGGCATATTCTCAAGTATTCCCATGTGCTTTCCTCTCAATGACAGTGTTGCTGGCATGTGTTTCTCCTTTTGACATCAAAGTCTGGCATTATTCCATTGAGAAAGAAAGCTACTGCTTATGTTTAAAACACAAGATCTGATAAGATCTCAGCTGCAGCTCAGTGGTTAACACCAATGTATAACCAAGTTTACCCAGGAGAGATATTAGCAAAGTGCAATAAAGAGAGGGAGAAGGGGGGGATATATGTGCAAATGGGTGTGTGAGAGAGAAAGTCCTACAAATCTGCAGGTGTCTGTCTTCCGGAGGGGGTGTTGTGTGTGATTAACCCTGCCAGTCTTATCCCTGGGGTCCTGTCTGTCTGACCGACTGAACCCAGCACACAGGCCCCCTCGACTCCGCCTGGTCACGAGAGCTGCCTTAGTCACACAGTGGGGGTACACACACACACACACACACACACACACACACACACACACACACACACACACACACACACACACACACACACACACACACACACACACACACACACACACAACACACAACACATTCACATGTGCGCACACACACACACACACACACACACACACACACACACGCGCACACACACACACACACACACACACACACACACACACACACACACACACACACACACACAACCGTCTCAGGAGTCAGAGTGAATGAACACTCAACCCCTCCATCTCATCCTGCTCACAAAAGAAGCTTGAAATGCTGTCACTCATCATATTTAATACAATCAGCAGGCCTACATATAAAAATCTTTCAGTTAGTGCAGTTTTCAAATGAATCTGCATGCTATGCTTATGCTGATATTAATATAATCTCTCAGATATTACATAGAGTTTAAAAGAGTGATCTTTTCTAAAAGAACAGTCTTTTAGAAAATGTAAAAAAAAAAATTGTACTAAAGTATAAACATTTTGAACAAAACCTTCAAAAAACACTGTTCTGTTTATTTTTTATTCTCTAAAAGGAGTTAGCTTGTTAGAATCATTCTGTCACAGTTATGTTCTGTTTCGTTTTGTCTAGTTTTTAGTCTTAGGGGCCGTTTACACGACACGGTGTTTAACTAAAAATGGAAAACATTTTATGCATTGTAATTTACATGACTGGATTTTTGGCCGCCTGAAAACATGAACTTTTGAAAACAAAGTGCACTTTTTTGAAAACTATATTGTTTCCTTGAAACGTTAATTTTTGCCTAAACATGCGCATGTGTATTATGTGTTCAGTCTATAGTCGTATAGTGTTTCAAAGTGACATTGCCAACTACTGGTGGCATGAATAATCCAGCATTGCAGGGATAGTTTGATAACATTGTTGTCTGTTTGCAAAAAAAAAAAGGATTAAAAAAAGATTGTTTCTGGACTGATTGAAGATTGTTTAGGCTGATATATATATATATATATATATATATATATATACATTTGTAAATTTATAAATTACAAAGTTGTTTGGGTTCAAGCATTCCGATACGCAAAGAGAAGCATTCACGTTCTTGGAAAGACAGTGATGTTAGGGTTGGTAAAAGAGAAAAAAAAACAGTGTTATTTAAATTGAGGTGCACACAAGAACAGGAACACAGGGAGGCCTAGTGAGGTCACAGCACAGTGTCAATCAACCACCAAATCTGAGAAGAGTCAAGATGGTGGATATCGAAGAACACCGGGTGGCGCAGCGTCACCATGGTAGGGGAGGGAGAGAGGAGAAACCTGTAGAGCCGATGTAGGAACCTGATGGTGATAGTGATGCTTTGAGACAGAGGAAGAAACTGGATACAGTCCAAGGGCAGGAGTCAGTGAACTTGAAGTATTGTGTCAGGTGATGCAACGTCCAAATGGCAGGAGTGCAAGTGAGCACAGGTACAGGCAGCCAGAGCAGACAGGGAAGGTGGGGAGAAAAAAGAAAAGGGGGCAAAAAATAAAAAACGATAAACTAGTCAGATAGGGCTAAAAGGCTAAGAAAACTAGAAAAGAAAAAAAAGTAAAGAAAAACCCTAAACAACACAAGTTCAGTAAACAGGAACACTGACCAAGACTGAGACTAAATCTAAGCCAAGAACTAGATCAGAGAAATCTGCAATGAAACGGATACGATCTGGCACAGGACCGAAAATTAGAGGGAAATATAAAGGGAGACAAACAAATATAAACAGGTATAAGGCTTCCTTTTTTCTGACAAGTGAGGCTTCGTTTTTTGTTGATCACATGTTTCTCTGAAAACAATACACGCTACAATAAGGAGCTTCATGAGAATTTGCACTGCGAACTTGATTGTTGTTACGATGACAAGCTCTGCGCTTCCCCCCTCTGGCCACCGGAGGGAGCTATTGCACTTATACGGACACACAAACACACTACATTTCCCACAAGCCCGTATACATTGGACTGATTATCGCACCAGCTGACAACCATCACCCGGACTATAAAAGACTCACACACACATTGCAAAGTCTTGTTTTGCTACTGTGAACATTTCTGACCATTATACCTGTGTCTGATCTTGCCTGTTACCGACCCTGTTATTTCTCGTTACTGATCCTGTCTGCCGGCCCCGATCTCTGCCTGGTATATTGCTTGTGTATGTTCTCTGCCTGTCCTGACTTCCCCGCCTGTACAACTATTCTGATCCTGTCTGCCTGCCCCGACCTTTGCCTGGATTATCACCTGTGTATGTTCTCTGCCAGTCCTGACTTATCTGCCTGTATGACTACCCTTTGTATCATTAAAGACACACATTTGGATCTCTGCCTGAGTGTCCCTCCGTTACAGAAGCTTCATTGTCATATGTAACACTCCTAATATACTGATGTCATCCTTTCATTTAAAGCTGGAAGATGAGCTAAAAGAGCGCATACAAACTACTGGAGCTCTGACACTCAAAATCATGTTCAAGAACAACCACCCTGATGGCAAACCTCTGGTCAACAGGTGAAAACACAGGCACACACACAGAGGTAAATCTAGAAAATGCTTCCATTTTCTTATAGTTTGTTTTTTCCTAGATCTGTTTTAGTGGAAATTCTAACAAAGTTCCTGAGACGGCCTGTCACAGGTAAACAGCTGAAGGACCTTCTATTCCGGTAAGTAATGACACTAAAAACAAACATTATGTTGCTATGCTATAAAACATTGTCTAACATTGTCCAAATAAAAAATATCCCGTGTAGTCTGCATCTCTCTGACCGAGTGCTTATCAGTTTTGAGGAGTTTTATGGAGCCTTGAAAGACCCAGACTTCAATAAAAGTAACCCTGCAGGTCCCGTTACAATTCCTCAGACACTGGCCCTGCTGAGAGGACCTGCAAGCAGCAGGTGAGATCTCTGCAGTATTTTTGCTGAAGTTAATGATCCAGTAAACGGTCAATCTCGTATAACAAATCAATTATCGTCTGGGGGAAATGGAAATTCTCTATTATCAAAATAAAACAAAAACAACATCAATAAACAGTTTTATAAAACGTATAAAACACAAAACTACATTTATGGTTATTCTGCTAGGCCACCTGTGGCTCAAAAAAGTTAAGTTATTAAAGTTATTAGAATTTTTTTAGCGTTTTAATGAGTTTTAATCACTAACTTTAAATAGTTTTAAGACTTAGGTGCTTACATTTCATTGTTTTACAAAAATTAAGAGATACTTTTTAGTGTTCTTTGAACATTCTGAAACAAGAAAACTTTTCAGAAAAAAAGGTCCTCACTACAGCCTGTAGTGCAATGAATTACTGCATTGAAAAACCAATAAGTAGTGGACAGGGTAGGGAATTTACAGTTAAGACCCGAGGACCAGATATGTTGATTGAAGACCAGGAGTCAGAAGTACAGTCAATAGAAGACATTTTAGTGAAGTTTAGTTTGCAGTTTCATCAGCAGCCAGCTTCAGGTCTCACAAGGAATTCGTAGGCCGCCCCAAATACAATAACATTGTTACAGCAATTATACTCTAACAGAGGGTGCTAACTACGTCAATGATGATGTTAAATGAATCTGATTGGCTAAGATAGAAAGATAAACATAACTAGTAATTTTCCACACTAGAGCAGACAGTCTGAAGCATATCTCCGTTGATAACATGGTTGATGGTTTAGTGACGTGGCTTGTTGAGAACAACAAGTCATTCCATCTTATGGTGCCAGTTAGTACCTCACCATATTATACTAACACACACACACACAGATACACAGCTTCTCCAAGGCTGAACTCGGCTCAATCTCCAACTATCAACAGAGAGACTCTCAAAACATTCTGATAACATGTTCTATCTGGTGAGAAGTGCAGACAATATTCATCCTTACTCTATGGAAAAATACAGAAAAGTAAAGAAAGGCTTTAAGTAATAATTGGTTACATAGGTGACAGACTGAAGTGTACAAATAAGGAAAAGAACATTATTTAAATAATAATAATAATTTTTTTTATTTTTTTTATTTTTTCATAACTTGCCAGAATGTTAGCCAAACGTTCCTAGAATATTCCTTGTTAGCTGGGTAGTTAGTCCCGGCCCCCTGGTTGAGAACCATTGATCTAGTATCATTAATAGATGCCATTTGGTTTTATCTAATGCGACAATCAGACATAGCTTCAGTCTACAAATAAATTTTTTATGGTCATTGTATGATGATTATTAAATCTAAATTGTTAAAAAAAAGAAGTCATCACTCAAACAATACTCTAGAAAGACATGATGATTCAGAAACCGAGAATGTGAACTACTCACGTTCAAAGATCACCAGCAGGGAGTTAGAGAGCAGCTCAGAGACAGCAAAAGGATGATCAGCAAAGCAGCTTACTGCTCTGCCACCCCCTCCATTTCTTCCTCTCTGTACTACTGCTACTATTGTATCTAACTGTTTAAAGCACAAATGGAATACAATGACGTTGTAGAAGGAGTGTGCAAGAGTGCGAAAGTTTGTTTGGGGGGTGTGTGTGTGTGTGTGTGTGTGTGTGTGTGTGTGTGTGTTTTTGTGTGTGTCACACTGATTGCGTAAGGCCTGGTCAAGACACACTCCAGCCGTGAGCAAAAAAGAAAAAGAAAAAGAAAAGAAATCTCTGTGACTAATCTCACAGATTTTCTCTCTCTTTCTTACAGACACATTGATTATGAGAGTACAAGTGAGAGATGGTAAAGATAGGATGAGGGAAAGAAAAAAGACTTTATAAAAAGACAGCAAGAAAGGGATAAAGATGAAAGAGCAACAGGAAAGGAAGACGAATGTGGAACACATAAAAAGTGCCCAAAAGGCAGATTTATGGGTCCAAAAAGGTTGAAAATAGAAAGAAAGGATAAACGGAAGATACAAAGGGACCAAATAAAGACAAGGGTTTAATCTCTTGGTCTCTTCCTCCTCATATGCATTACTGACAGTGTGTGTCTGTGTATGTGTGTGTGAGATAGAGGGACAGAAAAACGGGACTATTAAACAATGCTCCTGAAGTTTCTCTCATATCCCCACACACACTCAGATAAAAATAAATAAAAGTTAAGCATGTTTACATTCTATAACTCTTTATTTTGGGAACTTACAAAACACAAAACTATTTTTAGAAAAAGAAAAGTATACACTATGTGCTACTTCTATAAAAACTATGCTTTTTAACTTGTGAAATGTATTTTTTTTATTTTAGCCTCTAGTCACTAGCGACTTAATGTCTATATTAATGTCTTAAAATAAGTAAAATCTATTATTAGTATTGCACTTAATACACTTACACTTGATTATTTTCATGTGAAAATAAGTAAATCAATAAGTGATTATCAATATGTCAATATCTGGAATGATACCAGTCATAGCATACACCATTAAATTGTTTTAGGTCAATACATATTGTTATTAATTTTAAGAAATTAATACTCGTATTTAGCAAGGATGCATACAAGCGATTAGTGACATTAATAGTCTTAAAAAAGTTTTATATTTCAAATAAATGCTAAGAATGCAAAAAATCATAAAAAAATGTATTATGATTTCTTGACAACCACATAAGAATATTAGACTGATTTCTGAAAATGGAGCTTTGATATCATAAAAATAAATTACATTTTAAGATATATTAAAACAATTCACAATATTAATATATATACCATAATAAAATAACAGTTCTGCTCATTGTATTTTTGATCAAATAAATGCAGATAGCATAAGGTATGTTTTCAAAAACATAAAAAAAATCTTACTACTCCAAACTTTTGAACATTAGTGCTTAAATGTGGAAAAGGACCAACCGAGTTGCTGTTTACCCTGATTGTGAAAACATTTCTTCCGCTGTAGGTTTCTGGAGTGTGTAGAGGTTTTGTGCAATTCTGACAATAATACTGAGAGCTGGATTTCAGCTCCAGAATTCAGAAATATTCTCAACAAGCTCAAACTTCGCCTGAAAGATCCGGATTTTGAAAAGTTATGGAAAAGGTTTGAAATGATTAATTAGTACATTTATTATTTATGCATTTATATACGTTCACTATATGATATAATCAAATCACTACAGAGAGGGGGGGAAATCATCTTTTTTTCAAACAGACTAGATGTGGATGGACTTGGAGCAGTTAAACAGACTATTTTTCTGAAGAAATTGGGATTGAGCAGAAAGTTTGAACCAAACAATGAGAAAAACTACCACCCTTCCATCAATGCTAAAGCTGAGGACACCAAAGGTAAAGTTAACACACACTGGCTGGTGTCTAATAATATAGAATTAGTACAGTTTTAAGTAATGTTTTGTGTGCTGACTTTTTCTGCTTATCCTCACCTGTCAATTTACAAAACAATCAGTAATCAAATTTATCAAAAGAGTAGTCCAATCATAGTCATAAGTGAAAGTAAGTTAAAATTATAAAATTATTTAAAATTATTTTTTACTAAAATTATTTAGTACAATACAAAATTAGTACAGTACTAAAATTGAAATTGTTATAGTTCAACAGTATTGATTGTCTCAGATGAAAAGGGACAGCTTTGGAAAAACTAGCAGTTTCAATTAGTTTTAGATGTATATTTGAGCAACAGTTACCTATAGAGGGTGCTGTGGCTCTGTTTCTTTATTATACTAAAGATTTAGCCTTTTCTAATCAGAAAATTGAATTAACCCTGACACCTCATTAGAAAGTTTTAGATAATTTCCTGTCATGCCTTCCTCTTCAATGCAGCTCCTGCTAAGACATTCTCTAAGGCAGAAGAGGAGCGTCACACATCTATTGCCATAGAGACATGGCTGAAGGACAGATTCAGAGAAGGAGTTCAGAAAATGAAAAAAGAGTTTGATCAACTGGATCCTGAGAACAGCGGGAAGGTAACAAACAGCATTGGACTTTACAAAAATGTTTATCATTATGTAAATTGATCGAAAAATATTTTTTTTTATTGAATTACTTATATTTTATACTAATTTATACTAAATATTTACAGTAATATTTTCTGTATTCTGTTTACAGGTGAGGAGTGCAGACTTTCTCCAGGTGTTAGGGAAGTTTGACCTTCATCTGAAGACAGAGCACCTGGGTCTGTTTCTGTCTCGGTGTGGTCTGAAAATTAAAAAGGGCTGTGTGCATTACTTGAACTTCCTGCGCACTTTCCAGGACAGAAGTTCAGATGGCATTACTCACAAGATCATCTCCAACCCAAAACACAGGTCAGATATACAGCATAGCAGTATCCTAATAATAATAATGATGTTAAAATATGAACACATGCATATATATATGTATGCACCAACGGTTCCAATTACGAGACGAACACTAAAACGCTAATTGTGATATATATATATATATATATATACTGCACAAATGAATTAAGGGAACACTTAAATCAAATATTTAATTTGGAAATCTTTATTTACATACACTCTACAATTTGTTATAAACTAAATTATGTAACAACAGTCAATGGAAACTAAAATCATCAATCCACTGAGGATTAGATTCAAAATCATACCAAAAATCAATGTAAAAAGTTGAAGTTACAGGCTGATCCAACTTGCGTGAAGTTCATCATAGCAACTCATAATGTAAGTCAGTCGTGTTTATGGCCCCCACGTGCCTGTGTGCACTTAAGACAATGTCTGGGCATGCTCCTGATGAGATGGCAGATGGTGTCCTGGGGGATCTCCTCTCAGACCTGGATCAGGCCATCAATGAGCTCCTGGACTGTCTATGGTACTACTTGGTGGCTAACGGATGCTCTGATACATAACGTCCCAGAGGTTCTCAGTTGGATTTAGGTTAGTGGAATGTGAGGGCCAGTCAATGGCATCAATGTCTTCGTCGACTAAAAACTACCTACACACTTTTGCCACATGAGGCCTCATGCACAAGGAAGAGCCCAGGCCCCACTCCACCAGCATAAGGTCTGGCTATGAGACTGAAGATTTCCTTTAGCTACCTAACAGCTTTAACGGAACTATTGACTAGCACATGGAGGTCTCTGTGACCACCACCAAACCGGTCATGCTGGATGATGTTGCACGCAGCACAACGTTTCTCTTTTATGTATGTCACACGTGCTCAGTGTGAACCTGCTCTAATCCGTGAAGAGAACAGGGTGCCAATGGAGGACTTGAATTTTGGTGTTCTCTGCAAATGCCAATCGAGCTGCACAGTGCTGGGCTGTGAGCAAGCAAGCCCTGCTAGAGGACGTCAGGCCCTCATGCCACCCTCATGAAGTCAGTTTCTGACAATTTGGTCAGAAACATGCACACCATTCGCCTGCTGGAGGTCATTAGGGCTCTGGTAGTGCTCCTCCCATTCCTTCTCATACAAAGGAGCAGATGTCCTTCTGCTAGGTCGTTGCCCTTCTACGTCCCTGTCCAGTTTCTCCTGTGTGACAGCCTGCCTCGGCATCTCCTCCATGCACTTTAAACTGTGCTGGGAGACACACCAAACTTCTTTGCGAATGCACGTATGGATGTGCTATTCTGGAGGAGCAGGACTGCCTGTGAAACCTGATTGGGTTGCAGCTACTGCCTCAGTGTTACCTTAAGGTTTTTTTGTGTGTTGAGTGTGTGTTATTTATTAGTTATTTTTTGTGGCAAAGAGGCAAAAGTTTTTTGCTTACAAAAAAAAAAAAAAAGAAACATCCTGGCCTACATTTTTCTGCGCACAAAGGGTAAGGTCTTTAAAGTCTTTAATCGTTTACAACGAAGGTAATCCACACAGGTAGGTAGGCAACTGAAACACATCCAACATGGAAGTAATATAAAAAAACAAACAAAGAAAGTATGCATCTAAAATATTTTCCAGAAATGATGTGCATGTTATAAGCTGCATTCACACTGACAGTGATTAAATTGCATAGATGCATGGATATCAACAAATATTCCATGTATGATAATTACCTTTGAATTTTGAGAATTATTTGGGACATGGCAATCACATAACTAGGTTAGACACATACAACTGAATATTAATCAAAATATGTTTATCTAATATCAGAATATTTAATAGAGTTGTATGTGTAAACAAAGTTAATGGTGAACAAACAAAACAGGAAATCATTTTAAAAATAATGTTTATTTTTAATTTTTTAGAATGCATTACATGAATCAAATTTACAAATTACAGTGTTATCAAATATTTCTATTTCTAATAAATGCTGTTCTTTTGATCTTTATATTTATCAAAGAATCCTATAGAAAAATATATCATGGTTTCAACAAAAATTATTGAGTAGCACAATAAGCAGATACATATTAAGTAGCTCAACTGTCTTCAGTATTGATAATAATAATATGACACTGAAAACTGGAGTAATGGTTGCTGAAAATTCAGCTTTACTATCACAGAATAGTACTATTTTATGTTTTAAAATATATTCAAATAGATGTTTTTTATAATAAAGTATTTTATAATTTTATTGTTTTTACTATATTTTTGGTCAAATGACTTATAATATTATAACAAATAATAATTCTGTTCTGCCATCAGTAAAGGAGCAGTATAGAAGCAGAAACTCATGAGTCTTTCCTCTGCTTACACAGAGCCCAAATTACACAGAAGCATCCAGAGAAAGTGATCTTTAAGCCTTGTAGTCAAACTCTTTCCATTTCTAACAAGCTTACGGCCCATAGTTCTTCTCTGCCCTGGGTCACCCAGCACACAGGAATCAGTAAACAGCTGCTGAACACTAGGCCTTGACTGACTGTGTTTGGTTTGATTAGGGTGGTCCACAGCTTAAAGGATTGGTGGAGGAATAAAATGAGCCAGGCAAATAGTTACAATGTATAGAACCTTTTACTATGGTGACAATATACAGTGGCCCCAAAAGTATTTTGACACTTAAGCTACATTTTACAAACTATTAATGTTATTTCGATCTAAAACAATATTTGTGCAAGCATCTTATCATTATTATTATTTTAATCAAATCACATTTTGTGGATGTTTGAACCTTAAAGTTTATATATATATATATATATATATATATATATATATTTATATATGTATTCTAAAGAAAAACCTGTTTTGAAATGTTTTTTCTTATGTAGGTTTCATTCTGATGAGAACCTCAGTTGTGCTTCCACTTTAAGTGCCATAGAGGCCAAATTAACTCGCCTGTTTCAGTCAGAATACCTCTCCCTTCTCCAGACCTTTCAGTGAGTACAATCCCATTCTCCCTCTTCCTCTCTCTTTCTTCTTTCTACTCTTTCTCCTGTTTTCTCCTTGTGAACAAGACCCCATTAACACCCACTAAATTGAGAACAGGTATCTTCTCTCTCTCTTTTAATGCACAATATGTTTTACTACCTTTTGGGTCAAAGGTTGACAGGTTTTTTTTTTTGGCTTCTTTAATTATACCTTTGCACTGTTACTAAGAACTTCATTAGAAACCCTTCTGCTCAAATGAGATTCCTTTAAAATTCCAAATCCTCTAACTAGAAGCATCTCTCTTATCTTAAGGGCCAGTCACACAGCGAAAACACATAAATCATGCACAAATTAAGCACAGATTTTTGTTTCTGCGCGGAGCGTGCGTCATATGCGTAATTCGTCTTTGGAACGAACGTGGACCGTCAGTGATTGTAAGTGGATGTGCGGATGTGCGTTTTTCATGAGTCGGCGTGCGTAGTTTATGCGTCGAGTATGCGTGACTATGCGCGGGACACGCGTCGGCCGTCAGTGCTTATGCGTCGGAACTGGTTCGAAACCGCGCACATCCACATCTGTCCACTGACGCCTCACCTTCATATCACGCATGAACCGCGCACGTATCATGTTCATTCCACTGACATCCACTGACAATGTGGATTCTGAAAGTGCTTGTACGTGTAAAATTCGCGAAGCGTGCGTGTTTGGACGCGCTCCGTCAGTGATTCATGCGTCGGGCGTGCGTCAAATGTTCGTGGAATACTTTAGTCAATTTCTCGACGCACAAGCATGCACAAACCCAATCTGCGCGTGATTTGTGAGTGATCCGTGTGTTCTCGGCTGTGTGACTGGCCCTTTAGAAGTTCATTCTCTTAGCTTATGCTTTTAGAAAATTCTCCATTATGCTTGTTGAGAAGAGAATGTAATTTAAATTTGCAAACATCTCTCTCTCTCTCTCTCTCTCTCTGTGTGTGTTTTTATAGAAATATTGACAAGCTTAATAAAGGATCTGTTGGTAAAGAAGAATTTAGAGCTGCTATGGAGAGCAGGTATGTTTTTTATCTTTCTTATCTTATGACTGTTAAATAAAAATAACAAATATAATGTTATATTACTGTTACATTTACGGTGCTGGTGTGCGATGCGGAGCAGAGAGAGACAGAGAGGTAGGGATGGGTAGCTCGACACACTGTGTCGACACGTCTCGAGTTTTCGACACACTAGTGCTTCGAAACACTGTTTCGGAGCATCGCTTTGAAATGGGGCTGTCACGTGACTTGTGTGAACGAAGCTTCGTTACCTCACTAACACGTCACGACGGACCCACAGAGCCCATAGATTGAGCCGTCCCGTAGTGCACGGATGTTTGAGTACACAAATTAATACATAGAAAATGAAATAATGTGTATAAAGGATGCAAAAAAACATGTCAGATGGATTGCATCAGCAAAACTGTTGATTTCACATTGAAACTATGTTCCTGCTGCAAGAAGATTAGAAAAAATTTATTACTCTCCTCATTGTACTTGTGCATGAATTATATTAAATATAATAATATTGAATTATTTTTTTCACCTGATGGGTGGGTGTTTGCACGTTCTGGATGTTTGCTGTGTAGAAAAAAATATTGAGCGATAAGCGAATATACTCAAGGAAGTTTTTATGAATGAATGCACGCAAGGGGGGCGGAGTCAGATTTGTGCGGGGAGTCAAATTTCACCTGCATGTTTGATGGCGAAATTGCCCAGCTGTTCAATTCAGACGCAGAAGATGAGGACTTATCTTCTGCGTCTGAATTGAAATCTGATGGATTGATTAAAACTTAATGTGAGTGTAGCCTATAGTTAAATAGTAGAATAAAGTTCAACTAAACTCACTGTTTTGCTTCCGTTACCTTTTTTTGTAGACCGTATGTTTTAGCATGCACCTTATGTATGGGTTAAGTACAGAAATAGACCCCGTAATTGAGACTGCGCCTTATAATCCTTTTGCCTTACGGTGCGGAAAATACGCTAAATGCATTTGTAATTGTGCATTTGTTTTTTAGTTTGTTTTAAAACAATATGCATGTTTGTGTTGTTTTGTAAGGAATACACACAGACAAAAAAGGTTGAACAATACAATTAAACTTATTAAATATACAAATAAACCTTCCCAATGAACAAAACTTCAGAATGACACAGTTGGTGTAGGAATGCTTATTGAGCACTAGATGGCAGAGCAGAGCACTGTGTCAAAAGCTTCGAAGCACCGACACAGTTTCATGTAAAAGCTTCACTGCTTCAGAAGCTTCGTTTGGCACATCCCTACAGAGAGGCAGGCTGGCAGCAATCTCAGTTTATTAAAAACCGACTAAGAATGTTCTTCTTTTAACTAAGAGCATAAACGGCACTCATTAGTGCAAAACCTGGAGAACACAGAAAGAACATCCACACACCACGAGACATCCAATTAACAGTGACAATATCCAACCAAGACAAGGGGAACAAGAAAGGGGATAAATACACAAGGGCAAATGCAACACAGTTGACGAGACTTAGGACTGTGATTAGACACAGATGGGAGTGTGCAGGACCTGGAAGATACATAAAGAGACCTGGAAGGGAGCAACGCGAAACAAGGCAGTGACAGTTACTTTTTTTTTTTAATTGTATAGCTTTTTTTTTTTTAAAGTTCGTCTTTATTTTAAGCCATCATGTGGCCCCTTGGAAGTTTGCTGAAGCCCCCTAGTGAGAAAACCACTGTAGTACTGACATGTGTATATGATGAATAGCTGTTAAAAATATTTTCACATGTAAGTAAGCCATTACTGAGACCGGTGCCCTTTCAAATAAAGACCCTGTGTAATTTACTCTTATTATTGATGTTTGAAACTACTCTGTCTTTTCTCTCTGTCCTTTAAAACACATTTACCTCACCATAATCCTCTTTATTTGATTATGTAGTATTGTAGTCAGTGTGGACCATGTCTGTCAGATCTGAAGAACAATCTCACATTTTAATTCATAATCTTTGATAAGTTCATTTGTCTTTATCTGTGTTTTCTGGAGCGAGTGAAGGTTGTAGTTTGTGTGAGTGAATATTTGAGGGTGTGCATACGTGTATGTGAAGTCTAATCCTTTGATTGACTGGTCAGTGTGTGTCCAGCTCTGTGCGATGCCTGGGTGAAGAGGGCAGTTGACCTTATGACATCTTGACTCTGCAGTGTGCGAGAGGGTCAATGAGTGTCGTATGCTTAAGGCCTGCTGGACTGGCCGGACTTGATGAGTGGACTCTCTGCCTCTGGTGACACCAGTGATCTCGTGCTGACCTTCTCCTGACCTTCTCCACAGGTTTGGCCTGGAGATTTCCGACCCTCAGTTTGAGCAGCTGTTGGACAGGCTCCCTCTTGATCGCCACGGAAATGTGCAGTACCCGATCTTCATGGCAGCCTTTGACACAAGGTACAGAGCCTTTAAACCGGTCAACTTTACATTAGCTGTATTAATGTTAACTGCACTTTAGTTTAGGATTTGTTTTTTTATGTTTTTATGTTTTTTTTTTGTTTTTTTTTATTTAATGTTGGCCTCGTATTGCAGAACTGAGTAAATGAACACAGAGGTAGTTCTGCATAAATATTATAATTGTAATAAGAGGGAATTAGTAAGCTTTCAGCTTACAAAAAGATATTTATAGTCTATATTGTTTTAGGATCTTGATTGCCATTATTTATCTTTAAGAGATTTAGAAACTCTGCAGATTTTCTGACATTTCACTCCACAGAGCTCAAAAAAGTAAAAACAATTAACTTAAAAATTGTTGACAAAATATGTATTTTTCAATTGCATGAAAAACGGGTGTATTTGTTTGATTGTTTGTGTGTTTATTTAGAATTTATGACCATTTGTAAATAATTGTCTCCAACTAAAAGGTTCTACTTTTTACATATTTAAAATTAAAATTCAGGAATAAGTTATTTGATTGTATTTTACAGACTGAAAATTTAAGAAAAAATGAAACATTCTTTGATTAGTGAAATTATGTCATGTCCACAGCTTATTGTTTTTTTTTCAATCTCAGCAACAAGTAACGCAACCTTTTCTTTTGCAAATCCTTCTTATCTGTATTATTTTGTCAGTATAGTTTTCTTAGCAGTTTTCATTAAGTTTAAAAATACAAGACAATACAAGCCATCGTTTAAATGAAAAGCATTTGAAATTGTACTGTCTAGTAGTGATTTGTGTGTGTGTGTGTGTGTGTGTGTGTTTAATTTCTACAACAGTTTGCATGATTTGTATTCAGAAAGAGGGAGGTGATTAGATCTCTAGTGACATCATACTTCAGGGTGGCTCTTTCCTTTGCTTTTGTATTTTTGTCATTGTGCTCGACCAAAGAATGAAATGTCATACGCTATCCTAAAAATATATGATGTTCATGTCTATAAAACAACTTCATATATATATATATATATATATATATATATATATATATATATATATATATTATATGTGTGCAAATCTATGCATAACTTTGGCTAACTGAATTATAGAATCATCCTATAATTTAGCATGTCAGTCAGATATGCATTCAGTTCAGAAAGCTGTCATGACAAAGAATTTGCATGTAAATTAACAAGAAATTGCCACATCAACTGAACTATTGTAAGATCTCTAAACTTTGATTCAAACTTAGAATGCTTTGAACTCAAACATTGGTTACACTTTATTTTGATAGTCTACATATCGACTGTTAGGTTAGGTTTAGAAATAGGGTTAGTAGAATAAGTTAACATGTACTTACAAAGTTAGTTGCCAGTCAAAACAATACTCAAATGACTGGAATCTGACATGTAGTTGCAAAGTTACTGCAACCAATGATGAAATAAATGCAACACATGCATTGTTGGGGAACTATTTAAGAATAACCTGTATATGATATGTATTTCTTGCAGTGAGCCTTCTCAATTTATGTTTGTGCGAAGATGCTTTAAAATGGTTGGATATGAGGATTAGGTTTTGACCACCCTGGGGGACCCATGTGAACTCCCCTAACCACCTAATGAATGACCAACAATAACCAACGCAATGTAAACGTTTCTTAAATAGAACAGAGTAATGAATTTTAATCTGCTAGAGTAGCAACTCTGAGACATGCGGTTTTAGTGTGTGTGTGTGTGTCTAGGATGTGTGCATGTATAAAATGGGGGCAGGGTATAATCTTAGCTGCTCATTTTATTTTCTTTCTCAGTGTGTGTAGGGGATAAAGACCTATAAAACCAGCCTGGCTTAGTTGACAGGTGACAAGGGTTATACTGAATGGGGATTTTGTAATACTAACAGTGGGGAAAAAGCCCATGCACCAAGGGACCTCCTGAATAGAGAGAAAGAAAACTTTAGAACTTCTATACTCACAGAGAACAGTGAGAAAGGCCGGCCATGCCTCGCCAATGACAGCTACAAACTCTCGCTCTTTCCCTTTCGCTCTCCCTCTGTCCCATGAGAAACGCTAAATCATTCATGCTAAAGCGGCCTGGTCCCAGTGTCAGTAGTTCCTGTGTGGCATTTCCTCTGTTTGGGTGAAACTTTGACATGTTAGTCAAACAGAGCTTTAGCTGTCAACATTCAGACCTCACCAGATTAACATCACTCACATCCCGCTTTAGCTTTTCTTCTAAGTTTAATCACATTATTGTATCTTATATTGGACATTTAATCATAACAAGATATGTGTGTCAATAGAAATAATATAGATCCAATTTATTTATTATCAGATTTTGCTAAACAATTTCAGTCATCTGAAGTTAAAGCTTCAGTAGGAGCCAAGTGATGATGTGATGTTAAAAATGTGCTCAATTTATTGAATATGTTGCTATAACAAACAAAGGAAATGGAAATATGCTCTAAATATATCTCTTAATATCATTGAATAAATAAAATAATATATAAAAGTAAGGGAATAATGTACATCCATCCAGTTGTTATCGCAGAATAAACCAAAAAAGGGTGATCAGGGGTCTTGCATCACTCTGAAGCTGTTTATCCCGCTTATTTCATGGCTAATACTTAAGTAAATAATTAGACACAAAATATTGACTTGAGTTGAAATATTTTAGTAGGCAACACTTCTGTAAAGAAAGCAGCTTTTAGCAGCTGGCAAGTTCAAACTAGACAGACATTTAAAGGATACAATACAGTCTTACCACGTTTTACACAGCATTTTGCCCCCATAATTATGGGGATAAGAGATATTGATTTGAGATGAAATCATTTTAAAATTTTACCTGTTTTGTTATCTTATTAGCCATTACAGGAAAATGGAAAATGTAAGCAGCTGCATTTGTATGGAATAAGAGCGAGAGGCCATGATACCCGAATGACATAATTAAATAAGTGTAGACAAAATATTGATTTGAGTTTTAATATTTTATTAGCTCACCAAGCGCAAAACATCCATGAAGAAAGATGCTCCTTGCAAGCATATAGCTCTGACTTCAGTTACCTGGATAAAGCCGTTATCAGTTTTTACTGGTTGTTATTGGGGAATAACATACCGCTGGATTGCATTATTCACCAAACAGAATCAAATATTCGACAGAGCCCTGTGATATAATATAATAATATAGTATAGTAGGTATGGTAACCCATGAAGATGAATTGCACGTTACTCTATTCCCTCTGCACATTTAAAGGCTCTGCTTCTGTAATGTTTGTTTAAAATGTTGTTGCTTAAAAATAATGAAGATTTGATCTGTCTTAAGTTATTTACTTTTTGATGGCTCTAACATGTATACATATATTTTTTTATTTTATTTATTTATTTATTTTTTTTACTGTAAACGTCTGGCAATACTTTTGCCAGAGGTTAATCAGCCTCAATTTAGCTCGATTTGTCTGCCTCACTCTATGGTTTTAAAGTGGTCTAAGGGTTTTTGGGCCCCTCACAGTTTGTGTGGTCTCTATGGTGAGACCAAGAAACCAGCAGTCATAGGGTGTGTAAATGTCAGATCTTCGTGTGGGAACCTCAGACGTCAAAATCCCAGATATCCCACCCTAATCTCCAGCAAAACATTTTGTTTTTCCTCTTTCTCTCTCTTCGGTCTCTCGCTCGCTTTCCTTTCCTCCCTCCACCCATTTAGGGCTTTAATTTTTATTCATGGGGTGTGAAGGGGTTGAGACGGGGGTGTGGGGACAGGATCGGGATGGAAGGGGATAACTCCTTGAGCTGGGTCCAGGGCTCAGACCAGCACTGGTGACAATGGCCTCAGTGTTGTGCTGGGTGTTGTGAGCAGGCCGTTTGGACATTCTTCCCCTGTCAGTGGAAGCAGATCTGGGAGGTAGCGGTGCCCAGGATTACCATCTCATTAATAGCAGCCATGACTTTTGTTCAAAGAACGACTTGTGTAATGTTGCCGTGTGGATGATGGGTAATCCGCTGAAGCTGCAGCTGTAGGGGAAACTGGACACAAACACACACACACACACACACACACACACACACACACACACACACACACACACACACACACACACACACACACACACACACACACACACACACACACACACACACACACACACACACACACACAGATTGTGGGTATACAATTTGAATCATTTTATGAAAGAGGCATTAAACATGCATATAAAATTATAGAAGTCAATATCGACAGACAAATTGACCAACATTGAGCTCTATCTATCTGTATGTCTATCTAGAAAATTGACAATTAAAAATGCATTTAAGATGTTACTAAAGATTTAAATTCCAAATAAATACTGTCTAAACATTTGCTATTAATTATATAATATTTCTATAAATGCAATTAATTTTATTTTAAACAGAAACCAATTTTTTTTATATTTCACAATTTTACTATATTTTTTATTTAAATAAATGCAGCCTATTTGAGCATAAGATGGTTTCAAAAACATTTATCAAATCGTACCTATATTTTGAACAGTATATAGTGAACATTTTAAATCAAATTAAATCATAAGACTAATACTGAAGTTTAAAAAGTAATAGTATGCAACTTTTAAACAAATCTCCTGTGTTTATATATCATTCATATCCAAAATGGAACACAAAATAGATGAATATTAGTGGGGCCCAAAACAAACTTTTTTCAAATACTTTTGTATTGTAGAAAAAAAAGGCTATGAAGTTTGGAATGGCATGAGAGTGAGTCAATAGTTATGCAGTAATGTAATACTTTTATTATTGGGTAAATTATTCCATTGAAGATTTATAATTATAATTGCGCAAACACACACACACACACACACACACACATTTTCAAACTGAGCCCCTGAAGCTCACTCATGTGGCTCTTGTAGTCTCTTTCACACATTTCTCTCTCCACACATACGTCTCCTACTCTCAGATGGTGGCCCAGATTAAACAGAACAATACAGTCCAAACGTGATAAATGTGCATCTACTTATTCCTCTCTTTCACATCCTCACTCAGTCGATCCATCCTCAGACGACATGAAATAAAAGCAAAATAAGCAGCTCATTCATTCACAAGTTATCTCTGTGATGGGACTCCTTCCTCCAAGTTCCCTCTTCTTTTAATTTCAAATCCCCCTATTTCTGCTTGTGGAGAGAACAGTGGGTCCACAAGGAGTTCAACCGACCCCTCGTCTGTTAAAACAACATGCTGTCTATAATCTCTGAAGATCAGTTGTCTTAGGCAAAGAGGGGGTCTGCCAATGACTCTGAATCAGATCTGAACTTGGGTGGTAATCTAAAATACATGTATATTAATCTAAATAATATCTAGCATGGACAAATTTAATTCAAGAACCATCATTACATTATATGATTTGCTGAAATGACTGGACAGCCCTTTGTTTCCATAGCTTACTTATTTAATTCCATGACAACTCATTGGATATGGAAATAGTTTTCAAATTTAAATGTTAGCTAGATAATGTTCATTGCTTTTCTGGCGATGTACGTTTATGATGATGAAAAAATAAAAAATATCTATTGTGTGTCATTTTGTATATTTGTGAGTTGGCTCACGTGATTTATGCTTTGCTCTTCAGAACCTTATTAAGGGAACCTAGAACTTAGATAAGGGAACATTGATACTCCCTGGTTTTCATAGTTTCACAGAAACAGACCTTAAAATAGCAGACAATTTTGTTAGTCAATCACTATATCATAATATCATAAAAACGTATGAGAAGTGCCATAAACTGAATCATACCTGTATGCAATTGTCTGATTTCTCTTATAAAAAAGCATTTTTGTAGGTGTGAACTGTAAAAATAGATTTTCAAGAGCAAACATGTTGAAGATTAGCCAATGTAATGTCAATTAATTATATCATAAGCCGTTTCCCCACAAAAGCAGTTTACTCCCTTTTGCAGCCTCTCCTCCTCTCCTCCTCCAGCAGCCTCTCCTCCATTGACATCCATTCAAAATAATAATAATAGAAAAGCCCCTGGTCTCCTACCCTGCATAACACAGCATTAGCATTTTTTATTTTATTTGTTTTGCCAAACTTGCAGGAATCTGAATCTCACAAAAATGTCTAATTTATAATTTATATTTTATTTCATTTTATTTAATAAATAAATAAATCCGTTATTTAGTCAATTAGAAAAGATGGGTCAATTTACTAAAATATTTTTAATTTCTTTTTCAGCTTTTCCAGCGAGTCAATTTAAGTCATGTGCCCCCTTATGGACATAAAAGAGACACACATGTGAACTTTTTTGAAGAATTTTCTTTGACTTATTTGTAAAACAAATGTAAAAATTGCTCATTTGTTTACTCGTTATAGCAAGGTACAATAGATATACATAAAGTAGCTACTAACAGCTTAAACTGTTTGTTTTTAGTTACTTTTCAGAATGTTCTTCAATTTTTTATGTATCATCACATCACACACCTATTTCATTCATAGGAGTAGTTAACATAGAATCAGATAAACAATGTATTTGAGTTTATTTTAAATCGAAAATGTTAGCAAAGGAAGATTTCAGAGTCCAAAATTTCTTCAAATCTTGTGACCTGATTCAGTGGATACTTGACTCATTGACACACTTTTAGTTTGAGTTTTTGATAAGCTAAGGTGTGTGGCTTAACACGGATGTCACGTCCTGCTGTGTTGGTTTTGTGACAGGGCTGTTGGACATGGGATCCTGCTGAGTTGTCCGTGACTGGGTCAAAAGGTCTCTTCCCTCACCATGCAAAGTTTCCACTAATATTTACTTCTATATTTGTTCTGCTGTGTGACCAGCAGTTTGGCAAATGGAGACTCCCCCTTTGTTTAGTAGCATTTTCAGCCACTTTTTCTCACAGAGCTTTTAGTAAACACTTATTTTACCATACAGTCATGGCCTATTGCTATTCCTGGCTCATTCAGGTCAGCTTAACTGTTGAAAAGAGCAGTTTGTCTTGATAAAATCCCGAAGGCACGCTCACGTTGTCATCGAAACAATGCACAAACACAAACATAATGCCTCTTGCAGTCAGTGTCACTGCCGTTTGCCTCTTTGAACTGCTATCAACATTATTTGAAGCACCTCTGTCTTTTAAATCTCACCATCTCTCTTTGTCCCTCTTTTTTTATTCCTTCCTTTACATAATGCTTCTAACTCTGCTCTTGCCCGTGACCTCTCAAGCCAGCAGTCCGCCCACCTCGTTCGGACTGTGGCCCTAAGATGGCCCAGACCGCTGCACTAAAGCCTGGGGAGTGGTTGTCCTCTCTGGAGCACAAAAGAGCCACCGCTCTCCGCTCAGCCGAGCCCGGCCCCCATGAACTCATCCAAGCGCACAGGGAACACATTAGCTTAGGCTGGGCTTTGTACGTCCGACTTTTCTCATGTGCTTCTTCATAGTTTCGCTAACACTTCAAGACCATCAGGTGTCTGCCTGGTTTGACCACTCCAGTTGCTCTCAAAGCGGTCAGCGCAGCAAGACCATTACTGTGTCAGGTCTTGTAGCTCTCCCAGTTTGCCACTCAAGCGAGAACGGCACAAAGCGGATCGCACATTCTAAGGGTTTCTCAGGGCTTCTCCTACATAGTATGAGGTAATCACAAATAATCTAAAAACCAAAGCCATTGCCTCAAAGACTTGCCCTTTTTCTTGCTCCCTCAGGAAAGGAGTTCCCAGCCTCTTCCAGGCAGCCGCCCAGCCTGCCTTAAACCATGATTCGGGCGAGGAGAAGACTTCGGAAAAGGATCGGAGTGATCTCGAAGTATGACCTCATATGGCTTCATAACATATCAATTGTAAATTCCATTCAATGCTGCTTTTCAACATACACTACCATTCAAATTTGAAAAGATCACTTAATGTTTTTGAAAGGAGTGATGACTTATACACATTAAGGCTTTATTTATATAAAAAATAACAGTAATATTGTGAAGTTAAATAACAGTTCTATTTAATCTATTTTTATAATGTAATGTATTACTATAATGGCAAAGCTGAATTAAAGCTGTTACAAAGCAGCCATTTCTCCAGTCTTCAGTGTCACATAATCCTTCAGAAATCAATTTAATATGTTGATCTAATAGCAAAGAAACATTATTTTCAATGATGAAAACAGTTTTTCTGCTCTTAAAAAAAATACATGATACATTCTTTTCAGGAGTTTTTGATATACTACAATAGAATAATTCTTAAAATGATTGTTATTATTGTTACATTCAGTGACTGTAATACTATTTACTTATTGCAACACACAGTCTAGAATGGCTTTTAGATTTACTACTAAATGAGTTCTTTGTATCAAGAAAAACTCATAGGGTAATATTAATGAACATGTATTGTGTTTCAGCTGTTTAGTCTGGTGAAGAGTATGGTGGCAAATCGTTACAGAGATGTACTGCGAGAGTTTGAAGAGCTGGATGAGAAAAACACCAGACGTCTCACTCAGGAAGACATGTACCAGTTACTTAAAAGGTGACACCTCATATGCACAAGAAAAACATATTCCCTTACATTTGTTTTTTTTCCATATTCTTAAGATTTTAATGTGATGTGATTAGTTACAATACAAAGTATGTAAAAAAAAAAAATATATATATATATATATAAGATATAAGATATATAAGATATATATATATAAGAATAGTTTAATAGTATCAGCTCATAATGTAAGTATGAATGAGTACATAAATATCAAAAGAATAATTGACCTTTTCAAAGACATAATATCTCATAATGTCTTTACTAGTTCTATTAGCATCTCAGTTTGATAGTCAGTATGTCAGAAGATAATTTGGGGGACATTTATACACACACACACACACACACACACACTATTGAAGTATATGCTGGAATGTGGAATGCATTCCTCGTCATTGTCTTTAGCACCATGCCGAATCTCTGAGTCTTTCTCTGCGGTGTTTAGTCCTGGGTTCCCCCCAGAGTCAGCGGTCATGACACAAGCATCCCTTGTGTGTCTCACAAGACCTATGCGGTCCACCCGAGTCTCCCAGCTCTGGTTCTTACAGAGCTCTTGCACTCTTTTGTCTTCTAAGACAATGCCAACGGAAAGCAGGCCTTCTCTCTTGGCAAATGATGCCTTAATTGTGCAAGTTAACAACCTGCTCCTTTTTTCCCATGAATAACAAAGTATTTGGTGTACGGAGCCTGAGAGAGTTGTTGGCAAGATGATGATCTGAGGCTGTGGGTTTTTCTATGGCCTACTGCACGCTTGTTTAGTTGTTCCCATGCCTGCTTCACGTTTAGCTACATTTCTGTACTGTGAATTTCTGTTGTTCTTCTAATTAGTGGTTCTTGCAACCATTACTATTATAGGGAAGTGCAAGGATGACATCAAAACCTGGAATTCCCCATTGGTTCCCGAGAATTTACTATGCTGTTTTATAATGAGGATATTCAAATAATGAGTTAATGTGTAAACTACACATGCCCATATGGAAAATGCAATTTTTTAAGTAACTAGATAAAGCTTGTTGTGTGAGTGTGTGGTGTTTACCTTGCGGAACAAAAACGTCAAAGTGTTGTCGTTATTTTTACCACAGATCTTATTTTACTCATAGATTGAAAAATGCCATAGGAAAACACCATAGGAAAATCTCAAGGGAACAGTGGTGAATTAGTCGTCCAGGTTTTTATGTCATCCCTTGTTACAAGAATGTTGCGCTACTCTTGTTACAAGATGAAAATGATGAAGGAGAGTTCAAAAAGTTTCCAATAAACAAGAGTTAATGAAAACAGAGATGAATGCAAAATAACAGCGAGTCAAACACAAAAACCGATAAAGAAAGGTTGAAGGTGGATAACTTAAATACACATGGTTATGGACAGAAATGATAAACAGCTGTGATGATAATTAGTGTCCATGGTGACTGGCTGGAAACTGAGACAAAGAGACACGACTGAATGCAAACAAAATGACAGTCCTTGTGGTGTAAGGGTGACAACTATATTATAACTCATATAAGTATTTTTGGTTTTGTTTTGCTTTTTGTTATATTTAAAAAGCTTTTGGTCTAAGTATTAAACTTATAACGTGTTTTGCACAATTTTTACTACATGAATGATAAGATTTTTGCCTTGTAGGCAATAAAACCAACAAAACTCATAGACTTTCATTGGAAAAAGAGCCCCAGTCATATGTAGAGATCAAAATATCATAAAAATATGTTTGTTTGTTTTTTAGATTTCATAAACTCTATAGAAGGCCAGTAAGTAACACCCCAACAACAATTTTGCAACCACCCAGAACATCTTAGAAATATTCTAAAAATCACTCTGAGCGATCATATGGCAATGCCAGGGCAACCCCTCAAAACACAACCAGACATATATTTTTTCGGGAATATCATTTGTCCTGATGTTTTAATAAAATTAAAATATATTTTGAATGCATGTGGTTTAATCATTATTTAAAATAAAACATATTTTTCAAGGTAAAAAGCTTTGTTACACTTAGATATATTTAGACCACTTTAGAAATTCTATTAACTACAAGTAACTGTATTACAACAAACAACTAACTCTCATTAGAGCATTAATAAAATAAGTTGATATACTTGAAATGTTGTACTCAGTAGGACATCTATTGAGGAATTCCAATTTCAAAAATATTTGAATCATAAACTCTGAAGTTTTGGGGTTGTAAAATTTTAAATAATATTATTTTACTTACAAGTAAAGACATTTTTTATTATATTTTTAAATAACATTGGCAGTTATATGATCTAAACATTTTTAATTATGCTCAACCAAAAATACAAAAAATGTAAAATATCAGAATTAATATTAAATAATTTACATGAAATTAAGATTTTCATTGTGAAAGAAGTGTATTCATGCCATTTTCTGTATTTAATTACATTTTTGTATTTAATCTTTAAGTGATTCAGTCTCTCAGGTTCTTGTACCTATGCTATACATTTATATGTCAGTTCTCAACCCTTGTCCCTTTCAACATCTTGTTGCTCCTGTTAGATTTACATTTTACATTTATCCTCAGCGTATTACATTGCATTCAATGTACACATGTACATCCTTTTTTTTGCTTCCCCTGGGAATTGAACCCATGACCTTGGCATTGCAAGCACCATACTCTACTGTTTGAGCTACCGGAAAGCATATTTCTCATTTCTTCTTTCAGTCTGTGAACTAAATGCGTTGCTGTGGTGAACCAAGTTAAGTGTCCTGAACTGTTCTGAACTGTTCACCCCATGTGAGAACCTCCTCCATTTCTATAAATTATTTATATATTTATTTACTTTCCACCCTCCCCTCCCTGTGCTGTTTTTCCAGTTCTTCCTTTGACCCCTTTGTGATTCCTCTCCCACCCTTTTTTCTTTCTTTTTCTACATCCCCGTCTTTTATCTCTCTATTCATTTTTTGGCTGGAATATGGCGGCAGGCCTAAAAGGAGTCGTGGTCTGAATGGGGGGCATCACGAGTGGATTTGCATAATCTGTGGCGTGGCACTGGTGCACAGACACAGAGAGAGACGGTGCCAACCAGTCCAAGGTGAACTGAACTCTCCTCGCCAGCTCAGAGATTAGTGACACTAACAGGCTTTACAGCAGCCGAGTTCACAGAGGGTTTGGCTGACAGTATCAGTGCCAACTTCTCTGTCTCCCACAGTGAACATTGTGTATGTGTGCGTTTGTGTCTGGTGAGAAACTGTTGCTTCTTTGATTGATTCCTACAAGGCAGACACAAACACATATGTGTATGTTTACACAAACTGTATGCATACGTACTCAATACAACAAGGCCCAAACTGAGCTGAAGAAACCTACTGAAGCGCCAGAAAGTTTCGGTCCTCTAATTCAAAGTATATGAAACAATAACTTAAGAATCATTATATTTTTATAATGATATAAGTGGTTTCAGATAATCCACCAAATATTACGTTCGACCACCTTCAAATCAGACTTCAATAGTGCAAAATCTTAAGGGATAACAAAGAAAATTGCAACTTATTGGGTTTTACTCATTTAAGGTGTGGCCACAATAGAGACATTTCTAAATGTATCTGGCAAAAATGTTTAATTGTCAATAGTGTAGCGCTGTATGAAGCACAGCTCACACAGAAATCACTTTCAAACCAAGCAACTTTGAGTTGTTTAGTACAGCAAATTTCCTGCTGGAACCAGTTGCAAAATCTACAATGGCAAATCTTTTGCTCTGACACAACATCTCTTGTGGGTTCCAACTGTAATGACTGGATTTCGGTCCCCAAAAAATTCATTGAACAATGGTATGTTATGGTATGAACAATGGTACCCTGAAAATGTTTAGCATAAAACTTCCGGTTACACAAGGTGATGAAGTGACATTGTACTTACTCATTAAGTACTGAGTAATATTAATTAACTACATGTACTTACTAGAGCTACAGTTAGGGTTTTGTTTACGGTTTGTTACTTGTAGTTATGCATCATTTACTGTTATTACTATAGTAAGTATATGTAGTAATGTGTAACTACATCACCTTAAAATAAAGTGTTATATACCAAACTTTCAAACAAATTAATATATATATATATGTCTCTATACAGTATAAGTATATATTGTAAATGTATATACTAATACTGTATTAGTCAATACATAAAATATCCTTAAAAACTACAGACACTTGACAAAAAAACAGACAAACAGGATAACAAAGAAAATATTACTTTTTTTTCAAATAGCAATAGCATCAAAGAGAAACTATTTAACCCAAATCAGCATATTAGAAGGATTTCTGAAGGATCATGTGTAAAAAACCTTTTGGCTATCACAGGAATAAAATTAATTTTAAAAGATATTGAAATAGAAATTTTAAAATGTTATAATATTGCCACATTAGTATTTTACTGTGTATAATCCCTTATAATCCTTATCAATCCCTCATTTTTGAACGACAGAGTATACAGTATAAATGTACTGTGTAGTATAGGTAAATAGACATATAACCTTTAAAGCAGCATAACTGTTGAACAATGCATAATTTGATTTATTGTACATAAAATGATGTACCTAAAACCCAGATGTACTTTTTTTCTCTTTAAATCCCTGTTTACCATAACAGAGCAAGATCAGAGTTGTATGATACAGACGAGTGTTTGTTTGTTGTCAGATCTACTCATAGTGAGTCTTCTCACAGTACTGTCCTTTCTTTAGGCGTGACACTGTGTTTGTGTATCTGTGTGAGAGAAACTGTTGCTTCTGTGCTGTTGGTTGCCAAGTTTTAGCTTTAATGCAGTTCAAATAATGGGGGCGAGGGGGTCTTTAGGGTGTAGGGGGTTTAAAGGGTACAGTGTTTGTATTCTTTCTTAGAAAGAAAGTGCAGTGTATTCTTTAGATTCAGAGTAGTCATAAATCCTACTCATCTTTCTCTTTCTCTTTCTCTTTCCCTCTCCCCTCTTTTATATCTTTCTCCTTGTTTGCCATTCTTCCTCTCATCCTGTTCAGGTTAGCGCTCCATCCTGAAGTGACTCGTGGAGAAGTCCGGAGTTTGTGGTCCTCTTTGTTCACCCAGCAGGATGGAACTGTGGACTTTCAACAGTTTATACGTCATTTTGGCCCATCGCCCAAATCCTGCTGTTACCCCAATGCCAAGCACAATCCCCCCAAACGTGGAGACAATGACTTCATGCGCCTCTCTAAAAGACTCAACTGCGTCTCAGATATACTGGTGGATGCTCTACGGGCCAAGGTGGGGACTTGCTGTCAAAAAACCCCTGGAATGATGTAAAGTTCTTTGCCTGAAAAGAGCTGAGAAAAATGATTATTCCATTTACAAAATGTTTCTTAACCTTTTTTTGTCTCTCGCTCTTAACAGGTGGAGTTGTCTGTTTCTGAGCTCTGGACTGAGTTCTCCGAAATGGATTTTTCTGGAACAGGTTTTGTGAGCAATGATGAATTTAAAGAGATTCTTATGAGTCTGTGTGTCCAACTCAGCCAGTATGAGTGTGATTTACTGGCCAGGAAGTTTGACATCAACCATGATGGCAGGTAAAGACACTTGCATACAAACAAACATTATGGGGGATCAACCCTGCAATAAATAGATAAATAAATCTAGACATTCATGCATAAATACATTTTATATGATTAACTAAACATTTATACTTTATTTAAAACACTTACTGTATATGTAATGCAGTCTAAAAATATTTTTAATACACTAATTATGCCATAGATATCATAAATGATTGTGAAGACAGTTACAATACATTATAATACATGTTATAAAAATACAACACATTATAATAATATTATGTCAAATAGAGATAATAAATACATAAGTAAATAAACTAAAAATATCTAAATGGTTTTGGAAATTGCTCATTTTTTATTAAACATTTTTATTTGATGCTTCCTCAAACCGGGATTCAAGCCCCTTTTTCAGCTTCACATACTGTATAAATACACAACTACATAGTAAGGTGTATTTTTGAAAGATAATGTGTGACTAACAGTGTTTTAGCAATTATTGGCTTAAACAATTGTGAAAGAATATGAAAAGAGATTTTTTTAGGTTATTGATAATATGACATAATTCAACCCCTCATACCAGTATCAATAATAATAATAATAATAAGTCATAGCTATTTATGACTGGAAACACAAGTATCATGTTTTTTTTTTGTGACAAATGACTTGTTCCAAAGTTGTATCCTATCAAACATTTTAGAATGCATTTAAAATATAATTTTTTTTAGAGAATTTACATTTCATCCTGTAAGATGATACATAACTGAACATATCATATCCTCATGGAATTTGTCATAAATTTGTTTTCTTCTGTTAGTGTATCCTACACAGAATTCCTCAGGCCTTTTCTATCCCAGAGCCAAATATGGAAGGATGGGTCCAATATGGCAGCTGCTCTGCAGACTCCCAGAGAAACTGAAGAAACTGCTACTTTGGAATCATTAAGTCGCAAGATCAGGAAAAAGGTGGTGTGTTGTTTATAAGTGATAATGTGTGAATACATGTATGAATATTCACATTTCCTTATGTTTTGTTGTGCAGCTCCAACGTAAGGCCAGGGCACTTAGAAAGGCCTGTGTCCGGCTGGATGGCTGCTGCACTGGGCTTCTGTCTGCAGCTGAGCTGGGTGCTGTGCTACAACTGTGTGGAGTGTGTCAGAGCCAGGAGGAGCTGAAAAGTGTGTTCTCTGCCCTTCACACCCACCCCTCTGGATGCCTGGATTACCGCCCACTCCTAATGGACAAACACAGGACATCCAGTCACAACCAGCAAAACAAACACCAGCTCAGCCAAAGGAGTCAATAGGTCAGAGGTTTAAAACAGCTGATGGCTACATTGGCTTTATAAATTTGTAAGTTGTGACTGTCACAACTTCTTCAAAAGAGAGATGCTAGTTAATGTTTCAACTAATCATATTAACCCTATTGGCTTCATGCAGCTGGACACAATCAAAGTTACAATCGTGATGTAAACATTATTATTTTCCTTTATATTAGATTTCATTAGATTGCATACATTTTATTTCAAAGCTTTATACAGTAGTGTGTGTGTGTGTGTGTGTGTGTGTGTGTGTGTGTGTGTGTGTGTGTGTGTGTGTGTGTGTGTGTGTGTGTGTGTGTGTGTGTGTGTGTGTGTGTGTGTGTGTGTGTGTGTGTGTTTGTAAGCATTAAAAGCAATGCTTGATCAAATTTAGTCAAAATTGAGTTTGTCAAATTGATTTTATTATAATAATAATAATTAATTTCCTTTATATAGTGCTTTTCACGACACTCAAAGTGCTTTACATGGAAAGGGGGATCTCCTCAACCACCACCAATGTGCAGCATCCGCATGGATGATTTTAATATCAATTGATTTAAATTTTAATAACTCGAAATTACATTTGCATTCTTATATTTTACATACTCTCCATTGTGACATGCCATGCTACAAAAGTAATGAAATGAATACTTTTGTAAATTTTCATTAAAAGTGACATTTACAATGTTACTGTCACAGTCTGGTCCAGATCCTTATGTTTGTCCCTCATGTGTTGCCGTAGCTGTTTTGTTAGTTTGATTACCCGTTTAGTTTCGCCACCTGTTTGTAATTTTCCTAGTGTATTTAAACCCTCATGTGCTCCATTGGGATTCCTTGTTTCCCCTTCCAAGTTTTCTGTTTGCACCCTCGTGTGCCTTTTTGTTTGTAATTAAAGTTCAGTTTGAGTTTATTCTAGTTATCTCCGTGTGTTCTGTGCGTTTCCGTGTTCTACACACAGCCTCGGACGATACAGTTATAAAAGATTTGTATTTCAAATTATTAATGCTTTTTTTTTTTTACTTTCTATTCAACAAAGAGTTTTGGAAAGAACCCAGTTCAGCAGTTTTCAACATTAATATTAATAATAAATGTTTCTTGAGCAGCAAATAAGGATATTAGAAGGATTCTGAAGGATCATGTGACACTAAAAACTAGAGTTATGGCTGCAGGAATAAATCCAAGTACTGACCCCAAACTTTTGAACGGTAGAATAAGACTCTTTAAAACAAACTGCTAAATACAAAAAGGTGATTTAAAAAAAATTTTAACTAAAAGGATAATGGTACGACACTGTACCTGTCATACAGATTGATTGTTAATGACGTCATTTGCTGGTGGAGGAGTAATAACTTCTGCTAATGCTAACCGATCTATTTGAGATCTCTGAGATGCTGCTGATATGATCATGGCACCTGATGACTACTTCACTGTTTGTTTTCATGTCATTTTGTTTTATTTGAGATTCCCTCATACGTCATACTCAGGAGTTCCCTTGTGCATTTTACGCACATGCAAACTCTTTAAAAACAGATATATGAATTATAGATATTATATAAATTAAAATGTATGTCACAGTGCTATTTTACAAGGACTCATAGTTTGTTTTTATTCGGTCACACTTCTTCTGTTTCAGTTTTCCCTACACTCATCAATCACCATGGACACTAATCATCACCACAGCTGTTTGTTATTTCCATTCATCTCTGTATTTAGTTCTGCTTTCTCACTCTTGTGTTGTCGGTTGTTGTTTGTGTTGGCTATGTTTGTAGAGAAACTGCTGTTACATACTTTTATCTATTTGGTTTGCCTTTTTTTGTTTTTTTATTAAAGTACATTTTGAACTCTTCATCGTGTTCGTCTTTGCTTGTGACAGCACTACCAACCTAAAATTTCTAAATGTGTTGTGAACATTTGTCCCAGATCGCAGCGGCTGCACAGAATATCTGCAATTTATTCACCTTCTCAGTTAAATTCTGTCATCTCGATGACCAAGGCGGCGATGAGATGACTGAATATAACTGAGTAGTTGAGTAGATGCCAGTCAATGGACTGGGTCGGTGTGAACTTTATACAGCTGAGGGAGCTTCCAGACATTTCATGACTGGACTGGAAGGAGGCCATCTTCCGATGTCTGGAGAGCTTTGTCCCCTGATCCGGTGCCATAGCCAGTCCCAGAGCCCAATCCACCACCACCCCCTGCAGATGGAGAGCTACCACCCGCCACAACGCTTCACCCAGAACCCGAGAAGAGGACAGAGCTAGAAGGGGAGCTCCAGAGTAAGTCTGGAGGGCGAACAGGTGGAAATGGACAACGAGGACTGGCTGGCAGACTTGGAAACAGAGACACTGCATCCCGCCCTATCCCGCCCGGTACCAGGCATCTGTCCCAAATCTTTCGTGTTTCTAGACAGCACTGAAACTTCAGAAAACTGTTCTGAAATAGAAATAGAAGTGCCGTCATTAATCTCATCTAGAGTACCTCCTTCATCACTGCTGAGCTTAGCCAGTTCTCCAGCCCTACCTCAGCTGAATGCCTGCAGTCCTGCACCATCACCAGGAATGCCTTGCTGTGGTGTGATGCAGCAGGTCCTGCTACCTTCAGCCTCGCCTGTATGAGAGGATCCCATGGATCCGCTGCTCCACCCGCAGCTCCAAAAGGGAACCTTGACCTGGTGGCTCTACCGGCTTCCCTTGTTCCACCCGCATCCCCTTGATCGATCTTCGATCCATCTCTGCCACAGACTTGCAGGCCTTTTACTGTGCTCCATCCCTCCACCTCCCAGAGTGAGCTCTGGGTCTGTGCCCTCGGCCTTCTTCCTCCTTCATCACCAGGAACTCACCATCCCATCACCTCCTCCAAAGCCTACTCCTGCATCCGTCTGCCCATATATGCCATCCCTTCACTTGTCCCTTTCTCTAGCTCTTCACAGTCTCATCTCTCTTCGCCCCCTTGTCTTCACTGCGCAAGGACACACTTTCTGGGAGGGGTCGTTCGGTCACACAGTCATTTCACAAGGACTCACAGTTTGTTATCATTCGGTCACGTGTTCCTTTGTTTCAGTTTTTCCCACTACTCGTCAATCACCACAGAGATCATGGTCACCTCTGCTCTTTGTCATTTCCATTCATCACCATGTGCATTTAGTTTTACCTTCTCTCACTTGGGACGTCAGTTGTTGTTTGTGTTGACTACATGTGTAGAGATACTGCTGTTATGATACTTTCATCTATGAGGATTGTCTTCATTTTGTTTTTTATTACATTTTATTTTTTATTACATTACTCTTTATCATCGTCTTTGTCACATAATGGTGCTGGGTGCTGGTGTGCGATGTGGAGGAGGAGAACTCAGAGAAACTAAATTGCAGATACTCAGCTTTATTTACAGCCGAAAAACAGAAGACATTAACTAGAACTGAAAAAGGCACTCATATAGTATGAACACGGAAGATCAAAGGCAAGCATCCACACACGGCAAAACAACACATACGCAATGTTAATGACTAACAAAGACAAGGGAACACAGGAGGGTATAAATACACATGAAGCAAATATGGCTGACAGGACTTTAGGTAAGTGATTAAACAGACAGGAGCATGAAGGACCTGGAAGATACATAAAGGGACCTGGAAGGGAACAATAACAAGACAGGACCGTAACAGTCTTTGGCCGTGACAGTATATTTAAATAGAGCAAGAGCAAGTCTACGTCATTTAACAAGAAACTATGATTCTAACCACAGTTCAAGAGCTGTAATTCCAACCACATAAATTTACAATGCCATTTGAGGGGCTTTAGTGGCTCTGCCCATGTGCTTGGATCCGCCTTGGTCCTCCAGCTCTCCAGCTCCACCATAGTGCATCAATTCCCTAGCTCCACCTTAGGCTTTCAAGCCCCAGTTTGTTATTGTCTGACAAATAATTTTAGATAGATGAATGAAAGCAAGTATTTCCTGCATATAAACCTAAAAATGGCTTTATTTCTGAAAGACACCATTTCATATTGTTGAGGGAGGTCAATTGAGATTAAAATCTTTTTGTCAAATTCTGACTGCTATGGGTCTCACTGGCTTTTCGGGTTGAAGTCCTCTACTTATATAATTTTGAAAGCATCAAATAGAAGTATGAAACATAACACTGAAAAGGTGTTTCATGTGCAGCATCACATGTTTAGTTTAAACAAGACCCACAGTTTTCTTAACAATTGCTTGCGTATAAATAAAACTTTATTGAGATGGGAAGAAACTTTCTTGAATGCTTTCGTTTGCATTTTAAGATATTTTACATGACAATAGAATAAAACCCTGAGCCATTTTAGCTCTGCTTCATTTGTTTTGATTCATACTGTGTGATGACGCTAAAGGACTCTAATTTTACCAGCTTTTCTCCCTCCGCTTAACACAGTGTTCCCTCTGCAGATTTAAACCAATATTGGCTTGTTGGTCACTCAGTGCTCTTTCATCGCTTTCGTCTTTCATGGCATTATCATTTTTCCCATCTGCATGTCCTCTTTGTCTTCCTTTCTCTTTTCTGCTCCAAATTTTTGAAGACTGTTTGGCAAACATCTTTGTGCTATTCATCCAATCATCCATTCATCCATTAATTTTTCTCTCTGTTCATCCATCAATTACTCGCCCTGACAGTTGTATGACAGACAACTGCGCTTTTATTCCCAAAAGTACTAATGTAGATGTTTGTGTTGTAAATACACAGAGATGGAGCTTTTCACTTTGACAACAGAGTGGTCTTTTTGACCCCTTTCATAATAATTTTTTAAAATACGTAAAGTAACACTTTTGTTCTGCAGGGATCCATCAATAGTGTAAAGAAATTTATAATATTACAAAATATTTATTTCAAGTAAAGTCTGTTCTTCAACAAAACATCAAGCAGCACAAATGTTTTAATAATAACAATAAATGTTTCTTGAGCATCAAATCAGCATATTAGAATGATGTCGGAAGGATCATGTGACACTGGAGACTGGAGTAATGATGCTGAAAATTCAGCTTTGCATCACAGGAATACATTACACTTATTAAAATATAAAATTTAAAATTGTAATAATATTTAAAAATATTACTGCATTTTTATCATATAAATGCAGCCTTGGTGAGCATTTAAAAGTCTTACAAACTCCAAACTTTTGAGTGGTGTTGTATGTATACATTGTTTATATATACACTATATAATATAATACGACAATGTATTTAAGTTTGTGGTTGTGTCCAGCAGTCTCATGCCTTAATTCTGGCTCTCTGTTTTGGAGCTTCGATTTCATGGGGCTGATTATTTTTCTTCAGGTCCACTCAAGGATGAAGCCCAAGGAACCCAAGATTGTCTTCCTTTCAGCCCATTCACAATAGAGCAACCCCCGCCAAAGTAGCACAACCTCTCCCGCCTTCTGTAGAATCCCTCTCCCTCTCTCTTCCTTTCTCTTTCCTTGACGCTTTCTTGGAGCCATACAACTTACTTAAAGATGAACTTAATGGCATTTGGATGAATTCAGGATTCGAGAAGGAGGGGTCCCAGGGTTCAGTCACCTATCTGGACAAAATCACACCTGTCTTGTACCTATCATGATACTCTAGGACAGTATGCCCCTTTAGGCATATCCCTGTTGAGGACATCTGAGTGATATTGGTTTCTGGTTTTTTTAGGGTGGTGTCAAAAGCCTCTGAGACAGGGGTTGGAGAGGGGTGCGGTTCACTTCTTCTATGCCATTGTAGATGCAAAAGAGAGTAAAACCTCTAAAGTTAAAGAGGGAGGGACGCAAGTGCCAACACCTCAGAAACAATCAGCGTCATGGCTGACTGGAACCTGGTAAAATCATATGCAATGAGGGTAGAGTTCTTCTATTTTCCACCATGGTGGTCATTTCTCCCCTCAGCTAATCCTAACCACAGTGAAAAACTGTCTGTCTGACTTGCTTAAGTCAGGTATGGAAATGACACATATTGTCTGATTCACATATAACAAATATAACACTGCTGCATAATACGGTCTTAGCACATATAGTTGCTACCCACTCCGTTTTTCTACCGTCAACATTCTTGTGCTTTCACAATGCTTCACTGTGATCCTTTCCTGAAGCAGAGTTATTAAAAGAAGTACAGTATAACCATTAATGATGTCACCCCCTTAAATATGATGTCAGAGCCAAGTGGACATGCTGGGACAAATATCTGATTTGTCAGATTTCATAAAAAATATAAAGTAGCACTGTTTTCAACATTGAGGATTTTTGAAGGATCAAGTGGTTGCTGAAAATTCTTCACAGAAATAAATTACATTTTACAAAAAATAAAAAAGTAAGAAAGTTATTTAAAATTGTAATATATTTCAGAATATTAGTATTTTATTAATATTATTAAGTTACTTTTATCATTAATGAATCATGGAACACAACACTCACATTTTCTGATTATTATCTCAAGATTTGTTTTTGTGGGAAAAACATTTTATTAATGTTGAAAAAGTGTGAAGGTCAATATGTTTGAGCACACCTGTTTGTATTTTAGTTAATTATTTTGTGTAATGCCCTTCAGGCTCCTTAGTTCATTGGCTGTTTTTTAAATAAACAACATTACTTTGAATCTCTTGTTTGTTTCATTTTACTAAAGCTGTGCTGTTGTTTGAACTCAATCCTTCCTCTTCATCATCCTTTGTGGATCAAATGAGGACAGACAGAGAGGGAAAAGTTGACATCACAACAACAAATCTGTCAACACTTCTGGATTTCTGCATGTATTACATTCATATGGTTTGACCATTATCTAACTAATTATAGAGAAACATAAGCAGAATTATTTTTGGAATAGTTCACCCAAAAATGAACATTTAACATTTGGCAGATACTTTTATCCAAAGCAACTTACATTGCATTCAAGGAACACATTGAATCAGTTCTTGCTTTCCCTGAGATTGAACCCATGACCTTGGCGTTGTAAACACCAATGCTCTACTGATTGAGCTACAAGCTGAAAAAGGAAAATGATTCATAATTTATTTACCTTCATTTCACCAAACATGAATGAATTTCTTTCCTCTGCTGAACACAAAAGAACATATTTTGACTTGTTAACCAAACCATTGATGGGTCTCAATTGACTTTTTTCCAGACTATAGAAGTCAATGGGGCTTATCAACTGTTTGTTTTCCTACATTTGTCAAAATATCTTCTTTTGTGTTGTTAAGAAAGAAATTCACACAGAGTTAGGAACGACTTGAGGGTGAGTAATGACAGAGTTTTCATTTTTGAGTGAGCTACCCCTTAACTAATAACACTTTTCAACACTTTATTGACATCATTGAGCAGTCATTCACAGAACTGGAGAAAGCGAACCGAACCTTTGTGTTGCAAGTCTTACTACTTTTCAAAAAGCTAACTGGAGTCAATTAAGAAGATGAGATTGGATGTGTGGGTCACACAGGTGTCCTGCCTTTAAAGCCTGTTATGGACAAATTGGTTTTCTCAAGAAAGATTGGTGTGAAACATGCCTCTATCCCAAAAGCTTTCACTTTACAGAGATTAACATTACTAGGAAAGTCTCAGAAAGCATTGCTAAAGACCCGGATAATTGAGACTTAAATTAAGAGAAGACCACATTTTATGATAAAGCAAAGAGTTCATAAATGTATTAGCCCTACTGTGACTATAACCAACGTCCATCAAACTCCCTCACTAGAATACTTAGTATTTACCAGTTTGCTTTGTTATTTGCATCCTATTTAAATATAGGTGGAAGAGACACTGGGATAGGATGGGGGGGGGGGCTGGATTTGTGTCCAAATGGATCCCCCTAAAGAGAGGCTTATTGTCAATCAAGGGGTCTCAGACCAGCAGACCATTACGCTAAGTGTTAATCTTAGAGACACTAGAGACAATACAGTCTAGTTACAAAGACAAATTTAGCCATGGCATCTTCATAAGAAATTGAAGTTAAGAATTTAGAAGCCACTGCAATATTTTTGTGCGTTAAACTATTTTAAAGACTTGAATAATGTAGAATATATATATATATAAGGAATTTTTTTTTCATGATATACAAAACATCTTTTCTTCATGCTATATGAAAGATATTTAATTACATTAGAAAAACATTGTTTTAATTAATGTCTTTGCAAATAATGTCCAGTTTGCCATTGTGCAAAGTTTATATTTTAAAGTAGTTTTGAGCTATCACATTTTAATTATAAAATCTTCGTCCTCTTCTACACTGAGAAAATTGTATAACCTAAAAAAAAGTGCTTCGCATGGTAACATCTGAATTAATTGATTTTATTCAAAAAATAAAGTGTTATTTAACATGACTAAATCAGCCTTAATAAATTAAGTTCCACCAACAAAACATAATTTAAGAGCAAAATGAAATAGCTATTTAACATATCAAGTGCAGATAACCCTTTTTAATCAAAATTAGCTTGTTTTCTTAAAATACTGTAAGAAAAAACAGTTTGGAAATAGATGTTTGTACTTATGAATTCAAATATGCAAATATACATGTTAAGATAACTTTTTTAAGTCATGAAAGTCATCACTGCATCTTCATTGTTCATACCAATTATTTTTTTGGCTCTGAATTTGCTCTAAATACGTATAATTTAGTTCATTCATTAAAACAGTCTTTTAGATTTTCAATTTTGTTGATGTTATACAGATATTAGCTGATTTTTTCATAAGCTTTATAAGCTTCTATGATTTTCATCCCAATAAGCACACACTTATATGCCCATCTCTTAGTTCCTCAAGGAAAAGGAAATTCCCCATCGCGCCAAAAGACAGAATCTTATTCAAACATCATTTATTTCATGATATATCTACACATTAAAATAAAACATGTACACGTATATAAATTAAGGGCATTTGCAGATGTATTTACAGAACAGCGTGTTGTGCACTGTGCAAGCTGAAGGCATTGGGGTGTGAGTGCCCGATCAAGTTCATGTAATGATGATCGAGTCCCTGAACCGGTGATAAGTATCCAGTGTGCTGAGACATCGCTGGATACGCGAGCGCGGGGCTCCGCGTCGAGCTGTGCCAGGAAAAGTGTCCGGGTGGGCTCTGCTGAAACACTGACTCGGTCGGACTCGGACTCTGGTACTCCAGCTGGCACAGAAGGTCCGTAGGATCTGGTGAGATGGTCCCTAACGTGCCAAACACTGGCTCGGTAACGACTTTGGACTGCAGGAACGCGAGAATCCGTGCGTACTTGGTGTCTTTGGTCTCCATTCTCTCCACGGTGGTCAGGTAGTGAACGAGGTTCTTCATGCACTCGTGATAGCCGTAGTGAAAGTAATTCGCAAACTCTGTCAGCAGTTCTCCTGGGAAATCAGAGAAGGTTATTAAAAACGCAATGAATTCATCATGGAAGAAATACCTTTATTTTATTTTTTTAAATGCGTAATTTTATTATCTCGATCTGAACGAGGAATCGTATTTATTTTGTTCATATTCTTATTTTAATTGGTTATTTATAATATCTTACCCTTTTCTCTCCCGCGCGGGAAGTCTGCGGAGTGGAGCGCGCGCAAATACTGCACCGTCATTTCCAGGATTTCTGCTTTCTCGAGTTTCCCAGAGTTCTGTTTTAACACACGGATCTTGTTAGCCATCATAACATATATACATTAGATAGATAGATAGATAGATAGATAGATAGATAGATAGATAGATAGATAGATAGATAGATAGATAGATAGATAGATAGATAGATATACACTAACAATCAATACAGACATGAGCAGAACTTAAAATACTCATTAAAAGTTCCGGTGGCCCACCTGTTTAGCCAATGCCATAGGAACCGTCTTTCCCAGTTCGTTTAGACATCTATTTATTCGGTCCCTTCTTCTTTTTTCAATGACCTTGTGAGAAACAGGAGTTTTCTGTGGGAAGGGGACATAATAATAAAATAATTTATAGTTAAGGGAACAAAGGTACCATTACCAAGCACAAAATAAACATGGTTATATTACGTGCTGGATACGTTTAACTTGATGAATGTAAAACATATATCAACGGAGAGATGGTTACTTTAATGAAACTCGAGAGGATAAGCTATTCGGACGATAAAGTACATTTCACTTTAGTAAATTTTACTTGCAATAAGTTGTGATTCATGTGGAGAGCAGCGCCGCGCTCTGCGTCTCTGCGTGCGCGCAAACATCTATCGGAGGCTCGTCATTAAAGGAAAGCGCTTTTACATAGCAACAAAAGTGAATTAATATAATTAATCACTTTAGAATAAACCACTGGCTTACTTTAGATATAAGACCAGGAATTTCAAGCATTAGGAACGGTAGGCCTATCCCGTAATGGTTTAAAATTGCGCGCAACCAACTTCTGACATGATTGTTTTAAGTAATGAATGTTGATATTATACCATTCTGAGAAGAAACCCCCATACGAAACATGTCTAGTTAAAAAATAAAAAAATCTACATTTTTAAAACACTGAAAGAAGACATCGTCTGCGTGCATCCTCATGTGTGCGCCACGAAAGTGTCCGTGCACATACCTTGCGATCCTTCATCTTTGACGCCATCATTTGGTTAAAGAAAAGCAAAACAGGAAAAAATGCTAGTGAAAATACTGTATCTAGACTATATACCCGCTCCTTTTTCCAGACGCTTCAGACTGAGATGAACTGACTGGAGGCAGCCGCTTATAAAGCGCTCGCGCATTCATGGCCCTAAATTATTCCATAGGATTAAAGGCGAGCTTTTGGTTAATGTGTGCACTTAGGATCAGTTAAAGAAATAGTAAAACCTGAAGCTGTGGGCTAGCGGGGGGCAGACCTATTTTGTTAATCCACGTGGCCTATCTAAAGACACGTGATGGGTTGTAGAATATTATTTGCATAGTAACAGGCCTTGCTGGACGTGGCTCGCGAGCGAGCGAGCGCAGAGCGCGCAATGAAAACAAAGCCCATGGAGCAAGGCGTCCCTTTCTGTTCCACGTCGCGTTTCTCACACGATCGCCTGTTTATGGGTCCCAGCAAGCGATCTTAACTTCCATCCCAAGCCCGTCTCAGGTTTAAAGCCTGTCTACTGTTATTATAGTAATTAAGTAAGCACATAATAGGCTGTTCCGCCGAGTTCAGGGGAGACCTTTTGGAGACGGAGTCCCCCCGTTTGTTCGCCGCGTTTCTCACACGACTTGGTGACACGTCCATCTTTCATGGGCTACGGCCGGGTTTTTGTTTACATTCTCTAGTTTTGTTAGGGGCCTCGGCAGGTGTGGGGACCCGGCCTGGCACACGAGCGGCCCCTCCGACCATGTTAGAGACTCCAGCCGTCTTTGGCACACGAGGGTTACCCACCGCTGGATTCCCTTCAGAGGGGCTCAATTTGTATCCTATTATCCTATAAGAAAATGTCTATTGAGCGGAATGAATAGTTTCATTGGCCTAAATTTTAATAATGCAGTGAAAGAAAAGAAAAGGAGAAATAAAGAAGAATGCAGCTGGTCCTGACGCGCATTATTCTCCGTCACCTGCGCCTGGAGAACCCTATTCATTTGCCTAATTTCGGTCAACTTAACAAACTTTGGGAGAAATTATTCTGGTATTGTTGTGAAGGGTGAAGCTTTCTGATCGAATTAACAGCATGTTTTGATCCGGTAAATGTCATTAGAAAGAAAGAAACAATCGCGTATAGAGGGGTCTGGGTAACGCGCCAAGTGGCGACGCCAAAGCGCAATTCATGCCACAGGGGACTTTTGTACCCCCACATTGCTCAAGTTTGTGCCCAACAAAGGGCATTATTTTATACTTGAATACATTTCATACTACAATTGGCTGTTTTCTTCAAACATATTTTCACAGCAAGGTTAACAACAGGTTTATTGTGTTCGCCCAGGCTCCGAGCCTCAGACTTCATGCGCCAAAACGCCTGGATCTTCTGCTTTTTTCACTGGGAACGTTTTAATCCCAAAGGTTGGCTACGCTTTAAAGTGCAATATCGTGTTGCATCATGGAGGGAAAAATCAAAGATGTGAGGATTTTCTTTTCTTCTTCTAAAGAATTCAAGCTCTTTGGAGAACCAAAGCAACGGAGACTTTTTATACAGCGCGCAAAAGAAAAGCACCAGTGAAATAGAATAAAGCATAAAATCCCATTACTTTTATTGTTGAATTTACCACAAAATGTTATGCAAACTCGTTGGAGCTGACACAACAAAACGTTTTAACTTGCTTTCGGATTCCGAAGTTCTGTAATGTGACCGTTTTTGATCTGTTTTTTTTGTTTTTTGTAAACGTGTCTTGTGCATTGAAGAAGAGCAATACGTCAACGGAATTTTCTCCTATCACAATGTAATTCAATCGCCCAACATTACACCAAACAACCCGGTACAAAAAGATTACAGTATTTTAACATCCTAAGAATAAGCTGATTTGCTGCATTCACGTTTGTTTTGAGGAAAAAAAAACCCTGAAAGAAAAAGAAGATTGCACAAAGCTGAAAAACGTGAAAAGAAGCATCTTTGTATGACAAGATCATCCCATATTTAGTGCTATTTTTTCCCCATATAAAGAGACTAACAATAATTATATTTTTCTAACGCCTGATCTGAAATGTTTAGACATTCCTGATACAATTTCTTACAAATATACCATATTACGCAAGTCAACGTATTTATTGTTACGCCGGTTATATTTAAAATAATATTTATTATAATAAAATTCCTTAATATGAAGTGTAAAAACGACAAAATAAGCATTTACACGCTTTTTAAAATAATAATATTTATGAATATATTAGTTATAGGCAAGATTATTTTTTTGTATCAATAGATTTTAATACGTACACAATGCTAATTCATTCTATAAAGTCATAATGCTATTTGTGACACAAAATGGACTTTCATTTATAAAATATATTAATCTAAAGGCGAACGTGTCCATAAAAGTCATAAACTCTCCTAATTGTCGCATCAGTGTTTCATTGCTGCGGCATATAAGAGTTTAAAGCTGTCCAAACACTCTTCTGTATGGGGATCCCGGTCTTAAAGAGAGGCTACCTGAAAGCTGAACTCTGTCTGTAAGGATCTATCCATGTGAAAGAGAATTAGAGGAGCGCAGTCATGCATGTCACCCTGATTACAGCAGTACAGTTCGCCTTATATCCCAACCAACCTAAGACTTTTTCACAGACACACTACCCAATCTGGGCTTTTTCGGACAGGAGGGGATGCTTTCGCTTGTGTGAAGGGTTGCTAGGGCAAATCTTTTTAAGAGTGATTAAAGAAGTCCTGCCCATTGCCCTGTGCTACTGCCTTTACACTATTGCAGCTCTTTCTCTGGGTATTTTGAGACTTCACATAGTCAAAGCATCACTTCTTTTCTTTTTTTTCTTCCAGTGTGATTTTTATTTATTTATTTAAATTATGAAATCATTTACTGTATTGACTATTTGTTGTTTATTCATACATATTTATAATATATATTTGAAAATACATTCGGATCACCTTTCCAGAAGTTGATTTGAAAAATAATTGTTTAAAAAAAAAATTCTTCCAAGAAGCCTTTTGCCTTAAAAATATAGGTTTATTAATAAATTCAAAGCGCCATCGTGTGGAGAGATTAACAAAACACACACCCCAACTTTAAAGGTCTTAAAAATCATTTGAAATGAAATCTATTAGAAATACGTCTGAAATCTACTAGAATTGTTTTAATTACCATTTAATGGTATGACTGCTTGGTTCAGAAGACATTTATTAGTTTAATAGTTTAATTACCTCAAATCTTTGGTTAGCTGTCAGCAGTAATTGTTGCATTCTTCTACAAGTATATACTTCATATTCTTGTAGAAGAAGTATATGATGTGTGAAGCTTATACTTCACACTTTTGACATATTGCACATTTGCAAGATTTTAAATTCCTACGTTGATGGGAAAAAATGTTGATCCTCCCTGCTATGTGTTGTCACGCTAGAGGCGGTGACCCGTGGAGGTGACCCCGGGCCAGAGACACACACACAATCCTTTAGCTTCGCGCGCCACCGTGAGTCTCCTCTGCATCACTTCACACGAGACAGATTCAGCATTGTTCGCGCATCACAATAGAACATCCTTAATATTTTAAAAAGTCCAAAATCTAATATAAAACTGCCCACATGTGAAACATTGCTTTGTTTCTTCCCTCATAAATGTTGCCTCTTGCTCATTATAGGGAGACATAGCATGGTATTGTCATTTACAGAAGTACAGCAGAATGCTTGTTGAACGAAGAAAGACAGACAGAAAGAAAGAAAGAAGTTTTACTTAAAGCTATTTCTTTCTCTCTCAGCTTTCCTCTCATATTTCTTTCTCTCTCAGCACCATTACTCAGACAATTTAAAGTTGAACCATAGCACAAAAATTGTTGTTATTCTATTATTTTACAAATACAAGTTAGATCAATGTTGTTTTTTTGTGGTCAACAGAAGAGGGATATTTACTTATGTACAGGATGTCTACACACTAGAGTATTAAAATAATTAAATAATAGTTTATATTGAACAAAAAAATAAAACTCAGACTTCAAATTTTATGACTCATTTATTATACTTCACTTCACAAAAAACAGTGCATCATCTTGTGTCATTAGTGAAAATTAACGTCGCAATAGTGCGTATGCAAATATTCTTAAAAACGACCAATTGTATTTGTTCTTTTAATTCATGCGCGTGAAGATATGTGACGGGTGTTCTGATTGGTCGAGTGCCCAGTTTCCTATCTGAAAACAGCGCGGAGAGCCATACACGCCTCTAAATAACAGCTGTGTGGACGCTGCATTCACTCCATACAGGTTTGTGCAATTCTACTTTAATCTTGGCTGGATTCCTATTCTTGTCGATGGATCTAAACTCATCAAGAATTTTCAGTTCAACACTGACTTTAAATCCATTGACGACGCATTTGGCGATGTGTTATTATGTAGAGCGAGTTCGTTTGGAAGCAGGAATAGCGTCGGAAGGTCCGACTCATTTGCGCGAATCGGTTCTTTTGAACAGTTCTTTTCAGCTACTTCAAAACACGATAATTTTTCACGGTGTAAATATGTACTTTGTGGCATCCCAAATTATCACATGTTGATTTTTTTCCTGGTAGTTTCGCAGATAATAATCAAATGCTACAAATGTTGCTCTATTTTTTAATTTCTGTTATTTATCTATTAAGTAACTTTCCCCATCAAACCTGCTTTCCCGAAAAACGCATACCATTAGCTCACTCATCAGTCATAATCTATCATGTCCAGTTATCGGTTCACCTAACTGCCTCTGGATGATTTCGTCCGTTCAGATTTATTTTGCGAACCGGTTCAGTGATTTAAAAAAAAGAGAAAGATCCGACTCAAGAACGAATCATTTATGAATCTGACATCTCAACGCATGAGCGCAGGAGAAAGCGTTTCCACCTTTCGCTTCATTGATTAGAAACCTATCAGAAGGTTCGAAAACGGTCTCATAAAATTATATAGGTTATTTATATCTTATAAAGCTGAAGTTGAGAGGAGGATCTGTGTGAAGACAAAGAGAGGGGCGGAGATGTTTGGAGACGCTTGTCGGAGCCTCGCGCGCTCTATTGTTAGTTAATTAGATAATTCAGAATAGAATCGGACAGGGAGACAATGCATCCCTTGTCCACGGTATGTTGTGGCATCACCCAGATCACTCTCCATCACTATTAGATGACATCCTGAAATAGCCATTTAACTCTATTATAAACAGGGGTTAACGAAAACACTTAACCTTATTTCATGAATAAACCTAAAATGCATAACTCATTTAATGCAAAAAAAGTCTTGTTCTAATGCAAAAAAAATGTTATCTTGGTCAAACAAAGTTTTGAAGAAAACAGTCAGCTAGAGAATGGTTCACTTATATCTAATGTGATTGCATTTGTTACCCTTCTGCCGGGTTCAAAATCAATGCAGGATTGTCTAAAGAAAAGTCAAATGCCAACAAAATTCAAGATATGATGGCAAAAAAGTACTTGAATGAGATCTTGTTTTTTTGTATTATAATATAGGATATAATTAAGCAAGATCACAAGACCTAGAGTCAGATTTTCTTGAATAGGAAACCTGATATTGATATAAACCTTCAATAAACAAGAAGTTAATATTAAGTTTTTGCAACTTAATATTAAGTTAATATGCAACAGGTCTGCAGACAAGACCTCTTAACACAGATAATTTGGCCTCATTTCGTTGATGCAGGGGCTGAAAGATGCACTTATTTTTGGACCTTAATCCCCTCCTGGAATTATATTCATGTAATTTATTAAAATGTATCCCATCAGAAGGATTGACACACTATTTTAATAAAAAAGCATACAAGAGACTATAATGTAAGAATAAAAGATTTGCATAAAACATTTTAAAGATTGTCTTTTCTCATGCATTGAAACTCAAGTCTTAATTTGTGCAAAGCAGAGAGTGATAGTGATAGTTGCATCAGAATTGGTACAATTACAGCTGCATAAATAATTTTGAGATTAATGTTTAAAGAATACCATTTTAAATATAGCAATATGATGAAAGCCTTGCTTTTAAATATAAAACTCGTCGTAATGAGTGAGCCATTGAATCATTTATTCAACCCGATTTGTTCGTAGCAGCTGATTCATTTAGTAACAAAACATTGTTGTAAAAGCAAAAAACCTGTCTATACTGTAAGTCACTTAATATTAACTTCTTGTTTATTGAACGTTTGTATGAAATCAGAAACAGGTTTCCTATTCATGAAAACCTGACTCTTGTTCTTGTGATCTTGCTAAATTATATCCTATGTTATAATATAAAAAAAACAAGATCTCGTTCAAGTACTTTTTTGCAATCATATCTTGAATTTTGTTGGCATTTGACAATCCTGCATTGATTTCAATTACATTCACATTAGGTGTAAGTTATTGATAGCATGTTAAGCAGTAAGTTTTACATCAAATCCCACTAATAATGGTGACAAATAGATCAGACAATACACCAGCAATTTAGTGATATCCTCGCAGTTATGGTCTTGAGATAAAATCCCAAGTCCTCTTAGTCTGAGACGGGTCGAGACCGAGAACATGCTCAGGAGACTGGAATGTCTGCAGTTTTGGCAGTCAGAGGTTATGGTGATTTCACGTCCTTCTGTTTTTCTTTTATTATTCATTTTGACAGCTTGTTCTGCATCTTAAGGTTTTGTGGTCAACTTAACCTTTATCAAAATTGAGGTTGCATTGCAAATCTCTTGTTCTTAAATTTATAGTTTGAATATTCTCTGTGGATGATAGACCATTTTTCCAAATTAAAAAACATATTTTCATCATACTTTGCTGCAGTAAAAGCTGAGTGAATGGTGAACAATCCACCAAGGATGGCCTACCCCAAAAATAACACCTGTCGCTCTGGTTATCAATACAAATGTTTTCTCGTCACTGTTATTTAAGATATTTGACATAATAATCTTAACCGATAAGAGAGAAAATCTTAACAGAGACTGTCAAACTTCAGATTTTTTTAAATTGATATCCGTTTCTTTTATAAGTGTCTCTGCTCATAAAAAAACAAAATTGCCCTCTGGCCATCTATAGAATGTGGGTTATGTGATTTATTTATTTTTGCTCCACTTTTAAAGTTGATATAGAAGGCTTTAGGTGTGGTTCAGATAGAAGGAGATCAAACACAACCAAGCACATACAGGCCATAATCTAGAGTTCTAGCTTAAATAAAATGAAGTTGGAAGGTTCATATGAAATGTCCTTAAACATGCATAATTAGTGGAAAAACAGGTCACACTTTATATTAGGTGACCTTAGGTTGGGTTATGGGGGTAAAGTAAAATTACAAACCACTACTGGTTTGTACAGGGGGGCAACCACTGCCTTGAAAAGTTTAACAGATAATACGAAAATAGGAAATATATTTGATAAGGTTTGCCTTTTTTTTTTTTTTTTTTACTACAATCTTTTGGTCCAAAATAAAATCTCTGAATCTGAATAGCCCGCTTGTTTGTGTGCAGTGAGAATTTATTGTGTGTGTGAGGTTAAAGGTAAGCTGCATTTGCTGAAAACAGCGAGCTAATGCTGTGTTCATGCCATGTTATAACCATATTTACGAGATGGCATTGGCAGCTTGTGACGTACTCTGACCTGTTTGTGTCCTCAGACTCGGATTTTTGCGTTTCTATGTCTAAACTATCGATGGCGAAATGAATCTTCAGCAGTCAGGTGGTACAAGAAAGATCTATGTTAGTTGTTTACTTTCGTTATTATTGTACACTCTGTGCTTAAACGCATGAGATCTTTCAACAGTAGTAAGTGGCGCTTGCAACGCCAAGATCATGGGTTTGATTCCCAGGGAAAGCAAGAACTGATTAGAATGTCAATGTGTTCCTTGATTGCAATGTAAGTTGCTTTGGATAAAAGCATCTGCCGAATGTAAAATGCAAATGGGATAATTTTACGCCATTTCTTGTTCGTGTTTTGGAAGAGGTGTTGCTTTGGAGAGAGAGCTCTGAAGGGAGCGAGGGATTGCAATTTTTAGTATGTGCAGGGTGTCACAGGAAGCACTTTGAGTTTGAGTCAATTATAACGAGCATTTATAACGAGCATTCACTTATAACGAGCATTTGAAAAAGCAACAGGTGCAAAATCTTTCCAAACTTGTAATGAGAAGTATTTGCAAACCTGTGATCCAACAAAAGAGAGAGAACACACACAAGTGATTGAAATAACTTCCTTTTCAATCTTTATTGTAACAACTTTTTTTTTTCTTTAAAAAAAAGCACCTGATCATAATGCATTTGCTCCAGCTATTTGAATTGGTTGAAAAATTATAGTGTTAAATTGAAAGAAAGAAAGACAGAATAAATAAATAACAACGCCTTTGGAGTTGAAAAATAGCAATACGTTTAAAAAATGTGTAAGATTTCTTCACATCCTTGGCTTTTTAAGGGTCAGTTTTCACTGATGTGACTATTTATATATATTTCTATTTTAAAGATGTAATTAAGCGTTATTGACATAGGCCTGTTTTCTTATCTGTATTTAAAAAGGCCTGTTACATTGCAAACATGTATTTGCTTCATATATAGGCTATTATATACACAATATATAGGAATGTATATGATGAATGCTATATAAAGCCTACCTTTATGAAAAAAAAGATTAAATTTATTTATTTATTTTAATGACATTTATGCGAAAGTGCAGTGGGAAGAGTAATGCAGTATTTTCACATGAACCACCGGGTAAACTAATAAGAAATGACTACAATAATATTGTTGACTAATGTAACTTAATAAGAAATGGATCTTTATGCAGCAGGATATTCATTTCAATGTGAAATGGACGGTTTTGCTGGTAGCTTTATCCCTGACACTGTCGAGGTTCAGGCAGTTTAGAGTTTGAATCAATCTGCCATGTTTTTTTGGATCCTTTATCCGATACTATTAAAATGTTTGCTTATTTATTTAAGTATAGACAAAACTTCCAAGCTTGTTCTTGGTGCTTGCTTTGTAAAAAAATCCATCGATAAACGGATATGCTCAAGAAAGTGCTTTTAAACTCGCTGCATCGCATATAAATGCATGAGGGGGAGTCGGAATTGACACATGATGGGACAGTTAAGCAAAGATGACGGTGGAAGCTTGATGTAAAACAAAGACTTCTTACTATATATGTTAAGAGATCAAGGAAAATTTTATCTCCCATGTCATGACCCCTTTAAAGGTTTGTGTGCATGTTGTGTGTCATGATTTTGGTATCCTGAACAGCTGTTTGTTCTGCCTGCCCCCTCTCTCTCTCTCCCTCTCGCTCTCTTTTCCATTGGCTTCCATTTATGTGACAATGTTTTACAGAACTTTCCCAGCCTCCAAAATGATAAATAAAGCTTCATGTGTATGAAAAACTTTAATATCTCAATTCCTTTTTTTTTTTAGCATAAAGATTAAATGGAGTTAGGAGTTAGTTCTACTGTTTATTAAACCTTTATTAATTTCTCATTATCTCAATATTAAGGTCTCAATTTGTATTTATCCTAAATAACTTTTTGGAGAAACATCTAATGAAAAGTTTAAATGAAACTTCATTAAGTCGTGCTCTGAAAGAACAATCACTGAGCAATCAAATGTTCTGCTGTAGGACTTTCTGTCTGTCTGTCTCACTCTTTCTGTGTAGCTCTGTCATTGGTTTGTGCTCTTTGCGGCCCAAGTATGGAGAGAGGTTAGCTTTCCGTTCGACAGCAAGCTCTGCCAGACCTGCCATGTGATCATCAGCATGACATTTCCCATCTGTGAGTCAGATACATACACACACAGCTGCTGGCACTAACTTTCCCCACTCTCACAAGTCCAATGTGTTGCATATAAATGCATACAGTACATATTTTATGAATAATCATGCTTAATGTTTAGACTAACACCACACACGCATTTAAATCTTCAACGACGCTTACTCACTCGAGGCATGTTGGTTTAATTTGTGGCTTTAAAGCATGTCTAGGTCACATTGCTCCCCAAAATAAAAAAATAAAAAATATTTTTTCCCCCCTTAAAATTATATAAATGAAACTAGTTTTCTATGAGATTAAGTGTCATAAATGTCACATTGCAAAAAATTGCTTTGATTTCATTTTAATTTCAGTCATTTTGTCATTACCAAATTATTGTTTTAAAAAAAAATTATATTTAGCTTTTTTTTTGGTCTTTTTAATACTTGCCTATTAATATTTTTTTTTTTTTAGTTTTCCATTTAATAACTGTATGCATTTTATTTCAGCTTTGAGTTTTTTTTTTTTTTTTGAGCCAACATTTTTCTTTTTTGTTAACATTAACAACACTGATGTTGGACACTGCTACAATTGTCACTTTTTTTTCTTTTTTTTGATGTGAAATGTTACCCAGACATATTCTTGACAGCGACACGTTCCGTGAGATTTAAGACTTATTTTCCGACACATATGGAATGTCTTCCTTATTTTTTTCTTTTTATCTTTGAGTAACTGTATTGTGTTTGAATAACAGAGTGTTTAATCTGCCACACATCTCTTGTTCTCGTATTACAGAGCAGATCTGCCGCACCACCAGCAGGAGTTTCACACATACACAGCAACATCAGCTCTCATGTCTTTGGATTGGATTTGTGTGCTTATGTTTCAGAGATAAGAACAGAAACCGTACGTTGCGTGGGATGCCAGTATCTCCGTGTGTTTTGAAGTATTTTAAAAGACTCACTCACGCACAAGCACACATGACTGCATCTGCTAAAAGGGCATAAATACTTGAGCCAACAGCTAAAAAAAAACATTCATACAGCAGTGAGAAATAGGAGACGCTTGAGTAAAAGAACAGCCGAAAACGAGGGGAAATTCAGTGACATTTTAGAGTGAAAGCGTGAGAGAAAAGAGAGAGACCCACGTGGCGATATTGCTGTCTGTGAGGGTCATTCTGCTATTCATAGCTAATAGTTTCCATCAGCATTGCTTAGGTCAGTTTAAGTATAACAACAGACGTGCTGAAAGCGTCTCTTAAAAAAACGCTGTTGCAATACAGCTATTACTCACCCACACGAAGAAACCTAAATAGAGCTGCACGGTGAGTATTTTTCTTCTTTTTTTTCTTTCAGTTGTTCAGTTTTGATCCCATTATAAAAGTGGCTTTATGTCAAGCTGTGTGTGTGTGTGTGTGTGTGTGTTTACCTATGATACTTTGGATATAGGTTTATCCCTAGAAGTGAGGTAAATGTGGGTGAAATTTGGGGGCATCCTTAATTTGGAAAAGCAATTCATATATAAACTAAGCTATTTTACTTTTTTCATGTATTAAACGGATGTATTAGAAAATACTGTAATTAAATCGATTCCTCATCAGATTGCCATGAGTTCATAATAAAATAATTTTTATACAATCATTCTTATTCTTTTAAATCTTTGCAAAGTTTCCATTGCTTACCATTATGAGTGCCATATCGGACAATATTAGCTTATATACATATATAATGTGTGTATCAGTACATTATGAGGACAAAATGAATTGAAATCCTTGTCTGTGTGGGGACTTTCTTGGTCCAAATGAGGAAAACAGCTTAAAAATTTGACTAAATTATGTTTTTTGAAAATAAAAATGCATAATGTTTTCTTTGAGGTAGAATTAGGAAGAGGGGGTAGAATAAAAACCAATGGAAAGTCCCCATAAAACATGAAAACACAATGTGTGTGAAACAGTGAGCCAATGTCACAGAGTTCTGATGTGAAAACCCACCATATTAACAGCAACAACAACACATTAACAGTGTTGTTCAAAGGCTTTATCTCTCATTTTCACCCTCTGCGTGAAGATGAAGTGGTTTCAGAGATATTATCAGATGACAAAAACCTCACTGATACAGAGAAGCTATGTGAAGAGAGGCTTTAATGAAGGTTTCCATCTTTATTTGAGAAGTTCATAAGGTCTCAGTTGAATGAAGGACCCTCTTCCTGTCTGTAATTAGTCCACTTGCATGAGGAGGGACTGTACAGAGAAACACTGCTGGAGGCTATACTGACTGATACTGCTGAAATATTTATTGCATTTTTTATTATAGCCTCCTTATCTGCTCATATTGAGCTTTCATGAACAAACCAGAGAAATACAGAGATGAAATGAAAGATGTGTATCGTGTATATATATTCTTACTGTCTTTCTCAACTGAACTGAGTTTGTGTTCACTGATTGTGAATTGGGATAAATTGGCTACAAGAATGTGTGCATGTGGATGCACTATTATATTGGCATTCTGGATGATTTTATAAGTCTATACTAGTTTAAGAAAATAAAAACCGTATCATAACATTATAATGGGTGTACAGCAGTACATAGAAAAGTGCTATATGAATGCCTTATTTATTCATAATGTAGAATTTACAGTATGAAACAAGGATAAATAAGTGATTAAATTGAAAAATTAGTCATAACAAAATAATAAAGTAAATACAGGTGCTGATCATATAATTAGAATATCTTCAAAAAGTTGATTTATTTCACTAATTCCATTAAAAAAGTCAAACTTGTATATTATATTCATTCATTACACATACCTGAATAATAATAAAATCAACAATGCATTGTGCTCCCCTAGTTTACTGTATCAGCAAAGAATTTTTGAATTACAGTATTCAAAGGAATTCAGTTGAATTCATAAATTTTCGTACAAAATGTATTTTCTTTGCCAATCACTCAATAAGGGCCAACACGTTGTATACAAAGATAATGTCAAATATTCATCATATACATCAGTTTTTCTACCTTTTTCGATCAAGGTAAATTTTTTCATTGAAAAAATATCACAATGCACACCATCAACCGAAAATGTTCAAAAATGAAACTCTGTAGCCTACATTAACAATATACAGTCATTCTTATCAAAGTGTCTCGAATGGAAATTAAATAAACACAAAGAAAAAAGTCTTTTATGATTATCTAGTTAAAAAAAAAGTTTTTTAGACCAATTAGGTGCAATTGAATAATTTTCCACGGCACACGTGACGATATCTCTCACGGCACACTAGTGGTTGAAAAATGTAAAAATGTATATTAATTTTTTTTTTTATGAATTTCAAACTGATTTTCAATTAACAAATAAATTTGCAGTTCAACATACACCAGTATCTGTTTTGTTTTTCCATAATCAGTTTTTGTGTCCTCTCTGCGTTTTTCCCTTTTCCCTTTCAGAGTAAGCTGAATTGGCAGAGCAATGCAGGCCCAGGATCTGATCCGGCACCTGCGGATGCCTGAGCTGGACGACGTGAGGCAGTATGTGCGCAGTTTACCCACTAACACCCTCATGGGCATGGGCGCATTCGCTGCCATCACCACATACTGGCTGGCCACCCGTCCCAAAGCCCTTAAGCCACCCTGTGACCTCACCATGCAGTCCGTGGAGATACCGGTAGGTGTGAAAACATTTCCACCTGGTAAAAAACCCTTTTCCTTGCAGTTTGATAAAAATGAGTTGCTTAGCAGCCATGGCATGCAAATCCACCAAGGTCATAAGAAGTCCTCCACACCGTCATATCTAGCAAAACTATTTAATTAAACTCGTTTTAGTCAAAGACCTTGGAAGGCATTCATGATTGAAATCTATTTTGAAAGGTTGAAGGCTCACTTCCTCTGGTTATTCCAGCATATGATGAGGTCATCCGCTGCATGTCACAAAACTCTGCTTGTCTTAAGTTGCCCATCTGTGTTCCAGACACTGTACCTTTAAATATATCTTTGTTTTATCTTGTTCTCTTAAGACCATGCATTGAGGTTTCTATAAGGTTCATGTTTAATTCCTGTCTGTAGAAGAAAGGTTTTATACACTATTGGTCACATATAATGATACATTAAAGAATACATTAAATTGCAAACATCAAGCAACATTTATTATTAAAAAAATTCTATTTTAAATAAATGTTCTTAATAAAAGATATCATGGTTACAATAATAACCATGACCACAGTTTTTAACTTTGATTTATAATAAGAAATGTTTCTTGAACACCAAATCAGCATATTAGAATGATTTAGCGAAGACCCGAATGATTCTGACAATTCAGCTTTAATCATAAGAATAAATTGTATTTTTAAATATAGTAAAATATAAACTTTTTTTTTAAAATGAGGATGTTTCACAATATTGAATTTTTTACTGCATTTGTGAGCAAATACAGCCTTAGTTAGCAGGAGAGAGGGAAAAAAAACGGCTAGTCCTAACTTTGAATGCTTGTGTATGTGTATTGAAAATATTGGAACAGACGATTTTTTTTTTCTTTCTTCACATTCCTGCTTTTCCCTCCCACTCCACCTTCTGTCCTCACATGTTGTGTGTGTATATGTGTATGAACACTTGGGCACAGAATGTAACTTTGCTGTAGATACAAGTAATTACAGCCTCTCACCCAGATAAGTGTAATTTATAGATGCATGTCCTTTAGAAAAAAGCACAGAGGTTCTTGTATTCTCACCATTTCTTGTATGCATGCTATGGTAACACTATGAAACGTGTTGGCAACAGCTATAAAGCCAGTCAGATCCACTGTGCACCGACCGTCTGTAAATTCCTTTAGCGTGAAGTCTTCTTTCCTTCTGCTGTTAATGACCTTGTCTTTTTGTTTTATCAAAACCTAATGTAGCGAAAGACACACTGACCTTTTAAATTGTAACAATTTCCAATGTACTGGGATGACTCACTGTTTGTACTCTGTTTCTGGTCACGCTGTTCCAGAGTATCTGTCTGGTGTGGAAGCAAAGCGGGAGTGGATTTGTAAGGAGTTGTGTTTTGATTTTTCATAATTCATTAGTTTTGTTTTTTCAGGGTAGTGAATATGCTCGTCGGTCTATCCTACTGGACAGTGACACATACCTGACATACCACTATAAAGACGCTCGGACATTGTATGAGTTTTTCTTACGAGGACTAAGAGTGTCAAGTAAGTAAAGTGGTTATTTAAAGCAGACATTACAATCACCTAAAGGAATAGTTCAGCTAGAGCTGCACAAATAATCGTTAAAAGATTGCAATCTTGATTCAGTTAAGCACGCAATCTTATTCCAAAATGATGTAACCTTTTTTTAAATGTTCCATTATATGTCTATTAAACCTTTGACAAGTACAATCACAGCAAACTATTAAATCTGTGTTCGTACTTATTCAGAGAGAGCAGTTGAAAGATCATGTATAGATATGAAGCAGCTTTTCAACCACACAGTATTATTATCATTGGATTTAAAAAAGTTTTTTTATAGTTATTCATATAACCATAGAAGTAGTGGAATAAAGTTTATAGCTCGGATATAAACACTGATGTGTATATTTACGAATAAAATGGAGTAAATCACCTTTTGAAAGTAGTGACAAGTGACTTTTAAAAATGTATTTGCCTTTGAATCATTAATCTAAAAGATTTGTTCAAAAATACTGATTCATCCAGTAATGAAGCAAGTGAATCATTCATTAATTCATTAATTAATAACATACTTAATAAATATACTGTATTGTTTAGTTGTCTGATCTGAATCTCTGTTCTATGATCTCTATTTTAAACAAAAAATGAGATTCTCAGTTTATCCAGAATTGTGCAGCTCTAAGTTCACCTAAAAAAAAGAAGCCTAAAGTTTTGTCATGTGTCAGATCTTTATATTTTTGTGATTTTATATTTATAGATGATGGTCCTTGTTTGGGATCACGAAAAGCAAGCAAGCCATATAAATGGCTGTCGTATAAAGAGGTAAGATTGCTGTGGGATATTTAAACCAGAACTGGTTTAGCGTTTTAGTTCCTAAGTGTTCGTGGATCCCTCTCTTGTTTATATTTTATCAGACATGGCTGTGCATTTGAGTAAGGTATGATGTTTGTGTTTGTAGGTAGCAGACAGGGCAGAGTTCACAGGTTCAGCATTACTCCACAGAGGACACAGTCAATCGGGAGACAAATACATTGGCATCTTTGCACAGAACAGGCCCGAGGTAATCACAGATTTCTACTAGAGCTATCTGCTTCAGACAGTTTGATTGTAAAATGAATTGCTGTGAACTGTAGGCCAGTAATCACTTGTATGAAAGTAAAGGGCCAGTCACACAGCGAAAACGCATGAATCACGCACGAATTACGCACAGATTTTCGTTTCTGCGCTGAGCGTGCGTCATATGCGTAATTCGTCGGTGGAACGAACGTGGACCGTCAGTGATTGTAAGTGGATGTGCGTCGAAGGCGGTTTGTGCGTGATTTTTGAGCGGTTCAAAAATGTAGCAGTATTCATGAGTCGGCGTGCATAGTTTATGCGTCGAGTATGCGTGACTATGTGCGGGACACGCGTCGGCCGTCAGTGCTTAAGCGTCAGAACTGGTTTGAAACCGCGCACCTCCACGTCTGTCCACTGACGCCCCACCTTCATATCACGCATGAACCGCGCACGTATCACGTTCATTCCACTGACATCCACTGACAATGTGGATTCTGAAAGTGCTTGTTCGTGGAACGTCCGCAAAGCGTGCGTGTTTGGACCCACTCCTTCAGTGATTCATGCGTCGGGCGTGCGTCGAATGTTCGTGGAATACTTTGGTCAATTTCTCGACGCACAAGCACGCACAAACCCAATCTGTGTGTGATTTGTGAGTGATTCGTGCGTGATCGGCTGTGTGACTGGCCTTTAAACTAAACAATATATTAGCTTTCAAAGTAGAGTGTTCATGGGTCATGGGTTCAATTCCCAGGGAAAGCAAGAATTGATTAGAATGCCAAATGCATATATGTAAATGTATATTAACTTCTAAAGCCACTTTCTAGTCAGTCTATTCAGTGGTTTACTTCTTTGCCACAATAATGTAATGGAAGTTTTGGTCCACCTTTCTATTAATTTGTCTTTAGTTACAATGTACTAACATTTAAATTAATAATTTGATACAATGCACTTATTATGTACATACATGTTTGTACTTAGATTATTATAATTACCCAAAAATCTCCCTTCCCTTTTAACCCACCCTTAAACCTACCCATACCACTAATCCTGTCTCTAACCTTACCCATATCCCACTTCAATATTGGCACAAATGTTGTGAAATGCAACATAAACACAATAGATACATTGTACTTGCAGTATATTTTGATCTAAGTACATACTAGTTAAAAACATTAAGTATAAAGTGTGATTTAAATTGTTTTATTTTGGTGCTTTCTCAGAAATATTAATATTTCTGTTGTTAACTACTCATCCTTCATCTTCAGAACAAAAATTATCATTATTTTTGATGAAATCCGAGAGCTTTCTGACAGCAACAGCAACACCATTACCAATTTCAAGGCCCAGTAAGGTAGTAAAGACATCACTGTGACAAGAGTGGTTCAACCTTAATGTTATGAAGCGACGAGAATATTATTTGTGTGCAAAAAAAAACCCCTAAAATAATGACTTTATTCAACAATTTCTTCTCTTCTGTCAATCTTTGACGTTCACGTTGTAAACACAGTGCAGTGCTTGTGGGTTCAACATCAGAATACCGACTCAGTATTGGCCGGCTCTTCACGTGAACCGTGTCAGAAAGACCGTGTACAGATTTCATCAAAAATATCTTAATCTGTTTCACAAAGATGAATGAAGGTTTTACAAGTTTGGAACAACATGAGGGATGAATGTTGATTGACAGCTCAAATTCCTACATTAATTGCTTTGCTTATTGTACTGCAGTTTTAGCAACACTTCCTGTATTGTCTATTCTATATTAATTCTGTATAAGATTATCTTATCTGTGCATACAAAAAGTACGTAACTAATTAAGTTGTGTGTGCATTAGTGGACGATTTCAGAGCTGGCATGTTACACGTATTCATTAGTGGCAGTGCCGCTGTATGACACACTGGGCACAGAGGCCATCAGCTACATCATTGACAAAGGTGAGCAAGCGTAAAGCACTTGTTATAATTCTATACAGTAGTTTATGATATAAACGTGATATAAAAGTAGTTTCTACTTCTATTTAGTTTTATTTCTGCAAATAAATAATAGAAAATAGAAATTTATTTTTTTTACGGAAAAGCATTTTGTTCACTGAAAAAGTAACTAAAATCTGATTAATTAGATGTCTTTTACTGAAATTACATTTTAAAAGTTTAAATAAATAAAAAATTGTGTTTCTTATGTATTCACAGTTAATTATTTAAACGCACGATTAGGTAAGATTTTTGGATTAAAATATCCAAAAACCAATATAAAACAATATAATTTTTTGTTGACTTGTGTACTTACATTTTTCAAAATGTTTCAAAATGTTTAAATCCAGAGAAATCAGCTATTTTAACTAGTGTAATGGCCCTGACTGTGTTGCCTGTTAATGACATCACATCTGCGCTACCCTTGATTTCCCTAGAAACCATGGAAACACCAAAGATGCTTTAATATGTAATGCGTTTTATTAGACAGGTGACTGTTTGGATACTTTTATATACCGAAAACAAATCATTATTATACAGTTCAACACGGTTAATCTCTACTGTTTTCTTGATTTACCACGAGTAACATGTTTGTACCAAGTCTACAATGCTATTCTGTCAAGAAGCTAACATAGCATAATCAGAATGAGCTTTATTCATAGCACCAGTAATGTTTAAATATTCTAAAATGAATTGCATTCTATTTAGGAACATAAGTAATCCAACTTTTATTATTATTTAATTGTAATATCAATCAAGCTTAGTGCATTGTGCAACAAATGGCTCATACCAGCCACCGACGAACGTACATATTCACATTATTACAACTTACAAAACACTCAACCATAAAGTAAAACCGTTACTGTATGATTTTATTTTTTTCAGATAAAGTGACCTGTATGAGTAGTGATTCAGAACTTAAGGACTGCGGTATATAAACATAATAAAAACAAGTATTGGCCCTGCCCTGCTTCATACCACAGTAATATGAATAAAACTTTAAAACTTTAGCTCACCCATGAACATTACTTCTGTCTTGTCGGATTGCTTTCCAAGTCGCTAACTCAAGTCGTTATTTTTAATTTGATTTGAATGAATATGGACATTGTGATGTGTTGTGGAAATTTGTTGTGGGTAACAGAGCTTTTGTTGTAGCCTCCATCTCCACTGTGATCTGTGATCTCGCTGAAAAGGCTCGTCTGATCTTGGACTGCGTATCTGGCCGAAAGCACAGCGTCACAACCATAGTGATAATGGAGAACTTTGACAGTGAGCTGACTGCACTAGCACAACAGAACGGCATTGAAGTTATGAGCCTCAATGAGTTACAGGTTAGATTACACACACGCTTAAACACCCATGGTAAGCAGTGATCCCATTAATCTTGCACTAAAACTTAACACTTAAAATTCATCAATTGTATTGATTCGCCTGCTCTTTTGGAGCTGCTGTTCAGCCAAACAAACTTTGTTTATATTGTCTTTTCTGTGACCACTGTAAAGCTGCTTTGAAACAATCTACATTGTAAAAAGCGCTATATAAATAAAGGTGACTTGACTTGACTTAAAAGAAGTCTTTCTTTTGGCAGGCTATTGGCAAAGCCAACCACAAGACTCCCATTGTGAGTAAAACTATGAGTGGTGTTGATTTACGGACTTGTAACTTTATATGTGAATAATGAATTGTTTTATTTGATTGGTTTAGAATTAATTTTTTTACTTCATGATGATTTAATGAATGATTTATTGATTTAAAAAAAAAAAAAATATTCCTAGCCTCCTAAACCAGAGGACCTAGCACTGATTTGCTTTACAAGTGGAACTACAGGTATGCGTTTATACATTTCAATCATGACAACTCTCAGAATAGTTTTAGGCCATATTAAATTATTTTATATTGGTGGACTAGATCTGCTACACTGCTGCTGCAGAACAAGTATGGATTGATGCTGCTAATAGATGCATAAACACTGTATATCTTGATGTCTTGCTGCTGCTACGTAAGTAGACATATATAAATTCTAGACAGGTGGAGCTGGGGAGGAGGAGGGTTTCGGATGAACTCTGATAGCGGTGTAGGACTGGCTTACAGCAAACACTGAACTAGACTGTTTAAATATTGAGCAAGCAATCTGATTGGCTGTAGGATCAGCAGAGGCCAATCATCCTGCGCCCTCTAGAGGTTCATGTCTGTAGTAGACATTTATGTGTTGTATTTAATTGCTATTAATCTCAAACAAAATTATTTTGTAGTTAACACATTAATACCTTCCGATGAAAACCTACAAAACAGATCATTGAGATATCATTTATGCACACAGCAAACTTCTTTCCTTTTTCTCTTACATGTTGCCTCATTGTCATATTTTGGCATTTTTTTTGGGCTCCTACCTGGAGAATAAATGTAACCGATTTCTTTTCCGACAGGAAATCCAAAGGGAGCAATGCTCACTCATGGAAGCGTTGTTTCCAATTGTTCTGCTTTCATTAAAGTTACACAGGTAAGATTGTTTTTTTTGTTTTTTTACTACTTTATCCTTTAAAATGAGTCTTTCTTGGAGAAAAACAAAATGAGATTTTCCATCAAACGAGATTTAAATGTCTGATAAGGTCTGTTAAATTTTTAGGAGTAGGAGCTGCTTCTTTTTTGTCTGTTAATTGTTAAGGGTAATGTTTTCTATCTCTGTTATGTTCACCTTTTCTTGTGCCTCAGTTTATCACTTAATTTTCTGTTTCCTGTTTCTACCTCCCTTATGATCTGTATGTTGGTTTGTATGTGTATGGTTAGGAGACACTCAAACTTGGTCCTCAAGATGTTCTCATCTCCTTCTTACCACTAGCACACATGTTTGAAAGAGTTGTTGAGGTATGTTGTATTTTACTCTGTGTGTGTATGTTTTACAGATTCATTGCATGCTTAACCGACAGACATTCACATTTCTTATCTACCACTAGCACACATGTTTGAGAGAGTGGTAGAGGTACGTATTATGCATGCAGACAGTCATTAAACAACTCTTTTCCTGTCATTGACGGAAATTTCTGGCTTTCCATGTTTTTACTGTTGTATGGTAAGGGGGCGCTATTACACATCTTCTGAAAAAGTGTTTAATCTCCTGATCAAAACACAAGTTAAGAAGAAGCAGTACAAGCGATAGCATATGTAATCATATGCATATGTAAAATAACACGATCACCAACACTGAACAGAATATAAATCAAAACAGCCTAATGTTATGAAGGAAATGACGAGCTGTAGGACTGTGCAATCCTTGGGGGTGTTTATTTACTCCATCTGTGTTTTGATCATCGGTCTGAATTCAAATCGGATGTACCGTATTTTCCCGCATATAGCCCGCAGATGCAGATAATCCACACCCCCATATAGCCCGCGGGGTTTGGGGTTCCGTGTAAAAAATCGTTGGTATAACCCGCACCCATAGATTGATGAACTTTTTTTGTGCAAGTTCACGATTCGAATTTCGAATGTTGCTCGCATGACTTCAATTATCCATAACTGTTCAGGCTCGGCACACAGTGCTTTTGTGCGAAATTCAAACAATAAGAAAACAAACACAAGTCAGAATCAGAACAAAAAGAAAAAGCAGTCTCTCCCGCTGTGCAGCAGCACATCCCTTAAGAAGCGTTTCTACAGGTGTTGATCATCGGATGAGATGAGAAGAGCCCGCCCTCATGGCAGCACAGCCAATCATGTCTTCTTGCATGATTGACAGGTCAGACAGCCTATCAGCGCCAGCTGTCAGAGTGATAGTACAAGCGCCAGAGACAACAACTCTCGCAAGAAAGAAAAATAGAGAAAATACTGCAAAAAACCCTTAACAAATATATTGAAATATTATTACGTGTAAAAAATGTGTGATAAAGCCCGCACCCTTAAATAACCCGCACCCCCCCCATGGGTTATATGCGGGAAAATATGGTAGTCTTTGACAAAAACATGATTTTCTCAGCTTTTTGCTCAAAATATTGCTTTCTTTTAACCCACATTCAAGTGTTGATAAAAAAAAACAATTCTAATAACAAAATATGTTGGGGGCCATGAAACTTTTGTGAAAATGCTCAAAAATGATGGCGGTGGTGGCTCTTTAAAAAAAAAAAAGTTTTATCTATGTTTGGGAAAGAGTTAAGTTAGAGATGTTTTGGTTAAATGTTTAGTATTATGATTTATTTAATGTATCCATTGCCACAGATTTTATATATTGTTGCTGCCAAATGTAATGTCCAGCTTAGGATATTTGACAGATTCACTCTTTATTCAAATAAAGTGTAATAAAAAAATGTGTTTAAGATTTTGCAAGCATATTGCATAGTTGTGCTTGGAGGCAATTGTTTTATTAGTGATAACACAATGGAACATGCCAAATTGTACACCTATAATTTCTGGCCAGGCTGTCATACAAAAAATTCTGAGCACATGCAAAACCAATAGACAACAAACAAAAAACTGATTATGTTGTAATCAATATATATACATTTTCCTGTGAGCTTTTTATTTTCTATGCATTTTTTTCTATGCCCTTTTTTCCCCAAATAATTTTGTCAGATAAATACCTTTTTAACCAAGTTTAGTGTTTTGCTATTCCTTCATAATTAAAAAGATTAAAAAGTATTTAAATTATTCTCCTCATATTTTGATGGTTTAATGAAACTTGTAGGGTCATTAAAAGCAAATATATTTTCTGGACATCACTTTTGGCTGCTACTGTAAATAGAAATGAATCAAAATCTTATTTGTATTCTTGTTGAATAACTGTTTGTTGTGTGTGTGTGTGTGTGTGTGTAGGGTGTGATTCTGGCACACGGCGGTAGGATTGGATATTTTCAGGGTGATATCCGTCTGCTGATGGATGATTTGAAGACTCTCAAGCCCACAGTATTTCCTGTAGTGCCCAGATTACTCAACCGCATGTTTGATAAGGTACTTCTGCTCGCTTGTACACACACAAACTTTTTTTTGCCTGTGCTTAAATATACTTAAAGATCTTTGCTCATTATACATTCATGTGTGTTTGCTTTAAGATTTTCGGACAGGCGAACACTCCTCTTAAGAGATGGCTGCTGGATTTTGCCACCAGCAGAAAAGAGGCGGAGCTAAAAAGTGGAGTTGTGAGGACGGACAGCATGTGGGATAAATTGATCTTCAGCAAAGTGCAGGTAACCAGATATGTGTGTGTGTGTGTGTGTGTGTGTATGTGAAAGAGAGAGACAGGCTATTACATGAATTACAAGGCTATTACAAAGTGAAATTATGCCTTTGGAATTTATAAAAACGATAAAAAGAATTGCCAGCCAATCAAAGTCCACCAAGCTTTGCAGCTCTCAAGCACTTAATCCAGCAAACAACATAAGTGCAGCACACACAGAATGTTATCGTCCGTTGGTGAGGATGTGAATATACCTTAGTTATCACTACAGTGGAATCTGGTTATGTCGACGGCCTCGGGGGTTGCAAAAAAGCGTTGAGATAACCGAGGATCGAGATAACCAACAGTCAATATGGCGATTTATTTGATGAAGCGATCGGCATGCTATAAAAATGTACATACACTGTATAAGTTTGATAACAACCAATTGTAACGGCTACTTTATGTTTATGTTGGGGATATACCTTTAAGACGGTGTATGTAGTGAACGCGCGCAGGGAGGAGAGTGTTTTGGAGTGAGGAGAAAGATAGCTGCTCTACCGCTGACTGTTATATGGCATAATCTGCTGTTTCTATTTTTCTTCTTTTATTTGTGATGTTTGTCAGAGTGTTTTCTTTTTCCTGGTTTGTACTTGCGCTCTTTACATGTTTGAGAAGAGTGTGAAACCCATCTATAAACCTCGTCATCTGGGCAGTCATCAACCACTCTGACAGCCAATTCAAGATTTACCAGTAAACGATAAAAACCACCTTCGATTCTCGATACAAACCTTTAATTATATTCTCCAACATTGCAAACACAATTTCGCTCACAGCATAAAGGGTAACATAAACACATTCGCTCATAACACAGTCATTTCGCTCTGACACAGTTCTGAAAAGTATTGCACACGCTGTTACTATGGTTTCAAGTATTGTTTACAAGTATTGTACACGCGGTTAAGTTTAAATTCCTTTGTTGCATTTTGCCTTTAACGACGGCTTTGTCGATGTCAATGTAATCTGCGTTGTGTAATTTCGTAATCACTCTTGAACACCAGCATTCGTCCCATCAAAAAAAAAAATCACTGAAACATTGTGTATATCACAAAAGTGCTCGAGGTCACAATTATATAACATGAAATCATCAATTACACAACATACGGCCCTTATGACATGACCACACAAACTAATGTGTCTTTCCGCTGTAAAATCACAATCTGACTGGGCAAATGTAAAGCAGCCGGAAGGACCGGAAAGACCAAAAATGGTCATGGCATGCACGTGCACCGCGAACTCGGCACATGCGCAGTGAACTACGTACGATCATTAGTCACGGGATCGAGTTAACCCATGTTAAGTGGTGAATTTGTCCCTCTTTTGTGCTCGAGATATTAGGGTTCGGCGACATAATAGAATCAACATAATCGAAAAGAAAATGCTAAGACAAATAGGGAGTTTGGCAGTTCCACTTCAAAAACGTCAACATAATAGGGTTGGCGAGTTAACCGTGAGTCGAGATAAGTGAACTCTACTGTATAATTATCTTAATAGTTATCTTTATAGTTATCAATTTTTAAGTGAACGGGGAACGGGGAAGATTCATGTACTCAAAAAAGTGAGTTAAGTTAAAAATAAAACAAAAGTTAAGTTGTGAAACATGAAGTGGCAATATAAAATCATATATTATGAGAAATATATTTGCAACCACAAAATGTAAAGCCAAATTTTGAGATCTAAAAGTTGGTAAAGTCTCTGCTCATCAAGGCTGCATTATTTTCATTCAAAATAATCTAAGACTGTGAAATAATATAACAAGTGATAACTGTTTTATATTTGAATCCATTTTAAAATGTAATCTATTCCTATGTAAATGCCTCTCCTCTTACTTTTGATCAGTTTATTTTATTAATTGTAATATCAAATAATAATAAAAAATTTTTTAATATCATTTCATTCAAAAAGTTTTGAACAGTTGTGTATAAAGTTGGAATTGTGAGAAACCAATTCACAACAGTCAGATTTAAATTTGTGTGCTGTATTAAAACTACACCATTGACATACTAGATTTATATACTGGTAATTAAATTCATTGTATATAATACATTTAGGTTATAAAAATGCAATTAGTAATCATATCTTTTTTGATATGAACACAGCTCTACTTAGCCCTCCAAAAATACATAAATCATAACCGAACTGCTTTGACTCCTTTTACAGGCCAGTCTGGGTGGACGCGTGAGGCTTATGATCACAGGAGCTGCTCCTGTCTCTCCCACCGTCCTCACCTTCCTGCGAGCAGCGCTGGGCTGCCAGGTAAACGCACAAAAAATTCTGTTCTCGTGCTATCAGTGCTCACATCTGATTTTAAAGCTATTGTTTTTGTTTGATTATGTTGTAGTTTTATGAGGGTTATGGGCAGACAGAGTGTACTGCAGGCTGCACAATGTCACTTCCTGGAGACTGGACAGCAGGTAAGACATGCAAATCTAAACATTTAACAAACATGTATACCTGTTTTAATGGAAAAACAGCCTGTACTTGAAACACAAACTCTCTTGTTCTCTTGTAATCAGGTCATGTCGGCGCGCCGCTGCCCTGTAATTTCGTTAAGTTAATGGATGTGGCTGAAATGAATTATTTGGCAGCCAATGGAGAGGGAGAGGTAGGAGACTTGTCCGAATATTGAATTTTAAAGGAATGTTCTTGGTGTGGTCCCACATTTTATTAGGCATCTTTAATGTAAAAACATGTGCTGAATGCACACAAGAAGTACATTGTTACAAATTATTAATTTAAATGTTAATGCATAGTAATTAAAAAGGCTTAATATAAACTGGGTCCCTTTAACACATTCTGTTGACTATAACACTTGCATGCCTCTCATTAGAGTTAGTAGAGTATTTGTAGACTGTTAGGGTTAGAATAAGTTGACATATTTAGTTGCAAAGTTACTCCTAGTCAACAGAATGTTCAATAGGGACCATCAAAGTAAAATGTTACTGCTTTATCAACCGCTTTTGTGGCATATTGTTAATAATGAAACCATTAATAAATAGACTGCAATCTCATTTAAGAACGAAATATTAACGGATGGAATGGCTAACTCCCAGTATTTTTAAATTTCAACTATTGTCATGATCAAGCAAAGCAAAAATGATCATTTAAACCTACCTTAAAGTAAAAAAAAATTAATTTCTAGAATTTTGGAGTGGCACACAGTGTTGCCATATTGGGCGGGTTCCCGCCCAATTGGGCTCCTTTTGGTCACGTCCGACCGGAAAAAAATGCATTGGGCTGGTCGATAAAAATTGTGCTTGTTTTTGATGACAAACCCGCCCAAATTTCCTATATAAATGCATATAAATTCCATTAAAACAAGCCTACAAATGCATATCGCTTGAAGGTCCCCCCCCCCCCCCCAAACTCCCCCCGTCAACAATCGCGTGGAGGTCTCTGGCAACACTGGTGGCACATTGTACCTTCTAGTTTACTGGCTGTGTGTGTGTATGTGTGTGTGTACTCCACAGGTGTGTGTGAAAGGACCAAATGTGTTTCAAGGTTACCTGAATGATCCAGAGCGAACCTCAGAGGCCATAGATAAACACGGCTGGCTCCACACCGGAGATATCGGCAAATGGCTACCAGTAAATTCTACATCATCTCTCAGCACTTCTGCTCCTTATTTACTCACTTAACTCCCATTTAAATTGTAATCTAATCAACATCCTGATTTATATGAATCGTCCACTGGAATCGAGTTAGACAGTTACTGACTAACCATATTTGGTTACACATTATTTTGATGGTCCACTTTAGAAATTCTATTAACTATAAGTAACTTTGCAACTATTATTCATTAGTCTTAGTTGCATTTAGTAGACTGTTAAATTAGGGTTAGGTGTTCGGGTTAGTAGAATGAGTTGACTCCAAGTTAGTTATAGTTAGTAGAATGTCTAATGTGGACCATCAAAATACATTGTTATTCAGTATTTCATATTTATTTTAACTTAACACCATTTTCAACTGTGTTAACACTGCGATCAAAGGTTTGCCATTTGTAAGAATTTAACATTTAAAATAGGTTTAAGATCGCCCAGGTTACATTTATTGATCCAAAAATATTGTAAATATATATATATATTTTTATTTAATTTATTCCTTTGATGCAAAGCTGAATTTTCAGCGTCATTACCCCAGACTTCACTGTCACATGATCCTTCAGAAATCATTCTAATATGATGATTTGATGCTCAAGAAACATTTCTTATTATTATCAATGGTGAAAACGATTGTGGTGCTTTTTATTATCATTATTATTATTATTATTAAATTTTTGGGGGGATTATTTTTAACATTAATTTTAATGTAATCAATACAAAAGTCTTTACTGAACTTGATCAATTTAATGCATCCTATTCTTTAAAAAAAAATCTTCACCCCAAATGTTTATATTATATTATTATAATTAATTATATTATAATATATTAATAATCTCACTTCATTGCCTATATTGCTCTAATTTATTATTTATATATTATTTTATATATATATATGTGTATGTATATATATATGTATGTATGTATATATATATATATGTGTATGTATATATATATATATATATATATATATATATATATATATATATATATATATATGTATGTATATATATGTATATGTATATGTATAATTTTTATTATTATTTAGATTATTTTACTTATGACATTTATTGTGGACGGCTAAGTAAGTAAGCACAATTTCATTGTGCAGGGAAACATGCTTTCTGTCTGTGCATATGACAATAAACACTTTTGAACTTTGAACATTGAACTTTAATGAGTAATGAATGCAAAACTGATGGAAAATATTGCTCTGAACACACTGCCTTATTGCATTAAATAGTTCTTCACAGGAAACTCACACTTGCAATTTTACTAGGTTGCATTAATAATAACTAGAATTAAAGCATATCACTTGTGCACAATCTTCCCAAACTGTTGAAAGTTTTTAATATTTGTGTTTAAAGCCAACACAACCCTACACTATTTGTCATGCATTTATTTGATGGTTCATCATAATTTCTTCCTTACATAATTAGTGAAGCTAACTATTTACTGTTTTCAGAATGGAACTCTGAAGATTGTAGACAGGAAGAAACACATCTTTAAGCTGGCTCAGGGTGAATACATTGCTCCAGAGAAGATTGAGAACATCTACATCCGCAGCGACCCTGTGGCCCAGGTCTTTGTACATGGAGACAGTCTACAGGTGAGAAACAGGATTGAATGACAAAAGTGAATCAGAGTGTGTGGATGTGGTTTGGTGGGTCAGAGGATAGTATATGTAATTAATGAGCCCATTCTATTGCTCTTTGCAGGCCTGTTTAGTGGGTATTGTGGTTCCTGATCCAGACTTTCTGCCAGGATGGGCAAAGAAAAGAGGCATTGAGGGCTCCTACAATGAAATGTGCAAACGCAAGGTAAACTACGTACACACCCTAAATATATTTTTTCTGTGTTTTCATGTTGCAGGTTTGGTTTGATTTAAATAAAAATCGATTTTTAAAGAGTAATTGCTCTGTTAAACCCCTGATAAACTCACACTGATGTTCTTTTTAGTTCTTAGCTTAAGGGTAAAACAAAGTTCAAAAAACATAACCAACAATATACAACAATATGGGAAAAACAGTCATGCCTGCGTATTACTGGTACTGGTGCACAACAAACAAGTGGATTGAGACCCCTGAGAAGAAGGGTCTCTGCTTGCTTTCAAACTTAAATGTGAAAGCAATATGGACTAATGACATGTAAAGGAACCAAAAATGGGAAATGATGTCACAAGATGCGACCCTAAAAAGGACTGAATGCTCAAGCATACCTGTTTTTTTCTTGTCATAGTCACAGTTTGGTACAGGCATCGAAATTATGTCTCCTCGCAGCAGATCTTCGTTTTTCCTGCTCGCTTATTCTGGACGCCTTTACACTTTTTATAAACGCTTCTTTTGAGTTCTCATCTCTATTATATACCGTCATATGTACATACATACAATGAGCGCATTTAGCACAGCACACAGCATAGTTTCATCACAAAATAAATGTCATAAAAGGCTTGTTTTTTTTATTTATTTTATTGTCTTTAGGTTCAGTGTTTAAAAATGACAGTGTGAACGCAAAGTGAAACAGGACTATACGTATCATTTTCTTTTTCATTCCAGACCAGAGGAACTAAGATAACTGAACTAAAAGTGTGAACAACCTAAAAAAAGCTTTTGTATTCAAACTGTTTCAATTTTTCTTTATTTCACAGCAGTTGTTTTGCTATCAGTCCATATAAACTAAAACCTATATTAGAGACAGTTTGTCTCCACAAAGTAAATTCCATAGAAATGGGGGGGGGGGGGGGGGGGGGGGGGAAATGAAGAATGAGGCCTTAAGAATGGGCTGCAATGTTTGAATGGCCTGTGCCTGACGCCTGATATTGTGTTTAAATAGGAACTGAAAAATGCCATCCTAGAGGATATCATTCGGCTAGGGAAAGAAGCCGGACTGAAGTCTTTTGAGCAGGTGAATCTAACGAACACAATTCCCGATAACTTAAATGGTGCCACTAATCTCATTTTTACATAATTATCTTTTTTTATTTTTTATTGTGAATAAATACTGATGTCAAAATGCAAAAGTACTTGCACAGGGGTTAAAAACCAGTGTCTATGGAACCCCTGGGATGATCCATTAACCTAAAAAATAACACTGAATGCTTTTAAAAATTCAGAAAATATTCTACATATCCATATTTCCCAATACATTTTGAAACAGGCCAATTTGTTTTAATTTGTTATGAAATAATAATTGTAATAAAACTTTAACATAATTTATTTTCTTGCCTCTCTGTAGCATAATTTGTATTAATAACATTAATAAACATTATTACATTATGAAAAACATTGTTAACCCGATTTTTAAATTAACTTCATTTTATTGTTTGGCAGAATAAAAATTGTTAAAACATTTTTTAAATAATGTTACTCTCTGTTGGACAAAACTTAATTGTAAATTATTTTTATTATTACTAATAATATTTCAATAAGGTTTCATTAGTTAACATTTACTACATCAGTTAACATGGACTGCACTTCTAGCATTCATTAATCTTTGTTAATGTTAATTTCACCTTTTACTAATGCATTATTAAAGTCAAGTTATATTAGTGTGAACAAACAATGAATTGTATTTTTAATAGCTAACACGAACAAACATTAAGAAATACAGTAACAAATGTATTGCTTGTGGTTCGTTCATTAATGTTATCAAATGAAACCTTAAGTGTTACATGTACAGTGGAGTTTGGTTATGTCGATGGCCTCGGGGGTTGCAAAAAAGCATCGAGATAACCCATATTAACATATATTTAATTAATAAATATATTAACATAGATAAACATATATTAATATAGATAATCCGCACTCATGTAGCCAGCGGGTTTTGTGTAAAAAATCGTTGGCATAACCTGCACCCATAGATTGATTTAACTTTTTTTGTGTAAGATCACATTTCGAATTTCAAATGTTGCTCTCATGACGTCAATTATCCATAACTGGTCAGGCTCGGTACACAGTGCTTGTGCGCGAGATTCACACAATAAAAAAACAAACACAAGTCAGAATCAGAAGAAAAAGACAAGGCAGTCTCTCTCGCTGCGCTGCCAGAAGCTGCTCGTCCCTTTAAAAGCGTGTCGATGAGAAAAGAGCCCGCCCTCATGGCAGCCCTCACGTCATCTTGCATGATTGACAGGTCAGACAGCCTATCAGCACCAGCTGTCAGAGTGATGGTGGAAGTGCCAGCTGTCAGAGTGATATTGCAAACGCCAAAGATAACAAGATTTTACAAGGCATATGTAAAACCACCACAACAAAAACCACATTCGATTCTTGATACAAACCTTTAATTATATTCTCCAACAATGCAAACACAAAGATTGCTCACAAAATCACAAAAAACGTGCAGGATACTACAGCGTGTTATCCCTCAGACGAGATCAACGACCGGGAGTGAATCCTCATGGAGTGAGCGGACCGTGATGCGCAGTGAGGCAAACTCAGTGCATGCTCAGTGAACTAGGTACGCTGATTAGTCACGAAATAACCATGTGAAGTGGCGACTTTGTTCCTGTTTCATGCTCGAGATATTAGATTTTGGCGACATTAAAGAATCGAAAATACTAAGACAAATAGGGAGTTTGGCAAAAACGTCGATATAATAGTATTGGCGAGTTAACCGTGAGTCGAGGTAAGTGAACTCCACTGTATATAAGCTGTGCTATTAGAAAATTAATTTTTCATAATTTAATAAGAATTATTATTCATACTACTACTAATGTTACTACTACTATAATAATCACTTAATAATACCCCAATATATTATTATTAAAGTGACTCGTGTTATATTTATATTATTGTGAAATGTTAGCAAATTATTACTAGTTGGTATAAATATGACAAACATTAATACATTTAATAAAAATTCCTCGGTCAGAAAGGTTTGACAACCCCTATGACTATTCTTAATGTTCTCTGTGTGATTGTAGGTGAGAGACATTGCCCTGCACATGGAAATGTTCTCAGTTCAGAATGGACTCCTCACACCAACACTGAAAGCAAAGAGAACTGAGCTGAGAAGCCACTTCAGAGAGCAGATCGACCAGCTCTATGCCACAATCAAAATGTGAACAACGGCGAGAGAGAAGGGAGTTGAAGCCGGCCTACGGTACTTTTTTATCATTTCTACCGCTTGGAGGTGCCACTGTCATCTTTCAAAAGAGATGAAGAACGGTCCCGACAGTGAAGAACATACCGGACGTTTCATGAGCCTAGCTATTCATCTGTGATGACAATTTATGAAAACAATAATTGAGCCACACCAATGCCTTAGGCCTGTGAATGCTTTGAGTCTAACAACCCAGAACACACACAAGATCATGTTTAACAAAATGACAGGCTGATACTTGTATGCCAAAAAGTGCTGACAGATTTCTGATTTGTTAACCATGTGCAGATATTTCAAATATAGTGTTTTCCAATACACTTATTTCAATGGATATTTAACCATGTTTGTTATTTAAGTGATCTTATCTTATGTATGCTCTTTATTGTAAGTCAGAATGCTTTCATTGTAAACCATGTGTTTGACACAGATTCATATTTCCAGATCGGAATAAATGATTTCCACTGAAATGGACAGTAGAAGGACATCACAAACTGGTTCTTGTTGATGCTCATATTCCAGTAACTGCCCTTTTGAAATCTGTTCATCTCAAATGTGCCTCTCTCCTGGAGATTAGAGCTTGTATATAGGTTATCTATTTATGTTTGTACAGCTTTAATGTATTCTGGTTAATGTGAATTGTGCAAATGTTTGCGCGTGTTGAAAATAGAAGTAAACTGATGACATTGACTTTTAATAGTGTTTCGTTTTCTTTCTTTCTTTAACTTGCTTCCTATCCGTTAACTTTGATGCGGATCTTGGTTCCTGTATTTAGAAAGTGTGAGTGTTGCACAATAGAATTGCGGTAATGTATTTCCTCATTTTACATCAAACTCCAGCATATTATATTATTGCATCTATTTGCAAGTATTTGTAATAATATAATTGGGAAAGCCTTTACAACTACATTTTTGGTTCACAGAAAGGCCAAAACAGAGAAAATGAGCTTATGTGTGAGAATTAAGCATAAAATATGAATCACCTCATTTTTTTTAGGTTGCATTTTTTTTTATACATGAACGAAATGAAACATGAAATATTAACATAACACTATGGTTTAAAAAAAGGTTGCAATTTAAAAACTTCTCACATTATTTATTTCATTGGTGCTCATTTTATTTATATATATATTTTTTATTATATTTTATATATATATATATATATATATATATATATATATATATATATATATATATACACACACAGTTTATGAAAACTAATATGAGGGAAAACATTGCATTATTACAATATAAATCTATGGTCTCCAACAATGAGTCAAACGGCTAATTGTTTTCATGAATGAAACTGAAAAGGCAATGAGGCATATGATTGAAAGAATGGATGAGAAACTCCTTTTCTTTAGGTAAAGATTCTGCTGTCATTTACGGTTAGCTTTTCTTAAAGCGATTGAAGACACCTGAAGAAACCTTCTAAATGCAGACACCCTTGTAATTTAAGAAACTGGTTTCACTGACTGTCAGACCTACAAACTATATTGACATTATATGTTGGCACTATTTAAATGTTAATAAGAGCCAACAAACACTCGGTATAAATGCAATTGTTCTTCAGACAGACTTCGCTATAGTTTCCAATCAGTTGATTAATATAACAATTTAAAATATCTGCTGAGTCATCCTGAAACGTCTGTAACGCCACTCTCAATAATATATTGACCAATCATTCAAGTGCACCACAGAGCTGTTTAATTACATACAGAAAAAGCATTCATTTATGACTGAACAATAAGCGTTTATGTTTTTCACGTGTGCATACATTAGAAACTCATTACGTACACAATGCATGCATGACCTCAACTGTTTTTCTCAGGTGACTCATGAGCTTACGTTCAGAATCACACTGAAGGGACTAATTAAAGATCACGCCAGGTTCAAGAACTATAGTAGTATAGGATGCTGACCATCACCACAAAAACATTTATGCACTTACAGTGATCTTGAAGGTCGTTTGCCCCACAGAATTCAACTTTTAGACCAAAATGTCAATGCATGTACACATTTTCACTGTACACATGTACACTCCCACAGCTTAACTTGATTTAACAAAGTATTTCTGTAAATAATGCAATTATTACTCCGTGGAAAAACATACGTGACATTTCAAAACTTTTCAGATCAAAATCTGTTGATATGGCTCAGTGAGAGGAACCAGCAATAGTTCTGATTGTTGTTCGTTGCTTTTCACATTAAACTAGGCACACTGGTTTCCCTTCGATTAAGAGGAATCTCCAATCTTTAAATGATTTAATGCCCACCTATGATTCCTATTTTGTCAAACCAGTGCAACAGCGTATTAAAGTTTATCAAAGTCCCTGATTACTGGAATTCTAAAAATCCCAAAATGTCTTTTTTTATTACTGCCATTTCAATTTGATTACAAAACCGCAGGCAAGCAACAAGTGAATGGTATACAATTACAAAATGGAAAAAACCTGAGAACCTAATTTAATGTAAAACATTTTAAATGCCAATTCGGCTTGTTAGGAAAAACCTCTACAATAACAGTCCTGAGAGAGAAATCCCAAACTACGGTAATGTCCAAATAATGCTTCTGTTAAACTGTATCTGAGTTAAAAGTGGTCTTTTACTTTTAAACTCAACCCCAAATCTATTTCCTAGCTGAAGAAGCTCTTAAAGTTCCCTAGTACCTTCATGCAGTGAAGTACATCTCTTTGGTGAGCATTGAGACAATGCATGGGATTTGTTTCTTAGTGTCAAAGTCAGGCATGTTGGAGGTCGACTCAAAGTCGAGCGCCACTTTATGGTTGACCCTGGTCATGATCTGCAAGAGCTCAAGTTCTTTGCCATACTTTCCTATCATTTCACAGAGAGACTGAATGAACCATGAACCGGTCATGGTGTTTCTCCAGGAGTAGTAACCTGAAAAAGGAAAGAAATCAATTAGGAAACATTTCATGTATGTAAATTAGGGCTGTCATCACACGTTAATGCATAATAATTTTTTCAGTTTAACGCATTGAAAATATTTAACGCAATTAATGCGGCATCTGGCACACAAGACCGTGCGGCCACAATGAGATGCAACTGAACAAACAAAACCACAAAATATAATGCCAAAATTCCTTGAGAATCCTCGTAAGCATGGTCTAAAATGCATTAAATACTCTTTAATGAACGTAAAAAGAAAATAGGAAACGTGTCAGATCTGCAGCAAGTGCCATTCATTTTAATCAAAGACCAAAAGACTTTTGTAACTTTAATAAATAACATATACAGTGATCCCTCGTTTATCGTGGTTAATGTGGACCGGAACCCCCCTGCGATAGGTGAAAATCCACAACGTAGGATCAGCCAATCAGCTCATGGGATACATCAACTCGTGCTCTCATTCGTCGATCTCGTGCCGGGAACCAATCACGTGTCTTGTCTGAGCGCCCGTGGGTGTGTACAAAGCCTCTGAGAGAGTTTCTCTTTGTCTGGCATCCTGGGAAACCGTTTTTCTCGCGCATCACGATAAAACAATGCTTCTTTCCGCAATACGGCTGCCGATATGGAGGCATTTTTGAATTTTAATTTTTCAATGAATATTTTTGAAAAATCCGCGATGCACTGAGGCCGCGAAACTTGAACCGCGAAGTGGTGAGGGATTACTCTATTTTTTTGTATGCATATATACTGTATATACATACACACACACATATATATACTCTATATACTACACACTTTCCACTTGCAGTTTGATTCATTAAGCAACGCATCATGCAATTAATTCTATTAATCGAGCCCTACAAATAAGAAATACTATCAGTAGCTACAATTCACTCTTAGTATATTTTCCTTTGTTTATGTGCAACTACAGGCAAAAAAAAAAATTCTCTAAGTATACAAAGGCTACATTATTGAATAAAAAAACTGAAAAAAGTACTATTGTGAAATATTACACTATATGCCATCTGATACAATGCTAATTTTCAGCATCATTACACCAAAAGCCACATAATGGTTTAGAAATCATTCGAATATGCTGATTTGATAATGTACATTCATTATTTTTGTGAATATTTCATCTGATACCCAGAGGAAACGTTTATGTGTCTGCACCTGGTACAGTAGAGAACGCATAGAGGAAGTCTGCCTCCACTGGGATCCTCACTCGACCTTCTGAGCTGCTGCTGGCGTCAACCTCCACTCCAGGATCCAGCTCTGTACCTCTACAAGCCTAGATAATCAAGAGCGGAAAACAAGCATGCCATGTCAGCTCATTATAAACATCAACCCAGAAAACACACAAACACACACACACACACACTAGACGACAGCAGAGATTCAGGACGTACCTGTATGAAGAAAAGTTTAGGCTTTCCCACTAGTGATGGACAGCAGTCTCCTCTGAACAGGCTAGTTAAGGACTTTAGTTCCACAGCACCATCAGTGCCAAAAAACACCCCGTCGTCTCCATGACTGAGCATCACACACACAAATGAAGCACAGTGACTGTGGTCGTCACAGGAAACTGAGAGAACAACAAACAGCCATGTGAAAATTGGTTACAATTAAAATAGCTTAAAATCCATTATCAATTAACATAACATTTGGCATTTGGCTGCTGATTCAAATTAATTTGGCAATTTTTCAGTTATAACATCAACAGGCTTTTTAAATAATTACTTAATGGCTTGACCTCATTAACGAATCATCTACTGATATTGAGGCACAGAGCTGGGAGTCAGAATATAAGAATTCTTTTAAATGAGTGTACTGTAATATGCATAAACCATACCTGCAGTTAAAACCTGTTTAATCTGCGCCACTGTCTGGTCATTGTAAACTTTCACATTGTATCCAAGCTTTTTAAACACATTCATTACGTTTCCTGCATCGACATCAGTGCCATTGCGCTGGTTCATGCCTGTAAGAGGTGAAGAACAGGTAACCATCACTATATTACCGTACATAGAGCAGAAAAAATAAAATAAAGATTTAAGACTAGAGATGTATAACACTATATATGCATGACATATTGATTATTGGTTCAATTATACAATTGCTGGTGATTATACATTATGTAGTTTTTCAACAGGAATTCTACTGTTAAACACGATTGTGATAGATAGCTTTCCTGTAGCTCAATCAGTAGAGCATTGGTGTTTACAACGCCAAGGTCATAGGTTCGATCCCAGGGAAAGCAAGAACTGATTCAATGTGTTGAATGCAGTGTAAGTCGCTTTGGATAAAAGCGTTTGCCAAATGCATAAATGCAAATGTAATGTAATGATTGCTTTAAGAATTAACAGAATTATCGTGGGCTCACGACTTCAAATAGAAGCAAATAGCATGGATTTTCAACCTCGTAGCTCACAGTAGACCTTTCTTTAATTTTGAGCGATAAATTCAAAACTTTTAATTTCCTTATGGAGAAAATTAATGCCATTTTTACTTCTATAACTCAACTGATGCTCTCTATTGTGTTAGGACTGTCTCTGCTCGTTTGTAATGCAAGGGTAAATAAAGAACTGGTTCTTTGACTTTGACTAAGTGCAGTGTTTACTTATATATACACACACTCACTTTATACATATAAATGCTCAATATATATATATATATATATATATATAGAGAGAGAGAGAGAGAGAGAGAGAGAGAGAGAGATTAAAATAAGTGTTCACATGTTCTAATATGATCTAATTTGTTAGATTGTCTAAGTTTGAGTTATGTTATAATATTTTCTTCTAATATTTTTATTATTTCATCATTATACATATATATATATATATATATATATATATATATATATATATATATATATATATATATATATGTCTTCCAAGCTTTGACAATATTGTAACTTCAACAGTCATGCCCATAAATCAACTTTGAATTGAACTTTTCCTTTTCCCTGTGAGCTTTTTATTTTCCATGCATTTTTTTTTCATGGGAAAATAAAACATGTAGCTCTATTTTTCCCTTTTTTCCGCAAATAATTTTGTCAGACAAATACCTTTTAACCAAATTTAGTGTTCTGCTATTCCCTCATATATTTTTTTAAATTATATAAATTATGCTCCTCATATTTTGTAACTTGTAGGGTCATTAAAAACAAATATCTTTTCTGGACATCACTTTTGGCCGCTACTGTAAATAGAAAATAATCGAAATCTTGTATTCTTGTTGAATAACTGTTTGTTGTGTGTGTGTGTGTGTGTGTGTGTGTGTGTGTGTAGGGTGTGATTCTGGCACACGGCGGTAGGATTGGATATTTTCAGGGTGATATCCGTCTGCTGATGGATGATTTGAAGACTCTCAAGCCCACTGCATTTCCTGTAGTGCCCAGATTACTCAACCGCATGTTTGATAAGGTACTTCTGCTCGCTTGTACACACACAAACTTTTTTTTGCCTGTGCTTAAATATACTTAAAGATCTTTGCTCATTATACATTCATGTGTGTTTGCTTTAAGATTTTCGGACAGGCAAACACTCCTCTTAAGAGATGGCTTCTGGATTTTTTTCAGAAAAGACCAAAAGGACTCCGTCCTGGAGTTGTGAGGACGGACAGCATGTGCGATAAATTGATCTTTAGCAAAGTGCAGGTAACCAGATGTGTTAGAGAAAGGATGGAAAGTAGTGTGTAAGTCCATTTGTCATCAACTTTTACAGTGCTGTGTTGAATTATTTTAAAAAATCTGATGTTTTTTCATTTCCTGAACAGTAGCATTTTCATTTAATTTAATTTCATGTTAAAAGTATGAGAGTACGTAACACAGACATCCATTTTGGGTTCAACTAAAGATTACATTTACATATTTTTATTACACATATATTTTAATTTTTTTTATTTAATGTATGTATAGGCCATAACATAATGATCAAACATCATCTGTATTAGCCATAATTTTAATATAGAAAATAACTAAATTTGTTTACCATTCTGTTCATAAGGAACAAAGAACAAAAGGTACCGGTACATGCATTTTAATTAAATGCATGTTTAATTGAGTTTGAGGAGCATTCAAATTGACAACTTTCACAAAAACAAGACGACCGACACCTTCACCAACACAAAACAAGTGTTACCTGTCCTGCGATCAAAGTTCTTGTTGTTGATGACGATGCAGTGCCCGATGTTGGGGTAGTTCAGGCTGTATTTGAAGACGTGTGACGGAGGCTTACCATCCACCTGCTGCAGTCCAGATGCCCCGTCCGAACCAACACTGGACAAACACATTACATGCATTAATAAATTAGACTGCACTGTAGTTCAGATAAATGAAATACAGTCATGGTCAAACTTGTTTCCAGAAAATCAAGCATTGCTCACAGAAAGTATTGCATCAACGCATATTTTGCAATACACATGTTTATTCCCTTTGTGTGTATTGGAACAAAACAAAATAAAAAGAAGAGAAAAAGCAAATTTCACAGAATTTCACACAAAACACCAAAAAAGGACTGGATAAAATTATATTAAACGTTTTAATTGAATACTTTTCTGGAAGCAATACTTGATTTTCTGGAAAAATATCAGGGGTGCCAACAATTTAGCCATGACTGAACATATTAAATGAGATTATGCATATCGGCAAATATTTATATTGGATTTATTAAGCATTAAACGTAATGCTCATGGAAATTAATGGATTAAACATAAAAATTATCATAAATATTCATCATAACAAACGTTAAGTAAAACCCTTCCCGCTATTAGGCCTAAATGCTAAAATAAACAAGCAGAAACAAACCTATCTATACATTTAAATACCATGGAAACAAAAAAGAAAGCAAGTGTTAGGGAATTCAACACGGTTTTTGAACTGTCAATCACTCCTTAAAGCTGCATAGCAACAGTCGTCAATATCAACTTACTCTGTTGCAGCCTCGCGCCGCGCGTCCACGCAGTCTCCGTTCATCTCCACACGTTTAACGCTCACTCTTAAATATAGGAAAGTTTTCTTCTTCTTCACGAGGAGAAGCTGTTATAAGTGTAACAGGCGAGCAAAGCGTTATAACGGGCGAGAATGAGCACCGCACCCGCGTGCTGGATCTATTTTCTTTGTTTGTTGACTCGCACGACCAGCCAATGGGAAGCTCCGAAGAAGAAGAAAAGAAAACACAGAAATAAGACTTGGGATAGTGAACAAATTATAAGTGTAGCGTCTGCAAATATATCAACTACTAACAACAAATACAGTATTAGCATAAAGGCTGCGTGAAAACCTAGCGAGTTGTCTTCTAAGACAGCGTGTTTAGATCACAAAGTGCCAAACAACGCGGTCAATGTGTGAAGGTTTTAAAACACAGCCATTGCAAGGTCAAGTTCCGCTTGCCCTGCTACTGCATGAAAAATATATCCATATGACCCCATACATTACGTTACATATACAATGCATTACAGCATAAAATGAATGTATATTAAATTAACAACTCTAGTGCACAAGTAAACCCACGATTTTATTGTAATGCAGTGAGTCTATTTAATATATGTAATAATATTAAACCCGTGCATCCGTATGCATGGCGTTTCTTTGTCTGCTTTTGTGCGTGTAAACAGATGACAAGTAAAGATTGACAAACACAACTCCGAAAACCTTAATGTCGGGAAACAATAGCAGATACTTACTAAAATACTGGAGAATGTCCTGAAATTGACAGCTTGTATCGTACAAGGATTCCGACAACAAAGCGGTTTCTCAGGAAGTGTGCTCAAGCCGACACCTCTCTCTCTCTCGTTCTCTCTCTCTGTGGGATTGTTGAAACTACACTACCCACAAGCCCTTGCGCTTGGCTATTGCGCTACAATACCGTCATCTGCTGGATAGATGGTGGCTATACACGCAGACACACACACACAAACACATTCTGCCACATGAAAATGAGCCTCTGAGGTAAGACTTCTGTCTGTCTGTATTGGTTCTCAATTTGGCCCTCAAGGTCCTTTTTATTTTTCATCCTTGATGAAACTCACCTGCCTACAACTTTGCAATAACCCTGAAGATCTTGATTAGCTTGTTATCCGAGCAGGGAAGTGAATGTCAAGGGCCAGAGTTGAGGACCCCTGTCTTGTATATACTCCTGCCTTGTCTCTATCCTTGATTGTTTCGGGAAAATGTTGTACTATGGTGGTGGGAGGGCTACTGTGTGTCTTTATACAATATGCAGCTTTTATAGGCGTTTTTCAGACTTGCATCCTTGGTACGAGGGCACATGAATTTAAATAAAATTATGATGTGCATAGATGACTTATTTATAATAAATTATTATTTTTGTTGCAATATTCCATACAAGACAAGAATTTCCAAATTGCCTATTTCACTTAAATATGTTAAGGCAACACGTGCATACTCTGATTATCTCCACAGTATGCATACAGTTAAATTAATTATAATACAAATCCCTACCTCTTTCATTTTAACTTTACAAATATAAATATTTGAATAAGGCAGCACGTGCATAAAATGCATATTATATGGAAAAAATAGTATGTTTACAGATGAAATTTAGCTATTGTGGATAAAATGTATATAGATGAATGAATGGACAAGTACAAGTTGATGTAAAATTACAGACAATGATGTTGAAAAATGCATTTTGAGTTGCAAAAATAAAGCGAAGAGATAAATATAAAAATATTTATTTGAAGACATGTCATTTCTGGCTAAAGTCTTAAGCTCGCCTTAAACTTTCAAAAGGAAGTAGACAAAGTCTGATGTTACAAGAGTCTCAGAGTCAGAGTCAGAGTCAGCCTCAGAGTCTCTCTCTCTCTCTCTCTCTCTCTCTCTCTCTCTCTCTCTCTCTCTTAAAGTCAGCTAAAAGCTGCTATCTCACACGTAGTGATAAGCTATTTATAGTAAGGCACAGTGTTTCCGTTGAAAACCGCAGACCCAGAGATGTTAAACGCAATCATGCTGCAGGCAGTAGTAAAATCTACATTTCAGATTTTAAACATTCAGAGGGAAAGTTGTAGTTAAATGTTTCAAGTAAAACTCAATCCCTTTAAAGAGATCTTTAAAATAATACATGATAGACCTTAAATGATAGAAGTGGCATTTTTGACTAGTTTATTCTATGATCAGTCTTTTTTTGTCTCATCTTAGTCTCCACCATGATACAGGGCCAATGGCTTCGGTTACAGATATAGCAGAACATTGCACTGAATGGATGATTGTGATAACTAAATTCAATGAGTATAATCTCGGCCAATTTTTTCTCCTGTAGTTCATTGGACATGGCATAGGATAATTCCAAGACATGGCAAAAGATGAAGACCACTTTTGCAGATACAAGATAGTCTTGATAACAAAGGTTAAGTGAATTCAGAATTTAAACTTAAGATAACCTTAGAAATGCTCCTAGCATAGCATATTTTTGATTGTTATCATGGTTCTTATTTGAGAGTTAAATATTTATATTTTAACATTTGTGAATGATCAAAGGTTCTATAGTGCAAATAATTTAATATTACACAGTGAGAGAGAGAGAGTCTCTTTTCTGCCTGCCAAGCAAGCTTTTAACAAAGCAATGATAATGAACCAAATCAACAATAAACATTTATTATTATAACACTATTATTGTTATTATTATTACACTACAGGGAGTGCAGAATTATTAGGCAAGTTGTATTTTTGAGGATTAATTTTGTTATTGAACAACAACCATGTTCTCTCTGAACACAAAAAACTCATTAATATCAAAGCTGAATATTTTTGTATCAATATTTTAAGTAGTTTTTAGTTTTAGCTATTTTAGGGGGATATCTGTGTGTGCAGGTGACTATTACTGTGCATAATTATTAGGCAACTTAACAAAAAACAAATTTATACCCATTTCAATTATTTATTTTTACCAGTGAAACCAATATAACATCTCAACATTCACAAATATACATTTCTGACATTCAAAAACCAAACAAAAACAAATCAGTGACCAATATAGTGTAGGGGAATTTACAGTTAAGACCCGAGGACCAGATATGTTGAATGAAGACCAGGAGTCAGAAGTGCAGTCAATAGAAGAAATTTTAGTGAAGTTTAGTTTGCAGTTTCATCAGCAGAAGCCAGCTTCAGGTCTCACAAGGAGTTCGTAGGCCGCCCCTGTCAGAACTGGAAGAGATCAAGTCAGGTTCACAGTGACACGGACCTGTGGAACCTGGAGTCTAACCAGTGTTCCTATCCAGTGTTCTATACACTTTCCCTTAGAGACTTCCCCAAATCCCTCTAAAGTGTAGTAATGCGATGCCTTCCGGTTACGGCGTCCCTGGTATTTAACCAGTCCCATACGGATCCCAGCGACTATTACACCATCAAAACCAAATGATCTAAATATCATAAAGCTGGTATAATTATAATTGTACCTCCATCCTGGTTTTAAGCAGTTTCGGTACTCCCCACTCACTTCTGAGTGGAGCTCTCCCGATCCCCTTTCCAGTCTCTTCCAGTTAGACAGCCCTAACAAATTAAAACTTCCTACCTTGTTTGTTGTTTAACCAGGGATGTCACCGAAGAATGAATTGCCCGCGCACTCTCCACCATTAACTGTAGGGGAATTTACAGTTAAGACCCGAGGACCAGATATGTTGAATGAAGACCAGGAGTCAGGAGTGTAGTCAAATAATAAAAATTTAGTAAAGAATAGGTTGTAGTTTCATCATGCAGAAGCCAGCTTCAAGTCTCACAAGGAGGTCGTAGGCCGCTCTGCTTACATTTTCATTGTTACATCAATTATACCATTTTCTAAGGTCACATTACGTCATTACTTAAAAAAACTTAAATGATTCTGATTGGCTAAGAAAGTAGGCAGAAATTATTAATCTTCCACAAAAAGACATAACATCAATAGCATATCTCCATCCATCGAACTGCTGATGTTTAGACTGGATTTAGGCATGAAATGACCTCCCCGATCACCACGAGGCGCCTGTAAGTCTCCATCGAAATCTACGTCTCGCACCCTTTCTCCTAGACCTGCACAGAAAGATGAACGCACACACACAAATACACAGTCTCTCCAAGGTTGAAGTTGGTGCTGGCCGGGAAAAACAGACCTATCAACCGAAGACGTACAAAAACATTCTGATAACTCGGTCTCCTTTCGAGAAAGACACAGACAATATCAACCCTAACACTTCTAAAATTGAAGGACCGTCACGTATTCCAAGGGTCGTGATGACCTCTGGGACCCTAGCATAGGCAAATAGAATACGGACATCAGAAAATATTAGAGCAATTACACAATAATATGGTTGTTTATAAATGTAAATCATTTAGAATCATTTAATAATAAAACTAAGTATTCAAGATATTGGTTAATGATTTAATACTGAGGTTATATTCATATATGTCAATCATTCTAAGAGAAATAAGAGAAGGAAAAGAAAATATATATAATGTAAATAGCAGAGACAAGAGATGTTGATTATCCGCCTTCAATAGCCACCTTTCTTTGCAAGGACACTCAAAAGCCTGCCATCCATGGATTCTGTCAGTGTTTTGTTCATTGCGTGCAGCAGCAACCACAGCCTCCCAGACACTGTTCAGAGAGGTGTACTGTTTTCCCTCCTTGTAAATCGCACATTTGATGATGGACCACAGGTTCTCAATGGGGTTCAGATCAGGTGAACAAGGAGGCCATATCATTAGATTTTCTTCTTTTATACCCTTTCTTGCCAGCCACGCTGTGGAGTACTTGGACGCGTGTGATGGAGCATTGTCCTGCATGAAAATCATGTTTTTCTTGAAGGATGCAGACTTCTTCCTGTACCACTGCTTGAAGAAGGTGTCTTCCAGAAACTGGCAGTAGGACTGGGAGTTGAGCTTGACTCCATCCTCAACCCGAAAAGGCCCCACAAGCTCATCTTTGATGATACCAGCCCAAACCAGTACTCCACCTCCACCTTGCTGGCGTCTGAGTCGGACTGGAGCTCTCTGCCCTTTACCAATCCAGCCACGGGCCCATCAAGACTTGCTCTCATTTCATCAGTCCATAAAACCTTAGAAAAATCAGTCTTGAGATATTTCTTGGCCCAGTCTTGACGTTTCAGCTTGTGTCTTGTTCAGTGGTGGTCGACTTTCTGCCTTTCTTACCTTGGCCATGTCTCTGAGTATTGCACACCTTGTGCTTTTGGGCACTCCAGTGATGTTGCAGCTCTGAAATATGGCCAAACTGGTGGCAAGTGGCATCTTGGCAGCTGCACGCTTGACTTTTCTCAGTTCACGGGCAGTTATTTTGCGCCTTGGTTTTTCCGCACGCTTCTTGCGACCCTGTTGACTATTTTGAATGAAACGCTTGATTGTTCGATGATCACGCTTCAGAAGCTTGGCTATTTTAAGACTGCTGCATCCCTCTGCAATATATCTCACTATTTTTGACTTTTCTGAGCCTCAGGTTCCAAACTGAAACTCACTTTATTCAAAAGGGTAAAAAAAATCAAGACTTTAAATTTAATAAACAAAAGTGGCACACTCACTTGTGCAAAATGCTCTAGGGACATGGAACAAGATGTGGAAAATAGGGTGAAACAGCGTCAACAACTGACAAAGAGAATGGAACACAAGAGGGCTTAAATATAAGAGGAGGTAATGAAGAGATCAGATGCAGCTGACAAGACGCACAGGGTGACTGATGACGCAACAGGTGAGGAAACACATGGGAAAACATGGAAGGGAACAGGAAGTGCACAAAAGACATGACTGACATGTAACAGTAGTAACAGTGTCGCTAATTTATTCTGGGTACCAAATAATAACTATGCATTTGTTCTGAAATTAGTTAATTTGCTAATAAACCAAAATAGCCAAGATTCATAATAGAGAGGTCCTGTAGAATATTATTCTAGTTAAATCATAGAAGGGGAAACAAAATATTGTCTGTTTTGTCCAGTTATAGCCAACCCCAACATTTTTTAGCGGCCTCAATTGTTAGATCAGGTGTGGCGTTGACCCCACATTGACCTAAATGGGGGGACTGAAGGGGGTTGGTTCTGAAATACTGATTTCGTAACGGGATTTTGTAATGAGTTATTTATAATCAATAATCAATATTCATCCTTCCACAGTTTACACTCACCTAAAGGATTATTAGAAACACCTGTTCAATTTCCCATTAATGCAATTACCTAATCAACCAATAACATGGCAGTTGCTTCAATGCATTTAGGAGTTGGTCCTGGTCAAGACAATCTCCTGAACTCCAAACTGAATGTCAGAATGGGAAAGAAAGGTGATTTAAGCAATTTTGAGTGTGGCATAGTTGTTTGTGCCAGACGGGCCGGTCTGAGTATTTCACAATCTGCTCAGTTACTGGGATTTTCACGCACAACCCTTTCTAGGGTTTACAAAGAATGCTGTGAAAAGGGAAAAACATTCAGTCTGCGGCAGTCCTGTGGGCGAAAATGCCTTGTTGATGCTAGAGGTCAGAACTAGCACTCGTTAAAACCGAGGTATGCAGCAAAACATTTGTGAAGCGACAACACACACAACCTTGGATCCATCATGTCTTGATCCATCAAAGAACATGGATGCATCATGCCTTGTTACAACTGTGCAGGCTGATGGTGGTGGTGTAATGGTGTGGGGAATGTTTACTTGGCACACTTTAGGCCCCTTAGTGCCATTTAGGCATCGTTTAAATGCCACGGCCTACCTGAGCATTGTTTCTGACCATGTCCATCTCTTTATGACCACCATGTACCCATCCTCTGATGGCTACTTCCAGCAGGATAATGCATCATGTCACAAAGCTCGAATCATTTCAAATTGGTTTCTTGAACATGACAATGAGTTCACTGTACTAAAATGGCCCCACAGTCACCAGATCTCAACACAATAGAGCATCTTTGGGATGTGGTGGAACGGGAGCTTCGTTCTCTGGATGTGCATCCCATAAATCTCCATCAATTGCAAGATGCTATCCTATCAATATGGACCAACATTTCTAAAGAATGCTTTCAGCACCTTGTCGAGTCAATGCCACGTAGAATTAAGGCAGTTCTGAAGGCGAAAGTGGGTCAAACATAGTACAATATTAGTATTGTGTTCCTAATAATCCTTTAGGTGAGTGTATATTACGTGATTTTGATAACTTCTTCAAGAGATTTAGATACTAATTTTCCATTAGTTATAGAATTACATGTCTTTATCTCCAAGATTTTAATACTCTACATGTATTAAAACGTATATGTACTCTTCTAGCTGACCAAGACAGCCGAGGTCACTGGGGTTACTTCTGTCCAAGTTAAAGCGTTTCCTTTAGTTTTTATATTCAATCAACAGTAATTAATGATTACTATTGTTTGAACATCTCGATGAGAAAAATAACGTTTTGAGGAAATTTTCTTATTTAGAGCCAGAGCTTGACCAACTTGACCTTGACGAAGCTGTGTATCCTGTGTATATGTGTGTGCGCTAGTATTCTTTGTTAGAGATCAGTATTGGTGAGGTGAACAGCTGGCACCCTGGGGAGATGGAATGACTTATTTTTCTCGACAAGCTGGGTCCTCTTTACAGTTCTGTGACCCCGGTTACATTGTGCTTAAACCTTGCTGACAGCCTTTCTGTCAGCCATGTAATCGATGAATATATTCCTCTGCCTGTTTGTGTATATTTTTTAGCCAATCAAAATCTTTCCACTTAAAGTAATGACGTCATTGTGCTCTTAATGTAAGGTATAATTGCTGTGAAAATTAATATAATTGCTATACAAACTCCATGTGAGTGTTGAAGCTGACTTCTGCTGAGGAAACTGCAAACTATTCTTCACAAAAATTTTCTTCAATTGATTTAACCGCTGTCTTCGGGTCTTCATTCATCTGGTCCTTGGATCTGTAGCAAATTAGCTCAAAAGGGAAATATTACAAATGAACTATAACGAGAGATAATTAATTATAAATCAAATAAACTTCATGATGTTGAATTAATATTACAACCATTAATGGAGTGAAAAGTACAGAAGCAGACAATAGCAGATAATAATGAAATAGTACACTTTGAATAGTTAATCAGAGAGCCAGTGATCTTGTCTTGAATTCTCAAGGCTAGAAGGTTTAATTGTCATCTTTAATCCAGATGATCATCTGTGTTGAGGCAAGAAAATAATTTATAATGATTACTGCAGTATTCCCTAAAAACCAGAATGATCAATTTTGACTTCATTGTGACTTTAAAGCAGACTGTAGAGTATTTTGTAAATATTTTTTTTAACCAACAATAATTTATTTTATTCAAGGATATAGTGTTCAATAGATTTACACTAATCAAAAATAATTTATATTTAATGTATTAACTGTCCCGTTTTCGCTTTGTGAAGATTTGTTTAGGTTGCAGATAGGCCTAAAGGGTGATTGAATATTTTGCAGACATATTACAGATACATATTTACAGATATATTATGCTTTAAAAAAAAATTGTATGTGCTTAGCAATTATGTCACGGTGAGTGCGGGTTGCTGTGTGCGATGCGGCTCGAGGAGGAACGAGGAAGTATCAGGATTAACTCAAACAGACTTTTAATCTAAAGGAAGACCAAAACACTATCAATAACAAAACAAAGCACTTTAAATAACAAAGCAAAACAGCACACTTGTGCAAAACTTCAGCAACAGGAGACATCCACACACTCCATTAACATTGTTACAACAACTGACAAAGACAAGGGAAACACAAGAGGGTTTTATACACAAGGGAATGATGAACACCTGGGTAGACTAACGATGAGAGTGATTGGCAAGACAGGTGAAGGAAGGGCACAGGAAGATACACACAAGGGACCCAGAAGTAAAACATGACACACTCGACAGGAACCAGGGATCCTTTAAGCACTTTGTATTCAGTTCTGAGGTTCTGGAGTCATCTTTTTCACTACCACGAGACCTCAAAGTGCATTGGAGGAAATGAGAAGAACTCAAATTCTATAAAAGGGTTATTGTAAGATCTGTGAACATTTAAGTGATTCCTAGAAGATCTCCTCTTCTTCTTATTGTAATAGTAATAGTAGTAGTAGCAGTAGTGTTTTTTGTTGTTGATATTACTAGGTATACTAAAGGCTGTTTCAGTTTAGGCTGCATTTAATACATATATTCAGTATATTTTATAGATTAATTCTACACCTTAAACAACAGAAAGAAGCAGCAGCAGGAGAAAAGTTGTATGCTGTCACAAAACTGTTGCTATTCATCTCAGCTATATCATCGCTTCTACGTCGTCGTGTGCTAAAAAAATACCTCCTCTCATTATCAGATTTATAGATTCAAGTAACAGCTCCTCTGCTTGAAACCTTGCTGTTGCATTTGCATTTCATTAGGCTCACTGTTGTGAGGTGTGTACACTTGCTAAAAATACAAATACACAGTCTACTATTCAAACACATGCATCTATAAGCTTTTTATATACATACTATGTTTTACAGTGTTTACCACTCGTTTATCGTTCAGTGTGGCGATGCTGGCGTTAATGAATATTGTTAACAAAATCTACTTGTCATTCAGCCTATTGTACAACTGTGTTTTCATTTAGTAGTAACTGTAGTAAATATTTATGTGCTAGCCAATATATTTATCTTTTTATCAGCTTTTTTCCTTTGTTTCACCAACCAAACCTTGAAATTTCTGAAATAATCAGGACATTTCAGAAGTTACATTGAATTACAGTACCTGCAACACACTTTATTTCTATTACATGTACCTTTTTAAAAGGTAAAATATTTTGACTGTGTTACTTGTGTTTTGTTTAAATTAAATGCTTTACCTACCTTCTGTAAATCAAATTTTAGTGACAGTTTGGGATATTTTCACTGATGTATGTGCTCTAATGCCATGAATCTCAGAAGTAAAGGTTAAGGATCAACTCTTGTCCTTTTATTAAAAGTGAACGTGGACAGAAGTTCTTAAACTTGCACCTGCTGCGCATTTTCCCTTTTTTGACACGTTAATGCCCTCAATGTCCCTTGTGAATATTCTATTTTGCATATTTATATTGCATTGGAGTAAATTGAGTGGTCACTTTTATGAAATTTCAGTATAGTTACATGGGCAAAAAGGTTCATTGTCAACAGTGTAACCATGTATGAAGCACAGCTCACATACAAGTCACTTTCAAAATTCAAGTGACCAACTTAGAACCACAGTGAAAAATGTTTACCTCACAAAATTCCTGATTCTGATACTAAAATGATTGGGGAATTTCCAGAACAATATGACTGCACCTTAAATCTGTTATGAAATAAAAATGTTAAGTCATGATGTAAGGAATACTGTTTCCGAGGTCTACGTCTCTACTTGTTTCTAGTGACAATCCTCAACATCTGTGTTTGAGCAATGTTGACTCATATCACTGATTTAAGCTAAGCTCTTATAAACTCACATTGCACACTAACAGTCTCCAGGCTCATGGCATCCTAGACACCAATATTTCCACGATTCATAAAAGCCACAAAACTGTCTGACCTTCTGAGATTTGAGATAAAGGTTAGGATCATGAATTTTCAGTTAGTATTAAAGCACATTTGAGTGTATATTAGCACTGTCTGTTTGTGTTTGGCTTCTGATGGAGCTTTTGGATCCAGAAACAGTGACGTCAATGACTTTTTGGGCACACGGTGGTCATAAAGGGATGGACATGGCCAGAAACAATGCTCAGGTAGGCCGTGGCATTTAAACTATGCCCAATTGGCCTAAAGTGTACCAAGAAAACATCCCCAGACCATTACACCACCACCACCAGCCATGATGGATCCATGTTCTTGTTCTGTTTACACCAAATTCTGACTCTACCATCTGAATGTCTAAATCGAAACTCATCAGACCATGCAGGCAACATTTTCTTAGTCTTCAACTGTCCAATTTTGGTGCAAATTGTATGATTGTGTATACAAAACATGACAAAGGAGAAAAAATTTTATTACATGGAACATATTGTGCTTGAGATGTCTTGTATATAAATGGTTGCTTATGTTGCTTCTGTATCATACTTTTGTTTCTTCTTCTATGTATTCATTCCCAGTACTAGCATTTTTCCAAGTGAATGTATTAAACATATTTATACTGCAGGGGTTTTCAAAGAGGATTTGAAAATCTATAATAGGCTTTGTGTAGACTATTGTATCAATGCTTTTCAAAGAGGGTTTAGTTAGACTGAGCCCAGACAGGAACTTTTCATCTCAGATGCTATAGCTATCAGTAAACGACTGCAATGTAATTATTTTCATGCCTAATTATTTTCATGTCATTAACGTTTCCCTTCTAGTTTGTAAAAGCAGCATAGCAAATACGCCGTCAGTGTCTGACACAAATAATGCATCTGGATTGATATAAACACAGCCTGTACTGCTTTAATCACACTCAAGCGTTAATCTCCCTTAACACACGTAAAGTCTTTCAAGTTGAATCTGAAATGCAAAGTGGAATCTGCATAAATCTGTGTATAAAATGTAAATAAATACATGCAAGACAAACACCCATTTCAGAGAATAATTTATTGCCAGTAGTAAAGCAGTTAAGCTAGTGGCAGTATTTAATAAAAATCATAAAACAAGACCATAGCATTGCTCACACACACGCAGACCCTGAAAAAGTCACATGTCTGTGAATTTCGCACTATAAATATATTGTGTTCCATTTTCATGGTCAAAAAATAAAGATGTTCCAAAGTCACAATTTACAAACGACACCCCCAACCCCCCCGAAAAACAAAAACATAACACATCACAAGAATATGCAGACGTCCATCAAATGATCCTTTCAGAAACGAACGTGTGTTGTGACGATCACACATTCATATCCTTTACATTATTTTTAATTTTAGATTGTTTACTTGTGATTGAACATACAGTAAGGCTGATAATGACACACACCATTTGAGTTGGTATACTACTTTTTCCTGTCTTTCTTTTTTTGGAAAAGAAAAGCAAAAAATATCTACAGAAACCTAGTAAAACCTTGAAATCAAAACTGTACATTAAAATTTACATTACAAATGACTTGAGGATTGTATAAAAAACAGTTTGCATGGTTTGCTTTCTATGCAAATACAGATATCACCTTGATGCTTATGCTTTTTCTCCCATTATCATGACAAATACATCAGTTATAATTTTCTAGGTAACTTGTACATCTCGACATGATCTTGTGCATGATGATCAACGTATTATTTAAATCTCCAATACTGTTCAATAATGATCATATTAATAACAGCCAACAGGAGCTACTGAAGAGAACTCGTGTTCAAGCAAGTCTTTCCAAAACTCCTCTTCAGTCAGATACAGATGTATACGGTGTGTGCGTTTGGATGTTTGGCATTTACATTAAGTGTAAGACTATGTTTGTGTACCGTGCATGTGGTTATGGTTTGAACACAGTCGTTCTCCCGTAGCAGGGTTTCATTTAGGCACTTTTGATACTTTTGTGTTGGATCCAGTGTCAGACTTCAGTATGCTGCTGATGTTGAGAGTCCAGTGACGGTATGACAAGCCTCTGAAACTGCGCTTCCTCCTCTCCGCCACTTTCGTAATCGCTCATCATCACTTCTGACTCCTCGCAGCAGGCGGACATGTCCGAACAGGATGCCGTGGACGTGTACAGCGACAGTGACATGTTATCGGCAGCAGGGGGATCGAAGTCATGGCCATAGCCCAGTGGGAAGCCTCCGCGCCGGTATCCTCCGGTGGAGCATGATGTGATGGTGCTGGTGGGGTTGGTCTGGGGTTCCAGGTCTGAAGAGTAATGGTGGTGGGGTAGGAATTGGGTGAGGCTGTAGAGTTGGGGTAAAGGCGGGCGCTGGAGCACTACAGACCCTCCGGGACTAGAGGGGGGGCTGTTTAGTGCACGCCTGGTTGACTGCAATGTGTCGTAGCGCTCCCCGTACTCAGGCACCGGCGGCGGAGGGGGCAGGTCATCGTGAGAAGGAAAGTCTTCGGGCGGAGGAGGGAAGTCGCTTTCGATGTCGTATCCGCCAGGATAGTAGTCTGTGTCCAGCAGGGTAGGGTCACTGTAAAGGGTGGGTGGGGACTCCACTACCTCATACTGAGGGAACTCCTGGATTCCAGGAAGTTGAACGCTCGGCATCCAGTCAGATGTGTCCCAATGATAGCCTGTCGGACAAAAGCAATAGTAAACGTCACAGTGACAGAACATGATATGAACAAAATAAAATCGTATGATTAGATTGGGGTCACACACCGAAGAAAGGCTGGGGTCAATTCAACTTCAGAGAGGTCAGTTTTAGTTTTGAAGTCAACATGAAATCACATTCATAACTGGTTTTACGTATGTCATGCGAAGTACTAGTCTTAAAAAAATAAATTGAAATGATGATAACCATCAACCTTTTTTATACTAGTGTTAACTAGAGCAGGGTTTCTCAACCTTTTGCCTATTGCGACCCACTTTTTTTTTGTATGACAGTCCTACGACCCACTAAGGCTAGAAATAAATAAATAAAAATAGTGAATAATAAGTAATGAAAAATAATGAAATAATTTGTTAGACCTATACTGTGTGTGCTCATAATTAATTTCACAAAACACTTTTTCAAAAATTAGGCAGACTATGAAACAAACTTATTTATTCATTTTCACTCACGTTCACACACGTTAATGTGACATTTGAGACTGCCGCTCTGAAACGATGATATCCAGACGCGGTGGAATTGGGGAAAGGGCCACTCGTAGTGTCGCACTCAAACTAGAAGTTGTCAGTCTATTCCTGCTTTTTGTTTTCGTTGCAGTCACCGTCGAAAATCCCGACTCGCAAAGATAGGTAGTGCTAAATGGCAGAAGAAACTTCGTTGCACGACCTGCGCGTTCGAAGCTGTTGTGAGTGACACAATACTGCTTTGCTGTCTTTTAAGTACATCGCGCTTTCGCACAAAGTAATCCACAGGTTTACCGACACATGTTGGATGTTTAGTCTGAAGGTGACGTTCAAGTTTTAAAGGCTTCATGGACTCCTTTGCTAAGACCTCACCACACTCAACGCATTGTGGTTTTTCGTCCGACGTAGTAAATCCATATTTAATATACAGTGAGCCTCGCTACTTCGCGGTTCGACCATCGCGGATTCACGACTTCGCAGACTTTTTTCATTACGTATGTATATATTATAAAAGAAATATATCGCGGATTTTCCGGAAATTTCGAAAATAGACGCGATATATGAACATTAGAACGGCTTGCCAACGGCTTGCCTGGGTGGGCCTGGGCCCCCTCATTTACATGTTCGGCCCCCTCAGATTTTCAATTGTTTAAAATCGCAACTGTGAAAACGAAATTAAAAGCACATATCGCCCGCTGCACAAAACGATCGCAACGCACCCCCAAAGTCAACATTGGCGCGCTGCGCGTTGCATCACAACTAGTTCTGGCAGAGTGGTTAAGGCGCTAGACTGGAAATCCATTGGGGTTTCCCAGCACAGGTTTGAATCCTGCCGACTATGTTATGCTCGCCCACCACCCCTGTCAACAATCGCGTGCAGTTTTGCCCCTCATTTTAAGCTGGGCCCCCTCAAAAAAAAAAAATCTTGCTACTCCCCTGGAACACAGTAAAACTCTCGCGACCCCCTCTGTAATGTTCCGCGACCCACTAGTGGGTCGCGACCCACCGGTTGAGAAACAGTGAACTAGAGTAATATACACTAATTATTCAAAATAATACAAATCCTGTCTATTTAATAATAAAAACGTCTCGGGTTACGTATGTAACCCTGGTTCCCTGAGGGGAACGAGACGCTGTGTCGAAGCACTAGGGGAAATAGCCTTGCGTGAGTCACGTGAAGATCTATGCAACCAATGAGAAACGAACGCGTGTGAATGCGTCACTGCCGGCCGCAGCCGGTGACGTCATGAGGCAGAGCATAAAGCGCGTCTGAAACCGGGGCGCGTCAGCCATGAATGCCTGAAGCGGGCCCGGAGGCGCCAGGAGCTGAGGCCAAGACACAGCGTCTCGTTCCCCTCAGGGAACCAGGGTTACATACGTAACCCGAGACGTTCCCTTTCTGGGAACTCGAGCTGTGTCGAAGCACTAGGGGAACGCTATGCCAACGCCACCTCAGCGACGTCAGCATCCGGGTGTGTCCCAGCTCACTGAGAGAGCACCCTGGTTCCCGGGGCGGCATCGAGGTCTAGCTGGTAGAACCTCATGAATGTGTGCGGTGAGGACCAGCCGGCCGCAGCACAAACATCAGACAAGGCGACTCCGGAGAGGAGAGCCTTGGATGCTGCCATGCTCCTAGTGGAGTGGGCTCAGACCCTCAAAGGAGAAGCATGTCCGGCCGACTCGTAAGCTAGACAGATAGCCTCGACTATCCACCTGCTTGGTGTTTGCTTAGAAGCTGGAGCCCCCTTAGGGGTCCTAAAGCCAACGCAAACGAACAGTTGGTCCAACCTACGCCAAGTGGCAGTCTTTGACGTAAGCGTCCAGTGCTCGCACTGGACAGACCTTGTTCTTGCTCCTGCTCATGATCATCAAATGGGGGAGGGCAGAAGGCCTGCAGCATGATAGACCGAGCCACCTCAGTGGGAACCTTGGGGATATAGCCTGGCCTCGGGTGGAGAAATGCCTTTCCCATCCCGGGCGCAAACTGAAGACATGAAGGGGCCACTAAGAGGGCCTGAAGATCCCCGACCCTCTTGAGCGAGGCGATTGCCAGCAAAAGAAGGGTCTAAAGAGAGAGGTACTTAATAGAGATTCCTCTAAAGGTTCAAGGGGCGGCTGGGACAGGCCTAGGAGTACCACGGACAAGTCCCAAGCCGGCACCCTGGTCTGTGCCGCAGGTCTCAGCCTTAGTGTACCACGGAGGAAACGAGTGACTAGGGGGTCCCTGCCCAAGGGTACCCCACCCAGAGGTACGTGGCAAGCCGCTATAGCAGCCACGTAGACCTTCAAGGTGGAGGGGGACAGCCCTGCCACAAATCTTTCTTGCAGGAACTCCAGTACTTTGCCAACTTGACAGGTTACTGGGTTCACCTGCCTTTCACTACACCAAGAAGTGAAGAGCTTCCACTTCAGGGCGTAGAGTCTCCTCGTGGAGGGAGCTCTGGACTGAAGGATGGTCTCAACAACCTCGGCTGAGAGACCGGCCTCTATGAGCTGGGCCCCCTCAGGGGCCAGACCCACAGTTTCCCAGAACTCCCGGGAGCAGAGTGATGGGAGGAAAAAGCGTACAGGCGTAGCCTCGGCCACGCCTGTACCATAACAACCCGCCCCAGAGGCCCTGGATGTTAAACGAAAGCCACAGAGGGCAGAGAAATTCTTACGGAGGCAAACAGGAGACCTGTGCCTGCCGTATCTGTCCCAAATCTGCTCCAAATAAGGGGACCAAGGGTTCCAGCCCTCGGGGAGAACCCCTGGTTTTCAGCCACCACTGCAGGGGTCTCGCACACAGTCGGCCCCATGGAATAATCGCTGGAGCCGCTGCATGGACCCTAACACCTCAGAGTGTCTCACGTGAGTGGCTGCCCCTCGATACTCTTGACGGCTGAACGAAGGCTTGAATGCGCTCGGGGAAGAGCCGAGCCAACATAGCCACTGAGTCCCAAAGACTCCCAAGAAAGTGGTTCTCTACGTGGGAGAAATAACACTCTTCTTGGTGTTCAGCGTAAGAGTGTCACTCGTCGCTTAACAGCTCAACGAACGGCCTGGATGCTCTCGGGGAGGAACCGAGCAGACATGGCCACTGAGTCCCAAATGACTCCCAAGAAAGTGGTTCTCTGAGTGGGAGAAAGTACACTCTTCTTGGTGTTCCGCCGTAAGCATCGACGAGAACCAGGAGTTCTTCCGCATGCTCAGGGTGCGTGGGCATCGCCCCGTGACCTTGATTGCGAAGCGGGTACCCCTCAGGGAGAACCCCTGGTCTTAGTCCTAACCCCAGCTCCTCTGTGTGCGGGCACAACACCTCGATGTTGTGCTGCCCTTGCAAGTACAGATGAGCTTAGAACAGCCGGACCAAACACGGAAGCACTGATACTGGTACGCCTTCCCCCCTGAAGGCGAACCACAGGAACTTCCTGTTGTGGAAGGATGGGAATGAGGGATTTATATGTCTCTGATGTCGATCGTGCCGGACCCGTTATAGGACCTAATCTGTACTACGATCCGCCTGAGCGTCGCATCTCTTCGCATCAATTTAAGAGACAAAAATCCAGAATGAGCCGCAACCTTCCATCCTCCCTTCGGAACTATGAAGTAACAGCTGAAAAGCCCGGACTTGCTGTTCACGAGGGGTCCATACCCAAGTCTACTTCTTGTTCCATGACCAGAGCCTGCTGAGGGCCTACAGCAGACTGTAGGACCCCCGAGAACCGGGGTGGTGAGACCCCGAACTTAATGGTGTACCCTAAGGTGACCGTGCGCAGGACCCACTGAGAGATACCGGGTAGCCGTGACCACGCATCCCGGAACTCTACTAGGGGAACCAGCCTCCCGGGGCTGGCCTCTGGTGCTGATAGCATGTCCACCACTGGGCCGGGATTTCCGGATTCCCGGGTGGAGTGCTCTAGGACCCTCCTCGGAGGGGGTGGTTTTCCCATGGCGGGCTGACTGGTCAGCTGCTCCAGGGATACACCACCTTGTTGCGGCTTGGCGTCAGGGCCGCTTGCTCTTAGCCTTCTTAGCGCTCAGGACAACCCTCAGATCGCCCCTCTTGCCAGAGGCTTGAGCCTGTCGACCCGACCCCCCGGGATTAACCGGAGGAAGACGGGTGGCGACACTTCGTTTTTGAGCGGCCCTGTGTGAAGAGCTTTGAGACCTCCCTTGACTGGCGGTCTCACGTGGAGGGCGGCGGGGAATAACTTTACTGAACGACACCTGCTGTCGTGCAGCCTCCTGAAACTTGTCGACAACGCTTTTTACGGCGTCGCCGAGCAAGCCCGAAGGGGACAGAGGAGCGTCCAGCAAAACAAATTTGTCCTATCTTTCATAGCTGACAAATTGAGCCAAAAAGGTGTCTCTCCGTAGCCACCAGAGCTGCCATGAAGCGGCCGACAGAGTAGGCCATCTCCCTAGTGGCCCAAAGAGACAGATCCACGGTCCGGCGCAGCTCTGCCACTGCCTCCGGACCGATACCGCCGCCCTCGTTGAGGTCCCCAAGCAACTCCGCCTGATATGCCTGCAGCAGTGTCGTGCCGTGCAGACACGCTGTGGCATGACTCGATGCGGAGTATGCTTTCCCCACCAAAGACGATGTGACGCGCATCGGCTTGGAGGGGAGCGCCAGAATTTTAATGGAGGACGCGGACTGAGGGACGAGGTAACTCGCTCTCATCCACTTTCTTCAACCCTCCATATCAATGATCTTGAGCCCCACTAGATTATTATACATCGTAATATTACGTGTATAAATTTTCTCGGAGGCTGGCCTTCCCCAAGATCTAGATACCTCGGCATGTAAATCAAGTATGAAAGGCATTGCTCGGCGCGGGGAAATGACGCGAGTCAGAAGATAACGCTCGTCTAACATACTTAGGACGAGCCCTTCTGGTCTCTGCTGGCCAATCAAGCCCCAGACGAGAGACCGCTCGCGCCACAACCTCAACAAGCTCCTCAAACGCCGGCGAGGAGAGTGGCGAATCCTCCTCGACCGGGTCAACACTAGCTAAATCGATCTCACTCTCTGAACTTGATAGAGCTAGTGTTGGAGTCACAGCACGGGCATCTCACTCAGAGTGCTCGTGACTGGGACCCGCTTGATCTCGTGAAGGCTGAGGTAAGGACGGACCCACCCCAGCAGCCTCAGCGAGATCCATTTGTGATCCCCAGGACCGAGAGCGCCACAAAGCCTCGGCTACTGCAGGTCCCGAATCGCGGGGAACACTAGCCTAGGCGGCCTCGTTACAGACCGCCAGGCGGGAGCGGAGATCATGCAATGAAAAAGTTCATCCCACCGGGGCTCCGAACCTCGGTCTACCGCATGATAGGCAAACACACTATCCACTGTACCACAGTGAGCATGCAGATAGAACCTCTCGCAGTCCTTACAACCGGCACTCTCAAGTGCCGACCGTGCATGCTCCACTCCCAAACAGATTACACACATAACATGTGTATCCCTGCCCGTTATGAAACGTGGGCAAGGATAAACACACGGTGTGAACCTCTGTTCATTCGCCACATTTTCACACTCATTCTGATGATTTTTAGCTATCTCAACTCAAAATCACTCTCACACAGACACAGCACGCTGAAGGCATTCAGAGCTGACGCGCCCCGGTTTCAGACGCGCTTTATGCTCTGCCTCATGACGTCACCGGCTGCGGCCGGCAGTGACGCATTCACACGCGTTCGTTTCTCATTGGTTGCATAGATCTTCACGTGACTCACGCAAGGCTATTTCCCCTAGTGCTTCGACACAGCTCGAGTTCCCAGAAAGGGAACTAGAATTATACTGACTTTAAAGTTGAGATGAATCTGATACACATCCCAATACAGTAATCCCTCACCACTTCGCGGATTTTTCAAAAAGAAAAAAAATTCTATAGTATAAGTATATTTTTTTATATATAATACCACCATATCGGCAGCCGTATTGCGGAAAGTAGCATTGTTTCATCCTGATGCGCAAGAGCAACGGTTTCCCAGGATGCCAGACTTCGCGGATTTTCACCAGGGTTCCGGTCCACATTAACCGCGAAAAACGAGGGATCACTGTATAATGTATTATCAAAAACAAGAAAAGGTATATGATTGTGAAATGTAGATGTAGAGTTTATTTCAAAAACAAAATCTGTGCACGGATGAATTTTTTCACAGTGAGATCTATAATATGCATTTAGAAATTAGAGAAATTTAAATTTCATCATTTTTTTTGCTCCCTGAACACAAATTGAATTGACTTCAACCCTTTTCGGAAATCACTCAGTTAATACAAGTCAGGTCTTTTAAAACCAACAGCATGCAACGTCAGTATCACACCAACACAAATGCAGATGCATTCAGCTCAACACTAATATTACTGGAGAGCACACCAATACACACCACACATGTGCATACACAACATCTGTAGATTTACACAGCCGTGACAGAATATGACAATTAGTCAATACTTTCAAAGATTCATTTTTACACAATATATTATTAGGAAAAGTCTTTTCTGGTTATTATTATGTGTTTTGGAGGAATTTGAGGAAGACAACACTAAGTTAAACAGGGAACACAAATGCAATTTTCTTTTAAACCGGTGACAAAAATCGCACAAAGCTACCAATAGAAAGTTGATTTGAAAATATGAGTTGATTTGACACTATTTTTGTCACAGATTTGTGGACATGCAGAGTTTTGTATTGAAGAGGTAACCAAGCAAAAAATAATAATAAAGATAAATAAAATATCAAATTTAAATGGCTTCAAGCAAATTGTAAAAAAAAGTCACCTCTTGGGTTCTTGTGTTCGTGAGCCGAGAATGACTCTTTAGACAAAAAGCAAACAGAATTTGTAGAGAAAAGAGAGAAATATAAAATGTCAAATACTAAGAACACTGTGGGGGAAAAAAGGTGCAAAAGGACGTGATTCAAATGTAGGAACCATGAAAGAATGAAACGATCTTCATGCCATTTGCTTACACAAAAACACTGTTTCATACTACAGAACGGCGGGATCAGTCTTGGCAAGATCGCAGTTTTCCATCTCAATTAGCAGAACTATCATGAAATGAGGCACATGATTGGCTAACGAGGCATTTGATAGAAATTTTCCAGATGTGATTCATCTTTTTTAATTTCTCTGTTTCTGTAGATGTGGTATGGGTGAAGAAAATGGCATTTTGGACAGCTAATAATCATCCACCAAACACTAAATCAAACATTGAATAATCAGCAATGAAGCAGCAAAAGAATACCTTCTTTCTCCACCGAGTCAACAACAGAGCTGACAAGGTGGATTACTGTCACTAGGGAGGCTTGTAAGAGGGGCAGATAAAAGAAATCTAACATTAATTTTTCAGAAGTAAAAATGACAGGAGAGAAACACTGGAAGTCAAGATTGCGAGGGAGAGAGGAAATAGAGAGACAAAAGCGTTTCTCACAATGAGACATTGCATTCTGACATCTGACAAAACTTATGAATTTGACTGGATATACCAGCACGCTTGAACAACAGATACTAACTTTGCTTTTATGGGATTCTGGCTTCTGACAAGGGTGTGATCTGAGGGATGGGTTAATGGCAGAGGGATTTGGTTGTGTCGGTAAGACAACACATCTGGGTTGAGCTCTGGTGGGGGACAGTGGGGGTGACGGCTGACGTTGTGCTCATGATTACACACATTAACAGAGAGATGGAAGGAAGGATCAGGAAAATTCTCAAAGATAAAAGAGAACAAAGACACTCCCAGGCCCCAAACCAAAACCAACAGACGGAGAAAAATGAAATAAGCAGGGTTGACGTTTTAGAGGAATATGCGGGTACATGGCCATAAGGAAATATGGATAATCTCTTCAATTGAATGCATTAGTATTTATCAGATTCAGTGGGGCAGTTGTTAGGTCAAGATCAGGGGTTGAAAAGGTCAAATGAGGGTCAAGATTCAAAGATTAAATGATTTTGTCCCTTTCACATGACTCATGTCAGGGGTGTTCAAAAAAAAAAAAAAATCTAAATCCACTAGCAGGTTGTCACACAAGATGACAACCAAATGAATTGAGGGTTAAAAGTGGACTTTTTTGCAGTTAGACAGTTTGGATGTTTAAAAAGGGACTAATTGAGAGGTTTTCACATGAACATTACCCATTACGAATTGTATTATCCACTTCAAACTGCTAAAAAAATTAAATTAAACAATAACAAAACCTAGGAACCACTGTTTTTATTGTTAGTTAAAACTAACAAATAAATACTCAAATAAAATATAAATATTAGATGAAAAGCTTAAACAAAAAATTTGATCTGTTTCCTTGCAAACTAACCAAAATAAGTAATAACATTACTAAAATTGAAATAAAATAAAGCTACATAAGAATATTTAAATGAAACAAAAACTAAAATTAAAATTGAAAATAAAATAAGCCAATATAAAAATATGAATACTATAATAGTATATAAATACAGTGGAGTTCACTTATCTCGACCTTGGTTAACTCGCCAACCCTATTATGTCGACGTTTTTGAAGTGGAACCGCCAAACTCCCTATTTGTCTTAGCATTTTCTTTTCGGTTATGTTGATTCTTTTATGTCGCCGAACCCTTACATCTCGAGCACAAAAGAGGGACAAATTCGCCAGTTCACATGGTTATCTTTTGACTAATGATCGTACCTAGTTCCCTGTGCATGCGCTGAGTTCCCTTTGCAGATACACGTACAGCAGCCGCAGAAGAACTTGCGGAAGTGGCGGGTGTCTAAGACTTGCGAAAGTCTAAAGCCTTTTAGATACTATCTTGGAAGAGGAGGTGCAGGAGTTAAGTAGAGTCAAGCGCGTCTGCAGTGAGTGTGTGTTCAGTGAAGCATCATTGTCCAGGAAGTCCCAGATTACATTGACATCGAAAAAGACGTTGTTACTAACAGAAGCTTTTGTTTTCAAGCAGACAGTTAAAGGCAAAAAGCAACAAAGCATTTTAGAGTTTGTAAAGAAACCATAGTAACAGCGTGTGCAATACTATTCAGAACTGTGTCAGAGCGAAATGACAGTGTTATGAACGAATGTGTTTACACGTGTGTTGTGACTGTGTTTACGCTGTGAGCGAAATTGTGTTTGCAATGTTGGAGAATATGATTAAAGGTTAGTATCGAGAATCAAAGGTGTTTTTTATTGTATGCTGGTAAATCTCTGCTGTTAGTTGGTGCACATATGCCTTTTGTTGTTAGCAAACATATACAGTGTATGTACATTTTTATAACATGCCGATCGCTTCATCAAATAAATCGCCATATTGGCTGTTGGTTATCTCGATCCTCGGTTATCTCGACGCTTTTTTGCAACCCCCTAGGACGTCGACATAACCAGATTCCAATGTAATACTAATATAACACTGCCATGCTGACGCATCCCTAGCTTCAACACAACCATTCGTCGCTTTGATTGACCAATCTCTAACAAATGCATTTGATTATTCTCTGTGTCTGATGATATAAACACCTTTGGCTAGATTTTCACTCAATCAGTCTGTCTTTTATCTTGTTTTCAATTTTGTACGGACTCCAGCCTCTTTATGACATCTTTGCGATTTGTCCACTAACCATTTGCATTGCTTTGAAAGGTCAGCAGCAAATAGTTCAAAGCTGAAATTGTTTGTCCTTTGAGCACTGTGTGACAACGTTCAACCTGAAGGCACACTATAGCTTGACAGTGTTTTCCCTGCAGTTCAACACACACTGCACGAGTCATGTGAAAGGGCCTTCAGATCAGGTTATCAGGATGATGTGTGCTAGAGACCCATCGTGTGTACTTTTCATACCCTGCTTTTACACTCTGAGCTGATGTCTTCAACCATCCATTGGCTTCATTAAGAGAAACAAAGGAAGGGGGAAAAAGAGAGAAAAGAGATCCAAAACAGTGAATTCCACACAGTGAACTAATAGAGACACTATATAGGTCATTCTAAGATGTTGCCTTGAACTGATGAAAAGCTTATGAGAAGCTGCCGAGAGCATCCGCAAAACAAAAAGGCGAGGGGGTTTGGAGGAAAGACACGCTTTCTTCCTTTTATGCATTGAGAATTTCACAGGGCCTTTAGTGATCGCTTCCTTTCACCGTGGGCGAGTGTTCACTTACGAGCAGGCCTCTATTTAAAACCTTGCTCTGTGTCTGTGGTGAGATTTGATCCAAATGGGAGCTGAAGCCCCAGTGCAGCGATAAGGAAGAGAGAGAGAACACATGACCCAAAACATATCACCATTTACACTCAGTTACATCAGTAAAACAAAGATAGACAGTGTTAGCAGATGTACAGAATAAAAAGATAAAAAAATATAGTGACATATGATTACATGTATAAGGGTCTGTCTACAAGAAGAGTGTGCAAGAAATTTAGGCTATGTTCGGAAAAGCATACTAATAATGTTTTTATACTATGTACACTGTGCGTAGTATGCAAATTTCCCATATCCAAAGAATAACCAGTTCTTAACCTCTATAGAGCGAATAATCAGAAATAATATCAGATACATGTATATAAATATCAAAAAATGGACAGTTTTATATTTGAGGTGATAACAACAAATTAAACAAGTAATGTAACATAGTAGTGTGCAGCACATACTACTCATACCTGTAAACATAAGTGCAATTTTTACACTTACACACACACACTGGCTTTTCAAAAAGAAGGAAGTAGATTAGCATTTAAACTTTTCAAATAAAAAGTTTTTTAAAATTAATTAATAGAAATGAAATGAATGTTTTGTATGTCTGTATGCATTGCAGTATGTAGTATGCAGTACACTAGTCCTCCATTCCAAACATAGCCTTTTCTGTCTACTAAAGAAACTTTATTATTTCTACAATATTTTTCATCTTGTTACAGAGAAACATGCTATATAAATAATTCTGATATCTGGCAAAAAACCATGTCACAAGTATTTCACTTAATTTGCAGTTTATCTGGCTGATTATGACAGTAATATATCAGTCATCTGAGTAAAATCAAACGTACCATTGTCATCACAGGACTCGGACTGGAAGGAGCTGAGAGAGTGGACCTCAGACATGCTGCCTCTAGTGTTGTAAGGGTGACAGGCACTGTCCTCCACCACTTTCTTACTTAGACACGGGTCCAAGTCCACCACTTTAGCTGTGAGGAGAAGGAAACAGTCAGTATAGCTTCTTTACTGATTGTTTAGATTAAATGTTAAAATAGACTGAAGTCACATGCACAACATTTGAATAACAGATGGGTTTCCATATGTACCATCGTATTCATAATCCCAGCTGGGCTTCTGTATGGAGTCGCTGTCAGACACCGAGTTGGAGGGTGGGGGAGGAGGCAGGTTAGGTGCTACGCTACAGACAGCTACTGTCTTCCTGTGCCCGTGCACCGAGTCCGGATTGAATGTGCTGAATTCTGGGTGTTCCGGTATGGCCGATCCCTCAAAGGAGTTGCGGTCTAGATTGTTGCGGGAGTCGCTTGGAATGCTGGGTGTGTAGGAGATGGGCCGTACGGGGACCTGGGGTGGGATGTCGGAGTAGATGTTCTTGTTGAGTTTGGAGTCGAAGTATGGTCGCTGGAAGAAAGCATGTGGGGCCCCTGTATCTATCCCGTGTCTAAGCTTGTCTTCATTGTCAGATTTGGATTTTGAGCGCCGACAAACGCGCTTGCGAACCACGACAAAGAGAAGGACAAGGAGGAAGATGCTGGCGACGAAAACGACGATTCCAATGACTTCCTCCAGGCCAATGTTCCAAGAGGTGGAGACGAATGCGTTGGGAATTTCAGAACGCAGTTCACAATGCAGCCCACGGTAGCCCGTGGAGCAATTACAGTTGAAGGAGCCGTACGTGTTTTGACAGTGACCACCATTGCCACAAGGGTTCTTCAGACACTCATCTACATCACTGAGGCACCTAAACGCATAAACACACACAAACATGGCGTCAGTAAGGAATCTCTTAGGCTAAAATAAGGCTATTTTGATAAATATTGTGCAAAAACAGTACTATTATGAACAATTATGTCTTGTTGGTTCATAAGATGGATCAAAAGATTTACCTGTCTCCTTGAAAACCTGGTTCACACTCACAAACAGGGCCATCCAGGCTATCAATGCACTTGCCGCGGTTCTTACATGGGTTATCTGTGCAGTATGGACCCAGCTGACACCTGTTAGAAAATTCAAATGAGACAAATTCAGAAACTAGTCAGAAACTTTACACACACACAGACACACACGCACACACACACACACACGCACGCACGCACGCACGCACGCACGCACGCACGCACGCACGCACGCACGCACGCACGCACATTTAGATAAACTTTTAATACAAAGAACTGTGTTTGGTTAGTTTTTAATTGCAGTAAGACATTTCTCAAAAAGAAAATTGATTCTGTCTTGCAGAATTAAATGTGATTACCAATCACATCGCCTCCCAAAGCTACTGATTAAATTTCCAATTTAACAGGAATTACTGAAAATGCCGCATGGATCTCTCAAGTATTTTTCTTAAGTTTGAGTCAGCCAATGCATATTAATGAATTTTAATTAATGAAAATATTGAGAGAGCTTACTTTTCTTTGGCAACATATCTGAAGGATACACAATGTCATTCAAATGGAAAAAGAACACATTTAATGAAATATAAAACTTTAATATTTTACTTTGCACTACATGCATCCTGTTCTTCTTTGTTAGTCTAATTATTTAATCATTTACATTCTGAAACAGTCACATATAGGAGGAGGATGAATGCGTGTCTATTCTGACAGTGTACAGCTGTCTTCAAAATATTTGGACATCAATGTATGTCACTGCACAAAGTAGCACAATTGACAAAACACAAGTACACATTTAGAGCAAAGGTTATATATATATATATATATATATATATATATATATATATTAAACTATATAAAAGTATTAAAAATAGTTTATTCCACAAAAATAATAAAATATGGACGTATGGAAACGTTTTCTGAACTTTGAACTATAGTTATACAATTCCATGAACTTTCACCTACATTTACTAAAAAGCACCAAGACCATGCATAATGTGATTGCAGGTGTCATATGATTTGTGTCTAAAGTGTCTGAATTTCTGGGGTCACATTTGCTCTTACCGTTGGCCAGAGTATTGTCCTCTGCACTGACAGTAGAAATCTCCTCCTTGTGGGATACATGTTCCTCCATAGAGGCAGGGATTAGAAGCACAGGGACTGATACTAACTTCACAGTGAGTACCCATGAACGTAGCAGTGCACTTACAGAAATATCCTACAACAGCACATTAGAGAACAGCATAATTAGTAAGTCCTATATATAACCACAATAATTCAAATCCCCAAACACCACGCTTACCTCCATTAGGCAGTGATGAACATGTGCCTCCATTGGAGCAGGGGTTACTGGAGCAGCCTTGGACTGGAGGAGCCAAGCTGCATCCGGGAGCCGCTTCGACCAACTCCTCCAGTACTGAGTGAACCCCTCGAACCTGAGACAGCGGCAGCTCCCTCCCATTAAACACAATTCCCTCCAGACAACCCCGCAGCCCATTTACCACAAGTCTTCCTGAGCCGGACGCTGGCCGTGCATGACCCCCAAAGAACATGCTGGTGTCTAGGTTAAGGGTGCGGAGAGTGCCGGGAGCCGTGCCGGATGCAGCGTGGACCTGATCCAGGACCAGTCTGGCGTAGTTGCCGTCTACTTCAAGTGAGACTGTGTGCCACTCTCCATCACTGACTTGGATACTGTGCACGGACACCACACCGGGTCCACTTCCACAGTCAAACTTGTACTGTAGGCGGCCGTTCACAATCTGAAACAATAAACACAAAGTTGTCTTTCATGCTGACCCTGTGCTAATCCGCAAACCTAAATCTGGGGGTAAAGTTAAAAAGGTAAAGTTACCTCATATCTACCATAAGTTTATTATTCGTCAATTTAAAATGTTATTTTTAAATACAATAAAAATAAAACAATAAATAACCCTTTAAAAATTAATCATAATATTTAAAAAAATGTTTTTAAAACATAACATTCTTTTATTTTTTTCAGTTCTATGTATGAATTTAAATGGGAACCTAGTCTCAGAACCTAGTAAGCAACCCAAGGCCATCAAAACACGCAATATTTTTGGGTATGCATTTTTTAAATTTCTTATTTATTCACATATTCTGTACAGAACAACTAACTTATGCCCACAAATGTGTGAGTATAAAAACGGATGCCTAAATAGACAGTTTATTAGTTATTATTAAACAGCCCCCAAAAAAAGAATCTAGGAAATACTTATACATCTAGGAATACTAGGAAATACAGGAGTGATATTGGATTATTCAGACAGTTAAATAGATTAAACAGAAATGAGGAATTATGCAGAATCAGCAACGCATATAATTTAACAGCAGGGAGATGACACCACTTGCATTTCAGTTGCATTTTACTCTTTCTGTCAGTTGTGTGGTTTTCCCTTACCAAAGTGGAATGCGTGAGAAAGAGCTCCCCTCTCTTCTCCCAGCACCAAAATAACTCCCTTTCTGTTTTCTCTTCTTTTTTGGAAGGATTGAGGGGGGTTAAGAGTACACACTCACCTCCAGTATGCTGTAGTCTGTGCCTTTGGCGTACATGACAGTAGCGTGGGTGGAGTACGTTCTCAGTCTGAGGGACAGCTTCATTTCTTCTTTATTCTCGTTCTCCATCAGCCTGTACCGGGCATATCCGTTTCCACTGAACGTTAAAGATTGACGCTCTACAACACAGAGAGCAAACCAAAATAAGTGATGATATAATGTTAATGAAAAATACATGAATGCAATTTCCATTTCATGAACAAAATATTAGTGCTTGTAACACAGTACGCAATGACAGCATCAGTTCCATTTGATACAGCTAAAGGCCAATTCACACAGTGCCGACAGATGGCAACAGTCACTTCGTCAGGCTGAATTGGATTTAGAACTGTCTGAGAAGTGACGTGCTGTTATCTGGTGACCGTCACTGCTGGTCTACGTCTGTCGGTGTAGTGTGAATTGGCTTTGTCCAAAGCGAAACAAAAAAAAAATCTCCAAAGTACTACTAATAAAAAGGATTGGATTTCAATACGGTGCTTTAATACAGAGTGTGAGTTGCACTAAGGTGTATGAACTGAGGTGTATACCTGAGCACTCTTCCTGTTTTCCCTCAGGACAGATGCATCTGAATTTGGTGTGCATGGGGTCTTCTACACACTCCATGCCATCAGGACAGGAGCCTACCTCACAGAGTTTACTCAAGACAGGACACTCAGCTCCTATAATCACACATAAAGAGTTAACATGGCTCTAGACTGAAAATGAAATACATTTTCGGAATAATGTGTGTCTGTACATTTACCTTCACAGAGACATTTGGATGTGCGCATGTGGCGTGGAGTAACAAAACTAATCCTGGCAGTGCTGTAGGCCGACACTGCTCCCGTCTCCAAAGAAACCGTCTCTTGGCAGTAACTAAGCGGACAGTCCAAGCCGGCACAGAGTTTCTTTACAACTCGTACAATACGTACTCCAGTCATTTCTTCGATTACCCCAACTGACGCGTTCAGCTTCCTGTACACCACTTCCTGTGGCTGAAATGGACTTCCTGACCTCTCTAGAGCTAGAAGCACTTCCAAGTCACCTGATGCATCAGCAGCAGGTTGCAAGCTGACTAACTGCACATCTCCACGTCTGACACCGGCGATATTCCGCAAAGCCCGCAAAAAGTTGCGCCAATAATCTCCGATAAACTCCTCTGGTGCTATTGAGGAGAAACGCACAGCAATGGAGTTATCGAGCGCTTGTGCTGTTGCCTGCCGTACGTGAATATTGACTCGGGCGGCTGCAGTGAAGCGGCCATCTGTCACTGTAATGTTAAGTACGTATTGACCAGCGTCCAGATTCCCACGGGCCACAAGTTTCCCATCAGCAGGGGAGACAGAGAAGAGGCCAGAGTTTTCGGAGGTAGAGGAACTATCGGGCGTGAGGCTGTAAGTTAGAGTGTCATAAACATCCTGATCGGTGGCGTGGATTTTACCCAGGACCCCGCCTGAATATTCATCTGTTGTAGTGGTGATAAAGATGTCCAGGGGAAGAATGACAGGAGGGTAGACACTCTCCTCAATCAAACGAACACTCACAAACGCCGTGGAGAACAATGGTGGTCTACCGCTGTCTGTTACCTAGAGGGTAAAAGAGTGAAAAGACTTAGGGGTCAGAATCACAACAATTAGAAGTTGGTAGTTTCATACTAAAGGGCCAGTCACACAGCAAAAACGCATGAATCACGCACAAATTACGCACAGATTTTCGTTTCTGCGCGGAGCGTGCGTCGTATGCGTAATTCATCGGTGGAACTAACACGGACCGTCAGTGATTGTAAGTGGATCTGCGTCGAAGGCGGTTTGTGCGTGATTTTGAGTTTTGAACGGTTAAAAAATTTTCCGACGCACAACTGTGAGTCGGTGTGCGTTACTCATGAGTCGGCGTGCGTAGTTTATGCGTTGAGTATGCGTGACTATGCGCAGGACAACGTCGGCCGTCAGTGCTCATGCGTTGGAACTGGTTCGAAACCGCGCACGTCCACTGACGCCCCACCTTCATATCACGTATGAACCGCGCACGTATCATGTTCATTCCACTGACATCCACTGACAATGTGGATTCTGAAAGTGCTCGTCCGTGGAACGTTCGCGAAGCGTGCGTGTTTGGACGCGCTCTGTCAGTGATTCATGCGTCGGGCACACAAGCAGGCACAAACCCAATCTGTGCGTGATTTGTGAGTGATTCGTGCGTGATCGGCTGTGTGACTGGCCTTTAAGATTTTTCTTTCTTTTTTCCTCTTTGATTTTCAATAACACTTGTATCAGGATCTTAAGGCAGCATTTACAACCACTAGCTAACCCTGAGTAGGAACAAGGCATAACAGAAAAAGTGAGTGGAAAAATAGCATTCATAGATTAATTTACAAAAGTACATTAAACAGAATAGTCGTTTGCCTTCATTAAGAAAGTCCATTAAGAGCTCTCTGATGAAGACCAAGTTGTTTTTAAATAAAATTTTAAATAGTGATGTTTGCTTTAGCAAGCACTAGTAAGTATTTATAGGAGGAAGAAGTCAGAAAGGAGTATTTCAAGACAATTAACGGTTTTCTCAGCCGCCTATGATGCATCTCACTTCAGAGCATAAAACAGCATGCATCATGAACGCTAACTAAAATAATACACTATTAGTCTTTCAACATATGGTGCCAAATTATCAAGTCAGCTGTTTGAAGTGTAACTGAGTATTAAGGGCAAAATGGCTTTCAAACTTCTGGAAGAAGAAGCTGATAATAAGAGCTATCATTAGAGGGAGCACTTGAGCCTGAATTTACTCTTGGCACAATGGACTATTTCAGCTTTCTGTCACAGTCAAATTTCTCTCTCTCTCTCTCTCTCTCACACACACACACACACACACACACACACACACACACACACACACACACACACACACACACACACACACACACACACACACACACACACACACACACACACACACACACACACACACACACACACACACACAGTGGAGTTACATTTATTTGCTGAGCCCATTTGTTAATATATTGATATATATGTATAATGGAAATAAATGTGGACTGGTGGGTACTGCACTTGCAAGTTTGAGTTGAACATTTACTCTTCCCGTCCCCTTCTTCATCTTCTTACCCTGTATTTCATTTCACTATCCCTGTTGATATCCCTGAGTCATTCTACTAAATAAGTTCCATTTGTACCCCTAAATAATAAACTACCATTCAAAAGTTTGGGGTCAGTTAAATTTTTGTTTGTTTCTTTAATGATTCAAAGTTTTATTCAGTACAGATGTATTAAAACGATCAAAAGTGACATTAAAGACTATATTAGACTAGATTTCTTACATTATTTCAAAATGTCTATGTTCCTTTAAACTTTCCACTCTGATTTTTATGTTCTTTCTACTCTAATTTCAAAAATATTAAGGAACAATTTTCAACATTGACAAGAAGAAGAAATGAGCATATATGAAAAATCACGTAACACTGAAGACAGGAGCAATGATGAAAGCTTTGCCATCAAATAAATACATTTAGTTCTGAAACAGATCAAATGTTCACAATATTACTGTTTTTACTGTATTCTTGATATAATAATTGCAGCCTTGGTAAGAATAAGATTTATTACAACTGAAACAGAACACCCAAAAGAAGACATGTCTGGGAAAGAGACTGCTGTAATTTTTTTCCTAACAGGTCCACTTCTCTGTTCAGCCTTTCATGCCTGCTCCTTCGTCTTACTCTTTAGCCCATGCCTAGCCTGTGCGGGGAATACTGAACAAGCTTCACCTCTGCTCTATTGCTCATCTATTCCTTCAGACTTCCAATGAAAACTGAACAAGACCCCTACAGCTTCAGTTAGTGTTGGAGAATCAGAGAGGGAGAGAGAGAGAGAGAGAGAGAGAGAGAGAGAGATTGAGGTCTCACTTGGGCCTGTAGGAGGTAGAACTCTTGGGTCTGGCGGCTCAGCATTTCCGCTGAGACCAACATGCCCTGAGGAGTGATGTGGAAGGCGTTGCCATCGTTCCCACTGATAATAGCAAATGTGAACGGAGGTCCATTGTGGGAGGCATCACGGTCAGACACAGTCAGCTGGAGAACACTGGTACCGACTGGCTGGTTCTCCTATAAAACATATGCAGAAAGTGTTAAAAGTTTTATAACATAGACCTTTAAACCTACACTATTCAGTTTTTTCAAGGCAAATTTGGCATGCTACACATTTCTTGCAACTTAAATTGAGAAGCAACTCATATTTTAGATGTGCCAGCAAGCAGACATTTCTGGTGACTAATTATACATTTCCCTCAGAGCAATGTCTCAGAAGGCAAATGGAAACGGTATTCTCAATGGATTTAATTTACACAATGATGAAGTTCAGCGTCATACGCAATAATACTTGGGAAATAATACAGAAAGGGACATTTATCCACTGATATTTAATTGCACCAGGAAAAGTAGACTACAATATTAGTAGGTTAATGTAATTTTCTTCTGGCTAAGAATGAGTCAAGAAATTTGATTTGGTTGATCATGCATTTTTTTTAACCAGTACATTTTTAGACTCAGTTTTAAATTAATTTTTTTACGCACGCACACGCACACCCACAATTATACTATTATTTTATCTTTACTGTTAGAGTATTAATATTTTAAATGAGTTTTTATTTTTAGATTTTTGGTTTTCATTTTAGTTTAAGCTTTGTTCATTTTATTACTTGCTTTTGCCTTTTGAATTATTTTTATTTTGAAATATTATTTTTTATTATTTTTAGATTTCATTTATTTTTATGCATTAATTAATTTCTTCAACTTAAATATTTTTATTTTATTTATTTCAATGAATTAAAACCATTTTTTACCTGTTCAAGCTTTTAAACTGACAATAACAACACTGCACTGTTTTTTCAGAGTGTCATGAGTGTTAGGATAGAAGTCAATAAAAAGAATTCTGCTTCATCAACCTTTTTTTTGTTTTTTTGTTTTTACATGTCTATGTGCATGGCCTCAAAACATGACTCTAAACCAGTGGAAAATAAACTTAAGATAAACAAGCATTGTAGTGTTGAATTATTGACAGTGAAATCACTGTATCGAGGACTCAGACCTGCATGATGATGCTGTAGTTGCCCTGAGAGAAGAGAGGTGGATTATCATTTATGTCTGAGACATCTACATTGACCGTAGCACTGCTGGATCGAGCCGGGCTTCCGTTGTCAAAGGCCAACACAGTCAGTGTGTAGCCTGAAGTCTAAAAAACAAATTAAAATGTCATCATTATGTTTCAGAAACAAATTGTTAGTGTACCTGCTACTGAGACACCTGAGTGTTTTGTACCTTCTCTCTATCGAGTTGCCGAGCCACCTTAACCTCTCCTCTGGCGGGGTCGATGGTGAAAGGACTGCCTTGATTGCCATCAATGATAGAGAAGCGCACCTGATTACTGGATGGACCATCTGCATCGTCGGCCATGACCTTCACACAGAGAAAAACACACACCTGGTTAAGACAAAGACTGCCATGAACTCAGGTATGCAACACCCCCGCCTTTCGTCCTTGCTTCGCAAATCAGTAACTATTGGCTGAGACCCTCAAGGGAAATCAGAAGCCATGCAAGTGAAACAGAGCTGGGTATCAAAGCCTCACACTCACAATTTAAATTCAGAATGATAATACATGAACATCTCTAATAAATGACCAGGGTGAGATAGAAGACTACAGATTAAAGATTGGGGTGATTCACCAAGCTCTGGTTTGACATTGGACTGGGTTTGTTTAGTGTGTGTGTGTGTGTTCTTTGCTCTGTGTTGATTTTAGGAGATGACGTAAAACAGAGACCTGTGCAGGGCACAATAAAATCAGAAGTGCTTCAGAAAGAGAAGCCAATGACTCACAGTGAGCACAGACTTTCCCAGTTCTGCGTCTTCACTGATCACAGCTGAGTAGATGTCTTGGTTGAAGATGGGGCTGTTGTCGTTTACATCAGTCAGGTTGATGTTCACCGTGGCCATGTCGCTGAGTGACGGTGTGCCTCCATCTGTAGCCTCCACCGTTAGATAAAACTCATGTGATGTTTCGTAGTCCAAAGGTTCGATAACAAAGACACCACCTGGGAAAAAAAGACAATGAAATCAAATCGAAACCTTTCTAAATAATAAAATATTTTACAAATAATTAAATTATATATAAGCAAATATTTTCCAAGGACATAAAATATAAAAGTCATTGAATAATTCAATGACTGAATACATAGATAAACAAATGAAAATCAAAAACAAAATTTTGTTGTTATGTCCCTCGTTAATAGATGTTATTTTGTCTAGGGATATTAAGACGACACAAAAAAAGAAGTATTTTATATGTATGTGTGTGTGTCTAATCAGTGTGGAAATTATAAATGGAGAAAGGAAACGGATCACAAAACCAAATCATTTACCGCTATTTTTTATGTATTTTTAATACATAATTGGAAAACAAACCAAAAGTAGAAAAGGAATGTGGGAGAAAAAGAAACTTGCAATTGTGTATATTTTATATTTGGGTGAAGTTTTGTATAAATGCCATGAAGATTTGGGAGCTTCATAGATGCTACATAGTTCACCATCATAGTTCCCTTTTTCCCTATTTGAATCCACAAGTGCTGTAGGGATTTCTTTAGGTTGACCCAAGATGCTGTGTTTACCTGTATGGGGGTCAACACGAAACGCTCCTCTCTCGTTTCCATTTATAATTGCGTATGTAATCTCTGCGCCTGCTTCTATGTCTCGGCTGGCTGCGTGTACCCTCAACACCTGGGTTCCCACCGGGATGTCTTCAGCAATGGTGGCAGTGTACTCGCGCCGCTCAAAGACTGGAGGGTTATCATTAATATCCAAGATGGAAACACTGACGGTGGTGAGAGAGGAGAGATGGCGAGGTGCACCACGGTCGGTGGCGCGAGCGCGGAGGGTGTAGACAGACTGGAGCTCGCGGTCCAGAGGACGATCAAGCCGTACGACGCCCGTCTCCTCCTCAATAGAGAAGACACCTTCAGCAGAGTCCAGCAGTGAATAGAGAATCTCTGCGTTAGAACCTAAACGCACACACAAAGAACAGTTGTTGATGTCGGTTTGTTTTATCACTCCCAAAAAAGGAATCTAAATTAGTACAAATTATACCATAGCATTGTAAAATTCCTGAATCTGATTGTCTGACACATATACCAAGGCAGCAATTATTTCATCAAAAATACAGTAAAATTAGCAATACTAATAAATATTATTTTACTATATTGTAACTTGTTCCTGTAATGGAAATTTATATACAGAGATTACTCTTCAGTGTCGCACTTTCCTTCAGAAATCACTCTAATCTGCTGAATTGGCACTCCAGACATATTTCTAATTATTACATTTGAAAACAGATGTGCTGATTAATATTTTGTGGAAACAGTCATCATTTTTATTTTATTTTATGGATTCTTTGATGAAAACAAATTGACAGAAAAAAAGTTTAAAATCTTTCGTAACATTACAAAATCCTTATTGACAATTTTGATAAATTTAACACATCACTTCAAAATAAAAGTATGATGCTGCTTTATTTATCTTCCTGATCTAAATGGTAGTGTAATTATACAACAACACTGGCTCTACAAATGATTCATTAATTTAATGCACAACATAAACATTATCATATTTCTAAGAAAGGAAAGATCACCAACATTTCAAATCAATGGCAAAGCCTCTAGCAGTCATAATGATTTGCAAGAACCTATAGTTTGACTGTCTCTCTGTTTCATTTGCTCAACTATAATTACTTATAAATTCAGTGGTGAAACCTCTGGTCCTGTGCTGCATATTAAGTAAGTCAGTGCCACTTACTGTATTGAGGAAAGCACACACACAAACAAACCAGATGAAGATAGAGTACACTAATCCCTTTAATGCATTTTTGAATAAGCCTCATTTGTGGCTTGCTAGTACAATCCTATCTGTCAAGACACACTCTCTCATTATAGCCAGTTAACACAATCTCTTGTGTCATACAAAGTTTCAGTCTGACTAAATTACTAGAACGCAGCTGCTTCATGACAGTTCAGTATGCTGCAAGTCTATAGATCATTGAATAAACGTCCTCTTATAATCATTTCAAGTTCACGATGCAGCTATTATAGGTAGCACCATAGATCTCCATTGTAAGTGCAGGTAAAACAAGTCAGAGTTGAACTATTTTACCAAATCAGCAACTGGTGATCTGAAGGTAATAATAGATGTGTTGTGTTTAGGCTGGGCTGGGCTAAAACAAATAGAGAAATAGTGTCTGGAATATACACAGAGCACACAAAGTGTCCGTCTGAGGACAGAAAGTACAGAACAAAAGAAAGATAAGAGCGGAATCCATGCAAATGGAAAATGAGACATAAAAACAGAGAGGTTTGTGTTCTCTCAGATTAAAGGTGCTGCCCTGTGTGACTGAGGACATCATATGTGCGTGCTGCTTTCCTCTCAAATGTACTAACACAACAGATGGACACCAGCAGGCCATATTGTTATCTTGGGAAACATACTTACAAGCACACACAATAAGGACATAAATATAACATTTTCACAGGCATAATTTGCAAGTAGAAAGAAGCGACTGAACACTTTTTTCCAGAGTCGATATTGTCCCCTCCACTTTTGGAAACATCTTACTGCACAGATGTACCAAATATAAAAAAAACACATCTCCATTTGATTAGCAATTTGTTCATTTGTGTCAAATAAGAGGCAATCTGGCACTGGAATGTGTTGTGTTTGAAATCATGCTGAGCGTTCGTTGCCACTGCTATCAGTAGCGGAAGGCAACAGTGTTCTCTTGGCGTTCATGTACAGTCTTCACACAGACAAGCACTTCAGTATATCATTTAACACAAAACAAAAAGTGTCCATGTTCTTGATGACTATATGACTATATGAGATTAGATGAGATGAGATTAGAACCCAGAACCTCTACGACACACTTAACAGAAGTTCTACCACCACACTATTCCTGCAACCATTATTGTACGTATTACATATTACCCACCCATAAAAAAAAAGTTTTGCTATTGATCATTGTACACAGTGTGTGCTGGTGATCTCACCTGAGTCCAGGTCTGAGGCATACAGGCGAGCCACGGGTGTGTTTATCTCAGTGTTCTCGAACACAGTAAAGGTATATGGGTCAGAGGTGAACTGTGGAGCATTGTCATTGACATCTTCGACTGTAATTTCAACTTCTGCTTCACAAAAGCGTCCGCCTCCATCCAGAGCACGCACCTTCATCTTGTGCACTTCCTCTTCCTCACGATCCAGAGGGAGAAGTGTTTTTAATTCACCTGATAAAACAAAAACAAAAGATAAATGCGCTATATAAATTATGAAGTTTTTTTTCTACCCAGCTGCTGAGTAGTGCGGAGTGCCCCTGCCCATTATGAAACCTCATTGGTCATAAATTGGTCATTACTGCGTCAGAATGTTTCGCATCAAAAGGTAAAAACTTTTGGTTGCACAACTGAGAATCACTTTCATGATTCCTTTGTATCATTTACTCATCTTCATATTTTAAACCCAAAGGACTTTGTTCATCGTGTCACAAATAAAGATATTTTTTAATGAAACTTTAAAGATTTCTCATTTAATTGACCAAGTTTAATGTGATCATCTACGTGCATTGATCAATCGATCATCATATCTGTGAATAAAAGCCTAAATTAAATTTGTTCATCATATACAGTGATCGTGTTGGATTTGTCAGGGTTTTGGAGAGAGCGAGGACTCAATTGCAGGGAAACAGTGTTTTATTGAAAAAAAGAAACAAAAAAGAAACATAAACCACCCCAAGGGGGAAAAACAATAACAAGACTAGACAAGAATAACAGGACTGGACAAGATGCATGACACGACTGACGGTAAGGAATGACAACGAAGCGACACAGGACGGCAAACACAAGGAGACTAAATACACAGGAGGAAAGGCAATTGATGAGAAACACAGCTGGAAGAAAATCAAACTAATGACAATGAAACAAGACGGGCGAGGTAACGGACATGCAGACATGAACATGCAGCCAATGCGGAAGCACGTCGGTGCATGTTCACATTAAAAAAAGACGACGCGCAGCTGGTGACAACCAAACTGCGCGTGATAAGAAAACACAACATGAAAGGACACGAGAGCATGCGGTACGAGCAGAGCTTGAAACCCCGCCCACTCACATAACGTAGAGCGCATGAGAACGAGCAACCACTCGTCTCACACACTCACGACAAGGACAAACACACAGGTCATGAATGTCTGAATCCCGACACAAACCGAAACTAGACAAGACCAGTCTCGGGATCAGACATCGTAACCCGCACATAAGACGTTACACAGACAAGCGTGCGCGCGGCTCGAATCCTCGAAGCTGTGCGCACACACATCAAACACGAGACATTACGGTAGTGCCAGAGCTCTGCCACAAAACCAAAAAAACGACTAGACCGAATGTGGCAGAACCCTGACAGGATTATGTTGACAATATAAAAAACTTTGGTTGCATATACTTTCAGTGGAGGAAAAGAAATCGCTCAGCTGTCATTAAAAATATCTTAATTTGTATTTAAGATGAATGAAAGCCTTATGAGATAGGAAGAACACAAGGATGAGAAAATGACGACATAAAGCAACCCCCCTTTGGTAATTTGAAAATAAACAAATACAAAACGAAAGTAATGGTGGCAGTCCCTCATGGATGACTGCCACCATTACTTTCATTTTGTATTTGTTTATTTTGTGAAAAGTGTTTAAAGTCCGCCGTTTCCTGCCTCCTTCCTTTCCGAATTACGAACTGTGTTCCAATATTTATTAGAGTTGTTGCTTGCTAAAAAAAACACCAAAATGATTGATGGGAAGTGAATTTCGAACATCATCTGGCACTGCACTAATGAACAAGATACAATCCAATTCCACTTCAAACTCTCTCATCCGTCAAGTCAAGAGGACACTAAGAACGCCCTTAAAAGAAAAGCAGTGAGCGAGGGAGATAGTCGTCGCTGTCATGAGAAATGATATGACCTAATAATTTCAGCAAGCTTGAGCTACAGTCCATTGAAGTGGTCACTAATTTAAAACCGTACTTTTGTGTGCCAGCTGTTTCGTGTCGACCTTTTAGCTAGAGCACATCTCAAGAAGGAATGAATTCAGGGTGTCCAAAAGTTTCCCCTCAAGTGGAGCTAAAATCATCCTTGCGCTGAGCGGCTTTATGAAACAGAAAATATTAAAAGAGGAGAGGGATGGTGAGAAATGCCAAGGGAGGACAAAGTGCAGTTGGCATGTGGGCTGCTCTGAGAGTGAGCTGAGTGAGAAAAAAAGAAAAGGAAAAGTCACCCTTGGAAAAGCAGCCGCCAGCTTTCAGGGGTCTGGTTGGCTCGAACAAGAGCACTCTTGGCATTGCTAACTTGCTATAATGCTCCTCTTATTTTCCATGAGGGAACGAAGGGAAAAAAGTGAAGAAAACCCTCCGTGCACACTAAACCCACAAAGAAGAACAGTAGCGCTCCTTCAGTTTGTGAGCCAGCATTCCCTGCCTTCACACTCAGTGTTATCAAAGAGCCAGTGAGTAGCGCCTTTACAATAGCTTTTGTGTTATAGCAGTGTGACGCTGTCACAAACCCACTGTTGATTTCTGCTCTCTTTCCGCCTGAAACCAATGTTTATTTCACACAGTTGACAAGAGTTAATATCTGATGTGTGGCAACACTTGCTAAAAATGTTTATTAAAATATTTTGTGAGTATGTTTGTGTGAATAAAACAGGCAAGTAATGCTTTTTTTAAAACAATAATATCAAGAAACTCTGTGGTATTTACTACAAAATAGAAATGAAAGCCCAAGGGTGTACATTCTTCCCTGGAATTATGCAAGAAATTAGAAATCATTATGGTTTTAAATGGGATGTGCTTGACTGCAGGCAAAAGCAAATGCTGCTGAAAATGTTCTGTGGGAATGTGGTATATATTTGTCTGGTTGTTGAGAAAATGATCTTAGAACTACGGTTCAAAAGTTTGGGCTCGGTATGATGTTTTGAGAAATATTTTTAGAAAGATGTCTCTTTTGCTCACCAAGGCTGTATTTATTTTACTTATACACTACATATACTACAATAATATCTTTTCTACTTGAATATAATTTGAAAATGTAATTTATTCCAGTGTTCTCAAAGCTGAATTTTCAGCATCATTACTCCAGTCTTCAGTGTCACATGATCCTTCAGAAATCATTTTAATATGGATTTTTTTTATTGTTCTCAATGTAGAAATCAGTGCTGCTTAATATTTTTGTGGAAACCATGAGAACCATTCTCTTTCAGGATTTTTTAATGAACAGAAAGTTTTAAAGAACAGCATTTATTTGAAATAGAAATCTGTTGCTGTAAATATCGTTACTGTCACTTTTGCTCAATCTAATACTTCCTTGCTGAAAAACTCATACCGGTAAGCTTACTGACCCCAAACTTTTGAATTTTAAAATAAATATTTATATTATTTTTCCTGTCAAAAGCTTTGCAGCACACAAAAAACGCACTACAGCGTTGAAAGAGTTTATAATCTGCAACGTTTCTAATATATATTGACCCTGCTAAAGACTATATCACTGACAAGTTTGAGTTTGAGTAGGGTCATAGGTACACACAAATCATATTACAAAAGGTACATTTGGCCTATTTGACGTGCACATGCAAATATGAACGCATACCTGTCTCAGAGTCAATGCTGAAGTGTTCTGATCCAGGCCCTAGCAACTCGTAGGAGATCTGGGCATTGGATCGAATGTCGGCATCTGTGGCGGAGACCTGCAGGATAAGCCTACCGGCAGGGGAGTCTTCTGGAACGCTTTCCATATAGAATGACTGCAAACAACAGAAAGGGAGACATGTGACAAGCAGAAGTAACTTCACAAACAGTATGAGAGAACCAAAAAGAGAGAAACGAATGGAGAAAGGAAGATTTGGTGGTAATTGTAAAGCCAAATTGAATAAGGGGGCTAAAAGATTTTCACCGCAGGAGTTCTATTAAATTAACATTATTCAAAAAAGAAGGCAATACGTAAAAGAAGCACATTAGCCCTAACAAAACCCTCTCACAGTGCAAAATCGCTCTCTTTGTTTCATAAATGCTGCATTTCACATAAGGACCTTTTCAAATCCCTCCTGACATTCTTTCTAAGTCTCGTCCCATTTAGCATGCACAGCGGGAAGGCAGCACCCTCCCCTTAACTGACAGAATCAGACTACATGACATTTTGCTGCAATACACTTCCCACATTTACACACACACACAAAACTAACACTCATACCTTCTCACACATTGGGCTGTTGTCATTGGCATCCAAGACCTTGACTTCAACTACAGCCTTGGCTGTGAAGGTCCCGTCAGTGGCCGTAATGTTCAGCAAGTAATTGTCCCTCTCCTCCCTGTCAAGAGGTTTCCGCACCGAGACCTTCCACTCGCCTTGAGTATGTTCAATGCCAAACTGCCCCAAGGGGTCTCCACCTTCAAGAAAGAAATGTCAGTCAACCTAATGAACATGAATGGCAGACAAATTTACTATCTATTTGTGTGGTTACCTGCAGTATGTGTAGTATCTATAGGAATTATTCAATGCATGTCTGCTTATCTCTGCTATATTTCACAGTTTATTGTAAGATTTCTGTGCAATTAATAATCTAAAACAGCGTTCATGAAGATTCACTTCTTGTTTGCTTGGACTTCATAATAGTAAAACAAAGAGTCTATGTAAATAAGTAGCAGTGTGAATTGTTATGCCAATTTCTGTCATCACTCTACGATCACGCGAAGATGAGTGGATGTAATGAGCCACGAAGGGCTCATCTCATCTACAGCTTGGCATCGATGTGCACGCTAATTATCTCCAGAGCTGAAATATTCCTGCTTTTTTCAAAAGTGTCACTGGGAAAATGATCAATTTAGAATCTCTTTGTGATCTAAGTATTCTTTACACATAAATTCCTTGGGATGTGACAATTTTATCACACTTCATAGTGTAATTTCCTAGTTTAGAGTGGCTTCTCACAGATTATTAATCATTGGCAATATAAATGATTACATTATAAAGTAGTACATTTAATTTAGTACATTAAAATTCAGCTCAATGATAATGGTGGCATGCAACTGATCAAATTAAAGTAGAAGTACAAAATTAACGTCAGACCAACCTGTGATAAAGTAGCTGATTTGCTTATTATTGTCCTCTGTGTCCAAGTCTGTAGTGCTAAGAATGGCAATGACTCCACCAGGTGGGTCATCTTCGCTTACTGTTCCCTTATAGATCTCTGCTGTGAACCTTGGTGGGTTGTCATTCACATCTACCACTGTGATATTCACCTTAGTACTAGCCATCAGCTGTTCTTTGTCTCCACGGTCGGTGGCTAAGACTGAAATAGTGTACTTATTTATTTTCTCACGGTCAAGTTCCTTTAATGTGGTAATCCATCCAGTTTCACTGTTAATGGCAAACAATTCTGCTATTTCCCTTGTCTCCTGGTTGGGATCGAGATTGTAAAGCACATGGCCATTAGTGCCCAAGTCCAGGTCGGTGGCCTTTACCTGTATAACAGATGTGGCACCTGGTAGATTCTCCACAATGAAAGCTTCATAAGGGTTTGACTCAAAGAGTGGTCGATTGTCATTGACATCTTTGACTTGGATACTAATGTCCACAGCAGAGAAAACTTTACTACCATCATATTCACTTTGTGCTTGTAGGGATAGCTGATACCATTTGGTGCTCTCGTGGTCAAGCTTCTTCTCCAGCTTCAAAGATCCTGAACTGGGGTCAACCACAAATACCTCATCCTGGTTGCTCTCAGGAGTATTACCTTTCACCAGGCTGTAAAAGATTGGCTGATCACTTTCGGCCTGAATGACATCTATTTCTGAACCAAGAGGAAGATCTTCATCTATGGCAAATCTGTAGTGGGACTCTATAAACTTTGGCACAGGGACCTCAGGAGCAAGAATCCTGACATAGAAGGGAACAACAGAGGACTTGGTAGGATTTCCGCCATCTTTCGCTCGCACAAGAAATGTGTAAAGTTGGTTCTCCAATCCAATGAGGCTTTCCTTTGTTACAATGACACCACTGAACTGGTGGATTTCAAAATTCTCTTCAACATTGTCTGTGTCTGCTTCAATAGAATAGGTGATGTCTGCATTACTACCTTCATCCATGTCTGATGCTGCAACCTTGAGTACGGTTGTTCCTCTTGGCACGTCAGAAGCAACATTGACTCTGTAATCAGCAGCTCTGAACTGTGGGGCATTATCATTAATATCCGTTAAGATCACATTTACAGTACAGAAGCCAACTTTGCCACCACCATCTTTTGCCATTAAAGAAATCAGAATCACTTTCTCCAACGCGTTCTCTCGGTCAAGACTCTCCAAAGTAAAAATCTCTCCATTCTCAGAGATTGAGAACTTGTCTTTAGCAATGTCATTGACTATATGGTAGGTGAGTCTTCCATATGTGCCTGAGTCTTCATCTGTCGCTTGAGCCTCAGCGACCATTGTTCCAACCGGTGAGTTCTCAAGAAGCTCAACCACGTAATCCACCTGGTTGAAGGTAGGATTGTGGAAGTTGGCACTAATAACATTGACCTTCACAATAGCTGAGCTTCTGAATACACCATCTGATACAGACACATTGATGTTATAGAGAGACTCCATGTGGGGTTTCCGGTGGTTTGATATGACTAAAGCCCCAATCTTTGGATCTAAAGCAAAGTTTTGCCCTTCATTTCCTGATATTATTGAGAATTCAAGTTTACCACTATCTGAGCTGTCAACATCGGAAGCCTGAAGCTGGGTGACAAAGTGGCCACGGGGGGCAAGTTCACTGACCGTAGCTTCATATACATTCTGTGAGAACACTGGAGCGTTGTCGTTAAGGTCTGTTATATCAATTAACACTATGACCTCACTGGAAAGGGCAGGCACTCCACCATCTACTGCTCTAATGATGAGTTTATGGGAGGGTTTTTCTTCATGGTCAAGCATCTGTGTTGTCCAAATTGTGCCCATGTCACGGTCAATGCTAAAATAATGAGAGCTCTTGTCTTTATCTTCAACAATCTGGTAAAAAAGCACTTTGTCGTTACCAGTGTCAGCATCTGTAGCTGAGACTTGCAATACAGATGTCCCGATCACTGATGCTTCAGAAAGACTTGCATTGTACAATTTGGTATGGAACACCGGTGGGTTGTCATTAACGTCTTCCAAGATTATGTCAACAAATACTTCAGCTTTGGCACCAGTTAGCGAATCAGTGGCCCTTACGCTAAGTTTATAAGCTGGGTGGGTCTCGAAATCCAAAGGCTTTACAACCTGAATGACACCAGTATTGAAATTGATGGAAAATTGATTGAGAGGGTCCCCTTCTGTGATTGTGTACACAATTCTAGGGCCTTCTGAGTCATTAGCCTGAATGTGTACAATAGGTGTTAGTAACTGTATGCTCTCTGGGATCTCCAGACTGTAGAAGGCTTTCTCAAACACAGGCATTGCTTTGTTAACAACCATTATTTGCATTTCAACAGATGAGGAAAGTGCTGGTTCACCTCCATCTCTGGCTACAACGGTGATTACAAATTCAGTGTTGAGGGAGTCTTTCTCAAGCTTCTTTGTAAGTGAGATTTCACCATCCATGTTGATCTGAACAAACTCATTTAGCTCCTGGAGATGGTAGTTGATCTCAGAATTTCTATCAATATCTGCATCGACTGCAGTCACTTTTGTGATGACACGACCCACCTCAGTGTCAACCTGCACCAGTGCCTGATAGGGTAAATTGACAAACATAGGTGGGTTGTCATTGACATCCTCGATTATCACAGTGACGAGGACATGTGCTACATCAGATGACTTGTCTTCTCTGGTTACCTCGACCACAATATCAAATATGTCTTGCTCTTCTCGATTAAATGGTGTGCCTGTAGAGAAGAGTACTCCTGAGGTACGGCTTATGGTGAATCTCTTATCAGGGTTCAGAATGGTATAAAACAAAGGTTCATTGACTTGGTTTCCCACTGCAGCTATTACAGCTAAAGTCTTCTTTTCTAAGGAATTTTCGGGCACAAAGGCCTTATAAGATTCTTGGGTGAACTTCAGAGTACTCTCCTTACTCTCTCTGACATTTATTTTTACTAAAGCTGTTTTAGAAAACCTGCCATCAGACACCCTCACTCTAAGTTCATATCTACTTCTGAGCTGAGTGACATTTTGAATAGTGATAACCCCTGTGACTGGGTCCATTTTAAACTTCTCTCCAATATTGCCTTCAACAATAGAGTAAAACAGCCTTGAATTTGGACCAGAGTCTGCATCTGTGGCATTGACTGTGATCACTTCCACTCCTTTGAAAGTTGGCACTAAGACTGTGGTTTCATATAGATCTTGGCAGAACTGAGGCGGGCAATCATTGACATCCAGGATCTCAATAGTCACATTAGCAGCCTTCTCTGCAAAATGACGGGGGATTCCCATATCATGGACTTGAACAGAAAAGCGAAACACAGATCTTTGCTCATAATCCAATTCGCTGACGGTTCTGACTGCACCAGTGCCAGAGTCGATGGCAAAGTAATTATGGGCAAATGGCTCAACAATCTGATAAACCAGCCTTGAGTTAGCATCACGGTCAGTGTCTAACGCACGGATGACAAGTGGTATGTTGTCTTTGGTGAGGACTACACTGTTGACTGGAGAAGACTCGCTGACCATTCCAGTGAATTCATCTCGAATGAAAACAGGTGCATTATCATTCTCATCCTTCAAGTGAATCAGTAGCGTAGTGTTACTTGCCAGGCCGGCCATGTTGGTTCCCTGAATGATTAGTTTGTATGAGGGAATAGTCTCATAATCCAAAACCGAATGGATCACAACCACGCCAGAGTTTGGGTTGATGTCAAAAGCTCCATTCACATTTCCTTCTTTTATCTGATAGAATACTGAAGATTGGCTGTTGGCTGTAACCAAACTAACAAAGGCTCCAGGCAAAGCAGTTTCGCTGACCTCGGCAGAAAACTCATTTTCTGTAAATTTTGGGATGGCATTGTCAGAAATAGTGACAGCAATGTCAACAGCAGCAGTAGTACTAAGTGGTGGTGTGCCTTTGTCAGAGGCTTTCACAGTTAGCTCAAAACGGTTCTTGTTGCTACGGTCCAGCTCTTTTGCCACAGAGATGGTCCCCAGGACAGGATCAATGGCAAATGAATTGGCAACATTTCCTAGGAAAAAATATGACAAACACGCATCACTCACTTGCCAAAAGGATTAGATTTCCATTTTCAGAACTCCTTAGGACTAATTAATTTAAACCTTCAGTTTAAAACGTCCTTGCTTTAAAGTCTAAAGTAAAATCATGAAAAATAATGGATGCATTCAAAGTTAAAAACTACATACCGTTGTCAGCATTAATCGCTTTACTTAGCTTTATTTATTGCTTTTGACCAATCAGCTGACTAAGCCTCAGTCATTAAATATGTGATCTGAACAATGTTTGCTGTCTCAAACACACATATACAGTACATTTCAATAAGCTTCTGTAATCTCAGACATTTCAAGTATGTGCATTATCAAAAGGCCACATAGCGTCATTTCTGTGCTATGCTCTGCTTTCTAAAGTGTCACACAATTTGGTGGACGGCAAGATCCTTGGCTGCCACATTCAATATCTTCCATGTTCTTTCAACAATATTCCACATTAAAACTAAGAGGACATGATAGGCTTTCAAACTTACAGTCTGTTTCTACTTACTTGCCTTTTCCATGTTCAGAGATTTCATACATTTTATGTGTACATATGTAGCTTCCTGGAAAAATTTGATTAAAGTCAAGAGCAATTAAATCAATCAGATGGATTACCTGACTCAATGCTATAGATGATCTCAGCATTCTGGCCTTTGTCTTTGTCAAGAGCAGATACATGAAGCACTGCAGAGCCGATGGCAGCAGATTCAAACACACGGCCCACATATGGTGAACCAGAGAACCAAGGTGCATTGTCATTGGTGTCCTGAACATTTACAATCACACGCACCAGGTTCCGCTTCACAGGAATGTCCTGATCTCGTACCTGCAGTGTGGAGAACAGAGGAAGGGTAAAAAAAGCAATTCCTCAGTATTTTCAACACTTTAATTACCAGCTTATGTGAAAAACATCCAACACTTGCAAGCCCCTAGGAGAGTCGCCTCAATTTCTAAAATGCCAATGTCAATGATTTAAAGCAAATACAAACTGCCAGGTGGGTGGCTGATTGGCTGAAATTTCTTGGACAAATGATGCAGATAGCAGACCACTTGATCTTACCATGACAGTTAGTGTATGTTGGTGCATGGTTTCATGGTCTAGTCTCTCTGCAGTGTACAACACTCCTGTTCCAGGATCTAGCCTGAACTTGCGTAGACTGAATGGGTCAGTGCTGCTGAGGAGGGTGAAGGTAAGCTTGTTCTTTTCATCCTGGTCTGTAGCTGTAATCCGTAACACCTCAGTCTCAGGTGGGGTATCTTCAGGGACATTCACTTCATACTTAGACTTAGAGAACTGAGGACGATGGTTGTTGGTGTCAATCACTTTAATAAGAACCTGTAAAAACATAAAGTACAATAAATAATTTAGGAACTATAAGGCCTTAGTAAATGCATTTACATTGAAACAGGCTTTTATTAATAATGATATCAAGTACATTTCAGGCTCAATTTTAACTTCATGATCATTGATCAAATCACTGAAATTCTATGAGGAAATATCTGGCTTACAAAGACCACTGTAAGATGGGTAAGATAAAGTTGAGAGACTGATTGCATCCTAAATGTGCACCCATATAAAACATAAAGCCATATACACACCCATACATAAATTCACCATGGCTGAAATTCATTCAACGTTTCAAAACTTTACAACAAAACTGTTAATTTATGAAATGTTCAGCGAGACAGTAAGGATAGGACAGTCTAAAAGCCAAATAATGGTTTAATGAGGTTGACTACTGAGTTTATCTACATTTATCTATTTTTTTTTTAGCACAGATGCTTTCAAAAGGATGAATTAAAAGACAAAACCTCACATCTCTGTGCCTGTCAGCTCAGGTGAACCCTCTCAGGGAAGTAGTTGGGTGTCAATTCTTTCTCTTTATAGCACCGCCACTACAGCCATCAAAGTACAGCTTTCATAACAAATATTTAACAATATATTTCTAGACGACTACTAATAGATAACCTGCTGTGAGCAAGGTTGTGCAAAATCTGTAGGTCTGATTGTTTGTGAACATTCAATTTCATTCGAATTTGAATGAAAAGTTATAGTTATCCACATTGAGTCGTGACGTAATGAATTTCAGTATGGAGATACAGTTTAGGATCATGATTTTTTCATAGTACCATTCCAATTCCTGTTATTTGTGAACCGTTTGAGCATGTTCTTTTAGATTGTGTTGGTCCTTTGCCTAAATCAAAGGCTGGTAACCAATTTTTGCTTACAATTATGTGTTCTGCGACACGTTTTCCGGAAGCTGTTCCATTGAGGAAGATAACGGCACCTGTCATTATCAAAGCTTTGCTTAAATTCTTCTCTGTGTTCGGATTGCCAAAGATCGTGCAGACTGATCAGGGAACGAATTTTCTTTCTAGAGTGTTCCAACAAGTGTTGAAAACTTTGGGTATCACACATCGTGTTTCGAGCGCATATCATCCTGAAAGTCAGGGCGCTATCGAACGGTTTCATCAGACATTAAAATCGATGCTGAGAAAGTATTGTCTAAGCTCTGGTAAAGAATGGGACGAGGGAGTACCATTCGTGTTGTTTGCAGTTCGAGAAGCAACTCAAGAATCCTTGGGATTTAGTCCTGCAGACTTAGTATTTGGACATACTGTACGAGGTCCATTGAAGGTGTTGAAAGATGGGATGCTGAACGAGTCCCAGACTAGTGAATACAACGTGCTGGATTATGTAAGCCGTTTTCGAGAACGATTGCATAATGCATGTTCATTTGCGCGACAATCATTGTCAGTTGCTCAGGAGGGCATGAAGAAACGGTATGATAAGAAGGCTGTTGTACGTGAAATTCAACCTGGAGATGAAGTTTTGGTATTGTTACCAATTCCTGGTTCTGTATTAACTGCTCGTTTTTCTGGTCCATACAAAGTATCAAAGAGGTTGAGTGAGACTGACTTTGTGATACAAACACCTGATCGTAAACGAAAGTTTCGAGTATGTCACATTAACATGTTGAAGTCCTACTGTTCTAGAAAAGCCTCTGAGAAAGTTTTGGAGGGAAAAGAAAAGGCCGTTGCAGTTATTGACGTTGTACCTACGGATGTTCTCTCTGTTCTTGACACCTCTACAGTGGATGAGGGAGTTCTGCCAACTACGGGTGAGTGTTACACCGATGACGGTGTTACGCTTTGTAATGATTTTTCATTGTGTGGCAGACTTTCGAATTCTGAAGTTTTGAAAAGTTTGTCTGAGCATCTCGATAATCTGTTTGAGTCACAGAAACAGGATATTATGGCGTTAATCTGAAAATTTCCCATGCTTTTTAATGATGTGCCAACTCAAACTCACATTTTACAGCATGATATCCAAGTGACATGTGATTCTCCTGTCAAACAACATCCTTATCGAGTGAACAGTATCAAACGTTCAGTGATGAAAACTGAGATTGATTATCTGTTGAAGAATGACTTGGCTGAACCTAGTTATAGTCCATGGAGTTCTCCTTGTTTACTTGTGCCGAAGCCTGATGGTACATTTCGGTTTTGCACAGATTACCGAAAAGTAAATTCTGTGACTGTACCAGATAGCTATACCCTTCCGCGAATGGAAGACTGCATAGATAACTTGGGTTCTGCTAAGTTCGTAACAAAGTTAGATCTGCTGAAAGGGTATTGGCAAGTGCCATTGACTGCTCGCGCTGCGGAAATTTCAGCATTTGTTACTCCAGATAATTTCTTACAGTATAAAGTTATGGCGTTTGGATTGAGAAACGCCCCGGCAACTTTTCAGCGCCTTGTAAATATTGTGTTGTCAGGAGTGCAGAACTGTAACGCATATTTGGATGACTTGGTCATCTATTCTACAAGTTGGTCTGAGCATTTGACTGTTCTTCGGACAGTATTTGAGAGGTTAGCTGACGCTTCACTGACTGTTAACTTAGCCAAATGTGAATTTGGCAAAGCAACTATTACCTATCTAGGTAAAGAAGTGGGACAAGGTCAAGTTCGTCCTGTCAGTGCTAAAGTTTCTGCTATATCTGACTTTCCTGTTCCAACGACTAGACGAGAGTTACGTCGGTTTTTAGGAATGGCTGGCTATTACAGAAGTTTTTGTCGCAATTTCTCTGTGATTGTACATCCTCTGACCAGTTTGTTAAGTCCCAAAAGTGCTTTTAAGTGGACCGAGGTCTGTCAACATGCTTTTGATAGCATTAAGATGCTGTTGACCAGTGCACCTGTTCTTGCTGCTCCAAATTTTGAGCGACCTTTTCAATTGGAGGTGGACGCTAGTGCTTTAGGCATGGGAGCTGTCCTTATTCAAGAAGATGAAGATGGTTTTGAACACCCAGTTTGTTATTTTTCTCGGAAATTTAATAAGCATCAATGTAATTACTCAACCATCGAGAAGGAAGCTTTGGGTCTGATTCTGGCGCTGCAATTTTTTGAGGTTTATGTGGGTTCATCAGTTTTACCGGTCACTGTGTATACCGATCATAACCCCTTGGTATTTTTGTCCCGCATGTACAACCATAACCAGCGTCTTATGCGCTGGTCATTGATAGTGCAAAATTACAACTTGTGCATAAAGCACAAAAAGGGTTCAGAGAATATCATTGCTGATACTTTATCTAGAGCTTGAGGGGCTCTATGTTAAGTTTTAAGGGGGGGAGTGTTACGTACGCTGAGCTACGTATGTTTCTTTTCCTTTTGGACATCTGTATGGGTATGCGGTGTCTTGTGTGTGAAACTTATTTGTTGCAGGTGGGAACGTGATTGGATGATTCAACTCTGACGTAGGAGCCAATCGTCTTCCACCGCGACAGTTTAAAGGCCGCCCCAACTTCAAGCAGAGGGGAGAGAGGAAAGAGCGAGCACGCTTGATGCTTGATGAGGATGGTTCTCTCGTTCGAGAGACCAATCTGAGAGTTGTTTATGTTTTGAGTTGTAACAACTGCTGTTTGTTTGTTTGTTTGTTCGTGCTTGCTTCGTTTACCCTTATTTTTGTTAAGTACTTTGGTTGTGTCTTTTGTTTGTTGTATGGTCCGACGTTAACAACTCTGTTTACTGGTGGGAGAGGCGGAGCCAGGCAAGCAGGTCGCGACCTACATTACATCACGTAGTTTCATTTCTGTATTAGACACACTAGGTTTAGGAGGGGTGCTTATTTTGTATGTTTTTGCTTATTAGTTAGTGTAGTTTATTTATGGCGTCTTTTGGACGCTGAAGATGTTTATTTTCACATCTTTTGTTGTTAGTTAGTTTATTCTGATTAAACTTAGTTATTGGTGTTTTGTTTTATTTCGTTTATGATTTAAGCACCTTCTCTTTATTTCTCTTCCTTTCCACCAATATGAATTTATTCTATTTCTTGTTGAGTGTAAATATTATATTCATTTATTCACTATTTATTTAATTGCACGGATGGACATTAAAAACATTTAATGGTGAATTATTTTGCTTTGTGATCCGTATTTCCGTTCCTTTTTTTTCCACACTGTTCAGACACACATACACACATACACAAATCCTTCTTTTTGTTGCGTCTTAATCCTAGACACACATAACAACTAAACGAGGGACGTAACATACAGCATAGTACTAATATAAGTGTATATTAGCACTATATATACTTATTTTATTGAGTGTTTGAAGCCTGAAATGGTGACATGTGACATTTTTCAAATACCTGTCGGGTAACTCATCTGATCAATGTAGTCAACATGATTAACCAGCCTATCGAGAGAGTCTTTAAGACAAATTAGTTGGCAACTATTTGTTCAGACTACACAGACTTGTTTTTTAAAGGTGTAGATTTGCACATCATTTGTGTTTTCTGTCACATACATCAGGAAATCAGAACTCCTATCATGACTGCTTTGATATTGACAAGATAAATAACTAACTCAGGCAATAATTTAATTGCCTGGCTACTTATGACTTACATTCAGAAATGAATGTAACTGACATGAATGCAAAAGAGAAATGGCTGATCGTGATAACATTGCATGACATTTTCCATGGTTGAGAATGATTGTATCGTGAATGCACTGGGATGTGTTTCGTTAACAGTTAAAAGTCCAACAGCAAGTGAAATGCCAAGGTTATTCCACTGCATACTTATGAGCTTTTTTGACTTTTTAGCATTACTCAATACACACACATATTGTGCATAGGCTAATGCAGTAAAATAATTTCTGAGTTGTCATTCGGAGACATAAAAACATACTTTTTTCAGTCTATTTGGCTTCTGGTGGTGGATAAGTGAGTGAAGCTCCTTCCACAACAAAACCAGAGCTGCTTGTATAGACTGAAAAAGTGTGTGCACTTTAATGAGCTGTGTTCATACATTCAGACATACTTTTATGAAACCACCATGGAGAACAAAGGGATAATATGCATTGAATTATTGGTTTAACATGCCAGCCATCAGGTGGCGCTGTTTTATATTTACAAAAAAAGGTTACAGCACAGTGGGTCTCCTGATTCAAACCAGAATCCTCAGAAACAGACTGGCCACATATGTGTCCCTCTAGTGACATAAGATTTCAAGTGACTGAATGGGAGGGAAAGTTGGAATATGAGGGACAGTTTTGGTATCATTGGAAAGTGTTATATTTTTGTACAAACATTTCATAAATATTTAAATTAGCAGATTGTCACATACCCTAAACTTGCGCTGTGCAAATAGTGACATATCAATATATTACAACACATTAGATCCTTTTATCGACATTTTAATAACAGCATCTAAGTCTAATTCCTAGTTCATGTATTATAGTTGATTAAATTTCAAGAGCTCAGTTACTGCAGAAGCAGGTCATATAAACAAGCATCTCTTCAGGCATTTCTCAATGAGGTCAGAGCCTCTTTTATGAGAAATCATTCAACAGAAAAGTGAAACGAGTCAAAAGTAAGACTGGTACTGATGTCTCTGTTGCACATTTACTGCACTTTAAGTTATAATGTTAATATGACAAAGTATGTAGTGTCATGTATTTATTCTAATGTATATCTTATTGTGAGGTTCTTGCCAGCAAGTGTAAGAAAGAATCTTTTTAATATTTTTAAAATAAATCTCTTATACCCACCAAGGCTTCATTTATTTGATCAAAAATACAGAAACATTTCTTATGATCATCATCATTGAAAACCAGTTAGAATTCAGAAGTCTTTAATGTCACTTTTGAACAGTTTAATGCAGTGTTTTTCAATTTTTTTTTAGCCAAGGTACATTTTTTCATTGAAAAAAAAAAAAATATCACAAGGCATACCACCAACAGAACATGTTCAAAAATGAAACTCTGTAGCCTATATTAACAATATAAAGTCATTCTTATCAAAGTGTCTTAAATGGAAATCAAAGTCAAAATCAAAGTATTTTATGATCAATTAGTCTTCAAAAATGTGTTTTAGACCAATTAGGTGAAATTGAATAATTTTCCATGGCACACTGAAAAACACTAGTTTAATGCATCCTTGCTGAATAAAAATACCAATTTCTTAAAAAAACAACAATAACTAAACTCTTGCTTAGCACAAATTAAAATATAATAATTCACAATAAAATAAGGCATTCAAACATTCTGATTTCCTATAAGCTTCTGTAATGGGTTTGAACACTTCATAAGTGTTATAACATTCTCTCTCTCTTTTTGGGTTACTGAGCTGTTAGCTATCACTGGCTGCCTTAAGATTAGCCCATGTGGGTGTGAGTGTAGGCAGTGCTCACACTTGTCCTGACAGCATCAGCATGTCCCCTGTCCCTGAAGAACATGTTTGGTTTTATCGAATGCCAAAGGTCGGGGAAGAGAAATCTTGGCCTTTTTCTCTCTTCTCTTGCCTTCTTTCTCACACCTTACCCTGGAGACATGCCGCCTGGCTTTTTTTGTAAATCATGCCAGCAAAGACAGCCAACTGAAAGCACCGGTGTAAATAGATGAAGCTTGTAGCTTGTATTTGTTTATATCCTTTCTGCTTTCCATGACGCTTTAGAAGCAGCATAGGCTTCACTACTGTGATGAAAATGTATGGGGGAAAAATTCAAAGGAGCTCCACTAATGTCTAACACGCATAGAGAAAGAAGGACAGATGGAGGGATTTGAGAGGAAGTGGTGAGTGAGGGAGTGATTAAAGAAAAAGATCAGAGAGTGTGAATGACAGATGAAGAAGGATGCGTGTGTGAAAGACCGAAAAGGAGAAAGATGAGAAACAGAAGTGAGACACAATAATAAGTAAGAGTAAGAGAGAGGGATAAAACCAGAGAGGAATGTAACATTATATATGAAAATGAAGATCTGTATGTGTGAACATGATACACACACACACACACACACCTGATAATACCTAAGGGGGGCTATTCCAGAAGCCAGCAGCCGACTTTTGAAGTTAAATTCCTGTTACAAACTTCTACCACTTACACTGGCATTACCTCCCACACATGGAACATACCAGCTCTACTTTTAGAAACAGATGTAATTTTAGACTTCAGACTAAATTGCATTTTTAAATTGGTCACATTTTATTCTCTTAAAAAATGTTCCGTTTTGCAGTCGTAATCCAATTTGTTCAGCTAATCTCTAATGCTTGCCCTCCATGGTCGCCTCAATGCCTTATTTGTCTCGATCTGGGTTATTGAATCATAGGCATGCACATACTTTGTAAACTCACTCACACAATTATATGCAAGGGTGTACTATTTATTAGATTTAGCATCCTTATTGTGTCAGGCACAGGTATTGTGGCACGCATGGTTATTATATTAAAGTACCTTTAAAAAGTTTGGGTCAGTAAGATTTTTTTAATGCATAGATATGTATACTTATATTTAGAAAGGATGCATTAAATTGAATCCATGTAGCACAACTTATAAGAAATGTTTCTTGAGCACCAAATCGGTATCTTAAAATGATTTTTGAAGACATGGGTGCTGTGAAAAAATATTTACATTTTAGAACATTTTAAATTGTAATATTTCACAACAAATAAATGCAGCCTTTGTGAGCATAAGAAAAAATATAACTAACCCCTATCTTTTGAACAGAATCAGGTGTGAAAGCAGTACAAATTCCTAATATATTTTATTCCCTAAAAGAAGAGTAAAAAATGAGCACTGTTCATCCAGATCCCTATATTTCTTTGTATGTGACATGTCTTAGGGAAAATGACTTTGGCACAGTCGCAAACAGACAGGGTTGCTACACATTCTCTCAGAAGGCCTAAAATAGGATTACACCCAGCATACACTTTCCTCCCCCTCTGCATTCTTTTCTTCCCTTCCAAAATAATCATAATCCCTCATTGCCTGTCTGAAATGTGGTGCTTTTGTTGAGATTGGGGTGAAAGAGAGATAAAAAAAAGAAAGAAGTGTGGAGATAAATGGCAAAAACAATGAAAACAGAGCATGGAGAAGGTCTGGCAAGCCCATGTGGAATACACATGACTTTGATTTAAACAAAGATATGCGGCTCCACGAGGAGGAGAGAGCTAATCGCTTCAGGAGAGGGTCACTAGACATACAAAGGCAAAAGCGGAGCCTGAATGCAGATTTATGATTAAAAACTTGCATTTGCTGGGTTGCAAGGGTAACAAAATTCATTCAAATAAATCAAAACAAATAGATAAAACCCCTCTGTGTCAGCTGTAGTCGGTTTAAAATTGTGTTTTCTTTCAAACACAACTGGCACACAATATAGTTGTTGATAAACTCCCTGGGTCACACACTGAAATTGACATTGGAACCAGCACATACTTAGATGCAGCTTTTCCAAAACAATTGATTCTTAAAGCCAAACTCAATAACTGGTCAATGAAGAACTCAAAGATGAAACACATTTCAAATGGGTAATACTCATCCACCATTCTCTTGCTTTGTAAGGAAAAATGAATGCTTGCAGGCGTGCAATGTTTTAAGGGCAAATATTTGCTTGATTTGTTCGTTTAGCCTAGTTTGCTTTCCAGCACCTGCCTGAGCGTTTAGAGAGATATTAGAAAGTGTTGAGTATAACTGACCTCTGTCATTACTAATTAGTCAGCAAGCTGAAAACTCCTGTCAGTGTGATCTAATGTATCAAGAACATCTTAAACAAGTACTGAGACACCTGGCAAAAGCTAAAACAAGCTATAGATTCTGGAGTGTAGTAGTATAATAGTATCAGTAACAGAAAATGTAGTAGTAGTAGTATTTGTGGCAAGCAAGGCGGGGTCGAGGAACCGTGGGAGCTTCACGAGGGCCGGTGGCGTGCTTGGTAATGATCACCACCTGTGAGCTACCGCTCTAGAGTCTAACGGAGAAGCGGAGGGATAAAAGGAGGAGCGACGACAGTGAAGGACGAGAGAGGACCAGACCTGGGGTCTCATTTATAAAGCGTGCATACGCACAAAACGGGGCTGGAAACATACGTACGCCAGTTTCCACACAAAGGTTGTGATCTATAAAAAACAAACTTGATGGGAGAATGTGCGGACCTTGAAGCAAAGTTTGAGCTGGAGACAAAGGGAATTGGCGACACAAATGGTTAATTGGTTTTTTGTTTTTTGTTTTTTTGGCATATATGCCATTTTTGACTTTTAGGCATACGTAAACTTTTAGTAGGGATCCTACGCACAGTTTTATAAATGAGACCCCTGGACTTATGTTATGTGTTTGTGTGGGCGGCAGTTGTCCGCCAGTACTTTTATTTTGTGTTCGTTTTGGTTTTATAATTAAAGTCTGTTAAATGTCTGCCGGTTCCCGCTTCCTTCCTCCCTGAACAAAGAATTTGTTACAGTATTATTTCGTCGCAAAAAAGGAAAGAAGAAATTATATTTTCTATTATAAATGTATTATATTTTGCATAAATATATGTTTAGGGTCGTTTAGAATTTTTTACTTTTTTTTATATTGCTGTCATAATTGTACAATGTAATAATTCTCTTTACTGTTACTGTATCTAAAAAAATCTGAATATTGCAAAAAATATTTGTCTCACTTTTGCCTGTTAGAGCTAGCAACGGAGGTTCAGACACTGATAACAGTTTAACGAAGTTATTACTGCAATTATAGAAAGAGAGAGCGAGACAAGAGATTAAGAGCTTGTGAATTGAGTCAGTGCGTCTCTCAACAGTGTTTGGCAGCAGTGTCTCTACTAATAGTGAAACGTTTCATCTGCTGCAAGAACAGCATCATTATTACATCGCTAGTGATAAATGTCATATAGCTTTTAAGTTGTTAAACTATTTTATTTAAAAAGTCATCAGGCAGTGCTGACAACATGTTTCTGGGTGAGTGCGTGTCCGTACTGTATGTGTGTGCTGTTAGAGAAAGAAAAAAGAGAAAGAACGGTAGAAGGAGAGTATGCTTTCCGAACATAGCCAAATGTAATTTTGTGGCCAAGATTTCTTTTCAATTATTTGTTGTTTTTATCCTATTGTTTAATAAATTGATTTTCTTGGTCAGTGTTGTGGTTTGGGTTCTTGTATTTAGGCTGAAAGGACCTATGAAATAACTGTAATCATGTGCAAAAGTGATATGGAGGTCAAAACCTGCATGAAAATTGTTTCAACATTTCCCTGAAAATAAGTGCACGCCTAGGAATGTTCATAAACCAGTCAGATTCAAGCACTCAACAGCCTCATAGTATATATATATACTACAAAAAAACAAAAACAAATTGTAAATAGGGAATAATTCACTCACTGGATCTCAGTGAATGAAATATTAAATTTGTATTTTTTTTTTTAAATATACATTCTATAATTTATGACCAATGGAAGCCAAAACAAAATCAACACAATGAGGGTCTGGAAATCATACCAAAAATCATACCAAAAATCTATGTAAAAAACAAGTTACATGCTGATTCAACTTGCATGGTTCATCATAACAACTCATAATGTAAGTCAGTCGTGTTTATGGCCCCCACATGCCTGTGTGCACTCAAGACAATGTCTGGGCATGCTCCTGATGAGATGGCGGATGGTGTCCTGGGGGATCTCCTCTTAGACATGGATCAGGGCATCAGTGGACAGCCCCTGGACTGTCTGTGGTCCTACTTGGTCCTAATTTCTGGGGCATTCTGTTTCAGAGCATCCAAAGCCACCAAGTATCACCACAGACTGTCCAGAAGCTCACTGATGCCCTGATCCAGGTCTAATTCTACTTCTTTGCTATATTTAAAATTTTCTATAAGAGTTTACTGCTTATATATTAAATGTTCAAAAGGTATTTCAGGTTTGTGTAACTGCACACACAGACCAGCCCCTAGTCATGTGCCTATCACTGAAAACTGAGACCCACAAAGCATTTGACTAAATTTACAGAAATTATTTCACTTTTAAGAAGTGCTTTCTCAACATTGCAACACTGCATATCAAATCAGTTCCTGACAAACACATTAATTATAATTTGAATTATCACTCAGTGCGTCATTTTGTCTTTCAAACACATTAAAATGAACAACTTCATGTCATTTCACATTTCCCCAACTTTTCGTCAGCTGAAACCCTTTGCCTAAATATATTTTCTTGAAGTAAGTATTAGCCTTCCATTCAATTTCCAAACCCTGAAGTTCCTTCATGAACCCCAGTCTGGGAAACCCTGACATAATGCATTTCATCTTGTTTAAAACAAAAATCTGAATACATTTAGTCTTAGTGGTATAATATCAATATGGTAAAAGATTATTCTATTTAAATCAATGTGATAAACGAGTCAGGTCTTCATTTGGATTATGTAAAATATAAGTTCTATGCCTCTTGATTTTGAGGTGAAATATGATCCACACTGTAAACAGTAGATTAGCCGACAAAACTGATATTAGACACGTAATCACTGATTTAGAGCCACATATAATATTTCTCATCAAAGTCTCAATTGTAATAGGTCAACAAATACATAACTGAACCTCAAGCAGTTATGATTATCACCACTTCAACATGATAAACCCAACACAAGAGACATAAACCCCTAAAACCCCAAAATACGTGCCCAGGCAGCTCCAGCCAAAGCCAGATGCAGGGCACTGAAGTCTGCACCCTGTGCCCTGTGAATGTGACAACTGTAACTGATTCGACTCGAAAGGTTTGAGGACCCAACAATAGTGTCAGATTAAGCAGGGCCAATCGAGAGACACTTTGAAGAGCTGCAGCGCAATGTTATGTCAATGCCTTTGTGTTTGGAAATTCTGTCATTAAAAAGGAAAGCGATTTGGAAGGGGGTGGGAGGAAGCTTCAGTTCAGGATATTCGCGGCAGTTAATTTTGCGTGCAGGAATGTGTGTGTTCTGCGGTATCATTGGCCACAGTGGTCTGCTTGATCACAAGAGAGTTCCGACAGTGTTGCCTAAACATATCCCTGGAGGGGGGTTGGGGAGCTGCTCACAATGCAGGCTCTGTTCACGAGAGTGAGGGCAAAAACATGGCCCTCATCCAGAGAGCCCCGCTCTTCAGTGACCTCTTTAGGACCATATGCAAAGATTTACTCATGCTCCAACAGGAAATCAGTACATAAACTATGTGGCCAGTGAAGATGTGATATAAATGATGCAGGAAAGACCAGGGGCAACGTGTTTTACACTTTTACCATAACTCTCAGACTACTACAAATCTATATGGTAATATTCTGGGGGAAAAAGCAACTGTATCAATGTTTTACATTCTCCCCCAATTACATTAACCATTTAACTCACAAGAAAAGATTGCCTCAAAGTAATAATGTAACTTACATAAACCATAGTCTCACAAAAGTGGTATACATGCAACAATATTGGTCTAAATGGTTTAATAAAATATACTGATCACAGTATTCGATTCACAGAAACTTCATTTCAGCAGTGTTAAAATTGCACCTTACAAGACAGCGTTAGCATCAGTCATCCAATTATATTTTATACATTTATAATTAAAAGAAAATATTATTTTTTTGGCAAAGAATTTGGAACATGCTGAGTAAGTGTCATCGTTCATCTTATTTGTAAAAAAATACAAAGGTCAAAGTTAATTGATAAGTTTGGAGAACTTTATAATAGACACTATAGAAAGATATGGTTAATGTTTCCTAAGAAAACAAGTACTCTCCTAATATACAACTGAATTAAAGAAAAGTGAGATTGTCAGAGCAAGCGAAATGAAAGAGCAGGAGCCAGACAGCTTCATCCTCCTCACACGCTCCAGGAATGAGACAATGGAAGATTCCAGGAACCCCGGCCAAAAACTATCCGTCCGCCAGGCCAAGGAATGTCTGCCAGCATGTTGTGACGTGAGGTATTTGAGGAACATTCAGGGAACCTTTAGACATCAAAAAATGTCTAGAGAAATAGTCCAAAGCCTGTTATTTCGAACCTTTTTCCCACAAAAAACGTATGACCTGGTCTGCACTGAACCTGTACAAAACATATCTATAAATATACCTCTAAAATCACTGCAAAACGTGTATTTGAAGGTCGGGTTTAATGACTGTATTTTTTGTGCTTTCACTAGACCTGTCTACATCATCCACATATATAGCAAGTTGCTGTGCTCCTTTTTTAATCCTGAGGGGTGATATAAGTTTATACAGAAAAGACCTCTGGGACCTACAGTGCCAGTGCAGGCAAAAGAGGAAACTCAATTTGGAAAGTTAGAAATGCTTGAGGTTGTTTTTCTTTCCTTGCCACCATTGAAATGTACATGCACAAAAAAAATCTGATCCATTTTTGCCCATCATAGTGATCTCAAAAGCCCAAGCCTCTATGGTGAGCCCATAATGCTCTGCTTCCGTAAACACTTCATTAGCAATTCAATTACCTGCGTGCTGACAGATCTGGTGCCATCTGTTGCATCCACCGTCAGGTTATAATGGGATTTCTGCTCTGCGTCCAGCGCTTGGGCCACAATCACCGTCCCACTCGCCTTCCCCACCTCAAATCGACTGTCAGAATTACCACCTGTTGAGAGGAGGTTTTCACCACAACCAAAATGGACAGGAAATTAGATGGCCATCATCACAAGTTAGGCAGTTGAAGACAGAAGACAGAAAAAAAGAGAACTGCACAGGCGGCAAAAGTCAAGGCGTCACGTTTGTGGTTTTGCAGCAACTGCTGCAATAATGGCTGTCTGGCATGCATTCTACCATATTCCCTGCTGCATCAAAACCCAAAAATATAATACTAAAAGTAAATAATAAGAGTACCCACAAGAAAAAAAGGAAAATTCTAATTGAATAATTATAATAATTTGTGACTAATTTACATTTATTTTGCAAACATCTTTTAACAATATCAATAGTAGTGATGCAGTTTTGCTTTATAAATACATTTTTATTTATTTTGAATTTTACAGAAAAGTGTGTCCCTCAAAGAATAGTTTTTTTTAATGTATTTTGAAATGAGGTAATATATAAAATTTTGTAACAAATAACTTTTGTTAATAATATAACTTTTTAATAACATTTCACCTATATAAAAATGTATATATATATATATATATATATATAGTTTTTTGTTTAAACAGAAGTTTTGTAATCGACCAGTCGTCTAGTCCAAAAATGAGTAAGAAAACCTCAGAAGACAGAAATGAAAATGGAAAAAATTTAATTTTTCCAGCAGTGGAATTATTATATGCCAATTTACTTACAACTTTTCTGTCTCCTAATTCAAAATACTATCACACCTTGCTCGTCTCATTTTTAAACCCACCACGACTGACAGAACGAAAACGCATGCAATAAAGATTTCGTTTCCGCTTATTTTTTTCCAAACATTTTATTTTCAGTATCTTAAAATTCTTTATTTGCTATTTAAAAACACTAACAGCTTTGCTGATGGATAATATTCTATATTTTGTTTGAATTTTGAGTAAACATTCATTCAACTAATTTGCTATCATTCATTTTTATTATACAAGTGTATCAATCATCTGGCTCTTTTGATCTTGCCAGCAGCCACTGAATCACCGCCCATATATTTTTTAACCTATTATATGACCAAACATAAATTTAACAACAGCATACATGAAAGAAAACGAAAGCACTGGGCCTTCAAAGTGAACAACACTAAGTGCATAGGCTGGCAAGGAAACTAAGCTATGCTTTATGAATGCAATAGTAAGACAATCTCATAGGATTGACAGAAACAACTAATTTTGATTTAATGATCTAAATGTACTCTTTCATTGCCAGCTCAGAACCCTTTAGAGAGAAAGAAACAAAACTTGGGACATGGTGCAACCAACGTGAAAATCACAACAGCACAAGTACAAAAGCACATGACAGATCTCATAACGGCCACGCACGGTAGTATTAGGAGATCTGCAGCTGATACCTTCTGCAGTGCAGTTCAGGTCGCAAGCCATCTGAACGATGTAAAACAGTTCTTTAGCCGCTATGTCCTCTTCCAAACCCAAGAAGAGCAAGGAGACAAACAAGAGGAGGAAAGCAAGAGGAGAGAAGCAGAAGAAACCAAACCATTCCAAAAAAAAAGAAGAAAAAGTAGAGAAGAGAGAGAAAGTAAAGGTTGTCAGTGATTGGTTAAAAGATAATGGGACAGGAAGAGGATGCAAAATATTATGCCGTATTATTCTATTGAGAGGACAAACACAAAGATAGAAGTTAACTCGTGCAAAGAAGCTTCATCTAAAGATTCATTTAATAATTTCAAATCTACAAATCTAGGATCAAAGCTTTAGAATGTAAAAGCTGTCAAATCAACACACAAAAAACTCTCTGAAGATTTCCCGTACCTGTGATTTCAAACCAGACTGGTGTGTCCACAGACTCCATGGTGATGACCCCGACCATGTGTGCCACGGGGTCGCTCTCCATAACAGAAAAGGAGTAAAAAGGCTCGTCAAATGCCAGAGGGGCTGTGCTCGGCTCTGGCTTGGAGATCCATTCGATGTGTAAACGGCAGCTGGAGGATTTTTGGGGTCGGCCATTATCCACTGCTTTAATCTGAAGGATAAATGATGGTTCAAAAATGTGTCAAATCAAACTAAATTTTTATTTGTTGTATAACTATGTACCGTCAATAACGTAACAGTAATGTTTTCAAATATATGGATGTCAATAGAAAACATAAAATACATGTTGATCTCAAAAATTTGTTTGGGAACAATATGTTTTGCAATTCTGTTTGGTGCTGTTAGTGGTATTCCACATTTTAATACAACTATCTGAATACTAAAAAAAAAAAAAAGACAGAATATTACCAGAACACCTGTCACTGTGACGTTTGGAAGACAGATGTTAGATAATGAAACAATGGGAGGTCTGGCAAAAATGTCACTGGCCACATGGGCGGGCAGGAAGTTCACCTTAAGCTTGTAAAACTTCAATCAGAGGGACATTCAGGAAAAATGTACTGTGTGTCAAATCCGAGATCACAGGTATCTACATTTTATGACATAATAACGGCCTTCTCAAGAGCAGTAACTCAAGCTAGAAAGCAATTATATTTGAAATCAAAAGGATCGAGTTTTCCAATGTTTCAAAGTGTACTAATACAAATAAAAGAAATTGTGCGTCCTCACCGTTAAGATATCATAATCTCCAGCAGAAGAAAGCTTCTTAAAGGAAACCATGCCAGTTTTGGGTTCAATGAAGAACTTTCCCTGTTCGTCTCCGTCCTCGATGCTGTAGGAGATCTCAGCGTTTGGCCCTTCGTCTCGATCTGAGGCGATGACGCGATACACAGGATCTCTCTTGAGCGCACGCTCTTTTTCTGGCTTTTCTCGCTCGGGGAGTTTGATTTTGTAGACTTTCTCCATAAACTGTGGCTTGTTGTCATTCTCGTCCAGGACTTTGACAATGACTCGAACAGTAGTGGACTTCACAGGAACGCCCTGATCAGACACTGTGATCTGTAACACAAAATTGTGGAACGTGAAGTTACATTACACCCTTAAACTGATTCTCATCACTTAGTTGACTAGTTGTTCAGACAACCCACTGAATTGGCAATTTTGAAAACTTGTACTTTTGCGCATCTCTTTAAAAGTTAGATTTTTCTTTTTCTTTTATTTGATAGAACGGTTCAGAGGGCTAATAGAAAATCCTGTAATTGAGGGGGGCGGAAAGATCCATTCACTCAGTTCTAGTTTTCTTCTTTCCTTTCATGTCAAATAACCCCAAAACCCTAGAGAGCCGGTGTCATAATGAACATTTTCAATTAGAGTGACAAAACGAGCAGTACTAAAAGAAGTGCACAGGACAATAATAGAACACACTCAAGAATATCTGACACAAGTGATTGAAAACCTTCATTATAGCGAATGCTTCAATCAATCGTCGTTCAGAGGTAAAGAAAAATCTCCTGTTTGGAACACGGGGGCAAATGTTCCTATCGAAGTCAATTGGCTGACAAAATTGAAGTAATTCCCTGTGCGCTTAGCTGACAATCAATCTTTACAGAGATGCGCGGAAAGGCGGGAAAGGTTTCCGGGGGGTTAGAACATACTGTTATCCACTAGTCTGTATGATTGTGGATGATTTTTCCACATAATTTCTCTTTTATGACTTCTGATGAAAAATACCATCGTGAATGTGAAAGCCAGGCAGGCTAAATTGCCTCAAAATTAGTGCTTTTTATTTCTTTTATTATTTTTATTTCTCAAATCTAGTTTCATCATCTAATACAATCGCGTCGTTTAAGGAAAAAAAAATTGGTACTTCGCACATTATTCAAAACGGCATTTAGTTCAATTGTATAACTAGCTCACTATGGACACAGAAAAAAGCAAAAAGATAAAAGTTCACAAAAATGCACACCAGTTCTAACAGCACTTTTGTCAATAATATGAGCAGTAATGGGCACAGGAGTCATTCCAACGAGCAGAGACGGTGACATTAAACAGACGCTAGTGGTTTGCTGAGCATATACTCATGCTCAGAACGCCGTGTCCAATCTCAGCTGGTATCCGTTAACCAGCTCATTAATTTCCTCTGGATATCTTCAGTTAATCTTGGAAAATGCCCATTTGAGGCAGCTTAATGGTACACTGGTGCATAAGCTGATGAATGCAAACACACACAAAGATGCAGACATACACACTATTTCCTGCTAATGAACTCAGCAGACTTGAGTAGCTTTGAGTGCAAAATATGAACTACAGCTTTCTATGGCTAAAGCAGACGAATAACAGGCCAGCCATTTAAAGCATCTGTTCAACACTGTAAAAATAATCCAGATTTTGGTGTGAACAACGAGTAAACATATAATGTATATTAGTTTTCAAATCTGTCCAGTGCTTTGGCCAAGCAGATTTAATTGAATAGGAGGACAAGGGACTCGGTCAGCTCCAACATTCCTCTCTCCAGAGTTGGGAGTGTTTTTATGCCTGCAATGCACTGCTTAAAAAAAAAACTAAAAAAAAAACTTTACCAGCAAACTGGAAAGAATTCAGACAGTCGAAATTAAATTTCCAGTTCAATAAAATAAATATCCCATGTCTGCTTTGAACATCAATTATATAACTAAATTGAGTAAAATCATCCAAAGTGTGAAAATGACATTACATTTATGCATTTGGAAGATGCTTTTATCCAAAGCAACTAACATTGCACTAAAGGCTTACATTTGAATCAGTTCATGTATTGCTTGGGATGTAACCTGACAAAAGACTGTGAATGAATCAGTGAACAGATCTGAACATACTTTTTTGGGTGAAGTCATTCAGAAGTCATTGGAATGAATCCTCACTAATAGGTGCAAGCATCTTGCACATTAGAAATTTGTTCAGAGCTTTCAGCCCAGACAAGGCAGTGATGTATTTCACATGCCTGGAAAACACGCAAAGCAACGCCCTACATCTTCAGTCACTCAGGGTGTATTCGCAGAAAGAAATTACATTTCTTTGCAAATCAACATAAGTATATCATGGGCTTATTTTTCCTTTTTAGTTATAGAAGTTCAAAGAGCAACAGGGCAGGCTATTCGGCGTGGTGTGCATGCCTCAACATGTTCCAGTAGCTCTCGCTCTCTGTTCTTTATTTTCTCAAATTTCCCTCCCTTCCCCCCCAGGAGCATTTGCACCTTACACCTTCTTTCCCAGCTCTTAAGTCTATGTGAAAGTTTGCTCACCCATATATCTCTCTCTCTCACACACACACACACTCAAATGCCCTCAACGCCACCCCCCCACCACCCCCAGGCGAACCCCTGAGCAGCAGCTCATTTCCCCATCGCCTGCAGTGCTCTGCCCAGCAGGATTGCACTACCCCTGGGAGGGAGAAAGCCAGACCCCTGGGCGAGAGGCTGGGTGAGACAAGACCCCCAGAGGAAAGATGTCAATAAAGAACTTCCTGTTGCTGGACCCCTGACTAAACATCGGCCAAAATCCCAAATTGCCAGGGTTGTCATGACTACTGCACTGGGCCACCAGAGCAGTGCGAGAAAAAAGGAGAAACTGCATGTGAACAGTGACTGGACTGGCCGTTATTTGTTTATTAGTCTTTCCCTCAGCCAGTTTAAAGCAGTGCGGTAATCAAATTAAGCATGAGATCATAACAGTCCAAGTTGTCTGAACAAAGACAGTTGCTAGAGAAATTTATCCAAAAATCACATCATGATCTTTGTTTCCACGGACTAGATTTCCAAACGATTAGTCAGTCAGTCTAGTTTTATTTTAAAGTCCCCCTGTTCAAGTTTTGAAATGTTTATATGTCTACATAGTGTTTTTAATATGATTTAAGACAAACGAATGATTTATGAAAAAAACTCATGTCAACACCATTGCTGAATATTTTCTCCTTAAAACTGCAGTAAAAAATTGTTTTCAAGCCAAACTACCTTGTAACCAATTACATAAATGTGTGGCTGGACTTCAGCATATCATCATTACAATGCTGTGAAGCAGGGGAGGTTATTACTGTTGATAAGAAAAAAATTGGTACATTTAGCAATATAGCAGGTGAATTATGATGTATTTTATGATGGTATGATGAACTAATATGCCTCTGTTCAAAGCGTCTCTAAGGACGCTGATTTTTAGAGCAACATTAGAAACACATTATTAGCAGTTTGATAACATAGTCAAACCAATTGCTAATCATATTAACTACTGCTATGTGTCCGACGTTGTAGTGAGCGATTCATAAAACATATTACCGATTTAATACATTGGCTTTTAGACAAGCCTGTATGACTGAGTGGAGGCGTGGCTAATTTGCATATTCATGGTTCCACATATACTAAATTAAGGAATGTTTTAGGAGTTACATTTAAGCTATTTTAAGGCATGAATAAACTTTTCCTACAGGATTATTATAACTTTTTTTAAATAAGCCATTTTGGTGATCAAAGATGAGTTTTAAAAGATAAAATTATTGACTACAGGGGGAATTTAATATTCTTTTAGTGGCAATACTGTAGAGAGATAAATATAGGGCTGGTTTCACAGACAGGGCTTAGATTAAGCCAGGATTAGGCCTTCACAAAATAAATCACTAAAAAATAATACTAGCCTAAGCAATAAGTAAAAAAAGAGTTCACTGAAGATAAGTAAACCATCAGTGATAAAACGGGAACAAATAACTTAATTACAATGAGGTGCTGTATGAGCAGCAGCTTTGTGTATGTAAGGTGTGTGCACTCTGAAACAGCCTCTCAGAAAGAAAGGCTTAAAAATGCGAAACACAAAAGGCTTAAAAATGCTTTCAAATGATAAGCTTTTGTATATATATATATATATATATATATATATATATATATATATATATATATATATTGCTACAAAAATCAGATAGCTCAAACAATTTGGCTATATGTGTTTGAATCTACTCGATAACCCCATAGAGCAGGGGTGGCCAACCCGCGGCTCGCGAGCCGCATGCGGCTCTTTGACTGCTCTTTTGCGGCTCTCATCCGGCCCGCGGAGACCTTTTTGTCTACGGAAAAAATACCATAAATTTACATGTATCCTGTCAAGATCATCCGCCGCTCACGTGGACATGATGTTTTTACCGAATTCAAATAGAGGCACGCAGAAGCGCGTTCCCTTTCGAGAGTGGGAACGAGATGTTTAATGAAATGCATTTGGGAACTCCTCCCCTTCACGTCATTTCTGAAACCTTATGGATAACAGCAGTTGACAACTGGCCAATCGTAGCGCGATGCGGATCTGGCTGCCAGACGGTATAAATATCATTAATAGCATTTCCTTCATACTTCTCTAAACGGAATATGATTAAATAACAGAGGTTACGATAGTAACCGGAGACGTTTTCCAACCAATCACTACATTACCAAACCGCTGCTTACTTTTAAACTTCCGGTCACCGTCAATGAGATGATATACCGTTTTTTCCCGCATATATAATTCACAGACGCATTCTCTTTGTATGCTCATATAGCTCGCAGGTGTCATATGTAAAATGTATAAAAAATGTATTTATAAACATATAAAATGTGAGATATATGTGTGAGGCCTTTCTTATGTCAAAACCCAACCAAACAAATGCGAATTCAACAGTCTTTTATGCGGCTCTCCGCAGTCATGAGCTTTATTTTGTGGCTCATCATGCTGAACAGGTTGGCCACCCCTGCCATAGAGACTTCAAATGTGATTGCGCAGGCTACCAAACTATGCAACCTTCCTTATCTAATTAAATGTGCTATTAAAAGGGTAAAAGACACTGTTAGGCGAAAAGCATGCTTTACAGCTCCTTGTCACAGTCTTGTCTCGCGTTTTCCACTTCCAGGTCCCTTTATGTATCTTCCAGGTCCTGCACATTCCTGTCTGTGTCTAATCACGATCCCAAGTCTTGTCAGCTGTTCCCTATCCCGTGTTTATCATTATATACCCTCCTGCGCTCCTTTGTCTTGGTCAGTTGTGAATGTTGTTATGTTCGTGTCAAAATGAGGGTGGATGTTCCCCTTCCGTGTTCTCCAAGGCTTGCAATAAGAAGTGCCGCTTTCTGTTGTTATATTTTGTTTTGCGTTTTGAATAAAGAGTGTTCATTGTGAACTTCTTCTCCGAGTCCTCTCTCACACTCTTTCCCTGTGGATAACACTCCTTATGGTTAAGACAGCTGATATACTGCATCCAAGTATTAAACTACATGCACCAACAAACTCCAAACTTGGCAGCTAAAAAATACATTTAACCTTAGTTAATTAAAAACCAGTGAAACAGATTTAACCTTGAGGAGATCTTGGCACTACTAATATTTAGCTGAATTGTTGGCATTAGTTAATTACAAGGCTACTGTCGATTGGTCAGCAGGTTTTGCTTTGAAGTCAAGATGAGCTCTTCATATCACTGAGGCATGGAGAGAGGAAGGGAGGACAGACACTGGATGAGCAGTATGCTGCAGGGTGTACCATCCTCCCTGGTTTTATTTCCTGTCTGCACCCCTCCTGTCATTTACACAAACAATTTGAGTTAGGCATGAAAGAACTAGGAAGGGCTGGTGCAAATTTGCCAAATTAAACAACATGCCACAGGCTTTGAATTGCACAATCTATAACGATAATTAAAGGAGCATCAATCTCTGAAGTCCTCTGTACACAACTTGAAGTATCAGCAAACTGTGGTTGATTTTTGGGGAAGGAAGGGAGAGGGTAGTAAAGAGTTATTGAGAGAGAGAGAGAGAGAGAGAGAGAGAGAGAGAGAGAGAGAGAAAAGCTTGCAGCTCAATTAAAATCCACAAGTATAAACTTTGGCTGGGCAGGGTGACGCTTCCTGTTCTGGCCTGTCTAATCCTGAAATGGTACACTGAGAGAGAACAAAGACAAACCCCCCCACACACACACACACACAGACACACACAACACCTACCCTCACACACCGGATATCTAAATCCCCACAGAAATATGTTGGAAGGAATAGAGGGGGGCAAATGCAGTCTGCTCACGTGCATATTTTAGTTTGCCAGCTTGTGCCTTGAAGTTTTTTAGATGCTGAAGTTTTTTACTCATTTACCCTTAATTAGGCTTTTTCCTTTGCTCCCAAGGAGTTTCCTTTAAAATAATATTCTAGGCTAGAGTTTTGTTGGTTAATCTACAAAACAGAGTTCAACAATAAAGCACGCCAACTTTTGTGAAGAAAAACATTATCAATGATACTATATTTATATTAGAGATTTTTTTTTTTACAAATTTGTTAGACGTTTAGATGGAAGCTTTGTAACCGACTAGTCGACTAGTCTAGGAGTCAGAAGACCTCAGAAGACAGTCAAAAAAATCTCAGAATTGCATTTAAATACATTAATGATACATTTAAAATATTTATTCTATGAATCAAGTTCAATAATAAATAATGCTGCTAGAAATAAGGTCACTTTCATACGACGCTTTCCTTTTGGAGTCTCAAAACTGCTGCTTCATGTGTGTCGGTTTCCATGGTGATACTCGAGACAATGAATTTAACAGGTCAATAAAAATAAAACGTATATGTCTATATATTTCTTTCATCTGAACGGGATCACAGTGGCGAGTGGTTGTAGTAAATGATTTGCTTGTTTCGGATAGTCTCTCCTAACATCTCCGTGTCTATGATTAATATGGTTATGCTCGGCTCCAGTGGAATTATTATATGACAGTTTACAAAACACATTTCCGTCTCCTTCTAATTCAAAATACTTCCACACCTCACTCATCTTTCGGTGGTTAATTTTAAACCCGCTGCGACTGACAGAAACAAAACGGATGCAAGATCTGCAGAAAATATTTAGTAAAAAAAATGCTCAGATTTTTTCAAACGTTTCAAGTTAATGTTTTATTTGTAAAAAAACAGTATTGAACCCTTTCGTACGCAAGTTTAAAATATTCCTGCTGATCCCTCCAGCGTGCGTTTTTTTTCTAGGCAACCGTTATTTTAGAACATTTGTCCTTATCATTTACACGACATGCGTCATGCTTGTCACGTGACACACCGCAGCCACAAAATGACAGTATGACACATCTCGTTTATTTAGTTTTTCTTATTTATTCGAAATATTCACCAACTTGTTGGCTGTGTCATCAATTATCTGGATATTCCGATTCTCAAATGTGTAAGTGAATGTGATTTTTGTCATTTAAAAACCTTTATAATGATCATGTTAGCTGATCTATGATGGGCGACGGGTGCCACCGTGTTCATTTGCGTCTTATTTACAAAACGTAAATTGAGTCACGTCTCCCAAAATACATGACAGTAAGTGTTCGAAGAAGTGAGAGAAGGATATAGTAAACTTTATAGTTACCAATACAATGTGTATCTGATCTAAATAAAACAACTACTCAATGTATAATTGAACGGATTGCTATTTCCGTTTTTATAGACATCAGTGTGTATGTTTCAAACTATAAATGTATTGTTTTGCCAGTACTTATGAGTATTTTAAAGTCTGAAACCTAAAATAAACCTTACGTGGTTGAAAACACTGAATAGTTATGATACAGCTGATGACTTGTCTGTCGAGCTCTGCACCAGATCACGTGACACATCTGAATGTTCTAATCACATCGGTGTGATCATATCAACTCTTTTTTTTTCTCGTGTTATCGACTATTGTTTTCAGTGTCGACTAGTTGCAGCTGTACGCTTGCTACAGAAGTTTGTGAATGTGATCACTGATCAAAAAAATGAAGGGAACACTTAATCATCACATGATTAAACCTCAGGGATATCAATCTGTCCAGTTAGGAAGCATAAGTGATTGTGAATCAGTTTCAACTGCTTTGATGCAAATGAAAGTGACAACAAGCACACTAGAGAGGCAACAGCTAGACAAACCCCAAAAGGGGAGTGATTTTGCAGATGGTGGTCATAAACAATTTGTGATTTGTTAGGGTCCTTGTCAGTGTCTGTAGCATGAGGCAATACCTGCAACCCAATCATGTTGCACAAGCACTCAAGCTGATATAGGATGGCATAGCCGTACGTGCCATTGGAAAGAGGTTTGGTGCATCACCCTGCATAGTTTTAAGAGGAAGGAAGAGATACTGAGAGGCAGGCTGTTACACGAGGAGAGCTGGACAAGGACGAAGAAGGGCAACCACAAAGCAGCAGGACCTGCGTATCTGAGTATCTGCTCCTTTATGTGAGAAGGAACAGGAGGAGCACTGCCAGAGCCCTAGACAATGACCTTCTACAGGCTGCTGGTGCGGATGTTTCTAATCAAACTGTTAGAAACAGACTTCATGAGCATGACATGAGGGACATCCTCTAGTGGAACCTGTGCTCACAGCTCAGGATCATACAGCTCAATTGGCATTTGCCAAAGAACACCAGAATTGGAAACTCTGCCACTGGCGTCCTATGCTCTTCGTGGATGAGACCAGGTTCATACTGAGCACATGTGTCAGATGTCAGTTTTCAGATGACGGAATGCATCGATACCATTTACTGGCCCTCACATTTATCAGACCTACATTCAGAGAACCTCTGGAACATTATATATCGGAGCATCCAAAACAGCCAAGTACCACCACAGACTCTCCAGTTGCTCACTGATGGCTGATCCAATTCTGGAAGGAGCCAAATTGATCATAAAAGTCTTCAAAAACATTTCAAATATCGTACTGACCGCAAACTTTTGAACATTGCTTGTGGTAATCAACAGTATGCCACAGATGCTATACATATATCTTAACCTTAACCCAGAACAAGAAGAAAAAAAAAACTAGAAGAAAAAAGGAGCCATTTAGGATCTCTCTCTAAATATGCATTTCTAGGATTGTGATTGTCTATCCTTAGGAAAAGTGTTGTAAATACGATATAAGTGTTTTTACCTCCAGAATATGTTCATCCTGCTGTTCTCTGTCCAGCTTCCGAGACGTGGTGGTAACAAGACCTGCAAACACAATTTAACAATCCCATTAAAACTCAACATAACATATTCAGTCAGTGCAACATTTTGACAAGGCTAAACAAAAACAAAAAAGTATTACATTTTTGTTGTAAAATTAATACAATTTCACCTTTGAGGAAGGGAGGTTTTGTCAGATTTACTTAACTTCTAGGAGCAATCTTGTTAAACCCACACACACAACATTAAAATTCAGTTGCACAGCAGAAAATTGCATTGTGTCAGGACGTTTCAAAGCCACGCTTTAAACACACTCTCACACTGCCTGAAAATACACAAAACAAACCTCACACACAACCTTCAACCAAACACACAACAGTCATTATAAATGTCTTCAAACACTGAAAAGATGAGTGAAATGACAATGTAAACATCATAGCGTTTACTCCATGTGTGAAAATGTTAGTAGGTGTGTGTTTTTCTGTACTAGGTTTTTGAAGATTTCTATCAAGAGCTTTGCTTTATTACAGAAAAATAGAATCAGAACGTAAAGGAAATTCAGTTAGAAGTGAATTCAAGTGTCGAACCCAGAGAAGAGTGTATGGTTAGACAGGCAGATCGAACAACAATGCAAATGAGCACACATTTCTGTAAAGAGCGTCTCGATTGCAGATAATAAGCAGACTTGTGTTTCTCCGTCAGTATAATTGTACATCAGATGGGGCAGAGCACGCGGCTGATGTTGCCAGACCCGGCCACACGAGAGACGCCTGCCGACCGCACCACGTCTGATTAGTGCAGAAAAAGGATTTCCGAAACCAGAAGCCATCAATGACGCACATGCAGGCAGCAGAAATAGCCTGGCCACAACACGCCTCCTGCTCCTGGTCAAAACTGTGTTAGGCTCCTAACCACCTCTCTCTCTCCTTTGCTCTCGTAGTCATACATGGGAATGAAAATAAACTTTGAATGCAGGCAGTCATCAAAAACTCTACATTTTAATGTGTTATATTAAAGACAATGCTACGTTTACAGAACAAGAACTAGACTAGAATGGAAAAGGACATTAAATAAAGTTTTATAGGAATTTACAGGCTTTTTTTTCTCTGATAGGATTTTTACAGAACATTATGTGGCTGATATTCTGAGTTAATGAGTTTGGCAGCTTTTGCAAGTAGTATTTCATGAGTTTACATTATATATATATATAAAATTGTATATGAGGGGTGCATATTAAGACAAAACAAATCTCTTGGCTGAAATGAACCGCTTTCCCCATGATATTGTTCCACGTGAGTGTATGCATGTACTGCTGAGGTGTACGTCTGCTGGATGGAACTTAAGAACATGCTTCTAAAAAGACGCCCATGTTTGTACCCACAATCCATTTCTTCCCGGGCCAAAAAAACAGCGGTCTATTGCATCGCGGGCTAAGCTAGCCAAAGAAAATTACAGTTCAGCCATTTTTGGAAAAAGAAAAACAAGAACAAAACTAGGATATGTGGAAGCAAATCTGAAAGAAAGAAAGAAAGAAAGAAAGAAAGAAAGAAAGAAAGAAAGAAAGAAAGAAAAGAAAAAAAAGAAAGAAAGGCTGGTTTATGATGTTAATGCTAGTTTTGGTTGACCATGGAATTCTAGTTAAAGAGGCCTTATGGGGGCACCAGCAAACAGGGATGAATCATGCCGCCTTTGCAGGAACCCAATTTTATTATCAGTAAGATGAAGTTTAACCTTATTGTTTGAGAAATCAAATATTTCATTATTTGATCTTTCTGCGTAGTCTGAGGTACTTCCTGTTTGCGCTTGTCTCATAGAGCATAAGCGTGTGACCCTCGGCTAAAATCCTCTCAGCTAACCACTGTACTCCTACAATAAACTCATAGTGAAATCGCACATACAATGATAGTGCCGCCGCACTGCCCCTGGACAAAAGAAAAAGATAAAATCAGAAAGAAAACAGCAAAAAAGAACATCAAACTGTCTGGGTAAATGACACTCTTTCCTCTAAAACACTTCTGCTTGGGAGGAAAAAAGAAGAGCTACTTTCTCTTTCTAGCTCACTTGAACTCTCCCTCAGTCAGACGGAAGGCCATTGTAAGACTTTAGAAGAGGTATCGTTTAACAGGCAGGAATGCAACACCTCGTATCTGAGACTAAGGTGCCACATTCCTCATTAAGGGTCTCAAACACATATTAAACGCACACACACTTAAAGAAGCGCACATGTAGAGCTATTAAACAGATGAATGTCCATTCAAAACCTTCTCAAGGCCTTCTAACAAGCACAAAACAGTCTGTGCCACAGCAACATAGATAAATGAGCACATCACAAAGGTGGGCAGACCCAGGCAACATTCCCAAATGGACTCTAACCCTCCTCCTCATTCTAAAACATACTGTGTGTGCGTGTGTGTGAGTGAACGGCAGCCATTTCAGTGCACAGAAAGAGATAGAAGGGTCTACACTTGAGTTAGAGAAAGAAGTCTCTCAGAAAAAGCCTCACATTAGCCTTACCATTAACCTCCTGCAGAACACTCAATCGAGCTTATCAAAGACACACAAATATGTGCTCATAAAAGTTACAACCATGCAAACTCTGAAATATTTTATATTCTACTCAGGATTTTCCCCCCACAACTATATGTACTATACGTACTGACGCAGCAAATTTACATTAAATAGCATTTAAAGTAACGGTTACAGGCATTTACAGTAGCAGTAATTTGTAGTGGAAAAGCAAACTAGTAAGTAGTAATTCATTTTCAATCAGCGTTTGCAAATAAAATGACAAAAGCAGCAACTATTAGGGTTATGCCACTATTAAAGTTGGCATGAAACAGAAGTTGCAATAGCTTTTGTATAAATTGAAACTAGATCTCTAATAGTCTCTAATAGAAACACTTCAAAATGAGCAACTTGCTGACTTGGGAAATATATAAATATATTTACAGCCATGCTCAAAAGTTTGCAGAATCAGCAGAATGCTAATTATTTGAACAAAATAAGAGAGATCATACTGAAAATGTATTTTATTTAAAACTGTCCTGGATAAGATATTTTAAATTAAATATGTTTACATGTAATCCAGTTAATACTGTATGTTGTTACCTGCTCAATGTTCCTCAGCAAAAATACTCCAGGTCCTGCAAATTCTTCAGTTTTCCAGTATTTTTTCCATATTTTAACCACCCCCCCTATTGTCCGCTATTGGCACCTCATTCTCTTCACGGATGAGAGCAGGTTAACACTGAGCATGTGAAAGATGTGAAAGAGTCTTGAGATGCCATGGGGAACGTTATACTGCGTGCAATATCATCAAGCATGACTGGTTTGGAGGTGGGTCAGTAATGGTCTGGGGAGAAATATCCTGGGAGGGTCACACAGACCTCCACATGCTAGCCAATGGTTCCCTTAGGTACCGGAGCCATTGTCAGACCATAAGCTGGTGCAGTGGACCCTGGGTTCCTACTGGTGCATGATAATACCCAGCCTCATGTGGCTAGAGTGTGTAGATAGTTTTTAAATGAAGGCATTGATGCCATTGACTGGCCCTTCTGGGACATTATCTATCAGAGCATCCAAAACCGCCAAGTAGCACCACAGACTGTCTAGGAGCTCACTGATGCCCTGATCCAGATCTGGGAGAAGATTCCTCAGGACAACATCCATCATTTCATTTCCCAGACGTTGTTGTTAGTGCATACAGGCATGTGGGGGGCATAAACACTACTGACTTATGAGCTGCTGTGAACTTTGCTGGAAAAGTTGGATCAGCCCGTAACTTTTTACATTTATTTTTGGTATGATTTTGAATCTAATCCTCAGTGTGTTGATGTTGTTGGTTTCTATTGACTGTTGTAACATAATTTTGTCCTTAATAAATTATAGAATGTTTATATGTAAAGATTTTTTAATTGAGTGTCTCATTCATTGAGATGAAATGTGCTGTATATATATACAGTAATACCTCGGTTTACGAGTTTAATTCGTTCCACGAGGGAGCTCGTAAACCAAAATGCTCGTACACCAAAACAAATGTCCCCATAAGAATGCACTAAAAATCAATTAATTCGGTCCACATGACCACAAATGCCCATTTTAAATATATTTTTGGTTTTACCCTATTAATTGCAGTTAAAATTGTAACCATTAAGATCTCATATAAATACTAATTAATAATTGACAATTAAACTCTAGAAATACTTGACAATTTAATGCATGTCAGGTTTGAGCAGCCTGCTTGGAGGAGAGAGAGGAGGGAGGAGAGGGGAGCGGGGAAAGCAAGGATGAAAGCAAATGAGTGAATTTATTATAATAGTGCAGAAAACAAACGAGTGATAATCCAGAGTTAAAGTCGTGGAACATGGGAGCCGCGAAAGAACGAATTCACGGGAGCTGCAAACGAACGAATTCGCGGGACCCGCAAGAGAACGAATTCGCGGGACCCGCAAGAGAACGAATTCGCGGGAGCCGCAAGAGAACGAATTTGCGGGAGCCGCGAGAGAACTAGGGGAGCGCGGGGCACAAAGTAAGGCGGGGTAAATAGTAACTGCGATTTTTTTAGATAGTTGCAGGGGCATAAATGTGACGTGCTAAAGGGCTTTTCATCACACTGTTTGCACACGTCTTCTGGCCATTTTTCAAGAAATTTCATCGAAATTTGGATGAGAACCACAGGAAAAACTCTTTTGGCAGCATGTAAATATTTTTTGTTATAGTAGTTGTTTTTCGATTTTCAAAGAATGTGTGAAAGATTGTTAGTCTAATCTTATATTGTTATGATTACCATCTTCTTGGCTAAAAGATGGTACCATTTTGAAAGACGTGAAAAAACACATAGTGGCTGCTATCGGGTCCTGAAGTAAGCAAGACAGCGCGGGGTTAACACTAAGCTTGTAACACTAAGCTTATTGAACAAGTTGATAATCATATATTTTGCATTGAATTAACCTATTAAAACGTTTTTCATGTCATTACATTGTTCAAAACACAACAAATGTAAAAAATAAAGGAAAAAAGTTATGCTTATGATCATCAAGACGCAACTTTTTTTAAACAAATAAAAATACGTGAATGAACTTGCATTGGATAACACGGTGTTACAACTAACCCGCTGTCTGTTAAAACGAGAACCGCTCACGGGGTAAGAAGTCACATTTTACTCCTTGCGCTTTTGCCGATACTGCAGAGAAACGGCAGGTACGACAAACATGAAAACAGTGATCATTTGTAGGAGAGGCTTATATGTTGTTTGTATAAAAATATGGTTTGTCTAACCCTATTACTTTGTTTATTATTTGGCTAAAACCGTGTATATTTCACTACATGATGTTTTATTAACAAAGTTCGGGAGGAGCACGTTCAAATGATTAATACAATCAACACGTCATCAGCAATTACTCCTCATCCTATCAGCAGGAGAGGAAGTACGTATATATAGACACGTTTGACTCACCTACAGCTCTTTGACATTTTTCGGCAGCTCGACAGTTTACGGCATTGTAGCTCCGCCTTCTGGTCGCCATACACCCGAAATCGAGCTCCACTCGTTAGATGGATTCTCCACGAAAACCTCCGGACCCAGTAGCGATCCTTATCCGCTCAACACCATGCTAACTATATTATATCACCCTCAGCAATACATCACGGGTGCCAGACCAAACAAACAGGTCCTAAGCAACAACAAGCAACGCACAGTAAGACTTGAGGCCGTTCTCGCCACCAAGTAAACATCCGTATCCAGCAGCTCTACATCGGCTTTTAATCGCTCCTGCCATTGAGAAAGGACGATAAAGCTGGTCGAGCTACAAGCTCGACTCTCAGGCTATGCCGCTTTCTTCCTGCTAGCCAGGCCGCCGCCGCGAGCCTCAGCAGACCGCGCTGCAGCTTCAGCTCACACTCTCTCTGTCCGTCAGCTCACACAAACAAGAGCAGCTGTAATCCTTCCCGGCGCTTTTATTTTTGCATCGCTAAATCACGAGCAGTTGTGCCCTCTCAATACTACTGTTCCGGGGAACCCACGTCTGAGATGTGATTGTTCTAAAGTAACGCGCTGCTTCCTCGCAACTCAAGCAGTAGCGCGCACCGAAGCCAGATCGCGCGCAGTACAGTCCGATCGCACGCGCCACTTCAGATCGCGCGCTCAGCCGCCCACACAAGAATCAAGCACTTATTGCCAACGCTGCCTTGTTGTTTCAACTTAATCGGCTATTAAGTGGACTCGCTGAAAAGAAACCATATGCACTTTCTATTTCAAAGTAATTCTTTGCCTTCACTGTTTCAATCCTTTAAGTCCAAGATAAGCTTTATAAGTCTATGATATTTGGATGAACCCCTGCTCAGGGTTTACTCAAAACCAATACGTTTGTGAACTTTCATAAACTTTGATATTTCGATTTCCAACAGGTAAGTTTGTTTTGAAATTAAATATGCAACATGCATCTGATATAAATTCAACTGTCAATATGATAATTGAAAGGTTTTACTTACGGAAATCAATGTTTTACAAACCATATTGATTGTTTTTGTTGTTGTTTCTCGCGTGTATTTAGACGTCTGTAACCAAAATAATTCAAGAGATTGAAACACTGAACAGCAACCAGCTTTGAGCGCTTTCTCTGGCTCAGCGCCAGCCAATGTGTTCAAATTTAGCAGGCGATCATGTGATGCCCCGCCTTTCGCCACATTGTCCAAGACCAGGGGCGGCCAACCCGCATGCGGCTCTTTGACTGCCCTTTCGCGGCTCTCATCCGGCCCGCTGAGACCTTTTGTCTACAAAAACATACATTTACATGTATCCTGCCAAGGTCAGCCGCCGCTCACGTGGACACGATGTTTTTACCGAATTCAAATAGAGGCGCGCAGAAGCGCGTTCCCTTTCGAGAGTAGGAACGAGATGTTTAATGAAACGCATTTGGGAACTCCTCCCCTTCACGTCATTTCTGAAAATTTATGGATAACAGCAGTTGACAACTGGCCAATCGTAGCGCGATGCAGATCCGGCTGCCAGACGGTATAAATATCTTAAATAGCATTTCCTTCATACTTCTCTAAACGGAATATGATTAAATTACAGAGGTTACGATAGTAACCGGAGACGTTTTCCAACCGATCACTACATTACCAAGGCTGCTTACTTTATACTTCCTGTCACCGTCAATGAGATGATATATCGTTTTCCCGCATATATAAGTCACAGACGCATTGTCTCCGCATGCTTGTATAGCTCGTGGGGTGCCATATGTAAAAAAAAAAAAAAAAAAAATGAGCGATATATGTGCGAGACCTTCTAATGTCAAAAACCCCATCAACAAATGCGAATTTAACAGTCTGTCATGCGGCTCTCCGCAGCCATGAGCTTATTTCGAGGCTCATGCTGAACAGGTTGGCCACCTCTGTCCAAGATTGAGATGTACCAGTTTCACGATAAACTCTTCCTCTCAAGTTCCTTCACTGTATCCCACTGTCGAAAGGAGCTCATGCACTCAACAAACACTGCAACCGAGCCTCCAACAACACCACGCGGTCGCCAGCTCTTCCGCTCCGTTGTCACACCCTATGACGCCGAGGCTTGCCTTCACCTCCACCATCAAGACATCCACCTTCTTCTTGCCCAACTTCCTACGACACCTCAGCACTCGTATCAATAGTAAAGGAGGACGACCAAAGCAAATTAACTAGAATAGGTCTCGCTCCAGTCAGCTGTACCATCTCCAAATCAACTCTACCTTCAAAATGTCTCAAACGTACGTTCCTTAAATCTTCATATCTCTCCCTTGCAAATCCAGATTTCCAAGCGTTAAGACGCAGCAGCACTGCAGTTTTCCAGCACTGCACCTCACATGCCAGCACCTAGCGACAAACGCCGCCCCTTAAGTGCGAGCTTGCCTCCGCCAGCGGTGCAGGGTTAGCAACGGCAGCACGTACCTAACCTTTCCCATACGTTAGGCCTGCAGCCCGGCCTTCCGATCCTAGCGTGAGGCTGCCTCCGCAAGTGGCTTCGCCCCTGGCCTTTCCCACCTAATTCTCTCACCAGCTCAGACACCAGACAATCAATCATGTTGGAAATCCGTACCCCTACTCTCCGCCAAGGATTCTACCCAAATGTCGTCCGACCACTCAACGCCATGGTCGAGCCATATAGATTCCAGTTCCTCTGATTCTATCACATCCAACCTTAATCCAAATCCGTCCATATTCTGACTCGTCAGCGCCGCACAACGAAAGTAAGAGAGACCAAGCTGTAAGGCTTTTACTCCAACAGCAACAATCCTTCGTTGCCAACCTTCATTTAAGAGATCAGGCCAAACTCCCATCCGACCCACTCTTCACAGAAGACTTAAATCACCCCACCACATGCCGCGTCCCAAAACCTGCAGATCCAAGCACTGGGTCGCAGGTCATCGGAAGCTTCAGGAGTTACATTCGATCAAATCAGTCTCCCCAGAAATGGCTTTCACCGCCACAAGAGACAACAGAAGTCGAGGAAATGGACAATCTCCAGAAATGGACAATCTCCATCATCCAACTCGCGATTAGTTCAGAGGAAGTTCTCCTTTCCCGCTGTAGTGATGCACCTCCACACTCCCGCATGAGCTCAGTTCAAATGGAAATTATTCCACTGCCGCCTCCATTGCCGCAGCAATGATGTTCCCCCACACTCCCGCAGGAGTCAGCAAAGGGGGAAGTTTCCCACTGCCGCAGCAGCGAAGCCACGTTCACACTGGCTTGGTTACCTCAGATGCTCATGACTCACCATCACATCCACTCAGCCTACTTTCATTTCAGAAACTCGCAGGCTACACTCCCATCCGTCCCACTCTCTATAGACGATTCCACCCCATTACAAATTCCGGTTTCAAACTTCTTAAAGCTACGCTACCCCAAACCGGATTCCCAACAGACCATTCATCCAGCCATCCTTTTCGCATAGGTGCAGCAACCACGGCCGTGCAAAGGCCTTTCCCAACAGTAAATACAAGCATTGCGCCGCTGGTCTCCAGAAGCTTTCAAGAGCCACATCAGACCAAACAGACCGCACATTCAAACAAGGTCTTCTGTTAAGCATCAGCTCCTCCCCACTTACAACTTCATGGCCACTGCTTCCATTGCCGCAGCAGTGACGCTCCCGCAGGAGCAAGCTCTCTCTAACTCTCACTGCCGCAGCAGTGACGCTCCCGCAGGAGCAAGCACTCGCTAACTTCCACTGCCGCAGCAGTGACGCTCCCTCCAGGAGCCAGCTTCTAATTGCATATGATATAAATTCAACTGTCAATTCATAATTGAAAGGTTTCTTATGCTTTTACAAACCATACTGATTTTGTTATTTCTTGAGTGTATTTAGACGTCTGTAACCAAAATAATTTCAAGACATATTGATTTTGTTACTTCTTGAGTGTATTTAGACGTCTGTAACCAAAATAATTTCAAGAGACTACAACACTGAACAGAACTCCCACTGCCGCAGCAGTGACGCTCCCGCAGGAGCAAACTCTCTCTATCTTCCAGCTCTCTCTAACTCCCACTGCCGCAGCAGTGACGCTCCTGCAGGAGTAAGCTCTCTCTATCTTCCAGCTCTCTCTAACTTCCACTGCCGCAGCAGTGACGCTCCCGCAGGAGCAAGCTTCTAATTTCCACTGCCGCAGCAGTGACGCTCCCGCAGGAGCAAGCTCTCTCTATCTTCCAGCTCTCTCTAACTTCCACTGCCGCAGCAGTGACGCTCCCGCAGGAGCAAGCTCTCTCTATCTTCCAGCTCTCTCTAACTTCCACTGCCGCAGCAGTGACGCTCCCGCAGGAGCAAGCTTCTAATTCCACTGCCGCAGCAGTGACGCTCCCGCAGGAGCAAGCTCTCTCTAAACCTCCACTGCCGCAGCAGTGACGCTCCCGCAGGAGCAAGCCTCTAATTTCCACTGCCGCAGCAGTGACGCTCCCGCAGGAGCAAGCTTCTAATTTCCACTGCCGCAGCAGTGACGCTCCCGCAGGAGCAAGCTTCTAATTTCCACTGCCGCAGCAGTGACGCTCCCGCAGGAGCAAGCCTCTAATTTCCACTGCCGCAGCAGTGACGCTCCCGCAGGAGCAAGCTTCTAATTTCCACTGCCGCAGCAGTGACGCTCCCGCAGGAGCAAGCTTCTAATTTCCACTGCCGCAGCAGTGACGCTCCTGCAGGAGCAAGCCTCTAATTTCCACTGCCGCAGCAGTGACGCTCCCGCAGGAGCAAGCCTCTAATTTCCACTGCCGCAGCAGTGACGCTCCCGCAGGAGCAAGCTTCTAATTTCCACTGCCGCAGCAGTGACGCTCCCGCAGGAGCAAGCCTCTAATTTCCACTGCCGCAGCAGTGACGCTCCCGCAGGAGCAAGCTTCTAATTTCCACTGCCGCAGCAGTGACGCTCCCGCAGGAGCAAGCTTCTAATTTCCACTGCCGCAGCAGTGACGCTCCCGCAGGAGCAAGCCTCTAATTTCCACTGCCGCAGCAGTGACGCTCCCGCAGGAGCAAGCCTCTAATTTCCACTGCCGCAGCAGTGACGCTCCCGCAGGAGCAAGCTTCTAATTTCCACTGCCGCAGCAGTGACGCTCCCGCAGGAGCAAGCCTCTAATTTCCACTGCCGCAGCAGTGACGCTCCCGCAGGAGCAAGCCTCTAATTTCCACTGCCGCAGCAGTGACGCTCCCGCAGGAGCAAGCCTCTAATTTCCACTGCCGCAGCAGTGACGCTCCCGCAGGAGCAAGCTTCTAATTTCCACTGCCGCAGCAGTGACGCTCCCGCAGGAGCAAGCTTCTAAATTCCACTGCCGCAGCAGTGATGCTCCCGCAGGAGCAAGCTTCTAATTTTCCACTGCCGCAGCAGTGATGCTCCCGCAGGAGTTTCAGTTACAGGATCGATGGGCTTTCTTACTCCCAAGGGAGCCATTCTTTCAATCAGTTCCACCACCACAGCAGCGACGTACCTCTTTGGTCCTGCGGCGGAGGGGTTTTTCGCTGCAGTGGTGGCGACGTGCCTCCTGCTGTCGCCGGGGCCCCGAGGGGTTTTCTCCTGCTGCGACGCTGACGTGCCTCCTGCCGCTTCAAGGGCCCAGAGGGGCTTTCCCCTGCTACGACGCTGACGTGCCTCCTGCCGCTGCAGGGGCCCAGAGGGGTTTCCCCTGCTACGACGTTGACGTGCCTCCTGCCGCTGAAAGGGCTCAGAGGGGCTTTCCCCTGCTACGACGCTGACGTACCTCCTGCCGCTGCAGGGGCCCAGAGGGGTTTCCCCTGCTGTGACGTTGACGTGCCTCCTGCTGCTGTGGGGGCCCCGAGGGGTTTCCACTGCTACGGTAGTGACGTGCCTCCTGCTCCCACAGCGGCCCCGAGGGGTTTCCACCGTCACAGTGGCGACGTGCCTCCTGCTCCTGCAGCAGCCCCGAGGGGTTTCCACCGTCACGGCGGCGACGTGCCCCCTGCTCCCACAGCGGCCCCGAGGGGTTTCCACCGTCACCGCAGCGATGTGCCTCCTGCTCCCACAGCGGCCCCGAGGGGTTTCCACCGTCGCAGCGGCAAAGTGCCCCCTGCTCCCGCGACAGCCCCGAGGGGTTTCCACTGCCACGGCAGCGACATGCCTCCCGCAGCGACCACGGGGGTTTCCACCACCGCGGCAGCGACGCACCACCTTGGTCCTGCAGCGGCCCCGAGGGGTTTCCCCTGCTGCAACAGCGATGTGCCTCCTGCTACTGCGGGGGCCAGAGGGGTTTCCCCTGCTAAGACGCTGACGTGCCTCCTGCTGCTGTGAGGGCCCCGTGGGGTTTCCACTGCTACGGCAGCGACGTGCCTCCTGCTCCCACAGCGGCCCCGAGGGGTTTCCACCGTCACGGCGGCGATGTACCCCCTGCCTCCCGCAGCGGCCCCGAGGGGTTTCCACTGTCGCAGCGGCGATGTACCTCCTGCCTCCCGCAGCGACCACGGGGGTTTCCCCTACCGCGGTGGCTTCATACCTCCCTTCTCCTATGGCAGCCAGGGGAGTAGTTTCAGAGGTACCCCTCATACTCCCAGAAACAAAATTACACCCAATTCTCTTTCTGGCAACAAATTGAACAACAAACACATACCCAATGCTAAAGCCATATCATCCCCTCCGCACCTCAAGCCCTCTACAGCAACATTCATCTACCCTCCCGAACTCACAATCTACCCCCCCAGCTGTAACCTTGCAATTCTTTGGGGGGTCATCAAAATCTTCAGCGGCTGTCCGACTAGGTTGCAATTTTTGGGGGGAGTGCTCCAGGTTCGGGCTAACACCGAGCTCGGAGCCCTCTCCTCGGACAGCTCGCCAAATACGCTTACCATTCATTGCTCCTGAATCATTCGTAAGTGTGAACTCGTGAAATGATGTTTTATTAACAAAGTTCGGGAGGAGCACGTTCAAATGATTAATACAATCAACACGTCATCAGCAATTACTCCTCATCCTATCAGCAGGAGAGGAAGTACGTATATATAGACACGTTTGACTCACCTACAGCTCTTTGACATTTTTCGGCATCCCTCCACCACCCCAACTCCTCACACTTAATTGTTCCTATCAAAGTCAGGATACGGGGGGAGTGCTCCAGGTTCGGGCTAACACCGAGCTCGGAGCCCTCTCCTCGGACAGCTCGCCAAATACGCTTACCATTCATTGCTCCTGAATCATTCGTAAGTGTGAACTCGTGAAGTGAACAATAGTGATCACAATTAATTAATGTTTAGAATATGAGGTAAAAACTTCTGTAAATCACTTATAAAAATATCACTGTGGTGAATGATAGAGCCAATGATTGAGTTAAGGGGTTATAAAAGGGGTTGGAACCTCCTGACTGTGTTATTAGAGGCTGTCATTAGGATATTTCATGTAATAATGCGCACAAGGATACTGAGCGTTAGGACTTTTTCCACACAGAACTGCGCATGGGTGAGTTCTCGTACACCGATACAATGCTTGTACACCGATTCGACCCTCCTTGCTCGTACACCGATTTGCTCGTATACCAAGTCGCTCGTAAACCGAGGTATTACTGTATGTATATATATATATATATATATATATATATATATATATATATATATATATTCAGTAGTACCTCAAGATACCAAAGGCTCAACTTATGAAAAATCCAAGTTACGAAAGCAAAGACGAAAATTTTTACTGCTCTACATAAGAAAAGTTTTCAAGATACGAAAGGTTTTTGAAAGTCCGAGATTCGCCCCATAACAATTTTGAAACTCGCGCCGCACGCCGCCATCTTAGTTATAGTAGACTCGCCACTATCCTCCTGATCTCCCATTGGTTCCTGATGCAAGCCAAGCCATGAGATCCTTCTCTCTAATTGGACAGCATCCCTCCCATCATGCATCTTCTATACGTACGTGCTGGCGTGCTTTAGCTCAGCCACTCCGCACCCGAAACTTTCAATTTTTTATGTGTTTTCGTAAAGTTAAGAATAGAGTAAAGTTAATTTTCGTATAGCCTCACTTGAAAGGTAAGCTTCGACATTTTATGTTATTTCATTGTTTATAGGTCAATTTAGCTTTATTATGAAATTTAATGGTTTTTTTTTTGGAGGGCTTGGAACAAATTAGCCATTTTACATGTAAAATGTGTTCCAAGATACGAAAAACTCATTATACGAAGGCCGCCTCGGAACGGATTAATTTCGTATCTCGAGGTACCACTGTATATACAAAACGTTTAAATGTTAGCCCGGTTCCCTCATTCTTCCCTGAACTACATACAGTATGCCATATAAATTAAGGAGAAATATAATATGTATAGTTTGCAAATATCGTAGACAGACCCTTTGAAAAGACACACACACACACACACACACACACACACACACACACACACACACACACACACACATCTCTGGAAATATATGGTAACTGTACATTCAATAACATTCTGACATCTCCAGGCATTTCTCAAAATAGGACCTCTCAAAATCATTGGTGGATAAAGCAGACATTATCTGAATAAATCCCATCAGTCCCATTCAGTGGCTTCAGCTCAGTCTCCACATTTAGCAACCAAAGGCCCCTGGAAATGGGGCAGCTGATGGTAGGAAATTCCTATCTGAGAGTGACTGAGATTAACAACACAACTTTCAGACCGCCGCTCCATTCTATGTACTAACTCCATTTAGAGTGCGGGTCAGGAAGAGAGAGAGAATGAACAAGAATAAAGAGACAAATCCCTGGCAGATAATGTCTCTTTCAAAACATTCTTTCTGATTTGAGTATTCCAGAGATCATGCCTCACTCATCCGTGGGGACGACCTGGATTTACTACACTAAATCACTGCATTCCTGCCTCAGTGCAAGCATATGTACGCAAGGTCATGTTCACATTAAGACTCCAGCATTGATTTTTGTCTATATCACAAGGTGGGACTATGGCACACTTCCACAAAAAAGTATCTGTTTAATCCAGGGATGGGCAAACTTTTTGACTCGCGGGCCACAATAGTTTCTAAAATTTGACAGAGGGGCCGGAATAGAAGGATGGTGTGTTTGTGTGAACAAATATAAATTAAATGTAAAAACCATTACATGAAAAGATTTGGCCTTTAACAGGCACCAAAACATCAATGTTACAATGTGACAATTTTCCAAATGTATTAATTTAATGACACAGTAGATAAAGACACATTCAGTTTCAGTGGGAACAGTGTGGTTGATCTGTTTTTGCAAGTGCATCAAAGTAGCCTTTGCTAATTTGAATGGCAGCAAAAATTGTGCCTTTGTACTTGACTCTTGAATCTCAGTTTGTCTGTAAATTAGCCGTCAGTCTCTGAGCCGTAGCCGCCCGTTCTTGTGTAGATTGTTTGCTAGCATAGTTTGCTTGTTTTGTGGCAAAATGACGACTGATGTTGTATTTTTTTTTTTAACTGCTAGAGTTTCTTGGTAGAGCAGACACACAGCCCTTGATCGGACTTCAGCAAAACAAATATTTTGTTCATTTTTGTTCTTTATTAAACACTCGGCAGTCACTGTCTACTTTTCTATTCTTCGGTCAGCTCATTTTTAGGGCTCAAAGTGCAAAGCGAAAAAGTGAAGTAGAGAGCTTTCCTGTAGCTCAATCAATAGAGCACTGGTGCTTACAATGCCAAGGTCATGGGTTCGATCCCAGGAAAAGTAAGAAGTGATTCAATGTGTTCCTTGAATGCAATGTAAGTCACTTTGGATAAAAGCATCTGCCAAATGCAGAGTAACATCACACTCAAACAAAGGTCAAAGTCTTGGAGTGCGCCATCTGTTTGGGGAAACACAGACATTACAGGGAAAGGTAAAATGAAGGAGGTTTAATTATAATAAAATGTAATTTAATAATATAACTCTGACAAGTTCGGCGGGCCGTAGTTTCCCCTCCCCTGGTCTAATCCTTCAAGGATAAGCAGCACCACCAGTGGCACCAAAAGGAATTGCAAAAATAATGTTTATAGAGTGCGGCAAGAATCCTAAAACCCATGTTTTCTTAAACAACATAAAATACAATGAAAATGCTGGGCTGGAACCAAAAATTTAGAATGCACTTTTGTTGAAAAAATAAATATTGGTGCTGATTTAACTTCCAGGTTGGTCTAAAAAATATGCAATTACCACAGCACTCTAGTGTTCATGCAGTTAGTCATACCCCGAGTTCACCATTGGTTGATTCAGAACTTGTCACTCAAGTAGTGGGGGGGCGGGGGGGTTGGGGGTTGATTCATTAGTATAGTGAATATACTAATATTCACAGGTTTGGAAAACCACATTGTTAATTGTATGTCTGTTGCTGGCGTGTGAAATCCGTAGGTTAGCAGTAAACAAGCAGGACAGGTGTGTCGGTGGATATGTTCACAAGCCTCTAAAACCCTGCAACTTTATCCACAGGAATGAGAGAGAGGGAGGGGGAATGATTTGTGTTTTTTTCCCTCTGCACTTCGCTTTAGTTTTGCATTCTTAATAACCTTTTGTGTCTTGTGCCAACTGTGGGAGCCTAAAAGGCAGGAAATGACAGGAAGTCATTGGACATAGTATCCATTTCTTTTCAAGCTTGCTTTGGGTTGAACCCTTTGAAAAGAGCACATGGCATTGTTGAATAATAACCCACAGTTTTTTCCTCATCTAAAAAAACAAAAACAATAACAGGTCCTTTCTGAAAGTTGATAAGAAGGTAGAAAGGAGGAGAGAGGAGAGGAAAGCAGGCCTTGTGAATCATTGCAGCTATATCCTCCTTTCTCTCCAATTAAACAAGCAGAGCAGAGCTCAAAGGCACAGAGGTGGTTCGTAGACTTCTAATTACCTGAGCTGATTTCTATCCTAGCAGCCAGTGCTCTTGATATTGTCAGTACAGCGAGCTTAAACTACAGTGGTAAGAGGACAAAGAGAGAGTTAATGCAGATATCGGGTAATACACCAGAGATCTGATATTTCCAGAAATGTGTGTGTGTGTGGTTTGTACACCAGAACAAGAGCTGTCAGCATTGTACTGAGCACAATTCTTTCTGCTTGTGCCTGCAAGCTAGAGAAATCATTCCTATTCTCACACTACCTGAACACCTAAGGTACAAAATTAATACTCACTGTGCAGTATTATTTATATACTACTACAGTAACATAGTAATATTTTGAATTAGCTGAATCATGTTTATTAGTTTTTCTATAATTATAAATAAAGTTACAATCAATGTCTGGCAGTTTGTCAGCAATTTTGTTTAATATGAAGTTTTTTGTTTTTGTTTTCTGTTATCATATGTGAGAAGAAAAATCAACATTTATCATGACAAAACAAAAAAACATTTACACATTGTCAATTACAATTTTGTTTTTGATGACTAAAATGGAAATCAGTAAATTTAATCAGTAAAATGGATGATGATGACTAAACAAATATAAAGGGAATTTTTTTTTCACTGACTAATTTTGTCTGGTTACTTCAGGAATTGATTTATTTTTATCTGGTTATGTGAGCCAATGAAATATAACTACAATAAATATGAATTACAATACATATAACTCCATGAAAGTGCAGAACATAATACCCCAAGTGATAAAATGTGTGTTTTATTTGCCAAAATTGGGTTCTTTTGACTAGTTAATAAAATTGTCACTTTTGGATGAACTATCCCTTTAAGTTTCTCATACATTTACTCATCCTTATGTTTCAAACCTGTATGAATTACTGCCATCAGTGAAAAATGTTGGGAACCAAACAACAATGAGTCCATTGACAAGTATAAACCAGCCTCAAAATACTTGTATGTTCCACAGTATAAAGAAAGTCATATAGATTTGAAATAACATGAGTGAGGATAATTAAATGATGACAATTTTCTTTTCTTTTCTGAACTATCTCTTTAAGCTGTAAATGCTTTTGGCATCCTTGAGACTCTCTCCACACATACATTTCCGCTCTGAGAAATGAACAGTCACTTAGTCATGTGTAAATACACTCCCTCACATAAAGCCTTTTCTTTTATCACATTGTTCAAAGTCCAACTCAGTGGGGTACTTAAAAAAATCAGGCTGAAAGGAGCTTTCAGGCAGATAGGTTAATTTCTCTTCCCCAACAGGTAGAGCGCAAAAAGAATGTCTCTTGCACATACAGTCAATGAGGGTGAAGGAAAAGATGGAGATGCTAGGGAACCGCCCACACAACAAGAGCAAAGGCCTCTTGGAAAGACCTTAGAGAAAAGGAGAAAGTGAGAAAATGAAGTAGTGAAAGAATGAATAGGCAAATGGAGTGTGTAAGCTAATGCATGTGCACTTATGCAGGAACATGTGTGTATGTACATATGCGTCATATTTATGCAAGATCACACCCACACACTCACTTTATCGCTTTAACTGTCCTGTGAGGAAGGGATTGAGGTCAGTATGAGCAGGTTAACCAGACTCGGGTTCTTTTGCATGACCTGACTCAGAGTCTGGAACAATCTGTTCACCTGCAGTGTGTGTGTCATTATCCTTAGCTACACTCACTGAACAAATCTGGGGCTGTGAATGAAGCTTTAGGACAAAACACAAATTCAACAGGGATCCATATTTCTCTGCCGGCTATCTCCATGGAAATATAAATAAAGAGCTAAATAAATATAGACATGATATTCATTTTTACATTTACGCATTTGGCAGACACTTTTACCCAAAGTGACTTACATTGCATTCAAGGTACACATTAACATTATAATCAGTTCTTGCTTTCCCTACAAATCAAATCTATGACCATGGCGTTGCAAGCACCACGTTCTACTGTTTGAGCTACAGGAAAGCTGTATTCATTTATTGAATATATACCCATCTGGACAAATGTGTTCATATATCAATCTACACATAATTAAATTAATGAATAAAATAAAGATATAAATAGAAATAAGTTCAAAGACAGGTAAATAAATATAGAGATCATATTAATTTATTTACCTCTCTATCTATCTGGATGGTTGAATGGATTGAGCTTATATATATATATATATATATATATATATATATATATGTGTGTGTGTGTGTTTTTGAATGAGTCGTTTTACAGCTTTCTATAAATGCTCTTAATGGACTGTGTGGGAGCTTTTGTGTTGTGCACATTCGATTATGTCTACATAATACAATAAACTCAAGGAAACAAAAGATCAAGGAAAATCCTGTTTTCCATGGCATGTTCTCTTCAATGAAACACAAAAGCAGGACTAAGAGCTGTTTACTGTTGCCAAAAGGCCAAAAAAAAAAACACTTTCATCCAAGTCCTTAGTTACCTCGCACAAAACTAAATCAGCTAGTCAATAAACCCCAATGTGTTTTTGTGACCATGCAGACAAATATGCCAGCTGAGAATAGAGCCATAGCAATAACTGCAATATTGTAATACCGGGATACTGACAAGCCCACTGCAGAGAAATTCAAGCAAACGTCGCAACAACAATGATCAATTTTTTTCTCCCCTATTTTTCCATAAGCCTATGCCCTTCTTATTTAACATTCAATACACATGCTTTAAGTGTTACTAGTAATGATAAGAAAATGAATGTATTTTTCACGCCAATTGGCTCTAGGCTCTAGACTCTGTGAACCATTGTGATTTGTACATAGGCTCTGTAGATTTGCACTAAACAAGCCTAAACAGACATTGTGTAAGAAAGACAGATTGAGTGAGTTTGTGCAATTCCGTGTGTCTGTCCTTCTTCAGGTCAGAAAAGCAATATCTTTGTCGTAGCATCATTTCTGTGTTTTTTTTTCTCATGAATAAAAGGGTATTTCACATGAATGCGATTTGCAATTGGTCACTTTGAAATGAAGCATCAGCTTTAACATTACCCTGGTGATGCACTGGTTGGTTGAGCCTTATAAAGTGGCATTCATATTTAAAATAATTTCAACACCTTCATAGAACACAAGATGCAAAGACTGTTACTGGGTATTTTGTAAGTTCAACACCTTGTTTAATTTGTGAATGGATCAACGTTTTTCAACGTATCAGTTCCTATTAGAATCAACGGTTTAATAACTCACTCAAAGACAGTTCCCTGCCAATACCTATTGCCATAACAATGTAACCTGCACTGACTGACAGCCTGTCTGGAAAAAGCAGAAATGAGCAATAATGGTACTAGTGAAATATCATTAATAGCATGTCTTGGAAAGCCTTTCGACCAGTCATATTCAAAGATCAAAACTGTTGTATACTGCACAACATGCTTATTGTCAGGTTTATGTTCTCTTACGAAGATCCTTATTTCGACATTCAGTTCGGGTTCCTTTAGTTACTATTTCCCCACTGTGTTTCAGTTTCATTGTTTACTGGTTTTGTCCTTGTGTGTTTCTATAATAACAAATTACTTGAATAATAACAAGTTATAATAACAATGAAGTGGAACCGCCAAATTGTCTTGTCAATTGTCTTAGCATTTTCGTTTCGGTTGTCGATTCTTTTATGTCTCCGAACCCTAATATCTCGAGCACAAAAGAGAGACAAATTCGACACTTAACATCGGTAACATCGATCCCCGTAACTAATGATAGTGTTATGAATATGAGCTCTGCGCTCCCCTTCCTGGCCACCAGAGGGAGCTCACACACATAAACTGACACTACACTACGCACTACATGCAGTACATTGGACTGATCACACACACCAGCTGAACTCTATCATGAGTGTTTGTCACACAAGCTGTCATCTATCACATGAACTATAAAAGACTCCTTCACCCACAGCTCTGGGCGAAGTCTTGATTAGCCGTGGTTATCATTTCTGAGCGTTATTATTCCTGTCTGTTTATACTGTTGCTGATTCTGCCTGTTTGCTCGTGTTTGATCCTGTTCTGCCTGCCCTGACCTGTGCCCGGAATAACGTTTGATGATTGATAACTGCCTGTCTTGACCACCGCCTGTACCACTATCCTGATTCTGTCTGCCTGCCTTTCTGACCCCTGCCTGGACTACCGTTTATGTATGATCTCTGTTTGCCCTGACCATTCTGCCTGTACGACTACTCTTATAAAGACATAGCATTTGGATCCCTGCCTGTGAGTCACCTTTGTTACAGATAGAACCTAGTTCACTGCGCATGTGCTGAGTTCGCGTTGCATGTGCATGACGGTCCCTATGGTTGCTCACTCCAATGACGGTTCACTCACTCTTGCGGCGCAGTGCTGTGCAGCCAGAGAAGAACTCGCGGAAGTGGCGGAAAAATCAGGCCTTACAGACGCTATCTTGGAAGAGGAGGCACAGGAGTTCGCCATCACTGTCCAGGAATTCCGAGATTACATTGACATCGACAAAGATGTCGTTACTGATAGAAGCTTTGAAGCATTTGTTTTCAAGCAGACCGTTAAAGACAAAAAGCAACAAAGCATTTTAGACTTTATAAAGAAACCATAGTAACCGCATGTGCAATACTATTCATAACACACTTAAGTGTGTTGTGACTATTGTGAAATTGTGTTTGCAATGTTGGAGAATATAATTAAAGGTTTGTATTGAGAATCAAATGTGTTTTTTATTGTATACTGGTAAATCTCTGCTGTTAGTTGGTGCACATATGCCTTTTGTTGTTAGCAAACATATTCAGTGTATGTACATTTTTATAGCATGCCAATCGCTTCATCAAACAAATCGCCATATTGGCTTTTGGTTATCTCGATCCTTGGTTATTTCGACGCTTTTTTGCAACCCCCGAGGCCGTCGACATAACCGGAATATACATATACATAAAAATAACAAAAACGGTGATAATATTGCATTGAGCCACTTAAAATCACCGCAAGGGAAATTCCATCACCAAGACAGCCCTAGCTGAGAAATAAATCATTGAACACCAAGGCTGCAGTGCTCTTCACCGATCTACCAGCCAACCAACAAACAAGTTTATTCTGTTTCTTCCCACAGGTCCTATTTTTTGCAGGCCAGCTTTGTAGACGTGCCAGCACAGGGTTCTGCTGTTTCCGAGCATGTAATTACTGAGGTTTGGCCTGGTGTATATTTAACAGTTTTATCGTCAGGAGTGACGTTTTGTGCAAAAAAGGAAATACTAATAATAGAGGTCAGCAGTGATAACAATTAAACTCCATATTCAATGTAGAATTCATGGAAATATAATTCAAATATATTCAAGTCAAATATAAACAACGCAGGTAGCTATAGTGTTATTGCAACCTGTGATAAGGGTCATGAGTTAATTGCTTGATTGCTTTGAAGCATTATATTGTAGACAATATATCGCATGAATCGCTTTTAAGTGTTACAAGGAAGTTATAAATTCTTGAAATGACTAACAATATTGTACATTATGATATAATGATACCATCCGTATACTCTTTCATTCTCACAGAAGTCCTCACAAAATCTCTTACTGGAGCTCTGCTTTTCAGTGATGAAAGTTTAACCTTACCTGGGAAAAAAAAAGTGTTGTGGCACCACACTTTTTTTTCCATTGATTTCCATTCAAACAAATGCAAAAAATGGGAAACACGAGCTCATGCAAAGTTTTCAACATTCCAAATTGGTGAACTCTGACCAGTGATTTGCATCATGTGAAGATGTGTGACCAATAGAACATTGAAACTTCACAGTGTGACTTCTTAAATTGGGGCTGGGCAGCTCTCGCTCTCAAGATCCTCTTTGGATCTCACATGCCTGTAGCTTTCAAGTAATCCTGAAGACCTTGATTAGCTTGTTCAGATGTGTTTGATTAGGGTTAAAGTTAAACACTAAAGGAAAGTGGATCTCAAGAACTAGAGTTGCCGATCACTGTCTTAGCGGAATGAAAAGAACCACTTTAAGACAGTGGTAGTTTAGAATTATATTAGGACTGTAGTTTTTATAGTATTCATATTAAATGTATAATGTTTTATTTTCATTTGTATAAATTGAGTATGCACTTTTATTACCGTATTTATTCGAGTATAACGCGCACATTTTTCTCCCCAAAAAATAAATCAAAGTTAGGGATGCACGTTATGCACGAGGGCCGGGGTTTGTTTTGACGGCCGGTCCTTTGAAGGCGCCGGCGAATTGTGAGTTCGCGCTGCGCATTTTACAGGCTGTTTAAGTAGCAATATATGCATAAAATAAAAGGCAGACTCGTGAGTGAAATTCAGCAACTGTATTCAAACATAAACCGCGGCAACAACCGCAACATAGCCCAAAGCAATCGATTGCCGATTGCATGATACATTACATCCCGTAACACAGGCTGCAGCCTCTCACTATAGTACGTGAGGGCGAAGAAGAAAAAAAACGTCCCCTCGCCGCTTCATTTCCTCACCCATTCAGACGCAGAAGAAAGTCGAAGAAACCGGAGAAACAGATGTTCCTGCCAACTGAGACACTGATGAAAAATTAACTCTAGAAGAATGGGAGCAACTCTTTAGTGTCTCTGATGAGGAATCTGACGTCGAAGGATTTTAAATAAATATTTTTACCGGTAATTCTCTTTCGGTATTGTGTTCATTAGTTTATGTTGTCAATAAATATATGTTATATATTTTATATAAGTTATATATGTTATATAAGTATATGTTATACAATAAATAAATGTTTTTTTATCATGGCTGCACGTGTTCAACAACGTTTTTTGTCAATTACAATGCTTGGTGTGAAACAAAATTTTATACCGATTTTTAATCGAAAATTAGGGGTGGGCGTTATACACGTGTGCGCGATATACTCTAATAAATACGGTAGTTTCAAAATATTTCTATTTACCTTTCATTTTTTATAAAATGTTAGTTTTAATAATTGTAGTACTAATTTCAGTTAGTTGCCAATACATTTGTAACTTTAATTTACATTTTATTAAGTTAAATTTGTATCTAACATTTAAATAATTTAATTAAGTCATTTTCAAATCATTCAAAACGTTTTTAATAGTCTTAGTTGTAGTCAACCATTGACTTGAGGCGGAATTTAAATGTTTTCATTGATTAAAAAAAAAAAATATTTTAAATATATATTCTTTTTAGGAAACTGTTTAAATAAACAGAACATAATTTAGGCGATGTGATAAATATGGTGCAACTAGGTCTGTATCAAACTTTATTGCTTTACAGACATGTACATGCTGTGCAGCGTGTTATCTAGGAAGAGATGAACTCATCCCTGATTACTCCCAGTTATGTTATATTATGTCTGAGTCTGTAAGTGTTTGGGTGGGTGAGAATCCTGTGTTTAATGTACGGTCTACATTGCATACCAATATGTACAAGATCAGTTATGCTTTGTAGAGGTCTTCCTCTGTAGAGATCTGATATGCACTTGCAAGATGACAAAATATTTCTCTGAACCATGTTGATGACTATGAAGGACTCCAGAACATAAAACTAGAAGTGTTGTAAAAAGACTTTCCTAAATGGAAGTCTTATCTCTTTCTCATTGTGACACACAAACATGCACCTTAATGATCGACACATCTGCCGCTCCTAGAATAGTTAATATTCGACTAAAAAGTCAGACTGCCTCTCTTTTTTCCCTTCCTTCCCTTTCTTTCTTTCCCTGGAGCGAATCCAAGTTTTGAACGGTTACTGAGAGAACACAGTCTGCTGTAGGACAAACCCTTATTTGGTCTGAAAACTCATTGGCCAATGCTAGCAAAAATAACCTTCACATTTGTGTATGTAACTGCATGGGGGGAAAAAGACCACACAAGTCAGTAAAGCACTGTGAAAGAGTCACCAACTTTCACAGACTGGCCAAAACCTTCAACTCAAATAAAACTTCAGGGCCAGTTTCTCAGACTGATTGCTTTCAGGTTCACAAAGTCGAACAATGCTTCAGTTGGCTTTTTCATTGCACATACTCAAAAAGCTTGTGGATTTCAGAGAACCATACACAGAGGAAAGAAAAATCACAAACAACATCTTTAATATCTCAGTTTTTCCTCCTAGACAGCAATGGGAATGAATGTAGAGCAAATGGAGACTTTTGATTAAGTTTTCATAAGATGTTTCCTAAGAAAAAGACCTTAGAAATATCACAAACAGATGTTTCGGAAAAGATGCCTCAAACTTTGCTCTAAACATTTCATGAAATTCTTAATTCATAGCAAAATACTCTTACTTTATACAACTGTTCAAAGGTTTCGGGTCGCTTATTTTTTAAGACATTGATAGTTAACAGTAATAGGACTCATTTTAAAATTAAAATGATTTATTAAGACTTCTTTCAAAAACATTAAACAAATCTTACCGCCCCTGAATGATTTCAAGAGAGCATATATCAATGTTTGGCTCATTTTTGCCTGCTTTCTCTCCTCCTAAAACTGTAGGAGCAATAGAATTATAACCTCTAGCTTTCACAGTGCTCCTCAGTTAAGCTTTACAAGTTATTTGTTCTTAGCACTAAAACAAGTTCAGACAATAATGGTAAAGATATTGCAGGAGCTAGGTAATCTGACCCAACATGTTTCTGATATGTCCTGAAGTGTGAATCATTTCAAGGTTTCCTACAGCTGCCGGACATTGACTTTACTGTTTGCAAATGTTACGCCCGTTCTTCTTCGTATGCTGGCAAAATCATGTTCTACTCTACACGACAGGGGAGAAAAGGCTGAGAGTGGGGAAACTACAGCTGCATAAAACATTCAGTGTGAGTCCATTTAGTAAACCCCATATGCGTACACAGTGATCCATGAAGTGAGTGAGAAAGAGAGGAGAGCGACACTGAGAGAGACGGTGAAAAACCAAGAACACACAGTAGATCTGTGAGCAGGCGAGTGTGCCTTCATACGCTTATTCCCTGAGCCTTATGCTTCAGTAGATTTACATAAAAAACAGGTTTGGAAGTGATGGCACTCGAAGAATCTCAGAAGACCATTAACATGTAGATAACTTATCTCTTCCTGTCTGTTTGTATTTTTGTAGATAAATGTCAACTCTGATACTCTGTTTTCACTTTACTAATGTAGCATCAAAATGAACAAAATTCACACTGCTAATCACGCTTGACTGGGAAAGGAATCCCTGAGTTGAGTGCGAGCTGAACAAATAATTAACAGAATTGCTGTTTGTTCAAATTTTTTAAATGTTTTTGAAAGAAGTCTCTTATGCTCACCAAGGAATTTGTTTGATCACAAATACAGTAAAAAACGTAATATTGTGAAATATTTTCACAATTGTACATTTATTTTAATATATTTATATATTTTTAAATGTAATGTACTCCTGTGATGACAAAACTGAATTTTCAGCAGTCATTGTTACTCCAGTCCTCAGAGATCCTTCAGAAATGATTCGTTGAAAGAAATCTTACTGACCCCAAACAAAAGTGCATGGTTTCCTTTTAGCGCCATAGCACAAAAATTCTGTAGTAAAGCCTGTTCACACCTTTAGAGTGTGCACTGTGTATGATCCCAAAATGTCAGCAATCATGTTATTCTTGAACTAAAGCAAAATGTACTCATTGTACTCATGTACTCGAGTTCATCTCTACAAAAACGTTATGATTGGTAGCAGGCCGGTAATATTCAATCTGCATTCACACAGAATACTTGTAATGTTACTGGTAAATGTCCCTTACTGGTAATTTGCCAGAACCGATTTACCAGTGTTTTTGAAAAAGTACTGTTCACACATGATCTCTTACTGGTAATTTGCAGGTATTTTCCAGTAAAGACTGTACCGCATTTTCCGCACCATAAGGCGCACCGGATTATAAGGCGCATGCTAAAACATACGGTCTACAAAAAAAAGGTAACGGAAGCAAAACAGTGGGTTTAGCTGAACTTTATTCTACTGTTTAACAATTCACACACATTATGTTTTAATCAATCCATTAAAGTCATCAACTTCTGTGTCTGAATTGAACAGCTGGGCAATTTCGCCATCAAACATGCAGGTGTTGTACCGAAATCTGACTCCCTGCACAAATCTGACTCCCCCCTCGCGTGCATTCATTAATACGCGCTTCCTTGAGCATATTTGCAAATCGATCAATATTTTTTTCCACACAGCAAACACCCAGAACGTGCAAACACCCACCCATCATGTGAAAAAAATGTGTCTTTATCTCTTATCCTGACGAAGCTCAGGCAGTTTACAGTTTCAACCCATCTGACATGTTTTTTGCATCCTTTTATCACAGTCTTGTCTCGCGTTGTTCCCTTCCAGGTCCCTTTATTTATCTTCCAGGTCCTGCACTCTCCCGTCTGTGTCTAATCACGATCCTAAATCTCCTCAGCTGTTCCCTTGTTGTTCCCGTGTTTGTCGTTATATACCTTCCTGTGCTCCTTTGTCTTTGTTGTGAACGTTTCTAGGTTCGTGTTACGTGATGAGCGTGGATGTTTCGTTTCTGTTGTATTTCAGGTATTTTGGTTTTCGTGTTCCCTTGAATAAAGCTTATTCTCCGAGACCTGCTTATGCATTGCACTTGTTCCCGTTGGATGACACCTTTATACATATTATTTCATTTTCTATGTATTAATTTAAGTGTACTCAAAACTTCTGTTCACGTTCTGGGTGTTTACTGTGTAAAAAAAAAAATCGATTGATTAGCGAATATGCTCAAGGAAGCCTGCATTAATGAATGTATGCGGTGCGGAGTCAGATTTTGGTGCAACACCTGAAATCTGGTTTCCTTTTCAGCAGTAGTAGTAAACCTACTGGAGGCGAGGCGAGGTAAGCGTATGTCGTGTACGTATTATGTCCCTGTGTCAGCGGGAAATGTTCCAACAGTCAATCAAGCGGAGCGCTTACCAAAGTCGCACAACAAGAATTTTACAGATTATTGGTTTTATTAGGTGCACGGGCGATTTTTGAGAAAATTGAAGGCTCTTTGGTGTGCCTTATAGTGCGAAAAATACGGTATGTGTGAAGGAGATAGCCCCTTTGAATGGTTATTAAGGGTAAAGACACATTTAGAGGTTAATCTACCATATGTCTGTATTTGAAAAATTTGACTACTTCAAACATCTTACAGTCTATTCCTGTCAATCTCAGCACCATCTTCGAATTGACTACACGAAGGACTGTAAAATAAAAACAAAGCTCTTTGAAACACTCACCAGTCTTAGGGTTGATGCTGAAGAAGCCCTGCGGATTCCCGCTAGTGATTTTGTAGGATAGCTTTTCACTGGACTTTGTGTCCGGGTCAAATGCCTCGATCTGGATGATGGAGACGTCTTTGGGTGAGTTCTCCATGACAGATGGATAATAGACAGGTTCAGAGGTCTGTGGGGCATTATCATTGACATCCTGAACCTCGATGTAGACCTCCACAAAAGAAGATAGTGGGACCACACCGTGGTCAGTGGCATAGACCGTCAGCCAGTAGTGAGGAATTGTCTCATGGTCCAGGAGTTCTTGTGTCCGGATCACACCTGAGGAAAACATAAAAAAATATTAGGGTCATCTCCATTAGGTAACTCTTTGAAGTTACACCTATCAGCATGTATGCTATACAGTTCCATAACTATTTATGCTATTTTTAAATTGTTACATTTAACTATGCTTTTATGTCAATTTTAAAACTGATTAAGCCATTTATAAAAAATGTCTAGACATCTACAGGATGCAACCATTTCCAGGAATCAAAGCCATTGTAGAAACACCTTAATCACAAGCATATCTGTCAACCATGATTAATTTACTCCGCAACAGGTACTAAGATAAAGTGATATTTGGCTAACCTTCAAAACAAATTGGTGTAAATCATTTCGCACAAATTGTGTTTCTTTCTCTAACTTTAAAACCTAAAGTAGACCTTTAAATAGCATTTTGACTTTCAAAGCCACAATATTCTATACCCATCATGCTTTGCCTTTGATAATGGTAGCCTCAAAAGCACAAAAGTGGCTCTGATAGGTTTAAGTGGGAACCTAATACCTCCTATAGATTGTTTTATTGTTTTACTAAGTGTGCAATGTCTTTATTAAGCTTGCTTTGAGCCAGTCACCTGTTCGGTTCTCTACCTTGCAATCTTAAAACATTAAAAGACATTTCACATGTGTGCTGCATTGCACTCAGCTGTGTCAACAGTCTGCCTATTCACTGCCATAAAGGAATGAGAAGGGGGAGGAAGAGGAGGTGGAGGCCATCAGAGAGCAAACAGCAGGTCTTCATACAAAGAGCAGTTGAATTCATCACATATGATGGTGAGAAAGTGAGAAAGATAAAGGAGCACTTGGACTGTGATCTCAACATTTTTCCAGTCCATGCACACTAGTGTAAAAAGGTGTGGCATAATTTATGTTGCAGAATGATTGTTTTATTGTATCTAACAATATATGACTTATATTTTATTGAATCATACTGAATAAATCATAGGCTTGTTTAAGGGCAATAAAGATGTGGCTTGCCTGAAAAGACCTGTAATGTTATCGGTAGCCGAATGATCTCACTGTTACTCTGGGCAGGCAGGTGGGGTGTGGGTGAATGAAAAAGAGAGCTAGATAGACACTCCCTGGCCAAAGTTTACAGCTGCCAGAACAGGCAGGTTCCTGTCGTTGAAAACTCGATCCGATTAAACTTGAGCCCATGAACTTGTATACTTAGTTGGTTAAGAAATCTGTAGATCCGGTGCTGTTAATGTTGCAAACATTTTAAGAATACACAGTCTCATTCACTAACTCTCAAACTTTATTTAAGCCAGCTAAGCAAGTTTTAATTTGTGTTACAAAGTACATTTATGTTGCACAAGGACACAATAAACAAGGAATTGACAACGTTATCCTGTTTGTTCCAGTTGCACCAGTTCTGGTTCTTTGTCTTCTTAACTTGCTCGGCTGGGCTTCAGCAAACTCAGTGGACTAGATGGAGCCTCAAGGGGGATAAGTGAGAAAGAATAGACTTACTCACTTATAAAACAGACAAGGAAAAACGGCTGTTTTTCGCATCTCGGGCTGTTTTATTTGACCTTCTTGGCCTTATTTTTCATTCACCATTGATCTGTAACTCCTGACGTTATGAATAGCTTAAGGCTCCAATATAGGAGGAGAGAGAAAGGAAATGGATAGCTCACTTCATCTTGCCATTGGCTATTGGTGTAGGGTGGCCCATAGATCAGCACTGTAAAAACTCTGCAGAGTTAATACTTAAAGTTGAAACATGCATAATAAATGAGGCAAATGAAACTTTTGGGGTAAGTAATAATTTTTTTTACATTTAACATTTTTTGATGTTAGCGTTCATGTCTTAGCACAACATAATGTTGGATGAATTACATACTTAATTGTAATCCTTGGGTCAGGGATTTATTCATATCCCTAACCACAAGTACAAGCAATAGTAATTGTGTTTCTTGCCTTGGCAAGCTAATAAATCATATTTAACAGTAAGGCTGTAAAACTTCGCAAAGGATTCGTTAAGCACTGAAGATTAACTCACACATTTAGAGGTTTGCGTGTATTTAACTGAGGGTGAGTGGAGAAGTTGTTTGTTCAAGACATTTATGAAAAAAAATTATAAAAGAAGGGAGAGTGACAGACAAAATGAGTGCGTGTAAGCATCTAGAAAGGTATGAAAAGATGGCAAATAGCGTAGATGTAGTAGATGTGGACAAGAAAGAGGTGGTAGGAGAAGAGAGAAAGGGTGAGAAAGAAACGAACAACTTGAGCTCTCATTTGAGAACTTGAGTTCTCATTTGGATGACCAAGGGGATACACATAAAAGAACGCTGCTCCTTCAAACTGGGATGAGGACTTCACCAACATACAAGAACACACTGACTGAAGCCTCTATACTTTTGACATTTCTAAGACCTATTTAGAGAGGCAACTATGTTTGCAAGCCAGATTCAAATTCACACAACAAACACACGTGCCATGTCTAAACATGTCAGAAAGCATGCACCTAATTTGCAAGATATTTCAACCAGATCCAATTTAAATGCTCAGGACGTTTAAACTTAATTCACAATATAATCAATGCCCATATATTGACGCACAAATATTGCAAACAAACTATTCACCTCGATTATGGCACCTAAATTTAGGCATGCACAGAAATTTCGGCCGCCATAAATTGTCGGCCAAAAATGGAATCTCAGTTGTTTTGGCGAAAGAAGAAAGCGTTTGAAAATATATGCTGCCAGCCCCTCTGTAGTTTCACAAGTTTAATACTCGCACAGCATTTTTTTGTACATTTGCGAACGGCTCCGCTTCTGAAGATGCACAACTTCGAAGCGATTGTACGGTCACCCAGTTTGCTCTGCTCAATGTTCCGCACCATGTAAGCTCTCTGCTCAGTTGCTCACGGCCCAAGCGAATGCTCCACTCACGTACCGCTCAAGCTCACCGGTTTGAGCAAAGTCTGCTCAAATAACGTGTGTCGACATGAAATTTCTCTGTAGCATGCTTGTTTCTGTTGGAAATAGGCCCACTGCGCTGTAACAATGTGGAATAGCCATGCAGGGCAACAATGGTAAAAAGAATCTACTCATCGCTCATATGTTCTGATAATAATGGTTTTCTAGGACTATACTTTATTCTGATAATTAGTCAAAAAAATAAATAGCTAAATCTGATTCTGTTGCATAGAACGTCTCGGGTTACGTATGTAACCCTGGTTCCCTGAGGGGAACGAGACGCTGTGTCGAAGCACTAGGGGAAATAGCCTTGCGTGAGTCACGTGAAGATCTATGCAACCAATGAGAAACGAACGCGTGTGAATGCGTCACTGCCGGCCGCAGCCGGTGACGTCATGAGGCAGAGCATAAAGCGCGTCTGAAACCGGGGCGCGTCAGCCATGAATGCCTGAAGCGGGCCCGGAGGCGCCAGGAGCTGAGGCCAAGACACAGCGTCTCGTTCCCCTCAGGGAACCAGGGTTACATACGTAACCCGAGACGTTCCCTTTCTGGGAACTCGAGCTGTGTCGAAGCACTAGGGGAACGCTATGCCAACGCCACCTCAGCGACGTCAGCATCCGGGTGTGTCCCAGCTCACTGAGAGAGCACCCTGGTTCCCGGGGCGGCATCGAGGTCTAGCTGGTAGAACCTCATGAATGTGTGCGGTGAGGACCAGCCGGCCGCAGCACAAACATCAGACAAGGCGACTCCGGAGAGGAGAGCCTTGGATGCTGCCATGCTCCTAGTGGAGTGGGCTCAGACCCTCAAAGGAGAAGCATGTCCGGCCGACTCGTAAGCTAGACAGATAGCCTCGACTATCCACCTGCTTGGTGTTTGCTTAGAAGCTGGAGCCCCCTTAGGGGTCCTAAAGCCAACGCAAACGAACAGTTGGTCCAACCTACGCCAAGTGGCAGTCTTTGACGTAAGCGTCCAGTGCTCGCACTGGACAGACCTTGTTCTTGCTCCTGCTCATGATCATCAAATGGGGGAGGGCAGAAGGCCTGCAGCATGATAGACCGAGCCACCTCAGTGGGAACCTTGGGGATATAGCCTGGCCTCGGGTGGAGAAATGCCTTTCCCATCCCGGGCGCAAACTGAAGACATGAAGGGGCCACTAAGAGGGCCTGAAGATCCCCGACCCTCTTGAGCGAGGCGATTGCCAGCAAAAGAAGGGTCTAAAGAGAGAGGTACTTAATAGAGATTCCTCTAAAGGTTCAAGGGGCGGCTGGGACAGGCCTAGGAGTACCACGGACAAGTCCCAAGCCGGCACCCTGGTCTGTGCCGCAGGTCTCAGCCTTAGTGTACCACGGAGGAAACGAGTGACTAGGGGGTCCCTGCCCAAGGGTACCCCACCCAGAGGTACGTGGCAAGCCGCTATAGCAGCCACGTAGACCTTCAAGGTGGAGGGGGACAGCCCTGCCACAAATCTTTCTTGCAGGAACTCCAGTACTTTGCCAACTTGACAGGTTACTGGGTTCACCTGCCTTTCACTACACCAAGAAGTGAAGAGCTTCCACTTCAGGGCGTAGAGTCTCCTCGTGGAGGGAGCTCTGGACTCAAGGATGGTCTCAACAACCTCGGCTGAGAGACCGGCCTCTATGAGCTGGGCCCCCTCAGGGGCCAGACCCACAGTTTCCCAGAACTCCCGGGAGCAGAGTGATGGGAGGAAAAAGCGTACAGGCGTAGCCTCGGCCACGCCTGTACCATAACAACCCGCCCCAGAGGCCCTGGATGTTAAACGAAAGCCACAGAGGGCAGAGAAATTCTTACGGAGGCAAACAGGAGACCTGTGCCTGCCGTATCTGTCCCAAATCTGCTCCAAATAAGGGGACCAAGGGTTCCAGCCCTCGGGGAGAACCCCTGGTTTTCAGCCACCACTGCAGGGGTCTCGCACACAGTCGGCCCCATGGAATAATCGCTGGAGCCGCTGCATGGACCCTAACACCTCAGAGTGTCTCACGTGAGTGGCTGCCCCTCGATACTCTTGACGGCTGAACGAAGGCTTGAATGCGCTCGGGGAAGAGCCGAGCCAACATAGCCACTGAGTCCCAAAGACTCCCAAGAAAGTGGTTCTCTACGTGGGAGAAATAACACTCTTCTTGGTGTTCAGCGTAAGAGTGTCACTCGTCGCTTAACAGCTCAACGAACGGCCTGGATGCTCTCGGGGAGGAACCGAGCAGACATGGCCACTGAGTCCCAAATGACTCCCAAGAAAGTGGTTCTCTGAGTGGGAGAAAGTACACTCTTCTTGGTGTTCCGCCGTAAGCATCGACGAGAACCAGGAGTTCTTCCGCATGCTCAGGGTGCGTGGGCATCGCCCCGTGACCTTGATTGCGAAGCGGGTACCCCTCAGGGAGAACCCCTGGTCTTAGTCCTAACCCCAGCTCCTCTGTGTGCGGGCACAACACCTCGATGTTGTGCTGCCCGTGCAAGTACAGATGAGCTTAGAGCAGCCGGACCAAACACGGAAGCACTGATACTGGTACGCCTTCCCTCCTGAAGGCGAACCACAGGAACTTCCTGTTGTGGAAGGATGGGAATGAGGGATTTATATGTCTCTGATGTCGATCGTGCCGGACCCGTTATAGGACCTAATCTGTACTACGATCCGCCTGAGCGTCGCATCTCTTCGCATCAATTTAAGAGACAAAAATCCAGAATGAGCCGCAACCTTCCATCCTCCCTTCGGAACTATGAAGTAACAGCTGAAAAGCCCGGACTTGCTGTTCACGAGGGGTCCATACCCGATGGCCCCTTTCGCCAGCAGAGTGTCTACTTCTTGTTCCATGACCAGAGCCTGCTGAGGGCCTACAGCAGACTGTAGGACCCCCGAGAACCGGGGTGGTGAGACCCCGAACTGAATGGTGTACCCTAAGGTGACCGTGCGCAGGACCCACTGAGAGATACCGGGTAGCCGTGACCACGCATCCCGGAACTCTACTAGGGGAACCAGCCTCCCGGGGCTGGCCTCTGGTGCTGATAGCATGTCCACCACTGGGCCGGGATTTCCGGATTCCCGGGTGGAGTGCTCTAGGACCCTCCTCGGAGGGGGTGGTTTTCCCATGGCGGGCTGACTGGTCAGCTGCTCCAGGGATACACCACCTTGTTGCGGCTTGGCGTCAGGGCCGCTTGCTCTTAGCCTTCTTAGCGCTCAGGACAACCCTCAGATCGCCCCTCTTGCCAGAGGCTTGAGCCTGTCGACCCGACCCCCCGGGATTAACCGGAGGAAGACGGGTGGCGACACTTCGTTTTTGAGCGGCCCTGTGTGAAGAGCTTTGAGACCTCCCTTGACTGGCGGTCTCACGTGGAGGGCGGCGGGGAATAACTTTACTGAACGACACCTGCTGTCGTGCAGCCTCCTGAAACTTGTCGACAACGCTTTTTACGGCGTCGCCGAGCAAGCCCGAAGGGGACAGAGGAGCGTCCAGCAAAACAAATTTGTCCTATCTTTCATAGCTGACAAATTGAGCCAAAAAGGTGTCTCTCCGTAGCCACCAGAGCTGCCATGAAGCGGCCGACAGAGTAGGCCATCTCCCTAGTGGCCCAAAGAGACAGATCCACGGTCCGGCGCAGCTCTGCCACTGCCTCCGGACCGATACCGCCGCCCTCGTTGAGGTCCCCAAGCAACTCCGCCTGATATGCCTGCAGCAGTGTCGTGCCGTGCAGACACGCTGTGGCATGACTCGATGCGGAGTATGCTTTCCCCACCAAAGACGATGTGACGCGCATCGGCTTGGAGGGGAGCGCCAGAATTTTAATGGAGGACGCGGACTGAGGGACGAGGTAACTCGCCCTCATCCACTTTCTTCAACCCTCCATATCAATGATCTTGAGCCCCACTAGATTATTATACATCGTAATATTACGTGTATAAATTTTCTCGGAGGCTGGCCTTCCCCAAGATCTAGATACCTCGGCATGTAAATCAAGTATGAAAGGCATTGCTCGGCGCGGGGAAATGACGCGAGTCAGAAGATAACGCTCGTCTAACATACTTAGGACGAGCCCTTCTGGTCTCTGCTGGCCAATCAAGCCCCAGACGAGAGACCGCTCGCGCCACAACCTCAACAAGCTCCTCAAACGCCGGCGAGGAGAGTGGCGAATCCTCCTCGACCGGGTCAACACTAGCTAAATCGATCTCACTCTCTGAACTTGATAGAGCTAGTGTTGGAGTCACAGCACGGGCATCTCACTCAGAGTGCTCGTGACTGGGACCCGCTTGATCTCGTGAAGGCTGAGGTAAGGACGGACCCACCCCAGCAGCCTCAGCGAGATCCATTTGTGATCCCCAGGACCGAGAGCGCCACAAAGCCTCGGCTACTGCAGGTCCCGAATCGCGGGGAACACTAGCCTAGGCGGCCTCGTTACAGACCGCCAGGCGGGAGCGGAGATCATGCAATGAAAAAGTTCATCCCACCGGGGCTCCGAACCCCGGTCTACCGCATGATAGGCAAACACACTATCCACTGTACCACAGTGAGCATGCAGATAGAACCTCTCGCAGTCCTTACAACCGGCACTCTCAAGTGCCGACCGTGCATGCTCCACTCCCAAACAGATTACACACATAACATGTGTATCCCTGCCCGTTATGAAACGTGGGCAAGGATAAACACACGGTGTGAACCTCTGTTCATTCGCCACATTTTCACACTCATTCTGATGATTTTTAGCTATCTCAACTCAAAATCACTCTCACACAGACACAGCACGCTGAAGGCATTCAGAGCTGACGCGCCCCGGTTTCAGACGCGCTTTATGCTCTGCCTCATGACGTCACCGGCTGCGGCCGGCAGTGACGCATTCACACGCGTTCGTTTCTCATTGGTTGCATAGATCTTCACGTGACTCACGCAAGGCTATTTCCCCTAGTGCTTCGACACAGCTCGAGTTCCCAGAAAGGGAACTGAATGAATAATATATTGATATTTAATTTTATTTTAATATATTTTCTCTCCAATTTTGGTGTGTTGCTTTAAATACAAGTGTAATTTCATTGCTTGTATTTTTTAAATTCAGATTTAATACAATTATAGAATTTAATTAAAAAAATATAATTACACAAAAAAACTAATATAAAATAATAAATTAATAAAAGTCCTTTTCGGGTTCTTTTTTTGTTTTGTTTTTGGCCAAATTGCATTCAGAATTTTCAGTTTCGGACACAAATTTTAATTTCAGTGCATTCCGAGTATTTATACATATAAAATAAGGAAATTTGACTTGGTCGGAATACATCTGAATCAGAACTAAATTAAAACAGCATGGATTTACCAGCTGAACTGCCCACAATCAATTGTCTTCTAGAAGCCTGGCTGAGTGGATCAGGACCAATTTGACATGCCAGAACATTAACCTAACAATAAACAATATTCTGATTCATAAACATGAATCTTTTACAATACTAACCAACAATGACTAAGAAGAAGCTGTTGTTGTAAAGAAGCTTCAGGCATTCTTCAGTGTTAAAGCTCAAGCTTAATTAATGCCATAATCCTCAGCACGAGAACCGTTTTCAAACACAGTCTGTACTGTGTGTTAATGTAATGATTCACTCAGTGCATTAAAGTTGTTTCATAGGTATTCTGCCACACCTTTGAATCAACTGTGGTTGAGGAAGTTGTGAAACCTGCCCTGAAGCTATAGAATTTGAAGACAAAAATAAAGCAGGTCTTTCTTTCTGGCTGCTTTGTCTGTTCATTTCTTCACCCTCAAGCGAGACATTTCACAGCCACCTGAGTGCCTCAATGAACAATGAGAACCGCTCGCACTGACTCAACATGGCTGACCTTGCACGTAGGTGTGTGTGTGTGCATATTTGTGTGTACATAAAGAGACGGAAATGAAGCACATTTCATTCTCAGACTGGGTTGACATCACAAGTGACTGATTATCATGAGACGGCCATTTCTCCACACTGACAAACAAGGGGTTTCTGATCTTGACTTGACATGTTAAAGTTCAGTCCTGGTTGAGAGTATCAAGGGCCATAATGATGGGAATGTTAAGTGGATTGGGGATTACCACGGCATCCATGCTCCCTTCACTCTTCTACTGTTTCTCAACTTTCACAAAATGTGGGTCAGAGAGAATATTTTCATCAGAGGCATATTGAGTTCTCCGGCATGTTTTGTGCATGTGACCGAATCCAGCTTGGGTCAATTCCAGATCTTCTCCTGTCTGTCACTTATTATTATTATTATTTATATTATAAACATTTTTATACAATAAATATTTGCATTTATAAAATGATGAATGTACCACCTCTGAATGCAATTGAAAACAATACCATTCAAAAGTTTGGCGTTTATAAGATTTTTTTGAAAGAGGTTACGGTCAACCAAGCTGTATTTAAAGAAAAATACAGGAAAAACAGTAACATTGTGAAATATTATTACTATTTAAACCCCACTTTTCTTCTTTCTGCACACATGGTGCATCTTCTATTTGAGAAACCGGAAATTATATCCATACGAAGAGCTGGCAATTGCACCAAATTAGAAAGCCAGAAAAAGATTATAGAGGTTGTCAAGTAGAGGATTATGATATGTTAAACCCTGTTTATCCCTACTGCTTATTTTCAGAAAGAGACAAGTTGCCTTCAAAAAACTGTCAATATCATCGTTTTTTTTAAGGATGCGTAATAAGCCAAAAGACATCAGCTCCTGTAAGCGCCCTTGACGTTCGCAGAACTGCAGCAAATATCATCAAAGCAAAGCCTGACTAACTCTGAGCAATTCTCTGACCTTCAGAGAGTGACTCTACAAGGCTTTCACATATGTAGTGGAGGTGGTGGAAGCAGAGGGATAAGTTAGGGCAGCTTAGGACGTGTATTCCCCTGGTCTGCACTTTAAAAAGCTGTCCGTTTCTCTTTGAACTGGCTTGGTTAATTCTGTTTGCCGGGCTTCTGCATTCCTCAACCTTCTTAGGCCTCCTGCTCACATTGCTTACATAAACTTTCTCAGCGATTTTTCTCTCCACCTCCCATTTCACTCTTTTTCTTTCCTGAGACTCCAGAGAAATAGTTGAGATTCCAGTGTCAGAACCAAGAGTATTATAAGGGAACCCTAAGCTAAGCTCCCATCACCACCCCCCTTTCCCAACTTTAATCATATCATGCTCTCGGTCCCCAGACTTTTTTCAGGCGCTTAAGAGGGCTCTACCCCGCTTCACTTTAGGGATGCAAAAGCAGCAAAAGCCTTGAGGAATACTTGTACTACAAATGAACTCAAATTACTTCATAAAACCATGAATATTAACAGGACTCAACAACAGTATTTCTTTCTGTTTGCCCGATTCAGCCACTATTTTGGATTTCTAATTGTCCTGCCAACATCACCTTAGCACAAATTGTCCATTTATTTTATATTCGTATTTTAAGATTATTTAATTTATATATTAAGATTTTTTATTTATAATAATAATAATATATAAAAAAATAAAATATTTAGCTGACATTTGTGGAAACGTAAAATTTACATAGTTATCCAGCCAACATTATCATTGGCCCTAACACAGAAAATATATAATTAATAATCAATTTATACATCATATACAGTAATCCCTTACCACTTCGCGGTTCAAGTTTCGCGGCCTTTTCAAAAGAGTTTTCAAAAATATCGAAAAATAAAAGTTAAAAAATACCACCATATCGGTAGCTGTATTGGGGAAAGCAGCGTTATTTTATCGTGATACGCGAGAGAAACAGTTTCCCAGGATGCCAGACAAAGAGAGAAACTCTCAGAGGCTTTGTACACATCCACAGCACTCAGACAAGACACGTGATTGGTTCTCGGCACGAGATCGACGTATGACAGCACGAGTGGATGTATCCTATGAGCTGATTGGCTGATCCTACTTTACGGATTTTCACCTATCGCGGGGTAAACGAGGGATCACTGTTTTGTAATATCTAAATGTATTTTTATATTTATTCTTAAATGTATACTAGGACTGGAATGATGCGTCAGAGTAAATTAGTCGATTTGCGCAAAGTGCGATCTATATAAGGCTGAGCAATTTTATCGATTCTGCGATATAAATCGATATTTTTTCCCTTAAGAAGGTATCGCTTTTTAAGCCGCGAGTATCGATACATAAGTCATGATACATACAGCCAGCTGCTAGTGTCGCTGTAGAGCAAGTTACAGACGCCGACGTCTACGTCTTCCTGTTTACGCAGTCAGAGCGAGGAGATTCAAGAAAATAGCGGCGAATATAAATCCAGCACCTTCATGCTTAAAAGCAGGAGGAGAGAGAATGTTGGGAGCACTTTGGATTTAAAAAGAAGAAAGAAAGCGACGATTTAGACAAAAGCATCGCGGTTTGCAAGCTGTGTGACATGAACGTGAAATACTCTGGAAATACCACCAACCTACGAGCCCATCTAAAACGTCACCACCCGAACAAGGTAATGCTAACGGAGGACCCCAAGAAGCTGCGGCCGCGTGACCCAAAACAAACCATCGATGGACATCGATGGTGGTTGTTCCCACAAGTTTCCATCTGCTTCCATCATGCTGTACATCAGATTCTATTCCTGAACAGAAATCTGAAGACAATGTAGATCACTTGGTCTGCAGTTATGTGGAGAGGAGATTTTCTGTTTACTAGTGTTCACTTAAGTCCTTAAGATACTCTGCTAAGATGGGTACAATTTTAAGTTGGCCTAAATGTTGCTCCTGTGGACTTGAATTATTGGCTGCCATGGTTTATTTGTTCTTAGTGACTTGTTGTTCTTAGTGACTTGTATTAGTGGATGGTACAGAAGCCATGGTACTATGTTTACTTACCTGGTGGCTAGACTGGCTACATCATATGTTCAGTGTCAAGCTAAAAAGCTGTCAAAGAAACTGTTCAGAACAGGCCACTTGCTGCACTTTTGAAAACTCCATTGTTAATTGCAATACTGCACTTTATTTACTTTTCAAATGCTTGTAAGCTACAGTTTGCACTGTTTCAATAAATGGAAATAATTTTCTCAACACATCTTTGATACATTTTGTCCAGCACTTTCACATATATTGTTTTTAGTTCAATTAATTCAATACTCACAAGATGTCACCAAAATCACTCTGTCCCCAATCTTTCAGAAAATGATTGTAAGCGTAAGTGTATCGATTTATATCGAATTGTATCGAATCGTATCGTTGGCTGAATATCGTGATATATATCATATCATGAGCTGAATATCGTGTATCGTATCGTATCGTGAGATTAGTGTATCGCTACAGCCCTAGATCTAAAGTGTGGGAATTGTTTAAATCAGAGACCAAATGGTAGACAATGGTACTCCGCAAGTTCTGTAAAACTGAAATGGCATAGGCCTTCTATCCAGGAGAATCTAAAGAAAACAGCCTCAAAACGACGGTGTAAATAATTATACTAAAACATAGTACTAGAATACTGTTTGATCTTACAGCTGACTGAACATATTCAAGCAGCAATTTCAGTCTCCTGAATTAACTAAATATTTCAGGATTCACACTTGTATGCAATTACTAATGTAAATCCCAAAGAAATGACTGTGAACGCTGCCATAGTAAGCACCTTTCCTAATTAGGCCTACACTGCATAATCTTGTCATAAATTATATCATTAGGTAAAAGTTCATACATACATTAGTTACAGTTTTTATGTATTGGTAAATTAACCAAAGGAAATAAGACTATTCAGAAAATAAACAATAGATTAACCAAAAATAATCGTTAATCGATTGAAAAAAATAATCGTTAGTTCCAGGCCTAAGTCATAAGTTTATTATATTAATAATAAAATATTATTCATTATACTTTTTTTTTTTACCTAGCTGACTTTCGAGGACAAGATCATAACCAGATATCAAAGAAAACTAAATATTTAAGTTTACAAGGCATTAAAATCCATTTAGGCTAATTGTATGAACTTAATAATTTTACTTGTGCAGGAAAATATGCAGTCCAGACCAAAATTCTCTTGGAAACAAACACAATTCTAGTTTAGAAAAAAAGAGACTGCCGCTGCCAATGTTATCGGCCTCTAATAACAGATCGAGGAAGCAATTAAGGAACAAGTATTTGATGATTTTAACAAACACTGTGCACACAATAGCCATCTTATCTGCAAAACATCCTGGACAAGTGATTAAGGGTCTCTCGAGTCAACCCTACCATTTCCGGGCTACGCATCATTGCATCTTCACTATATTGTCCTGGCTAACAAAGCGACTACCAACTTAACTAGCACAAAAAAACAGCTTGTAACATCTGGCTGGAGGGAAAAATCATACTTAGGAGGAACAGAATGATTTGACCGACTTAGTGCACCGTCTTGCTCTACATATCACACTAATCATCTTTTGCATGTGGAAATCAGAACAACAGCAGGTTAGTTATAAACGTATACTGCAAGCTCCAGAAAATAGAGAAATTCAAAGCCGAGACATGAAAAAAAAAAGAGTATAAAAAGGGAAATTTGTCAATGAATGAAAGAGAGTTTCTTTTTTTCCTGACTGCTTTAGCCTATTAATTCCAGCTCAGAGCTTCTTTTGACACTTGCCCAGACAGTTCCTATTGTCCAGAAGACCTCGTGTTTTTGCAGAGGCCTGCCAGTGAACACGGCCTGTTTGTTTAAATATCTTGTTTGTACTTTAAGCATGCTCTTTCCCCCCTGAATTGACTCCAATCTCTGAGCCCTTCCTGATAACAGCGTCTGTCCTCGGTTATAACAACATTTTTTCAAAGCATGAAATAGCTGCCCAGTGACATAGTCGGCAATGGCATTATCACTAGGCCGGCACATTATCGTCCCAGTTCATGCAGGAGAGCTTTTCTCTCCTCTTTAGGGAAGGCTGATAAGACTGAGATGAAGTGAGAGTGTGTTTCATATGGGCTGCTTTCTTGACATTTTGAAGGCCTCACTTCTTTTTTCTTCTCACTTTTCTATTTATAAACTTGAGCTCCTTGGAGTGTTTCTGTGTGGTGAGGATCAAAGGCGTTTAAAATATTGAAGGGAGGAGTCTGGCGAGGCAGTAAAACACAGGGAATAGAAAAAGTCGTTTGGTTCAAACCCCAGATGTTTGACTCTTAACTAGGCTCCTAATTACACCTTTACATATAATTATGAATGTGAATTTATACATAACTGTTATCTAGGGGAAATGCTGTGCAACTGACATTCCCAAGCAAACACAGACACTGTACTATCGATTTGCATACATAAGAGTGTTCAAATCAAATTAACCAGTCTAAATGAAGACGCATGTTCCTACTTTTGTTGAGGGAGTTTACATGGACAGTATTATGACAACAAATCGTAAAGTGTGCAAGGCCTTAAAGCTAGGCAAGCTTAATTGCAGCAAAGATGACATGAAAAAAGACAATGTGCATAACTAATGTTTTTAAAGTTTAACACGACCACGAGTAGGGTTGCATGACTAATTGATATTAAATTTAACTGTGATAAGGCTTACTAAAGCCAAGCACAGCACAGTGTTCTTCTACATACAAACAGCGTATGATCTGCTATTTCAGAGCGACCTCAGTAAATGCTGCTATCCACAAAACTCATCTGTACATTTGCTCTGAGTTTTGGTTGATTATAGTATACCTTTGGGAGCACCTCATGTGCCAACCATCTTCCCAAACTTGTAATGAGACGCGCTTATAAACTAGCTGTTGTCAGCAAAATAGAAAATTGAAGGGCTCCCTGCTTGTGGTTTCCCACCAAAACAAAGCCTTGATGGTTGAAAGCTTGAAAAATAATTGTATCGTCAAATAAAATATTAAGCACTGGAAACTGAAGAAGCTCTGGAAATCAAGCACATGAATTGTACACCCGACTACCTCATTGTAATTGGACAATGCAAAGTTTATTTTTTTAATCCTTTGTTCAAAATGCATGCAAAACAATACATTTAGCTAAATGGATGTTTCAGTTATCAAAAACGGGTTAAACAAAAACACTGTGGTTTCACTCCATCATGCCATAATTTGTTGTGCTTTTGTTGCAAGCTGTTGTGATTATCTGTTGAGCGCAGGAGCCTAACAGTCAAATAAAAAGCATTCATCTTAATTTCTCATCTCTAACCTCTGCGTGGAAAAGCCGTGGGTGTGACATTCATAGTCCCAAGATGTGCAATTCTAAAATGCCAGCTAACTTTGACGCACAGTCACATACAGTTTGGGAGCAGATGCATCACACAGTTTGTCTCGCGTCGGTGGTTAGCGTCTCTGGTTTCACACTCTGCATCCACCAGCGCTGTGTTTACATCTGCTGTCATTCGCCTTCAATTCTCATTATAAAAATCTATGACATCACAGGAGACCGTATTGGCAATTGGTACAGCTGGGAGCTGGCCCGTGGCATATCGAATTTGAGACAAACCGTCAATCCTGAAAGCACACACGTCTAAAACCCAAAACATTCCATTGCTGGTTTGTTTTTGGCATAGACAATCTTATTTTGCTCAACTGACTTTTATTTAGGGAACATTAAAATAAGAAGAGTTAACATCAGCATCGCTTCCCAAAAAGGGACCTGATAGTTGGAGACGGCAGTCGACTTTAACAAGGGAAAGTGTGCTTTTCATTTAGCACCCTACAATCAACTCCTGATCCTGCATTCCAGAATCCAGTTGCCCCAGCAACACGGCTCAAGCAGAGACTACACGGAGTCAGTCGGTCATATACCCTCAGAAAAAAAGTGGAAAAGTAATAGTCCCACTCCTGAGAGATGGAAAAAGACGATGAGATGGCAAAACAGGCTCAATATTTTGACACTTAGTGGGAAATGTACAAGAGCAAAATAGAAAGCCAGAGTAAAATGTGGCAAGTATGCATTGACAATCATGATAGGAGAGAAAACTCCTTTCTTTTAGATGACCCCCTTCCCCTTCTCCCTGGCTGGGCCAACTGATAGGTAGCCAAACATGAAAAGACAAAGCCACCAGCACATTCCTTTGTTATCTGGCATCAGAAAGAATAAGCCAACCTTTCTCCCCACAGGAAGGGCATATGAGGGATACGGCACAAAGAGCAGCCATGAACACTCTCATACTAGTGATTTGTACCAAACTAATTCACTTCTTCCAAAAGTGTGGTTTCCCTAATCGAAGAAACAACAGCTAATACCTGCCGTAAAGCAAAAGGGAAGACATTTTTAATAGACGTTTGAAAGTAATAACTACAGTAATACCTCAGTTTACGAGCGACTTGGTATACGAGCAAATCGGTGTACGAGCAAGGAGGGTCGAATCGGTGTACGAGCATTGTATCGGTGTACGAGAAAAAAAATCCCTCACCCATGAGCAGTTCTGTGTGGAAAAAGTCCTAACGCTCAGCATCGTTGTGCGCATTTTTACATGAAATATCCTAATGACAGCCTCTCATAACAGTCAGGAGGTTCCAACCCCTTTTATAACCCCTTAACTCATTCATTGGCTCTATCATTCACCACAGTGATATTTTGTGATTTACAGAAGTTTTTACCTCATATTCTAAACATTAATTAATTGTGATCACTATTGTTCACGTAGTGAAATATACACGGTTTTAGCCAAATAATAAACAAATTAATAGGGTTAGACAAACCATATTTTTATACAAACAACATATAAGCCTCTCCTACAAAGGATCACTGTTTTCATGTTCGTCGGACCTGCCGTTTCTCTGCAGTATCGGCAAAAGCGCAAGGAGTAAAATGTGACTTCTTACCCCGTGAGCGGGGCTCGTTTTAACAGACAGCGGGTTAGTTGTAACACCATGTTATCCAATGCAAGTTCATTCACATATTTTTATTTGTTTAAAAAAAGTTGCGTCTTGATGATCATAAGCATAACTTTTTTCCTTTATTTTTTACATTTGTTGTGTTTTGAACAATGTAATGACATGAAAAACGTTTTAATAGGTTAATACAATGCAAAATATATGATTATCGATGCAACTTGTTCAATGCGGCTTAGTGTTACAACTATTAACTAACCGCTGTCTTGTTTACTTCAGGACTGGATAGCAGCCACTATGTGTTTTTCACGTCTTTCAAAATGGTATCACCTTTTAGCCAAGAAGTTGGTAATCATAACAATAAAAGATTAGACAATCTTTCACACATTCTTTGAAAATCGAAAAACAACTACTATAACAAAAAATATTTACATGCTGCCAAAAGAGTTTTTCCTGTGGTTCTCATCCAAACTTCGATGAAATTTCTCGAAAAATGGCCAGAAGACATGTGCAAACAGTGTGATGAAAAGCCCTTTAGCACGTCACATTTATGCCCCTGCAACTATCTAAAAAAAATTCGCTGTTATTATTTACCCCGCGTTACTTTGTGCCCCGCGCTCCCCTAGTTCTCTCGCGGCTCCCGCGAATTCGTTCTCTTGCGGCTCCCGCGAATTCGTTCGTTCGCGGCTCCCGCGAATTCGTTCGTTCGCGGCTCCCGCGAATTCATTCGCGGCTCCCGCGAATTCGTTCATTCGAGGCTCCCGCGAATTCGTTCGTTTGCGGCTCCTGTGAATTCGTTCTTTCGCCGCTCCCATGTTCCACGACTTTAACTCTGGATTATCACTCGTTTGTTTTCTGCACTATTATAATAAATTCACTCATTTGCTTTCATCCTTGCTTTCCCCGCTCCCCTCTCCTCCCTCCTCTCTCTCCTCCAAGCAGGCTGCTCAAACCTGACATGCATTACATTAAATTGTCAAGTATTTCTAGAGTTTAATTGTCAATTATTAATTAGTATTTATATGAGATCTTAATGGTTACAATTTTAACTGCAATTAATAGGGTAAAACCAAAAAAATATTTAAAATGGGCATTTGTGGTCATGTGGAACGAATTAATTGATTTTTAGTGCATTCTTATGGGGAAATTTGTTTTGGTGTACGAGCATTTTGGTTTACGAGCTCCATCTTGGAACGAATTAAACTCGTAAACCGAGGTATTACTGTATTTTGAAAATACTAGAACCAAACTACCCTAATAGTCTTGTATGTAGTAATTTTCTGTAGGGCCACAAAGCCACAACTGAATCTATAAAATATATGTGACCATTAAGGTACAAGTCACAGACCGACGAATTATGATCCAGTTCTTTTGAAATAATCCTAACCAGACAGCATGACCAGTGTAGTCTGATAAAGAATCAATAAACATTACCGGTTCTTTTGGAGCAAAGCAAAAACCTACTGTCGGCCAGTATCAAGTGGACTGAGGATTTTTAAAATGCTATTACAAAAATGCATTATGAAACGTACTCAAAAGATAACGGGGTTGTGAGATTTCAAAGAGAATTCTTGCCAGAGCATTTGGAATAAAATGAGTAAAAGATGTTAACAGCTATGTTAATTAAGTCAAGGACCAAGAACATAAATTAAAACACATTTAGGGTCAGAGTTTGAAGCTTTTGGCTCTGCCTAGTGAGTAATAAATCTTTGAAATATCTTAACTAGAAGCTGTAAATGTTGTTTCTTATGAAAGAATTGTTATATCATAAGTCAGTCAACATTTTCTCATCATCAATCACAGGAGAAACAGCAATGGGGGAAAAGCCACTGGCTTTCTGCTTCTTCATGCACAAACATATTTTTGAGAAGAGAGTCAAAGAGATTAGTCATGGTTGCATGCTCAGCATTATGGACCACTCTCTCAACTAATGGTGAATGCGCAAGCAGGTATGTCTGTATATTGATGTCTGAGAGGGTGAGTCCCAATTCACATATTGGGGTGGGTGATCTACCAGTAGACATGATTAACCGGTAGAGATTTTGGACTATTGTCTTCTAAAACAGTTACGCTCATGTGACATTGCTGTGCTACATGGCCAGAATGTATCATCCGCATGCGTTTTTTCAGAATTGCAGTTTAAAAACAAGGGTTGTGTATTTGTCTTCAGTAAGGTTGAAGTTTTTTTCCCGCAGGCAGGTATTAGTTAGTGATTATTTATTAGTGATATTGAAAATGATGACATAAAAACCTTATTTAAAGCATAAATAGAAATAGTGATATAGTTGTCATGAAATAAACTCATAAACTCATAAATATCTCATTCTGTGATAGAAGATTTTGCTCATATCACCCACCCATAGTATAAATAGTGCGAGTAATCTGAAAATTCCAATATGAAGTACACTCAAGATGACGTACTTATTGAACAAACAAAAAAACACAAAAAAAACACAAGTGTATAGCATGTAATTTTGAACACAATCATGGCATCATCAGCATGTAGTGAGTTTTTTTTTCTCATAGCTTACAAATTGTGATATCTGTGGGCTAAAGTAGATCCAATTATTTGATGGTTATTTGGCTAACACTTGTGAAAATTAAAATGATAACACTGAAACAAAATGCACTAGAGGGAGGAATTTATATCAAGACAGATACAAAGTCTTTTTATTTTCTTAAATTTAATGATCTTAAATGTGCGGATATGTCTCAGAATGTAGGTAACCCCTGCAAACTTTCACAAGAGGTGTTAACTATTATATCTTTAATGAGTTGCTTCTAAAAAAAATTTGTACTGATCCCATTGAAGATAGCAAAGCACGACTTCTCACTTCAGGATAAAAAATGTTTTCTGGTGTTCTGGGAGGTTGCTTGAATGTTTTGGTAGGGTCCCTACTGGCCAGATCCGGGTGAAATTATTATAATCTGCTTCTATACAAATCTATTAAAGGTTGTTTTTGCCAGTTAAATATTTTGATTGAATAATCAAGTGTTCTAAACTGAAGTGAAAGGATGGCGATTCAAATGCAAGCACATCTGCGCACATCGCATTGATAAGTTATTTCAATGAATATAAAATGTATACTCATCTGACAAATGACATAAAAATATGGACACACTGCTTTTCCAACCATTATTGACAGTTGGCTATATGCTGTCTATAAAGGACACTAGGTATGTCCCTAGAGAAAGCACTGCATCCACAGCCTTCTAAAACTATTCTCAGCATTTAATTTTTGAAATATTTAGTCAAAGATCCTTGACCCATGAATTTGCTCTCCACTTTTAGTTATTCCCATTTACTATGGGAGATTTATTAAATAAAAGGTACTAGATTCTCTGCGCAGCTCTGATGATATCAATTTAGCAGTATACCTCAATTACTTGTGCATTTTTTTATTGTGTGTGGGTGTGTGTGTGTCATCTTGATAAACACACACATGGCAGATTTTGCTTGGTTAGATCAGTAAGGTCTCTCCGGGGCTCAATGTAGAACTCTGCTCTTGACACATTTGTGAGAATCACATATGTAAACACTGCAGGAGATTCTACAGACAGAGCTTTGCAAAAGACTTCTGCAAAAGCAAAAAAAAAAGAAGACAATCTGTAGTAAGCATTCTGTTTTAAAGCAAACTAACTGGGTTGTACGTCAACTTCATGGTGTCAGTAATATTTTAATTCGTACTGTTTCTCAGAACTGAGGTTTTTGAGAGCAGCTTTCTCTCCACTCAGACAAAATAAAAATACATTTATGGGGAGACAGGACATAAATGATGGAAGCCTCAAATTCCTATGGGGCAAACTACTGGAGTTGCTGTTTGAAACATGCAGGGCTGAGGCGAACAAAATTAAGGGTAGAAATGAACGACAAAACATTTCATTTGCACACTCCTCGCCCCCTGTGAAGTCTACAGAAGTAGATAATAAAATGGGTAAACATCACAAACGCATGTAAAATATAAAACAAAGCACCAAATCTGGCCCAGATGTCTTTCTTTAGGTGTTCATTCTCATAAAACATGACTAAAGTTGTGCCCTTCAGCGACGGTGACCCTGTGTTCTCAAAATAACCATTTAGAGCAACGAACAAATGACTCTTTATTACTACTCCAGCTTCAGTTTAAAGATTGATTCCTTGCTTGAAACATGATATTCATCCCACATGTAGTGACCTCAAACCTGAACACCTACCCATCCCTCTTCTAATCTTTCCATTCCCATGAGAGCTGTTGTTACCTCAGGCATATTTGCTTTGCTAACAGTCCTGGCTATGATCCTTAACAATAGTGCTCTGAAAAAGACAATGGCGTGGCTACCGGAGCAGATAGATCAATTTGGGGGTCAGAGAGTGGGGGAGAAGGTCAGACACTCCTGCTGACCCGCATCTCTAGTTAGGGGTGGTGCTAAGTGGACTTTCAATTGACAATACTCACTACCACGAAACTGTGTTAACTACTGATTAAAACTTTGACATGGAGATTATTCTTCACCCAGGAAACAGAATTATTTTCTACTGCAAAGGAAAGAGGCCTACAAAATCAATGAATGTAAAATTTTCACGTAAAAGTGACAGTTCTGTTAAATGGCACCGGTTCAGGGAACAATCCTTGTTTCTGAGCCCTGTAAAGTGCTTTTAAGTTCAGAAGCGTTAACTGTGGTGGTGACAAACTCATTCAGGTTTCTAACTTCCTGGGCCTTTATTTTCTAACCATATTTTCACCCCTCAAGACGCCATTTACTTTCTCTACCAAAATAAATTTGGAAGGAAAAAAAACTTCAAATAAGCTTCCATCCACTGGAACTGCAGCAAAGCCCAATCTCCATAAGACTGGGCAGGCACAATGGGTAACAGATGGTCTTGTTGGAGGGGAGAGGAGAGGGGGAAGCAACCCTATGCCAGCACATCCTGTCATACTAAATTTACTACCCAAGAAAGCAAAATTTCCCAAAAGGCATTTAAAACAGATACTGGTCATTTACTTAATAAGGAGCATGACACGATAAAGCAAAGTAAATCGCCGGGAAAAACGGTGCTTTCACACTGAATGTGTGAAAGATTGATCACCTTTTGGTAATTCATGCCTGCATGACAGGTGGCAATGATTGAGAACGCATTTTTCCTCGTGGGTGTATCTTGTAGGTTTTTCCATTTGGCTTTACCCTTGTCCACTGCACAACATTCAACAGTAAATTAAGATAAATAAAGACTACACCAGAAACACAAACCATGCTTACCTGATCTTACAGATTTTTTTATTTATTTTGACCAAATACATTATACAATATAAATTGCAGCTAAGTAACAGGTGCATTATAGTTACTATTAGCATCAAGCTGCACATCAATATATATATATATACACCCACTTTACACTTTGTAAAAATGTAAAAATGATTATATAAATAAAGGTCAGGTCAGTGGTTACAATTTTTACTTGACTTGCCAACATTTTTACTAGCCCCTCCACAAACCATTAATAAATCACTTAATTAAAGACCTAATTATTGTCTGTGTTGTTTTAGACCCATAACCTTAAACAAAAAAGGCCAATTCATATTCATTTAAAGTATTGTTAAATACAACTAAACTGTAAATAAATTACAGGCCTAACACAGCAACTGCTATGCAGGAGTATCTAAAGAAAACATCCCAGGACTCTCCTAACTAAACTGCGAGACTGCATCTTAAGTATTTGGATAATTGCAGCGAATTTGTACAGAGCACTAGGATACAGCTGCATTTATAAAGCACTCTGTTTTTTACAAGCTATCATGAAAGGCTATGAGATACACAGCCCAAATGTACTCTGCAACCGGTTACAAAGCATTTAACTCCATTTTTGGTTATTTAAAATTATGAACTCATGCCTCAATTTGACTCATTTAATCAAAATCCATTTTCTTCTCTTTTCCGGGATACTATTCTTTAGAGTTTACAATGGATTTCAAAACAGTGCCACCAATATTGTCCTTTTCTATAACAGTAGTGACTCCAGTTACAAACAAATAAATAAATGAATACACTGGAATAATTTATAAAAAACGTTGTCTTGTCTTGGCCCGCAATTAATCACTGGTCTATTTGTACATTAATTTATTTCAGCATAAAAACTCAATCCCCAAAAAAATATCCTGAGTCTTGTCTATATTAGTAATTAATTTTTACTGGGTGGCCTTTAGTTGCTCAGTGTCAAAGACCGTTGGAATTCCAGACTGCTTACTTTAAGCTTCTGGCACAGGTATTTTGAGTGGTCAGACCAGCTGAGAGAGGTATTAATACATTCTTTGTATAAAGATATGAGGCCAGATGTTGACTTTTGCCACAGAAATGTGTTTGTTTCAAAAAGCGCCATTCTCTAACACTCATCGGCTCACATTAATACACGTTAAGTACCCTACGGCCTACATAACAAAATAATCTATAAATGAGAAATAGACGGTGCTTTATTTGCTTATTTAAAAAAGGAAAAATAGACAGAGAGAAAGAATCAAGTAAAAAAAAGAAAAAAAGAATTGTGTGCGGAAGTAGGGGGCAGGGAGGGAGAGCAATCCTCTTAATACCACGGCAACTAGTGTGGAATGTATACAGCAGGTCTGAGAGACAGCTGCTCCATCTGTTCCTGCCATCAGTTCTCTCTACTCCGGTGGAAAAATATAAAGAATCAGGATGCTCTTCATCAGCTCTCTCAAAGGCATCCAACTGCTACCACCAACCTGAGCAAGTATCCAACTAATGCCACTCAAAATAATATGAATCCCTCCTTCTGTACACCCTAAAAAAAAATCTTTAATACAGCAAGTCCTTTCACATTTGCACCGTGCAGATCACCGGCTACTTTCATGCATAGTAGATTTATTTCTTGAATAATTCATGACCTGACAAAACATCCCCCGCTACCCCACCCCAGTCATGAATGGATAGAAGGGAAAGGAAGATAACCTACCAGTTTCTTCATCTATAGTAAAGATCCCCAGACCCGATCCATCCCGAATGGAGTAACGGATTTCTCCATCTCTTCCTTTATCCTCATCCTGAGCTGTGATTTTCATCACTGACGTTCCAATGGACACATCCTCCTTGATAAATCCCTTATCCAAAAATGATGGGAACAATGGCCTGTACAGATTCTCGTTCACATCCACAACTTCTACTTCAATGTGACAATTTGAGGACAAAGATATAGGCTTGCCTTTGTCCTTTGCCCTTGCTGTGAGACTGTACACTTGTTTTTTCTCATAATCCAGATTCTGTACGATTCGTACGGCACCACTTAATTTGTCTACTTCAAACTTCCCATCTCCATTGTCAATGAGGCTGTATCGAACCTGGCTAGATGGCCCAACATCAGGGTCATGAGCCTCCAACCACATAATAACGGTACCGATAGGTAGATCCTCACGTACTCTCACTTGATAGTTTGGGGGAATAAATTTTGGAGGGTTGTCATTTGCATCCTCCAGTGTAATTTTAAGCAACACAGTTGAGACAAGTTGAGGTTCAGCATCGGCCTGGTCACGAGCTGCTATCTTGAGTACAAAACTGGGTTGCACCTCACGGTCTAGAGGCTTCTTCACCGTAATGATTCCTGTTTCTGTATCAATTGCAAATTGATCTGTGTCCGCCAATATGGAGTATCTGACCACACCATTATCCACAAGATCTTTATCTTTTGCTTCAACTTGAATGATCTCTGTGCCAACCACAGTGCTCTCACTGATTTCTACTGAGTATGTGTCCTGTAAAAACTGTGGGCTGTTGTCATTAGCGTCAAGGATCTTTACGTCCAGTAGACGTGAAGATGACTTCTGGGGAATTCCAAGGTCATACACTGTAATGTTCAACGTATAGTGATCAGTTGTTTCTCTATCAAGAGAAGCGTACACTTTGAGCCATCCACTGTCCATGTCAATGACAAAACGACTCTCAGCATCGCCCCCAGAAATAACGTAAACCAGCTTTCCATTAAAACCACTGTCAGAATCCGTGGCACTAAGATGGACAATCCTGGCCCCAACAGGCAAGTCTTCTTTGACCTCAATCACACTGGGAAAAGTCTCAGCAAACTGGGGCACAAGGCGGTTCACGGAGTGAAAATCTTGGAAGTGGTCTTCGGGTTCACTTTGGCTGTGGAGCTTGCTTCCTTGCAGGAGTTTTTCTGCCAGCATGCTAGCAACTCCAGTATCAACACATTTCACTTGGACTGGTTTACGTGCCGTAACAACTGTAATGTTCAAAAACATGGGCTGAGTTTCATGTTCTCCATCACTGGCTATGATCTGCAAGCTGTGATAGGACACTTTTGCTGCTTCGCCCTCATTCAAAGGTTGCTTCAAAGATAGTACACCAGAGTTTGGATTCATATCAAAACAACTGAAGTCATTCCCAGCTTTTATCCTGTATCTTACCAACTGCAACTCATCAGCATCAATAGCAGACACCGTTGTAATCTGCTCACCAACACCATAGTCTCTTGGCACAGTTATGTCACAATCCACACTCTCAAAAAGTGGCTTGTTGTCATTCAAGTTGTTAAGTGTGACTGTAACCTGGGTTTCCACCTCCCTTCGAAAAGGGGAGCCCCAGTCTGACGCTCGAACTTTCAAGGCATAAATCCGCGGCATCAGTTCATAATCCAAAATCTCTGAACTACTGATGACACCAGAGAAGTAGTCGATGACAAACGGCTGGGGATTCACATTGGCAATGCTGTAAGTGACATATCCATTCTCCCCACTGTCTAAATCAGTGGCTTTCACTGTTAGCACACTAGTACCTATGGGCATATTTTCATCAACAACAGCTTTGTAGGATGTCTGTTTGAATTCTGGGGCATTGTTGTTCACGTCGATCACATCAATTATGACTTTTGTGACTGCATTTTTCTCGCTGGTCTCAACTTCTAATTCATACTTGTTTAAGGAGTCTGCGTGAAGGGGCCCAGCTGTTGTGATCAAGCCTGAATCTGCATTAATGGCAAATTTATTTTTATCCGGTTTGTGTCTAAATGTATACTTAAGTTGAGGATATTTTGGCACAGCAGTTACCATCACAACAGGTGTGTGCAATGGTGCAAATTCACTCACATTGACTCTGTAAATAGCCTGATTGAATTTAGGAGGCCTTACTATAAAGTGGGGAGACATGACATGGATGACCTTTGCGGATGAAAACTGTGGTGGACTTCCTTTGTCTTTGGCTTGCAGTGTTAAATTGTATCCAAAGGGCTGACTATCCCAGTCAACCTGCTTAACAGCTTTGATTTTATATTCCTTACTGCCTGGGCTTGTCCTCACGGCTTTAAACTGCTGAAGTGGGTCCCCTGCAACCACAGTGAGAGATGCTATCTCACCGTTTGCACCTTGGTCATTGTCTTCGACAGTCACAACAGCATAAGTAGGATCCTTGTCAGTGTCTGAGGGTGCTAGGGTTACAGCAGTGATGACCGGCGCATGCTCGTTGGCCTGCTCCACTCGTACTGTTAACTTAGCCATGCTGCTAAATCCACTGCTACCATACAGCTTCATGCCTCTGTCAACTGCTAAAATCTCGAATTCGTACTGCTTTGTCTCAGAGTAGTCCAGCTTTCCAGTTAGTGTAACTACGCCACTTGTGGGATGGACCGAAAACATGTCTGTCCATTCTCTGAAACTGTAATAGTACTCTCCGTTTGTACCGATATCTGCATCCGTCGCCATCACCTTGGCTACGCTTGTACGAATAGCTGTGTTTTCTGGTAAAGATATGCTATAAGCAGTCGGGGAGAACAGTGGCCGAAGGTCATTTGTGTCCAGTACCTGAATCTTGACTAGTGTTCGAGCTTCAGCATTGGAATTTTTTTCCATGGCTTTGACTGTAAGAATATAGTGGTCTCTAACCTCCCGGTTAAGAATGGCACTGCTACCTCCTTTGGTCCTTATTCGCAAAAAACTAAAGTCTCCCAATGGATAGTCCTCAGCTTTGAACAGGTTCTCATTGTCTCCTGACACGATTTTGTACCGTATTTCCCAGGTAGGGTCTGTGATGTAGATTCCCATTTTGACAGGACTTTCCACATAGGTTTTAGCAGCAGAGTTCTCATAAATGGTAGCATTGTAAACAGACTGGGTAAACAGAGGGATGGGCGCAGTGTCGTGGCTTTGGTTCCCAGTGCAGCCGCACAGGAGCAGCAGAACCACCAGCAGTATAGTCACGTGGTTCTGCATGTTTGCAGCGCACTCCACACTGAAACTGTGGAGAATAAAGAGAAAAAGTTAAGAGATTCTACTTTTAATCAATTTAGTACACATCGGGAACATTCACATGGGTTGGTCTCTCTGAAGATTTCAAATCTAAACCTCTTAAATAATCATTAAAAAGTTATTCATGTGTTGCAGCAGATATAGTTTACAGACAACACATAATAAACTGACAGTCAACTTTTAAATATCCGATTATGGCACATCACTCATAACAAATATGATTAGTGCATCAGCATCCTGAGACACAGGCACTGACTATTTGTCTATATTTCTAACTTAACCACAGACACCATGACAGCAGATAGACCAAATGATGAATTGTTGTGAGCATGGAAGTGCCTTTTGTGTATATATAACGTCACATTCCACTACTTCCTGAATAAATTATGCATTATTCTCACTGCCTCCAGCCATTTATCTTATTCAGCTAAGAACAACACAGTGGTTAAAGAGAGATGTATTCCATGATATGTTAATAGGAAGGAAAACATGAACAATTATGTCAATATGAAAAATGCTTAAATACAAAATACTTTCTTTTTAAACCACTACTTCGATCAGCATGACTGATTAAGCTTTAAAGAAGTGCTTGTTACTTATTCATTATGTATTAGTGGTAAGAATAACCATCATTATTATTGTGGTAATATTGTTTAGTGTATTTTTCTGATATGCTGCACATCAGGAAAGTAACATGCATTTATAACAATATTACACATTCCTAAAATACATAAAAGTTCAAACGTTCGTTTCAACTCGCATTATATTTGTTGATAATACGCAGTTGATACATTCGGATCAGCAAAATACATCCAACGAAAGAAGCAATTTAGACATTTCTAACATTGCTACAACATTTAACGTTAAGCAAGTGGGTTTATGTGTAACGCAATTCACAACAGAGGACTTCACACTCCGGTAGCGCGTGCTAGAGATTTTCAATGACTATTCGTGCCCTCGAGCGCATTTCAACAGCAAGAGACTCGCAGCCGTTAACGTGACGTTTAGTTCAGAAACGAAATACCTGCCCGAACTTTCTCAGCGACAACCAATAAACCATACAAACTATTTGCTGTTAGTACACTAAACAACACACGGTCTGAATGTTTTCACAGTTTAAAATCTCCTCAATATACGTACGGCAATTTAGCCTTTGGAATGGAAACAAAATACCAAAGTAACAAAAGACGGGCTTCTACTCCGTTGTTAAAGTGTATCCCCATCCCCCCCAGTCCGACAGTTTCTATTCATTTCACGAAGCCACACTGATGCCTTCATGCGCTGGCCAGATGTATGAACTCTTCCCATTAGAAAACAATTATGACCACTCTGGGCCGCTTATCTTAAATAATTCAACTGCAATTGAACACACTGCGTATTCCAACAGCTTTGCCAAGCATCGGTCAGCTTCAAAGCTGCCCTATTTCCAATAAGGAAAGCAGTGGGGGGACTCCCAACGGCAACTTTACACCGCGAGCTGACTGAAACTTTTAGGCTTTACTGAAAATAGCACAAAACCAAAACAAGCCCAAGAAGTCCTCGCGCCATTTTAAAACTTCCCGAGTCGTACATACCTATTCCAGTACTAACGTCCTTTGTGTGGTGGCTTTTCGTGAAGTTTGTGAGTTTCAAGTCTCTGCATTGTACCGACACTCTCAGCGGCTCTCTCTCAGCTCACTGAACTCTCCGACACACACACACACACACACACACACACACAAAGCGCTCTTAGTATTTATCCGCGCTCCCTGCACAGCGCACGGATCTACTTCCTATTGGCATGAAGATAAAACGGCCGTTGCTCTACCCTCACAGTGGGACGGGAGAAGTCTTTGATGTTTTATTTTATGTGCCAAACCTCTGTCTCTAATGAAGAAATATGCCGCGTCATACGCTTCTTGGAACAAAGCAAAGAAATTATGGATGTGTCCATGGATGTCAGCATTTGAGATAGCAGTCACGATAAAGCACCACGCGCAAGGTACCGACATACCTGCACCCCGGTAACAAGTTGACAGGAAAATTAAAAAGATTTAACGATGCCAGTGCGTCAACAGCATCGCGTTTTCTGACTCATTTGCAACTGCTCTCTGAAAAACCCTTCGCATCTTAGCGCATTTTTACTGACCAGCACACTAGGCTAAATGCTTGTCTTGGTGATTATTAATGTAAACAGAATTTGATATGTATATATGCGGAGAAAGGGGATCGAATGTGTCAAAATATCAGATATGGAATAGCCCGTGCAGCATCAATAGAGTCGTTAAAATGAATCAAATAGGTGTTGTGAAGAAAAAGAGAAACTAGACGATTTTATTAGACGTAATAAGTATGCTATAAATGATGCTATATCTTATTCATACAGCTATTTTCTTTTAACGTTTGATTGCTTTTTTTATAATGTAAAATAACTGATATGAAAAACTTGTTGTATTGTCGTTATTATTTGTTTTTGGCGGATTACTTGTCTTTTATAAGTCTTTGCAAACTTGAAGCAAAGTTTGCTTAATTAAGAACTTATTGATAATCTCTGGTGTCGCGAATCGCATTTCGAATTTCCATGGTATTTCTATCGACTGAAATCGACTCGCTACCGACGTTCTTTACATGTTTAGGTGAATTTAATAAACGGAATCTCTCAAAATGAAAAGCAACGATCCATACCGCATGGGAAACTTACATAGACAGACGGAAACCCTTTATAAAGCGTGGCTCTAGCACGGCACATGCACTCTGTTGCGCGCGAATGATGGCGCTGTCTCACTGCCGTGCCGGAGCGCGAGCGATCCACGAGGCTGTGCGCTCTATACCTCAATCTGTGCAACTGACTTTATAGTCTTACATCGAGTTGCGTGTGTCCACTGCCACTGCATGACCCCTTATTAATATAACATACTGTTAACAACTATTATATTTATTACGGGTTAAGTTGCATACGTAAACGAGTAATTTCTAGTAACAGTAGTAGGTAGAATAATACTGCTTTGGCTTTTTCGGTAATGCCTTTTTATTTTTAAACAAGTAGTTGCATTTGGCAAAGTTGAAAAGCTATTGTGAAAGAGGCTCACCAGATTCAGCGGGCAAAAGCCGCCGCTCCAAAGTTGCGTTTAAATGATCTCCAGGACGTATTGGCAAAAATAGTACGTGAGCATATCTTCGCGTGGAGATTCAGCCAAAACTCGTAATAAATCCGGGTGGTGGTGGTGTTGTAGCCCCTACATTTCCCTACACGTACGAAATCCTCGTGAGCAGGATTCCACGCAGCCACGCGTGCAGTGACTATCCACAGTACTCAGTCAGAGCTCGTGCGCTCAGGCAGTAGAAGAGGCGCGCGGATCCTCCGGGATGCCTGGCTGGCTTTCCACCGCTGTGACGTCACCGCTCTCCCGGGGGAGTCGATCATTTGATTCAGTGATCTCACCTCTATCGTACGGTTTTACGTTTCCCACTGACATTGAAGGCTGTTTATTGAATTATCAGCGTAATTGAACTTTGAAACTTTAGTCTTCAGCTGTCTGTGGTGATCCATGACATTAGGATCAATGAAATAGAGCATTCTACCTCCCAAATAAACTTTTAATGTAGTTTAATCGTTAAATTCTTTTGACCAATTTGAGAATGTGAAACATCTTGATTGAATAAAGTGAGCATACTGCCCTTTGGGTTTGAAATTTTATTACAGCCGGACTGTGGCATGTTGCTTAAATAAAAGCACCTGATGTTCATTAAGTTTACACTCATAAAGCTTTTGCCCTGAGGGCTCTGTGAATGAGAGGCATCAGGTCCATGTGTGTGTGTGTGTGTGTGTGTGTGTGTGCAAGCACGCCCCCCAAACTCCTCCTCTGACCATTTATCGAGATGCAAGACAGTCCATTCACCGCTACAATTGTACCAATTGCGCACACACAGAGACACGCCATTTCGCTCTGATCCCCCTATAAAGATTTAATTGGATTCCGGTCAGGTGACGTTAGGGAGCCGGCCGGTGCTTTTGATCCTGCCAGTGCTGAGACATTCCATTGCTGGTCTGGAGTTTGTGGAGAGCCAGCCCTAAGAGTGAACAGCCGGCATGGAGGAGGTGCATTCAAGTGTGTGTGTTTGCAAGAACGAGAGCTTCACAATTGCTGGATGTTTCAGCACTGTCAGGAAGTAACTTTTTATTTATCTATCTCGGAATAATCATAATTTACTCATCTTCATGTCATTCCACACCTGTGTGGAATTCTTGGTGGAATATTAAGGAAGATACTCTGAGGAATGTTGGTAACAACAGTTTTGGTTCATATCGACTTTGTCCATACAAAGTTAACTGAAACTGTTTTGTTTCCAACCATCTTCAAAATACTGTATTGTATTCTATTGCTTTCACCAAGGGGGGAAAATGAAAGTAATATAGGTTCGGAATAGCAAGAGGTTGAGGTAATTATGACAGAATTTTCCTTTTTTAGATCTACTCTCCCTTTAAAGATACTGAGCATGACACTGACATCCCAAGTTTTTTTTCACAACAGTGTCTTTATTCAATAAGGTTGAAGAAAATATGATCACAGCCACATCTGATCACTAAATGACTCTAAGTCTAAGTCTAAAGTTTTTCTCTTGACATGTGCAGTTACACTTCCCAAATGTTTATGTCAAAGCAAAGTCATTTTAGATAAAAGTGACTGCCAAATGTATACATTGTGTACAATGTTGAGAGACATTTTTAAATCAAAAGCATCTTTATGCAATGTTATATGGTAAAGAACAAGCTCTGTCCCCACAAATATCTTCAAAAGAAAATAAGAGGCATCATCTTAACATGGCTGGAACACGGCTGTCACAAAGCACTTTTTCACTTCTCTGGAGAACTGCAGATTATCTCTATAAATCCTTCAGGCTAAAAGTCTCGGAATAACTGCCACTTACCAGTACTACACCCCATACTTAATATCTGTTCTCTAATACATAATTGTAAATGAATATGGATGACTAGCGTTTTGCTGCACTGCTAAAGATGGTTTTCTATAGAAATATGGAACTGTTTCCTCATTCAGTGTTAGAAGCACTTTTTAGCTGTGGATGGCAGTACAATATATCTCTAATATTTTGCTGCAGGGTGCTAGTATTCTCAGTGGTACAGCATGAAATACTATCATCTTATGTTCAAGAGCCAACAGAGTGAGTTTGGCCAAAGCTCATTTCAGCTGTTTGTGCTTGGTTACTACATAACCTACCCACAAATATGGCGCATCACAGTAATTTTACATTCTGATATGGAACACTTCACAATCCAATTGATTCACATTTTGCATTTTTCTTCTTAAAGTAAACTAGTAGTCAATAATTATATTCATTAAAACTAATCTTTGATAACCAAAATGACATATTTAATAAAAAAATTCCTGTGAAAAAAATTATCTTCATGCCTTAAATTACCTCTACAACCTTGCTTCACTTAGTACAGATTTCCTGTAGCTCGAACTGTAGAGTGTGGCGCTTGCAATGTCAAGGTTGTGGGTTTGATTCCCAGGGAAAGCAAGATCTGATTAGAATGTCAATGTTCTCCTTGAATGTAATGCAAGCCACTTTGAATAAAAGCGTCTGCTGAATGTAAATAAAAATTGGTGAATTTTCAAACTAGCTTGTCCTCCACTCACTCACAGGAGCCCAGAGACCCACTAGGTCAACTTTTACAACGGTTTAACTCTTCAAAAAGTTGGACACATAATGGTAGTTAACATGATTAGCCTTTGCTTGACCACGTTATCGAACATTTAATAATATGTTGCCAATGTTACACAAACCGTGTTCCCCTTCACCATCTCAGTCAGCCTTTTAAAAAGCAGCATTCTTAGAAACACTTTCAGATATACACTATTCATCCATCACCGTAGAAGATGTTGGGAAGAAGGAGGCAGGAACCAGCAGACATTCAAGACCTTTAATGTGACACCAAGCCAAATATAAAATAAAGGTACTGGCGGCAGCATCTCGTGGACAACTGTCTCCCTCATGGACAAAAGCACACAAAACATAATATAAATTCCAGGCCTGGTCCTCTCTCGCTCTTCATTCAAAAGAACAATTGCCTGTGGCCACCACCTGCAAAATATTTCTGTGTTTGGTGGTTGTCTTGCTGTTGCCTCTCCAGTGCGCAAAAAAACCTGAGACAACAGACCATGTCAAAATGTAAACAGTTGTGTAAAATGAGTTTGTCCTCACCCTGATTTCTTTTTTTTCATGTTTTTCAATGCTTCAGATCACCCAAAAATATAAAAACAAAATGTAGTTTTTAAATGAAGGTTGTTATTATTAAGGGAAACCAAAATTTAAACCTACAACCATAATTGTTGTAGTTCAGACAATTTGGAGGTTTTTCAAGCATGAACTGTCTTTTAAAGCTCATGCCACAGCATCTCAATTGGATTCAGGTCAGAACTTTGACTAGACCACTCCAAAGTCTTCAAAGTCTTTTCTTCTGTCTTTCAGAGGTGAACTTGCTGGTGTGTTTTGGATCATTTTCCTGCTGCTGAACCCAAGTTCGCTTCAGCTTGAGGTTACGAACAGATGGCCTTATTCTCCTTAAGGACTTTTTGGTAGATAGCAGAATTGGTTACATTTATCACAGTAAGTCTTCCAAGTCCTGAAGTAGCAAACCAGCCCCAGACCGTCACACTACCACCACCATATTTTACTGCTGGTATGATGTTCTTTTTTCTGAAATGCGAGAATGGGAGAAGAATACAGTGAACTTTATATGAACTTTACTCATATAGTTACCTATGGAATGAGTATCTGATTTATCTGATCAATTTATAATTGAACGATTGTCATTTCTGCTTTTTTGGACATCAGTGTGTATTTTTCAAACTGCAAATGCATTGTTTAAATTGTTTAAATACTTATGAGTATTTAAATGTCTGAAACTGAAAATAAACCTTAATGTGGTTGAAAACACTGAATAGTCGTGATGTATGGCAAGCTCTGAGCACGTCCATCTCTGGATCAGCGCCAGATGACACACAAAAACACATTTAAATTTAGCAGTTGATCACGTGACACCGGACGTTCTAATCACACCGGTGTGATCGTACTCTCCAGGGCCCAGCCAAGACTGATTATACCGGTATGATCGTATGTGCGAAAGGGTCAAGTGATTTCTTGATTGAGAACAGGTGTGGGAGTAATCAGGCCTGGGTGTGGCTAGAGAATGGGGGGAGGGAACACTTTTTCACACAGGACAATGTAGGTTTGGATATTGCTTTCCCTTAAATAATAACAACCATTTAAAAAAAACTGCCTTTACTGTTTACTTGTGTTATCATTGACTAATATTTAAATTAGTTTGATGATCTGAAACATTTAAATGTGAAAAATTTGCACAAAAAACAAAAGAAATCAAGAAGGTGCCAAACTCTTTTTCACACCACTGTAAATGTTGCAGAAGGAATTCCAAAAAAAACACAGAACTACTGTCATTCCTGAATGTCTAACTGAGCACTACATCAGACATTGTTCAGACCATCTAGGTCAGGCTTTCAAGGTACGGATTACAAAAACATGAATTGTTTTAGGGGATATAAAACAGACAAAAGACATTGTTAATCTAATCTGTGTTGTTCAATTTCTTGTGAGTGAACGCTCTGTCCGAATCTGATGCAATACCTTGTAACATCAACTATTAATCCATTGACATAAGAGTGAGGACTTTTTATTTATCAGAAAATCTCAGTGGTTTTCACTTCACCACTGTCTCCACATCTGATACATTGTAATTATGATTCAACATTCTAAAATGAAATATTTTCCTGGTTGAATGGTAGAATAATTTTGCTGTTTATAACAGGAACAATAACTATAATCTCAAGAGGCTTGTTTGTTCTTAAAAATCAATGTCATGTATTTTACCCAGCTGGGTGCAAACAACTATCAGTTGAATTTTAAAGTAAAAATCAAAACAAACATACCATTTACAAGCATAAAAGCATTCCTGATGAAAAATTAAAACACTGAAGGATGAACATAGACAAGGAAATGCATATAATTGGACTACAATAAGTAAATATAAGTATAACGTAAGTTATGGAAAAAAAAGACATTGTGTAAATCAAGTATAAATGGACAGTTTGTTTGTGTTCATTCTGCTTCCCCATGTGCTTCTTTGCTTTGATCTTAATCACCTGTGTCCTGTCATCACCTGATTAATCATCTCCTTCACCTATCCTTCATTAATTACAGTTTTCCTGTCGCTCAAACAGTAGAGCATTCATAGGTCATGGGTTCGATTCCCAAACGAAAACTGATTAGAATGTCAATGTGTTCCTTGAATGCAATGTAAGTCGCTTTGGATAAAAGCGTTTGGCAGATGTGTAAATATAAATGATCTCATGAGTGTGTGCATGCCCCCCGTCAGACTCATTGTTTATATGTGGGATTTTCTGGAGCGGTCCCCCTGGCTGTGCTGGATGCTCTATACCTGTTTTCAGATGGTACTGGATGATGACCTTTTTCAACTTCTGGCTCCAGTTGATTGTTATATGCTTTTAATTGCATCATTTGTCAGGCTCTCTGGCTAAATGGTTCTGATTTTGTTGCTGAGGAAGTAGAGGGCAAATCTACAAAACCAGTCTTCTCCAGTGAGAACCATTCCCCAGTCTTCTACAACCCCTGCAGAGTCCACTCCAGAAGATGTGGTAGTGACCCTTATGGCCCCAGCCCTTCTCTTCACGGATGAAAGCAGGTTCACATTGAGCAATCTCGTCACTGCCATGGAGGCCGCCCTGATCTCCAGTTACCTCCTCACGGCCAAGCATGCCAAACTGCCGACACTGCCCCAGTTCCCTAAGGTGCTGGTGTGTCCCTGGAGGATTCCAGTTGTGTGGGACCACTCTTATCGTCAGCCTTCAGGGTACCCCCCCCTCCCAACCCTGAGGATAGCAGCGCGAGGTCACACCTTTTTAGAAGGGGTGGGGAGGGATGTACGATGTTTCTGTTTCTGTTCTGTTCACGTCTGTTTCTGTTCATTCTGTTTCCCCATGTGATTATTTGTTTTGATCTTAGTCACGTGTCCTGTCATCACCTGGTTACTCATCTCCTTCACCTGTTCCTCATTAATTACCTCTTCAGTTCCTTTGTTTGGTCAATATATTTATACTCAGAGTTCTCCCTCAGTCTCTCTCTGTGTTCATCAATGTAATGTTGTGTGTGTGTGTGTGTGTGTGTGTGTGTGTGTGTGTGTGTGTGTGTGTGTGTGTGTGTGTGTGTGTGTGTTTGTGTGTGTGTGTGTGTGTGTGGCTATTATCTCCCTAATCTTCTGAGTTGTGTCATTAAAAGACATTTTATATTGGACTTCCTTCATCTTCATGCTGATTCCACACTGCAACCATGACAGACAGAACCTACAGTTCCAAAGGTGTTCTGAAATACCAGTAACTGAAATCAAACACAAAATATGGTTATTAAAATTATTTTGAGATTGTTCACCCCAAATTGTGCCATGTCAATATGTTGTTAGAATAATTGACAACTTTAAAAAGATTGTAAATAAAATGTTGCATTTATTTCACCTTATTGTGGGTCCCCATCTTGAAAACCCATGCACCAAATCACTAAATCCCTCTACAGTTTTAAATAAATTCAAAATGATGTATGTGTGCATCTGAACTGCTGCACTTTTTTATGGACTTAAGATCTCTGAGGGGTGTCTGAGTCAGAGTCTTATTTTGAAAGGCCTTGTCATGCTGGTTTTACCCCTTATTTTCTCTACTCCACATCAGTTGCATTGCTCTTCAGTCATAATCTCAGGGAAATATAGTTGGATTACAGACAAAATAAGCATTTCCTACATGGATTTGCATGCTTGGATTTGTACAGTCATGTACTTGAGGCATAAATTTACCGCACACGCACATTAGAACCAAGTGGAGATTTTTTGTAAACCAAGACTGTCTTTCTGTCTGACACTAATCTCAAACAGCTGATTTTCCAATGTGTCCCATGTTAAAGAATGATCTTAAAGCATTTATAGGAAAAAGGAAATGGATCAGCATTAGAGAGGAATATACCCAGTCTGATTTTAGAGATTGAAATTATGATTGATCTCATAGTCAATGTGACCCCTCTGGATTTTTTGCATATACCCATCTGAGATGAGTTTCACCAAAGCATTGTTGTACAAATTCGACATGTATTGCCTACACACATAGGATAATCAATCAAGGTGTTTTCAAGGTCTAAAAGTCATTGTTTTATAATGACAATAATTTTATAATGACAATTTGGCTCAAATTGACTATACATACATACATACATATATGAGTAAATTAAAATGTAATGGCAGGGAAGTGCCATTGGGAAGTGTGTATACAGATATTACATATACGCACATACATATACACACACACCTATACACACACACCTTTGCTGTAGCTCAACCAGTAGAGCATTGTTGTTTACAATGCCAAGGTCATGGGTTCGACTCCCAGGGAAAGCAAGAACTGATTAGAATGTCAATGTGTTTCTTGAAAGCAATGTCGCTTTGCATAAAAGCGTCAGAGAAATGCATATATATATATGCATTATATATACACAGTGGGTACGGAAAGTATTCAGACCCCCTTACATTTTTCACTCTTTTTTTATATTGTAGCCATTTGCTAAAATAATTTAAGTATTTAAATTATGACCACTCTTTATCTTTACCACTCTCGCCAAGGCTCTTCTCCCCCGATAGCTCAGTTTAGCCGGATGACCAGCTCTAGGAAGGGTTCTGGTCATGCCAAATGTCTTCCATTTAAGGATTATGGAGGCCACTGTGCTCTTAGGAACCTTAAGTGCAGCGTAAGTTTTTTTTTGTAACCTTGGTCAGATCTGAGCCTTGCCACATTCTCATTTGCTCTGATGCACTGTGAGTTGTAAGGTCTTGTATAGACAGGTGTGTGGCTTTCCTAATCTCTCCCTACAATTAGATAACAACTGTCATCTCACAGATCCATTATCCATTTCGCCTGATTCCTTTATTAATCACCTGATCACCTAGCCAATCATCTGCTTGTCAACCCAATAAACATTATATCTGTCCGTTGTATCCCTTTAACAGTGTAACCACCCATTGCTTTTAAAACGTCTTTTTTCCTAGGTACACTAGCACATAGTTTTTCAGGTAGCTGCAGTTTATTTCTGATACATTATCTAATCACAGATGGAATTGATGACAGTTAGATCAGATCTCAGTGTGGAGCAGATTCCTTGTGCAAATGTATGTTTTGGTGTGAAAATACCAAGCCTAAGAATTTTGCACAGTACTGTATTTTTATATGTGGACTTGGCTCTCTCTCTCTCTCTCTCTCTCTCTCTCTCTCACACACACACACACACACACACACACACACACACACACACACACACACACACACACACACACACACACACACACACACACACACACACACACACACACACACACACACACACACACACACACACACACACACACACACACACACACACACACACACACACACACACACACACACACACACACACACACACACACACACACACACACACACACACACACACACACACACTCACACACTCACACACACAACTCTACATAAAACAGTAAGCTTCAATGAAACATATCAATCAGAAAAAACATGTGATTACATTGCCAAAGGGTGTTGTGTAATGATGCACACAACTGTTAGGTGAAGGGGTCATTGCTGTGTTTTATCATGAATAAGCTATATTAGAATCAAGGACTGGAACTTACCACTTTATCAATGAATATTTATATATTATATGTGTATATATATATACATACAGTGGTGTGAAAAAGAGTTGGTCCCCTTACTGATTTTTTGCATGTTTGTCACACTTAAATGTTTCAGATCATCAAAAAAAAGTAAATATTAGTCAAAGACAACACAAATAAACACAAAATGCAGTTTTAAACGAAAAATCCAAAACAAATTGGAGTTTTTAAACAAAATCCAAATCTACATGGCCCAAAGTGAAAAAGTGCTTGCCCCCTAACCTTAATATCTGATTGGGCCACCCTTATCAGTAAAACTGCAATCAAGCTTTTACAATAACTAGCAATGAGTCATTTACAGTGCTGTGGAAGGCTCAGTTATCTTTGCATAATTGTTGTAGTTCAGTCACATTAGAGTTTTTCAGCATGAACTGCCTTTTTGAGGTCATGCCATGCCTGAATAGGATTCAGGTCAGGAATTGTTGTAGTTCAGCCACACTGGAGTGTTTTCCAGCATAAAACACATGCTGAACCCAATTTCACCTTCTCCTTAAAGATTTTTTGGTAGTATTCAGAATTTCTGGTAATATTTCTGGTTAAAGTCTTCCAGGTCCTGAAGCAGCAAAACAGCTCCAGACCATCACCACCATATTTTACTATTGGTATGATGATCATTTTCTGAAATGTGTTTTTTGTTTTTACTTTGTTTTTTACGGCAGATGTAATAATGATAATACGTTACATTTATATATCGCTTTTCCAGAGCTCAAAGCGCATTACATAGTAGGGGGGAATCTCCTCAACCACCACCAATGTGCAGCATCCACCTGGATGATGCGGCGGCAGCCATATTGTGCCAGAACGCCCACCACACACCAGCTTATTGGTGGAGAGGAGACAGAGCAATGAAGCCAATTATAGTATTGGGGGGATTAGGAGGCCGTGATGGACCAAGGCCAATGGGCAAATTTGGCCAGGATGCCGGGGTTACACCCCTACTCTTGTGAAGGACATCCTGCAGACCATTTTTGACCAATCTCTTACTTATGTTGGAGACATGAACACTGACCTTAACTAAGGCAAGTGAGGCCTACAGTTCTTTGGATGTTGTTGTGGGGTCTTTTGTGACCTCTTGGATGAGTTTGTAATGAATAATTTTGGTCAGTCGGCTGGCCACTCCTGGGAAGGTTCACCACTGTTTCATGTTTTCACCATTTCGCCATCTACTTCAGCTGGTCTACTTCTTCTTTGTCAGGCAGGTCCTATTTAAGTTATTTCTTAATTGAGAACAGGTGTGGCAGTAATCAGGCCTGGGTGTGGCAAGATAAATTGAATTTGAGGGTTATAAACCACAGTTAAGTTGTTTTAACAGGGGGAACATTTGTTTTTTACTCAGTTCCATTTAGGTTTGGATTTTGCTTTCCCATAATAATACAAACCTAATATTTACATTAGTTTGATGATCTGAAACATTTCAGTGTGACAAGCATGCAGAAAAATAAGAAATCAGGAAGGGTGCCAAATCTTTTTCATATATATATACTTATTCGTATATAATGTGAGTATTTTTGTGTGCAGGCTTTATGGCTCTGTGTCTTTGTACAAATTCATCTTTAGTTGCCCTGGTCCACACAAAAAAATCAAAACATATAAATTATAAATATACAGTAATCCTTCACCACTTTGTGGTTCTAAAATATTCATTGAAAAAAAAAGGAAATTGAGATTTGTACATACCCACGGGCACTCAGACAAGGCACGTGATTGGTTCACGGCACAAGATCGACGAATAAGAGCACGAGTGGAATGGGAGCCTCTTCGCCTCTCTCAGAAGCAAATGTTGATATCTGACGATGAGGCACTTCCCGAGCTGATTTAATGGCCTAATTACATCAGTGTCCCATCATTATATCATCAGCATCATCATTCATCGAACCGCACAGGTCTGTCATCGTCGTCATTACTGGAGTCTCAAGGTATTACTGCCATTGATGAGTGTAGATCTAACGTATGAGAGAGAGAGTAAATGTATAATATTAAGGTTTTATAATTAAATAGATTTAATTAAAACATATATAAAGTATAAATATACATATTTAAACATTCTGGTACCTACATACACATATATGAGGTATGTAGGGGTGCCAATCCGACTTTTCTGATTTTCACCTATTGAGGAGGGTTCCGGGGGTAAGATATATATATATATATATATATATATATGTATATGTGTATATATGTATATATATGTATATGTGTATATATGTATATATATGTATATGTGTATATATGTATATATATGTATATGTGTATATATGTATATTTTATAAATGTATAATTTTGATGAATATATATATATAGGATTTTATTTTTAAAATGTTTTTATATATTTGTACATAATTTTTATTTTCTTTTTTGGACCAGGGCTACTAAAAAAGTATTTGTACAAAGATACAAAGACAAAAAGCCTGCATACAAAAATACTCACATGTGTGCACCCTTGGCCTGTGTAAGAAGATCATATATTCTATGAGATTTATCAGGCTTACAGAATGCCCTGGGGATACATGTTTCTAATCCTCCATCTCTGAGCATTGAAACTGCATTTTGACTGAAATAAGCTCCCTTCTCCAGAGCTAGGAGGAGCACATCTACATTCAAGTGGAGCTGTGTTATTCTCTTCATGCTAATTTAGATAGAACTTAAAATACAGTCTGAAACTTTTATATCCAATTTATGGTAATAAGGTTGCAACGATATCTTATCCAGATCTCTGCAGAACAATGCGGTGTCATTTAGTCTGCAAATGGAGGCTTGTTAAGATATATTTTCAGACCTGGTTGAAGCTACAATTCAGATATTTGCATCCCATGGAACTAGTACCTTTGTACTATCCTATATGAGTCAGCTATTTACTCAACGGAGCACACCATATTCCAGATACCCCACAGCTGAACTAGTAGTCTGGAAGGGGCTATTGGGAGGATGTTTTGAAATTGCAGAGTTAAGGGGGCACAGTAGCCGTGCAAATAAATTGCTATACAAATAAACTGACCATTCTCATTTGTATGTGACCTATCCTTTTAACTGTACAGTTATAATTAACTATACAGTTACTTAAATACATTAATATAAAACTAAATTAATGTTTTAGCATTTCACACAATTAAGCAACTTTATGCCTCATTATCGTCCACCAGTACAAACTATAAAAACAAAACATCAGCAAATAGAACAAACACTGTTTTAGGACAAAATCATAAAGCGTAAAATCTTGTTAGTTATTCAGCTAATGTATGTGCGATCATACAGATCAAAAGAAAGAGAAGTATGACTCATCTTCCCTATGGAGGACCTAGAAGACGCTTTTAAGTGTTTGACATTGAGGTTCCTGTTAACATTCTGAAGAATATGCACATTAATATCACTCCCATTTGCATTCCTCTCAACTAGTTGTATTTTGTGACAAAGAATAAAAATTATCCTCAATGTCCACCACTTTTACTCCCCCGTAACGCTGTAACATTTTTCTAATGTGTCTCTCTTTTGACCCATTCTTTTGTCTCTGTCTCTTCCAATGTTGTTTGCTAACCTTCTGGGGTAAAAACACAGGGACACTTAAGAGACCAACGTCTTTATCTATTTAGACAAAATGCTTTTCAACTATTCTAGCAGTGTCCACTGGGCCTCAAATCCTTCAACACAACTCAGCACAGCTTCTGTCCTTCTGAAGCGTACACATACCAAGACACTCTCTAGCAAACGGCACCCTAGTGACTTTTACTCTGCACAACTAAAATGTCTTAAAACACTGGTGCCATATGCATGGGGAATCTTATTTTTTAAGCCAGTGTTTTAAGCCAAAGTGTGACCACTGCACATTAAAAGCCAAATTAAAATCATTACCAGTATGACAAGGTCATTTCCTTCCACCAGGTCACCCCGCATTTTCTAAAAGTGCCCTGGAGCAGAATAATTTGAGTATTCCTGCCGTGGACGCTTCAAGGAGCAGCGAAGATCGGCATGAATGTGCGCTATTAGCATGTCAGAGCACAGAGCCAATTATGAGCCAGTCAGTTGCTATGGCTCATCAAAAGACTGTATGCTCACCATTAGATGTGCACACTCTTTTTCTTTCATAAAATACCTGTTCCCTTAATGTTTCAAGATTCACCAAGTCCAAAGGGCGAATGGAATGTTTTTGTGATTTCAAAGAATAATAGGGATAACTATAGCAGCCATAAAGTAATTTAAAAGTCACTAATATGTGTAACATTTAACCCGCTAAAGTGCAAATGGTCACTTCTGTTTGTAATTTATTAAAAATTAAAGAGCAAACTTGCAAACAAAAGTTTTTTATAAACTTGCACACTAAAACGTTACACAGGCCTGTTACTTTTGTTAGTGTTAGACTGTCATTTTAGCTTTTCTTCTTATTAAAGTGCCCATTATGTTTTTTTGAATATTACCTTTCCTGTGGAGTGTATTATAGCTCTTTGTGAATATAAAAGATGTGAAAAGTTTTAAAGGTCGAAAAAAATTATTCTGCCTAATCGAGTCACAAGCAATTCCAGTCTCACTTCCTGTTACATTCCTATGCAACAACTTTGACTCCTGAGGCCTTCATTGCCTTCAAATTATGTCTACTTTGTCCCACTCTCAAACACCCTAGTTGTAGATCAGGCATGGAAGAGTTTGGTTTGTGTTGTCGACACATTGATAAGTTCTTCAAATCCACTTTGCATGGACATAAAAAGGATGAGGACTCATCCTTGAATAAAAACTGAAAGAAATACTAAAACTTTCAAAACTTTCAATACTTTTCATATGTTATCAATATGTTTCCAGCGCTGAGGAAGTCTCAAGAGCTGAAATTCAGATTTGATTTGATTTGATTGATTTCACAATAGATTGGGCCTTCTGGTTTGAGTAGGCTTATGAAAACACAGTGTAACAAAGTACTTAGTTCAGGGAGGAAGGAGGCAGGAACCGGCGAACATTTAACAGACTTTTAATATGAAATAAACATAAATACAAAATAAAAGTACTGGCGGCAGCACCTGACTGATGACTGCTGCCCATATGAACACAAAACAGAACAAAAAGTCCCTGATTCTCTCTCGTCCTTCTCTGTCATCACTCCTCCTTTTATTTTTCCGCTCCTTTGTGAGATACTAGACCAATGTCCGCGCAGGTGGCGCTCATTATTAATCACGCCACTGGATCTCGTGATGCTTGCACGTCCCTCAACCCCACCCTGCTCGCTGTTTTCAGAGACCGTTTTCAGATTGATGTGCAGAATCCTGCGATGTGGAAAGTATATAAATATACATACTATACATTTATTGAATTTGGATGCATAAAAACCATTTTGTAGGAATTGTTCCAAAACAAAACCATTTTTTCTAAAACAAAATTTGGAAATGACATGATACAATTTAAAATAAGTGTAAAATGTGTGTAAAATAAAATGTTTACTGTACCATACAATATGGTTCATTTTCGAAGTTTGGTGTAGTCAATCGTTTTTTTTTTTTTTTTTGTGGTAAAAGAATAAAAGATTTCTAGTTATAAAAATGCATATGGTGTTATAATTTAAACGATGTCCATTAATTGCATATCTGTGAATAATTAAATTTTTTTCCTTTCTAAAAGATTTCTAAAAATAATGACAGTTAATCATAGCTCTTTTCCTGTGTATTATTTCTGCAATAAGGAATTTTCCTATCATTGTTGTAATAGAGCTGTTCAGTCATGATGTCAATTTTTAGGCCAAGCTGGAAGAGTAATTTACCATGTTGTCCCTCTGGAATATGTTTTTAAAATAGTGGTTTTCAGTTTTCAGAGTACATACGGTCTGTGGTTAACATTAATTAAAGGCATGTTTTGTTTTTCAACCTAAATCATATTCTCATAGCTCAAAGAGAATTTTTCGCTCTATAAACCATTAAAAAAACAATAGGCTGTGCTCACTTTATATCTGCAAGGTGTTTGCTTCCAACTCTGTATTTCAGGAGATAGATTACAATCTTTAGGACAGCAAACAAGAAACACGCCCAAGCAAGACTCTCTCTTTCACAATGTATTTCTATATCTGTCTCTGTTTTGAAAGACTTAAATGGTTTGTCCTCTCAGGATCTTCCTGACAGTTTGACTGACAGCTGAACAGAAAAGCTATTTGCTTGAATAAAGGACAAACACACAAAGAACGTTAGGAGGTCTGTTCTTTCTGACATTGAGCTGTGTCCAAGACACAAGGAAAGCAAGGTACCAATAACGGAAGTGTGATTGAGAATGAGTGAGTGAGGAGAAAGAGAGAGAGGGACTGAGTGAAATTAAAATATTCTACCTATCCTCTTCAGTGGTTTTAGTGTTTCCAGTCTCCTGGTGCTGTTCCCTTGTCAAACGAGTTCAATCAATATCGCTCCATCAAAACAATGTAACAAACCGCTGTCTGCTTTATGATGGGCCATCACTTACACGTTTTAAAAGGTCATTCCATCTGCACAAGTCACAAAAAGGACAGGTTCAAAAGTGCACATTGATATTAAAAATGAGAATCAATATAACCGTCATAAGGAATTTTGCAATGTGAAATCTTAATGCACAGCAAGTTAGAAATGATGCATTGAGCACTGTTGGAAAGTACCTTTAAGAACAGTCACTTAAGAAGAACTAGTAGCCTACTTTTTTATCCAGACCAAGCAGTTGGTAAATGGTCGTGGGTTTAATGGTTACATTATTCGGTTTAATAGGTTTTACATGATGTGATCTTTGAGTCATCAACATTGAACCATTGCTTGACCTAAAGTCATTCCAAAGGGATTGTTTCTCGTGTAAGTTGAAATGAACTATAACAGGCTGTATGTAAGGACCAAAGAAAATCTAATAGAATTGTCTTTTAATTATAATCCAAAGAATAGAGGGTATATTACACTGATATGGACGGACATTTACTGATGGAGAACACAGGGTAAATATACACAGAGGAAGATTAAACAATAAGATACAGCTGGACAAGGTATTAATGACGCCGACACGTGATTTGGATGACACAAGGAGAGCACATGGGGAACCATGAAGCAAACAACAACACGACAGACACGTGACAGATATGGAAAATGAACCTCTTGCGTTCCCTTTTTGAACATAAATAAAGCTAAGCTATATTTTTCATGTATGAAGGCCCATTTATACTGTGTGAGAAATTACTTATAACAGTTGTTTTGCATAATATATCTGTTTTATCTAATGTATAATAGCCTAATGTATAATGAATAGGGAACAAGACGCTGCGTTAAAGCGCTATGGGAATGCATCTGCGTGAATACGTGATGAAGCACATATACAATCCAACCAATCGTGTGAGAGGACGTCAGAGCGAATCTATAAAAGCATGCCATGTCAAACAGCTGGCAGCTAAAAGAATCTGAAGTAGATGCTGTTGGCAGGAACTAAGGTTATATGTAACCCAGACGTTCCCTTTCAAGGGAACTTGCGCAGCATCAAAGTGCTATGGGAATGGTATACCAACGTTTCCATAGCGACAATTGCATGTCAGATGTGATCACCCACGAACGATAACACCTGAGCCCCAGGAGTGGAATCTAGATCCAGGTTGTAAAACCTCACAAATGTGTGTGGAAAGGATCAGCCTTCCGCATCACAAACATCACGAAGGAAACTCCTGATATAAGGGCCTTAGAAATGCTTATACTCCAAGTTGAATGGACGCAGACTGCCAAAGTTGAGGGAAGCCTGGGCATGAAATATCCTCGACTATCCACCTACTCATTCTTTGTTTGGACATTGGTGCTCCTTTGTTGGGGGTCCAAAACAGATAAATAATATGTCCACTGGCCAGCAAAGAAGAATCGTTTGTTCCTGGTCGGGATCCCAGAATGGGGGAGGATGAGGTCTGCAGTACCACATGGTTTTACCATGTTAATGGGCACTTTAGGAATGTACCTAGGCCTGAGATGGAGGAAAGCATTGATCATCCCAATTTTTGAATGTTGGCAAGAATTACATTTCAATGCTGAACCACCTTCTTTTCCCCTGACTGCACTAGGAAAAGCTAGTCATTATATCAGAATGTGAATCCTTTGCAGTCTGAGTGGCTCCAGAGCTGCATCCACGCATTTTGTGAACGTGTGGAGTGATAGAGCTAGACCACAGGGAGAGACCCGACACTGTAATGCTTCACCACTGAAAGCAAAACTCAGGAACCTCCTGTGTTGTGGAAGGATGGAGAAAATTATGTGTCTTTTAGATCTATCACGACAAATCAATTGAGTCATGATCTGCTTCAAACTCATTGTTTTGAACTTTAGCTTTTTGAATGAACAATTAGAAATTCTTTTTGAAGAAGATCTAATATAGGACGTGATGAAATCAGGGCAGAGAGATGCACATGACTTGAATGCCTATTCTCTTATTTATTTTATATATGTACTGCATAGTGCTTACTGAGGCACAGAAGCTAACACCAGTCATTCAAGATGTGCCTTTGTGCTTTCCTGGTTATGACGTCATCCACCCATGACGTTTTGTCTTGCCATTGGATTAGCTGATACACATGCTTCAGATGCAATCACGCGGAGGTGTTCCCAAAGTGTCATCAACGCAGAACGAGTTCCCTCAAAAGGGAACATTCTGTTTTGGATAGGAAATTCAAAGGAACAGCATTTATTTGAAATAGATTATTTTGTAATATTATTAACTTCCTTATTCTTTACAGTCACTTTTGATCCATTTAATCCAACTTGCAGAATAGAAGTATTCATTTCTTTAAACATCACCAATTTGACAACGCTAATTACTTGCAATATCTCACCATTGTTTTGGTGTCCCGTTCACTAACATAAACCCACAAAATGTATGCTAAACGCAATTTGTGTGGTACAGTTCCCATCTTGCAGACTGGTATCAGTGCTAGATTGTGAAAATAGTAGACTGCCCCCTTTCTACATTCTAATGCCATTAGATAAGCCTCTAAATCCACAAAGACTTGTTTGTATACATCATTCTAATGCCAGAGCTCAAATGTCCATAAGCCTGCTTTGCCTTTGCTGTGTTAAACCAATGGGAATTCAAAGTCCCTTGCTTGCATGAATTCAAAGACCTGTAGAGGACAGGAGTGAGTTCAAACATGTTTCTACAAAGTAAAATTCCTCTTAGCTGTGGTTTTACTTAGAATGTGTCCAAAACAGAGAAGGAAAACAGCAACAGACATTGAAGAGATGGAGAGATGAAAGTGATGAATGTGAAGTATTTATCTCATTAAATGGCACAGATGTGTGGGAACGTGCAAGAATGAGGCTTTAAACATTTTGTAATAATACCAAAAAACTGTAGAAAGGTGTTGATTAGCTTTGTATCTTACTCTGCACATGGTATGCTTATAATAATAATAATTATAATAATAATTATAAAATGCTAATACATTTAATTACATTAATTAATATACTGCTAATTAATTATTACTAATACTACACTTAATTAATACTACTAATAGTACTGATTTTATATATATATATATATATATATAATAACTCTGATGTAGAAACACCTAACCCTGATTGTAAGCCTAAACTTGACCAAAACTGTAAAACTTGTCAAATCTGATTGGTTGATTGGAATATTGTTCCAGGATCAACAAAGATGTCAACAAATCACGTTCATTGTTTAGGTTGATGTTTCGGTTGTTTAGGTCACAACTCATAAGCTCGAGATTAAAGTGGTGAATCTTTCATTCTCCTCAGAGCTGGATAACTGCAGCACCATTGCCTCTACCTGGGTGGAAGTAACCATAGCGAGAGCTTCCGGATCCCGGGAGAGGATATCGGACCTGCCATGTGAAGGCAGAAACACGGTCAGACCCATCTCTAACCATTCTGAAAGATCATATCTGATCCCAAGACCCATCTCTAACCATTCTGAAAGATCATATCTGATCCCAAGACCCATCTCTGACCATTCTGAAAGATCATATCTGATCCCAAGAACAAAATTGTCACTGTGCCTCATTAGCTTTGGGACCCAAGCCCTGAGGACCTCAAGCCTTGGCAGCCTCCTCAAAGACTGTCACGTGGGAGCGGATCATAAAAATTCGGCCAGTACCCGCTACCAAGCAAACAACTCAGAGATTGTGGGTATCCCTGTTTCTAATGAAGCGAGGGCTGGGAGAACCACACAGTCTGAGTTGATGGCCCGCCATTACTGCTATTTGTTGGGATTCCCATTTTAAACTAGCTTGGGATCTTTCAACAAACACACCAGCAGCAAACACACTCGATCATTTCACAGCGCTTACTGAAGACACATAAGCTGTCATTTCTGGCTTTCTACATGCCTTTATGGCTTATTGGTTCATAACGTCATCTTTCCTTGGCGTACAGTCACACTATTGATTTGATTTCATTGTGCTTCACAACGCATTTACGTGAAGAATTCCTACTTCATTTTTTGATGCACCACAATTTCCTTTAAAATGGAATAGTCAATTTGTCCTCAGATCATTATTGTGACAAGTGACAATTACATTAACTGTCCCGAGTGTCTTTCACTCTGAGCCCAGTCCTCCAAGCATCCCTAATTGACAAGTCCTGCATTTCCTTTCTACACAGATTAGCGAGTGTAGTTCTTTTAGTTTAATATCTGGCAGCTTTTCATGATATTTTCATTCCTGTATTTTTTAAAGTAAATCCGTTCTTAGGACTGCACTGCATGCTGTACACAATAAGATGCTGTGAGACACACACACAGACATAAGGAGACATGTATACAATGTTCTCTGTTCCTGTGACAAAACATCTCTTTGTTTTTCTGTTCCAGGCAGCAGCGATAACGGCGATGAATCTAGTGTCTGTCCTCTTCTCTCAGGTGTAACTTTGAGCATTTCCTAAAAAAAAAGAAATGCCAACATGTCAAATCTGCTTTGGATTGGGATCCAAAACCCAAACCAAAGCAGCAAGTGGTGTATTTATTTACAGGAGTTACTCAGAAAGTCAGAGCAAGAAAGTAGTAAATGACAGTGCAGTTGTAAATATCCCAGTAGCAGAAAAAAATAAAGTAACTTTGTATCAGCAGAACCTCTGCTGATTTTACTGTTTTCTGCAGATGTGCTGTTGCAAAATATGTAGATTCTTACTTGGAAAACATCAGAACTGTCACTGCTTAAAGGAACTGTCAGTTTACCGGATATGGTAAATACCTCAGGATATGGTCTCTGTTCCAAAACTTATACATATAGCATCTGACTTGTAAAGCAACATTTTACTAAAACAAAACATAGTTTGATTGGTAACACATTCACGAAGGGCACTCAGTTTTAGGAGTATGGGAGTCTTTACACTTTATTGAAACAAATAAACTTTTCTGTTAACATTGTGCTGACAATGTGATCCTGTATTGAGTTTAAAAATATACTTATTTATAAATATTTATTTATAAGATATCATCATATACTAATACTGGGTAAAATACGTTTTGGCTGCCATCATCACCGCCAGCTATCACCCTGTAGCCCAAGATTGGTTGCCCACTGAAGCTAAGCAGGATTGAGCCTGGTCAATACCTGGATGTGTGACCTGGAAAATATCTCAGGTTATGTACGTAAACCTAGTTCTCTGAAAAGGGAACAAGATGCTATGAGAATACCAAGTCGGGGAAAGATGATGTCATGAACCAAGAGTATAAAGGTGCGCCTGAAACCAGAAGCAGAAAACAGAAAGTGTCTGAAGTAAGACGCCGGCAGGCACGTAGGAGGGTTGGCAGAACGACACAGCATCTCGTTCCCTCTTCAGGGAGCTAACGTTACATATGTAACCCGAGACGTTCCATTTCAACTTGTGCTGCAAAATGGCATGGGAATCAGAATGCCAACTAAACCACAGTGACGAGGGCCTGACCAGTGAAACAAAGCTCACTACAATAACTCCTGTGTTCCTGGAGCAGAGTTGAGGTGTAACTGGTAGAACCTCATAAAATATGCAAGAAAAGAATAGCCTGCTGCATCGCAAATATCTGCAAGAGATACTCCTGCTGTAAGTGTCTTAGAGGCAGCCAAGCTCATAGTAGAGTGCGCACCGGACAGACCCTATTCTTAAATTCCAATGAACGGTTTAGGGCAGAAGGTCTGCAGTACAAAAGGATGTGCTGAGTTAGAAATATCCTTAAGCACATAACCCAGTCTGTGGTACAGTAAAGCTTTAGCCACAATGGGGGTACATTTCATGCATCAAAGTGCAACTGAAAGAGCTTATACATCTCTTATCCTTTTGATAGATTAAATAGACTGGAGAAAAATAATTTTTAAAGTTAAAAACTTAATAGGTCCTCAATGGGTTTAAAGGGGGTTTGGGACAAGCCCTGGAGCACCAAAGACAGGACCCAGGCCGGAACCCTGTTGTGTACTGCTGGCCTCAGCTTCAATGTGCCACAGAGGAAACATGTAGCTAATGGGTTTCTCCTAATTGACATGCCACCTATAGGTACATGTTAAGCAACTATGGCAGTCATGTAAACCTTCTAGATAGAAGGAGATAACCCTGCAGCGAATCTATCTGGATTCTATCTGGATTCATGCTGGAACTGGAATTGCTCCGTAATTGGAACGACATGACTGAGTAATTTATTTTCTGATTTTGGTTGAACTATTAAAAAGTGGAGTTAGATACCACACATAGCTCTTATTTTGTGTGTAGCCTAAGCGACAATACTTTGCAGCATTGCTCTGATACTCACTTTATCTCTGTGTGATAGTAATAGGATTCCATGACCCCAGACTGCAGGTCAGTGGACCCGCTGTTCTCCACTTTTCCTTGTACCTGTCATTGACTGCTGACGTGTGTCAGAGATCAGTATTGGGTAAAAAGACCTTTTCCCAGGATGCTATGCCACAATGTCAGATATGAGAAATATTCTTGGCTACATTGTGAATTCTCAAGAAGAGACAACAGTAAAGTACAAGTTATTAGTGGCAGTTAGGAGCAAGTTGTGATGTGTGTGCAACATAATGTGTGTGTCAGAATATTAATGGGAGGACTCAAAAATGCAGGAAAAAGGAATTTAATATGACAATAGATAAATAAATAAACATACCAAAAGAAACACCCACAAGGGTAAAAACATTACTCAAAGATAATAACAACATACTCAAGAAACCAAAACAAAGGAGCACAGACTAACCGGATGGAATGGTTCTGAAACATAATGACAACAACACGACACAGGACAGCAAACACACCAGGATTAAATAGGGAACACATGAGGGAAGGTAATGATCAGAAACAGCTGACAACACTCAAGGGAAACAAAGTAACAAGGGAACGGGGTAGATGCTGACGGACACGAACACGCACCGAATGCAAACGCGCATCGCCAAGTGTTCACAATGGAGACGAGACGACACGCAGTTGGTAACCAACCAACTATGGACGACAGAAATCACATGGACACGAGAGTGCACACAAAGCAGTGTCAGGGTTCTGTCGACCAACACACTAGAAACCGAAACTGACTGACAGAACCCGACACCGTATATATATATGAAACATATAACACTAAACAAACAAGAACACAGAAAACACTCTTCAGTTCCCCCCCCCCCTCTCTCTCTCTCTCTCTCTCTCTCTCTCTCTCTCTCTCTATATATATATATATATATATATATATATATATAATAGAGTAGAGGAACTGAAGAGTGTTTTCTGTGTCCTCCTCTGTTTAATTCCGGTTTCCCTTGCTTGCTTAGCTCACTTGTTTGTTACATAGAAACTCTTATTAGTTTGTAATTGTTCTCTCAAGTCCTGAAACGTCATAGGGTAATGCCACTTGGAATGAGATGCAACGCTGGCTGACCCGACCCAGACATTATGAATAGCAGATAGAGACAATTGCGTGAGAATCTTTTCCTTCACACTGCCATTGTTTAAGACCTGGAGAAACTTGAAACTTCTTCACTGAATCGGATGGCTAGATTAGAAGGACTTTTGGGTTCGAGTCAACCAGCTCAAGATAACTAATACAGCCCCAATTCGTCGTGACCAACAATCCAAACTATCAAGTACATCAGTTCAACATATCTCATTGATTCAAGCTACCACACCTGATTTGCTCAAAGTGGCCACAGATGTGAGGAACTACCCCGTTGAAACCATTGTTGATATTGGGTCGACATATTTTTTTGCAGAAACCATTTTGGGAGGCTGTTAAAAAACCTGTAGAACACCTGCTGTAGAGTTCTAGCAGGACATTCATGGTGGCAGACGGAAATGCTCATGTGTCAGAGGGTAGAGCCCTCATATTTTATGAGTGGCATGGAATGTTCTGGACTACTGATACCTATTATAATGTCAGATGAACATTTCATCTGATCCACGGACTAGACTTCTTGAGACAAACTGGGGTTCAGCTGCACATTGCTGCAATTAGCTATGAGTTGAAGGTCAAAGGGAAAGTTAGAGTCTATCCTTTCCTTCAGCAACCCCAGTGGAAACAGCAGTGTATTCTTAAGAGGGGACCGGTTACCTATTTTTTCATGACTGTGACTATGGAGAAGGGGGAAGAGCTGAAGACAGCTACTGCTATAGCCACTCTCAGAGATGACATCATAGTTAGACATCCACCAGAAGTTCAACCCTTCATAATTAAATGAGCAACTATTGCTCTATTTCATATATGAATACCGCAGGGAAAGACAGCCTTTATAACCCCCCTTTGGATTATTACATTTTTTGACAATGCCTTATGGGCTGAAAAGTGGTGGGGCCATGTTCCAAAGGTTGATGGAGAGGGTATTTGATAAGCTATAAGGAAAAGTGTGCTTTGTCTACATAGATGACATAATTGTATACTCCCCAGCTCTTTAAAGATCTAGAAGATGTCTTTCAGAGACTGAAAGAAGCTAATCTTGCCCTTAATCTAAAGAAATGCCACTTCATGAAAGCAGAACTACAGTAGTTTTTGGGACATGCTGTGACAGAAGAGGGTTTAAAAGTCACCTCAGACAAAGTCATCGCCATCAGTGATTACCCAACCCCACAGAATCTGTTGGAACTTTAGAGATTTCTAGGGTTGGTTGGGTGGTACCATCAACTTATTCCCCACTTCGCTGAACAGGTTGCCTCATTGTACAACCTTAAGAGGAAAGGTGGGAAATAGACATGGAAAAAAGAAACCTAGTTAAGCTTTGAGAGTCTCAGACATGCTCTGAAACGTGCACCCATACTAGCTCAACCAGATCTGTTGCAACCTGTCCAGCTCCAGATGGATGCTAGCTCAATTGACCTGGGAGCGGTTAAAATTGCTCAATTGACCCAGAAAATCGAGGGAGAAGATAAAGTGATTGCTTATGCCTCAAGAGAACTGAGGGGAGCAGAGGTGAACTCCTGGTCAGCCTCAGCAAAAGAGTTCCTTATGGTAGTTAAACATTGGCATCACTACCTGGAAGGACTACCATTCTTGGTGTATACAGATCATGTTGCCTTTGCCTGGGCCTTAAACTCACCCAAAACTACTTCTTGACTGACGGGATGGACCTTAAGGCTCCAACGCTTTCACTTTCAAGGCGCGGAGGTCTGCTTGCAAAAGAAGCGATAGAGAGCGTTTCAGAGGGCGGATTCTACAGCAGCTATTTTGTGGTTCCCAAGACAGATGGAGAACTCCGTTCCTACTTCTCAGGGAACAGAGGTTACACACATAACCAGAGACATTTTTCTTTGATACACTTTTGCTGCATGTAGAGCCTTGCCTCACCTCAACTTTGCAGGGAGCCGCAAGAGAACAGCATGAGGTCGGTGGAGTGATTGATTATGAGTGAGATAATTAGATGTCTTGCAAAAACAAAAAAAAACATCAACTAATATTTGGTGTTAATATGTTGAACTGGCAAATGATTTTGAGCACAGAGTCTTCATGTATTTCTAAACGCAATATAAACGATTTTATTTTTAAGCTTTGGTAAGGGGTTGCTGAAATGCAACTTTATGCACAACTGCCAGTCTGCTTGAAGAGGTTCTTGGAATTTTAGAGACACCCATGGCTTCAAATAGCTGTTTGTTGCTCAACAGTGGCTTTTTTATAGATACCCTTTTCATACAGTTAATTTGTTTGGCAGAAACTTCCCTTAAGCCTTTATTTGACCGGGTTCTTTTCTAAATCACTCCCAAATCTTTTCATTGTTTTATAATCTCTATTCCGTTTTTGCAAAATATTAGTTTTTTCCATGCATTTTGCAAGACATTGCACCATTTAATGCTTTTTTATCTTCAGAATCTTTTTATTCTTATCTTTCTTCCTCCCATGAGAACTATGACTTGCTTAATGATGTGGAACAGCCTCTTAAAGTAGTTTTCCCATTTACCTAAGAAGAACTGGCAAACTACTTAATAAACCGGTTTGAGATTAATATCAGTTATCTAAAAAGATATGTAAAATAAAACAAACAAAAACTTTCCTTGAAAATGTTTTTTGACCTAAAAACGCTCACTGATATGTCACTTCCATAAAAATTTGGAATACACACACGCAAATATATACACAATATGTAATGTAATAGACCAGTGCTAGTCAATCAGATCACATTTTGCTAGATCGTGGTAATGATTCACAGTTTTGTGTGCAATATGTATCAGCAGTGAATGGAGTGCAATGGTATATGCCGTCTGTGGATCAGACTATTCTGTCATTGACATACAGTGTGTGCAGCATATCAGGGGCAGGAAATGATTAAGGTTGCTGTAGTCTTGTCTTCAATAATTGCCACTGACCTCATGAAAACAAATGAAGAAGCAAATAAATCAAACTCCGATATGAAGCTTTGTACTGCTATACTAAATGGGCAAGTCATCCTTAGCCCATTGTCTGCAAACAGCTTCATTTGCTGAGGCTGCCGGTCATCCATTTACAGGGCAAGGTCAATCTAGATTACTTCTTTTAAACGTTCAGGCCACTTTGTCTTCTGTGTACGAGAGAAAGCAGGCTATTATGATCTAGTTCCAACTGAAGTGATAACAATCTGGAATTAAAACTGCCATCTTCTCAGAACCGGTCTTTCCTCCTAAGTCCACTCCCAGAGATTACATTTGAAATTGGCTGCCAGCACCCCCAAACTATTGCACTGTTAGAGAGATGTATGCACTAAATTTACCTGGCATTGAACAATAATTGAAAAATCACAGTATAATTCTGATGTGGCCTTGTTCGGTATATATATATCTCATGCAGTAACAAAAATAACAGATTTAAAATTTCTGTGGGAAAAATACTCATTTTGGCACAAAAAAATACAGTGGAGTTCGGTTATGTCAACTGCCTCGGGGGTTGCAAAAAACTGTTTAGCGAGATAACCCATATAACATATATTACATATATTAACATATATTTTCCCACACATAACCTGCAGACACAGATAATCCACACGCTCATATAGCCAGCCAGCAGGATGCTGCAGCGAAAGCTAACGTCAGAGCCGGGAGCAGTGTTGCCTGATTGGGCGAGTTTCCGGTGGGTTTTAAGCTGCAGTTGGGCTTGAAATCTTCAGTCCAATCTGGCAACACTGGCCGGGAGACAGTCAATGGTAGAGACAATTTTGTTTTTCGCATCTCGATCATTTTGTCGTTACTCGGGCGGAAAAAAAAACGAAATATTTTATCGTACGTAGAGCGTTTCGTAAGTCGGGGTTCTACTGTACATAGGTTTTCATTGCATAAGCTGTCAAAAATGTAATCCAATAAGAGTTTATTGACATATACATTGTTATTGAGCTGTTCTTCCACCCCAGACTAATTAGATCATTTAGAAATTCTCTGACATTGCTACATTGCCACACACAAGTTTTTTGGTACTCTCCATTGTAGTGATAATGTTTGCCTAAAGAGATTGCATCGCTCTATGCATCATTTTATGTACCCATAATGGGTTTAGCTGATCAGAGAGAAGTTGGAATGCTCTCACAGATCATATCATCCCCTTCGCTTAAGATGATTTATCAAGATCATTGTTAGCAATTTACATTATTTCTAAATACTCACAGCCCTTCTGTGCTCACTTTGTCTGAGACATATCTGAGCTTTGCTAAACCGCTTGACCTGACCTTCCTCCATGAATATTTTGTATTCTGAAATCTGAGTCACTTTGTTCTCTACACAACTGAATCAGCATGAAGTCAAGAGACACCAGACCATTTTACCACATTCAGAGCACAGAGAGAAAGAGAGATGCAACTGTCATCGCCTTCATTTGTTAGTCTGTGTTTAAATGTGGAAGAAGTTAAAATGCAATGCTGTCAGATTAATGTGCTAGACCACCCAGTTGGCTTTCCTCTTGCTCTTCCATTGAAAGTCTCTCTGGTGCACATACACAAACATGCACACACATGATGCATCATCAGTGAGCGTGAGTGATTTGTCTCAGGGTAAATAAGCATGGCACTTCCGCCACCTCCGGCTGAGAGAAGACAGTGTAGAGGTCAGAAGTAACTATCGTAAATTTTGTTGCTGTGTGTGCGTTTAAGTGATTTGATATAGCTACAGGGCAGTAATCCTATAGCTGGTCTCTGATGAATAGTTCTGCCCCCAGTTTTAAAATACCACCAGGACAAAGATCAATCAAGCTCATTCCCATTTACCCACAATCTACCACTCCATGGTGCCTTACTGATACTTAAAGAAAATGCAGTGATAATTTACCAATAAAGAACGTCTCAGATTATGACTATAACCCTTGCTCCCTCAGCAGGGAACAGGATGGTATATTGATGACACTTTTGGACCTTCATGATTGCTTCTGAAACATATGTGTCAACAAGTCCAATGGCAAGACAGAAAGTCACTGGCAGGTGATGTCATGGCCAGGCAAGCATAAAAACACACCCAGAATGACTGGTATTAGCTTCAATTAGCTGAAGCAAGACAATCACGGGGGGAGGACATATGGCAAGGTGATGCAGCGTCTCATTCCCCTTTCAGTGTAGGTACCAATGAGAGATTTCCTTTTGAGATGTTTTGGGAACGAGAATGCTCAAATGACATAATTGCAAGGGCATGTAAAGGGAATACTGTGAGAAAGACTTAAAAAAAGAAGTGCTTGTGAACCTGGAGTAGAGCACAGGATCAGGTTGTAAAACCTAATGAATATGAGCAGTGAGGACTAGCCTGCCGCATCATGAACATCCTGCTGGGAAACACACAAAATTAAAGCCTTGGAGGCTGACATACTCCTATTAGAGTGAGCTCTGACAGTCAAAGGTGAAGGCTGGCCAGAGACCTCACAAGGAAGAGAAATGGCTCACCTATGCACTTTCTAACTGTAAGCTTGGGCACTGGGATCTGATCCAAAGCAGACAAATAGCTGATCAGACTTTCTCCATAGGGCAGCTCTGTGAACATAAGTGTCCAGTGCTTTAACTGGGTAAAGAAGGTTCAGCTTATCCTGGTCCAGGTCTGTATAGGGAGGAGGACAGACGGCTTGGTACAGGGCTGGTTTAGGGCAAAGGAATGCCTTGACCATCACCTGTGCAAGCTCAAGCCACTTGGGGGATATCGACACATCCTGTAGAGCTCCTACACTATCTAGATAAGAAATGGATAGAAAGAATTCAGTTTTTAGGGTCAGAAAGTTCTATGGAATAGCTTCAAGGGGCTCGATGAGAGCTGGAGATAAACTTTCTAGCACTACGGCCAGGTCCTAAGCAGGAACTCTGGTGAGTATTGCAGAACTCAGCGTCAAAGTACTACGAAGGAAACATCTAATTAACATGTTTCTACCCATCCTTACACCACCCAAAGGGACGCGGTAAGCTGCAATGGTTGACATGCACACCTTCAGTGTGGAAGGGGGTAACCCTGCAGAATAATGATCTTGTAAGAATTCTAGCACTGAGCCAACTGGTCAGTTAACTGGATCCCATTGTCACAGTCTGCACCAAGATGCAAAGACTTCCACTTCAGGTTATACAGTATCCTTGTGCACTGATCTCCAGAGTGAAGTGTGATCTCAACAACCTCAGTCAGGAGACATGAATTTATGTTTTAGGCCCCTCTCAGGGAGAGCAACTTCCCTAAAAACCGCAGGAGAATTCACTAGTTTGCATAGTGGGTGCAAATGCAGACCCCCGTGGTGATTTATGTAAGAGACCACTGACATGTTGTCTGTACAAACAAGTACGTGATGGCCTCTTAGGTATAAGAGGAAGTGTTTCAATGCCATGACAACAGCCATCAATTTTAAAATGTATGTGCCAATTTATACCAGATTTTACAAACCCCGCAGGGGGGGGGGTGCGGGTTATATAAGGGTGCGAGCTATATCACAATTGTTTTTTAAATATTTCAATATATTTGTTACGTCCTTAAGGACGTAAGTTTTTTTGTGTTATTTTCTTTCTGTTTTTCTTTCTTGCGAGGGTTGTTGTCTCTGGCGTTTGTACTATCACTCTGACAGGTGGTGCTGATAGGCTATCTGACCTGTCAATCATGCAAGAAGATATGATTGGCTGTGATGCCATCAAGGGTGTGCTCTTCTCATCTCATCCGATGATCAACACCTGAATTTTGCGCACATGCACTGTGTACCGAGCCTGAACAGTTATGGATAATTGATGTCATGTGAGCAACATTTGAAATTCGAAATGTGAACTTACACAAAACAATTCTTCAATCTATGGGTGCAGGTCATATAAGAGTGCGGGTTACACCAACTATTTTTTACACAAAACCCACGGACTATATGAGGGTGCGGATTATCTGCGTCTGCGGTTATAGGCTATGTGGGAAAATACGATATCTTACAACGGCAAAGTCAAAGAATAACATTATAACATCAAACACATCTTAACACCATAATAACACTATATTTACATCATTCAAATCACTGGACACTGGACTCTGTATAATGAGTGGGGGAGGGGAAGCTGTGTGCCTGTTAATAAATCTCCATGCTCACCCACCCCCTACTGTAGTCATTCGGTACTTTTGGTAACAGATTACATTTGCTTCTTAGTTATACCTGTTATATATATTATGTTAGAGTTGAGCCGGATACTCGGCTGAAACGAGTATCTGGTACGGATAAAGCACTTTTGCCGAGTACGAGTCTTATACGAGTAATACGAGTCAATATCTGTCAAAAACGAGTCAAAATCCATGCATATTTGCTGTGTTCCACTGTGCTCATTCACACACAGAACACTGAGAAGTGAACAGCTCTCGTTCTCTCTCTGTCTCCCGCTTAGTCACTCAGGTTCGCAGGTCTTTTCTGTTAACATTTAGGGTGTCTTCAGCAATAGGTTTGTTTTTTATTTCGGTTTGTTTGTAGTACTCACTTATTAACCAGTAGAGTTCTGGTAAACTTGGGGTTTGCTCAGACGTGGTGCTTTGTAGAATGCGCTTAGCGTTGCGCTTAGCGTCGCTTAGCGGAGATTTTTTTTTTTTTTAACTATCTGCTGGCTCTTACCAGTTTTTTGACTTCACGCAAAAAAATAATAATAAAAAAAATTACGATTTCTTTTGCAACCGCATGTGTTGTATTCATTTTTGCAAAATTTGTTCTATATATAGTTTGTTTGTTATCGTGATCAGAAACTAAATGCTGATGCTGTAATGTATATAGTTTTCTAATCAGCAATAAATATAACAATTTCTGATCAACCCATGTCAATTGTATGATTAAAAATAACATACTGGTTAAAGCCCCGCTCATTTCAAGACAACCCGCCCACTTCCGGGTTAGGCCCCACCCAGTCTGAGTACAGATACAGATAATGCGTTTGTGTTTGTGTGTGTGTGAAATATGGGTCACATAAATGGCTGTAAACCATTCGATACCACAATAACATTGACAAAACTGAACAAATGAAATATCATATACACAATTAAGTAATATTTTGCTAAATATCTTCCTTTTTTACTTTTCTGGGAGTGCTTTCAGTAAAGCCATTGAGTAGAACGATAACGCTGGCTGAAAGAGGTTAGTAAAGGACAGGTAATGAGGACTGGAGAGAACAGGACCTTATAGATGTGTCAGATCCCTCTATAAAAGACTTTATGGATCTGCAGAGCAGACATTTCTGGAACATAATTTGGTACCGTGTTACAATGGTTACCAACATCTATTTGCACCAAAAGCTGAATTTAGTTACAAATCATTATCATGCAAAATCATTTGACTACATTTGGTAAGCAGTTATCATTTTCTGGGTACGTTTATACTAAACAGGAGCGTGTACGTGCACATGTGTGCTGAATTACAAATTAGGAAAGTGCAATTTTATTTTCCCAATTTTAAATCAGTGCCATTTGCTCAACAAACTATTACCAGTATTATGACAGAATTACAGTAAGAACGAAGCCATTACCTATTTTAAAATGTCATTTAATTAAAGTTATTTAGTTTAATTATGAATTCATTAAATATTGTTTAGAATTTTAATCTATTTTTAATTCTAAGAGGAGCACCATTTTCCAATAACAGATGAGTGTTGTCTGTCATCTGAGCTATGATTGGCTAAAGTGCTAGGTCAGAAGATCATCAGTTAGTGCCTGAGGACAAGGAGGATAGGGGGTCAGGCAGTAGGTAGGCAGTGGTGTTGCCAGGAGATAAAGTCTTTGTCTTTGCCACTGGATGCTGGGTACAAACAATTCAACATCAGATGTCCTGTGGATAGAGACTGTCCTCCTCGTCACACACAGCTGCTACCTGCCTGAGTGCTCACAAATCCTCTTGTCTGAAAAGATAAACATGAAAGAAACATGGGAGTGGAATGAAAAATAATTCTCACTATTGTTTTTGTCTGCTTGTGTTTATTACATAGAATCTTCATGCTACCAATACAGAGGTTGAACGGCAGAACAAACATGAGAGAGAAGGTTCTTTAATGTAAAACTGTAGACGAGAAAGGTAGGCTGAGCCGTAACAGTGATAAACTGCCAAAGATAAAGTCCTGTTGGATTGACACTGGCAAAATGGATCAGGATCTGAACTATACAGATCAATTATAAAGAACAAATACAAAAGATTTGTAGCCAAATTGATAGAGCAATTCTGAAATGATTAATAAGAATTAATTTCAATTAATTTACATTTTTATTTATAATTAACATTTTTTAAATTCTATTTCCATTAAAACCATTTTATGATAAGGAGAATGGCTTCCATACATAAAAAGGAACAGTTGTTCTCAGATTAAAAATATGAATATATATATGTTTATATGTTATATTTGCTATATTTATATATCAATTTGCTTCATAGATTATGCATTTAAAAAAATCTATCACTTAATTTATATTGCTACATCACATTTTTTTAGCTCTAATCATCATTAAGAAAATTGTTTTGGAGAAAGTAAATCTTTTTTCATAACTTGACCATTAGCTATAAAGCTACGTGATTCAGGCACTGAGTTTCTTGCATTAGACTGTGATGAAAAGTGGTCTATGTTGTATTTTGGCATGAATGGTGGTGTTTTTAAAATGTGATCTTCTTCCAGTTAATTTTCTTTCATAATGTGTATCTGTAAAATGTGGGCACATAGCATTTGGTTTAATATACTCACAAGGGAGACCTTTAATATGTGCAAAGATGTACAATATGACAATCAATCAATGTTTTTACTCAAAATCTGAGCACAGAATTCAATCAATAATGTGATTCAGCTACAGAGGGAAACATTCTCTGTACTTTGCACAGCCTTAAACTCTTTAGCATATATTGACATATTGACTTTGCACGAACAGGCACAATTTGACCTCACTTCCTGCCCAAGAAAGAGTCAGTGACCACTTGAGTGACCTTACTCTCACACAGCTGACCAGAGGATGACAAACAGAACACTGGAGTGAGAAGGTCAAGAGTTCATAAAGAGACCCCTAAATACCAAACACGTCAAAGTATAGCTTCGCAAATTCATGGATTAAAAGTCATCACACACATTGTAATTTTAGTGGATATTGAAACTATGAAAGCACAGTTGAAAAATGAATTTGTATATAGAAATGTAAATAGAAAATAGACTTTTTGAGCACTTCCCCAACCTTTTGTTTTTACTCTTTTCAGGGTATTTAGGCCATAATTAACCTTTAATTAGCACTGTGTCAGCAGTGATAGGAACTGGAATGTAAAAATGTTTCTTACTTCACATAGTGATTCCATCAATGATTATTTTAGTTCGTTTTGACACTTCCACATGTGTCCTGCTGAATATTCCGACAGTTCAGACTGAGGTCGGATTGCAAAACATCTGATTTATATTGGATTTAGGACCACAAATGGAAGTAGCCCAAATCGGAATTGAAAAGATCTGATTACATGCTGCTGGTGCTGTTCACACTTGAGAAATGAGAAAACGGATCTGAGTCACATGTGAGTAAAAGAGTTTGGGCCACATTTGCCTTCAGTATTTCTTTATTAGAACCTAATAAAAGTATGCGGTGAGGACCAGCCAGCCGCATCACAAATGTCCGCGAGGGAAGCCCCTGCGAAAAAGGTTTTCGAGGCAGCCATGCTCCGAGTAGAATGAGCTCGGACAGACAGTGGACACTGCTGTCCTGCCAGCTCATAAGCTAGAGAAATAGACTCTGAAATCCATCTGCTCATAGTAGGCTTAGAAGCAGGGGAGCCTCTGGGGGCCCCAAAACAGACAAAGATTTGGTCTGACCTACGCCAAGTGGCAGTTCTGTGGACGTAGGCGTCCAGTGCTCACACTGGACAAACCTTGTTCTTTAACTCCTGGTCATGATCAACAAATGGAGGAGGACAGAGAGCCTGTAGTACTATGTGGCGCATAGGACTAGAAAGCACTTTAGGTACATAACCCGGCCTGGGATAGAGGAAAACCTTAGCCAAGCCGGGCGCAAACTCTAAACATGAAGGGGCCACAAAGAGGGCCTGCATGTCACCAATCCTCTTGAGGGAAGAAATGGCGAGAAGAAAGAGTGTTTTAAGAGTAAGGTGCTTATCTGAAATCTCGTCCAGCGGTTCGAAGGGAGCCTGGGACAAGGCCTGGAGCACCAGGGACAGGTCCCAAGGAGGCACCCTTGAACGTACTACAGGCCTCAGCCTCTGAGTGCCACGTAGGAAACGAACTATGAGGGGGTCCCTGCCTAAAGAGGCACCACTCAAAGGTACGTGGTAAGCAGCTATGGCAGCCACGTAAACCTTTAGTGTGGAGGGGGACAGCCCTGCTGCGAACCTTTCTTGCAGGAACTCCAGCACGGTGCCAACCTGGCAGGTAACTGGGTTCAGCTGCTTTTCGCAACACCAAGAAGTGAAAATCTTCCACTTCTGAGCATACAGTTTCCTCGTGGACGGGGCTCTGGAGTGGAGAATGGTCTCTACAACCTCGGCTGAGAGACCAGACTCTATGAGCTGGGCCCCCTCAGGGGCCAGACCCATAGTTTCCACAGTTCTGGGTGAGGATGGAAAATCCTCCCCTGAGCCTGGGACAGGAGGTCCCTCCTGACCGGAATCTCCCACGGAGTGCCGTCTAGGAGGGACACCAGGTCCGAAAACCACACCCTGCCCGGCCAGCGCGGGGCAACTAGAGTGAGACGGACCTTCTCCCGGCGAACCTTGTCCAGAACCCCTGGGAGCAGAGCTACGGGGGGAAAGGCATACAGGGGTAGCCTAATGGCGTCCAGGCCGAGAGGCGCTGGAAGATAAAGGGAGAACCAGAGTCGGCAGTGAGTCGTCTCTCGAGACGCAAACAGATCCACTTGAGCCTGGCCGAATCTCTCCCAAATCTGCTCCACCACCTGAGTGTGGAGTCGCCATTCCCCGGGCCTCGGCCGCTGTCTCGACAGGAAGTCTGCCCCCAGGTTCTGGGCCCCCGGGATATATATCGCTCGAAGAGAGAGCAGTTCCCTCTGGGCCCAGAGGAGGATCCTGATCGCCAACTTGGAAAGTCGACGAGACCGGAGACCTCCCTGGTGATTTATGTAGGAGACCACTGACGTATTGTCGGTTCGGACTACTACATGATGGCCTCTGAGGTCGGGGAGAAACGCCCGTAGCGCCATCCAGACAGCCATCATCTCCAAGGCGTTGATATGCCAGGAGAGGTGTTGCCCGTCCCATAGACCCCTGGCCGAGCGGTCCCTCAGGACCGCCCCCCCAGCCCGCGCGGGACGCATCTGTCGACAGCATGACGCGGTGACAGATAGCTCCCAGTGCGAGCTTCTGGGAAATAAACCAGTTCTGCTTCCACGGATGCAAGGCTCGAAGGCAGCGCCTTGAAACCTTGATCAGACGGAAGGGGTTGCCCCTCGGGGAAAACCCTCTGGTCTTCAGCCACCACTGCAGGGGTCTCATGTGGAGCAGGCCGAGTGGGATAACACTGGACGCTGCCGCCATGAGCCCCAGCACTCTCTGGAAGTGCTTGACAGTGAGCAGCTGGCCTAGCTTGATATCCTGGACTAAGGACAGAACGGCGGCAATGCGCACGGGGGATAGCCGTGCAGACATTGACGCCGAGTCCCAAACAACGCCTAGGAAGGTTGTCCTCTGCACAGGAGAGAGGATACTCTTCTTGGCATTGAGTCTCAGCCCCAGCTCCTTCATATACGCGAGGACGACATCTCGATGCCGAACCGCTAATTCTCGTGTCTGAGCCAAAATCAACCAATCGTCGATGTAGTTCAATACACGGATACCAGTGGACCGCAGCGGGGCGAGCGCTGCGTCCATGCATTTGGTGAAGGTGCGAGGGGATAGCGCTAGGCCGAACGGAAGTACTCGATATTGGTAAGCCTTGCCCCCGAAGGCGAACCTGAGAAACTTCCGATGTTGAGGAAGGATGGAGATATGGAAATATGCGTCCTTGAGATCTATCGTCACAAACCAATCCTCGGACTTGATTTGGGATACGATCTGTTTCAAAGTCAACATTCTGAACTTCAGACGCCTGACAGTCTTGTTCAACAGGCGAAGATCTAGAATAGGACGCATACCTCCATCCTTCTTCGGAACTATGAAGTAGCGGCTGTAAAAGCCAGAATCTGTGGCTGAGAGAGGTACATACTCTATGGCCTCTTTCCTCAGCAATGATTCGACTTCTTGTTCCAAAACCCGAGCCTGCCCAGGGTCTACCTCTGTCCGAAGAGCCCCCGCGAACTTGGGAGGGTTCGACCGAAACTGGATAGTGTAACCCACATGAATAATGCGCAGGACCCACTGAGAAATACCTGGCAGACGTGCCCACGCCGCCAGGAACTCTACTAGGGGTACCAGTCTCTCGAGACCAGTCTCTGTTCGGGTTTCCACTCCGGGCCGCTGGACCTGGAGTGGATGCTCTAGGACCCTCCTTAGAGGGGGCAATCTTCCCTGTGCACCCTGCCGGGGTGACAACTGGGATAGACCACCTGGTCCCCGATCGGACTGGCTCTCTCGAGAAACCAGATCCGCAGGGGCCTCTGTAGGGCGTTGGCATGCTGGTAGACCAACGGGGGGCTCCCTGCGAGGCCTGACACCATGATTGTCAGGGCCTCTTACTTTTAGCCTTCTTGCCCTGCAGAACGACCCTCAGGTCGGTCCGCCGGCCAGAAGGCTGAGGCTGAGGTTGCTGACCCTTTCTTTTTCTGGGGAGGCTGAAGAGTCGCAACGCTCAACTTCTGCCCAGCGCGGTACGAGGAGGTACTGGGCTGAGGATGGAACGCTGCTTGCGAACCTTGAGGGCGGCTTGGAATGATCTTTCTGAACGCCGCCTCTTGCTTAGCAGCCTCCTGAAACCTCTCGACCGCCAACTTAACCGCGTCGCCGAAGAGGCCAGGAGGCGTCAGAGGGGCGTCCAGGAGGATGTTCTTATCCTTCTGGCTGAGGGTAGTCAAGTTCAGCCACAAATGTCTCTCCGTAGCTACTAGGGTTGCCATAGATCGGCCAATAGAGGCGGCCGTCTCCCTAGCAGCCCGGAGAGAAAGATCCGTCGCCCTCCGCAGTTCTGCGACTGCTTCTGGCCCAATACCTCCCTCCTCATCAAGATCTGCGAGGAGTTCCGCCTGGTAGGCCTGCAGCATGGAAGAGGTGTGGAGGCATGCTGCAGCCTGACCAGCCGATGAGTATGCTCGCCCCACCAACGATGACGTAACCCTGAGAGGTTTGGTGGGGAGCACCGGTGCCTTTAGGGGCTGCGGTGAGTGAGGAGCCAAATGATTAGCCAAGGACTCCTCTACTCTAGGCATCGCCCCGTATCCGTGCTGTTTAGCTCCCACTAGGGAGACATAAACAGCGGTCTCGCTGTTATGCACCCTGTGGGAGGCGGGCCTATTCCAGGACCTTGACACCTCAGTGTGGAGGTCGGGGAAAAAAGGCAGACACCGGCGCTGAGGTGGTGCTCTGGACGGCAAAAAGCGCTCGTCCAGCCTGCTCCTTGGACGAGCATGCGTCCGCTCAGCCAGCCACTCGAGGCCCAGCCTAGCGGTGGCGCGAGTCACCACCTCCAGCAACTCATCTGACGCTGGTGAGGGGGCTGGCGGAACCTCCTCATCAGCGTCGATACTAACAACGTCCAGTTCCTCGGAACTGGATAGCTGCAGTATCGCCTCGTCAGGGTCGGAAGAAACCGCCACAGGGCGTGCTTCCGGCTCCCTAACGGGGCTAGATCTGCCAGGTAAAGGTGGAGAAAAGGCCAGGCCCGTCTCCGACCCCTCTGACAGATCCATCTGCGACCCCCATGATCGCAGCCGCCGCTGGGCCTCAGCCGCAGCGGGACCGGAACCACGAGGGCCGCTAGCCTGGGCAGTTTCCTCGAAAACTGCCAGGCGGGATCGGAGTGTTCGCAAACTCATTTGCAAACAGTCTGCACAATCAGTGCCCTCGAGCTACACATAAGGCGTGTGTATCCCTTCCCGAAAGAAACCGGGGACAAGGGTAACACAACGCCGAAAAACTTGCTCTGCCATATTCATACACTCCAACAAACACACGGTGAAATCCCTTTTCTTTTAAACTAGACTTGGGCTGATTCACACACACACGTGAGCTTAGAGCGCTGTGAAGACACTGAAAGCTAACCCGCTTCCGGGTCGTGACGTGCCTTTATACTCCCAGGTCATGACGTGATGACGTCATCACGGCGACGTACACTCCCGCACCTGAGTTTGATTGTGCTTCAAAGACATATAAACTGAAAGGTTCCCAATCGCGTCTCGACGCAGAGCGAGTTCCCTTGACAGGGAACTTTGTTTTTATTGTCTTCATGTGACCACTGTAAAGCTGCTTTGAAACAATCTGTATTGTAAAAAGCGCTATATAAAAAAAGGTGACGACTTGACTAGAAACATATTTTTTTAATTTAAAAATTATATAAAATGTGAAATTTAAATTACACAAGAGCATAGTCGTGCTGATGGATTTTCGGTAATGTTACAACTCTAAAACCCATTGTAATTGTCTCTAATTTTAACAAAAACCCTAGCTTGGTATTAGTCACACACTAATTAAAAAGTTGCTGCTTGATCCAACAATGCATCAGACTCAGAATTACTAGAGACATTAAATAAGAATCTTTAAAATGTGACATGGTGAATAACACTTGGAAATTAGGCTAATTTCACTTGCTTTTCCGAAGCTCAATCTATAAATTCTTTCTAACATGCGGTACATTCCTTAAAGATATGAATTTCTGTCAGCCCTATCAACAAACAGACAGTTGAACTAAAGATGTAGGTTAGCCATTTACTTTCAGCAAATGTTTTCCTAAACAATGGAAACTCCAACAATATAAAAACAGGAGGATTTCATCTCTCATGAACATCATGTACCATATAGACCTCTTCTAATCGAATTCTAGCATATTATAATTAAAACAGTAGTTTAGTCATAAGTAGAAAATATTTATCCTAATGTGTCTGCAGAATTTGATTAGCAGAATTGTTAAGATGCCAAAAATGCTCATAAATATAATTACTGTTATTATATAATTACCAGACTCAAATAAAACTTTGACATAGTCATTTTTACAGAACTATCTTGTCCGCTTGTTTTTCCCTTGTTCCCCATGTTCCCTTCTGTTGCTATCATCATCACTTGTCACCGTCATCTTCACCATTTCCAGCTGTATCTCATTGTTCAATCAGTCCTTGTGCAAATCTACCCCGTGTTGTCCCTCAGTCTTTATCTTTTATCATCTCTACACTCTAAGTCTAACGGCATGCTAATTCCCTTTATCATTATTTATCAAGACTATTTACATTTAATTTTGTCGTCTTCATTCCTTCTTCCACAAACAACCTTGATAGTCATATAATAATTTGCCTATTCTGGTAAATATTGTCTAGCTTTACAGAGGCCATGAGCCTTCTGCCAGCACTTCATCAGATCAGAGTTCATGTTGTGTAGACTGCCAACATTAGATCATCTGGTATTTAAAGTGTTTTCTAAAACGATTATCATGTTAGTCCCTTCAGTGCTCCAAAAGAAAAGCTTCATTTCGGTGACAATTTTTCTGCCTTACCAAACAATGATGTGCGTATGTGTGTATGAATGTGTTTTCAAACTCTGAAAACCTTTTAGTCTGATAGTTTTGGTATAAATACAGTGAAGAGCAAATGTGCTTGTACCTTCAGAGAGTATTCATTCGCTGAGCAAGTATACATATAGAAATATTATATGATACTATCACTATGGCTTCAAATAATTATTATTAATAATAATAATAATAAATTATACAGAATATGTATACAGTCATGGCCAAAATTGTTGGCACCTCTGAAGTTTTTCCAGAAAATCAAGTATTGCTCACAGAAAAGTATTGCACTGACACATGTTTTGCTATACACGTTTATTCCCTTTGTGTGTATTGGAACAAAACAAAACAAAAAGCAAATTTCACACAAGAGTTCAAAAATGGGCTGGACAAGATTATTGGCACCCTTTCAAAATTGTGGATAAATAAGATTGATTCGAGCATGTGCTGCTCCTTTAAACTTTCTAAACCTGGGGCCGGCGTGACGTCATCTGCAGCAATATTCACACAAACTTCTTTCGACTGCTGTTTTTGCTCGGGCGGAAACTTTTATTTTAGTCGACGAACACATGAAGTGAATGAGTGAGGCGGCGTGGGCTCCGAGTGCTCAAGCACCTGTAAGCGTGCTCATATCTCAAATATTTACTTGTATCTCAAAGCAAAAATTTGCTCAAAGGCTTGCTCGTATCTTGGACTATTCGTATGTCAGGATGCTCGTATCTCAAGGTATGACTGTACATATTTTATTAAAATGAAATTAAAACAGATTTTGTCAATAATTTATAATTTTCATTTATAAATAGTATTGGTAATACTTTGGTTGATTTAGTGTTTAACTAGTTGCCTATTAGCATGCATATTACTAGGACATTGGATGTTTTATTAGAACTTATAAAGCACATATTATGTCCTATTCTGTATTACCATATTCTACATCCCTTAAAATCCATTTCCTCTCACTAAAAAGAAATGTTATAATATAATATTGAGAGAAGGAAAGGTGATATCTGGGTGTTGGTCTGTTTTTGTCTTAAACATTGCGCTTTGCTTTCAGGCAAAATACCTTAACTTCCGTTTCTTTAGGCCACAATGTTTTCATCAGAAAGTTTTCAGCTTGATCTCACGGCTTCAGTAAAGCCTTATGTGACTCAATGCTGCCTTTTTTCCTCAGCCATTTTCCCAGGGGCAAATCTCTGAAGTGTTCAAAGATGGCTGATGCTTGGACAGTTTCTGCCATTGCAGCCAAAAGCTCAAACCCTATTTGTGGTCTCTCGGTCACTTCTCAGACAATCTTCTGGTCTCCTTGCTCATTTTGTTTGAAAGGGCAGACAGTCTCTGGGTTCTGTTATTTTCATTCCTTTTTGAGCTCCAAGTGAGAAATGTTCTACCTTGCAACATCTCAAAGTTTCACAGACAGCTTCTCAGTCTTCATGAGAGCATGATGGATATGATCTACAGCTATAGTTGTGAGACTCAGGGTGTCATTTTTTTTCATGTGGAGGCAGCTGTGCAGTCCTGGCTCACTCTGCACCATAGACAAGATGTTTGTACTATAGATCAGTTCATAGTCAGTTCATTTTAAAGTTCACAAAGGTGTCTTGGAATAGTAATTTGACTGGCTCCGAAAGCATAGGCAGCTGACTTGTTGCCACACTGCCCGATGAGGCAATGACTTTGCGGTTGATTTTTGCACATGAAGGTACCTCAAAAAACTGATTTCGAGAAGATTTCTGAGGCAGCATAATGGTGTAATAATCTATGACAAAATGGAGAGAACTTTGGTGATAATTAACCCAGGCAAAAGTAATTTCTTGCCAACATCAAAAATGGTAAATGTTGGGCAAAAATGTTCAGTTACACACAAACTAAGCACCAACTGCAACTTTCTTAATTTTTTTTGCTCTACAGTAACATATTGGATTGGACAGGACAGGATTGTGGGATATCAGAGGTAGCGAAGGATAATATCTATGCAGGCTTCAAAAATCGATCAGATGAAGGTATCTCAGGAGACAGGAAGTGAAGCTAACATTGAATTTATACATGCCTTCCAAGTATGGAATGCATCCGCCAAAGGCAGTATTTTAAAGCTTTTGGACACAGCCATAGTTCTCATTTAAAATGGCATTTGTGATAGTTATACAACAGATATATTTGAGGGTTTTGTCTATACCTATACCTACATGTTGTTATTGTCACGGGTGCGTGCAGGAAGAAGGCACGAAGACGGCGATACATAGTATTTTATTTAAATAAGAAACTCAATGAAGGATTAACACGCCACAACGTAAAACGAGAACTGACAACCAAAGAGTGCACAGGGAGGACTAAATATACCAACAGTGATTAACCAAAAAGACAAACACCTGAGATGATTAGTGACTAAGGTAACTGATGAGTGACGGAAAGTTCTAGAACAAAACAATCACATGTGAGCAAAAACGACAAAATAAGAGTCCTGGAAGAACAGTAATATTAAGCCTCGAGGAAAAAAGAATGTGATAAGATATGTCTTCCATGTTAATTTCAAAAGTAAAATTTCACACTGAAGATAAAGTTGTCCTTATTTTTTTTTAAGTTAACAAATAGCTTTTATTGACGCATATAGTTTATCTTGTTTTTTATTTTTCTATTAGATCAGACAAATATTTCCTATGGTACACCATACCCCACATTTCACTTTCCCTCTTTCTGGGAAGATAGTGAAAAATTTTACGCTGTGTTCATGAAATGAGGCTTCATATTTGCTGCAGGCATGTGTAAAATTAATGTGAAAGAAAGGAAAAATACTTTAAACCCCAAATGCATTTACACAAACTCGAGAAAACCAAAAAGTGTTAGTTTGTGCCTCACTCTTGTCTAATGGTGTTGTTGGCATTTCAGCAGTGTGCACAGTAACCCAAATGTGTGAAACAGACTGGAAGGTTAAGTACATTTTTAGCAAATAGATATAATAACATTTCATTTGGCTAATCTTGGCAAAGAGTAGACGTGCCTGTGCTTGACTGACAGCTGATATGAGAGCAGTTTGTTGCGGCAGGGCTGACTGTAGCTCAATGCAACTGTTATGTTAATGGATGATTTGTGTCACTGAAGATTTTCCAGAATTTAGTTCAGCCCTGGCACAGCATTTTTATTTTAAAAACTCATTACAGCACAATTCTCATATTTTCATTCAGGTTTTATATGTTCTAATTAAGTTTGTCTTGAGATAATTATTAAACTGTATATAAGATCTTTCCAGAAGTTAGGTTTTCATCTGATTACTGAACACATTTGTTTAAAACACACCTGCTGGTAATAAAATTATGTAAGCTTTCAGATATTAGCAATGACTTTACTGTTAAAGTCAAACATATGTTTAAAGACATTTTGGCTAATTTCTCTTGAACAAAGCACAAAATTATTTCATTAGCTCACATGTGTAAATTGTGTTCTATTCCAGTTATCTTGAGGATCATTGTGATATTCCATTTAGCTATCTTCATCTCGCAAACACCCGTTAAGATTGGTCAGTTCTGTCAAGAAATCTATGAGAAATCCATTCCTTGTTGTTGACTGCCATGCATTATATTAGTTAGATTAGAAACCATTTAAATAACAAAAACTGTTAAATTTTTATTTCCACAACTTACTTTTTATTCTCTACTTCTCTAAATCCACCTAGAAACCACTTCCGGACACATTATAAGAAGGGAGAGATGGACTACTCATAGAAATAGGGACAGGAGAAATTGCAATGCTCAGTATTACAGATGTAGGAATGAAAGTCGCCTTTAAAGTAAAAAGGGCAATTATCTCGATTTTAGCATGATTTAAGTAAAATAAGCCAGAGATATTTCAATCTTTCCAAAATTAATGTAGCTAGGTTATTTACTTCTGTCTCTATTACAAAGAAAATATCTGCTTGGATGTATTTCCAAGATGGGCTCTATTCTTCAATAGTCAGATGAAATTCAGCTTCAGTTAATTCTTTCAGCTTCCAAATCATTTTATAGCCATGGGAAAATCCCGGAACCATTAAATTATTAAAATAAAGTCAGCATGAAATGAAAATTCTATTTTTCAAAATGCATGTTAGCTTTTTGTGAACAATTCATCACTATATATTCTTAAGTTTTTTTATTGGATTTGATGTTATAATTTTAATCAAAATATCTCATAACTCAGCCTTCCGGTGAAACAACAGACGTCTGTTAATTTATGGTTTACTTTGTTTCACTTGGATGTACACCACATAATATGGAAGAAAAAATCTGACACCACTTAAATTACCCTCACTCTGTTAAGAGTATATATATATATATATATATGTGTGTGTGTGTGTGTGTGTGTGTGTGTGTGACCTGACTTAATCTTTAAATAAACATATCAAATATGTTGATGACGCTTTATTTCAATATTCCACTTTAGACATTCTACTAAATAAGAAGTAACTTTGCAACTACAAGTCCAACTATCATTAGAGCATTAGTAAACTTTCTGCTTAGTATCTTTTAACACTTTATTTTGATGCTCCTAAAACATATATTCTACTGACTATAAGTAACTTTGCAACTACATGTCAACTTCTTCTACTAACTCTAACACTACCAACTACTCATATACTTAGTGTTATGTGCAGGGGTGAGGTTAGGGGTTAGGGATAGGGGATAGAAAATGTCATTAGCTCAGTATGAAAACCATCACACATATTGAAAGTCCACATAACGGAAGATGTCCAAACATGTATGTAGTTTTTTTCTTCTTTAACTCATCCAGTTATCCAGGTCCAGATTTTGCAGAACTATATAGAACTGAAATTTTTCAGTGTCATTTTTTAGCTTTTGGGGTTATCAGGGAAGAAATACATCTTTAAGTGAGATAAGAGAGCACCCAGTGAATAAGTCGAGCTGAATAAGGAGCTGATTGGATGATAATTGGTCTTACCTCAGGTATACGACTACAGCTAGTGGTCAGAGTTTCACAGAGCTGAAAGCAGCCGTGAATGGGCCATTCAATATTTCCTATCTATTCTCTGAACTGGACAATGGATGGAATTTGGAATACTATACTTTTTAGTAAAACAAAATCTATAGTGTTCACCCTTATTTCACTGTTTTTCACTATCAGTCCAGAGAAGCTCTATAGGGTGTTATGATATGTTAGGGTGTTAGTTCAATGTACTGTGATTACTAATTATGTATGTAAATGCCACAAATTATTTTATAATCGTGCATGCTTCATAATCTCTTGCCTGGTCATCTGTTGTGAAATATTGCACTATTATGGTATAAAGACACTATTAGAATGCTGAGGAGTTCTGTTAATGCTTTAGCTGATATGCATAAAAGATTAGAGCAAGCTCTGAGGGCAGACTGCTCTTTTGAACTCTTTATCCCGCTGATAAAGCCTGTTATAATCCCTCAAAGCAATCACAGAGCCTTTCAGCCTTAACAGACCTATGAAGACTCACACACACAAACTCATATAACAATGCTAGGATTAATACTGTGCAAGACTGAAAACCACATACCTAGTACTTCAACTAAAAACAATACACTTGTGCACACTGCATTTTGAACTCTCTCTTTCCATTTACACAATTGGCAGACACTTTTATACAAAGCGACTTACATTGCATTCAAGGAACACATTGAATCAGTTCTTGCTTTCCCTGGGTTCAAACCCATGACCTTGGCATTGTTAACACCAATGCTCTACTGATTGAGCTACAGGAAAGCTTTAACTTATAGAAACCAATACGCTTATTCTCTCTCTTTTAGTATTAGACAGAATACTGTAATTAAAAGCTTTAATGAACACTGAAACTACCAAGTGCAACTAGTGCAACTAGGCTCTTGTCAAGGGATGTGGGTAAAGGGATGAGCGAGGACTGAGCGACGCAGGAGTAATGGAATTTTATTATCATAAAAACAAAATAAAACAAAACAAAATTACCCCAAAGTGGGAAATCAGAAGACTTGGCTTGACACACAATGGCAACATCCGAACACCACGCTCCACACACAAGATGGCTCACATGTACAGGTGAGAGCGCACGACTCGACAGGAGACCCATTCAAAGTCCCACTCTCACACAAAGACAAGACAACACAGTAGCATCAGAGCTCTGTCACAAAACCAAGAATAAACTTGACAGAAGTGACAGAAAGCTGCCACTTTTGGCCCTACAGACCCTACTTTCCATAGTATTCTGTTATGGAAATGATGGAAGTGAAAACTACAGCATGGATCTAAATTCTGCAAACTACTTTAATAAACAATTTCACGTAAGGTAAAAACATAACTTCGGGACAACGGCCCAAGCTGGAACCAAATAGTCAATGGGCTGAGGTGGAACTGTGGCCTCGGAAGCCTAAAGCAGAGCCAGGGAATACATTTCCCAAGGTGTCGGTGGAGGAGCTGAGAAGCCATACAGGCCAGCATAGATGACACAGATGAACTGGAAGGCTTACTTGGAAGAGGGAATAGGAGGCTAAGGGGGACCATCAGTGACAAAGAATACTTGGGGCTGGGCAGTATCAGATGTGAAGATGAAGACTTAAAGCTGGGCAGGACCATCAGCAATGTTGAATACTTTGGTTTGGAAGAAACCAGTAGAGGAGGAAGATCTTCTAGACTTCAGTATACTGAGTTCTGATGCAAGCAATTGTATCTACACACTTCATCCTCTAGTTCCACTAGCACTCCCACAGGCACAGATGTGAAAACCAGCACTCACACCTGATCAGATTTGATGGCAGGCTTTGTTTCTGGCGTGGACAAGGCTGCAGACCATTTTGTTGTTGATCATTACGCCACTTATTATTCAAGTACTCTAGGTTGTGATGATTTTTTAATACCAGAAATAGATGTCTAGCCACATCCAGCCACTGTCGCCATTCTTCAAAAGCTGCATTCATGACTAACAGTTCACGGTTGTCCACATCATAATTCTGGTTGACAGAGTTTACGGGGGTAATAGGCACACAAGAAAAGCTTAGAAGGGTAACTATGGCATTGATTTGAGGCATCTTCTTCTGGGGTCAGGATAACACAGAATGAGAGCAGAGGTAAAGTGATCCTTCAAATCATTTAAAGCTTATGTGGCGTTAGTAGACCAATGGAGATTGATGTTTCTCCCTTTACCGTGATGATGAGTGGAGAGGTGACAGTGATGAAGTTTCTGATAAATCTTCTATAAAAGTCAGCAAATCCTAAGAATTGTTGTAGTTCCTTAACTGTGGTTGGTTGAGGCCAGTTTAGAACTGCCTGTATGTACATTGCTTTCATCCTTAGACACCTGCACTGGACTGATGATGCAGCAAATGGGGTTTTCTCGATTGTAAATGGGGTTATAAGCACAGCATAGATCGAGCTTTGTGTAAAAAAAAAGCAGTAGTTGTTCTAAAACTGTTGAGACCAGGGTTAATAGATAACTGAATTTGACTGTTACATCATTTTTGCCATGATAATCAATACAATGATAAAGCATATTCAGGGGGTATTTGTGTTGCTATGTTGGACTCGTTTGTCACCATAGTTGTTCTATAGAGACATAGGGGTGATTGTTTTTATACACTTGGATGAGCAGCAGGGGTCCTATTGCATGATCTGTTTCTCACCCCATGGATAGTAGTTATGGTCCTGCAACTGGGGAAAACTGAAGATAACCGATGTTGTGTGGAGTGTGGGTGACTTAAGAGGCACTGTCACAGTCTTGTCACGTCTGTCACATCCGGGTTCCTCTGTGTCTTCCAGAACCTTCCCAGTCCTGTCTTGTTAGTTAATTACCCTGTTAATCATGACAGCTGTTTCCCATTTCCTTGTGTATAAATTCCTCTCGTGTCCCTCTTGTCGTTGTCGGTGATTGTCAGTGTTTAGTGTGCTATGTTCCAAGTGTGTGGATGTCCATGCTCCCCGTTTCCGAGTTTTTGCACCCTCGCATGCTTTTGTGTTTTCGTTTGAATAGTGTTATTTGTTTATACTCCTCGTCTCCTCGTCTTGTTCCGGTGTGCAAAACTCCATCTTGCATAATGGGATCCATAGTGGTCTACACAGGGGTGATTCACAGGGGGCGTCCATCTAGCGCTGTTGGGCTAAGCCTTCATCAATAAAGTTGCCTGCTGGGCCCAAATCTAAAAAAAACAATATTGCTAATTGTTTCTGATTGATTTTAATTTTACTGACAATTCAATGCAAGCAGTGGTTTGGATAGATGAAATCAACAAAGTCACACTGTGGTTGTGTTTTTGAAGGGCTTGTGTCTGCATTCAGCTCTCAGATGTCCCACTTGGCTGCACATAGCGAGATTCATGATGCTCCATTCGCATTCCTCTGTGGAGAGATGAGTTCATCTAACCTGCATAGGTTCAACATCAACACTGGGTTGGTTCATTTAGCTGGAAAATCGGTTTATACAGGTCTCCTGGAGCGAATGAGGTTGTCGATGTGAACAGCAATGTTGATGAATTGGTCCAAGGTTCTGCCCTTGTCAAGGCAAGGCCAGTTATGATTCCACATCTGTGTTTAACTCTTGATGGAACAGCAGTTTTAATGTGTCCTACAACCACGCAGTTTTCACAGCAAGAGTGCGAAAAGTCATTCATCTCCAGTGTCTTTCCCCTGATGAAGTGCAAGCAGTCGTTCCCCAGCACTCTTTCCTTCTTCAGAATGTTCAAATACCTACCTTAGTCATTGAAAGTTGTGTGGTTCAAACCTTGATTGGTCCAGACAGCAGACACTCCAAGGCCTTTATTGTGAGCAGTGAACACATAAGAAAGATCTTACTATCATCATTTGGGTATAATGAGGGTTGTTGTGCCAGGAGCGTGCAGCATTGCAAAAAAAAGCAATTACATTTGTTTGGGCTGACATAAACTTTGTCTGGAAAGGCTAAACATGGATTGACAGACTGTGAGGAATTACTACTTATACCTGACTCGCTTGAGGCGCTGGGGAAGCAGATCCAATTGCAGGCCGGCAGAGACTTTGAATGGATTTCTCTAACTCCTCTGTTAACATGGTAAGTTCAGCTAAATGTTATTGGTGAGATTCCAGCAGGTTCGCTGAGGTAGGGAGTTCACTGGACAGCTGCACGAGGACTGCAGGATGTGTAGGTGGCAAAGTCTTCAGGCTGAGAGAGATCCATGTGCGGTTTAAGGAAATTCTTTAATGAATGGGAGTATTTTTTACAAGAATCTAAAACGTTTTTATTATCAATGCTAATGCAAGATAATTTCAAGATAACAAATTGGAGCCGATATAGCCTTGTGACCAGCTCTCTGACATGCCTGGTTGCGCTAATCAAGCTCGTGGACACTTCTGTCTTCCGTGTTGCTACCTGTCTACTTTACTACCTTATCTCAATAAGGGAAAACACTCCAAAAAGATAATCTTAAAAAAAAGATGTTAAAAGAGAAGTTAAAATCTATTCCACATCAATGCTTTGTCTTAATTTTTTAAAATTTGAAACTACCTGTATTACTTGAAAGGACACATTTTGACAATGTTACAGATTAAAATAAAGTATACTACATCAGCTGTGGTCATCTCAAAGAACAGCAAATTAATATCTGACAATATAAATCTGAAATGTGACACTGCTAAGTGCTTCAGTGTGATGCACAGCCCGCCTTCAACACTTGTCATCAATTGGTGCATCCATCAGTCACTCTCTCAATCAATCCATCAATCAATGTCCAGCCACTCCCCCACACATGATTTAGAGTTAATTTAGCCATTTATCAGTTTTTATGCTGTTTGTCATGTTTCATTTCTCCTTCATTTCGTTCTTCCCTCATCCTCAATCTATCAGGAGAAAGAGAGCAATGAGAGCAATACAGTATTATTTATCTCAATACTGTTCTGGCTAATTAGCTTTATATGACTCTATATGATTGCTAAGTTATATCATACACATTTATTTGGTTAATCTTGTAGAATAAAAAAAAATAATTTCTGACCTGTGTAAAAGCAATCGCTATAAGTGAGAGATGTTTTGCATGTGGTTGTTTTAGTTCCTATAGTCTTGCCCCTAAACCAACCCTATAATGGAGTTTAAACAGAATGAGAATGAGATCATTTGAATTTGTTTGCATCATCCACCAATTCAGAAGAAATTGAAATAGTTACAAATTGCAGTGCAATTAGAAGTTTTCCTGTAGCTCAAACAGTAGAGTAAGGTGTTTGAAGTGCCAAGGTTGTGAGTTCAATTCCCAGGAAAAGCTAAAATGTTGATGTTTAACTTGAATGCAATGTAAGTCGCTGTAACGCAGTCTTTGTTCAGGGAGGAAGGAGGCGTGAACCGGCGAACATTAAACACACTTTAATAACCAAAATAAAACATAAATACAAAATAAACATAATGGTGGCAGTCCCTCACGGACAACTGCCACCCACACAAACATAACATAAAGTCCAGGCCTGGTCCTCTCTCGTCTTCCACTGTCGTCTCCGTTCCTCCTTGAGACTCGAGACACCGGTGGCTTCGCAGGTGGCGCTCATTCCCAATCACACCACCGGCTCTCGTGACGCTCTCACGGTCCCTCGACCCCGCCCTGCTTGCCACAGTCGCATAAATGTAAGTTATTTGTAATGGTAGTAATAATTTGCAGAAGTATGAATACTTTACAATATAGTTGATTTTGATAAACTAAATGCAGACTTTTTGAGAATATTACTGGCTTACTATCTTTTGAACAGGGACTGTGTATATGTATATAAATATGTATATCTGTATATGAAGACACAGTATTTGAAGCCACGACTAGTTAAAACCGGCCCAAGGTGTCTACCATGAAAATATTGCACGCATCATCTCTAAATTTTCAGTAATTTTCCAGTCAGCCAGCGAGTAGTGATCATAATGAGGAAACCAGAAGTGCAGTGCATAAGATTGTGAATGTATCTGACAGAAAAGGGGGTGTGCTTCTTCCTGTGATGTCCTGCTGTGTGAAGGGATAATTTTCCTGTGAGTTACAGCTACTTGAGGATTAAAAAATATTGAAATTTCTCTTCCTTCTCTACCTCTGTCTTTCTTTATGAATTTCATTTCATCCCTTTCAAACGGCTGTGGACAGCTCTAATGAGGCTTTTCTCTCTTTTCTGTCTCTCTCTCTCTCACACAGCTGTCATATTAACAAGCCTTTCGCCCTCCTAAACGTTACATCAAACAAATGACATGAAAGATCTCTCAGTGGACTGAAATTGCCTGACAACAAGTTTTAGTAAGGGGCAGGCAATGAGAGTCCTCATGAAATATTATTTTCTATAACTGCCCATTTATATCTTGAGTGTCAAAACATGACACATTCATCACTTTGTTTTGCAAAGGGGAAATATACATTTTAATCAAAAAGTGCTGTTTTCATGGTATTCATTTTGAAACTGTTTTTTTTGTACCTGGGTAATTTGACAAGTTGAAGAGAGAACATGCTCTGGCAGATTAAAAACCCTCCAAAATGTCTCAGACAGCATAGCTTTATCTAAGACTCTGGATTGAAATAAAATAGATTCAACCCAGGCAGAATGGAATAGCCCCTACAGTAGAACAAAATATCCATATACGGTCGTGAAAATATGTTCCTGAAAACATTTAGAGCCCTGAAAATCTAAAAACTACAAATCATTGTGCAAAGCTTTATCTTTTTCCAGCACACTTTCCCTTAAAACAGATTTTTCCCCCCTATAAACCACGTGCTTCACTAAACCCATAGAAATTCCACAGGCTTTTTATCTTTTATATCCTTTCTATTTTGTGGAGCAGAGAAATCTTCATTTGCAATATCTATGATGTGTGTATGCTGATTTAAGACTATGGAAAGCCTATGCAAAGGAAGTGTTTTGTGTCAGTGATTTGAATTTCATTTTTCTATTATACACTTTTTGCATGTGTGTGTGTGAGTGAAAGACAGTAAATGTGTGGATATAAAAGATAAATCTGTGCGCAAGTAAATTATTTTGCCTCCTCCACACACTGCCATATTATTTTTTCTTTATCTTTGGTTCTCTTCATTTTGCCTTGATTCTCATCTGTTCTCCTTGTATATTTTGCAGTGTATTTGAGTGTGTTTTTTACAGAATCTTATTGAAAATATTGCAAAAGCATTAGGTCTCTATTTTGAGCTATAATCTGAATAGTGGGCAGGAAGAATATTCAACATTTATGGTGGTTACATGCCTGATTAAATGACTGAATACTGTGAACGAGGTCAGAAAATCAATATAATGTGTTGTAGACTCAATGCGTTACAGTAATTTAACATGAATGCATGATATATTTTGATTCAAGAAATCATCACATATTTGTTGATTGGCCATTGTTGAGTCAACAGAAATATCCCCTCCCCTTGTATAAAAGATTATATGAAATGTGTTGTGTGTTCTATAACACAATGTCTCTCAAATAGCAAAAATGGTATGTATTGATACATTAAAATAAATTACAAAACGTTTGACTGTAGGTCTTCGGCCGTAAGTAAAAATAGACACTATATAAATTGATATCTAATAACATAGTCATCAAAGTTATTTGCTTAGCAAGTCTTATTTGATTACATCATTTGCAGTGCTCAATAGGAGTATGTGAGATTCCTGTTTCCATAGTAACAGCATCTCTGATTGGTAGATTTCCTTCCAAGACTGTGAGTAGTTAAATACTTTACTGAGGATTCAGTATTTAATGTAAATAAGTTAAACAAATGTTACATTAGCCATAAGTTGTTTTCTTTTAATGTATTTTATAATAACAATATGTGATTATTATTATTATTTGCCAGAGGCTATTTGCACCAAGTGACAATAGCAATATTTTCTTAGGGAGAGATGCTATTTACAAATATTGCAAATAGCGACAGCTGCTTTTTAAACTAAGTGAAAACAAGGAAACCAATTAAAACTCTATGAGAAGAGACAGTGGATGGAAAGAAATCCAGAGCTTAAATACACAGACAGCTCAAGCCACAAAATGCATAACAGGTGCGCAAATGAATCAAACAATGAAAAACACAGAAACTAACTGAAAACTAGGACACAGAAATAAAACACATAACACAGCCACCCTAAACAAACCCAGATTATTCCTTTCAAAGTGTAAATAATTGTTATATAATCTTCTGGCATTCATGTTAAGTTTTGCACAAGCAGTGCAGTTTTGTGTTTATGGATAAAGTGCTTATTTTGAGTTTCCTTATTAAAGTTGATTTCTGACAATAACAACAATGAACATATTTATTAAAATCATCAAATGGAACAATCAAACCCTCCCTAGACCGACCCCTAACCGTGCTCAATAAACACAGTTTATTACTACTATTAAAAACCTCAGAAACGTGACATCCACTTTTCACATATTTTCATAATAAAAAGATGGTTTAAAAGAAGAAGAATTTATTTGGTAAAAGTAAATTTCAAACTATGGTCAATCACATCAAAAGTTACCACCACTCGCCTTACTCTTCACACCACTGCTTTTGTTCTGCACTTCTGACTCCTGGTCTTCATTCAACATATCTGGTCCTCGGGTCTTAACTGTAAATTCCCCTACAGTTAAAGAAACAGGTTTCTTTTTAAATTTTGTCTGGCCCAATCAGGCATTGGTGGGCATATTAATGTAAATAGCCTTTGTCTTTAAGATGGTCTGTTTGCACTTAGTGTAATAGACTCCACACTTCAATGATTTTACAGTAAAATTCAAAATAAAAGTATTTCATTTTGATAAATTACAGTACATTCTTATTAAATAAGCTCTTGAGCTTTAATCCATTTTATGAACCAGTCTATGCCCCCTAAATCCATAGAGAGAGAAAGAGAAAGACAGAGTGATGAGGTAAGGAGTTATTATACTATTTTACTAGTTTAGGAGAGTGCACCAATTTAAAGTCAAATGAACACATGTATAGAGAGTTCTGAAGATTAAATTCCTGAAATCCTTATTCATTTTGAATTGGTTGATTAGGCTCAGAATTTAATTTGCAATAATGATTTAATTTCTAAAAAAAGGGTTTCTCAAATATCTACTTTCACGAGCATACAGTTTTGAGGAAGATGTTATTGTAATATATTTGATACCATCTGGATGCATAAAAACCATATTAGCATAAAATATATTACATTTATTATAATATAATATGTTTACGATCAATGACAGCAGACTATGATTTTGTAAGAAAATTTATTTTCATCACAAATATGCAATACAACTTGAACAAACTATGATTGAAAAATGATGTTTTATTAACAAAGTTCGGGAGGAGCATGTTCAAGGATGAAAGCAATCAACCCATCATCAGCAATTACACCTATCAGCATGAGAGGAAGCGTGTATATATAGCCATGTTCAACTCACCTACATCCCTCGACAGTTTACTACATTTGGCCCCGCCCTTTTGTTCCAATGTCTGAGATCAAACTCTACCCGTCTGACGACGACCAATTCCTTGCTACGGTTCCTCCGCCTACAACACAAACACTCGTCAGTTAAACAACTTGCTTCCATTGCCGCAGCAATGATGTTCCCCCACACTCCCCGCAAGAGTCAGCCAAGGGGAAATTACTCCACTGCCGCAGCAGTGAAGCTCAGTTCTGAACTTGCTTCCATTGCCGCAGCAATGATGTCCCCCACTCTTCCACATGAGTCAGCCAAGGGGAAATGAATCTACCGCCACAGTAGTGAAGCTCCCGCAGGAGCCAATTCTCTCGAATTCTCATGACCACAAAGTCTAGCTGGAGAGGGTCCAAGACCTGACGACCTAAGCTAGTATCACGAAAAGGTACCCTCTATACTTCCAGGAAATAGGTCTCCAACCAACTCGCCTTGCTACAAGTTGAACAACAAGCACATCTCCAACGCAAAGTAAACCATCTCCTCCATGCATAAAGCCATCTATAACCAACTATCAGCGGTACCTTTCGGATAACACAAACAATACAAGAACCCACCCAGCTTCACTTCGGCATTTTTTGGGGGTTATCAACTCCTTCCTATCAGCTGTCCAACTGGATTGCAATTTTTGGGGGAGTGCTCCAGGTCCGGGCTAAACACTGAGCTCGGAGCCCTCTCCTGGGACAGCATGCCAAATACGCATACCATTTACTGCTCCTGAATCATTGGTAAGTGTGAACTCGTGAAATAGTGAAAAGATTTTAGCTTTCTCCATGAGAAACATAGGGCCTGAAATATACATTATTATTTATTATTTATTTTAGACACCCTGGACATCCCCGATTGCCTATTCCCTTGCTTCCTTGGTGCCACCCTGGACAGCCCCAACTGCCTGGCCTGTTGTTCCCCTGGTGCTGCCCTGGTCCTTCGTGGCCCTGGCACCCCCCTGACTCTGTAATCCCCCGGTCTCCAGGGTCCCCATCCCCCCATCCTTGTCTTGTCTGATGTCCTGTTGGTCTAGTCCTCTTCCTGTGTCGCCTCCCCTCTCTCCGCAAGGTGTGCCTCATGTAGCGTGAGATCACGCCTTGTGGGTGGGGCGTACTGTCATGGTCTTGTCTCATTGTTCACATCCGGGTCCCTTCTATGTATCTTCCAGGTCCTTCACGCACCTGTCCTTGTCTAATCACTACATACGTCTCGTCAGCTGGTTCCCATTCCGTGTTTGTTTTAAAAACCCTCCCACAGTCCCTTGTCTTTGTCGATTGTTTGTGTTTACCAGATGTTGTGTCTGCACTACTGTTACTTCCACCAGCCTTTATTACAGGTCAATTGAATCTCCTTCCTTCGTCTTCATCCTTGCCCGTGACAGACAGTATTTTTATTGACAGAAATTATTAAATTCATAAACGGCATTTACGGAGTCACAAACAAATAGCCATTAATTTCATTCTTCTAGAGTAAATATGTACATGTTTAATCAGGCTGGTCCCAAGTGGCACCGCAGGATTTGCTCTGCGCTTTTAAATAACAGAAGAACCAATGCAACATTTCACAACAGTCTGGGAAAAAAGTTAAATACACTGCTGTTTTTGTTGTACATGAAGAGAACTGATAAGGGATCATACAGCACAATGTTATCTAATCAATGTGAATATGCATAATATGTATTACCTTTGAAACGGCAAAGTCTTTAAGCTGTTGATTACATAGCAATATGTTTTATAAGGAGCTTTGGTGTACTGCACTATATAATTTCTGTCTGTTTCATGAACAAAGATGATTGAATTGCAGATATTAGTTGCAATATTTGAATATGCAGTGATGAGATACAGATGAGGTAAAGAGTGAATAATAAATGAAGAGCTATATCAGGTTTCAAATAAAGAGCTATAGAGAGTTAATGAGCAATGTACTCAATGTGCTCCATGTAAAAGGGCTAATTTACTGTCTGATGTGTCTGATATAATATTATCCCTTTTCATTATCACAGCTCTTGGTTGAGATGTAATGAATCATCCAAATGGCTTTGTCTTGAAAGTTTTGTTCTGGAAGAACAAAAGGGACATGATTTCCTTTTCAAGTTTTTTTTTTTGGCACTCCGTCTTTACCTATACCACCTGATGAAACAAAAAGTGATTTACGCTAAAAGTGATTTACCTGTTTTTTCTTTTCTTACTGGTTGATGAACATGTGTAAATGTGTGTATTCTAATACACTGAATGCATTTAAATTTAAACAAGAAGAAATATTATCGTTATAATACTGCATACCTTTAATATATTACTAAAGCAGGCAGAAGATTCAGTCTACTTTAAAGAAACTGTACTTGGTTGCTTAACAAATCCATTCGTCAAAATAAAATCATAAGTTGAATATGTAAGAATCTAGTCTGCCTATGTACAAATGAATCTTCATCTGTCTATGTATAATATTATTGATTTTCTGTTGTCCATTAAACACACTGGTACTAGGGTTAGTGAAAAATCTGGTGCAACAGAATGCAAAAAAATTGTTTGCCAAATAGGAAAAAAAACATAATTATATTTTGGTGCTCCACAAAGATAGGGTAAGAAGTTGTGGCGCCATATAAATACAGATACTACTGAACTACTTGCACTACTGCGTAAAAAGAGCAGAAGATGCCAGGGTTAAATTATATTTATCTAAACAAATATTAAAAATGTAGTTAAAAATTATTTACATTTATTTAAAGAATTTAACTATAAACAAGGTAAGTACGTTTTTTTCCTGTTTTTGAAAAACAGAAAAACCTGTTTATAGGTAAAATATTTAAATAAATTTAAATAAATTTAAATTACAATATACAATATCTGTCATATTGTTATTATTTTCATTATACAGTATTATTATCACAGTTGAAGATGGTTGTGCTGTTTCATTTTTTTTTAAATTGTGACATTTTTCAAGGATATTTGATTAATGTAAAGTAATAACAGTATTTTTTAAAAAATATAAAATCTGATCAATTTAACAATAATAATAATAATATTTTTTTTTTTAAATAATTATTTAATAATAATAATAAAAACTGACTTTAAAAAAAAAATCTCACTGACCTCAAACGTATGAGTTTATTAAATACATTAAGATATTATTAGTATTAATGTAACTTAATTAAATTAAAATAAATTACAAACAGTCTAAGTTTCGCCCAAGATATCTTTTTATGTGTATCTTTTTCTCGAATTTCAAAAATTAATATCTAATGAATTAGAAAACATTATAATGTTACAATTAAGATTACAGTTAATGGCTCAAATTAAAATTGACAATATCTTATTCAAATTTAAATATATTATTAAAAGCTACACTAACTCATATTGAATTTCTTGAAACTTCATACCATTATAATTCTGTATATTTAAATATACACAATCCATGAACACTTTAGAGGGTTTTATACTTTTTCCTTTTCTTATTGCCTTTTTTCAGGCTTTTGCTTCAGGAAGAAGCTGGTGTGCTGGTGAACCTTGGGTTAAACTGTTGTGAAGTACCTGGCAAGCTTTCAAAGATGACCTTCACACACATGAACAAAAGCGCACGCGCACACACACACGCACACACACACACACACACACACATCAAAGGCTGTGAGGATGATAAGAATTTGACTGGTGTTTGATAGAGGGCCCAATGCTTGGGGCTTCTCATTTTTTGCCCCTCCTTTTGCCCTGCTTCCTACTCTAATGCAGTCGTTTGAACCTCCGCAAATCTCAATGGCAGTGTCACAATAATCAGAGAGATTCTCATGCAAGAGCTCCATCAGTTCCTGACCCACATCTAAAAGAGTAGAATGACCTTAAGAATACTTAGTTAAACGTGCAAACAGCATACAGCTGACATTACCCTAAAGATGAGCCATAGGACCAAAGCACAATGAGAGGAGTCACTGATTACATGGATGTAAGTTTAGCATCTAATTAATACACCTGTTTGAGAATGAGCCAGTATAGTAAATAACTTTTTCAAAAAACAATATGTATGTGCAGTTTCAAAGGCTGACACAGTTTTAAATGTACACTAAAAATATGTTTTTCTCTCAACTTAATATGAAAATAAATGTAATTTTAAATGATTACAATACTGGATCAAACCATCTATGTGCTCTATTTTCTGTTTATTCATCTCAGTTAAAATGCAATAGTATGTAATGATTTCTTAAGTCAATTATATGCTATAGATGAGGGAGAAAAATCTGAAAGAATAATAGAAAAGTTGATACATTTAGAAGACAGAGTTACTATCCTGACATGAAAAAAAGAAAATGTAGAGCGCACGCACGCACGCACACACACACACACACACACACACACACACACACACACACACACACACACACACACACACATTGTGAGAAAGTAAAAGCAATTAAGAGATAACATACGGACAGAAAATTAGAGTGTGCCAAACATTTGTGTGTGAAACGCCAACACATGCTGGAGGCCGGAGTGGGGGCATTCAGAATAACACACTGAGGAAAGAAGACAACTCACATTCCTTTAATTGACATGAAAATTCCGGAGGAAAACTGGAGGATTGTGGGAATTATGTGTTTTATCTGATGAGGTTGCTAATGGGTGTGCTGCAAATTTTGCTGTGTGAATGTATATTGAAGTTTACAAAGTTAATATCCATTGAACTTCATTTAAAGTATTCGTTAACATATTCTTTTTTAGTAGTTCTATATTATATTATGTGCCATCAACATATAAGGAACTGTGGGTAACAATGACATGATATCATTTTGAATGGTTGTCAAATCCCTTGTGAATAGTATAATGTCTAGATTATTACATTTGAGAGGAAGACAATGAAATGCGCTTCTCATTGTCTCTGGGCTCTTCTTACTAAAAAGCTACCCTTTAACTTGCAATCAAACCTATCATCATGTGAATCCATTTTTCAAAAGAAAAAAAGAACAACGAATATGGTCATGCATATCAGCATATCTTGTAGTAAAATAATGGGCTCCATTAAAAGAGCATTTTCATTTGGTCTGAACTAAAGGGATAAAATTTAATTAGTGACCTATATTAGTCAAGGAAGGGCAGCCTGTAATGGTGGTGATTCATGTACGAGACTTCATTAAAACATTAAAATGTCATATGGTCCATTACTCAAACATAGGGGAAATTAATACAGAGATAAGATATCAAACTCTTGCTTATTTGAAGTGTTTGACCAAATTAGATCTTTTTTACTAGAGACTGGGTACATTTCTAGCAAATTGTAGTCATTTACTGATTCTACACTACATGACTAAAATTGAAGGTAGTAACATAATCCATTACACTACACATTTAAGTAATATAATCAGACTGTTTTTAAATTACTTTTAGATTACTTTTGACCGAACTTGTTTTTCAAATTGAATGAAATAGGATAATCTTGTAACATACTGACATGAAAATACAAAGATAAACAAATTAATTAATTTCTTGGTTATCAACAACATGCATTAAATATTACATAACACCAGGGTTTAATGTACCAGTCCCTCACGGACGACTGCCGTCCACACAAACACAAGCACACAACATAAATTCCATAAACTCCTCTGTGAGACTCGAGACTGGTGGCTCACAGGTGGCACTTATTCTCTTGTGATGCTCTCATGGTCCCTCGACTCCGTTTGTTAAGAACAAAATTATATGACAATTATCAGGCATTAGTGAGGAATAGGTGCACGAAGGTGAAGGATACATTAAACTTTATTTTAACAAGACAAAGATAAAGAGACTCACTCAACATAGTATTTATGAGAACGGACACAGACTGACAGAAACACAGGGATAAAATACACACGGGATGATTCGGCAATGAGACTGAGATTGAGAATGAGAATGTGATTGATTGATGACAAGACACAGGGAGAGCATATGGGTAATTATGAAGCATCAGTGAGCTCCTGGACAGACTGTGGTTCTACTTGGTGGCTTTGGATGCTCAGACACGGTCTGGGAAATGTGTGGGCCAATCAATTGAAATTGATTTACAATCAGTTATGCTTCCTAATCGAACAGACTGATGTTCATGAAGTTTACTTGACTTGTTGTTTAATTGACACTGCATAAATAATATTTTGAGCAGTGTATATACATACTGCCAAGACTCGAAAACACAGACTTAAGTAAGCAGGTTTCTTATCGGCAGAACACAAACCAGTAAAACGGTTGCAGGGCAATGGAATGGCAGTGAAAGGCAGAGGCAAGGGATGAGTGTAATGGAGGCGAGCGTTGACAAAGACAGACTCAGGAGGGGTTTTGCTGAGATCCAGGAGAAAGCTCGGAAGGAAGGTTCTTGGAATGCTCGGAGAGAAGTCCTAGGGAGTATTCGCAGAGACCACAGGTACCAGTGACGAGACCAGACACTGTGAGTGAGGTGAGTATAGTGCAGGGGAAGATTGCTTGCAGGTGCAGGTGCTCAGTATTCGGGTGACATGGATCGTGTGGGCGGAGTCTGGTGCAGGGGGCGTGGCTGTCCATTACACATACTTTTTTGACACTTTTTTTACATGGATGTCATGTGACCATTACCATCAGAGAGCTATGATTTTAATTTTAGTAGTATTATTATTGACTTAATTTTATATTTGAAGTAAATATATCAGAGACATTTCTGTAATCCAGTGGTCATTCTGTGTGGGTCTCAGTTTTTAGTGATAGGTTTGTGACAAGTGGCTGGTCTGTGTATGCAAATCCACAAACCAGAAATATCTTCTGAACATAAATTTACATTTAGAAAGGAAAATTTAAGAGATAAAATAGAGGGTGGATCAATGAATTGTAACATTCTATCATGCAGTCAATATAAAGGTAACTGCATTCTGATTACGAGTATTTTACATTAATTTAGTCTAATTAATATTTTGAATCTGATTATGTAATCAAGATAGCATGAAATCAGAGTTTCTCTTTGGGAGTTTCTCATCATGGAGAAAAATGCGTTTAATGCATCTAGCTTTGGGGGGAGTTGAATGCGCACATTGCAAATTTTTCTAAATGAAGGAAAGTGGAAGGCACAAGTGGGTAGAATGCTGTCGACTCTAAGAAGTTGGATGCGCTTAGTATGGATTGACTACAAGAGACAGGTAAGGAGTTGTTTCCTTTGTACTCTTTCCTGAAGGATAGTAGTCAGTGTTTGCACATGCGCATTTGTCTCTAAAGGCAGTTGAAGGCACAGACAGCACTGCATTTTGTAACGCTGGGGCTAGGACTGACGAAGACAAGACGGACAAGAACTGAACTCAAAACTCATTTAATGAACAATAAACAAAAACACTTTAAATATAAGCAAAATTGCACTAGTTGTGCAAAACACAAGAACACAGATAAACAAAAGACTTGAAGATAAACTCAAACGGCACCTCGTGTGCGCACCTAGGAGAACTCGGAGGGGGAAACATCCACATAAACCGCTGACGGAAATCATCCACAAAACGTCAACCACGGACAAAGACAGGGGAAAAGCCAAGGGGTAAAATACACTAGGAGATGACGATCACCTGGGGCACACTAATGAAAGAGAAACGAGACAGGTGCAGGGAAGGAATGAGAGCATGCAACCCCCACGTGATGAACAACACACCCACTGACAGTGACTAGACAACCAGGAAGTGACAAAGACCCGACAGCTAGGAAGTGCAGACATAACACCACAACCAGGGCAAATATTAACACATTTGTGCCTGTTCTCATGTTTTTTTTGTTTTGTTTTTAAATATGGGGTTGTGAGTGGAGCACAGGGGAGTCAAACAGGACTGTTTCTGTTCTTGGCTTCTCTTGTTGGCTCAAAAATTGTTACAGATTCTGTGTGTTGTTTCTAATTTTGAGAAATTGGGGGCATACAGAGTGTAGTAAGAGTTTAGCTAGGCCTCCTCTCACTTTTGAGTCATCATGCTTAGGCATCTGTCCTCAGACAGTAGTACTGAGTCCTTAGGCTCCCTCTGAACATTCATGGTTACTGTATGTACTATGGAATGTTGTTAGGCCTCCATTCACTATAGAGAGTTGCTTTATAGAGACCTCTGCTCCCTGGAGCTACACCTGGAGAGAAATATCAATTATCTAGGCTCTCTCTGAGGCTCCTTGGTAAGCTGCCCTGGGTGTTGGATGTAGTTAGGGTTCTACTCACCTTGAGAGTCATCATGTTGAGGCCTCCGGCCTCAGAGCTCAACCACGCAGCTAGGCTCCACTTGGATAGCTATTGTAAGTTGTAGGGTCTCTGTCAGCCTGCTTGCAATATGGCCCCTGGAGCTCAGCCAGGCAGTCTGTGAAGTTGTTGGCTCTCGGTGAGCTTCTTTGCTTCTGTGAGCACTGTTAGGCCTCCTCTCTCTAGAGAGAGTTATCTTTGAGGCCTCCACTTCCCAGAGCTCCGATTTGATAGTAATTGTGAGTTGTAGACTCTCCGTGAGTCTCCTTGCAAATGTCCTGAGTGTGGGCCATTGTTAGATCTCCTCTAGATGTGGAGTCATCATCCTGAGGCCTCCAGAGTTCTGAGTGTTAGGTTCTCTGTGAGCCTCATTGATTGCTGACCTGAATATGAGTGTAGTTAGACTTCCTCTCTTTAGAGTCATCCTGTTGAGACCTCTGCTTTCGAGAATCTCCTGTCTATGATTGTGTTTCTGGTGTGCACCTTAGAGATGAGGACTCTTATGCGTCCTTTGAATTAGAGCCAAAAAAAGCTCTCATTCCTTCAACATGTTATCCCTTCTCCATAGTGGACTTTAGGGACACAGCGAAAGTTCCCTTTTGAAACATAACCATGATTCCCTGAGATTAGGGAATGGGATGCTCTGCCCTTTTACCATGCATCTGGTATTCCTGCACAGGTCTCCTTCAAAAATCAAGAAGAGGATGATGCACTTCACAGGTGTCCTATTATACTCATGGTTGCACCAATGGTGATATCATGGATTGCCACTCACCAATGTCAAGTTCATTTTCCTCTTTAGACACATGCTTCAGACACCAGTCATGCCGGAGGCATTCCCACATATCACCCTGTAGGTGATGCAACATCTCATTTCCTATTATCATGGAACCACGGTTATACATGCATAACCTGAGACCCTCTATTAATACTTTAATTAGAGCTACTTGACATTGAAAATTTACATAAGTTACATTGCAAAGTGGACCACCAAAATAAAGTAATAACGAGAAGATAGGTAGTTAGATAAATTTAGAACACTTTAATCTTCAGTAATATTATTAATTCATGTATAACTCTGAAAGGCTGCATTGGATCTCGAGTGAGATCCCACAGAGAGTGGGATTGACTTTCCTCTTTCCCCTTCTTTTCATTATGATGAGTGGATGTCTGGGGTATTTGAGATTGTTCTGTGTCTAGGAGAGGAGTTGCTGATTAATACCCAAGAGTGTGGAATGCTCCAGGGATGGTGTGTGAAGAGGGCTGGAGATGATCCTTCACTGCAGCGAGGAACAGCCCAGGATGCCTCTTATAATGAAGGGCTTCCTGAAACCTCTTCTGATCACATTTCAACAGTTACATAAATCAGAGCACAGGAAATAACATAGCCAGTAGGCATGAAATAAATACATGCTTCAGTAAGAATATGAGCTGAATTAAATTCTGTAGATTTGTTCAACCTTGATGATACAAGAAATCCACTCATATAATTTACTTACTAGCCCACATGGCCATTAAAATGTCTTGGTCACATGCAATGCAGCCTTTGCTTTCTGCTGCTGTATGCGGAATTTCCTATGATTTTTCAAACATTTTTCACGTTTTACAATGTACCTGTACGCAATTACATGTTATTACTTTCTGTTACTTAATTTATTACAATGTTGAACTTTCACTTACATCTTAACCCAACGTTAAACCTAATCATACCACCAAACCTGTCATCAAACTTGACCATGGGCGAACCTAACATACAAATACACACAGAATACAAAGAAATGGCGCTTTATTTGTAATCTGTTCGTTTACATGAACTGATTCACAAGAATGAGTAACTGATTCACTAGAATTAATCAGACTTTCTTAAGCTACGTGCAAGAGGAATAACTCTTTACAAGAAACAGTTCACTCTAATGAATCAGACATTGATTCAAAATCTCACATTTTAGGTTTCAGATAGGCCTTTATGGTAATTTTGCCAAGCCCATGTTTTGATGCAAGCTCCAAAGCAGACTACAGCACCAGACAACAGTCTATGCAACATTGCATCACCAAAGTTATTAACTCTTCAACGCTGCGTTGGTCTTTTCTAAGCTACAATAGATGAGTAATTTTGAGCTTTCATGTCCTGAGTGACCTCAGCACTCACCTTCAGTCCCTCCTCTTAAAGCTTAGTCTGTTTGGCAGGGTTAAATGTGTAACATCTGCTGTAAACACACATGAAAGACTTTCAGTTATCTGAAGGCCACCCATGGAACATGCTGTATTTATCTAACATGTGGAACCAGGCTTTTTATCATCCAAATAATTTTTAGTAGCTTTCCACAGGTTGAAAATTGCTTTTATTTATCCTTTCTCTCTCTCTCTCTTTTGTCAAGTTTTTTTTTTAACTCCCATTTCCTCCTTTCATCTCAGGGATATTTGAAGGTGTGTGGGTAAAGCACAGCTGATTTACACAAGAGCAGTGTGAATCTACTGAGCAGTGTACACACAGGATTTGTGTGATTCACTTTGTGTCACCTCAAAGAACTGAAGCCTGCATTGTGGGGCTGAAGATGGGACAGATTTTGCCTGAGACCGGAGATCAGTCTGTGGTATGTGGATGCTGGTTTAAGCAAAGAGGTTTGTTTTTAACTGATGTGGAGTAGTGCTTGATGTTTATAGGATGATGTGCTGCTCTAGACTTTACTTACCCTCATTTTATTCCAAACCTCTATGATTTTCCTCTTCCCACAAAACAGAGTAGAATTTTAGTGGAATTTCTATGCTACATTGTACATACAATGCAACTAAGTGGATTACCATGAAGCAAGTTTAGGTGGATAGTGAAGTATGTTTAATTTATTATGTTTGTTTAGTGACATTTCTAAATCGGTGTACGAGCATTGTATCTGAGTGCGAGACAATTTTTCCCTCGTCCATGCACATTTTTTGGTGGAAAAGTCCTAATGCTCAAAATCTTCGCTCGCATTTTTACTGGAAATATCCTAATGACAGCCTCTCACAAAGCCTATCACCCCTTAACTCGTTCATTAATAGAGGTTTTACCTTGTGTTGTTAAAATTAATTAGGGGCCAAGCACCGAAGGTGCAGAGGCACCTATTGTTTTTGTTCCGGTTCATATTATTCTTCCCCTTCCGCTTCTGCTTCCACTTCTGCCATGGGAGTCTATGGCAGGCTATATAACCGTTTGCGGGAAAATGAGGAAATTTGGCACACTCATAAAGGACAGTCAAGTCCTCATTCAGTGCATCATGCCAAGTCGTGCGATACAAAATTTTCCCATATCGGCCATTTTTGAGCATCGGATATTTAGAATTTTGTCATGAGATGTTATGCTTAAACACATGACTTTAGTGCTATATGTCAGCAATGCTTTACCCTATTGACACCAAACTTTTCATGTGTCATTGTCACCTCACTCTGGAAATACCACATGATTTGACACATCAATTTGGTTACAGCGCTGCCTGTTGGTCGAACGTGATAAACCATTAAATCGAATTACTGATAATTTTTCAGCCATTTAGACTGAAGTCATATTGACATGTCTTTAGATGCATAGTGCCGTTGGTCTGATGCTGCCAGCCATGTCGGCATGACATTTAATGCCCTCCTTGTGCTTGGCCTCGTCATGGCTGCTTGCAGCTATATTTGTGATTGCTATTGTTCACATAGTGAAATATATACGTACAATACAGCATATAGACAATGGCCCTCAAGATGAGTAAGAAAGAAGGTACGAAATCCTCCCTCTAAGCATTAACCCCCTCTTCTCGTCTCCATCAAACCAGCAGCGAAACTACTCAAAAGTAAAGTGCGCTTTACAGTGAATTGTCAAGTATTTTTTATTTGATTGTCAATTATTAATTAGTATTTATATGAGATCTTAATGGTTATAATTTTAACTGTAATTAATAGGTAGTTTATTTAAAATGGGCATTTATGGTCATGTGGAACGAATCGAGTGATTTTTATTTATGGGGAAAATTGTTTTAGAGTATGAGAATTTTGAGTTACGAGCTAGCTCTTGGAATGAATTAAACTCATAAACTGAGGTATTACTCTCTCTCTCTCTCTCTCTCTCTCTCTCTCTCTCTCTCTATATATATATATATATATATATATATATATATATACATGCTTGTATATGCTTTGGTGCAAGTGAATATGACAACAGGTGCACTGGAGAGGAAACAGCAAGGAACCCCACAAGAAGAGAAGTGTGGCTACAGATAATAGTTCTCTCCTTATTCTTCCTGATTGGTTGTCTTCAGTTTTGTGTTATGTTGTGGTCCTTGTCACTGTCTGTAACAGTGCTGTCAGTTTTATGAACTGTCTGTCCCTTATTCCCTCAAAGCCATTGTCAGACTTTATGCTGGTGCGGTTCCTTCAGGTGCATAATAATGCCAAGGACCTCATGTGGCTAGAGTGTGTTGGTAGTTTTAGAGGATGGGATGGATGCATTCCCCAGACCTAATTGCAATTGAGAACCTCTGGGACATTGCATATTGGAGCATCCAAAGCTGCCAAGTAGCACTACAGACTCACTGATCCTGCCCTGATCTTGCTCTGGGAGGAGATTCCCCAGGACATTTATGTCATCTCATCAGGAGAATGCCCAAACATTGTTGTGAGTTCATACAGATGGCCATACACTACTGACTTAAATTATGGATTGCTGTGATGAGTGTACATGGTTATCCTCTTCTATCCTAGGTTTACATGGCTACCTTAGCTGCTTACCATGTACCTCTGGCTGGAATGTCAATAAGGAGAGACCCCCAAGTTACACGTTTCCTCTGTGACACACTGAGGCTGAGGCCCACAGTACACAGCAAGGTTCTGACCTGGGATTTGTCTATGGTGATCCAGGTGTCCGTCAAATCTCTGACTTTTGAAGCTCTGTTTCTCCTCACAATAGAAAAAGGAAAGGAGACCCTCAAGCCTTCTAGGTTGCATCCTTGTGCGTAGAATTTTCCCCAGGTATGGTGAAAGCCTTTCTTCACCCTTGATGTGGCATATCCCATCGTACTGCAGGCCTTCTGTCCTCCACCTTTACATGGCCATGACCAGGAGCAAAGAAATTTGCTCAGAGCTGACCTGAGGCACAAAACTGATAGACTGTATGTTTGGTTTGGGAGTTATCACGGGGCCCCATTCTCAAAACCAACTGTGAGCAGGTAGATAATCAAGACTATCTCCCTGCCTTATGAGCTGGCTGGGCTGCCCTCCCTTTTGGTGGAGTGTGGTGACCTCTAAGTCTCTCTTGGCAGGAGTATTTCTTGATGTTTGTGATACGGCAGGCTGGTCTTCCCTGCAAATATTCATTAGGTTCTACCAGCTAGACCTAGACACTGCTCTGGGAACCAGAGCATTAACGTAGTGCTCTATGTGTCACTCATCAAGCCCATGTCATTGCGGTATTCTCGTTCCCATTGTGTTTTCAATGTAGTGCGAGTTCTCTTGAAAGGGAATGTCTCGTTATGTATGTAACCTTGGTTTCCTGAAGAGGGAACAAGACTCTGCGTCATCTTGCCTCCTGTATGCCTTACTTCAGATGCGTTAAAGCTGCTACTTCCAGCTTCCATCATGCCTTTATAGCTTCCTGATTCATTACATCATCATTCCTCCAGTTGCATTCACACTTAGATTAAATTTCATTGTGCTTCATGATACATTCGATGCAAAGCATTCCCATTGCATTGTTCGATGCAGTGTCTCAATATGAGATGTTTTGTTTTGCAGGAAGAAAACCTTTATCACTATTTATCTGTGTCTGAAACAAAAATTAAAGAGTTGAGAAAGGAGAGAATCATGTTGAGATAAAGATACCCCCACAACACCGGCGATTGCCGGTGACGTCGTGAGGAAGAGCATAAAGCGCGTCCGAAACCCGGAAGCGCCAGCTCTGAATGTCTTCAGCGTGCTGTGTCTGTGTGAGAGTGATTTTGGGGGCAAGGATACACATGTTATGTGTGTTATCTGTTTGGGAGTGGAGCATGCGCGGTCGGCACTTGAGAATGCCGGCTGTAAGGACTGCGAGAAGTTCTCCTTGCATGCTCTCCGCTCCCGCCTGGCGGTCTGTAACGAGGCCGCTCAGGCCAGTGTTCCCCGCGGTTCGGGACCTGCAGCAGCCGAGGCTTTGCGGCGCTCTCAGTCCTGGGGATGACAAATGGATCTTGATGAGGCAGCTGGGGTGGGTCCTCCCTTACCTCAGCCCTCACGAGATCAAGCAGGTCCCAGTCATGAGCACTCCCCTAGAGATGTTCGTGCTGTGACTCCAACACTAGCTTTATCAACTTCAGGAAGTGAGATGGATCTAGCTAGTGTTGACCCGGTCGAGGAGGTTTCGCCACCCTCCTCGCCGGCGTTTGAGGAGCTAGTTGAGGTTGTGGCGCGAGCGGTCTCTCGTCTGGAGATTGATTGGCCGGCGGAGACCAGGAGCGCTCGTCCTAGAAAAAGTATTTTAGACGAGCATTATCTGCCTGCTCGCGTCACTCCCCCGCGCCGAGCTATGCCCTTTCTACCCGATTTACATGCTGAGGTATCTAGATCTTGGAGAAAGCCAGCCTCCGAGTGTAGGGGCTCAAGGTCATTGTTATGGGGGGATGCAGAAAGTGGACGAAGCTCTTGCGAGTTACCTCGTGCCCCAGTCTGCGTCCTCCATTAAAGCTCCGGCGCTCCCCTCCAAGCCGATGCGCGTCACGTCGTCTTTGGTGGGGAAAGCATACTCAGCTTCTAGTCAGGCCGCAGCGTGCCTACACACCACGACACTGCTGCAGGCTTATCAGGCTGAGTTGCTAGGGGACCTCAACGAGGGCGGCGGTATCGGTCCGGAGGCAGTGGCAGAGCTGCGCCGGACCGTGGATTTGTCTCTTCGGGCCACTAGGGAGACGGCCTACTCTGTCGGTTGCTCCATGGCAGCTCTGGTGGCCACGGAGAGACACTTATGGCTTAATTTGTCAGCTATGAAAGATAGGGACAAATTTGTTTTGCTGGACGGTCCTCTGTCCCCTTCGGGCTTGTTCGGCGATGCCGTAAAAAGCGTTGTCGACAAGTTCCAGGAGGCTGCACGACAGCAGGCGGCGTTCAGTAAAGTTCTTCCCCACCGCCCTCCACGTGAGACCGCCAGTCAAGCGCGGTCTCAAAGCTCCTCACACAGGGCCGCTCAGAAACAAAGTGTCGCTACCCGCCTTCCTCCGGTAGACCCCGAAGGTCGGGCCGACAAGATCAAGTCCATGCCGCTGGTAGAAGGGGTGATTTGAGGGTTGTCCTGAATGCCAAGAAGGCCAAGACTAAGCGCCCCTGACGGCAAGCCGCAACAAGGTGATGTTTCCCAGGAGCAGCTCAGGAGTCAGCCCGCCATGGGAAAACCACCCCCTCTAAGGAGGGTCCTAGAGCAATCCACCCGGGTTTCCGGAATAAGCCCCGGCTCAGTGGTGGATATGTTCACAGTACCAGAGACCAGGGAGGCTGGTTCCCTTAGTAGAATTCATGGGCTGCGTGGTCACGACTACCCGGTATCTCTCAGTGGGTCCTGCGCACGGTAACCTCCGGGTATGCCATCCAGTTCGGGGTTTCACCACCCCGGTTCTTGGGGGTCCTACAGTCAGTGGTAGGCCCCCAGCAGGCTCTGGTCATGGAACAAGAAGTAGTCACTTTGCTGGCAAAAGGGGCCATCGAGTATGTACCCCTCGCGGAAAGCAAGTCTGGGTTCTACAGCCGGTACTTCATAGTTCCAAAGAAGGATTGAGGGTTGCGGCCCATTCTGGATTTGTGTCTCTTGAATCGCGTGGTCAGACGTCTAAAATTCAAAATGTTGACGCTCAAACAGATCGTAGTGCAGGTCAGATCCGAGGATTGGTTTGTCACAGTCGACCTCAAGGACGCATATTTCCACGTCTCCATCCTTCCGCAACACAGGAAGTTCCTGAGGTTTGCCTTCGGGGGAAAGGCGTACCAGTATCGGGTGCTTCCTTTCGGCCTGGCGCTCTCGCCCCGCACATTCACCTAGGTAGTGGGTGCTGCTCTAAGCTCCGCTGCACTTGCAAGGAACTATCGTGTCCTAAACTATTTCGACGACTATGGCTTATCCTTGCCAAGTTGCCGCAGTTGGCAGCACAGCATCGAGATACTGTGCCCGCACATGAAGGAGCTGGGGTTAAGACTGAACACCAAGAAGAGTGTACTTTCTCCCACGCAGAGAACCACTTTCTTGGGAGTCATTTGGGACTCAGTGGCCATGTCTGCTCGGCTCTTCCCCGAACGCATCCAGGCTGTTCGTTTAGCCGTTAAGAGCATCAAGCTGGGCCAGCCACTGTTGGTGGTGGCTAAAAACCAGGGTAACCCGCTTCGCAATCAAGGTCACGGGGCGATGCCCACGCACCTTGAGCATGTGGAAGAACTCTTGGTTCTTGTCTCACGACGCTTAGGGCTGAACACCAACAAGAGTGTACTTTCTCCCACGCAGAGAACCACTTTCTTGGGAGTCATTTGGGACTCAGTGGCCATGTCTGCTCGGCTCTTCCCCGGGCGCATTCAGGCCTTTCGTTCAGCCGTCAAGAGTATCAAGGGGCAGCCACTCACGGTGAAACACTTTAGAGGGTGTCAGGGCTCATGCAGCGGCATTCAGCGTTAGTCCACTGGGCCAGCTGTGCACGAGACCCCTGCAGTGGTGGCTGAAAACCAGGGGTTCTCCCCGAGGGCTAGAACTCTTGGTCCCCTTCTTATCTGGAGCAGATTTGGGTCAGATATGGCAGGGCACAGGTTACCTGTTTGCCTCCGTAAGAGTATTCTCTGCCCTCTGTGGCTTTCGTTTAAACATCCAGCGCCTCTGGGGCGGGATGCCATGGTACAGGCGTGACCGAGGCTACGCCTGTACGCCTTTTTCCCCGATCACTCTGTTCCCGGGAGTTCTTTCCCAGGCGGAGGGTTGCTTACCCCCGCCCAGAGCTAATGTAGCTGTGGTCTGGCCCCTTAGGGGGTCCAGCTCATAGAATCCGGTCTCTCAGCCGAGGTTGTGGAGACTATCCTTCAGTCCAGAACTCCCTCCACGAGGAAACTCTACGCCTTGAAGTAGAAACTCTTCACGTCCTGGTGTAGTGAAAGGCAGGTGAACCCAGTAACCTGTCAAGTTGGCAAAGTGCTGGAGTTCCTGCAAGAAAGATTTGCGGCAGGGTTGTCCCCCTCCACCTTGAAGGTTTATGTGGCTGCCATAGCGGCTTGCCATGTACCTCTGGGTGGGGTATCCTTGGGCAGGGACCCCCTATTCACTCGTTTCCTCCGTGGCACACTAAGGCTGAGACCTGCAGCACAGACCAGGGTGCCTGCCTGGGACTTGTCTGTGGTACTCCAAGGCCTGTCCCAGGCACCCTTTGAACCTTTAGAGGAGATCCCTATCAAGCTCCTCTCTCTTTAGACCCTTCTTTTGCTGGCTATTGCCTCGCTTAAGAGGGTCGGGGATCTTCAGACCCTCTCGGTGGCTCCCTCATGCCTCGAGTTCGGCCCGGGATGGAAAAATCTTTCTCCACCTGAGGCCAGGCTATGTTCTCAAGGTTCCCACTAATGTGACTCAGTCTATCACGCTGCAGGCCTTCTGCCCTCCCCCATTTGATGATCATGAGCAGGAGCACAAGAACAAGGTCTGTCCAGTGCGAGCACTGGACGCTTTCGTTTCCAAGACTGCCACTTGGTGTAAGTCGGACCAACTGTTCGTTTGCTTTGGGGCTCCTGAGGGGGCTCCAGCTTCCAAGCAAACCCTAAGCAGGTGGATAGTCGAGGCTATCTGTCTAGCCTACGAGTCGGCCGGACATGCTTCTCCTTTGAGGGTCCGGGCCCACTCCACTTGGAGCATGGCGGCATCCAGGCTCTCCTCTCCGGAGTTTCCTTGTCTGATGTTTGTGCTGCTGCTGGCTGGTCTTCGCCGCACACTTTTATGAGGTTTTACCAATTGGATCTTGATGCTGCTCCAGGAACCAGGGTGCTCTCTCAGTGAGCTGGGACACACCCAGATGCCGGCGTCGCTGAGGTGGCGTTGGTATAGCGTTCCCCTAGCGCTTTGACGCAGCTCGAGTTCCCTGAAAGGGAACGTCTCGGGTTACGAATGTAACCCTGGTTCCCTGAGGGGAACGAGACGCTGCGTCTTTGCCTCAGCTCCTTGCGCCTCCGTGCCCGCTTCAGACATTCTTTGCTGGAGCTTCCGGGTTTCGGACGCGCTTTATGCTCTTCCTCACGACGTCACCGGCAATCGCCGGCAGTGATGCATTCACACGCGTTCGTCTCTCATTGGTTGCACAGATCTTCACGTGACTGAAGCAAGGCTATTTCCCCTAGCGCTTTGACACAGCGTCTCGTTCCCCTCAGGGAACCAGGGTTACATTCGTAACCCGAGACGTTTTGTAAGCTCAAAACCAATCCTGAAACCTTGAGTTTGTTGAACCTCTGAAAAGTACAAAACAGCATCATGAAATTAAATATTGAATACAATTGAATATTACCATATTCCAAGTCTACAGAGAAATAAAAATGAAAATTTTCAATTAAAATGTTTTGTGAAAAGTTAAGATTCATTTTTAAAGTGTTAAACTATTAAAAAATATTAAGCTAATTTCACTGGATAATAAAAGACAGCCTTTAAAGTGTCACAATCCGACTCATGTCATCACTATGACCTCGTTGGGTCAGTAAGCTCTGGAAATTGGAGAAGAAAAAAAAATCTCTAAGCTCCTTACAAAGAGTGGCTGAACATACCGTATAACCTTTATCATTCACTCTCCTACACACACACACACACACACACACGCACACACACACGCACACGCACACGCACACGCGCACACGCACGCGCACACACACACGCGCACGCGCACACACACACTTAAGAACAATAACAACTTAGATCTCTTGAAGGTATCAAGTTTTTCTTCTAGACAGAAATGAGAGCCATTGGAGCCAATGGAAAAAAGGCCCCAAATAATCTCACAGAATCCACTGTGACCTAAATTGTTTCATAAAATGTGCTCAATTTTGACAATCAACTTTTTTTTATATGAACTCAAACTGTTATTATATAAATGTTCTAACTCCAATTTATATAGGTTATACTATCTACATTAAATGAATAATTCATAATAGAGCTGCATCACTGTGTGGTACGGCAGAACTTTTGTCATGGACCGCAAACGCCTGCAGAGAGTGGTGAAGACTGCACAGAAGATCACCAGGACTCCACTGCCCTCTCTGCAGAGCATCTACCACCGCAGACTCCACAGAAGAGCTGCTTCCATCATCAAAAACCCCTCCCACCCCCAGCACACACTATTCACACTTCTACCCTCAGGACGGAGGTACAGAAGTGTGAAATGCAGGACTTCCAGAATGAAGAACTCTTTCTTTCCCTCTGCCATAAGACTCCTAAACAGCAGATAGGAGTCTACAATCACATCATGGACAATTGTTTACATACTGCACTACCTCACTTTACACTGCCAGAATTGCACTACCTCACTTTACTACTTTACTCTTTTGCCCTTTTACATTTTCTTATATATTTGCTCTTTTATTATTTATATATTTATCTTATTTTTATTTTACTTGTGTGACATTTACTGTGGAAGGCAAAGTAAGAATTTCATTGTACAGGGAAACTTGCTTTCTGTCTGTACACATGACAATAAACACTTTAAATCTTAAATAATAAATATGTCATATAAGCAATTTTGTTTATTTTAAGAGTCTTCTGAATATACACAATAGCTTTCTGAGGATCGAACAGTCTGAAAATGAGATACGGTGCCGTTAAAACAAATTACTTTCAGGTTTGTGGAAAGGATGAGCGAGGCCTCTTTTTATTTTTAGGGTATTTTGTTATTAAGAAAACACAAGACTAAAATTAAAAGCAAATCTGCCCAGAGTGGGGGAAAACAGGACTGAAATAGAAACAACTGCCTTGACTCGACTGACAGGACAGGACAGGTCAGGACTAGGCAAGACTCACAACAGCACAGGAATCAAACACTGACGACAATGGGCTGTTGAAAGACCAATGAAAGGATGAAGGAAGGCTTTCACCATACCTGGGGAAAATTCTAAGCACAAGGATGCAACCTAGAAGGATTGAGGGTCTCCTTTCCTTTTTCTATTGTGAGGAGGAACAGGGCTAATGAGGGAGAACAGCTGGGGAAAATCAAACTATAATAAGGGAACAAGACGGGTGGGGTTACACAATGACAGGAAACGAACATGAAACACAACATGAAAGCATGCGGCTGAAGTAAACACAAACCGCCTGCTAAACACTACACATAGACAAGAGATAGCACAGCCTGAGCAAAGCTCCAAACTGCGCCCACTCACATGACGTAGAGCGCACGAGAACGAGCAAACACTTGTCTCGTGCACTCACAACAAGGACAAACACACAGATCATGAATGTCCGAATCCCGACACACAACCAAGACAGAACAAGACCAAAGTCTTGGGATCAGACATCATAACCCGCATACAAGATGCTACACAGACAAGAGAACGCGTGATTTGAGACACTCGAAGCCGTGTGCTCCCACAAAGACAAGACAATAGGGCAGTGTCAGAGCTTTGTCACCGAATCACTAGAAAACAAGACTGAAGTGACAGAACCCTGACAATTCCTTTAGGTTTGATTGACATTCAATTTATATTCATTGTACAAAGCTATTGACTAGTGCACAAGTTATAAAGGCTACTTTTTGCCATTCCTACTTAATAGCATTCCATTTTTACCATAACGCTTTTTAAAGAGTACACAAAGTACCATAGACAATTCAGTGATAAACCTACTCTTACAGTAATTGTTTTGTTAATCCTTCGTCGATCCGAATGTCTGTGGGTGGGGATGCATAATTGTGGAAAAATAATCTATGAAGTTTCTAAGCTACAAAAGAGCAACCTCTGAGCAATAAAAAATTCTCTCTAAACATTAGTAGATTTCATTGACTTTCTCTGTTTGTATTATGTGCAACAGTGTGAAAATAGACCCTGCAATGCTCTGAAATCATGCAATAAAAAAAAAAATTTGCATTAAAGTTTGTCAGTATCTTCTCAGTCTTTAATATCCTGTAAGAAGGCTATGTGAATGTTTTGCATCTCAAGTGAACACAGACAATAAAAAGTATCCCCACAAGTATCACTGGCACCACATGGGAATTTATTACAATGGTAGACAAGATTAACAAAACTAAAAAATAAACTAATTCAAAAAGAAAATTATAAAAGCTCCATAGCACAAAAAGACTCAAATTAAAACACACAAAGAAAATGAATACATCTAAATCCCTTGAACAAACAATTGTGATAATTTGGAAAACTAAGAAATAAATTCAACAAAATGATAAATCACGAGGAACCAAAGTCTTTCTGTTACCCATAGCCCTGTGAGGTCAATGTTACACTTCCTGTCTGTGAGGTCTATTGTCACTTCCTGTGTGTCATGTCATATGTTTGTCATTCCCTTGTGAATAAAGCCTTCTTGCATTTCCCTTGTGTTTGTTGGTTGATGATGTTGTCTCTGTGATACTGTCTTTAGCTGTGTGTGTGTGTGTGTGAGTCAGTGAGTGATCGCCTTGTTCTCCTCGTTTCTAGTGTTTTGTTATTTAAAGTGTTTTGTTTTCTGTTTATATTAAAGTAAGTTTAAAGTAAGTAAATCCTGTCTTGCCTCCGTCTCCTCATTCCACATAATCACTGTATCGTAACACTTTCAAAGCAAGCCCAATAAAGCACCTGAAATCAAGACAGGCACAGACTCAATGCAAGTCAACCAAGAACGAGACAGTGAGCCCACTGCAAAGATAATATCCACCAGAACAACAGCTATGGGACCTTGGATATAACTGAGTGCAACAGCCACCATCTACACATGTATAACGTTACGTTAACTGGGAGAGAACAGATACACATTTAATCAGGCGAGGACAGCCACGACAAGGCAAGAAACAGGGAAGTAACTGTAAAAAGGCACTTTCCTGAACTAACTCACTGTCAAGTTCCAGAAGTCACACCAGAAGTGAGACCGAATTTGAGAAACAAGACTTACCTTGGTGATGTAAGCAAATGACTTACATAGGTCTTCAAACAGGCACTAATTGATGACGTTGAATACCCACACTACCAATCCAATTCAGGCAAATAAGAATTTTTCATCTATCATTCCACAAAAAGAAAGCTGAGCTGCAGGAGCCGAACCAAATCGAGATGAAAAAATAGTGATGGCTGAAATAGGGCCCTGCAGTTTGAAAAAGCCATTACACGGATATTACAAAAAGAAGAGGCTGCAATAAAACAAGGAGTGTGTCGTCTAATCCTGCTATAACAGGACATCCATCTTACGGCATTTAAAATTCAGCTCCTGTGCTCGCCACCGTAAACAAAGGGAAATACAGTTGTGCCCATGTCTACTTTTGGGACATTAGGTGTCTATGAGGTGCTGCTTATTCCCAACACTAAATTATTCTGTTGGCAAATATAGATAAGGGGGGAATGTAGACACGGTGACACATCACGTTCTTATCAGCCAACACCGTGGAGTTTAAATTAAATCCAGTTTCCTGATACAATGACACTGTTTCCTTGAGGCCTGACTGAGCATATAAGGAGATCAGATAGCTGGAAATGTGGGGAATGTTCATTTCATACCAAGCGGACAAGATAGTTTCTTTTCTTGTGTGTTTTGATTTCCCTTCCCGCCCTGATTATTTTCGTCATTCATGTTATTTGCCATTTGCAATCGTCTGTCTCATTTGCATAGTAATGATTAGAATGTATGCATGCAAAGCGGCATATTTAAATGGATTAATAGCCAGCCAGTTTATTCATGAGATTCCTGGGAATGTCTAGCAGAACTGATCTTCTCTGATCTTATCCCTGCTGTGCATTCAACCACACTCAGGCTGTAGGAACGAAACCATTGGGCCGTTTTGCCAGTACTTTTCTGATTTATTTGCGATTTAGGTGCATGTTGATTCATTGCTGGTCTCATAGATTCCCATTTGTCTCTTTTGTCCTAGCCAGCCCAACATTAGTTGCTCCTTCACCCTCTCTCGTTCATTTTATCTGTCCTTTCACATTACCTTTCTCCATTTGCCTGTACTATAAATTACCAGCAGCATCACCTCTCACTGAAACTCAACACAGGATGATGGAGACAGTCCCTTAACTAATGATTATGGTCTGTGTGCTGTTTTGAAGAACATACCTGTGGAGATAAGAGACCACCGTACTCACTTTGAGCTGTTATTATATTCCAGGACATGAGTGGAGCTGGAGGGAATAGTATACAGTACTCTCTTCACCTTTTCCACCCCTTAGAGAGTTAATTACCTGTATGAGAGAACTTCTCACTGCTGGTGGCTTTATAAAAGACAGCCACTCATCTGAGGATGTGAAGAGTGTCAGAGCTATGGAGAAACTTTTCAGCTATTAGTTCTGGACTCTTTAAGTGTCTTGAGACACGTTTCCTGAAAATCATCCTCAGAGGAAATGTAGACATTTAGTCAAGCATGTATATTAAAGAAACAGTTGATCTGTATATAAATGTTTTTTCAAAAAGTACACAAAAGATCAGTGGAAGTGCCATAAAAGTGGACCAAACAATGTTGTATTTTATTCCAAGTCTTCTGAAGTTTTGTGTCAGGAAAAGCTTGAAATAAAAGTCATTATTCACAACATTATTTGTGTATTCCAACATGTATCCTTCTAGTAGTCATTTGAAAGCACTAAAACAAAAATAAATTTAAATACAAATTAAATTAATTAAATTAACTGAAATAAAATAGAAAACTTAGTAAATAAAACTGAAACTTTACAAACACTTTTTCATGACTTCAAAAGTAACTAAAATTATTATGTGAACAGTAAAAGTCTCAAGAGGATTCCTTAGTAGAACATCTGGGATCATGAAACTTCTTCCAGATCTGTCATAATGGGTCCTGCAGAGGCTACAAAAACCAATTTGGGTGTAATATGCCTTATTTCAACAGTATTTAACCTCTGGGCAATGGGACAGGAAGTAAAAAGTTCCTCTACCAGAGACGGAGGGACTCGGTGGTACTTCTCTAGCGGGTACTTATTCATTCCAAAATAGGATGCGGAGTTACGACCCATTTTACATCTGCACAAACTAAATTGCTCAAAGCACATAGTAACTCAAATCAGATCCGAGGACTGGATTGTCATAGTAGATGTCAGGATGCATACTTCCACGTATACATCCTTCCACAGCACAGGAAGTTCTTGAGGTCGAAGTGTCTAAAGTATCAGGTTTTTCCCCTTTGGTCTAGCACTACCACCCCTCACTTTCACTACATGCATGAATGCAGCACCAGGACATCCTTGTGTTAAATTATATTGAAGATTGGCTAATCTAAGCACAATCGGAAAAGATGGTGAATCGGCATCCTCACAGATATGAAAGAGTTGGGGTTGAGGTTGAATGCCAAAAGGAGTGTGCTTTCTCCAGTTGTGAGAGAGATTCAATGACTATGCAGGGTTGTCTGTCTCCAGCTTGTATGGATTTGATTCTCTCACAGAGACTGTTGGGCCTGATGACAGCTGCATCCAACATGATACCTTTTGGCCTGATGTACATGAGGCCCTTACAGTGGTGGCTCAAGCTCAAGGGTATTCTCCCGGAACACATATGAGGTGTGGTCAACCAAGCAGAAGTGGATCTGTTTGCGTCTCAAGATATGACACTCTGTCCACTTTGGTTCTTCCTCACATACATCCAGCTCTGCTCGGGTTGAATGCCTTGGTAAAGACACACTTCATGAATTTCTCAACTGTTTTCAGCATTCCTTCACCATCCCAACTCCTCACTCTTGGCTTGTTCCTACCACAGCCAGGAATATGGTGGGAGTAATCTTGGTTCGGGCCAAATACCAAGCTCAGAGCCCTCTCCTTGGACAGCACGCCAAATACATATACCATTTACTCTACTTGAAATATTTGTAAGTGTGGATCTCTACAGTGGGACCCAGTTAACTGCCTGGTTGGTACAGTGATGGAGTAACTGCAGGATCGTTTTTCCACAGGGCAAACCACACTGGAGGTGTACGTGGCAGCCATAGATGCCTACCATGTCCCTTTGGATGGTGTAACCCTCGGGAGAAACCTGTTGGTGGCATGTTTCCGCCATGGGGATTTGAGGCCATGAAAGAAGTATGGTGGCTAGAAAGTCTTACTATATAAGGAATATCTACGGGATGTGGTATGCGGCTGATCCTCTGCTCACATTCATAAGATTTTACCATCTGGACTTGGGCTCATCACCAGGTTCTCATGTGCTTCCCTCCTAGTGTGCTCTCAGTGATTCACACAGTCAGGCAAATGTTACCATGGCATTGTCATGCCCTTGACGCAGTATGAGTTCCCTCGAAAGGGAACATCTCAGGCTACAACTATAACCCTTGTTCTCTGAGAAGGGAATGAGACTCTACATCATGCTTCCATACTCTCTGCGTCATGCTTCCATATTCCCTGCATCCCTGCGATCAATTAGAAGCTAAAAATGTTTGGTCTGGGTGTGCTTTATACTTATCCTGATTTCACCCCGCCTGTTATGTTCCGACGCAATCCCACAGAGGCATTCCCAAAGCATCCTTGACACGATGTCTCATTCCCTTCTCACAGAACAAGGGTTACATTTTGTCACATCCACACTGTTAATAATGCACAATGTGTTGGCTGATGTTTTTCTCTCCATGTCTGCTGCTTTTGATTATTTCAGAACCTTACTACTCTCTGCCAGATCTAAGCATTTTCTAACCAGAATTATCACCCAGTGTGCATTGATAAATGTACACTGAAATCACATGCTCTGAGTGCCTGAGGCTAAAATTATGATTTCACTTGTGCCTTCTACACATTACAAAAAAAACCCAAAAAACAAAAACAAAAAATTAATTGGGAAAGATGAGTTCAGTTAACTTGTCATACATAAAGTGAGGCTGTGGATTGTTTGCTAAGTCTTTTTCTGAAAATACTGATGACTCCCTCTCATTATACCTGACCTTGGACCAACATCTTCCATCCTGACATAACATCTATCATTTCACAAGAAGCCATGAAACTGGATTCAGAACAGCAGCTATCAGACATGACTATCAACATGGTTTGTTTATTGCCTCTCCAGGGATTAGTTTTCCAGGTTATCATCGTCTCTAGACCATAATAATAACTCTGATCTATCATCCAAATAGGCTGTGTTGGGCTCTTAAAGGTTATGGCTTTGTAATCTGCTTCAGTTGTGAAATAACCCATACAAAAGGTGTTTGACACTCAGTGGGGTGAATTTTTATCATATTTTGGGGCAGAACATTGGGAGCATAAGGCGTTAATGATGCCATTATGATCATCATCATCCTTTTCATCTCCTGCTGAGGTCAGAAAGGAGACAATATGGTGGGCTGAGAGAGAGAGATGAAGCAGGACGAGTGAGGATTTCAAGGCCACGGCATTGTGATGAGCCCTGAAGAGGACTGATTTCATTCCCCATTTTTCGTTTTGGTGTGGAAACAAGATGCGGCGCTGCCTGATCTTGCGAAACGCTCCACTTCACATAAAGTGAATGCGGCGTAACCAAATCAAAGAGCTTTTATAGAATATTTTCAAAACCACCATTTAGCATCATTTAAAATCCTTTTATACAGTAACAGCAGGTTTCGGGTCAGAAGGAAATGAACTTATATTGATTTGATCCATTCCATTTTTTATGCAGCAGAACCTAATTTGAACAAAGAATGCTTTCTGAATTTATGCTGCTTTCATCAGATGTGCCAGAGCTGCTGATCCCCCAGAGTGGAATCAGTGAACGTGAAGAGATCTCTTCAGGACAAATGCACTCCAACTTATCAAAAGTAAAAGCTAAACCCTCCAAGTAGAAAGCTAGAAGCTTATGTTTGTCAGTTGCTCCTCAGCTGTGCGATTTGCAAGCCGCTCTCAGTATGTAGATCGTTCTGTAGCACTCATAATTTAAAGTGTATGAGTCAGCTTCATCTTGAAAAAGATGTTAATCCGCCAGGGTTTTCAGAATCTCACAGGGAGGCTGAGAGATCTGGTTCACAACTGTTAAAGCATTAAAACAAAAACCTTTAAAACTAAATATTTCACAATAAGATGTTTGTTGAATTATTCAGCACTGTTCAAAATATTTAAAAAAAAAAGTTTTTAATTGAAAAAGAAATTATATTTGTATGTGTGTCATACATTATGGTACAAAATTTAAAAATAAATATAATTATTAGGTTATACAAAATTTATAAAATTATAATGATAATAATAATGATGACAGCAATAAGAAGAATAATTGTTTTATATTTTATATCTAATGCAATGAGAGACAGATTTTAAGCATCCAACATTTTCACAATTATTTTTTGGGACCATGTTAAATGCTCCATTAAATGTTTCATAAGCATTCTAATCATAAACATTTAAAAATGTTTTATCATTTGAGCAGTCAGGCAATGTGGATGAGCAAATCATTTGAATTTTAACAGGGGTTATAGCTCACACTCCCTTCTCATTTTTGGAACAAATGTGGATGAGTAGGCAATTACTGTCTGAGAAATCATATTCTGACAACTCCTGAGACTAGGTACAGGGCAATGGAAGACGTTTGCCAAGTATCCGTCACATTAATTTTCCAAGCCCCTGATCAGTTAGCTAACTTTAAATTAGATTCAAATGCCTAACATTCCTGATGCTTGAAAAAAAAAAAAACTTGTTAACTTTGTGAAGTCAAAAGTGCATTGAGAATGCAAAGGAATATCCCAATGCAACAAAGCAAATCCAGATGTTTTAAGAGAATTTAAAAGCAAAAATGACAAACCTGATGCCAAAGTATATGGCAATATGTAACATGGACTTGCCCAACAAAATGACAGAGTTGAAGAAGACCCAAAATGGTACACAGTGACTTGTTGAAGCTTTTTTCATTCACAATTTCTTGAAATATCGGAATTCAGTGGAATAAATTATACTTTCCTTTGGTATATGAGAGAGTCACTATATATTTTTTCCTTTCACAAAGATTGCCAGCCATTTTTACTGCTCTATACTTAAAGAATGAACCTCAGAGAGAGAGAACACATTTACATGTATGCATTTGGCAGACAATTTTATCCAAAGCGACTTACATTACAAATCAAGATAATCTTTGGCATTCTATTCAGTTCTTGCTTTCCCTGGAAATCGAACCCAGGACCTTGGCATTTCAAGTGCCACTCTTTGAGCTACTGGAATTTGGTTTTCAGAAGTCTTTCTTTCAGGCTCTTGAGCTAAATGTTTAAATCATAGTCCAGCAAGCTAAATGAAATATCACTTAGATTTACAATAAACATAACCTTGTCTCAGATCCAAAAGTCATGGGTCGCAACGCTAGTGTCCTGACATGGTCAGATTTAGTTTTGTCATTTCAGTTATAGCTCAGTAAGTAGTCTTGACTTGAACAAACAAGCCTGAGTGTCATGGTTAATTCCAGGGGAGGCGAAGAAGGATTAAGTAACAGTATTCTTTGATAAAGAAAATTAAATACAGGTCAGTCTAAAGCGAATCGCAAGCTAAACAGCATGGAGACAAACAATACCAGAACATCTAAGAAACAAACTGAGGGACTTAAATACACAATGATAATGAACTGAATGGAGACAGCTGTGCTCAGAAAATGAATCACCATGACAACAGAAAGTAACAGGAAGCTTGAACAAAAAGAAAACTGGAAACTGAAGCTAAACAAACTATAAATCCATGAAAATGAAACTAACTAAACATAACTGTTGCACTGACTTAAAGCTGATCAATATAAATGAATATATTGTACTTCAATGGGTAACTTAAGCACAGCAACTTAAGTTAATATTAAATATCTTAATTATTCACATTGTTCACGTACATTCCAATATAAATGAATCCGGAAATATTACTGTTGTCAATTATATCTTGCATACATATTAATATTTAAGAACAAAATGTAGAACAGGGACAGGAAAAAGATTCCAAGCTTTTTTTTTTTTTTTATATTTATACACATACAAGTATTGTATTGTATTGTACGGAAAGTATTCAGACCTTTTTAAATTGTTCACTCTTTGTCATATTTGCTATGGCATTTGCTAAAATAATTTAATTTAATTAATCTAATAACCTATAGGTGACCCCTTATTTCCAATTTATTTTGTATTGTTGTGAATATATTGTTGTACATATCCTTATAATAATATGGGAAAACTATTCATGTTTGTTTAAAAAAATCGATATTTTGAGTTTGTTCACTGTGTGACGTCACTGCTGATGGACGGGTTGCACCTGCTCTTAGAACAGTTTGTGACTGGAGAGAGGCAAGTGTCTGGAGTGCTCTACTATATGCCATACTAAGTGAAGTTTTGAATTAATTATAGAATTGTCATAAAACTGTAGAAAGTTGATGTTTTTTTACAGCTCGATTGTATTTTTGGAGTTATATACTCACACACATGCACAAACACGTGTTTGTTTTATGATGCCGCCTTTTCGCCAAATTAGAGTGCAACTTTTTCCCTGTTAATAAGTTCTCCAGATGTATGCAAATGTATGTAGTTTTCATTTTGATGTTAAATTGTACGTTTATAGTCATCTTAGTGTTCTGTGTGTATTAGTTTGAATTGCAGTTGCTGTTAGGGACGACAGAACTTAAAGTGTCTTTTCTCATACCATCCTTCAGCTGAAAAAAGAGTGAACCTGAAGGCATTGGTTTTGATCGTCTGTCCTCGGTCAATAAACTGTAGACGGGATCCCCCAAAGAGCCTGGTGTTGTCGATTTGTTGTTGCCTGGTGCTGAGTGAACTCTGCTACTTATACACACAGACACACACACACACACACACACATACATACATACATATATATATATATATATAGTGTTTGTGTGTGTGTGTGTGTATGTATGTACATGTATAATAGAAAGTTGTTGTCTCTGGCAACCTGTTTAATCTGTTTAAACCTTCAAACGATGTGCAGTTACACATTTCTCTCTGAGCATCTCTAACCGTTCTTTCAGGACAGACTGCTTGCTGACAGTTTGAGGAAGGTGAGTAGCAAGAAATATGTTTAATATCTTTTCAAAAAAGTTTTAATAAAATACTTCTCACCAATATACAGTTTCTGCAAAAGTTTGAATATGTTTATCTGTCACCCACTCACTTGAGTTTTTTCTCTTTTACTCATATACACAAAGTAAACTTTACTGCTTTAAAATCCTGCATCAGAGATTAACAGGCAGCTGGGTAAGAGAGAACACACAAACACACTCCCACTCACATCTCAAACCTGTTCACTGCTGCCATACTTATCACTGTGGAACAAATTACCTTGTGTGAGTGTGTTTGTGCGTTGAGTGCTGATGTTGATGTTAGCGTTAGTGCACAAGTAGCTTCTGCTGATCAAAGACATTCAGTGCCGTGAAAACAAGATTACCCTTTTTTTTCCTTGAAAGAGAAAAACATGACAAAACAGAAGACAGAAAGATTAGTGTGCACTCAAGCTTAATTCATTTTCCCCCTTTAGTAATAAACTGTAAATAGTGGTAACCTGAAGTTATTACCTTAAAAAGCTGTTTTTTTTATACTTTATTTAACCCATTAAAATGTATTTTGTATAAATAAAAGTATGCAAGTAGATTTAGTAATATTAAGTAATATTTTTGAATTGGAAAAAAGCCCCAGTTCATTTAGATGTTATTTTTAGGGTTCATTTTTGTTACATTTTTGTTAATCTTTCTAGTAAGTAAAAAAATGGAATAAAGTATATTAAATAATAAATATGGAATATATTTTATATATATTCTAATATATTTGGAATAAATATATTAAAATGTAATGTAATGTAATGATTACATTACACGTCTCTGACGTCCCTTCACACCACTGCTACCATGCTATCATGCAGAGCATTCCCACAACATCAATCGACGCAGAAAAAGTTACATTTAAAGGGAACTTAAGTTGTATGATCAGTATCGGTCAAAGCTCCTTTTAATTGCAGTTTTCTGATCCGTCTATTCACTCTCCAGTGAGCAGCCTCTCAAACATTTAGCTGTTCCCTTTCTGGGAACTCGAGCTGTGTCGAAGCACTAGGGGAAATAGCCTTGCGTGAGTCACGTGAAGATCTATGCAACCAATGAGAAACGAACGCGTGTGAATGCGTCACTGCCGGCCGCAGCCGGTGACGTCATGAGGCAGAGCATAAAGCGCGTCTGAAACCGGGGCGCGTCAGCTCTGAATGCCTTCAGCGTGCTGTGTCTGTGTGAGAGTGATTTTGAGTTGAGATAGCTAAAAATCATCAGAATGAGTGTGAAAATGTGGCGAATGAACAGAGGTTCACACCGTGTGTTTATCCTTGCCCACGTTTCATAACGGGCAGGGATACACATGTTATGTGTGTAATCTGTTTGGGAGTGGAGCATGCACGGTCGGCACTTGAGAGTGCCGGTTGTAAGGACTGCGAGAGGTTCTATCTGCATGCTCACTGTGGTACAGTGGATAGTGTGTTTGCCTATCATGCGGTAGACCGGGGTTCGGAGCCCCGGTGGGATGAACTTTTTCACTGCATGATCTCCGCTCCCGCCTGGCGGTCTGTAACGAGGCCGCCTAGGCTAGTGTTCCCCGCGATTCGGGACCTGCAGTAGCCGAGGCTTTGTGGCGCTCTCGGTCCTGGGGATCACAAATGGATCTCGCTGAGGCTGCTGGGGTGGGTCCGTCCTTACCTCAGCCTTCACGAGATCAAGCGGGTCCCAGTCACGAGCACTCTGAGTGAGATGCCCGTGCTGTGACTCCAACACTAGCTCTATCAAGTTCAGAGAGTGAGATCGATTTAGCTAGTGTTGACCCGGTCGAGGAGGATTCGCCACTCTCCTCGCCGGCGTTTGAGGAGCTTGTTGAGGTTGTGGCGCGAGCGGTCTCTCGTCTGGGGCTTGATTGGCCAGCAGAGACCAGAAGGGCTCGTCCTAAGTATGTTAGACGAGCGTTATCTTCTGACTCGCGTCATTTCCCCGCGCCGAGCAATGCCTTTCATACTTGATTTACATGCCGAGGTATCTAGATCTTGGGGAAGGCCAGCCTCCGAGAAAATTTATACACGTAATATTACGATGTATAATAATCTAGTGGGGCTCAAGATCATTGATATGGAGGGTTGAAGAAAGTGGATGAGGGCGAGTTACCTCGTCCCTCAGTCCGCGTCCTCCATTAAAATTCTGGCGCTCCCCTCCAAGCCGATGCGCGTCACATCGTCTTTGGTGGGGAAAGCATACTCCGCATCGAGTCATGCCACAGCGTGTCTGCACGGCACGACACTGCTGCAGGCATATCAGGCGGAGTTGCTTGGGGACCTCAACGAGGGCGGCGGTATCGGTCCGGAGGCAGTGGCAGAGCTGCGCCGGACCGTGGATCTGTCTCTTTGGGCCACTAGGGAGATGGCCTACTCTGTCGGCCGCTTCATGGCAGCTCTGGTGGCTACGGAGAGACACCTTTTTGGCTCAATTTGTCAGCTATGAAAGATAGGACAAATTTGTTTTGCTGGACGCTCCTCTGTCCCCTTCGGGCTTGCTCGGCGACGCCGTAAAAAGCGTTGTCGACAAGTTTCAGGAGGCTGCACGACAGCAGGTGTCGTTCAGTAAAGTTATTCCCCGCCGCCCTCCACGTGAGACCGCCAGTCAAGGGAGGTCTCAAAGCTCTTCACACAGGGCCGCTCAAAAACGAAGTGTCGCCACCCGTCTTCCTCCGGTTAATCCCGGGGGGTCGGGTCGACAGGCTCAAGCCTCTGGCAAGAGGGGCGATCTGAGGGTTGTCCTGAGCGCTAAGAAGGCTAAGAGCAAGCGGCCCTGACGCCAAGCCGCAACAAGGTGGTGTATCCCTGGAGCAGCTGACCAGTCAGCCCGCCATGGGAAAACCACCCCCTCCGAGGAGGGTCCTAGAGCACTCCACCCGGGAATCCGGAAATCCCGGCCCAGTGGTGGACATGCTATCAGCACCAGAGGCCAGCCCCGGGAGGCTGGTTCCCCTAGTAGAGTTCCGGGATGCGTGGTCACGGCTACCCGGTATCTCTCAGTGGGTCCTGCGCACGGTCACCTTAGGGTACACCATTCAGTTCGGGGTCTCACCACCCCGGTTCTCGGGGGTCCTACAGTCTGCTGTAGGCCCTCAGCAGGCTCTGGTCATGGAACAAGAAGTAGACACTCTGCTGGCGAAAGGGGCCATCGGGTATGGACCCCTCGTGAACAGCAAGTCCGGGCTTTTCAGCTGTTACTTCATAGTTCCGAAGGGAGGATGGAAGGTTGCGGCTCATTCTGGATTTTTGTCTCTTAAATTGATGCGAAGAGATGCGACGCTCAGGCGGATCGTAGTACAGATTAGGTCCTATAACGGGTCCGGCACGATCGACATCAGAGACATATAAATCCCTCATTCCCATCCTTCCACAACAGGAAGTTCCTGTGGTTCGCCTTCAGGGGGGAAGGCGTACCAGTATCAGTGCTTCCGTGTTTGGTCCGGCTGTTCTAAGCTCATCTGTACTTGCAAGGGCAGCACAACATCGAGGTGTTGTGCCCGCACACAGAGGAGCTGGGGTTAGGACTAAGACCAGGGGTTCTCCCTGAGGGGTACCCGCTTCGCAATCAAGGTCACGGGGCGATGCCCACGCACCCTGAGCATGCGGAAGAACTCCTGGTTCTCGTCGATGCTTACGGCGGAACACCAAGAAGAGTGTACTTTCTCCCACTCAGAGAACCACTTTCTTGGGAGTCATTTGGGACTCAGTGGCCATGTCTGCTCGGTTCCTCCCCGAGAGCATCCAGGCCGTTCGTTGAGCTGTTAAGCGACGAGTGACACTCTTACGCTGAACACCAAGAAGAGTGTTATTTCTCCCACGTAGAGAACCACTTTCTTGGGAGTCTTTGGGACTCAGTGGCTATGTTGGCTCGGCTCTTCCCCGAGCGCATTCAAGCCTTCGTTCAGCCGTCAAGAGTATCGAGGGGCAGCCACTCACGTGAGACACTCTGAGGTGTTAGGGTCCATGCAGCGGCTCCAGCGATTATTCCATGGGGCCGACTGTGTGCGAGACCCCTGCAGTGGTGGCTGAAAACCAGGGGTTCTCCCCGAGGGCTGGAACCCTTGGTCCCCTTATTTGGAGCAGATTTGGGACAGATACGGCAGGCACAGGTCTCCTGTTTGCCTCCGTAAGAATTTCTCTGCCCTCTGTGGCTTTCGTTTAACATCCAGGGCCTCTGGGGCGGGTTGTTATGGTACAGGCGTGGCCGAGGCTACGCCTGTACGCTTTTTCCTCCCATCACTCTGCTCCCGGGAGTTCTGGGAAACTTTGGGTCTGGCCCCTGAGGGGGCCCAGCTCATAGAGGCCGGTCTCTCAGCCGAGGTTGTTGAGACCATCCTTCAGTCCAGAGCTCCCTCCACGAGGAGACTCTACGCCCTGAAGTGGAAGCTCTTCACTTCTTGGTGTAGTGAAAGGCAGGTGAACCCAGTAACCTGTCAAGTTGGCAAAGTACTGGAGTTCCTGCAAGAAAGATTTGTGGCAGGGCTGTCCCCCTCCACCTTGAAGGTCTACGTGGCTGCTATAGCGGCTTGCCACGTACCTCTGGGTGGGGTACCCTTGGGCAGGGACCCCCTAGTCACTCGTTTCCTCCGTGGTACACTAAGGCTGAGACCTGCGGCACAGACCAGGGTGCCGGCTTGGGACTTGTCCGTGGTACTCCTAGGCCTGTCCCAGCCGCCCCTTGAACCTTTAGAGGAATCTCTATTAAGTACCTCTCTCTTTAGACCCTTCTTTTGCTGGCAATCGCCTCGCTCAAGAGGGTCGGGGATCTTCAGGCCCTCTTAGTGGCCCCTTCATGTCTTCAGTTTGCGCCCGGGATGGGAAAGGCATTTCTCCACCCGAGGCCAGGCTATATCCCCAAGGTTCCCACTGAGGTGGCTCGGTCTATCATGCTGCAGGCCTTCTGCCCTCCCCCATTTGATGATCATGAGCAGGAGCAAGAACAAGGTCTGTCCAGTGCGAGCACTGGACGCTTACGTCAAAGACTGCCACTTGGCGTAGGTTGGACCAACTGTTCGTTTGCGTTGGCTTTAGGACCCCTAAGGGGGCTCCAGCTTCTAAGCAAACACCAAGCAGGTGGATAGTCGAGGCTATCTGTCTAGCTTACGAGTCGGCCGGACATGCTTCTCCTTTGAGGGTCTGAGCCCACTCCACTAGGAGCATGGCAGCATCCAAGGCTCTCCTCTCCGGAGTCGCCTTGTCTGATGTTTGTGCTGCGGCCGGCTGGTCCTCACCGCACACATTCATGAGGTTCTACCAGCTAGACCTCGATGCCGCCCCGGGAACCAGGGTGCTCTCTCAGTGAGCTGGGACACACCCGGATGCTGACGTCGCTGAGGTGGCGTTGGCATAGCGTTCCCCTAGTGCTTCGACACAGCTCGAGTTCCCAGAAAGGGAACGTCTCGGGTTACGTATGTAACCCTGGTTCCCTGAGGGGAACGAGACGCTGTGTCTTGGCCTCAGCTCCTGGCGCCTCCGGGCCCGCTTCAGGCATTCATGGCTGACGCGCCCCGGTTTCAGACGCGCTTTATGCTCTGCCTCATGACGTCACCGGCTGCGGCCGGCAGTGACGCATTCACACGCGTTCGTTTCTCATTGGTTGCATAGATCTTCACGTGACTCACGCAAGGCTATTTCCCCTAGTGCTTCGACACAGCGTCTCGTTCCCCTCAGGGAACCAGGGTTACATACGTAACCCGAGACGTTTTTGTTTATGTTTTGCATGGGCTTGAAGTCATACTCAAAAGTGAACCACTTTTAATCTTGTCAAAACAAATAAAGTACAGTGGAGTTCACTTATCTCGAGTCACGGTTAACTCGCCAATACTATTATGTCGAAGTTTTTGAAACTCAAACTCCCTATTTGTCTTAGTTTTTTCTTGTGGGTTATGTCGATTATGTTATGTTGCCGAATCCTAGTATCTCGAGCAAGAAAGAGTGACATATACGCTACTTCACATGGTTATCTTGTGACTGAGCATGCGCTGAGTTCGCGTTGCACGTGGATCGCGGTCAGTGTTGCCAACTTGGTGCCTTTGTCGCTATATTTAGCGAGTATTCAGACCCCATTTTCCAATAAAATGACTAGCGAAAAATCTAACGACTTTATCTGGAGTTATTGGAGACTTTTGGAGACTCTGAAGTGAAAGCACATATCGTTCTTACTCTTCTCAAGGAGCAGCGAGTGCTGCCGCCCCATCCAAAAGCACTCACAGGCAGCCCGGTCATCGCGCAGCAGATCCGCCCAGATGCAGGGAGAGCAGGAGATCTTTTGAATCAGGAGAGCAATTGAATCGCGCATGTCCGGGAAGCCACCGCTGGCTGATTGCGCAATGGCAGTACAGGATGTCAAATGTTCTTTGTCTAAAAAATAATTAAATCACTGCACAAATATAAATCGCTGCATTTGTTTGACTCACACAGCCTCAGTTATGTACTCTCATCCACTGTGTGTGCGCGTCTGTCTGTGAAAAAGCCATTAGCTGGCTTGCTTATCATGTCTCAGTCAAAACCGTACACCCAAAAATTCAGGAAGAAGTGGGAATCAAACCCTGAATTCCAAGGCTGGTTAAAGCCATTCATTGGTGATAGTACGTGGGCGATCTTGTTGAGAAAACATTAGACAGACAGAACGCAAGAAAGTATGCAATCTATTACAGCCACACAACGCGCGCGCACGCACACACACAGACACACGCACACACGCACACACACAAACACATCCCTGTTTCTGGTTCTGATGTGAACTCTACTCAGCGCCGCTGCGGATTGAAAAACGGATTGAAGGTTATTAAAAGACGGGACAAAGCCAAATTTGTTGAGAAAGCACATTAGACAGGCAGAACACAAGAAAGTATGCAATCTAGTACAGCGTGATGACCTCACAAATATGTTATGATTGTTTACGCTGTGAGCGAAATTGTGTTTACAGTGTTGGAGAATATAATTAAAGTTTTGTATCGAGAATCGAAGGTGTTTTTTATTGTATACTGTTAAATCTTTGCTGTTAGTTGGTGCACATACGCCTTTTGTTGTTAGCAAACATATACAGTGTATGTACATTTTTATAGCATGCCGATCGCTTCATCAAATAAATCGCTGTATTGGGTGTTGGTTATCTCGCTAAACGGTTATCTCAATGCTTTTTTGCAACCCCCGAGGCCATCAACATAACCGAACTCCACTGTACATTGTAATAATGTATTTGATAATCATGGTAAATTGTTTAGTTTACTAAAATCAAAAATATTTTTTACAGTGATAAATCACTTTTCACACTCACATTAGTTGAATTTTAATTTGTCTACTGACAATTTATTTGTTTTTACAGTGGATGTAAATTCATCACACTAGAATACTGTAATTTTAATAGATTATGTGCCATGTTTGACATTTTAAACTTTGTTTTGAATAATTTTCACAGTTTTCCTGCTTTAATTTGACCTTCATATATCAAAGTTCTAAGTCTTACTTTAGTAAGAAAGTACTTTTTCTCATACTGTTGCTGATTAATGAATAGACATATATCCCACTATTATTACTATTAGTAAAGAAAAGAAACTAGACTAAAAGACATCATATACACAAGATACAAGAGTAATAATGATTTTATGCAGAGAGAGTGAAAGAGAGGAAAAGGAATAATATACAAAGAAAGAACTTAATCAACAAAGAGGATTTTAAAGTCACACAATTGCTGTTCACTTCAGAGCAAATTGAATGACACCTCCTTCTTGCAAATGTTTCTGTCACACCTGCAAATGTGATAATTAATGAATTATATTTGAAATTACTTCTGCAAGGTAATGGGCCTTAAACAGTTCCTGTGACTCAACAATAATACTGTTTAAAAACATTTGACATATGAAATGTCAAAAACATATGTTACACAGCCAAAATTTGAATGCAGGTGGTTCATTCCTGTTATGCAGTACATTTTCATGTCCCCATAATGTGTATTAATGGATAAAATATAAAATTGCAAATACAATAAAAGTTGAAAATCATATTTTTCATGGTTATCTTATATTTTATTTCATGTGAATAAAAGTATTTGCCATATTAGCCCCTTTTTTGGTGTAAAATAAATTTTTATATAAATTATATATATATAATTTATATAAAAATCAATGATATATATATATATATATATATATATATATATATATAAAATTGAATCTATTCCAAGTAATTATTTACATGTTAATTATTGAGATTATCTAAAATGATTATTTGTGTCTTTAATCGTGGTAGTCTTTAGTTGCAACTGCCAAAATAGGACAAACAGTAAGTATTATCAATGGAGTTCATGGAGGTATTAATACTTTGAATTTGCATTTACTTTTTACATTTGCACTTTTCAATTTAGTTTAAAGGGTTAGTTCGCCCAAAACTGAAAATTCTGTCATTAATTACTCGCTTTCATGTCATTCCAAACCTGTAAGATTTTTGTTCATCTTTAGAACACAAATGAAGATCATTTTAGTTAAATCTGAGTGCTTTCTATATCTCTATTAACAGTCAACACAACTAACACTTTCACGGTATGGTTGAAAAGGCAACGGTAGAAAAGACAACATTAAAGTAATTCACGTGACTCCAGTTGTTTAACTTCAGGTTTATGAAGTGACTCCAGGGATTTTTTGTTTGCCCAAAAAACAACAGCATAATTTACCACTTTATTATTTAAAACATTAATCTCCAAAGTGCGGTCACGCAACAACATCTGTTTTTGCTTCAGCACAGCACACATGAGTTGCTTGAAAGTGGTAGTTGTGTTGACTGTAAATAGGGAGACAAAAAACTCTCAGATTGCATTAAAAATATCTTAATTTATCTTCTGAATATTGACAAATCTGACAGGTTTGCAATAACAATAGTGAGTAAAGGATGACAATTTAATTTTGGGGGGAGAACTAATTCTTTAAATGTTGTAATTTTATGTCTTTATTTTATGTAATTATTTATTTTCAAGTAGTTTTCAAGTCAACATTTCTAATTTTTGTTTAGAATATTAAGTTTAATATTTTAATAATATTATAATCTTGTATTTATATGGCATTTTCTTTCACATTTATTTCAATTAAGAAATATTTGAAATAGTTTTAGTTAAAAAATAACAAGACTTACAGTAGCCAATCATATTTCTGAAATTACCTGCTTTCACTTCTTAAAGCTCAAAAGATTAACGGGTGTGACTCAGCTCAGTTGGAGTTTGCACTGTAGTGATATACCAATACTCAGAAATTCAAAAAATGTCAGTATCACTGAATTCTCAGTCCATTGTTCATGTGAGTTCCTCATTTTGGAGTTCTCAGTCTTACTTTCAAAGGATTCCAGCTGAGCTGACTCTTGGCTTGTTCAATTTGTTGAGCAGCTCTTGCTTGAGGTTGTAAAATCCGAGAAAGGTCTTTCATTTTGATTTCCTGAAGGAAAGAGAAAAAAGCAGTGCAGAGAAGGATATCTTTTTCTT